>OU015530.1:2455964-3880964 GCA_907165065.1 Caprimulgus europaeus
TGTCTCTCAGTGTTTTGGTGTTTTTTCCCCTTTCTCTTTTACACCAGCCTTGCAGCTGCTGTGCCCTGGGGCCTGTTTGCATTTTGTAATAATTACTG
Organism: Caprimulgus europaeus; assembly: GCA_907165065.1. The sequence continues at coordinate 2,456,063 of OU015530.1, forward strand.
CAGAGCCTCTGTCATCCCCAGTTTCTGGTGCTGCAGACCAAGTTTTCTCTGCCTTGTTATTTATTGACTCAGTCATCTGAAATCCTAGTGAGTGGAAGGTGTAGAATAATGCTTCATTCAGAAAGAAACTGTTCATGTTCCTGCTTTGCACACTGTTACCAAAATACCATGTATTTTAATAACAACACAAGTAATTCCAGTAGATATTACTGCAGCTAAAATGCCTGCAGTAATAGTCCTAATATTCTATTTATTGCCCTTTAGCTTAGTACTTGTACTTGATTGACAATAGTCCCACTGTGAAGCAATTGGTGGAAGTTGGCCTACTGTGCTATTATGGTTTAATGTCCCTTACCACACACTTTTATACTCCAGCAAACATTTTCACTGTGATACAAAATGTAGGTGATGCCTGATTTATCTCTTTGTAGTTTTGGTTTGGATTTTATCAATAAGCATGAGAGATTCTGAACTGCAACTGCTTTCAGAGAAAGCTGTTAGGTATGTTTCCAAGTTGAGAGTGATCTGTCCCTTCTGAGACCCCCCTAAGGAAAAGGTGCCACTGCTGGTTCTGCTGGATATCTGTCAGAGCTGGGTAAAACCATATTTGGGTTTTGTGAAGAAGAAAATATTCAGTTATAAATTACTTCACAAGAACAGTTTTAAAATTATATATATATATTTATATGTATTTTATATATATTTCAGTTTTCCAACAAGAACAAGTGTCTTCAGGTTTTTTCTTCCTCTTTTTGTTCCAGACATCTGTGTTTCTGATATCTCTACTATCGATGAACAGGGCCCCAAAAAGCCAACTTGCTACAAGAAGAGGTAAGAACAGCAAACCAAAGCTATTGCAGCACTGCAGATGGAAAGGCTATGTCTCAAATAATATAAGATATTAATGCACAAAAAGTCTACACAGGTCTGTTTTTATTTTAAGAATTAAAACATCAATTTGTATAATTATATAAAATTATTTTTTTTAAAAAGCAAAGTTGTTTTCTTTACATACTGTTAAAGCATTAAAGCGTAAGCTTTATATGGGAAATAACAGAATGGACAAATAAACATTTAGTAGGGTATTTTTTTTTAATTGGTGGTAAATTTGCTAACACATAAAATCAGTTTCATCTTTATTATTTTATTTCTATAAGTATACTGTGGTGCTAATGTATAATTAAACTACAGTGTGGTTACTGCTCTTAGCCTTGTGGAGTAGTAAAAAAAAAACCAGGTTAGAAGCAGATTTCTGTTTGGCAGATGCTCTATCACTTGCAGCTCGAAGTGTCAAACTTGCACATCAGGGTCAAAACGTATGCCAAAAGGATATCATTTGGACTTTGGCTGTGACTGAAAACAAAATAGAATAGAAAATCACCTCTTTCCTATGGGAGGGGGGAAAAAAAGAAGTTGGTAGGAATAGTGAGAATGCTGTTTAGTATATTTTACCTTGGTTATTACTGTTTTTAAATAGACAAATTCTGCATGCAACAATTATGGAAACCCATTTGTTTCCTGGTGAATTATCTATGTCTAGCAGCTTCTTTAAAACCAAGTGTGGCAACTGGAGTGGCAGATACACCTCCTCTGAGCTCCTTGATCCGTCTGATGTCTGGAAGACAGAAGGAAGCGCGTTCGTAACCTTCTCTGCAAGTGCCATCCTGCTTTCCTACATTTATTGCTGTTGCCCTAAGAAGTGACAGCCCAATGTGTCCTGCCATCTACAACAAGAACAGGAACAGCTCTCAGGTAAGTACAATGCAAAATGTGAGATGTGTAATCAATATTTGATGAGGAAAGTGGGAGAATAAGGAAGTTTGCAATAACTATTCAAATCCAAATCCTAGACCATCAGTCCATTGCTCACTTTAAATAGTAGCTCACACCAGTGATAGCTCCTCTAACTTGAATTGAACAAGTTGTGCCTTACCTTCATTCACATTAAATATACAGAATCTTCATATCACCCAAAGTAAAACAAAATTTGGCTCGTGCCTTTTGGAAACTTGAGCACTAAAATAATAATAATTTAAAAAAATATCCAAAATCTTTAAATTGGTCTAGGTATATTTAGGAGGTATTTACTCAACCCAACTATAATGGGTTGAGTCAATTACAACCATTCCTGGAGGGATCCCCAGGTGGGCAAGTAGGGGCAAAAATTGATATTTAAAGCTATGGATAAGACAAGGAGAGTTTAATGATTGTTTTAATGGGTATTTTATAGATTAAAAGCAAGTGACTTTAAGCCAAACACATTTCTGTCAGAACAAGGGGTGGGTCTGAATCACAAAATGCAAACGCTTTGGAACCTCCATCCCAAAGTCTGATGCTGGCCTGTGGGATCTTGATCTAACAAAACCTATAGAGCAAAGGATACCTATAGGAGGAAAATACCAGTGAGATAAAAGGCCAAATGAGGATCAATACAATTAATTGATCACTTTCCTCAGAGCTATTTCCCAGCCCTGTATTTGAAGCAGATTAATAGAAAGGCCTGGATTGTTTCAGTAAGCAATTTGGATGGAGGTTGGTTCCCCTTGAACAGAAAGACAAAAGACCTGACACAATTCACAGACTGAGATCCAGATTCTGTTCAGCATGGAAACTTAAAAGAATAGGAGGTGCAAGGAAGAGAGAGGTCTCAAGCAGGGAAGGAACAAGTAACATGAAGATTATAACATTTTATTTTTCTGCTAAACTCCTTTAGAAAAACTGTGCCTTTACATCTTGCAAACAGAGCCTCCTGCTGTGTACAGCAGCTCGGAATGCACTCAGAATGTTACATGAATGAAATATGCAGCTGACAATCTGACCTGGGTTATTTTCTAGCCATTCAAGTTCTGGCTGCAGGCTGGTGGAAGGAAAAGTCTTTAAGTAGAAATAGTTCAAAAACATGGGGGAAAGCTTCCAGAAATAGTCTTCCAGAAAATACGTGCTTGGTTTTGGCACTGTTTGTGTTCACCCCTATGAACACTTTTTTTTTCACTTAGATTTTTCTTTTTTTTATTGCTATTTCTAGCCCTGCTCGTAAGTGGAAGCTAAATGCTTTTATCTTAATTTAGCAAGTATTTAATGGACCTGTGAAAACACAGATATTTAAATATATGAGCTCTTCACAGGTCTCCATTTAAAGTATTTAGAATTTGGTGAAAAGTACTTAATGATTTTTAGAGAAAATAACCTTGATTATCCATTACAATGAATAATAGTTTTTACTCAAAGGGTGTCTTTTCTCTTTTATGTTATGTTTTAGTTATGTGTTTTAAAAGTAAAATGCTAAAAGGGCAGTCGAGTTTACAGAATGAACTATATCTGTTAAAATCCTGTTTAAAATTGTAAGACAATGCAGTTTATTAACATTGAAAGAAACTTAACAGCTGGTGTATGGTCCCTGTTGGTACCTTTGTTTATTATCCTGGCCCTCTAATAGACCACTTCTAACTGAATAGCATATCACACTGGAACCAAACTAGAATTGCTGTTCAGAGTGGCTTAATTAGAGTGGTGGTGGTACACACTGTCCCTTCCTCACAATAGGTTTATTCATCTACAAGCTGGTTTGTATGTTATTTAATTAGGGATACCTCATATTCATAGATTTCAGGACTTATGTGGTGGTTTCACTGGGCCAGCACTGGGCTGGCAACCAAACCCAGCTGCTCACTCATTTCCCTCTGCCCCCGCCACGGGACAGGGGAGAGAATTGGGGGGCAAGGGGAAGGAGACTCGTAGGGTGAGATAAGAACAATTTAATAATGGACATAAAATAAAACTTAAAATAATCATTATCATTATAATAATAAAAAATATGCAAATAAGTGATAGTGACACCCAGTGCCATTGCTCAGCACCCACCCACCCAGCCCAGCCCGTTCCCAGAGAACGATCCCGGAGCAGCGACAATCCCGAACCGAAACCGCAATCCCGGGAGAGCGAGAGCCCGAGCGAGAGCCAGAGAGAGCCAGAGAGGAAGAGCCCCTCATGGATCTCCTGTCCATGGGGGACAGGAGATGGAACAGCCCCTTGGCAGAGCCCAATGCCCATGGAGCTGATTCATTTCAGTATTCCTCGCCCTCCCCAAACCTTGCACTTGGAGACCAGTAAAACAAAAAGTCCTTTGACTTCTAGCAACAACTTAAAACATTGGTATGTTACCAACATTTTTCTCCTAACAAATCCCAGCTGAACCCAAACCCCAGCACTGTTCTGGCTGCTGAAAAGCAACCAGCTCTGGCCCAGCTACAAACCAGGACAACTTAGCATTCTCTTTGACTACGAAACGATAAATTGCACTATTCAAACTGAAAACTCCAAGAAATGTGGTGAAGTGGAAGCAGGTCCCACTGCAACTGGGGCTGTCCAGGAAGGTAATAGATAACTGGAGTAGGATAAGAGGAGCAGAGCAATTACTGGAGTGTGCTAAGGAGTGGTAAGGCTTACACTGTCCTAAGAAAGAATGAGACTTCAGAAAGCTATATATGCAATAGGGGAAAACCCAAAAAAGAGGGCGAGGTTTTTATGCATCCTAGCCCATTTGAAACCAATCTCAAACATGCAAGACAAGACAGCTTGTGCAACTTCTAATTTCAGATCAAATTATAACCAGTAACTGAGATATGCAAGAGCGATGTGTTACGTACATAAGGCACACATAAGTGTACTTAAGCTTGGACATTTTTTCATAAGCTTTTATCTTGCTTATCCTCTCCAGTAGTTTCAAGTGTTAGAGTGACTGGTATCATGCTATTGCTTAGGAATGAGAATGTAACAGAAGCCTTTTCAATGTATCAAAGATACTCTGAAAACGTCAGCGTTCATTAAATGTTATCAAGCATTTTATTCAGATGGCACAGTGCAGAAAGGTCCTGCTGAGCAAGGCTCTATATGTACTCAAAGGAGAGAATTCATACCCTACTAACTCACACTCCAGGGAAGACAGACAAAAGGTGAGTAAGAGGAAGCATTTTTATTCCTGTTGTACAAAGAGCATGGAGAGGTAAATCACTGGTTGGGGTCATAAAGAAAGAATATAATATATTAAGAATATAAGGACTGATTCCGTGCCTTGTGTTATAACATCCTTTCTTTGTTTAAGAGCGCTGCATGACTCTATGATGTAAGAAATGAAGATGCATTTTCTAAGCTCTCCATTATGGTGTGTTGTCTTTCCCACATGAATTAGAGAGTCCTTAATTTAGTCGAGTTGGATACAGTGTTGGATGCAAACCTGCAGGCAGTTGAAGTGGGCTGCTATGGCTGCAGATCCAGATGACCTAAAACCAAGCCCAGCAAAGGCCAGTTGATCTTCACGTTTTGGGAATAGATGTTGTGTGGGAATAGACTAGGCAAAAGGAATGGAGAATTTGGCATTCAGTTAGTCATTATCACTGTGTGTGCCCAAGTGTGTTGTGCTTGGTTGACAGACTGCAAGCCACATGAAAAGCAGTAATGAGAAAAGCAAGGTAGATACTGAGAATTTTCCTTTTTTAAAGGTTCTTTTGAGGCTTTCCAAAGCCGAATTGTGAAGAGTAAGGTGATAGATAGTGAATCACTTAAAAAAAAACCCAAACAAACTTGTTTAGGTCTTTAGCTTGTGTAATAAGATGCCATTTTACAGAGCTCCTTGTTAACTCATTAAGGAAATTCAAGTTGAGGGGATGAAAATGGCTTTGCATACTGTCAGAAGGCAAGAGGATGCATTGAGTTGTCTCAGAAGCAGGTGTATTTATTCTGTTGATTCTTTCAAAAACAAAACATTCTGTGGATTTTATGGCTTCTACCTTTCTCCCTTTATCTGACGGTGTTACAGCTGTTAGAACTGCTGTGCTGTCTCTCATTTCTCACTTTGTTCTCTGAGGTCATTTGGTTCTCTCTACATGATAATCCAGTTCTGCATCACCTGCATGCTTATTAGTAGACTTACAGGTCTTTTCCTTGTGTAAAGATCATTTTAAAAAGCTGAATACAGCCCATCCTATGACCAGAGATGTTCTCCTAATGGCTTCCCTCTAGTTTGGAAGCTCCTTACCACAGTGCCAGTTATCTCCCTTTACTTCCTAACCCATCTTATAATCAACTTCCTGATTCCCAACTTCTCTGCTCTAACAATTCCCTCTGAAGGCCTTACTAGCCTATTTCTCTCATCTACAGGAAGCCAGTGTCTCCTAAAGGAAAAGTATTGTCTGTACCAGGCATGATCTGCCTTGTTTCTGTTCTCCATCCACATTGCAGAAACAATTGTCAGTGGTTCTTGAATTCTCCTGAAAGGAAATTACAAATTTTATTGGGAGCTTCAGCTAAGAAAAATCTTCAGGATGTTGTGAAAATGGTTTTGAAATATCCTGTAAGAAGGACAAAGAAATGGTTGCACTGCCCCTAGTACATTTTAATGTCTCCTTGACTAACAACCTCCACAGAAATATTGGCATTCAGGCCGTGCAGATACTGATTCTAGTGCTGTGTAATGATTACAATAAACCTATTTTAGAGGAGGAACACCAGGCTTGATAGCAACAATCCCTATTACTAAGCAATGAAGTTAGATAAGCTTTCTATGTTTCATAAGATTTTTGGTACCAAGTGAAATTCTAGAAGGATGATGCTAATTTCTTAAGAAAGAGTAAGGGTTTGATGATTTGTGATCATTTCAGATTAGGATTTTTAGCAGGAGGGAGGGTTGGCAAAGCAGTAAGGGAACTCAAAGATTTGCCACTGAAAGACTTTTCAGAATAAAATGCTCAGTACTAGATTTTGCCACTTTGAAGCAGGTCAGCTTAATTAAATAGTTATGGCCCTAATAGATGTGTAGACATGTAGAAAATTGTGACTCCGTAATTTTGTGTTTTTCTAAAACTTGCATTAAAAGTCTCATTAAATTTGCAGCATAAGCTTTCAAAAGGTGTATTCAGTAAAACTAGATAAATGATGTCTTGAATGTCATTTTTTTAAGGCAGCACAGAAGCCTTTTTCTTGGTCTTGAAGCAATTTTTTTTTCCCAATAATGAGACTGTCAAGACGAAAGGAAAAAACAAAAACACAAAACTGAGGGTATTCTGTTTCTTCCATCTAAACACATGCAGTAACAGAAACAAGTGCAAAACATTAATAAATCTATTCCAAAACTAGTTAGTCATCTGTGGTCACTGCATGGAAAAAAGAATAATACCTGTTTTAGTGACTTGAGTGGCAAGAGCATCCAGGAGCTGTGCACTAGCAGTGAGAATGTGCCAGTAGACATTAGCAGACTACAAGCTCCCACCTAACATCTACCCTGTCTGCATGGGTTTGAATGTTTTCCTTGTTTATTTGAACTCAAATATGCTCTACCTATTTGTTCTTTATAGATCTCAGAAGTAAGTGTCTCTTTTAAACTCCGTTATTGCTGAATTTGGGGTTTCTGTCAGAAACAGTGCAAGAACAAACAGTATGCAAAAGATCTCATTTTGCCTCCAGCTAAATTCACAGAGTGTCAAAGCAAGTAGTTTATTCATAAAGCAAAATCAACATGGTTTTCAAATCACTAAGACTTATATTAGGGGGGCAGGGAGAAGTTGGAGACCAAGTTACATGCTTGATTCCTGTTTTATTTACCTTGGTTCCCCTGTTAAATGTGACCCTGGGGCAGTTTATGGCCCCCACACGGTATACAGTTGGAGTGAAAAATGGATCCATTTGGCCATAGTTTCAAGGAATGTTTTTCTAGACTTTTACACTGCTGAAAGCTGTATTGCTGCTATCAATGGGGGAAGGTGCAGACTTTCAAATAAATCTGCTCAATATTTGCCTGTTGATTGTCTCAGGTTATGCCTTGGCTTTCAATGCAATTTCAAAGAAAAATGAAATGAAAACAAAACAGAAAAATTGTTCTTAGTTAACTTTTCATAACTGAAATGGTAATTTAGGATCTTCTTCTATTAGGGTAGCTACCTAATAGTTTGATTTTATTTATTTATTTTTTTCTTTCTTGGCTGCAATTGGCCCTCTCATCCACCCCAAAATTGGAATCAAGTAGATATGGAGTGAAAAATTTTTCTGTTCTCTGATGTTTTTATGGGATTTAAAAGATTTTTTCACTTTTTACAGGGGATCAAGCTTAGATCTTTCAAAGTTTTTGTGGAAAGCCACAGAAGGCAAGATATTAATTTAGTGGCTGACATATCTTAAATGCTTAGATATAAAATAGCAAGGCTCAAACCTTGGTCTTATTCATCACAAATAATATGCTAGTAGCAAAAGGGAAGGTTTGGGTCAGTGGGTTATTTTGCCACTCTTCTCCACTTCTGGCAAACAAATGCATCCTGCAATTGATCAGTTCAGGCCAGAGAAGTTAACTAAAACCCTCATGTTTCCACAAATAATCTTTTTTCATTGAACCATTTTTCCAATTTTTATTATTTTTTAAAAATCTTATCCAATTATTCTAACAATGATACGGGCACCCCAAGTCTTAGATCCTTGCAGATCTTGATCGCTATCTATACATTGACAATATGAGACTCTGGTTTTGGAAAACCCTGAAATGTCAATTTAAATAAAGGCAGAAATGCAAAGTTTTGTTAGGATATTTTTGGGTTTTTTTAATTGGGTGGGTGTGTGTGGCATTCAGATAATGTGAAATGTTTGAGAAACCACCCTAATACTTCACTAACAACCCTGCCTTTTTGGTGCTTTCACTTCATTCAGCTAAGGTAGATACAAACATGAAATCCAATGCTCACCTGCAATGTTTTGATAAAGGAACACACTGGATCATGAGTTCATAAAATCATAACTACTTTATGTTATTGCTAATGCAGTTTCTTCTGGAACATGCACAATGTATTGATATTCTGTAGTTAATAGGCTGTTCTAGCAGAATTCAATGTATAGTGACATAAATAAGTCATCATGGAATGGAAAACCAGTATTTCTTAGGGGGAAAAGCTCAACTGACTCTGTTCTGCTTATCCAAAAAGGAAAAGGGTCATTGCATGCTGTTTCTTGTGTCAGGCTTGCAGCTGCTCTGAGAGAGAGGTTCCCCCATAAAGGCCATTTGCTTTCTGATTGAAACTTCTTGTGTTGGTGTCCTGCATAAGGCGGGGATGAGCTCCCCCGAGGAATGCAGTTCCTATGCAAAGAATAACAACTTGAAGTCACTACCACTGCTGCTTCTTCTTTCCCTGGGCTTTTTCTTTTGAGGAACTGCTGAAAACCTGCCATTTTCTCCTTACCAGCAGCCAACAGGTGTATGGGAATGCAGCATAAGCAGGAATTTCCATCACTCCAGGAGCTGACTGCACTGCCAGGAGTCAGATTGACTTGGTTCCTTGAGGTTAAACGATCATGAGAAGTACCTGTAGTACAACCCCCTTGCTCCTTTATCAATGTGAGGAGAGCTTTGGAGACAGTCCAGTCCTTAGGCAACCCTAAAGTGAATTATCTCTTTAACTACTGAAGAATCTGCTGCAAACAAAAAATCAGGGCCAGACTTCTTGACAGACCAAATTTGCCCAGATGGAGTATTCCACTAACATGTCTCAAACACCCTCCCTACTCTTCACTCCTTCAGGGATGTTGCTGGTGTGCCCATGGCAGCCTGCCCTTTGCTGTGCCAGCATCCGCTCTGGGGCATTGGTTTCAAGTGTGGATCGATATAAAATGCATACATCACTTCTGAATTGATTTAGGCACTCTCTGGACAAAAAGTGTTACTTTTATTTTCAAAAGTATGCAAAGGAGCAAACTTCACCCTTGTTAGGCTTCCTGTGAGAATTAAAGCACAAAATTAGCAAAATGTGTATAACCAAGCTGGGGGAAGAAAAATAAACTTAGGAAAGAAAGCCAGATAGGATAATCCTCATCTTCTCACACTTGCCTGGAATGCACGTGCAATAGCTTTGTGGGACAAGCTCAGAAAAATCAATACTCCAAATGAAATATCATTGGAATCCTCTCCTCATTTCAGCTGTGGTCTCAGAGAGGAGCCATAATGTACCCATGAATAATGTTTAGTTTCAATCTCTTTTACAGCCGTTCCAAACAGATGAGCAATTTTTGAAAAGCAACTGTTGAAGATGCACTTTTGCCTCTTCATCAAAAACGTATAAAAATGAAATACATTGCAGTATTTATTGCAATGTATTACAAACCTTCATGGTGATCCAATACAGATGCTTCTTTTTGTCTGTGGCACCGACCTTCAAAAGTGATGATGTGAAAAGCCTTAGATTTTATGACAGCTTAACTCAGAATACATTACAGCTTCTATCTTAATATGTATTTGAAGCTCTGCTGTAAACTTTGAATATTAAAGGAAACGCTGTACCTTGTACTCCACTATAAAGTTTAAATATGAAGAGAAAGATATTCATGGAAGTATAAGCAGGATTTAACAATATTTGTGTGAAATGAAGTTCCCTTTTTATCTTTCCCTACTACACAAACAGTTCTTTCTGGGTGTTCCATGAATTTTGCACTTGTTAGGTAAATCTAATTATCAACAATAAAAAGAGCACCAGAGAAGCAATACATAGACCTGCATGATACAGCTGTGTGTAGATATACTGGTCACTTAATAGTTAGGTTTGAAAGCAGGATTCCAGGGCGAGATGTGTGTGAACTGCAGCTGTGAGATGCAGGCTGTCTGGAGCTCTAGCAAACTTCATGATCCAGACCTGTCAACTCGAGCCAAGCAAACAACTCCAACACTACTCACTGAAGGACCTCTGCTGTCCCTGTCCAGTGATGAAAAGCCAAAGAGAGCTACAGAAGTGATTCCTCTTCATAGTCCCTGACGGCCTGTGGCTCTTGCCCCTTAGAGATGCCATCATCTGTAGCAGCCCCTAGACCTGGAGGCACTACTGCCACAATCAAGGGCTCCAAGAACTGGCACTCCTCTAACAAAGGAGTGACACTAGTGGCTACTGCTATAGCTATGCAGGCACAGCTCTCCTGCCAACTTTGGTAGTTCCCCAGATAAGCAAGGAAAGACACAACAAACATTCTTGGAAAAAGGTGGACATCTTTTGGAAACCATCCTTTAAGGTTGTCAGCTTTGATGCTGCAAGGAGGAGGGGAAAAGATGAAACATGCAAAACTAATCCCTGTGAGAAGGGATAAATAAAACATACATACATACATAGTACATATAAAACATACATACATAGTGAACTTTTCAGTTCAGGCTTCGTAGCAGCTTTAACAGTCTCTAAGTCTGATTAATACCTTCTGCAAAGAAATCCATTTGATGCGTTGTGTATAACACAATGCCATGAGAGGACATAAGATCCTTATGTTGTTCAAACCTACCTCCTTTCCCCAATGGGATTCTGATATCTGGGAACAAGGACCAGACCCCAAAAATAGCACTTTGGTGCTTAACACTCAAGAGAAGGGGAATTTAAGTTTCCCAATCCCAAAGCAAACAATTCACACTGCTTTTATTCAACTCATCAAATGTCTGACCATTTCCCTGACCTCTCACACAAGAGCACATAGACAACTTATTACACACTTAATGGAAGTTACCTCCACCCAGCTGAGACATAACAGCAGCTCCTTTTCTATTACAATATAAAATAAACCCTGAAAAGTTTTCAAGTGAACTTTGTTAGTCTGCAGAATGGAAGACCATGCCAACTGTCAGCTAGTCCCTGTTAAGGAGACAGTAATTTCCAGCTGAAGAAGGCAGCAACCTCTTGCACTGAGCTAACATCATCACAAGCAGTCACCTAATTTTAGCAGTAGTTAGAGTTACCATGTTTTGCCAGTCTGCAGATGCAAAGGGCTGGGGGAGAATATTAAAATGAGTAACCCAAATTGGCATCTGGCTCTGCCAGTGGAATATTCCATATCATATAGTGTCATATTTATTATATTAATGAGGGGCTCTTGGGCTCTCTTGCTTGCTTGGGCTCTCGCTCTCCCGGGATTGCAGTTTCAGTGTTGGGATTGTCACTCCTCTGGGATCATTCTCTGGGAATGGGCTGATGTTTGGTCAGTAGGTGATGAGCAGTTCCACTGTGTATCACTCATTTGTATATTTTATTATTAATAGTATATCATTTTATTATTGTTACTATTAATACAATTATTATTGTCATTATTATTTTAAGTTTTATTTTATTTCAATGATTAAATTGTTCTCATCTCAACCTCTAACCTATATATCCTTACCCTTACCTCTCCAATTCTCTCCCCTAATCCCTGGGTGGGGGAGAGTGAGAAGATGGCTGTTCAATATTTGGCTGCTAGCCACGTGAAACCACCACAATCATTTATCAATATTGTTTTTTAATGCCAGCAAAATGCTTGTCCTGATGCATGAAGAAGCAGGAGAAGGCTAAGTACCTACCATCTACTGCAGAGGAAGTCTCTAAAAGTTGATGAAAACACATATTTAGAGGACTTTGAAGTTTATAGCATAGGAAGAAAGCCTTGCTGTACAGTCAGAAATAAAGGCGGAGTATGGTGACCCAAGATTTAGGCAAACAGAAACGAGAGGGGAGAGCGCCTGTCAGGCGGCTGCTGGCGAGGGAATTCCTGGGGAAATTGTCTAAGGGAGAAAGGGCTGAAACTGCAGAAGGAATCATGTATTTCCTAGAGCTGGAACACCACTGTGTTTGTTAACCTCTGGCAGTGAAACTGTAGGCAGTCAGGCTGTAAGTCGGGGGCAGGCACCTTGTCACTGTGCCCGAGGCAGCCCTGAGGGTGAGGGAGCGCAGGCCCCGCCATTTCCCGCCATTTCCTGAGGGAAACCAGCCCTCGGGACGTTCCTCTTTCTGCCAGGGTGGCACCGAGCCAAAGGCTGCGGAGTGGCCATCCGGATGGGAACAAGAACTAGCAGAGATGACATGGGAGACAAGCTTCCCTAAAGATCACAGGGAAACAGACAGAAAAAAATGATTCAGTATTTTTGTGGAGACAAAAAAGCAGAATCCCTGCAGGAAGCAAACCAAAAAAGCCCAAGAAGGGGAGCCGGGAGGGCCTTCCCAGAATGCAGGCAGAAAGTACAGCTGCTCAGAGGCTCACAGAAAAAAAAGGACAGGAAAGGTGACAAATCTGTGCATCAGGGAGCAAATAATCAAAGATACTATCGGTCAGAGCTGAAGGGTCAGGGGGGCCCAGAGGACAGGGAGCACAGGAGGGCTGAGGGGGTAGCAGGGAGCAAACAGCCTCCCCTCAGGGGAGCTCCGGGCCAGGGGGGTTCTGTGGGGTGTGCAGCAACTCCTGAGGGGGCTGAAAAGGGCGCTGCTGACAGGGAGCACCTTATTAAAAGGATTGCCATTGCTATTTGCTTTTCCCTGTGTTTAAACTCTCTGGTGTTTGTTGAGGAGCTCTCCAGAAGGCACAGGTGTGGCTAATCTGCTGACAGGGCCCTGAGGGCGCTAATTAGCCTTAATGGCGCTGACCAAGCTTCACCTGAGGCAACCGCTCACACCTGCCTGCAGGCCCTGTGGCTTCTATTTAAGTCACACCTGGAAGCTCAGTCTTTTTTTTGGGCTTTGCTGTGAATGAGCTTGTGACTGGATCCATTTTGTGCTGTCCTGGTCTGCTGCCTGTGTCTCTCTGGGCTTGTGTTGTGTCTCTAGGCCTGGCTCTGTGATGGCTGCCTTTGCTGAGGGGGTCAGCAGGCCCCTGGTAATTACCAGCGGTCCCCGTGTTCTACAGCTCCACATCCTCATGTGGAAAGGGAGAAAGCTCTGCTACTCTGGAGATGGAAGATTGGGCCCATGTAGCTATGCTGGGCTTCCAAGGACAAAAACTGCAGCTTTACACTTAATACCTGGCTGGTCCCCGTGCTTTCCAGGACATGTTGCAGGAGAAGAGACTGCAGAGGTTTAGAGGGAGAGGCATGGCACCCAACGGTAAGTGCACATAAATGTGGGGGAGATGACTTGTATTAGCTTTGGTCAGTTTATGGTAGAAAGCCTACTTCTCTTAAAAACAAAATGCTTTCATGTTAAGTTTCATATGGATGCCTAAAGTCTGAGAGCACTGAGAGAAGAGACCTGCATTTGCTCTTGAAATTGTATAGTGCCATATAATCTGAATAAACAGGAGCTTAGTGGCAGAAAGTTCAAAAGGAGCACAGCAGGAAAATATTAACCAAGGCAGCATTCAGCCTGAATTATTATGACTTTGGGTTAATCTCACTTGTGCACAACTCGCCCTTCTCACTTGAATCTGTTGCATTTGTAAACATAGCCTTTGTAGATTTTAGTCAGTGTTAATTGAAAGCCAAAGACAGTAGATTTCATACATTTTTAAAGATGTTCCTTAAATTAATTTTGTTCAATGACCTTTTTATTTCTTATGATAATATAGCAAAAATGAATCTCCCCATTGTGTGGGGTGTACTGAAAGAACAGTATGTCATGGAAATGACCTATTTTCAGAAATCACTCGGCTGTTTGTCAGAATGGGAGATTTAACTAACTGAGGCCCAACTTGAAAATAACTGTGTAAATGGAATAACCTCAATCTCTTTTTGAGGACAGGTAAAGCAAACTTCAGAGCATGTTACAAGGATCTGATGCCCTCCTGGCCACCTAAAATAAATTATCTTCAGTCTCAATGGTAAAATAATGTAAATCAGCTTAGTTTGTACAGCAATTAATCGACAGTTTCATATTGCCAAGTGAGGTGGTGTATTTCTGCCATTGATGCATGGCTGCTTGGCAAAAGCCAGGCTTTAGAGCAAGGGAGAAGATTAGGATCAGTTGAGACAACTGTTACCTGCTTTGACTCTGAAAATAAATTTTGTTTAAAATTTTAAAATATTTAAAATGCTTTTTAGGACTACAGGTACTTGATTGCCTGTACTGTCCAGCTGTCCTCAGCTAGAGGGAGCTTCTCTTCTGGGCTTCAGACTGACCTAGCCTTTCCTGCAATGTCTTCCTCTCCTCTGTTGGTATGAGACACAGATGACTGTTCTCAGGTGCTTCTATTTGAAGGACTGTGTTGAACACTGGTCCAGAGTGGATTTATTCCCTAAGAATTGTCCAAGTCTGAGTCTCTTCAGAGAGAAGGAAAATACTTGATATGAGATTGGAGTCCTCGGAACATGGGAAATGCTAGCTGCAGGTATGCATTAGGTGAAAGATGTCAGATACTAGATTGGTAATTGGGGGAGAAGACAATTGGCTTTAACATCTGTTAAAGCACTCAGAATATTTTTTTCTTAAAAGTGAAACAAATAAATATAGGATGATGATAAATTTGCAGCCTGTAAAATATTATATTTAATAAAATTTCATTCTTTCTTATTTAAGCATTAGACTATACAGCAAAAGCACAAATTTGTACATGTGGGCTGTGGCATGGCACACTTCAAAGAGAAGATTTGGAGTCAGTGACCCCCAAACCTCCCTTACACTTGCACAGTTGATTGTCATCAGGGCTGGCTTCAAGATCTGACAATGGTCTTGCATTTCCATGCATTGATCTCTGATGCTTGTACAAAATGCCTTTACCTAAAATGGAAGTTTCAGGGTATGGCAGGCTTCATGCTGAGACTTCCACATTGCGTTTTCCACTGATTAAGGCACTTTGCTGGAGGATTTTTCAGTTCTTAAAAGGAAGGTGGAAAGGAGGGAAAACCAAAGTAACAAGCACAACGTGTTACCCTTTCTTGTGGGGAGCAAGATGAACCAGAACTAGCAGGCAGGACAGTAAATGAGAGCTTTCCCAGCTGCTGTTCTCTCAGGTGCTTGCTCTCTGAGATGGTAGGGCAGCCACCTGGCCTGAGACCTTGGTTTTATGTTAGACTGTGATGAAAAAAGTGTCAGCTACATAGAGAGTGAGAGAGGCTTATTTGAAATAGTAATTTGAGTGCTTTTCCTAGGATGAAGTTAATTTTTGTGGCAGTTTGTATGGTGCTGTGTGTCAGATTTGTGAGCAAAACAATGCTGATAAGCCTGTTCTAGGTATTGCTGACCAGTGTTTGCACAGCATTGAGACCTCTCTGCTTCTCACTCTGCCCCACTGCAGTGAAGGTGGTAGGAGTGGGCAGGAGGCTGGGAGAGGACACCACCAGGCAGATGACCCAAACTGGCTCAAGAGCTACTCTGTGCGATGTAATGTCATGCTCAGCAGTAAAATGGACAGGAAGGGATGTTCTGGTTTTGCTAGGATAGAGTTAATTTTCTTTTTAGTAGCTAGAAAGTGCTGGGTTTTGGTTTCCATATGAGACTTGTTATGAGAAGAATGTTGATAAGGTACTAATGTTTTTAGTTGTTACTGGAAATTCAAGGTCTTAGTGTTTTGCCACTTTGCAAGTGCAAAGGACTGGGAGGGGCAAAGTGTAGTAATTAGCAAACCCACAACTGGACATGTCATATCACATTGTGTTCAGTATATGAACCAGGGATGACTGTAGAGCCGGGGATTCCCTTGCAGATCACTCAGGCTCACTCCTCTGGGATTGTGGTTTGGGGACTGTCTCTGCTTTGGCATTGCTGCCTGGGAACAGGCTGGACATCAGTTGGTGGGTGGTGAGTAATTACACTGTGTCACTCATTTGCATATTCTATTATTACTGTTATTATAATTATTACTATATTTCAATTATTAATTTGTTTTTATCTCAACCCATGAGCCTCCTTACACCTCCAATTCTCAAGTTTAGGGAAGTTTGCATCTTTTGCTTGGGGACTGGCAAGGCATCAGTCTGCCATGGAAGGTGGTGAGTCAGTCTCTTTATATATCTTGGTTTATGTCTTTTTTCCTTCTTTCACTTCTCCTTTGCTTATTAAACTATTTTTATCTTGACCTGTGAGTTTTCTCTTCCTCTTTTCTTCCCCTGCCTCACTGGGGGTGGAGGAAGGAATGGAGTTGGGAGTGTTGTGGTTCTTAGCTGCATATTGGGGTTAACCCCTAACACCTTCCCTATTTCCTTTGTCTTCTGACTCTTAAACATGTTTTCACTCTTTGTTTTGAAATAAATACCTTAACCTAGCTGGAGGTGAAGTTTATTACTGAATACCTGACTAACAGGAAACTTGTCTGTGTAACTGTTTGAAACAGAGATAACTCTTCAGGCCTGCAGCCCCAATACTTTTCTTCCGATTACTCAGAGTATAAAGAATAACTTTGCTGTAATGCATCAGCTGATGTAGGAACTAGAAGATTTTAGGGATCAATAAAGGAGAAGCATCTTCTGGTGACTGCTGTTACTCTGGTTAGATCCAGGAAAGCAGGGAAGACTCAGCTCCTGGATCAGCTTGTAACTTTTTGGGTTTTTTAAAAAATCTAGAGCAGAGTAGTTGACACTATGAAGAGCATATTGCACTGTGGTTAATAATGAGTTTTGTGAGTATTTACTGGACTTCACTAATCTGGTGCAGTTGTTAGAAAGTAGTCTCTGTTTTTCTGTGACACTTCAATGGAGAGCAAATATGGAACAGGGTATATTTTCCCTAACTATAAAACAATAGTATGTTATAAACCTCTGCATAAGCTCATCTTTGCTCTGAGGAGGATTTTTGAGTGGTCCAGTGCTCTCAGTATCAATGTATTAGGGTCAGAATTCTCTTGTGACTCCCTTTAAGAGTGAAAACTGTGTGGCTTATGTGCAGTAACCCCGACAGGAGTTTCAGCAAAGCTTATCTATTCAGCATGAAGCCATGCAGAACTTGCAAAGTTCCCAGAGTACATGGAGGTTTTACTTCTGTGAAACTTGTAGTGTCTGCTAGAATTATAAAATATGTTGAAGTCCTGTGGAGTATGAGGCTCTACCACAGGTTCTAGGTATGGAAGATCTGATTGGAGACTGTTCTCTTCAGTCCTTTTCCCACCTTTCTGTTGATCAGAACAGCTACATCCCAGTCACTGCTTCCATTTCTGGATCTACTCGTTCCCACAAACTGTACCTTCTTGGGTTAAAAAAATAAACAAAACTGGATCAACTGTTGATAAATTTCACTGTAGCCTTCCTAAGGCCAGGCCTTAGACTGAATTGCTATGTAATAAAGAACATGCTTTAGTTAGGTCTGAGCAATAATACTACAAATAAACAGTGAAGGAACTCTACAGTCATTAATCAGATATTTTGTGCTGTCTCATGCAGAAACAGTTAAGACACAAATGGTGCTAATGGAACATAGTACACCTTGTTTGTTCCCAGAGTCCATATGCAGGTAGGTGAAAGGCTTTGACAATAAGTTTTAAGAAGCCAGAGCTGCTGTTTATGGTACCCAAAGACAGCCTGAGTAACTAGCTAGACTTAAGCCCAGACTTTTTTTAAATGGTAAAGGGAAGGGGTTTGGACCTCTTAATTCTTACTTGTGCATTGTACTTACAGATTTGTAACGGTAATGGAGGAGGTCAGGCATTATATTGCTGTATGATGACACTAACCAAATAAAATAGCTAGAGACTGTCAATTAGTATGTAAAAACAGTTACTGGAGAAACAATGAGATAAAAGTATGTTATGGCAGATTCTTGGCTCTAGAATGTCTTGCCTAATGGCTTTGTCTCGAGTACTGAAAACTTTTTTGTGCTATTTCTGAGGAAAAAAAAAAAATCTGATAAACATTTGGCTTGGAATGGTGTGAAGGAATAGCAGAAAGGATTGTACCTAATTATTCCATGTTCAAAGTAGTTCTGATAACTCAAGAAAAAGTATAGATTAGTTTAAATGGCAGGCTCCTTTTTAGTATGAAAAGGAGAAAGCTTAAATTCTGGTCTTCTAGAAAATATATTTCTGTATGTGTAAAATAGATTATTTGTATGTGGGAGTGAAAAAGAAAGGGGTAGAGCCCAATACTGTCTTGATCAGTTATAGCTGGTGTGGTTTATGTTTTTAAGTGTTTGCAGTATGCTTTAGTCATGTTGAGGTATTGCAGTTTTGACCTATTTCGATTTCTTATTTCACTGTAGCATCTTATTTTAAAGCCTGTGTTCTACAGAGTAACAAGATTAGTGTTCTGCACTACAAAATTGAGCTAAGAATGATTGAAGACAATCCTGGGATAGTTTGAAAGTGCTTTCTAGTTATGTCTTGGACAGGGTTGCAAGTTGGAAGTATTTCTCCATAAGAGTAGGACTACAATAACATGGCATTTCTTCAGAGTAAGTGCAGGTATTTCCACAGAGTGCAGCACTCTGCTGTCTTGACAGATTTATTCATAGTTTTGAAGACTCTTCATCTGAACTTGATACCTCTTTTTATGTTCCTGTGCAAACTAATCTTTAATACTCAAAGGAGCAGGAGGCAAAAATGCCTGTGTTTGTGACCAGGCTATTCCTCAAAGTAGATGCAAATGCCAACCTTAGTGTGGTTGTTGTGGTTTAACCCCAGCCAGCAACTAAGCACCATGCAGCTGCTTGCGTACTGCCCCCAGTGGGAATGAGGGCGAGAACTGGAAGAGTAAAAGTGGGGAAACTTGTGGGTTGAGATAAAGACAGTTTAAGTAAAGCAAAAGGTGTTCATGCAAGCAAAGCAAAACAAGGAATTTAGTCACCCCTTCCCATGGGCAGCAGGTGTTCAGCCATCTCCAGGAAAGCCAGGCTCCATCACATGTGATGTACCAGCTACTGTGAAGAAAATGAACTCTATCCCAGCCCAAACCAGCCCAGTGGTGTAATTCAGCAATAATATCTGCAATGGCAGGGTGACCCGTGTGTGCATGTCAGTCATCAGGCTACTACTAGCTACCTGCTACTGTCTGCCCCTTGGATGATGCCCGCTGTGTTACTGTTCTTAGACCCAAATCCCTTTGAGATCAGGGGCCTACATGTTGTATGGGAGGCTGCCTCACACCTTATGTTGGTTGCAGAGCAGAAGGAGCTTCACAGAGGAAAGGTAATATACTCTCCATTTGATGTTATTTTCTTCAAAGTTATTCAACTCAATCATGGATCAGCACAGCTGTGTCTAAGACTGTTTATGCCAGGTTCTTGGTACAAACAGCCTTTGTGTTGTGAGGACTCTTGAATTGTCATCCATCAATGATCGTAGAGCAGCTTACTTGGGAGGTGATGGGCATGACATCTCCTTTTACTATCTGGTAGACCTGGTTCTCCTGGCCCCCTTGCTGGGGTGCACTGGGGTAAATGAGATTTGTGCCCATGAGGCTCTTATGTAATTGGCAGCCAACTCTTCAGGAGCTTTGGCCGATGCACGTTGCAGCGAGGCGGCTGCACCTTCCGTCTGAAAGGCTCTGGTAGAGCGGGCTTGCATAGAATTTCCTGACAGGCATAATTATGTCTAATGTCATTCGTGCTGTTTACAGAACATAGCATGGGGTGATAGTTATTGCTTTTGAGAAGTGTGCAGTCTTTTCTGAAGTCATTTTTAAATATGATTCATGTGGAAAATTGGCATTTGCAGGCTTGGTAGTTAGACTTTCTATCCCTATGAGTCTTTCATTTAGTTGCATTTTAAAAACCAAGTGTTTTTAGACAGTAATAGGAAAGGATGGTGAAGGGAAAATAAATAGAAACAAGTTTGTTTCTGAGAATAACAGTGAGTCCAGGTAATGGGTTTTTTCTTTATCTGAATCATGGTTTTACACTGATTGCAGTACTTTCTCCAGATAGTTCCATGTAGCACAGAGGGGAGGTCTAGGCTTGCAGTGTCTTTAACTTCTCCTGTGACACCACTGACAACCTGATCATCCTCATGTGGATGTTTTGTTGTCAGTCATCTCTTGCCTGTTTTGGCTTTCATCTTTGCATGCTCAGAACAGACACTGGATGAGATACATTGAAGTACTTGAGAGTCTTCCCGTGAAGATCTAGACTCTGTATGGGTTTTCAATGTGGCCAGATCTGTGACCCACTGCTTATGCCAAATTCATGAGATAGAACCATAATATTCTCATATGAATCTGAGAGACTTAATCTGATAAATTTCCTTGCTATTCCAATGAAACTATACATTCTCCAGAAAAAAACTTGTTCTTCAACAGGATTCAATAACTCTCAAAAACTCCCATCCATATTTCATTCTTCTGACTAATTCTAGGCATTTTATCCAATATGAGATGTACAGCATTTGGCTAAAACAATCTAAATACACTTGGTAACTTCTGTAATGAGATTCAAAATGAGATTGTATGAAAGTAGAATGAAAAACAAAAAGTCTAGGTTAGAGTACATCTATAGAGATGGTGCTGTCCAGCCCCGGTTAAAAGCAGAGTCTCCAGAGCCCCATCCAACCATGTCCTAAATATTTACAGTGAGGAGCAGACTGTTACTCTGGGCAGCCTGCTCCAAGGTGTAACCAGGTTAAGTGAAGGATTTTCTTCAGACCTGCCTCTGAGGCACACAGTAACACTGGCTGGCAGAACTTGTGAGTAAACGGATTTAACACACTCATTTTCTCAGACTTCATTGATTCACGTTGCCATGTGTGACTTACAGAATCACTGAAAAGCATGTTGTAAATGTTGTAGCCAAGATAATTTGTGTTACAGAGAGGACAAGGGGTGCTGGCTATACAGTCTCAACTTCTTGATACAAAACTAATATTCTGAACCAAGCTTTCCTATTTTTAGGAGTCAGTAGCTGTTAGAGGATGGTCCTTTGCTTAAGGATCTTGCTTACTTGGGCCTTCCTAAATTTTGAGCAATGAGGAGTAACCTTGCCTGATTTTTTCCCTGTGTCTAGTGGGAGTATGTCTGCTCCTGATGGACTAGCAGGAAAAGGAATGGCATTTGGGATGCTGCAGCCTTGTTGTTGTCCTCTTGCTGTTACGATGAAGGATCTGCTGCTGATTACACATCTGCTGTCATCTTCTCAGAGCGGAGGTCTTCTATTCTTCATGTGAACTGATGTTCTTCAGTCTTATTCCTAAATGCAATGTATTGAGAATGTTTTGGGGCTTTTTAAATCAAAACAGGCTATTCTTTTAACCTTTATCATGCTGTTTCTTCTGATGCTTGTAATCACACATGCACTGCCATTCACATTTCACTTGTACAAATCTTAGTGTTTGCATCACAAATTCGGGCTTGCCTCAAGAATGTGGCATGAGCATACTACACACCCATATTTATTTGGCTCATACATGCATACATTCATAGTAATATTCATCAGCAGAAGACAGCAGTGGCAATGAGATACTGCTACGTGTACTCATTTGGAACTGTTCACAAACCTCTGGAAAAAATATTTGAATATCTTTGTTTCTGTTAAAGGAAATTGATTAAAAATGACTTGTGGAAAAAGTTTTCTAATCCATACCTGTAATTACTGTTCAGTTTGGAGAAAACTTTCTCTCCACTAAGCTATTTCTAACATAAAAAGCTATGGTAGATTTAGTCATGCTAGATATTTTTATTTATCTTCCTTATTCCCATGGTGCTATGAAACTGCTGCTGTTTCTGTCACTTTGACATGTAACTCCTCTCAAAATTTGCTTAAGCATAGTAATTATTAATAAACTCCTCTTCTGACAATTGATTAGAAAAGTTTCTGAGGATAAAACAATGTTTTTAATTAGTTTGAACATTAGTTTGAATCCATAATGCTTGAAAATAGGAAATGCTACTTGCTGTTATTAAAGCAAGGAACCTTTCATCAAAGTCATCAAAAACGGTGTGGCTCAAAGTGAAGGAATTGTCTAAGTGTAGGAGGTAGGTCACTGCTTGACTTCTTAAACTAAGCAAGAACTTGAAGATTAGGCAAGAGGACTACATTTTTATGGCTCTCCTCAAAAAAAAGTACTACGTGGCCTTTAAGCACAGCTAAATAAAAGATTATAATCTTATCTGTCACACTGGGAAATAGAACTTGTTTATTATTTTCTTTTTATAGAAAACACTATTAGCAAGCCAATTACATTAATCTGCTTTAAGTATGACACTGAATAAAATCTTTTTTTAAGTGCTTTATACAAAAGACCATATTCTGCTGCAAAGTTAATGTTCTCACCCAGACCAACCTTTCACAGAAGCCAGTGGGTGTCTCTTTGTTAAATAAGTACTTTAATACGTAGGCTGGGCTATTGTGAATTGAAGTGTCAGGACTCTTCAGATGTGACACTAGTTGGCAGCCTGGATGGCTTTTGGGTACCTTCACTGGTGAGGGAGGAAACTGAAGGCATGAATGCTTCTCTAATAAACTGTTGTGTGTCATCTCTCTTCTGTAACTACCCTGTGCAAATTCCAGCTGTACAATACCTGCTTGCACAGCTTGGTCAGCTGTATGTACGTGCTGAAGTGTTTTCCCTTCCTTCCACTGTTTCTGATGCAGGTCAGAATCCTTGTCCTTGTACAAGTGTCAAATCTGCATTGCTGAGACACTGAATTAAATTGCTCCCTGTTTTTAAGATTCTGGAAAAGGGCTTAAGTGGAGTTCAGGTTTTTCTGTACCTTGCCTAAAGAAATCCTCAGGGTTGTTCTTTAAATTAGGAAGTTAATGTAGAGGGAAGGAAATATAGCAGTTCTCTGGGCTGGGTGCTTC
The DNA here is from genome assembly GCA_907165065.1 of Caprimulgus europaeus. The sequence continues at coordinate 2,479,459 of OU015530.1, forward strand.
TCTGCTCATCCCTCAGTATGAGTTACAGCAACTGAGTGTGCAGAGCCAGCTTCATCTCCTCTCCATATAAATGGGTGTTGCTTCAAAGGCTCTTTGCCTTCATACCTAATACGAGGAGTGATTTAATCTCTGATTCCCTATTTTTGGAGGAGAATGCAAGCTGCCCCTGAAATGCTCAATGTAAGTGGCACTGTTGACCAGTGGGCCAACAGAAATGTAAAAATTTGATATTTATTTATTCCTGCTTTTGCTTAGCTTCAGAAATAACCAGTGTGTAGCTCTTGGCACACCTGAAGCTTACAGTAGAAATCTTAAAAGAGAGCAGCAGCATCTCCTCCCTCCTCATACTTCCCACCTCCCACCATACTGCCTATAGAGAAAGTCTGAAGTGGTTTTTACCTCAGTAAGGTACTCCATCTGCAGTTCGTTGTCTTCTTTCTGTTTGACCTCAGCACAGGTTTTGAGGACCATGACTTTAACTTGAAGTTATGACTGCTCATGTCCATCAACTGAAGAGAAAATGGGCAGATGTTGTTCTGTAGCAGAGCTGGAATAAAACTTACCTTGAGTACATGTCCACAGGACTTCACGTGCTGCTGCTTACTGAAGGCTCACAAGCAGGCTGTGTTCAGCTCTCCCGTTATCTGCATTCCCTGTTTGGAGCCACTTGCTGTCCTTGTGTACCTTTGCATAATCAAGGTTGTGTGGCATTTACTATTTTTATTTTGTTAACAAACTAAGACCAGCTCTTCTCTGTACATCCTGTGTCTCCTTTGTATATTCTGTGCTTGTTCAGTCCCTGTGGATAAAACAACTGCAGCAGGCACAGAAAAGGTGAAATTTCCTCTTATCTAAATTGTTTGCATGTGTTAGTTAAAAGCTACCTGACCTCTGAGGTACCTCACTAGTAAGCTCTTTTCTTTCACACCTCTTATTACCTCTTCACCGTTCCCTATTTTTGAGCTAATTTTCTATTCGAAAGCTATTATTTTAACCTATGTACCATAACTCTCTGCCTTATTCAATTATCTTCAATGTGGAACCTTATTACTCTTTGAAAATGTGAGACACTGCAGTTCCCTTGCTCCTGCTGCAGCAGTATTATCTCTTAAGAACAAGAGCAAGTTAAAGCAGGATTCCTACAGGTCCACAATGGGTATTTAGAATCAAATTATTTATGTGAAGGTCTTCATAATGTGTCCTTCAAAATATTTCTTCACCTATCCCCCTTCTCCCTTAACTATGCTAACCAGGCTTTGTTTACTACAATACATTTTGTGGCTTTTTTCTTTCAGTAGTGCTTGTGGGTTTCTTGTTTTCCAATCCTCTGGAGTATGTCTTCTGACTAGAAAACAAAGCTCCATCTTCTTTGTCCTCTGGAAAATCTGAAGCAAAGTAACTGTTTAAGAAATCTGCTATCATCCTTGTCACCAGTTCCCTACTATCACTTTTTAGTGCACCAATTTTCTCTTCTTTTATGGTCTGTCAAGTGAGACTATATGTGAAAAGCCCTTTATTTTAGTTGAATAATGCTTGGCGATTTGGATGTTTGCTTTTCTTATTTTGCACCTCTAACTGGAAGGAAGCATGTTGCCAGTTGAGCCTGGTAACAAAGGTTAGGAGCTATCAAAGACATCAGGCACTCCATTGATTGCTACCTGAATGACAGCTCTTTAACTTTAGAGTGTGGCACTCCTGCCTCAAAAGGAGGAATACATGCTTCTGTATTCTGGGGTATTGGGATCCACATCTGAAGCTTGTGACAGACCCCTGCTATAATAAAGTGCTGGAGCATATCCCCTGCCCTCTTCTCGTCAAAATGCTCAGATGTCTGCAAGACTGATACAGATGGTTTTTTGGAGCCCCTCCTCTGCCTTTGTGTAATGTATGAAGGGCTTTAGAGAGCTGTGGGTGTGGAGCAGGAAGCACCCGATTTGGATAGTATGGAAGCTTGGAAAAATAGAGAACACCAGTCACTGTCTGTATCCATCAAACTAAGTAGAGAAATCAACTTATACTTGATAATGCAATTCCTTCCACATGTGAGAGCCAGTACAGACCCTGGCTTAGCTGCTTCAGCACATGTCAGGCTGTAGCTCACTTGTGGGAAATAATGAGATCAGCATGTGCTGAACTTACCGTAAAGGCAAGGTTATTTCACCTGGGTCATAACTGAGTGTATAACTGAGTGAGTGCATTTAAAGCAGAACTTGGAAATCTCTCATTCACTTACAGCTTCCATATAAAATGGAAGATGCTTAAACTGAATAATCCTATAAAAATCAAGCTTGTCTTTTGTGTTCATTGGTTCAGTAGAATGAAGTTATGGAAGAAGCTCAGTTACAAAATCTAAACAAACATGGAAGGTAATATTGTGCATTTAGTAGAAGGGGATTGTCCTCTTTAGGATGGTGCCTTACAGCTTGTTTTGCTCTGTCCCATTTCACTGGTTTTAAGGGAGTTGTAACACCTTCCCTAGTCTTACTGGTGAAGAAGGGAAGAGAAATTTGCAATTCATACAGGGAAGAGTGAGCACTAGATCCTTAAGCCAGAGGTACTTTGGAAACTTCTTCAGGTTTCACTACATATCTGCTTCCTGACAGCTGCCTGTCTCAAAATCCCAAATCCTGCCAAAAAGTCACATTAAAAACAGGACTTGGACTGCTGCTTGACCAGACCAGGCCATAATTTCCTATGCATGCAGCAAGTATTTACTCAATCCAAAGAAGAGCTGATGTTTTTCATGTCAGAATAATTTTGTCAGAGAATGCTGATTTTCAGAAATATTAAAAACATTCTTAATAGCTTTGTCAAGATGATTAATAACAAAAACAGGAGGTTTGGGTATGGTAAAAAAAATTGTTCTGACTTCTATATAAAGTTATAATGGAGTGTAATCATGCTAAATACAAAAATGTGCCAAGTGATTGATGAAGAGCAGGGCAGAATACATCCTCATGAGACGTGCAGAGGGCTGCTACCCTGAGGGACCTCAAAAGGTTAGAGAAATGGGTTGGAAAAACCTTGTAAGTCCAGCAAAAGCAAGTGGGAAGTCCTGCACGTGACTGGGAGGGAATGACTCTGTACAACAGGGCAGGTGCCCTGTTCTACAATACAAAACCAAAGAGACACTGCTAGGCCCAAGAAGTAGCTTTGAACAGCCAATGAGTACTTTCCTACAGTTTATTCAAAGCCAAACTTCATCTTACTCATCTGTATGTTCATAAAAATCTTAGCATTCATTTAAATCAGTGTATTCACAGAAAAATTAATAACTGCATATTTGAATTAAGCATCTGCATTTAATGGCTTGCATTTTGTTGGTTATGAATTTTAAAAGGCATTACTTCTGGATCCTGCTCATATGCTTAATGCAACTTAAATCACTGGTAGCATGTATTACAATGAGCTCTACAGTGTGCTTTTAAAACTGTGCTAGTTCTACAAGTTAATTTAGGAGGTTGCAGCTTATATTGCAGCATGTGTGCTTGATTTTAGTAGAGAAGGCTGAAAGTATGTACGAGACCAAAATTATTTACTGAAGCAATTTTAGAATGCTTTTAATGAACTACAGATAAGAGGATTCTTCATACTGCTTGGAGAATTCATAAATAGGGAAAAATATTATGAATGAATCCCTTGGCTCTGAGAGATAAGAATATAAGCGAAGATCAGCTCGAGTTTCTTTCTTCTTTTAGAGCTATATTCTGTCTGTGGCGAGGGTGGAGGTGTGCTTCAGAGGAGCACACCCAAGTGCAGTGTATTGAATTGTGTAACTGGCAAAGGAGAAAGGGCCCCTGAGAATTATTTAAGGAAATCTAGTGTATTTTAATTCAATTTCCCAAGTAAATGTTCCATTAGCTTTAACTAGCTTATTAGTTACTTATTAATCTTATTGGTGTGGAAGCCAATGGTAAAAAACCAAACAACTAAACCCAAACAAAAAAACCCCCAAACAACCCACCAAAAACCTCCCCAAAAACCCACAGCACTAGAAGAAAAAGATTACAGCTGGTGTTGAGAGTGCTGATAAATGGTGGAATAAAAAAGATTATGCCCTTACAGCTTTCAGTTTGATGGAAGTCCTTGCCAGAGCTGGTTTCAGTGGAGTTCCAGAAAAGGAAGGCAGAGTGCAGAAAGCCTAACCTGGAATTGGGGGTAGGGATTATAAAGTGTGTACTTCATAAAAATGAACGAGAGGAACAACAGCAATTGAGAGATGGGCAGAGACACAGGAGAGATGGTAGGGAGGAACCATCACTTTGTGATGGAGGCAGGGGGATAAACTAGAAGAGAATGAAAGATTAAACAGAAAGGCAAAGGAACAGACATGAGACATCTTAAAAACTGGAACAAATAGGGGGAGAGAGAGCAAATGAGAAATATTTGTTTAAGGAGGAAGGTGTTATAGAAGAGAAATGGGAAAGGGTGGTAAAAGAGGGTAAAGACAGTTTTCTGTGTAGGGAGGGAAATGAACAGAAAAATGAACCAAAAGTGCAAAAATGATTCAGTGTCTAGGATTCAGTTAAGCTGAACAAATTGCAGACATTTGCTCAGAAAGATGTTTTTATAATGGAGTAAGTCAGCCTATTTATGGGATTTCCTCAAACACTGCAGCACATCATGAATAGAGAGAGATGGTTTGGCAACAGAGCATTGTCAAAAAACTGAACTGGTGCCACTCTTGTCATGGGCAAATGCCAAAGCCTGGGGAGATGGAACATCTCTCTTAGCAAGAGAAAGAGCCCTGAAAGCAGATGCCAGCTCATCAGTGTGACTGAGAAGTCAGCAGGGTTAGATTGATGGACTGGTGGGTGGCAGGGTGGGGGCATAGACGGGCTTGCTGGATAGTGGTGGAAGGAGGTGGTCAGTGAGACTTTGGCGGCAGAGAAGACAAACAGATGAACTTTGGAAAACATAAAAGCAACTGCAGTGGAGCTGTTGGGCCACTGACTGGCAGAACATAAATTCTTTTCCTACCTATATGAACCTCTGTTTTAATGTTGGTTTATAGATTGCTTGTGCATACTGTACTGGTTAGGAACTGTAGAAGAGCTTCACTGCTCTCATCATTCAAAACTTAATTCACAAACAGAAGTAGCTCATAGCCATTTGTTCCTTTGTCAGTACCAGCTTTCTATTTCAAGTAGCTCTGGCTTCAATACTTTTTTCTCATCTGTAAAACAGAGTATCTGTATCCCTAGTGGATGTTTTTGCTCCCTCTCAAACAACAATTCAAATGTAAACACAGCTGACCAGAACTGTACATCCCATAAAGTTCTCCCATTGCCTTGCAAGAGTGCTAGGAACTGCCTCTGGCAGTGTCTGCCTTTTCCACAGCTGCCTGACAATGGTGTATTCTTATCCTGTGATGAAACCACATACCTTGGCTGAAGCAGGGCTCAAGACCAAATGAAGATGTGAAAACAAGGGCACAGCTACCCAAGGTGGAAGGCTTATTGTCAGGGAGACTGAAGTTTTATTTTCGAGATGCTGCTCCTCACTGCAACACTGAACTGATTAACTTGCTGATGAAAAAGCCCTACACCATGAGTCTTGGTGCAGAGGCCACCAAGACTAGCAGGCCGCTTTGTCTGGAAGAGCCTGGACTGTGGTGGATCTCACAGGCCTTCTAGCTCAAGTCTGAAATGTGGCCACATGCAGCCTGGGCACCAGCTGATCTGGACAGCATCACGGGAAGACCTGGTCTGCTGCATGCTTGGAACTGAAGATGTTGCTGAGGTATATGCACTGCTCTCCCCTTAGACCTGAGTAACACAGGAAAAGCTGCCTGGGTGTGATATGTTTATACTCACTGGCATAAAAATACCCACTCAAACTTCTTATTAGAGCCTGTTCCCTTCCAGCATATCAGGACTTGTCTTTTGGCTCAGATTTACACAGCACAAAAAAAGTTATCGGAGAAACACAATACTGCATTTCTAGCTTCAGCCTATTTTGTGGAGGATTCTAAGTTGTTATCAGTAGTACATATCTCTTATTACAGATTACATTCTTCAGTTTGTTTAAATTGAGATCACTTTCACTGATTTTTTTCAACTTGCAGAGCTAGCGGCACCATGCAGCCTGTGCAGAAGTCCAAAGGCAGCTTTTTTGGTCCAGAAACTCTCTTAGCAAAGGAAAAATTTGGGCAGAACTTTCCAGTAACTGGGATCTTGCATCCATTTATTCCCCTCATGGCGCAGATTCATTCTGTCTCGGCTGCGGGTGGAAAAGCAATTGAAACACACTCAGTGCTGAGGAATCTAAAAAAGATGGCCTGTTAAAAAAGATGACAGAAGAGCCTGCCCTCAAATTTTTATGTCAGGACAAAATTTTAAGAGTTAAGTTATTGGCATGTGCTGTGTGTTCACCAAGAAGATGGGATCAATAAAGCCTCCTAAATATACACCTACCTCACTTTTATAACTGTACTTCTGGATTTAGGGGTTTGTATATACATAGGTATTCAAGTACCAACGATCTTGAATTTATTCCTGCTAGCTTGGTTAAGAAAAGATATCACTTGGACACCAATAGAAGTGAACATTTTTAAAACAAAAAGGACCTTTATAAAAGCTTAGACAGACAGTAACCCCTGACAAAATACTTGGCATGCTCATTCTTTGTCAGTTGTAATAAATCCTGTTCAGCTGTTGTAAATGTATATTTTCCTAAATCAGCTATGTGTGCCAAGGCTTGCAGCATCAGCCCACAGACAAAATAACTGTGGGCTTGTCTGCCTTGAAGGGGCTGCTCACCTGGGACTCACTGGCAGCCCAGGCTGGGTAATGCAGCCCCAAGAGACAGGGATGATCAAGGGGACAGGGAAGAACATCAAGAAGTGGGAAGAGGTAAAACAAGGTGAGGAATAGAAGAGACAACTGGTTATGTGTCAGACTGAGTGGACAAAAAAATAAATACCCAGGGAGATGACAGGAGCAAGTGTTCCCAGAACTGGGGAATGCACAGTGCTGGTAGGGCAGGTGAGGAGAGTACTGTTGTGTTCAGGCTGGGTGATGGTTGAGTGCCCTGGGAGCTGATGGGAGCCAGGGGAATTGCTGAGATACTTGTTTTCCTTCCTGTGTCGGGAAGGCAATTCAAGCTAACACAACTTATCAGTGTCATGAGAAGCTTTGATTTGAAAATGCCAGTGTGTGGGGTTGACACAAGGTATTGGCATGAAGGGCAGTGTGACAGTACCCTGCGGTGTGCTGCACTGCTGCAGTCGCGCTGGAACCGCAGCCAGGACGTGCTCCCTGCCCCGTCTCATACACTGATGTCCCCAACAGAGCCTTCGTGGCTGCACACAGCCCACCCTGGGAAAGGACCTCGGTGTGTCAGAGGAAAGGCACTCTGGGCTCCACAAAAATATACACCTATCAGCTCATCTTAATAAAATGTAGGAGGCTGCCTACATGCCTTAGAAATACACAGCTTTATAGCTGGGCTTGCTGGATTTATTGGCTTGTGTTGGGAGTTTGCAGACATGCTTTATCTGGCTTTTTCTTTGGACTCTTTAGCACAGTTTTTTGGTTTTGCTGTTGCCTCCCCTGATTATTAACAGTATTTGTCTTTTTTATTTCTTTAACTTTCACATATTTCTGCTTCTTGTGCTGAGTCTCATTTGCACTATTTCTCTTCCACCTTTTCCTTCATAATCTTTTTTCTGAATTCCAGCATCATCCTTCACAATCTGTTTTTGTCCCGTCATGGTCCCTCTCTGGCTTCTTTCCCTCCCATGTGTGTCCTAAGACATTCTAACAGAGAAGACTTTATTCAGGCAAGTTGTCATAAAAATGGGAACTGGCTACCTTGAAAGTTAATGTGCTTAATATCTGCTTTGTCTACATGAGAAGTTGGTGCATTGTGAGTTCACATCCTAATTTATAATAAATTTATTACACACAAAAAAAAGCCAGAGGCTCCTAAACATCCAGAGAGCTTTCAAAATGTTACACATAGTGCTTTCTGCTTTATAGCCTTACAGTTAAAAAAAAATTGCACATGTAGTAAAGCATCTTTTTAATTTTGGAATATTCAAGGTTTTTTAAAAAAGTCCTGTTAAATTAGAGTATTTCTGAACTTTGGAGTCTTTCCTTTTTTAAATAAATTATTTATTAAAATGCTTGGTTGTCTTGAACAGAGACATGTTGAGTGTTCATCCTCTCACGAAATTACTTGTAACTCTGAGCACACGCTAGTATTCTTCAGCTATGTGATGGGGGTAGAAGATGCTTAAATCTGCAGGAGACAAATTGCTCCTAAAAAATTTTACAAATGTGTGGTAAGCAGTTACTCAGACACGTGCAGCTGCCCGTTTTCACTGGATGTACAGCTCGGTTTACAGTGGGAGCTGCTGTATAAACTGCAAATGCCAGCTGTGCTGTGCACCCGTGGCTTTGGTTTGCTATTTAAGAATGACTTTGTTGAATGCAGTCCTCTTCATTTTTCCTTTTGGAAAAGCCCTTCATAGCCCTGCAGTATGTAATGCAACATAATATCCTGTGCCCACCATAGAAATCTGAATTGAAGGAGGTTTCATGAAACAGCATTTTTCCACATCTGCCCATGGGACTGAACATCTGTGGCGAACTGAATCGCAAAGGTTGAACCAGCCTTTGAACTTCAGAGTTAAGATCAATGTGTCAAATTGAGACTAGTGATCTGTCTCAGACCTTCAGTTCTGCAGGATAAGAAGTTATCAGATACCACTTTATCTCCTGGAAAGGGCTTTGGCAAAAATAGGGTCTAGACACAGAGGTTACCCTTACCTTAAACTGGTCCTTCTTCCCAGCTACCCACTGTGGTGCCTTCACAGACTGCTCCTACCATCTAGATGTACGTCCCTGCCTGGCAGGCTCCATCTTCTTCGTGGCAGTTAGTTTACAGATCGTGGTAGAGTATGCAGTTCCTGGTCCATTGCTGCCTTTAAATTATTCATAAGTATTCTAATTGGTTTAAATTGATGCTCTATTGCTCTATTTGTTTACTTTTATTAAATTTTTTTGTCAGTGTGCACTGTGCTTGGCAAACACACTTTCCTCCTGGATTTATAACATAGTTCAGTCATAGTTAGCAAATTATAATTTCAGTGGGGCCTTAAGTAGTCTAAATCTCAATAAACTCAACACCAGTGTTGGTGTTTCTTTTCTTCCAATTTGTGCCTAAACATGCTTATTCTTCAGTTGTCAGTCAGTTCATTTTTCTCTTCCAGTTGTTAAGAATGAGGATGCTCTCTCCTGGGCCTGAATCTCCAGGAGAGGGGTTTTTAAAAAATGTTTATTCATATAGTTAGCTTAATTGTGTGTTTGGACAAAAGATGCTGTGATCTACCTGGGTATGTCAATACATCTGGATCAATTTCTTCAAACTCAAGGACTTAAAACAAGACTCTGAGCTCTTAAAGCCTTGGGCATCTTGTGAAATTCAAGTGCTAGTATGCTTAATGAAATCTGAAGAGGGAATGTAAAAATAAGACCAATTTGTTCAGTTTCACTCTTTACCAGTTTTACACCGTTACTAGGAGCATTGTTTAATTATTCCACAGTAAAGCTTGAGTTAATTTTTATGTATTTATATAAAGATATATAAAGTAATACATACAATAATAATAAAATTGTATAAATGTAATATACTGATTGTACAATGCATAATTTTTGTTACTTATATTAGGCAATATCCAGAACTTCAAAAGCAACTTACTACTGAACATCAAACTGTGTATTTATGGGCCTAAATATGCATATAAAGTCAATTAACTACAACGTGCATTAGTCTACAGGGCATAGTTGTCAGCATACACCAGCAGTAAATTCAGTGAAAGGGTGTAAACTTCCTCATATTTCACCTGTGTCTGGGACCAAGTCTTAAAAATCGCAAAACTCAGCACGGCAAAGGCCCCGAGAGGTCACCTCATCCAGCTCCCCACTCACAGCAAGGTCAGTGCTGACTGCAGACTGACTTTCCCAGGGCTTTGTGCAGCTGGGTCTTGAAAACCTCCAAGACTCTTCAATCTCTCTGCAACCTACTCCAAGGTTCAGCTATCTCTTAGTGAATTTTCTTTTTCTCTTTTATCTAATTGAAAGCTCCTCTGTTTCAATTCAGGATCGTTGTCTCTTAGTGTCCCACAGTGTGCCTCTGTAAAGATCTTGGCTTTGCTGTCTTCATCTCCCTGCAGACAATGAAAGGCTGCTGTTGGTTCTCTCCAGAAAAGCCCCACTTCCTCACCTCACTGAGCAAGTGATTCAGCCCCCGACTGTCTTTGCCGTCAGCACTTGCTGCAGTTCATCAATGTCTTTCTGGTACTGGGGAGCAGGTATGGATCAATAATTTCTAAAAGACATTCCAAACTTGATCAGTTTCCATGACTAGTAACTCCCTTTCTTGAGCTCTGCCTGTAGGCACAAAGACCTGGGAGATCTTGAAGACCAATAGGAAGAGCAGGGGTTGAATACCTGAGCTTTAAATGTATCTGCTGTCATGAAATGGCCTCACTGAGCAATACCGTATTGTTCTTGTTAATATTCTGCCATTGATATAGAGGTGGAAGCACTTCTTGTTGCACTTGTTCCTCATTGATGTCAATTCTAGCTGGGCCTTGGCTTTTCTAATGGTCAGGAGATTCCTCTGTTTCTTTGCTTCCTGCCCTTGGTTCCAGCTCCTGTATATAGTGCATTTGTGCTGGAGTTCAGTGCCTGTTTGATAAAGCCAGCCTCCTCCTGTGTCTGCTAGTTCTGCTGAACATGGGATGGACTGCTCGTATGCCAGGCACAGATTGTCCTAAAAGACCTGCCAGCTCACTTGAGGTCACTGGCCCTAATGAGCTGTCTTTCACAGGATCCTAGCTACCTGGATTCTTCATACTTACTATTGGGTTTTACCTTTAAATTTATCTGTGGGGTTTTAAAGCTTGATCATTAGTAGCCTGTCTTGCCTGATTCCCCTTGAGGCTCTTCAGAATGATTCCTTTTCACCCAAGTTGTTCCTTGTCCCCCTCAATGCATGGCATTCTCTGGTAAGTATACATCAAGGGTTACAAATTGTCACTTCTCCATCAGCTCAGAGGATGGCTTTCTCCAAGGATTCTTATTTTGCTTATTCTTTTGACAGAGTATTTCTCTTTCATTGTATGGCTTAATAATAGAAGATGCTGAGCACCCTTGTAATCTGTTGTTTTTTTTGGAGAAACCCGTTGCAGTCACAGTTAAGATTCAGGGTGAGAAAATCTAACACTAAAAATCAAAACACTAATCTAACTAACTGGAATCATGGGATGCTGTGAGTTGGAAGGGACCCACCAGGATCATGGAGTCCAACTCCTGTCCCTGCACAGGACAGTCCCAACATTCAGACTGTGTGTCTGAGGGCACATGTTGGCCAAATGCTCCTGGAATATATTTGTCATGCTCAAAAAAAGAAAAAAAAAATCCTTCTTGGTGAAGGATTATCAAGTTAATGCTAAAAGAAATAAATTACTTCTGGCAATACAGGTGGTTTACTCAAGCTTGCTGTTAATTTACAATGTTTCAGCATGATGATTTTCTTATGTGGCTTTTGTTTATACAAATTGTTGACTTCTTTTCCCCTTGTCTTAGTGCCTACTGAGCAGATACCAACATCCTCTGTCTCTTTTCCTTTGAGAACAGAGAAATCCTTTTCGTGCTCTTATCAAAGTCTGAACTTGTAATTTAAGTGTTGGTTTTGGCCTGTCTTATTCTCACAGTTAAAGTAGGTGCATGTTTCATCAGTCCTATCTGAGAGCAGCTTCAGCTGGTTGAGGTACTTTATAAGTATTGTAGGGGCAATGTTCAGAACAAGACTTTGGAAAATTTATAGGTAGTTTAGAACTCTCTTCAGTCTCAAGTTGTACTCCACTTCATGCTACCAGCAGCACAACTGAGGAAACACATTAAAAAATCAGAGTGAGGAACAAGTTGACCAGAAGTGTTGGGTAAAGGGTGACTTCATGGAGAACTGTGATTTTTCAGAAAAATGCACTTACCTTTATGAAATTATGTTTTGTGCATTTAGAAAGCAACTAATATTTCTGCAGCCAAAACAGTGAGAGCATGAAAACTACTTTTTTCTTGGGTAGACAGATGGGTGCTTTGGTTGGGTTTTTCTGGGTTTTGAGGGTTTTCTTTTTGTTTTTTTCCATATTGTTTTGCTTTGTTTGAAGTACCTTTAGTGCTTGTATCCCTTGTAACTTGATGTAGGCTGCTCAGGTGAAGTTCTTATGATTATTTTCTGGTCTGGAAACACCTACCTCCTTTCCTGGTAAGTCAGTTTAGCAGCTGTCATCTTGGCTATGGGTAAAAACCTCTTTCTCAACCCAGTGGGTGAGTGTACAGCGGTGGGTGACACTACTGCTAGAACTGAGCGAGCATCAACACTGCTGATGCACTGAGGTAGGGTGTGGGATGGGTACAGGAACACTCTACAACTTGGGGTGTTATGATCCAGCCCTTTCCAACTCAAAAGTGGATATGAAAATGTATAGAAAAGCAGACGTGTAATTTAGTGATAAGTATGTAAAGCATACTGGGAAATAAACTAACCTATTTTTGGCTGTACAAGAAGAAAAACTGTTCTATAAACCAGACTTGAGATGCAGCCAATTACAGTGTTCCTCCTTTTTTAATGAAGAGCATGTGAAGCCTGTTTAGATGGTCTCTACTTGCGTCTTTCTCTCTTCTTTAAGTGTCCCTTTTATTTCATATCTGATCAGAAAACCTGTTTTTCCTCCCTGTTCTCTTCCATACTTTCACAGTTAACTGGACAATATTTTTTGTTCACGAGAGATGACATTAAAATAATGACACTTTATTGCACTTACAGTCAGAAAGAGGGTTGAAGTGCTCACCCAGAAGTCGTATGTAGTCCCTGTTCCATCTAAACAGAGTTGAATGGCCATTTGTTGAACATTAATTGCTCCATTATTCCTCTTCACACAGCCTGACTGCTAGGGAACTACATTAGCTTTTAATGTTTAACATCTTTTTTAAAAATCCCAGATTAGAAATATAAAATAAAGAGCAAGAAGTTCTGATGCTCAGCCCAAACTGCTTTGCCTATTGACAATAAAGACGAATATATTGCTTTTCTGGAAATGAACTCCTAATATACATGCTGTGGTCACTGGGGAAAAAGAAACAACTTTATATAAGAAAGCAACCCAGTGGGATAAGGGCCTACCAAAGTTTTCTGTTGTTACTGCTGTTCAGTTGTGTCTATCCAGTTCTATTCTCTAAGCAGAATATTGTTTCAAACTTAATATAATACCAGGCTGTCCTAAGAATAACATGTTTATAAATAACACTTCTAAATGGATGTGAGCCTCAGCTGTACTGGTTTCAACCCACCATGCCTATCCACCACTTCAATTTACATCAGAGCCATACATCATGTGGCACCAACAGCAATCTTAATCCTTGGCCAGCTATTTCCTGAAGAAAAGCAGTGCCTGGAAGCTGTATCCCATGGGACACTTGTCCTTGCTGTGCCTGCTGGCTGCAGCTGCCTTCCACCCAGCCCATGGTGCAGGGCATGGGCTGCACAGCTCACAACCACTGCAGTTTGGCTCACCCAGAGCATTGCAGGCCCTAAACTCTGATGGAGTTACTTGAAACTCGCTGCTGCTAAAATGCTTAGATGCACCTGCAAGATCTGTTGCATTAGAACAGAGCAAGAGCTCGGGGTTTCACATCCAGTGCTGTTTTTCTTTTTAATCTGTTGACTGAGACCATGATACGCTATTGGCAGGTGAGGATGTCTGGCTGTGGAGCCAGAGCTGTGGCTCTTTCTCTCTGCCTAAAAGCATCACGCTTATGATCTCCCTTTCTTGAGGGATGAGCAGAAAATGCATGTCCTCTAGCAAACCTTTGGCGATTGACACTAATAAGTACCAGAGGGAAACGTGTCCAGTCATTCCCTTAGTTGTATGGAGAAATTTCACAGTGAGAGCACTTGGTTATTCTTTTGGAAGTTGAGCCAAGTAGCCTGCAGAACTCTCACCTCGTGTTACGTACACCTTCAGAGTTCATGACCCATGTTACGCTTTGGAGCAAACCAATTTCATATACATCTATAGATTACTTTTTTTAGTAGAAAAGGTTGAGCAAGCATGTTACTGAGCTAGTTTATTAGTGTTTTTACGGTAAAGATGGATCAATATATTGTCTTTAAATTGATTGCTGTATCAAGTTTTAATTCCTTGCCAAGGGGAGCTACTTGATGCAGGCAAAACACCTATTCCTGTCACAGGAACAGAAGAGCTTTCCCAAAGCCTTAACCTCAGCTGAAGGTTGGACTGTACAGTACATCAGGTTTTGAACCCAATCACTCTATTGCAAGAGACATCATAGAAGTGAGACTTAAACACACACAAGAATATATTGACTAATAAGACAGTAACAAAAGGTAAAGCTGTCACTTAAGTGAAACGAGTAAAAATAGTTTGAAGCATTTCTTGATTACTCAAGATGTTTCATTTAGGGGGCTGTTGGCAGGCCTTCAAGACATGAGTCAGCGCCTCTAAACTCGGAGATACAGATCCTCTCCAGAGGGTGCAGTTTGTAATCCTGCAAGTACTGTTCTACATCTTGTGCTGCAGTCTAGGGCTCGGGGAAGTAAAAGCCGGAGGAGAATCAGACCTGTAGCGTAGTTAGCAGATACAATGTCTAAAGGAAACCTGGAATCTTGGCATTGTCTGTCTCAAACAGATACACATACAGCAGAGGAGGTTTGCAAGGAGTTGATGTGAGAGGCAGAGGGCTTGAGGCTTAGCTCTGCGTGAAACAAACCATGAGAATTTTGTGCTCTCCTTCACTCCTGTGTCACGCTTTGCCTGTGGCGTGTTTGCAGTGGGTGCTCTGGCGTCTCCCCTGTAAGCAGCTCTGCATGGGCTGCTGAACCGCCACGGCACACCAATACATTTGGTAGCTGCAGGGTTCACCGTGGGCAGCTCTGCAACTGCCACACCTGCCAAATAAACTTTGCAGTTATTGCCCCTCCTCCAGGATTGCCACCTGTCTGGAATAGAAGGCTTCTCCCAGAAGTGCTTTGTTCCTTAGTGCGGCATTCTTTCTCTCTAGATGTGAACAGTTGTGCTGGACAACACTTTTACTTTCTGACATAAATTGTAAAACCATCCATTAATACTGGTACAATAAAACAAGTGCACGCTGCCTATTTATTGTTCCATTTTCAGCTCTGTGACTAGAACATAATAGAGCAGATTTGAAGGAGGTAAGCTGGTTAACAAGTAAAATGCGACAAAAACCCCATTGTGTGATGGAATAGCAACTTGTAAATCCCCAAGGCCATTCTTTTGGATTGCTTTAGAAAATATGTGGTGCCAGGGTGTCTCATTCTTCCACCACTCTTGGCAGTGTCAAATGAGGGATGTGCCAGGCAGTATGGCCTGAAAAACACCAACTGGAAAAAGCAGATGCCAGGTTTTTGGACCACATGGAGTCCTGAGCTCCCCTAAAAGGCACAGGTTTGCCACTGTTCCCAGCAGTATATTGCAAGCTAAACAAGTGTACGTTCATTTATACCTCAAAATGGTGTTAACTCATTTTAGTGAGGTGATTAATTGCCTGTGGATTATTTATTTTTTATATTTTGTGGTGCTGTCTTACACAAATCATGCTTGTCTTACAAGTTAAATGTATGAAAATGTTGGTTTGTATATATTTCAGTGCATATGTGTGAATACATGCAGTGAGAACAGAGACAGAGGCACATAATGCCAGATGCTATTAGAAAGAATTTGCTGAATGAAATGGAGTAAATTTCAAGTAGTGAAATTGCAGGAATTGGCCTTGACTGAGAGTTTTTAAGTCTTTTGAGATGTCTAGGTTTCTCACTGGTGATATTAACCCAGTATTACTTATGTATGTATTGTTGAATTGATTTATTTTACAACTGCATTGGATTTTATTTGCAAACTACCAAGTGCACACGTGTAGTTTGAGTAACGGGTAACCAGCAATCAGCCAGGTTCCAATTACATTGGTTTGAGTTGGTCCCTGGTGTCCCCTTTTCAGAAGCAGATTTCACTGCAGATAGTAATTTATGAATATCTACACATCAGAGCAACATGTGGACTTTACCTTTTTGGCTTAATTAAAAAAAACCTAAGCAAAACAACCAACCTACTATGGCTTGAGCTCACTAGGTTTAAATTCTTTTGTGTCTGAGGAGGAAAAAATACCTGTTTTATCCAATACTACCTTCCCCATGTACAGAGCGTTGGTGTCTATGCAAGGAAGAAGCAACTGGGATAAAACAACACAGAGCTGAGACAGGGTACATTAAAACAAAGACAAGTGTGGTGGTTTGGGTTTGTTTTGTTTGTTTTGTTGTGGGGATACCTCTTCCCCTAAATCTTGGAAGTCAGGGTTTGCTGTCCCCTCTGGTCAGTGGAACTGTTCACCCATGCAGTTATTAGCAGGCCAGCAGCCTTGAATTGATATGCCTTAATAACAAAGGTGTAAATAGATTTTTAAATAAAAGCGACGAGTGGACCAATTTAATAATGCAAGACTGGAGTCAGAAATGCTGCTGTAGTTCTTGATGGTTGCAGAGTTGTTGCTCTGGATGTAACTTTCCCTCCTTTTTCTTAGAAGCAAATTTCATGAAGTAATGGAAACAACTCGATTTGGGAAGGATGTTTACAGGAGAGGGTGGGAGAACAAAATGTGTTACAAGAGAGAGGATTAGTACAGGCTAGCTAGAGGTCTTGCTTAGCAATATTCTGTACTTTTCTGTGGATGTTTTTAATTCCAGTGTGAATAGTGAAGAGCTTTGGAAATGCCTAACCTATTTAAGCTCAATACAGAAGGCAACAGGGAATCATTACAGTGACTCATAAGGCATGGGATACCAATATTGAAATAAAAATGTGTTGTTCTAAATGCTACATTTCGAGCAGTAATTCTGCAACATCCAGGACTGCTTTATGAAGCACAATCTTTTTCTTTAATAAGGAGATAATTGAAAACTTGAGAAAACAAACAGTGTTTCTCCTGGCTGGCTGGGGATCATAAACATGTTCTTGACAAGGATTTAGAGAAAGCTATGGCTGGATGAGGTCATATAACAGAAGTTGGTCTTTCTGACCCCACATATATCTCTGATGTGATGATTCTACACTTCAGGAGCTGTCAGAAGAAAATCTCTTGGGTTATTTTTGTTGCTGCTTTGACAGCAACTAGTGTCTGGAGGCACTAGGAAAGAAAAAGTGAACCTGACAGGACAGGAATGAATTGCCTCCATGGTGGAAAGAAACTGCTGTATGTGAGGAGGTAATGCACAGGCTGCAGGAGGGGGAAGAGAAATAAGAATGTATATGAGGACAATACCTTTTCTATATTGAGTGTCTCAGGGCATTATTCTTCTGTATGCTTTTTCCCCTTGTCTCCTACTTTCTTCCTGTCATGAAGAGTGTACTTCTTTCAGGTTTGCATGTTTGTTGTTTCAGTAGTTATTATTATGTATATATTCATTGTACTATGTCTTTCTCATCATTTTGCATACAATCTCTGTATTGAAACACCTCTCCTCATCCTGCAACATCTCTGATGCCCTGAGAGGTTTGGTTTTTTTCATGGATGACATGGCTATAAATCCCTCACTTATGCAACCCACTGGAGGCCTCAGAAAGCCTCAGCTGTGTCTGCTCAAAACCCCTCAGGAAGCTGGGAAGCAATATTAAATGTTTAGTGGTTGAATTGCAAGGATCTCTTATCACCCTGTATTTGTGGGCTTGGATTTTAAAGCCTTGGACTCAAAGCTCTTCTTGTGATGCTGTTTCATTTCTTTAGATCTGTAGGGGAGGTGTAGAAAAAGGCAAAACGTTGATATTCTTGATGTCTGATATTTTGAAGGTGTAAAGTTGTTAGCTGGGAAGCATGTGTTGAAGGTACTGTTCAAATAATTAGTAAGGACTATGGTTAAAATTATTTCCATGCCTTTTTTGTGCCTTTGTGGTAATTTTGATTTGCCTATTAGCTTGTTCCTCATCATGGCTTTTGACTCTCTTAAAACTTGTATTTCAAAACTTGAAGTTTTTTTTTTAAAAAAAAAAGATTAATTTTATACTAGCAACTTAGCTGTGGCTTGTGAATAAAATTATTTAATTGCTTTCTGATTTAGTAGGAGCATAAGAAAATGGAGATGAGACTAAACAGATCAAAAACTTTAAAACACAGGCTTGTATTTGAAAGATGGTCCATCTACAGAAATAGAAGACCTTGAGAGGTGAAAGATGTGAAATGTGGGGGAAAAGTGCAATCCTATGTAGGGCAGGGATAGCCTAGGAAAAAATGAAAATGTCTTTACTTCTGTCATCCAGATCTTTGCAGTAACATGTCTCAAAAACAACTTGTCCAAGACTCCTTAGACTGTTTGCTGGCAACAGATTTCATAAGAACAGGAGCAGAAAATGAAGTTAAAGACTGATTTTTCCTGTTGTGTGGAGGAAATAAACATGTCTCAGTTGTAAATAAGGACCAACTATTTCTCATTGTTATAGCTCAGATTTTGATCTTTCAGCTAAAAAAAAAAATACAACATGGAAAAATCTTTTGTGACTTTTTATGCTGTTCAGCAAAAAGAACAAGTGATAGGGAATGGAAGGGCAGCAGAACAAGTAGGTGTGTGCAAGCTCTCAGTAGTGGCTCCATCAGTAGCTTTTGGCCTGCCCTGGATGTGGGGATCATATTGAACAAATCATCTGAAGAAAAAAAAAAAAAACAAAAAACATGAAGCTTTAAAGTGGAGGAATAATGTTCTGGTCCCTGGGTGAACAACAAATACATACCTCCCAGGGAAATGAGCCAGTGTATTACAACAAGGGCAGCAAGCTTGCACAAGTCAGAAGTCAAAAATGGTTCTTCTCTGGAGTTCAGAGGGATTCATCTGACATCTCTCCACAAGCTAGAAATCATTCAGACAATAAGTGTGAAAAAGAAAATAAACTTACCTTATTTTGAAGTCTTTTGGGGCCCTCGTCTGGCTGTCAGGAATTGGTGACATCCTGCCACTTTTCACCTATACCTGCCTACCTAATTAAGAAGCAACTTCTTTTTCAAGGTAGATCAATCATCATGCCATGCCAATGCCTTTCTCTTTCTTTTGTTTTTATCTACTTTTTTGATAGGGAGATTATCTGTAGTATTCATACTAGTTCAGATGTGCGGGGCTAAGCCCACATCAGGAATGACTGTCTTCACTCATATACCACAGCACTGGGTGGCATACTCATTGCAATCTGGAGGTTACCTTCACTTGTATAACTGTTAATCTAACTCACAGCACCTACACTAATAACTTAACAAAAAACCTAGAGAACAGATTAGTTTTACCTTCTCCCACCCCTCAGTCAAATGGCCACAGTAAACCACAGCTGGTGCTATCCGGACCACTTATGATCTGTGTACATTTGCCTTTTTCCTTTTCTGGCTCTGTTTTTCTTATCTTTTTTTTTGTTTGTTTGTTTAAAATCTGTCAGTGCTGAAGAGAAAGAACATCTCAATCAGTAGAGCCAAGGCTGTGGAGAGGTGCTGAAGCAAGACCACATCACCTATGAACTGGCAGTGAGGGATGTAGACTGCATCTGTGATAGCACCTGCAGATCATCCCATTGATCACCTCCATGGCATGTGCTGTACAAACCTGTGGTCAAGGAAGACAGTCCCGTCCCCACAGAAAATACAACTGAACGCCTCTCCTGTCTTCCTTGTGCTCACTTTGGTGTGTTTACTCCAATTATTTTTCTCCTGTTCCTATTCCCTGTTGTCTTCAGTTTGCTAAACTGCTCTAGTTTGAGCAGTTGGCCTTGCTTTGGGGCAGGGGTGGCCTGCAGGATCTTTGTGTCATCCTCTGAAGGTTAAATGCAAGTAAATGAGGAATAAAGAATGAGTGTGCAAGTGTGTAATGAACTGAAAGGTTGAAGGAATGAAGAAACAGGATAGAGGTGAGACAGATGGGGAGAGGGCTGCACAGAGGTTACACCTGGGCTGTGATTGTCCTAAGTGAAAACGTACAGAGACTGTCCAGAGCTAGTGCAGGATGCAACTGCTGCAGCAAAGGAAATGCAGAAAGAACATAGTTGGTAATTTTTCCTATTAAACACTAGATGAGTGTTTTTAGAGCTGAAGCCACTTTTGGCCTGCCTGAGTAGAATTACATGGGAACAACTTATTTTATGCAAGGAAAAAAATGTATCTGATTTGCAACTATCTCTGCAACTTGCGAAGAACAGTGAAGGAACAAATTTTGACAAACATGCTCAGTATCTCAGTAGGGAGATTTTAGAGGATGGGAGCCTACACATGAATATTCTCAGTG
Organism: Caprimulgus europaeus; assembly: GCA_907165065.1. The sequence goes on from OU015530.1 coordinate 2,499,817, forward strand.
GTAAAAACTTCTAATCATTAATCCCAAAGCTAGCAGCAAAAACCTCCAGCTTTCAGGAAGTGAAGGAAGGAGCTGGAGGCTCAGCTTTTGGCTTGCAAATGCTTTTCCAATGAGACTACTGGAGAATAAAAATAAAAGTATTTCAAAGATTTGAGCCTTTACTGGTTTGCAGTCCTGATGCTAAATTCTGGGAACTACACTTAAAAACACCATGAGTGTAGTGACTGCCAGAAACATCGCACACGAACGCTCAAGTGAACCAATGCAATATGTGGCCTCGCTTGGTCAATTTATATTGTCAAGAACAGTGCAGCTTTAATCGGCAAGTCTTCATCTCCCTTGATCCCTGAGATGTGCCACTGACAATAGTTTCCATGTCAGAAAAAGATTTCCTCTGAGAAGAACAGACTTGGAAGTAAAAGGTGGTGTGATTTATGCTGCAGAGTGATCCAGGCAATGGATACAGCAGGAGCACTTTGCAGGGAGCAACACAAAAGCACTGAGCAGCTCAGTGTGAGGTGGTGTGGTAACACAGCTGAGTATGAAACCCAAATGTGTAGTGGGGTAGGAGGAGATGAGATGTTGCTTTTCTCTCCTTACCTTAGCCAACTTCAGGAGGCTTTCATGAGAAGGTTTGCATGGTAACGTAGCTGTTTGCATGCTCTGCCTTTGGAAAACGGGTTTCTTGGGGATTTTCAGCCTGTGTTCACTTCTCTCCTTTTTGTTTCCCTACATCAAACAAAACTGATATGGAAAATCTTTGTTCAGGAATCAATCACACTTGCAGTCTTCAGACAAATATACAAATTAAAACATAATAATTTAGCAGAAAATTTCTTGCACAAAAATCCTACCTTTTGGTTAATTTTTCCATTTCATGGTTCATAGTTCATGTTTCTAGAACGAGGAGCTAGTATGTTTATGTGTAACTTCTGTTTCCTTAAAGATCACAAATATTCTTTAAAAAAATATATATTCTGGCTGCCAACTCTGCCATCCACATACTGATCCTGCTCAGTTACCTGTGAACACGGTGGCCTGAGCATGTTTCTTGTGTCATCGAGCATCACTTCCAGTTAAAATGACAATTTTGACTGTGCCTGCATTTCGTTTTACTTCCCTCTGTTTATCACTGCTCAATCTACTGCACTAGGGTGGCTGTTCTTGTAAGCACAGCACGTGCCACTATGGCAGCATCCTTTAAACCAAAAAAGAGTTCATTCTAATTTCAGTCAAGGGTTTTGACTGGATGAAATCAACTGGGAACCTTCGACATCTTGGAAAGAAGTTCCTGGGATACCAGTGCATCTATATAGGAAATCAACCTGGCTCACATAGCAAGGCTGTTGTATGTTATTTATTGGTCACTTCTAGGTAAAATAAAGTTATCTTGAAATATTCTGAATATCAGATTTTGAAGAGTTGTCAAAAACAAAACAACTTTGTATAATTCTTCCATGTGCAACTGGAAATTGGATGAAAGGACTTTTTAAGACTATCTCCATCCTATGTTGCCATGCTAGAACTGAAAGTAGGTTTTGGAAGTGATTGGTACCTGACTTCAGATAAAAGAAGGTTGATTGTGGTTTATAATCTACTGTCTCAAACTGGGTATTGTGACTTTTGTGCCAAGAGTAACAGTATCTTTAAGGCAGCATGTTTCCCTATCAAGAAAAAGATTCCTTCCTTGGCTGTGTAGAAATCAAACCTGGAGAAAAGTTCCAGTTAAAAGCTTTACTGGCTTTGGGAGCAACGTCCAAGTAAAGCTTAGAGCACTGCTTTGAACCTTTTAAAATCAGATTGAGTCAAGCACTTTAGAATATATTCTGGAGAGCAGTGTTACCTTGGCAAAGGGATGGACAGGGTGCAGTTAGGTTAACAGTAAGTCTTTGCTAGCTGTAATACCTTTCTTTTTTGTTGTTTTAGCAAGTGTCAAAAAGTTGACTTGCTCAAGTCTTGCTCCTTTCAGCTCTCAGCTAAAATTAGAAATAAAACCGAGAATATGCCAATTGATGCTTCTGAAGATAGGATATAAAAAAAATGGGATTTTATTTGAAGGCAGAGGCAGATAAAGACTTTGAAGGTAACACCAATCCTTCTGCTATTAGGGGAGCAACATGTCTCAGGGCCCTTAATGCTGTAGTATTTCTTGCTCTGTACCATCAGAGGGGGGAATAGCAGAGTCCTTTATGGCAAACATTTCTAGCTTTAACACTTGCTCTGGGGGAAACCATGCTCTGACTTTTCTGACAATGCCAAGAGACGGTAGCAGGGGGCATGCTGCATGGTAGTGCTGCACTATAAACACTGTTTTACTCAGTCACTTTTCCAGTGAGGTAAGAACTTGCCTCAGTGTCACCTGAGGAAGATATAATACACAGGCTGGATAATGGACATGGCCTAGAACCCACCATAATGACGTATACAACCAGGGGTTACTGCTTTTTTTTGTGCAAGGAAGTTAATATTTTATTAATTGTATTGAAAATTACAGTTTTTGCAGTCGTCTTTGAAGTGAGAAACATGGCCCTAAGCGAAATCAAGAGATCTTTTGAATATTTTGGCAGTACACTTCTTGTGGAACAGCTAGATGCAGTTAATTGGCAAACACGTGCTGCTGTAGCAAGCAAATTTGTAATCTCTCTCACGCTTGGCGTATGAAGTGCGGTTGTAACGCAGGCCCCAGAGCACAGAATCACAGAGTACATCTGCACTGACTTGAAAGTAGCTTTTTCTTCCCTTTTGCCTTTGCATGGTTGTGCTTTTGGGAGTAGGTGAATCTATTTTGTACGCACAGACTGTGCTTTGTCTTCGTTATAATTTTGTATTCTGTTTGTGGGAGAGGATATGGGTTAAAGGTGAGGAATCTGTGTAGGAGCTTTCCTGAGAAATAGAAGCTATGGAAAGATCTGCTGTCTCCAACTTGCTCTCAGGGCATTACTTGAAATGCTGGATCGTCACCCAGACAACAGTAAAGTTGCTGTTTTGTGAAGCCCATAACGTGGTAAGTACCTGACACTGACACTCCTCAGCAACAGACTAACAGGTTTTTGCAGCCCTGGAAGAGAAACTTTTCTCTGTGTCTGCTGAAACTTTTGTGACCAACCTCTATGTGCTAATGATTTATTGACTGATCTTTGCAAGAAAGTGATCTGTGAATAATACTTGATTTCCACTGGTTACAGGAAAGAGATCTTAGCATAACTTTAGAGGTCCTCAGCTGCTTTTAGTGTCAAATCTTATGATTAGAGAGTGAGCTAAATAGCAGGCTAGAAAATGGCGCTTTTTTTCTTAAAAAAAAGTGTCAGAATGGGAGATTCTGAAGCTATTTTCTCATAGAAATACCAGCTTCAGCAAAGAAAGAAAATAAAGCTGATGTTGAAATATCGCAAGGATGCTCTGGAGGAGTTGCACCTTGAAATCTGTGTTCTCTTCCACTCAGACTTTCTCAGGTATCTCCCATGATGTATCATCCCCTCTCCCCTTGCCAGTGTCTCATGGCCAGAGAACCTGTTCTATAGAAGAGGCTGGGTGCTGAAATAGTTGAATTAAAACTGCTCTGGAGCACAGTGGCAGCTTACTCAAATCAAAATGCTCTGGGTTTGGATGCGCTGTTATTTGGCAAAGCCTCCTTTGGAAAGCAGGTCCACAGACCATTTTTGCTGTCTTTAATAGGGAGTGACAAGCGTGTTAAATTTGTTACTGGAATTGACTTTATTCAGAAAATAATTTACTTAAGTTTGCCTTAAACTTAATTTAAAAATGCTATATTTCCTGGCTAAAATTTTTATTTCACTTTATCTTGATCCTCTGTCTTACGTTCTTCAAACTGATACACTTCTATTTAAAATGTGTATCCACTTGAATATTGTTATTTATATCACTGTAAAAAATAATGGCAGATGGATCCCTCTCGGTGTTTGCAAACAACAATAATGTTTGATGACGAGTGTGCAACATTGTCATCCAGAATTGCTGTTTATGGTGAAATGCAGCCTTTAATAAGAACTTACTGTGTACGCTGAGCAGTATCCTGGATTCCTGCAAAATGCTTCACTAAACTTGTCAAGCAGATTTCTCTCCCTGCTGGAAAAGACAACTTAATGCCTCCTCTGTGTTTACCTGGGCTTTGGGTTTATCGTGAAGGCATGTGTGTGTGCCTACACTAGCAGGATTTGATGAATTGCACAGTTGTTATTTCCCCTCATACACAGAGTGAAAGGTTCCTTTCAGCCTGGCTGCGTTTTAATGCTGTTTGAGAATAACAGAGCAGGAGAGCATCAGTCAGACTCTGTGTGAGAGCGTGTTGTGGGTGTCCTCTGCATCTTCTGGGTGGCACAGCCTAGGCTTAGCCAAGTCAAACAGCCTGGTTTGTCTCCCATAACCCTGCTTTGAGTGTCTGAGGATTTAATCAACTCTCAACTCCTCAGGTTAGCGTTCCAGGCTGTGCACGTGCCTCCGGCTGCTCGTTTCCAGCCAGTCTCTGTGAAAGCCGGGGATGAAACGCACCCGTGAAGATCACAGATACAACAAGGGTAGGCATGCACTGTCCAGGCCACGGCGCTCCCAGCAATTCTGTGGGCAGCAGCACTATTCACAGCATGGTCCTGTTTTGTTCATCACTTCCAGCACCCATTCTCTAAGCTTCCAGTTAAACACTACTGGAAATGTGCATCAGGATCCCAGTGGCTGCATTAGGAAAGCAGAGGAAACTTGTACATTTTTATTTCCTGAATTTAGGTGCTTAAATATGCAACCTAGCCCTTAAATTTGATGCTTCTTATGTGGAAGTATGCACTATATTCTTCTGCCTACTTTCTCTCAGCACTGGTACAATGAGCAAAAACCAAATACCTTCTAACCAAATTTTATATATATTTTTTTTAAAAGGCCAAAATAAAGAAATTGATTGTTAACTTTAGTGTGGAGATGTTGTCTTTGCAGTTAATAAAAAATTTTCTGTACCAACTGCCTAGTTTTCATGTACTTAAATCCTCTATAACTTTATATGTTTATAAAAAGGAGTGCAGCAGCAAAATAATTTAACTTTTAGCTTTCAATTTAAAATAGCTTAATTTAAAAACTTCTGTTCATATCTTTATATTTAGGTTAGATTTTGTTTGTTTTACTGGCTGCTGACAAATACTAATGTCATTGCTTGGGTGTCATAAAAAGAATGCATTTGTGGCTAATTTCAAGCTTGTACAGTGGGGATAATTTCACTTGGGGAGCATAACTTTACCATTTGGCTCAATTAGACTTGAACAGACAGAGCAATTTATAATTTCTGGAGGGGAAATAAGCTTCTGTTTCAACACCACCAGTTCAGAGGCCTTCATCTCCAGAGTGATCTCCCAGGGCATGAAATATGTTTCATTTAAATCTTAAACCTTGTTCATAACCAAGTAAAATCTGTAACAAGAGTTTTTCATTCGGGTTTCTTCCAGTTTCTGTTCCTCTTCAGTAGGTTTTAAATATCTGCTAGGAAACAACAAATTACAGCTTTGTAACCCATCAGGAGCCGAGTTCTTGGAAAATCCAGTGAATGTGTGTGCACCCAGGTGTGGTTCGGTGTGTAAGTGTACACATGGGTGGTTAGAATGGTTGAACTGAGGCTGCAGGAAAATGTAAGGCCCTGTTTGTTACCTCTTTGCCAAACTCAATTGAGGCCATGTGCACTGTGTGTGAGGGAAATCTTGTCTAAGGTGATTCGTGTATCCTCAGTGTGTCTGTGCTGTCTGTCAGGAAACATCCCCACAGCTGTTTTGGTGAGAAGTGCTGCACTCAATGCTGGTGAGCAAAGCAACCAGCAGTGACCACGGGTCTGCAGCCTCTGACTGCTCAGCAGCCCTGCAGCCTGCCTGCTGGAGATCCAGAGACCCACAGGATTTCACCAGCTGCTCTAACGAGGGGAGGAATTGGCCTTCATCACCTCACCTTTTATTCCCCATCCTTCTTGGCCATCACCAAGAAGTTCCGATGGTTTAGCTCCTCTGGCACTGGACCTGCCACTCTTCTTTCTCCTCCCTACCTGCTGGTTCTCATGGTTTTCCACTGAGCACCCCTGGAGAAAATGTTTACTGGCAAGGGTGAACAAAGCAGAGGAGGGATCTTGCTGCAGAAACTTCTCCAGCCAGTTCCCAGCTCATTAATTTGTTTCAAGATCTAGGCCTTTAAAAACTTACTCCTCAATATCCTTGTGCCATTCATGTTGCAAACAGCAGCACTGGAAGACTGGAGCCTGCTTTTTTTTCCTTGGCAAAAAAAGCTGTGCTGGGCCTCACCTCATTTTTCATTTTAAATGACACAGTGGTTGGAAGCCCAGGAGAAGCATAAACTCCTTGAGGAGATGTGTAAGAAATAATTTATTTTTTTAAGTTAAACTTGGCAGCGAAGGTTCAGAAAGGCCTTAAGCTGCCTTATAAAAACCCATCTCTTCTACAGAAAATGATGACAAGGGAGTTGCTTTTTAAAAGGTCAGATCTTTGGGATGAGAGAGGCAGGATTGTGCGGGGTAGAGAGCCATGGCATCTGGGAGGCACTAGGATTAATGCATTCTACATCGTGACTCAGCGTAATTGTATTTAGTGTAAATCGTAAATATATTTTCTCTGATCAGATTTTGTGCCACAATTGGATATAAGCTTTTCACTTGAGGAATATGGTGTCAGCGTAGGAATTTGGAGTTTAAAGGCTTCTGACAACTGTCAGTTCAGAAATCTGTGACAAGACACATAAAGAGTGATGATAAATACACAGTAAGGGACATTTAACCTTTTGATCTTGAAATGCTTACATGTATTTTATCATTTGATATAAACTTACACAATTTTAGGCACAGACAACAACAAATTATTTTGAAATAAAATTATTGTGCTGAGGAGTAAGTCAGAATGAATTTTTCTTCTTTATGAAAATAAAAGAATGTAAGGGTATTGAACATTTCTCTGACTTCTGTTGATGTTACTTCACTAAATGGTAGCCTTAAAAAGGTCTGCTTTTGACATGAGCACAGAATTCTTGACCAGAAGACTGGAAATGTCCTATTTCTGGCATTTTTCAAGCAAATTAAGTGCAGCCTATAGCTTATCTGAATTCTAATGGAAGTGTGAATGCACAGAACTATAACCTTTCCTCCACAGCATGATGCTTGAAAACTGTGGTAGTATGAGAAAACCACAGCTCACGTGTTCAGTTAATATGTACCCGCTTAAGCACAGCTCCATGCGGTTCTACAGTTGCAGAGTTGCCAGCTCTCACATATAAACTGTGAGTGTCATGACATGTAACATCATTATTAAATATCAGCTTGCTGAGAACCTGGGTTTTCTTAGAATTAAAAACAAACAACCAAAAATCCACCCAAAACCAAACAAAAAACAACCAAAAAAGAGCTCAGAGCTTTCTCTTGTGGAGAAGAGGTGGGAGGTAAGAATGTAAAAGTCCCAACATTCAGGGCCCAGACTGAGCACATCCCTGCAGCCACATCAGCTGTCTGTTTTGCCTTCTCTTAACACCAGCATTTTAATGATGTTAAATAAAAATCCAAGACTGCTTTGAGGATACAGCAATTGACTTTTGTCCAAAATAAGGGAGTCTTGAATTGGTATTAGTGCTTGCCTTTTTTTTTCATATCCATAAAATTTCTCATGCAGGTTTTCTAGTAAAAGCTATGTGTTTGTGCCGCTGGTGTCACTCATAACCCAGCACCCGAGTTCTGTGTTGCAGGGATAACACACATACATGGTGTATTCCCCTGCAATCTGCCCTAAGTGAGTCGTATGAAGCCCTGGGGAATCCAGGTGTCAGAGGAGGTGTGGCCTTGGGCTAATGACAAATGCTGTTTGGACATATGCTGAAAGCTCTCAGAATGACTGGGGGTCTTTGTTGTGTTTATGAAACTGAGCTCAGTGAGCTCTTCTGCAAATCCTCCCACTGACTTGCGCTTTCTCTTCAGTCTCTCTTGCATTCTGCTCTCTAGAGGAGTCTTTCCCGTGTGCATCACATTCTTGTCAAGTTATTTAAATTTTTCAAATTCAGTTTTGGGATTTGTACCTCTCTGAAATTCCTGATGTGGTGGGTGATGGGACTTGTAAGTAGAGCTCTCCCCTGTCATGCAGAGGTGCTCTCCTAGGGCCAGGTTAACTGCTGGAATTTATTGCTGGCCCACAGGCTTCTGTCTAGTGTGAGTGGCCTGATGAGATCATTTGCTAACTACAGAGTATTTGACAGAAGGCAAGCTGGTGATCAGGAACTGCTTCCTGTAAGATGTCTTTTCACTGCTGGAAGAGAAGATGAATGTAAATGGGAACTCTGACAGGAATATTTATGGATAGAGTCAATGTTTGTTCCTTTTCTCATACAGTACGAATCACCTTCTACCATTAATGTAACCTACTGATAAGAAAATGTAGGCGTAGAGTTTACTTGCTTCATATCTCATGTTTGTAGCATTACTGAACGGAGTGCTAGATTGAGGCTCCTCTGAAATAAGTGATTTGTACTAAATAAGTTCAATCTGTGTGTTATTACTGAGGGAAATAATGCTTTTCATTATTAGAAAAAAAAAAAAAAGTAGGGGGATGTAGTACCTGCATAAGTACCTGATTAAGTAACTGATTAACTACCTGTGAGGCCAAAGCCATGTGCCAAACAAGGCTAGCTCTTCCCTCCGTCCCACCTTGCACAGCCCACTGCAAGGAGGGACAAGGGAATTGCCTCCTGGTGTCATTGGCATTTCAGCCATGTCTTTAGGAATGCCTCAGATTTAATGAGCAGAACCCGTAAAAGGATATTTAGGGCCTTTCATGACCAGAAGGTATGACCCTGATTTGGCAGAGAAGATGCAGCTGACCAGAGCACTCAAGCACCTGAAAGCTTTTTCTGGGTTAGGCTTTAACTCCTTATGTGTACTTGAAATTCATAATCCAAGAGCCTCACAAATGGGAGGCCAGATTTTGACCCAGTTACTCAGACTGGTGCAAGGTCACTCATGTGGGTAATTGGCCTGAAGTAGAGATCATTGCTTGTGAGCCTAATGTAAGACAGCATTTATTAATGGAAAAGTGTGATTTAATCTCAGGGGAGCTAGTAGTTTAAGTGCCTCTCTTGAAATGAGCAGCTCTCTTTGCTGAAATACATTTTAAAATTACAATTCTTTGAATGGCTACAAATAGTCCTGAGAACACAGTTTTGGTCATAAGGTCCCTTGGTATATTTTATCAAAATTCTTGATCAAGATACCAAAACGAGTAAAGAAACTGCCCCAGGAGCTTCTTCAGATTAATAATGAATCTATTTTATTCTGAGGAGGAGAACTTCAAGGGGTGTAGAAGCTGAAATTCCATACAGGGCAGACTAAATCTGTAAAGTTCAGTCATTTACACTCCCCCATTATCTGGTCCCTAAGCCATGATTTAATGAGCTCTCTTTAACTGGGAACACAACAATCCTCATGCTGCAGTTCTCTGATGCCCCTTGGAAAAGAATGCTGCATAGTGTCTCCAATAAGTCAGAATGAAAGCAATCTGCATATCTTTTGTTCTTTGAAGTCTTGTAAGACTTTCGTTTGTAACAGGAAAAAAAAAAAAGAAACCACCACAAATTAGAATTAATGTGAAGCGATGTAATTTCTGGACTGCATGGGTAATCTAACTGGTGGTAAACAATTAATTTATGTGTCCAACAGATCATTCTTATAAAGAGCAGCCAGAGTTGGAAAAAGGGCACCTAAAAACACAGGCTTGTTGATATTTTTTTTTTCCTCAAGTTTGTTTAAAATTAGATCTAGGCAGTGAATGATGAAGGAATTTAGTCTAAAAAAATTATGCTTAAATACAGAATTTTGCAGTACCTGTAATTTGTTGGAGTAAGAGGGCAAGGGGACTAATTTCCCTATCTTAGTTAAAATCATATAAGCTACATGTTTTAATAGTGTAACAGTAAAAGTTATTACATATGTATTTACCAGGGTGTGGGAAAAAAGCTTGGGGATCTTTGGATATGTGTCAGGAAACAATTTTTTTCTTCCTGTTTTGTTTGTTTGTGGTTGCTTTGTTGTTTGTTTTCTTTTTTAATGGATTTATTGTAGATGGAAGAATTTGTGAGAACAGTTATATTAAGAATAGTTCTTCTTTAATAGACAGTTGAGGTTCCCCTTTGGGTGTTTGTTTCTTGGTTCTTGCTCAAATAGTTCAATTAATTTTAATTAGTTCCTGTCTTTTTCCTGTGTTTGTCCATACGGTCAAAAGTAATGGAATAAAATTTTGTTGAAAGAGCGAAGAACTTGGTGTGGATGGAGGCATGAATTTTCCTTTTTTCCCTTCAGGGGTTTCCCAAACCCACTGTGGTGAGCAGATATGAGAAGTGGTGCATTACACAGAAGTGGAAACCGCGTTAGAATAAATCCCTGCAAGGTGCATGAAGTTGACATTAACAGTAACGCTCAGTGGCCCTCCCCGAGGTGTCCCGGAGACTGTGTGAGAAAGCACGTGGTGCGTTTCCCTCGATAAAAAGATCAAAATAGTCACTAAAATATGCTGATAATGCAGAATGGGATGTAGTAGATGCCAGTAATTGTGCCTTATGAAATATGGCCAGCGATATAATTTGAAAAACGTTGCTTGATTTGTGATTTAACAAGTTAAATTAAAAATATTGGGAAATAATGATTTTTCTTAAAATTAAAAAAAACCCCAACTCTTCAGACTACCTGAAATCCAAAGTGATGCAGAATGATTATTAATGCAAAGTGAAGGCTTAATAAACTACTGAGAGGAAAAAAGGCACATAGTAAAGAAAATTAGCTAAAAGAACCTTAATGAAAAGGGCAATGGAAATGATAAAAAGATTCTGGCTTATCTCCTCAGGAGAGCTCATCTGAAAGGCATTTGTCAAATAAGAACTGAAAAGGCATGTGATAAGAGATCCTAGATCTATTAAATCTGTCTTTTAGGATTTCTATACCTATTGTGTCATATCACCTCACAATACAGACTGAATAAAATCATATTTTAAAATGTGAAGCTGCCATTTATATCAAAAGATGCAATTACATTAGAGGAGGCAGTCTCACACGGAGACTGAAAAGACTTAAGGTTTCATAAAACTTTTAGGAAGTTTGCTAAAATTTTTGAAACAGGAAGCCCTTTGAAAAGCCTGTGAAGGAGTCAGTGCCTGATGAGTGAGTTTGTTTTCGGACCCCACAATAAATAATATTTATTTGCCTACGTAATTGTAGTTTTTATGACATTATTATTCTATTACTGCAATTATGTTATGCACTGTTTCACCACTGTAAAAGCAAAATGGTTTTTAGCTATTGTGTGTATATATATATTTTACAACCCCTATCTCACAACAAAGTTTGCAATTCATGAAAGGGTGGTCATCCAGAAATCATGCAAGAAGCCCCAGCTGATAATTGAAAGCAATTGGTTAGTTGTCAGAGTTAAGATTCTAATTTCTAATCAATTATTGTATGTGGATAGAGATGTCTGTATAGCTGGGACTCCTATTGGCAGGTTTCCCTTTGAGTTATTAAAATATACCCTGCCTGAAGGAATGAAGATTAATGTGAGGTCGGCTGCTAAAAATGAGCCAGCCTGTATCGTCGGGGTGGAAGATGGAGATAGCCTGTTAGCTGTGATGAATGGAGTCTGCCCGTGCTGCTCACAAAGGTACTTGTTTTGTCATTGTGACTTATAAAAGGACTTGGACTATGTTGAGTGGCTATTGTTGCTGTTTTGAGCTATTCTCAATAATACAGATTCTGCCTGATCTTAAAGCACAGAAAAAAAATGTGCCTTGTATTTATTCCAAGAAATAGCATTGTGTGTCAAGGCAGATTGTGGAAAACATCGGCTCATTTTGTGGTTTATTCATAAATGCTGTGACCTTCAGAAAAATCACTTAATCTACCCTCTAACTCTATTGCCTGTTTTATAAATAGTAATTCACAATTTTAAGTGCATTTTTGAGAACATAATCTATCAGTAGTTTCAAGAAGGGTGAGATACAATGATGATAAGACACAGAAAAATGGCAAAGTAAATGTTGTTTAGCTTCCTGTTCTTCATGCTGGGTCATTTTCTGTAGCTACAGAGGCACCACTTGGAATGTTAAACAATTATACCTCAGTGCAAGGAAACGTTGTGGGCTTGGCGTGGGAATTACTGGGCTAGAGTCTACAGTCTGTGACTCAACAGAAGATCAGGCTCTATTATCCTGACTGTGCTCTTCACTTCAGGATTTAGTTGATGTTAGCAGTCTCAGCTGAAACCACTGAGCACAAGACCTGTGTCCTGTCTCACGAGATTGTATTCCACACAGCTCTCCTTGCTTGGTGTTATCTCCAGTCCTCCTGACTCCTGCCTGGATCAGTAGAGAACGAAGCACCAAGTCCCACGTCATTTTTCATACATCTCTACAGAACTAAAAGATTTCCATTTGTGTATAAATGGCAGGGTAAATGTAAACCCTTATGACAGGCCTGTGCAGATCTTCTCCTCTGGAGAATGCTGTGCTGCTTCACAGGCTTCTCTGGGCAACCTGGGCCAGGGTCTCACCACCCTCACACTGAAGAATTTCTTCCTCACATCTCATCTCCATCTCCCCTCTGCCAGTTTCAAGCCATCACCCCTTGTCCTGTCACTCCCTGCCCTTGGCCAAAGTCCCTCCCCAGCCTTCCTGGAGCCCCTTCAGGTACTGGGAGGCCGCTAGAAGGTCTCCCCAGAGCCTTCTCTTCTCCAGGCTGAGCAGCCCCAACTCTCTCAGCCTGTCCTCCTGGCCTGACCATCTTACGGTCTTCTAAAAGGAAAGACAAAACAAGAGAAAGACAGTAGGTTCTGTTCTGTGTTTTGTTTTTGTTTTCTTTTTAAAACCTCCAGCTGAAATGATCCCCCAAAATGTCACTAATTACGCCCAGCAAAGACTGTGATGGGATCCCCAGGCTTTGAACAGTATTGTTGGATAGCTGACTTAACTACAGCACACCATCAAAATTTCCTTGTGCTGAGACAGGTGGAATATTGACAGCTCAGCCTTAATGTACTGTATTTGTCATTAATGAGAAATTTACCTTTCTAATAGATTTTCTTAATTAGGAACCCCAAAGGACTTGGACCTTCTTTTAGAAAGAAAATAAAACTACAGCAATTCCTGTCACTGCATTTAAAATTCTGGCTTCAAAACATTTGAAAGAGTTGTTAAATTAGTTTAGTAGAAAAAGGCATAAAATATTAATAACCTGTTTTCAGAGTGACCATTTACAAACCAAGGCAGCAGGAAGGAGTTTTCACACTCACAAAACATCGACTTACATTGTTCTGTAATTACAAATATTTCAACTTCTACAGCAATTGGCTTAGAATCAGTCTTATTCCTGGATAGTCAGAGAGAAGAGTGAGAATATATTAAAGTGTACGTCAAATGTGAAAAACAACAACAAAAAACCCCCAAAATTAATTACAAGGAGAGAAAAAAAGAGAAACTTTTTATGTTTCAAATGGAAGGAGGATGTAGGCACAACAGAGGCTGTCTGCACATGCATATCAACAGGATTCATCAAGAGATCAGCTGAGCAAACTTTCTGAAAATATTTCCAAATTTTGCTCAAGATTTAGATTTTCATATCCAACACAGCTTCTCACAGAATCTTTGTATCTGCCTTAAAATATTTATTTTGTTTTTATTGGAGGTAAAGGAGAGAGAAAACTCATTAAAATATTATTTTTGTAAAAGGAGAAAAAGTGATTCTTGCTTCTCTCCCATTTTCCTACAGTGGGAAAAATAGGAGAGGAAAATAGGAGAATTTTTTCTAGCTCAAAACAAACTCTTTCCCTGAAAGTGTCAAGCAAAAAAAAAAAAAAATCAATATATTGTTTCATTTTACTTTGTTAATAGAAAGCACACTCATTTTTGGTAAGCTATGACAGATTCTACTCTATGCAGCCAAGGCTGTGGTTCACAGAACAGGAGCCAGAGGAGGTGCAAGGCTGGAGATGTCGTGAAATGGGAAACTGGCTTGAGGCAGATCGTTGCTGTTTCCTGAAAGCATAAAATTACTGGTAGTTCCAATTATTGGAACAATTATTCATATAAGAAATATTATCTTCTTTCCAGGAACTCATAGTTAAAGAATACTGAAACAGCAAATGTAAAACCCATTAAGAGCCAAACAGCTTTTAGAAATACTCTAATACAGAGCTGCAGTACTGGAAGGATCAACTTTCTGTTGTAAAAGCCCAGACTCCTGGGATGCAGCTTTTCAACCGACAAACAGATATAATTCCACCAGCACCACTGTCTTTCATCAACTGACATTTGGCTTTTTCTCAACCCCATAAAGCAAGGTCTGCACAGGAGGGAATCGGCACAAGTGATGTTGTTCCAGGGAGCCAGAGCCCTCAGAACGGATGTTAAATGGGGCTCAGGACTTGGATCTCTTTCCCAGGGTTGAATCTGATCGATAAAGTGTCCGCCTTGTAGCGCCTGGCATGGGGTGAAAGCAGACCTGGGGATTTATTTTGCCCTAAAGGACAGTAAGTAACTTGAAAAACTGAAAATGTCTTTCTTACATTGGAGAACAGATGATTCTCAAGACAAGCAGAGTTCAAACTGTATTTCACATACCCACACACAAAATGTTATGCCTATTAAATATGTAATATTACTGAGTTGTATTTAGTAAGGTTTTAGATCTCATTCACTGGTGTTTGATATCTCCTGTTTCAGGATGAGTATTTTGATATTAGGTTACTTCCTATCTTTGAAAGACACTGATATTTTACATAATGTCTGAATTGTTGCAGTAATCTGTTGTCTGTATTAATAGATATGATCATTAATAGTATGTTATTACATATATGAATGTGAAATGTGCACAAAAAGTTTTCTTATGTTTACAGATGTAAGACAGATTTTTCAGTTTTTTGCCCTGAGTACTGTCTCTTAATTTAACAGAGAAAAACACCTTGAGCTACCATAGCCAGATGAAATCCAGCAGTAGCGTGGTGGTGTTGGGGAGTAGTGTGTGCTTTTTGTAATTAACAAAATCTTAGATCTTGGTGCACAGCTTGAGAGAATTTTGCATTACATAGATACTTCTAGTTTTTTACCTATTTGATATTCTGAATGTTCTGTGCTCAAGCCCTGGTGTCTCTATGACCTTTCTAACTACAGTTTATTGTTTATGCCAGATTGCTGCATAAGCATCAGATTGGTTTTATTTTTATTTCATAAAATAAAATAATATACTAAGTGCAAGTCATAAGAACGTAATAGCAGAAGGGAGAAACAGAGATCTGCTTATTTTTAATACAGGTTTTGTGGTCTTTCTCAAAATGGTTTCTGCTGATAAAGATTTAATGGAAAAATTCAAGATGGTGCTAATATTACAAAGAAGGTAAACTCAGCACAAAATTTCTACTGAGTGGAAAAGCTCAGAAGAGAAAACCATCCTTCTCAACTGGCCTGAGAGCATTTTGGTTTTCAGAATTGCATGTTCCTTGCTGAGGAGACCATGCCTGTGCACTCTGAGTGTATAGAATGCCTTTAAAACACCACATAAACTATGCTAATATATGTTGAGTTTTTGAAACTGCATATTAATTTAGTGGCTCAATAATTCTGATTGCATGTTGCACCCTCATGATCCTTCCAAGGAATAGCCACCTGGGGTAATGACCTATTATTTTTATGGCACGGTTTATGCATTTTCAGTTCTGGGCACATTTCTGGAGCCCTGATGATTATTAGGCTGTATACAAAGGGTTTATATGAACAGCCTTTGCACAGTGACATCTCATTTACAGCTGCTTCTGTAAATTATTTCTATTTATGCCAATCACCACATTTAAATTTGGAGAAATAATCAATATAAAGAGCACCAGCATTTTCCATTTTAGGTTAAAACTGTGGAGGCTTATTTAGATGTGGACTTTCTGATAAGATGAAAAATAAGCTGCATAACCCAGTAAAATCGGGCTTGTTAAAAAAATGTGAGCAATTCTTTCACTCACCCAGTGTGAGAGAGACAATTAATTAATTTGGGTGTATTTCAGGTACCATGAAGAGACAAGCCCACTGCACTGGAATTTGACAGAGCTAGGAGCGGTGTGTTAGCAGTCAAAGCAAGATTCTGATCATACAGGTTTGTGTCTGCGTTTTTTTTTGCCCTTTTTCACACTTTTCCTCCTCATTTGTGGATCGTTATTTTTCCGTAATAGCTTAGCAGCCAGGAGAGACAGCGGAAATGGCAATCCCTAAGTAGAAGTAGCTGGAGGAAGAGCTGCAATTGCTTTTGGTTCACTGCTTACTGTAGGAGTTTGCCCTCTTAGATTCTTTTGCCTTCTTTTATGAAGTCTTCCTTGTGAGAATATTGCCAATAAAGGTGAGCAGCAGAAGTACAAGTACCACCGTTTGCAGAATGTGGCAGAACATCCAAAGGGCAATCCAGCTCTGCCTTTTAAGCAGAGTCCCAAACCAGTCATCCTTGAATTACACTATTTGCTATAGAGAAATCTAAGCTAAACCCACCAGATGGATGTTAATAAATACAGCCAAATGAGAAATTTTGGGGTCTGTTCGTACCTGTGTAAGATTTCCTAACCGTTGTTCCGCACTGTGTGGCTGAGGAAGAGCCCAGAGCTTTTTCTCTTTTAATATCAGTGTGCTTTATAGTGTGGTCCCATTGAGAGGACATTATTAAAGCAGCTGTGAGTTCTATACTATTCAGCAGGAAATACTTGTAGCTCTGCAGACTTTGTCTCATTAATATTTCTCTGAGCCTTTCAATCTGAAGGGCACATTGTGAACCTGCGATTATTTTTCTAAAAAAGCCTTACCCAGTCCTAAAATCGGCACCAAAAAAGGTAGGATATGTTTAATTGATAATCCACTGGCCTTCCCTCAACCACCCTCCATTTATTCCTGCAGTCAAAATAAAGTATTGGGTATTCAACTGCTTAAACCTGGATGTTTACAACTTGGTTGGTCCCTCTTTTCCTGCCCTGGAGGAATACATCACATGGGAAAACAGATATTTAGCTTTGTAGGTAAAATGCTACTAGCAGGCATATTTAATACAAAGACTTTGTTCCTTTCTATAGGAAATACCTTGCAATGTTACGTTTTAGGTGTGTAGCTGATTCAAACAATTGTTGCTCGCTCTAGCTTGGCCTCTGATTTTTTTCTTTTTTTATCCTCTAGACACGTTAATAAATAACATATCCTTGCAGGTACCATAGGTTTTAAAGGTAACACTCTATAATCTACCCCCTGGATTTCTTTTGTACAACATTACTTTTGAGCTTAGCCCATTTCAGCAGCGTGTGTGGGAGACAGTGATGATCTGAATGCTTTAAGAAAATTCACACCTCCACTAATAAATAATGCTTAGCCTTCATATGACATGTTTCTCCTGAAAGGTGCTCTACTATAATCAACTCCTTAGTCCAATAATTAGTTATTTAGGGTTAAGAAGCCAGCAAGACATTTTTCAAGAGCATGTAAGTTGTTCAGAAACCCAGAATATTCTCTTCTTCTTCCCTCAGCCTCAAAGGGCATCTGTGGCCAAATTCCATGTGTATTTAGGCCTTGAACAAGACTAGCCTAGAGAAATTTCAAGAAGCCAACTTACATGGGCCCACACGTGGTTGGAAATTGAGCTGGGCCCCTGAGGCCATTTTGTGTATGCTTGAGTAACTGAAAATCCAGTCACAGGACATTTTGTAATTATTTTTTCATTGACTTGCAATGAAACCTAAACTGCTAAGAGCCAAAGATCCTTCTTCCAAAATGAGGAATTCGAGAAAATCAATCAGCCACAAGTTTCAGGTAGAGCAATAGAAAGGGGAAGAGGTAAAGGGGATAAGAGATGATGGGGACAAGCGCAGCCTTGTGTAAAAAATACCTCTTCCAGTACCTTTGGTGGCTGCAAACAGGGCAGCTCCTGGCAGGAGGACACAAATGAAGCAGCAGGAGCAGGCATGATGGCAATGGGACAATAAGTAATGGCAGACCATGGTGTGGCAAGGAGATCTGAGAAAGGTCCTGGACATTTGGGCAGCAAGGGCAAGCTGTAAGTGGAGTGGTAAACAAAGACATTGTGGGTAGAGAGCAAACACAGCTGCTGGGACAAAAGGAGGAGGAGGAGGTAGGCAGTGAATGGGGCTGGCCAGAACAAGCAGTGGATGAAAATAGCAAGGCATGTACATGGTGGGAAGGAGAGCAGCTAGGAGAAGGGGACAAAGCTGTGAGACCACAGTGGAAGGTGAGAAAAGGACAGGAATACAGCCAGTGAAGCTGTAAAATGAGATGAGGTGAGGGGAGAGGCAGTGAAGGAACTGGGTGAGGGCAGGTGCCAGCCTAGGAGATGTAGGGCAGGGCAGGGACTGATGAGGCTGTAAGGTAGGCAGCAAGCGGGGTGATGGGGCAGCAGGAGGCAGTGAGGAAGGATAAACAGGAGTGGAGGACAGAAGGAGAGAAGGTGGTGGTGGGGATGACCCCAGCAAGGGCAGGCAGAATTGAACCAGGAGGTATGGTCAGAGGTGGCAGCAGTGCCAGGGGCTGTGAACAGGGTGGGGTGTCACGGGCAGCAGGCTGGACCAGCACAGTGAGATGGAGGAGAGGGCCAAAAGGAGGCGCAGGTGGCAAGCCAGGGCGTAATATGCTGGGGAGGAGAGAGGTGAGGAGCAGGTAAGCTGAGGTCACAAGCGGGATAACAAGTGAAGCAATGAAAATTATGAGCAAAATATGACCCTGTGCTTTGCTGCTGGAATTTAGTGTAGCTTGCAAGAAGTCTGGACTAGCTTCCTCCCCTCATTGCTGACAGCAATTCCTAGTTTCTTCTAGGAACTTTGTGCTGGTTATTAACAGAACCAAATCCTCGAATCTAAACACGCTGGCATTTCCCCCTTGTCTGTGTTAATGAGCTGAGGTGCTTACCTTCCAGTCCTTGTCTCTGCCCTTCTGTAAAGGAATTTGTTCAGACATTTGCATGTCACAGATTGCCCAAAAAACCTGTGCCAGCTTCCTGGGTGAAGAAAGGAGTAATAAAGGTGTAATCCACTCAGGGCTCTGGCAGGCTGGCTGGAAATGTACATTGTCTCAATCTTACTGTTATGGTGTGGAAGGAGTTAAAGACTGGCTGTGAATGAAGAAGTAGTTGGACCCATTTTGTACAAGCCTAGCTGGTTTCTTAATAGGGGATTAGGAGTAATTTATTACTTCAGTCAGTGCCATGTTTACTCACACATCAAGAGGGTAGTAAAAAGGATAGATGTGTCATTAGCAAAGGCCATATCAAGGATTTACAAATAAGGAGGAAAAAATAAAAAGATTAAAAAATCATTATTTGCTATTTATGTTTGCACCTGACGTGACTCTGAGATTTTCAAATTGGTCTCATAGATCAGTTACATTCAATGGCAGATGCATATATTTTATCAGAAGAGGTAATTTCAGGATTTGTCTGAAGCTGAACCACAGTAAGCAAAGATCAGTTTATCAGGCAGTATCCTAAGTGGGAACAGTGAGGAAGCAATCCAGTGGAGTTGACTCAGCCTCCTGCCCTTCTAAAGCAGATAAATTGACTTGCATGCTGCTTGCTGTGTGGCATTTCAAAGGAAACATAAAGGAAAGCAACCTGACTGACTGCCTGGAAACTATGGCCCATGCTCCTCTCAGCCCATCTAAGGAACCCAACTCAGGTTTTGTCAGGGAGTTACAACCTTGGCCAAGTTACTTTGCTCAGTGCAGAAAGTGCCACTAAGTCCACCTACACCGAGTACAGAAACCACCTCTGGTGACCATATTCTTAACTTTGCCCCTCCTGCATATTTCAGAGAATAAGCAATGCCTAAACATCATTAAAAACGGACTATGCACCCGAGAGTTCTTGGTCCCCAGTTCCCCTTTTGTCTCTGTTTGGTGACAAGCCTGCTTGCTACTGCTCACCCATGCAAGAGCTGGTGGATTCTGGTCGTGCCATGCACACAGTGTGTAATTAAGCACTTGAGTGCCTGTAAGGTGAGTGATTATAATACATTTATTTCCTGCATCAAATAAAACTCACATTTAATTAGTTTTTCCCAGGCCAAACTGATACTGTGAGGGACTGTCAGGGAACTAATTTCAGACTGTGTACCACTGCAAGTCAAGTTTCTTTGAAATATTTAAGAAATAAATGTATCAAATAGAATGTCAGGTTATTGCTGGTTTTAAGTCACTCTCTGCTTAAAACTAGAAATGAGGAGTTAGCTCGTGTTTTTCCAAAGTTACAAGCTTTACTGTCACCACACACTTATATTTAAAGTTCTGGAAGAGAAAGGCAACTTTGCCCACACAAATATAAGATAAAGGTGGTTTTGGGAGGACATCAAAACTGATGAAGTCTGGTTTCCTCAGGATTTGCATCCTATATTTGTATACCTGCACCACCATCAAAATAATGTTAGATTTTCATTAGAAGCTTCTTTCACCATCTGTCCCCTCTGCTAGCTGTTAGGAGAGCCCAGGGTCCTGCTGGTCACCGTTGCTGCTAGGACATGCTGTGGGCTCTGGCATAGCTTGCTACCTGCTAGGGTTGGTCTCAACCAGTGTCCCCAGCCTGCACCACTGCAGAGGGTGTAGCTGAAGGGTGCCAGCTGGCAGAGGTGGCATCACGCTCATGATAAGCTCTGCCCATCAACTGAGTTCTCATCCGGGCCTCTCTCCTCCACCCAGCCTGCAATTTTTCCCAAAGCTGGCGAGGATGCAGTACCGGGGGAGAGGCCCTGCCATGCCGTCAGATCAGTCAAAAATCAACCAACAGCAAAAGTCCCTCGAGAGAGAAAAGATGATCAGGTCGGCAAATGCCACATCCATACAGGCGTCTTATTTCCCAGACATCCTATTTCCCAGGCTAAAATTACAGCTGCAAGCACTGAGTCTCTCCACAGAAACTCAGATAGAACCATAAAATTAATTTATATCGACACTTTGTACATTCAGAAGAAACATAGAGTTGTTGGTTCTTATTTTAAAAGCAATTTTAAGATAAAGCGATGCTCTTCTGCCTTGCAGAAACTGTGGCTGGGTGGAATAAACTAAGAGACTTTTAAAATAAAGTACAAAGGAACAGTGTCAGTCACCTCTGTGGTGTTTATTATTTCTGAAACAGCATTATCAAGATCAGTATCTCTCATGACCATATTTCCATCTGGCCTCTCAAATAAGTTGCTTGAAATAAATGAAATTACCTCACCCTGGGTCTTGTCTTATTGAGAAAAAAAAAATCATGTCATGTCTGTGTCAAGTCATTGCTGATCTGGCCTTTGCAAGGTCTCTGCTGCTGCTCCACCATTCGCACTGGGGGGAAATATTAGATACAGTTCATGAGTGAAGACATGATCCCTGCCAGGGTAAAAGTGAGATTGGATTGCTCCATTGCTCTACAAATAAGCAAACAAACCCTGAGAGTCTTGGAGGAAAGATCACCAGTGGCCAAGTAAATATGAGCAAGATCAAGAGGAGCTTTTTCCCAACTGGCTGCAATCGCAGAGAGTGCAAATAAACACGTAAAATTTAACCTAAAGAAAAAGGAGAGACAAGGGCAGCGTGCTTGCACTGAGCTGTACGTGCAATAAGAAATGAAACTGTAATGGCAAATGGGAACGGGATAATAAGTTGTCCTATTTAGATGATGAGCTGTATAAATCCTTGTTGGATCACCAAAGCCTCCACTGTGCAAACACTGTGATGGGGATGATGTTAAATGTCATGGAATTTGTTCATTCCTTACATGATAGGATGACAGCTTACTTCAGAAGCTTCCTGATGTAAAGGACATCAGACCTGTTTCTTGATTCATGCTAGAATCACTGATTCACCACAGATGCATTGCTCAACTTGCAGAACTACACTGCATCAATTAAATTCTGTGGAGAAAACCAAACCTGTTCGTATGTTCTCTCAAAGCCCCAAAAATTACAGTGTTGGTGTAAAAAGCAACTCAAATCCAGTGTGTTCAGCTTTTGAAACCAGTTCTAGGCCTCTATGAGTTTTAAAATATCTCTGTAACAGTATGCATGGGGAAAGGTTTGGGTCACTCTTGGTAAGGTACTTAGGCTGTGCATCTGTGAGAGCCAGTTATTGACACTTTCAGAGACTTTTATATGTACCAGGATGATGAATGTGTTGAATTAAACCGGCCTGAAGATTTTAGGACAAAGTCGAATTAGCTCCATTAGTCCCAAAGTGATTGAATTGAAAGAAGTTTCTTACAGACCTGGAGTAATAAGAGCTTTTTAAAAAAACCAGCAGCTGTTATCTCTTAGATATGTAGGACTTGAGTGTTTTGTAATGAATCTGTGGAATGTGTGCGTTAAATTCACAGAGAATAATTTTTATTTCATTGCTGTCTGTTTCTACTGTTTTTTGAGGATGTGTAGACTTGTATAACTTCTAAATTAAGTCCTTTGTCTCTGAATGTGATGTCACCTTCTGCTTTTCTAATAAAATGGGTTCCTGCCCATGCATACCCCCGAGGGCTGCGTATGCTGTTGTGCTGCGTGTCTGGTCTCACCACCAAACGAGATGGCTCTGCTGCAGCTCTGAGGTGACATAACATGGCTGAGTAATTAAAAACACTGCCTTTGGTGTGTTACACGGGGTTTTCATTGGAAAGGCTTCTGACTCCCAAATGATTTCCTAACTGATCTTTGGTGCAAGAGACTGTTTTTATTTATTCACCAGCCTTTGAGCACACAGAAGCGTGGTGAGAACATATGTTACACTGAAGTCTCCAGAACTCTTAGTGGCCCCAAGAAAACGTTACAAACGTGACTGGGAATGAAGAAGGTATTTTGTCCCACAACAGTACATTATTATCATTAACCTTTCTATGGCTGTTATTATTTAGGGGATGTTGAGGTCAGTGCTTGATTCCCAGTGGTTAATTAGCTGTACCCCAGGCAATTGGTTTCAGACTGTAGATGAGAAGTAATAAATGTGGAGAGAAGACCATGACGTGAGCAAGCAAGGCAGAGAGAGGAGCAGGCAATAATTTCTGCATGTCTATGTGTGTAAGGACCAAGCTTGACTGAAAGGTGACTTACTGTCCCTCCCAGTGTCCTTCTGGACAAGTTGTCTAGCTGTGAGATGAGCAGGTAGATGGTGTGCTGGATGAAGAGCTGGCTGGAGGACAGGGCTCCAAGGGTGTGCTGGATGAAGAATTGGCTGGAGGACAGGGCTCCAAGGGTGTGCTGGATGGAGACCTGGCTGGAGGACAGGGCTCCAAGGGTTGCAGTGAATGGGGTTCCATCTGGCTGGTGACTGGTCATTAGCGCTGATCTTCAGGGCACAGATCTGGGGCCAGTTCTGTTCTGAAGTTCTGAATGGTTTTGTGTTCTTGACCACTTTTTTCCTTGCACTTCAATAGCTCTTCTCCTCCTTTGGCCTTCACCCTTGATATCTTTCTTAAAAGTGATGGTAGCCATCTCAGCCGTTGTCTTGCTCCTTTTGGTCATCTTCTTCTATAGGTCCTCCATGCCCCTAATCAACTGCTGATTCTTTCTTTGCCTTCATCCCAGGTGGAATTTGTTTTTCTTGAACCTGAGGAATGAGAAATGTCTGTAGTGGTAGAGGTGAGTTCTCTTCTCACAAGCAGGTAAGCTAATACCAGGCATCCTAGTTCATGAGAGTGGACTTAGAAGCAGATCAGTGGTGACATCTGATTTACATGTGGTCTGATTAACCTCAGGAAGGATTAGGTTTGGGGAGTTGTTTGCATTTTGTTGAGGAGCTGTTGGGTTTGGTTGGTTGGGTTGAGGGGGAATTTGCTGTTGGAAGTTCTGTCAGTGTACTGACTGGTGATCCAGTCAAGCAACTTGGAAGCTCCATTTACACCTCTGAGTAAAAACCAGCATTCTCCAGACCAAAGGCTACTGTCAAAATAAACAAAACATTACAGGTATATGTACAGGCAACTAACTAAATATCTAGCCAGGAGGCCTTTTTATTTTTTTTTTCCTTTTTTCAGCTGGAGCTGCAATTAATAATAAGGGCTGTCACCTTATTGTCTGAAGCCCTATAAATTTTAAATATTAATTCATGCAGTTTTATTTTTAGCCTAAGATCAAGCTTTGCTTTCTGATGTTTTTTGTATGTGAATCAGGTCTTAATATTCACATTACATTGTCTGAGTCTCTTGCATGATATTAAGAGTCGTAGTTTACATTCTGTAGGTCACCCTTGGCTGCTTTGCGTTCATCTAGGCATAGACCCAGCACTCTCTCGCACCAGAGGTGCCTCTGAGGGAGGGTCTGGGATCTGCTGGAGATAAATTGTTACTCTTCACTGCTTTCTAAATGTGAGCTTGGTGAGGGAGAGAGGGAGGGAAGAGCTAGAGAAGACTACTAGTGGTCTGTGCTAAGCTGAGAGGCCTGAGACTTAGGTTCAAGGTATGCTACAGAATCCCTTCATGACCTTTTGAAAGTGTTTTTAGCTCTACCTACCGGAGATCTTGCAGTGCTGTGGGAACGTTCCCAAGCTGGTTAGGTACCCAGAAGTGGGCTGCTGTTCACACAGCACTCTTTTTAGGCTACTTAACCCCGAACTGAGAAGCAGGGTATCTTCCAGGCTTGAGTATCTCAGTGCTGCACTGTATTTGTAAACATCCCCTGAGGTTCTCCATGCTTCAGCTTTTCTCAATGAAATCCTCCTTCCCTGATCACACATTTTTTGATGAACCGCAGGGAGAGGTGCTATTTCTCACACCACATCTGGATGGCACCTAACAATGGATGTCATCATCTCTAGCCAACAGTGTGATACAAATAAACAGGAGTGATTCTCTGTTATTTGCTTGTGCTGCTCTATCAGCCAGAGGATAGCAAGCCAATTTTACACCCTTCTGAGTGAGAATATAGGTAAGCCTGGGGGTTGAATGATAAGATCGTAGATTGGATTAATCTTTCAAGAAGGATAGCAGGATCTGTATCACCTATCACATATCTGAAGTTGTCTGGATGAACCATCTTGTTAAATTAAAGGCAAAAAACCAAGGGGGAAAACCAGACAGAATATCACTTAGACAGCATAATGGTGAACATCAACAAGTCAAACCTCACTGGCTGTAGTTCTTTTTCCCCAGAGCACCTGGTAAGTCTTCCTGTTAGGTGTCTCAAGGTGGGGCAGGAGCCAGTGGCCAAGGAAGCCTTGCAGGGAAGAAAACAGGCTGTGCTGCCTTCACAGGGAGTTCTGCTTCCAGCTTGCTGTCCAAGTGCTTTCCCCACTCCAAAAGCCACCCAGTTCCCCTCTATCTCTTTTGAGTGGTCTGCAGATACTCCCAATTTGTTCTGAAGGATGCACTTCAAGTGAGACAACCTGATGCTGGTTCAGAAACTTGTGTGACAGCCCATCCCAGCTATTCTGCCCCTTGTCCTGCTCTTCTCTGTTTCATCAAACTGCCAACCAAGTGTTCAGCTGACACTGAATCGCAAACACAACGGCGAATGGAGCAGAAGGGAAGAGATACAGCACTTGCCTTCTCAGCCTTGAGCCACACAGCCTAACAGCCAATACTGCGTATTCCTAAAAGCCAGCTGCCCTTCCAGCGCTCCACACTTAGCATTCTGAGGCATGCTGGGGTTTTATTTACAGCATTTTGATCTTATTTTAGGCTCCTCTGAATTATAACCCAAACACTGTTGTTATTCCACGGATCCGAAGGTCACAAGGGCGTGCTACAGTTATGAAAGATTAATGAGATGCTTCATTAACCTTTGCACTTTTGACTACTTGGAAATATCTCATCTGTGTTATTTTCAAGAAGGAAAAAAAGTGTTAGTAAAAGGAAGCAATATACCTTGGTGTTATTAGAACACTTTTGTGGCAGAAGTGAGCACTGTTTTTACTTTATCTTCTCTGTCTGCTCATTCCCTCTCCTGTGTTCTCCCTTCCCTGCTTCCTCTTTTCCCTCTGGACCTGCTCTCACACCCCTCTGAGAAAGGCAGTGACCTCAGTGATGGAGGGGCATCCCGCCAACAGTGGGCTCACCAACAAGCCACCCAAAATGCAGATTTTATTCAGGAAGTTTGTACTTATGGCTGTGGTTTTAATCTTCTTTGCTTTCATTGTGCGTCAGTTTTCCAATATCTCCCATGATTTAACGGTGATTTTAGGGGCAAGTTTATTGAAGGTAAAAGGAGAAGAGAAACTTGCTATTCATGGAGCTGCTTTATGAGTGCTCTAAAGGAGTATGAAAACAACTCTAAAATACACAGCTAAGAAAGGAAGAGTTTACTTTCTGAGAGTAAGTATTCTGTACGGCAGGGCAGTTTTAGACTATGTTAGAGATTTGTTTCTGTGCTGTAGTGAAGAAAATAAATAAATGGGAAAAACCACAATAATTATCACTTTAGTCAAGCCACTATTTTAATGTGTTCGGATTTTGCCTTAGGTAATTTATTAGCTAGTTCTTGATATATTTTTTTTTCTGTCATATTGTACTTGGAATTTTTTGTAAGAATGAGAATTCAGTGGATCAAGCACTGTACACAAAATTTTCCCAAAGTGATAGATTGCTTTTTTGAAAGTCTTAAATCACACTGAAGCCCAGTAAGCCTCAGATCTATGAGTCATTTGGGTGTTCTGAAAACTCTCCTCTAGTTTATTCTCTTCAGGGGTTACAGCCCTACCTCCAAAGCAAATAGTTTAAAATTAGACAAGATAGCAAAATAATTGATGTGAGCCTTATTTAATGGAGGGAAAAAGTCAAAGATGTAGTGAAGGAGAAGCTTTCAGACATGTCTAAGTGCATCATTAGAAGATAACTTCCATCTTTTCCTGCCCTTCTCCCTTGTTCACTCAAAATTTGAGTGGTTTGCCTATGCTCATGCTGGAATTGGTCAAGAGACTCCAGACCGAGCTCTTGCTGCCATAATCACAAGCCAGTCTGCCTCTCCATGTTGAGGAGACATCCAACACGGTGACATGACAGTGTCCACAGCAAGGCTGAGCAGCTCTGTAACCTCTGCAAAGCTGGGAGCTTTGCCTTTTCTATTTGTCTGTGGGACCCCAGGCCCTCACTGGGGCTGTGTCAGTAACATACGGTGCTTTTGTGAGAGTTGCTCTTTTCAACCCTCTAAAAGAGAATGAGGAGGAACTGCTGGTGAACTTCTGACTCCACAGTATTGCTCTGTGCTCAGTAATGAACCCAGGCCTTGATGGAGAGAGATGGGATTTGGAAAATGCTGAGGAACAGCTCCCAGATGTTCCCTGAACACAACTTCCCACTGGACGGGCACTGGGTGTAAATCTCCCTGTCCTTGAACCTCACTCCTCTAACAAGCTCCTGGCCCATCCACCCCGATTCACCTGAGGCTCAATTGTCACATCCCAGAGAATTTCTTTGAATTTTACTTTTTAAATTTGCTTTTGGATGTTGGATGTTTTGGATGTTCATTTCACTAATGAAAAACAACTCTTAAGGCTGTGGTACCCGTTGGTGATAACCAGTTAAGATTGCATAATTTTCACCAGAGACTGTGGGTGAAATCTTGGCCTCACTGACGTTAGTGTTAAAATTCCCATGAGGGAGGACAAGTCAGACTAAGATCTCATCCCACAAGAACAGACAAAGGTTAACAGCTCTGAGCAGCCTTCTCATTTGCCAGATGAAGTCCTAAATCCATAATTTCATTCAAAAATCTACATTGATTAGTACATTATTATATATTACATAGATCAGTAATTTAGCTAGTACCTAACACATGCAGCATATATTCTGCTACCTAACAAAGGATCATGCAGTCTGGAGAAAGGCTAATGGAGTCAAACATTAACGAATTATTTAGAAAGGAGCATCAAGCCTTGTGTTGCCTGCCCAGAAATGCCCATCAATCGCCTTTAACTGGTGTGCCTCATCTCTCACTCCAGTTCTAGGGCCTTTTTTCAGCCTTTTTTTTGCTGTAAATACACCTTCTTTTTTTCCCTCCTCACACAGGAACTGGTCAAGGTCAAACGTCAGTCCCTCTTTTTATACCGGACAATTTAAAGTCTATAACGATGAACTCTGTATTGAACGCTTGTCTTGGTTCAAGATGTTTCTAACTTGGGCTTTTCACAAACTGTTATTGATCTCCGCCTCCAAAGCAGTAAATCCTTTCCTGTAGTAATTCCATAAATACAGCAGAGTTGGTGGGGCTTTGAATCTTCATTTGATCAAAAAGTTCCAAATGTCTCAGATAAATCTATAGCTCTCAATGTCAGCTTTGCAGGTATTCAATCATCTCTCCTTGGATCCTAAATCAAATGCCTTGAGTTTATGCTAAATTTTTTTGTATGCTTCCATGACACCTGTCAGAAGTATATTGTCCTCAGGTGACTGTCAATTAGATAATAATTTGCATTTATCATTATGAGAAAGAGGTTATTCACTTAATAAATTTAACTAACTCTTGTTCTCCTCTTTCAATTTATGGTCACAGACAGCTATAATTTCAGGAGGATGGAAGGGGTAAAATAATTACCTGAATCTGCCAAATGCCTTCCCATAAAGTTCTTTAAAAACTGGATTAGTAAACTCTCATCTCTATTTATTAGGACTATTTATAATAAATCCCATTCCTTGAAAATTTCTGGATTGGGTGAATTTAACCTCCCACAGGCACAAAAGGAGGCAGCACTGGCTAGTAATTTAGATTTAGGGTCTGATACGGATTCCCAAGTTCTCTTTTAGCTCCTTGCTGTTTAGCTGCACAGTGGTGTGGGAGAAGTAACTGCTTCAACACCTTGAGTAGGAGCTGGAGCCACTTCTTAAATGTGGTACTAGATGCCTGGCTGTAATCTGCATGTTTTTACTGGGAACACAACTGCCAGCTACCTGGAGCATGTCCTTTCTTTGCCTCTATAAGGGCTTAGCTGGAAACAGTATTACAGAGGTGAAGACAGTTTCTGCTCTGGAGAAATGAACTGTTGACAGATTCAGAATATATCTCTTTCATTGCACATTTTTGTTATCATTTGCTACAATAATTGTTCAAAACCACGTCATGCAAAATACCTCCTAAAGATAAGCACAAATCAAAACCTCCTGACTATCAGGCATTAAAAACCTGGGTTCATCACTGATACTGGTTTTACAGCATTTTATAATTTTCCCTACTTCTGAGGCCTCATTTGTATTCCACCAAAAAAAACCCAACCAAAAAACCCTTTCTGCTTCTTTCCTGCAGAGGCAATCTTACATCTGTCTTTCTCTGCTCTGTAATCTGGAAGATGTAATCTGATGAAAACTCAGAGGAGCTGTTTTCAGTTTGAATTTGACTTTGAAGTTTGCTGTTTCTATTTCAGACCTGGAGAAAGTGAATTTGTGCCTGAATGTCTGTCCCTGTCTTTCTGTTACTTGTCCAAATCTCTAACCTCTTTCTTCCAGCCTCAGCTTTGTTATGTATTAGCGTATCACAGCTGCTGCCATATTATGACTGTTAAAAGAAGACAGTAACTGAAGACTGATTTGACAAAATAAAGCTGCCCTTGCAGCACTGTTTACCATTCTTTTGGATAAAAGCTTCATCTAATTCACTACTGGCCATGTGTTTTTCCCTCTGATATTCCTGCGCTCTCCAAAGACTTTCCCTGAATTTAAGGAAGTGGCTCACTGGCCAGATAACACAAGAAGGGCCCAGCTACACTTAACTAAATCAGGACTTTGTTATGGTTCAGTAATTCCTTTCCTAGCCCTTTTCAATTTTAAAAAACTTATGAGTTTATTAAACAATCCCTAATTGCTCTTTAACATCCAGCATTTAATACTCTGTATATTTTGTATTCAAACAGAAATTTTTTGTTGATGATTTATGTTAGCTATGAAGCTCTCTGCTTCTTTTTCCATGCCTCCTTATTGCCAAATGCAAGGTGAATGTGACCAAGTGAAAGTGTTTTATCACAAGTAATAAAGCGAGTGGTTATTAAATAGTGGTCTATCATTTGTGTTGGCTTTGTTGCATCTTTAATGAAAAGCTTGATAAGAGTGCATAGGAGCCCACAAGAAATGTTGTGGGATAATAGCTCCTCCTTGCAAAGGTTTGCAAATCCCTGGGCTTAATCACAGAGAAGCTACTCTACATCATCTCTGCTATGATGCTGTGTTGGGTCTGGCAAATGTCCACAGTGTTTGAAAACAGTGATCAGTTACTAAAACTTCTTTCAGGCTATACTTGTGTTTATTTAAAAAATAAAAATAAAAAATCTATCCTCTTTGTGCATTAACTATCCTTCATCCCAACACAAAAACTTGTTGCTTTTCCTTGTAAACTGAAATAATCTTTGAAAAAGTTTTGTTTTTTTACAGTAGGTTCCCAAGGTACTGGAGTAGTGCTAGAGTAATCGGTGTGCTGGAGTGAACCACTGGCATGTTTGTAAGGAGGATGAAGGACCCCATGGCTGAGAAAACAGTGTTTGGTTATTCACAATTCACCTTTGTGTCTTAGGGTTTGGACCACTGAATTATGCAGTCACCACACAATTATTCATTCCTATCTATTTATGAATATATATGTATATACTTTCATATATGTGTACATATATGTAATGGATAAATATAACAGGTATTCAGAACTTCAGATTAAAGTCCTTTGAGCCTGTGCAATCTAAGCAAGAATGGAGCCACCTTGTGTTTTCAAACTTTTAAAATATGCAGCCCCATTTGTGAAGTATTGGTTTTGCACCAAGGAGACTAACTGCAGAATTTAAAAGACTCAATCTAAGTAATAGAATAAAGGATGATTCGAAGGACTGTGTGTATAGTAAACACAATGCTGTTAAACCAGTAAGAGCCAGTGAACAGTGCATGTGACCAGCAGCTCTCTGACACTTGGCTTAGATCAAGCAGCCCCACCGTGTTAGTCTGATGGAGCATGTGCTCTTAAAGTCAGAAAACCTGATTCAGATCTCCACAAGCTCTGCTGGCAAACAGCAACTGGCAAAAAAGAAAAAGAATTGGATGGAGTGGGTCAAATTCTGCATTCATCTGGCAGATAACAACACCTGCTCTTCATCTGTCTGCATTTAAAGAGTTGGCCAGCTTGCAGTTCATCAGCCTTGCTTTTGTTCAGGGTCTACCTTGTGAATGAATGCCTGTGAAGTTCCAGTGCCTTCTTCCATTTCTCTTCTTTAGGAGGGAAAGGAGAAGCTCAAAATAACTGGCAAGGGATTAAAACTACTTGGGAAATAACACTCCTTCTGAAACACTCTCTGAAAGCCATTTTAACCAAGCACACATTTGCATGGTGCTCTACATTCCTTCCTCCATGTTTATGTGATTTGATTTATTGTTTTTTCCTCTGCTTATATCTGGGGCCTGCTACACAGTGGAAACCCATTCACTAACCCTTCTACAGTAAAGAAACAAACAAAAAGCACAAAGAGCAAGGAAACCATTGGACACCAGGGCTGACCTGCAGCTTGGCTAATGTACACCAAGGCAAGGATAACTGCCCGGGAAAGCGGTGTCAGCCGTATCCCGTCAGAAACTGCGTGTAAGGCCGAGCAGTAAGCGCACAGATGTCAGGAGTAACCCACCAAAGGCAATGCTTCTCTACACACACACTGGTGTGCGTGTCAGCTTGGCCATACAGACACTGCACCTCAAGGTGTTGCTTAAGTCAAGGCATAGACAACTTCCTGGGTTACCAGAGGTGGACCTGCTACACTGGGCATTATGTAATCATGTGAAATATCTCTCAGTTTTAAAATAAATGTACAAACAAAGGGTTTCCCTACTGAGCTTGAAACAACCCATTTATTACTATTTCCTATGGAAAATGTCTCTGACAATAGATGGATTCCTGCAAAGTATTGCAATAAAGTGTGCTGGTGCAACAAAACTGCTTTGTCAAAGAGGAAAAAAACCCCCAAACCTGCTGTGCTTTGACTCTCTTAAGTCTTGCTTGGTGGCTTTTGATGAATGATCACATTAAGATCCTGTGCTTTAAGCCACCAATATATTTTTTCAAAATTCAGGCAGTAAGCCTTTATCTTTTGGACTTGCCTTTCAATGTTAGATGCTGGGAACAGTTCAGGTCTTGCAACTTCAATCTGGCAACCCTTAAAATTTGCCCTCCTCAAAAATTGTCAGGTGTCAGAGAGCAAGAGTTAGAAGTAAACAGACTTGACAGGACCATTTAATTTTTTTTAGGCAATCCTCCTGTAACAATACAAGGAGATGCCAGAATCCGTTATCCATTTCCTGTCCTGACACATTTTAGGTAGCTAATATACAACTAGTTTATTTCTGAAAAAAAGCTTTGTGATATTTAGTAAGATATTTTTATTGTTAATCTTGTGTTTAGGAGGCTGGTTTCCTGTCATCTTCCACTTCTCTGATGTTTTTGAAACTATTTGCCAATTTCAGCTGCACTTTTTTGGATAAGTAAATCCCTTAGAAATACCAAGTCCCCTGAAACTTTGTGGTGAGAAAAGACTGGGGAGGAGAAATGAGATAATTGTGATTTTGTACTGACAGTGAGGCCACACAGAAGCTTATCCATGAATCCATAAAAACCAGGTGTTTACTGTTTCTGATGTTCAGAAACTAGTTAGGGTTTTTCTTTTCTCACATCCAGGTTCACGACTGAGAATAATCTGCCCTCACAGTCAATCTTTTCCAGGTACATATACGTTATCGAATTGGCTTGTTGTCTCTACGCGGTGCACATTCAGTTCTCCTAGCAGTCTGCACTGAACATATTTCTTCAGTCTTTTATCACTTTAGTTGCCCTCACTGGATTCTTTCTGATTTATTTAATATTTTGGGTTGAAGCCAGTGCTTTTCCACCAGCACCAACGTGACTGACAAAGTAAATCTTGGCGTAAGAGAAAGAAAGGTAACAGCAGCACTGGCGTGGTGTGTACAGCTGCAGACCTGCCCTGGCAGAGCTGATATAAAATAGTGCTGTTACTGCTCCCTGGATTCCTCACTCAGTAACACTTCTCTTTATGCATTTCCATACAGCAATCCCCTCTTTTTGCAGCAGTAGCTTCACATTTCATGCTTGTCTGGAGTTAAGGGGCTCAGGCTGTATGGGGATCTCTTGATGAAGCTTTGGTAGGGTGAAACTCTTCAGGTGTGCTATGTTGGATCACAGCCCCAGCCTGCACAACAGAGCCTCTTTTTTTTCCCCAGTGAAGCACCTTGAGCATATGGTTGGTTTGTTTTAGTGCTTGCTGCAATTTAGCTCCTTCCTTTGCAGTTTTAATTGCTCTTCTTAGCGTGGCTTAGGCTATTTAGGCCAAACGGCCCAATCTGATTGTCTACAGTTAGATATTTAAACCACTAACCAAGTAGACTTGACTTTTATTTGAATTTTGTTTTCCCTCAGTTTGTTTAAAATCAGTTGGATTCCTGAGCACTTGAGAAGTCTGAACATCACGTCACTTTTGGGACATATAAAGTTTAAGAGTTAAGCAAGTGGAATTTAGGAAAACATAAGCTCCTCAGCTGCATGTCCCAGCTGGGGCAGTGGGAAAAGAGAACCTCAACAAAGCTAAAACCATGGCAGAGCCGTTCCACGTCTCTGTAAACGTCTGGGTTCAGAGACATTGTAACTCAACTGACTTATAATAGTCAAGGAAGTTGTCATCCATCAGCGGAGATAAGTCTGTGGGTGTACATTTAGCCTATCCCACCTATGGAAATCCCACCCCACAGACTACTTCATTGCCTCAGTCCAGGGAGACTGAGGAAGTGCTACCAGCAGTTACCACAGCTCAGCTACTTCAAACTGATCTGTGTTGAACCCCAAGCAGAACTTGACTTTAGCACAGTTTCAATTTTTATTGTGTTCCTGGAGTACCAGAGGAGTGAAAAGCCCCTAATTGCTTCCCTAGTTGGACTGATAAGACTTATCCTACATAACTGATGAGTGACCTCTTACTTCCTGAGCTAAGGATGATGTCTGCAGAAGGATGGCTCCTGTTGGAGCTCGCAGAGGTAGCTCATTCAGAGACGTTGCTCTAGAAGCGCATGTTTGCCAGGCTGGAGTTTAGCAGCAGCAGTCTGCTATCTGACAAGAGTTACTCCCTAAACAATGTCTTACTCATTGCTGTGTCTAATGTAATGACTGTCTGAACTGCTTTCTTTGTCAAAAAGGTCCGTATTTATATATGTGTGTATATATATATATATATAAAAAAATTTAACATGTAGCATGCACACACACAAACTCATTTGTTTTATGGTATATGAGTGGTGTGGGCAGGAAATTTTGCTTTTTTCCTTGAAGGAACAAAACCAAGCTTCTACTCCTCTAAATGTCTTGTCTGAAAATTCAAGTGGATGCTTCCCAAGGTCTGCCTTCTGTTTGAAACAGGCTGCCTGTCCAGACTGGGTCTCCTGTGAAGGGCCACCATGCCACCTCTTGGTGATTCACCACAGTGCTTCATGGATGGAGTAGCCCAGGTAGAAGATCTAGCCTGCAGCTGAAAGAGGACTCTAGAGCTACAGTGCACATGTAGCTTCACAGATCAGAAATCTTAATTTTCTTGAAACACCCATATGTTTTCCATCTTCCAGGTGCTCATAACAATCTCACTTTTTTTAGATGAAATGCAAGGCCCAGCTAGAACAGAACTCAGGAGAGCCATAGACCAAGTTTCAGGTACAGGATGTGCTTTTCTAGCACAATATACCTTGCAATCCGCGGTCACTTCTTAAGTAATTAAGCATTACTGTGAAATATATAAGAATAATTATACCCATTTAACAGATGTCTGAATGGAAACAAAGCAAAGCAGTAGCCAGTAGTCCCCTGGAGACCCAGAAGACTGCATTCATTTCTAACTGCTGTATCTTAGCCTCTTCCATAGCCTAGCATATTCTCTTCCAACTGCAGTTTTTACAGTTATTCCTCATAAGATCAATTTTCTTTACACTCCAGCATTTGAGCGGATGTTTTAATACGCCCTCGTCACCTAACAAGCAAATGCTAGATGGACCTCTTTGTCCTTGGAGTCTGTCTCTCTGAAATGGCTTTTTTTTCCCTCAGACAGTGACCTCAGGAACATCCTGGTGACAATGCACAGCAGAACGCCTTACTCATGCTCTGTAAGAGAGCTGAACATTTAGCATTGCTGCACTGATAAAACGCGTCTACTCTGGACTGATGAAGAAGAAGCCTTTGAAAAATACTATTCCTGGTGGCAAGTAACTGTTCTATTATCCAAAGTGCCTCGTTGCTAGGCATTTGTTGTGTCTTATTTTGGTCATGGCTCAGATATTTTATAATGCAGTACACTGCCTTTCAAGAAGAATCAACCTGGATTTTTTTTTTTCTTTTGTGTTTCTCTACTCTGTATTTTACACTCCAGTTCCACTACACGCATCTGAAAAAGCCTTTCCTTCTGCTGATAGAACTATCTTGTTTTTATAATTTTGCAGTAGAGCTATTTTAACATTGTTAGAGGGTTATTTACCCAAAAAAAGAATAATCATTAATGGTTAGAGCCCCTAACTAGAAGATGTTCTTATTTGCATTACGGTAACACCCTCAGGTCTCTTAGAGATCTTGCACTGGCCTTCATGTTACACAGAGATATTGCAGACAAACAGTCAGATGCCATTTACCATTCCTATCCCCAAAGAGCCTTCAACTTTCCTCTTAGTTCCCTGACTCCTATGCTCATTCCTTTTTCTTTTTTCCCTCTCATCCATATGCAGTTTATTCTTCTTTCTATTTAGCTATTTTTACTCACAGGATTTCATCCCTGCCGCGATAGTGTGTGAAAACAGCAGTTATGTTATTCTGGCACTGTACAAATATCACAGCCCCAACCTGAAGTACTTAGAGTTTAAGACACAGGCTTGCTGCTGGGGTGGGTTTATTTAAAGAGGGAATTGTGTCTGAATATGAATTGAAAACAGTGGAGCTAGGCTAGTTTTATATTAGTTTCACTGCAAAAACAAACTTTCATACTCAATCCTACATCTCTTTTATTTACTTTCTCTTTAGAGCCATGTAATTCCATATACTTTGAGAAAATGAATTATGTCTCACGCCAGTATTAAGAATAAGAGAAAAAAATGCAAATAATACATTAGACAGGTAAACACAACAGGACACGGCCATTAGAGGATACACTGGAATGCAAATTGTATGCTTCAGATGCTGAAAAAGATTGTAGGTGTTTGAGGCTTGTGTTGTGGGTTTTTTTTATTCCCCTCAATTTAGTCCAAAGTACCCAAGATGCTTGGTGGGTCTGTTACTCTAAGACAGATTATGTGACACAATAGGGAAGCACTTGCCTGAAACTATATGGCAGTCAACTTTATGCAGTTGAATTTGGATTTCAAACCCAGTCTCCTACAGACGGAACATAAACATCCCCCCTCTAGTCTAGGTGGAGGCAGTTAAATGAAGCTCCTAATTCACGCTGGGCGGTAGGAGGTGAGCTGGGACAGGGACCTGCAGCAGGCTGCACAGCAGTACTCTGTCCCTGCAAGAGGAGGGAGTCCCAGGAACCTGGGAACACGGCGCAAAGCTTTTACGGTTAGTACTGCCGGTTTTGTTAATGGCTCCACTGCTAATTGCAACATCGGCCAATAAAAGCTGCCTTTGGCTTTGCCTCCTAATTTCCACATTTTGACTTTATTTTGCTCTTGTTCTTTTATTATTCTTTCCCCTACTCCAGGTTGGGTTTTTTTTTTAGTTTGTTTTCTTTCTTTTTTTTTATGGTCCTCATCAAGCAGCTGTTCGTAGTGTGGGCGCCTGATCACTGCTGCTTCTCATTTGCCATAGTCCCTCCAGGACTCTCATGCCATCAACACCTGTTTCTTATTCTTTCGAGTGGTGACTAAAAGGCACATTAACCAGATCCTTCCATGTCATCCACAGAATAAAATTGCCCATTGCCAAAGCAAACAAAAAAAAAAACAACTAGGGCTCTAACTCTGTTATCTTCCTTTTTGCTTTTCTTTCTTCTTTTTTTGTTCCTTTTTTCTGCCCCTTCCATCGTAGGAAGCAGAATTCCTGGCCCTTTTTTCAGATCACCTGCCAGCTGCTATTAAAAGTCTCCTCCCTTGCCAATCCATTAGCCATTCACCCCTCAGCAAGTTAACAGCATGCTTACTACCTGCTCCTTTATCGATTCTGTGCACAAGGTTTTCACTCCTAAACCAAATGTAAGTTTAACTTTTTGGTTCTTAATTATCTTTTTTTACTTTCTTGCTTAAATGAAGAGAAAGGGACTCTTCCTCTGATTTTGCCAATGATTACAGGCTGTGGTTTTATCTCTGGACAACTGCATTTTAGTTTGCGAGCTAGATTTAAGTCTTACAGCTCACACTGTGTTAGTTCTCCTCCAAAGTGTCATTTTAGTATGTGTAAGGAAGTATTTATTAATGTGATTATTATTACTGTGGTTGCTGGAATCTTTATTATTGTAGATATAAAATACATTATTGAGGCTGGATTCATTCCCCAAGAGGTTTATTTTGGCAGCGCTTTTCTTGTTGGGCAGTAAGGAGGACTAAGTTTTTTATGGGTTTGGAAAGCTTTGATAAGATGTTTAAAGAACCTCATGGAAGACAATACTAAATCTAAATCCCTCCATTTCTAATAGGCAGAAAATGCAATTAACCATCTTTCCCTGGAGTAGTAATATAGCAGGCTCCAGCAGGTGTGTTACTCTTGCAATATCAAAGTAAAAAGTCTAGGCAGACTTTCACTATAAAAATAAGTGAAATGCAGAGCAGATGCTGTAATAACCATTAATTTACATTCACTGACTATATTTGTTATAAAAGTAGATGAGGACAGTGGAAAAACAAGTTATTTTTGGCTCTTCCATGCAATATCAGAAGAAAGCTACTGTAATGTGTTTAGCAGAGCAATGAATACATATTGGCCAAATTTATCTCTGCTATAACCCTGCAGAAATGTAGAATGAATTTAGTCCTAAATTCCACTTTGTGGAAGGAAGGATAAAATTAGAGGAGTTTATTGAACATCACCTGAAGTTTTACCAGCTCTGATACTGAACTAACTTTTTAAAAAAAACTTCACAACAAAAATAGAACAATATGCAGACGTTACCTAAATTTTACTCTTCAGCATCTACAGTTATAAATTCTTAGTAGAAACATATTTTAATGAGCTGTGTAACAACCTGTATCCAGAGGAACTGAAAAGTAAAGTAGCATTTCCTGGGTGCTGATTTTTATGAGACTTCTGTGTTTAGTGCTGGGCTCTTTGCTCTGGTTTAACACTATGGTATGTTCCTGCAGAACCACACGTATTTATTTATTTGGATTTATTTATTTGTGGAGGTGAAAGCGAAAAACTCAACCAGCCTTGTTGGTTTACTAGAACGGTTGAAAGTCCTCACTCCAAAGCACAGTGTTCAACTCCTGCAATAATTTGTCCCTAAACTCATAGTACTTGTGTCACCTCTGTCTTTGCTGTAATAGTTGACAGCCCTTTCTACTAATGGCAAAGTATGAGAACAAGTGAAATAATTTCAGAATGATTCCTGGTTTCATTTTTTTTTTCATGAAATACTGGTACCAAACCTGAGTTTTGACTTCTCTGTGAAGTTGTCTTTTTATATTGAGACTGCAATCTAACAGATGGCAGTTC
This sequence comes from Caprimulgus europaeus, assembly GCA_907165065.1. The sequence goes on from OU015530.1 coordinate 2,538,432, forward strand.
TAATAAAATCAGGACCTAAGTCCTTTTTCCCTCTGATTGTTCCTCATGCAGGTGCATGCTTATGATATTTTGCCTATATTTGCCTGTATTACAAATCAGGGGTTTTTTTTTAAAGCCCTATTATATATCTACCTCAGTTTTGAATGGAACCTTGATTAATGTCTTTCACTGGTGGCTTGCTAGACCTGTGAAACACATCAGCAGTAATTGTTTCAGGCTGGCTATGAAGCCAAACTCTTAAGGGTTTCCAGCTAAGAGAAAAAAGCCCCACTGAAAAAAATTGTCAGAGGTTCACTTCAGTAGAAAAATTTGCAGAGGCTTTTGTGCTGTCATTGTTGAAAAGTTTAGACTTCTTTTTTCCCCGTGATTTTTCAATGAAAACAGTTGAGCAAAATCACTACAGATTTGCTGGTAGATTCAGTTCAAGGTGTGTATTTCTCAGAGAGAAAAAACTGTTATGCTTAAAATTTCTTTTCCAAATGGAAGTGTTAACATTGTGCTGTGTTGCATCTTTATTTTTTTGGTAGAAGAGCTGGTGCTTCAGACTTTAATGCTGAGCAATTTTGAGCAGGGTGAGATACGTGGTCAGACGGTGACTTTCAGTGATTGTCCCCCCAGCAATCATACAAAGGGTGGTGGTGATGGGGAAAGAGGGAGATTGTATTTCCATTGAGCAGAAATAAGGAAGTACCCAGAGCTGGAAGAAATTTGAGTGACACTCGCATATCTTTCACAGAATAATGAAGGGAAGAAAGGTGACAACTATTTTTAATAAAGGATCAAGCTTGCTGCATTGTGGCTCATACCACTGGCAAACAGAGGAGTGTTACTGTTCTGATAAGGGCTGCGAAGCTTCAGTCAGTGATGAGGTGTTTCATGATCTCTGAACCAAAATCCCAGTTTGTGCATGCATTAGTTACCTCAAAGGGATGCCAACAGCCAGTCTACACATGGTAGTAGAAAATCCTTTTTCTGCTTTTGTTATTTTTTTATTACACATTTTTGTCCCTTTTGCCTTTATATGGTTTTTTTTTCTCTCTTTTTCTTTTTCCTTACTTTGAATAATTTTTATCATTCTTTTGAGCTTGGTAGGACTTCAGGAAAAAAACCTAATGTAGCCATGTTGACTCTACTACCCACTGACCAGCTGAACAATTGCATCTTGAAATGTCCTATGTCCTGGGCTAGTAGGAATCATGGAATATATACTATGAAGCTAAAATGTTTGTAGTATGTACTCCCTGCCATGCTGTGTGTACAGCATGATAACCTAATGACATGTATGCACCTTAAACTTCCCATTAGCTTTGTGCATAGCACTAAATAAATATCACCTTATGCTCCAGACAGTATAACATATAAAAGCACCAACTCCACAAATTCAATGAGAACTTGATCAGATTTTCCAGTAGGGGTAGTTAAAGACTAGCCAACCCTAGGAGGAGCTTTCTCTTGCTAGCCTACTATTGCTGTCCCCTGGAGGTCCAGCTTTGGAGGAATAATCATCAGCAAATGCCACTGAGGCATTCACCCCGCTCCCGAGATCCACAAAAGGGTGGTGAGATGCACGTTTGTGTGCTTTTAAATGTGAACAGCAGGCACCGAATGCTGACCACCGAGAGCATCTGAAAGGCAGTGAAACACAACCGGGGTATTGCTTGGTGCAGGAGTGACCTGAAGTGGATGTTTTAAAACCAGGAATTTCCTTTAGCTGCTGTGCTCGGATATGAGGTGCTGGAATCAGAATTTGGAAAGAGGACACACAAAAATAAGGAGAGGAAAGGGGAGAATGGTTTATCGGCCTTGTCTAAAATTCAGAGGTAGCAGAGAACTTGCCAGAGACGCACACACTCTTATGACACTTGCTATAGCACGCAAATCCCATTTATTAATATTGCAGCAGAGGAAGGAGCAACTGTAATCATTTGCAATTTCAATAATTTATATGAATACACAATTCCTGAATTCTGTGTTTGCACATTTGGAGAATGCTACAGCTGAAGACAATCTATTGAAAATGAGAGATGAGTATTTCTAATCACTCCCATGTTCTTTTCAATTCCTTGGAAGAACAAGACAGTTACAAAATGCAAAGATCCAGGTAATTCCTGACACTAAAACTGCTGCAAAATACATGATTGAATGCAGGTCACAAAACAAGAAAAAAATTACCCATGAACCTGAGTGCTGAAAACAGTGTGTAAACACTGAATTTTTAGCTCTCGAGTCTGCAGATTTGTTTTCCTACAGCACAAAACCAGCTCCATTCAAATTAAATCAGCAGCTCTTTTTTTTGTACTGTATTACATATATATGTGTGTCTGTGTATATATTTATGTCAGGTGCATAAAATAGCTAGCTATCTCTTCAGTAGATTCAGTTGCCAAAGCAATTTATATCAAAATACCATGTGATATGTAGTCCATCACAAAACCTGCCAAGGACTCGCAGTGGTTTTGGGGCAATAGGACTTCACCAGTGACTAGGAGAGTGGGGGAAATGGGTCACTGTCACTTGGTAAATCTGAGTCTGAGGAATCTAATGGTTCTTGGTATCTCTTGAGGATAGCTATGTTGGTAGCAAGAGACTTTCTTCTGTTTTTTTGGTGATTTTTAAAAATTATTATTTTTATTTCCCCAAATTTGGGATGCTACGCTGTGTTCTGATGAAAGCAGCTGCTGTAAATAAACAGGAAAATACACAAAATAAGAAATTAACTGTGCTGCTAGGCTGTCAGCTCATGGAGCCACTTTGGATTAGCAAGCTCGTAAGCTTGTAGGAAAGCTGGGCAGAGTCTCTTCGGCTGGCAGACCAGGTATATTTGAAAAGACAGCATGTCATCTGTCACACCCAGTGGCAAGAGAGCTTTCTTTTCTGGACATAAAATGTAATCATTGCCAGAGGCAGGAACTTGGACTCGGCTCTTTCATTTATTTATTTATCTTATTTGTAATGAAAAAAATGACAAATTGAGGCAAACATCTTCAAAAAAACCTAATGACCAGATGAGAAACAATGGTTGAAAAAAAGGCGAGGAGGCTAGAGTGGTTTAGATTTCTTCTGAAGATCTGGTTACATTTTTCTATCCATCAAAATTATTGATGGTTTAATTTGTAATTCTTTTTGTGCCAACCTGATTTTCATTGATGATGTGAAAATTTTATAACTCAAAAATTTCATTTTATTTTTATAGGTGATTTTAAAGAGAATTTTTAAAATAAAACTTCAAAGCTCCCGTTAAACTGAATAATTCCTACCTCAGCTTTAACTAGCATTTATATTCGTATGTTTATGTAGACACTGCAACCAGTTTCAACACAGTCAGGTAATTCTGTCATTTGTTATCGGTGTATTGCCACAGCTACTCTGGAGAGTAGCAGAGGTGATGCAATCATAAAAGCCCACTACTGTGCCCTCCTTTGGCAGTCACCACAAACAGCAGTGCAATCACCGATGGGAAACTTCCAGAAAGTTTTCCTGCCAGTGCAGCCTGAACGGGTGCTGCTTCATGAGAAATGGAACTATCCTGCTGAATGTGCTTTCGGTTCCTCTTTTAATAGAGGGTAAGAAAAACCCCAAGAATAATTTATTGTTTGGGTATGAAAAGTGTCATTCAGAAACACGGCATCACAATGACAGATTCTAAATTTATGTATATTTTTTCATCCAGAAAGGTAAACTATTCAACTCAGCCATCGAGGAGACAGAATCTGAATGATTAAAGGATCTTCTTGCAGAGGAAAAATAATTGACAGTTGCAATTTTTTTGTTTGATACAGCTCTGCCCCAAAAAATTTTTTAAAAAAATCCTGTTAGTATGTGCTGTTGAGAATCCTGTTTTTTAATGTAGATGCTATAAATTACAAGGAAACAAACAAAAAGATTCTAGTAATGTCCTTACCCAGATGAGCTGTGCTCTCATGATTAATCATGTCACCAGAAACGCATGTAATCTATAGCTGCCTGTCTTTTATTTATCTGTTTATTGGGCTATCAAATGTTGCCATTTCATTAAGTGCTTGCTCTCTACTGAGAAGGTACATTTTGCATCACTAGGGGCTTTTCTGGGGGCTCCGTGCTCTGGAGCCCCAGTTAGTTTCTGCTATTCTCCAGGCAAGGCCATCTGTCAGCAGTGCCTCAGTTTCCACATCGGGGCCTCGTCACCTCTGAGGCTGTCCTAGTTTGTAGCTGGGCCAGAGCTGGCTTCTTTTCAGCAGCTAGAACAGTGCTGGGGTTTGGGTTCAGCTGGGGTTAGTTAAGAGAAGAACACTGATAAGCTCCCAGTGTTTTCATTTGTGTCACTGGAAGTTGAAGGACTTTGTGTTTGTCCATGTACAAGCGCAAGATCTCAGGGATGAGGAATATTGCAATGAATCAGCTCCATGGGCATTTGGCTCTGCCAAGGGGCTGTTCCATCTCCTGTCCCCCATGGGCAGGAGATCCATGAGGGGCTCTTCCTCTCTGGCTCTCTCTTGGGCTCTCGCTCTCCCGGGACTGCGGTTTCGGTTTGGGATTGTCGCTCCTCCGGGATCATTCTCTGGGAACAGGCCGGGCTTGGTCGGCGGGTGGTGAGCAATGGCACTGGGTGTCACTCATTTTTATCTTTTACTACTCTTATTATCATAATTATTATTTTAGTATCATTATTATTTTAAGGTTTTTTTATTTCAATGATTAAATTGTTCTTATCTCACCCTACGAGTCTCCTTACCCGCCAATTCTCTCCCCTGTCCCCTGGGCAGGGGACAGAGTGAGCGGCTGCATTTGGCTGACACAGCCAAGTGAAACCACGACAGAGAACAAAGTTCTCATGAGGCAGCCTTCGTGAGGGGGCTCTACTCTTTTCAGTATAGAAGTCATTTGTAGAAGCTCTGTACCTAAGAGTAGACATTCTCTAAATATCTAAACATCCCCTTTCTCCCTGCAGCACCTCGCATGTGCCAACTAACTGACAGCGTGAGGATGTCCCTCGCTCAAGGGAAAACTTTCTGCCTTGAAAAGAAAGAGGTTTCTGAGGGTAATTCAGTGTATTTTCCTTCAGGGTATGGTAATTCCCAGAGGCAAGTTCACAGTCTAAACCCTTGGCTGGCTCTACAGTCAGTGGAGAGAGGGATTTCCAAGGGCAGATCTGAGAGACAGCTAGGCTAACTTGTCCTCTAGAAATGTCTCTATGCTTCTCCTGACTGTAGTAGGAGCTTAAGATGATCAAAGTTACAGCAGAGGAGCAGAGAAGTGGAGCAACCAAAAGGGTTTAGTTTGGCAGGAGAGCAGCAAGGGTGGGGGCAGCAGCCTCTGATCAGACTCATCATGAAGTGACAGGCACTTGAGTTGTTCTGAGTGGTAAAGGACAGGAAAGGAGAGGAATTCACAGCTGGAAATGATTCTATAAAAATCTTTACTGAACATTAAAAAATGTGACTTGAAGGAGCGAACAAATAGGACAAAGGCATCCAATGTTTCTACCCTTCATTCTTCCAGGTCACAAATTATTAATCTCTTAATTTTTGTGGATTGCCTTGGCAGCTGACATTTTCAGAGGAAAAATTCCCAGTTTGTAAGGAAGGAAAAGTGGGGAATGAAGAAGATGAAGCCAAAAATACCGCAGGTTCCAAGAGATATGGAACGTGAGTAGCGTTAGAGGAGGAGTTGAAACAGCAGAGGAGAACTGTGAAGTGATCAAGTTAATTTGATGAAGTTAATTTGCTTTTCAAACATGAATATGTATAGGGTGCATGATATGTGTGTGCACATAGGAAGGATAAAATCAAGGGAAAATAAAATCTGTCACCTCCTAAGGCTGTATTACTTGTACATAAACCCTTTTTAGCAAGATAACCTGGTCTTAAAAAATCTGCTTGATGAAGGACCCCCAGTCTTGCCTGGCAATGTATTATACACTGTTTAACCATTGTTATTTGTTTTCCTAATAGCTAATATAAATCTTTCTTGCTGCAGTTTAATTCCATTCTTTCTTGTCTTATTCATTGTGGAGAAGGAGAAGCAGGACACACTTCTCCTTTTTTAACAGCCTGCTACATATTTGCATGGTTATTGTGCCAACTCTAAGCTTTCTGTTCTCTAGTCTTTACAACCCTCACTCATTCAGATGTATTTCCTAGGCTGCTGTTACACCCAGCTTTTTTTCTATCTTTATTAACAAATGTGCTCAAAACTGCCTGGAAAACTCCACTGGAGACAGTCTATCTCTGTTTCTGGGTGATGTGAAAATATGTGCTGATAGGCAGCACTCTTGTTTGCATGTCCCAGGCTGATGCCTACCTAAGGTGTAACAGGAGATCACTATTGATTCACCTCCTTAAAATCTACTCCAATACTCTGATTTTTTTAATACTTTTTTTTGTATGGTTAAGCATATAACTTTCTGTCTTGTGGGTAAAACTGTTCCTGGCAAACTGTATCTTGTACTTCTTGTCATGTAATTGCCTTAGTTTATTTCTAATTCTGGTGCCAGCCTTTAGTGTGCTTGCAGTTACATCCACCTTCAGCACATCAGAGAATGTAATAAGCATATTCTGTATTTCATCATTCTTGGCACCTCTACAAATGCTGTAACACCCCTCGATACACTACATCAATAGCCAGCCGCTGTAATTACTGACTATCCTCTTCCAAACACTTATGTGCCCACCTTCCAGTAGTTCCATCAGGAAGCAACCATGCATCTTACCCAACTTTTTCCAGGTTGCCCAGTTCAGCCTCAGCTTTCATTTTTGGCAGCACTTCATGATGAACATTGGTATTTGTACAGCTGCCTTCTGTCTTCCTGGTTGGCTGAAGAAGGGCCTGATTATTTTCCAACAACTTTTGTAATTACCCTTGAAGAAGTAAATTGCTATCTGCTATGTACAGTATATCTGTCATTATGATAACTGTCCCTCTCTTCGTAATATTTCCATGTGGGCTTTAATTGGCAAGCTTTGTAGCTTGGCGGAGACTGCCTGAGCTCCATGTCTGTGCTCTGAAGAACAAAGAACAGATTTCAAAGACAGGAAGATGACACGAGTGAGTACAGCTGCTACTCACTCGCTATGAAGGTGTCTCACTCAAACATGCTTGGGGTTTATGGTTTGGTTTTTAAAAATCTCTTCACTGATGCACAATGATATTAGCAAGAAGAGGGAAAATGGGCTTTTCTAGCATATGCTTTTCTACACATCCACCTTTATATGGATACAAAAGGCAGTGGAGAGCTCTAAGAAGGCAGTTTAACTCAAACTTCATATCCTTTCCTGTACAAATGCTGTGTCTCTTCAGAGTGCACTGTTTCAGATTGCTGGCTGGCCTGAAAAGTTCTGCTTGTGGTATTTGATGGCTCTCTGTGGCTGCTCTCGCATTGGAATAAAGTAACTTCTCTCAGAAAACATATTGCAAAAATGTTATTGAGAACAGTTTAGAATAAAAATGCTTGAAAGTGTATTAAAGCATAATTTTTTTGATAGCACAAAGATCTATTAGGCAAATATCCTGGATTTAAACTCTAAAGTAGGTTTAAAAGGTAGAGTTGAAGAAAATTATGATGCCATATATGTAGCATTGTACATCATAACTAATACAATTAGAGGTCTTATTTCTCCATAGGCTAATCCAGTTTGATTCTCCAAAGAGTTAATAAAGCTTCCTTAAACTCTTGGGATATCCTTTTGGTTTGGTTTGGAGGTTTTTTTTTGGGGGGGGATGGAGGGGCTATTGTTTGGTTGTGGTTTGGTTTGGGGTCTTTTTGTAAACAGAGGTAAGAATTTTTGCTGAGAATTGTTATGTGGCTTTGGGTGAGAACTCTGGATAAAAGAGCTCTGGTGTTGTTGGTCCTCAGCTGAATCCATCAGAGTGCATTTCCTTTTTCTGAAGTGGGAGCATTGCATTAATCTGCTTCTTAGTTTACTGTAGCAGTAAAAGCGGTAAAAATAGATTATTTTTTGAAGTATGGGAGAGTCTTCATTTTAGAGACCATTTAGGCATTGCTTATTTAGCAATCCATAATTTGCCATTTGTATCTATCTCCATTTACGCTCTGCAAGAGAATTAACACTCTGCTGTGATGCGTACTTGAGATTTAGGTGATGAGAGTGGTTCAGGACTGTAAGGGCACTCCTTGCTCTGAGTCAGGGGTGAGAAATACAGAAAATGGTAAAGAAAACATATTGTTGTAGGCACAAGCTCTTTGATAAGATAGACATGAGGGACTCTGCTGTTAGGCACTTCTGTGGCCACTTTTGAAAAATGCATGATTTTTCCTCGTGATCAGGGACTTCAGCTCCAATAGCTTTATTCTGCATGCAGTTAAACTAATATTTACCTATTTTAAAATCTAATTCTTTGGTTTGTTGCTTTTGTTTCATTGCATCTAATATCAAGTAGCAAAGTAACTCAGTGTATTGTTCCAGATGTGACTTTATTTTAGTGGTAAATACAATAATGCACAGGTGATTTATCGGGTTTTACAAGGTATTGGAATCTTTTGCACCTAGAATGTCCATTAAGTGTGAGAGATCATTATTCACTAAAGTTCAGCTGGTGCTTAGCAAAACCTTCCCTGCTTGCTGTTCTTGTGTGACAAGGAATATGTGTTTTGAAGAGAGGTAGCTGACTGGGACCTTGGTGGAACCTATTTATGTTTTGGATTTGGATGAGGAGGTTTGCCAGTTTTAACAAATACCAAATTGCCTTCTGTTTTCTTGCTCCCACTGTTCTCATGCTAACAGAGAACTCTGACTCATGATGCTGATCTGAGGGCCTGCCAGTTATTTTACATGTGAAACAAAGGACTAGATCTCCTACTATCTCATTTTTCTTTTTCCTGCAAATGTTGCAGAATTTTTCTCTGTGTTCATTTACGCAGCACTTTCTTGACTTCCCTCTCCTTGAAGTACTCAATTTATCTCAAAAGTAATCACTCTTCCAGAAATGCCACTTGTCCCATCTCTTCCTGCACCACAATCTCCCTGGGTTTTGAAACCCAGAAAACCTGGTTTTGAAAACACTGGGCAAGTAACTCCAAAGTTTTTATGAGGAAAGAAAGAAGAAAAAAAAAAAGGTAATGGATCATGGCAATACATATACAAAGCTATTTTATAGAATCCTAGAATGGTTAAGGTTGGAAGGGACCTTAAAGATCATCTAGTTTGTCTTCTTCCTTGTTGAGGAGAAGGGAGATTAACAAAGGCAAAGTAGGGGACTGAGAAGTTCTTTATTCATACCAAATAGATTGTTACACCGAAAGTTACTCTCTGCAGAAGTTATAAAGTAATTTCAAATTATAAGTGTAGAGGACTATTAAGATTCCCTGTTCTTGCCTGAAAGCAGTGACCTTAACCTTGGTTCCTTCTGTTTTTTTTAAGAAACTCTGAGTTACAGAAAATCCTTTAACAGATGTTTCTTTTTTTTTTTGTTTTGTTTTGAAGCTGTTAGCATTTTGTCTAGAGCACTTAAAAATTCATCAATTCATTGGAGTACAGACAAGAAGCTAGGTCTCTAGCTGAGTACCCTAGTAGGAGGCTTCAGTGTTATTGTGCTACCCAGACCATCTTTGGAATCAAACTTTGAGTGCACGCTTAATTAAGGAGTCAAATTCTTTTTTGGTTACTGCTGAAAATTTGGAGTTGACTAAACTGAGCTTGGTTTAAATAATCACTGAGATGAGAATCTGGTTCATGATCTGCTTGCTAGAGAAACAGGTTTTCAAGGATATTGGGAGGAGGATTAATACTGTCCCAATAGTCTTTGTCAGTCTCATTAGCATTTGTAAGTAAACACTAATAAAATTCCAAATTTAAGCCCACTTTTCATCACCATGTGGACATCACTTGCTCATGAGAAGTTGCTGTGGAAATGAATAATAAGCAGGAACTGCCAAAATTTGTCTTCACTTGAATGGTGCCATGGTCCAATTTACACAGCTTCAGTAGTGGGAGACAAACGAGCAGTGATTATCATTTATTCTGTCAGGAGCAACGGTGGTATGAATGGCTCTGTCCAAAATAATCAGAGTGGTGGCTATAAGCCAAAGCAAAGCAAAGAGCAACACATGGTGTTTTACGGATTTAGATAGTTGTACAGCTTCTGACGGCGGAAAAATGGGAAGTGAATGGATGGGATGGAGAGCAGAGAGGGAAAAGATGTTCTAATACTGGCATATGAGAAGATGAATAGTTAGGAGATCAGCCTTCCTGGTGCACGTACATTTAAAACACAAACAGCAATATTCTGGCTCTTGTATCCACTTTTTCTATACTGAGGAGGATTACACAGAACTCTCCAGCCTTTTCTCCATACAAATCAAAGATCTCAATTCCTGGAGGGAATGGGAGATCTGTCCACTGCTCACCTCTTACCTCATCTCTGAGGTTGTGGTTAAAGCAAGAAAGTTTGTGTAAGAATATGAAATGCTTTAATCCCCCTTTTTTTGTGATTAGTTGCTTTTTTCTCTTTCTAACCTACCTGTTAAATTTAGATCAAGGGTTTGATACTTGGCAGCTCCTACTGGATAGGCAAAGAAAAGTCTTCTGATCCTGCAGCACTGGAAGAGTTCCTGCTAGATAGTTCTGTTAATACCTGCTCTACCTAAGTTCTGAATTTTCTTCTCACCATTAGGCAGCCAAAAGGAAAAATAATACCGTGCTCTCAGCTGGAAGATTGGAAGTGAACACAATGAAACTGGAGGTCTTTGGGAAGGGCTGCAGTCCCATTGGATTGATGGCTATTGCACCCGTTTTTGTCAGTTGAGGTGAACTCATTTGGAGGTTTGATTTCTTTTTTAACTACCAAAACAGCTTAGCAAAATAAACATCACATTTATTATATAATAATCCAGCTCTAGAGTTGTTGATGCCCTGTACTGACGGAGTTATTTACTTTGTGAGGGTAGGAAAATCTTCCAGTAGGAGTGTTCTTCCCTCTCTTTTAATTGGCATTGCAAGGAAAGAGTTTCAGCTCCCCAGATCCAGTGGATTTCTGAATGACCTTGGATTTTAGACATTGCAGCCCTCTGAGCTCCCTTCAATCATCAGAGCTCTACTGAGGATCTTAATTTGTGTAACCATTCTAGGAAAGGCTCTGAGCAGATTTTATCCAGCCTGAGGTGCTACACATTAAACAGTCTTGTGAACACTGGAACTAATGAAGCCAGATTTCCTACTTCATTAAACTTACAGTTTAGTGAAGTTCTCATTACTATTTTTCATTTTTTAAGTTAGTTTGGTAGATTCGTGATGTCCATCCCTCTACAGAGTGGCAGCTGAAGTTACTGAAGGGAGTTGTGTTTGCAACAGAAAAGGGGAAAAAAAGCAAATTATGATCTACTTTCTTTGTTTTTAAAATCCAAGCCAGTTGTAAGAAGAGACAGAGTTCCTGAGCATCACACCCGCTGCATTGCAGAGATAATGTGAATGACAGCCATTGTGATAGCACCTTGGGGAACAGCTCCAAACAGCCATGCCTTAACAGCCGTCTCATCTTCATACTGCCTGATTTATACATTAATAAATTATATATGGCATAAACTGTAGCCCAGTAAAAATGATTTGGGCCATTTTAGGACAGGGAATATGATTTTTTTTTTTTTTTTTCAATCACTGAGAAAAGGCTAAACCTTTATGTTGACCTGACAGTACAGAGTGTGGGGACTTGACTGGGTTTGCCTTGGCCTGAGCTGGTTGAAGCTGGGCTAACGCTTGCCAGCAGCCACGTGACTGGTGCCTAAGCTGGATGGGCTTCAGCTCGGTGAATCTCAGACAGCGAAGGACTGACAGACCCCATTGCTCCTGTGTACACAACAGCAGCCCTTTGGTTAAGTGAGGCTCTCGTGCAACTTTTAAACTTTAGCTGGGATCTGATAAAGAGGAATGAGATTATGATAAAAAAATAACTTGTCTTAAGCAGACCAAAGACTGAAGAAAATCCCTCCATGAAGGTCCTCTCAGGAAGGACTTCAGAATGCTAATGACAAGTGTCACTCCCCACCACTACTATGAGATGAGGGAGACGGCGATGATCAACCTTAGGACCCAGAGGTACACTTAAACAGTGAACACACCACCAGAGGACAGGATTGAAATTATAGGCTGTTTTGTATATTAAAGAAAAAAAAGTAACTGTACCAGTTTTTCTGTATCAGTGAGATCATTCTGGACTGTTGGATTGCTAAAACTGTAACTGGAGTAACAATAAATTCTTAACTTAGTAGACAGACAGGGTGTTAACTTTTGCCCATAACAAGATCCTGATGATAACAAAATAACCCAACAGTAAATTTGGTGCACTGTCTTCTGCTGAATTAACATAGCTGCATTTGCAGTACTGAGGCGGTCAGTTACTTTGATTGTACAAAAATACTGAATTCACTATATCTCTACAGTCAAGAGACCAGTTTTGCAACATATCTTGTCTAAGTGCTGAAGTCATTTTAATTCTTTCTAGTTAGATATAACATGTTCTGATCCTAACAAGCTGGTACACCACAAAGCTTAGTGCTTCACACTCCAATTAGCGGAAGGCAGACATTTGCCATGTCAGGGGTAAATTGGTCTTTCCCTATTCCCTGATATTCCTCGTCAAAGCTTTAACTTACTAGGCCTCTGCCTTTCAAACCCAAACTCCATTCTCCCTTACTTTAATTCTAAAATCTTCATGTATAGGCAGCTTGTGTGATGAAACTGATTGATTGTAAATTCTTAATAAATCTTTCCTCCTATACCGTGAAACTTAGCAAGTGAAGCGTCCCAGGTGGATTCTCCTGTGTCTTGTAACGTCAGTCTAGATTTTCCTTCCTTCATCATGGCTTTTATCATGAAACTGCAAGAAACTTAACTGTTTCTCTGTCAACATTGGTGGAAACTGAGCTGTAAATTCAGAAATCGCTAGGGACACCCAAATTCTTTCTTTCTCACCTTTCCAAGTGTACAGATCCCCATGATTTACTTCATGGAATCTTGAAAAGCATCTTTTCCTTTGCAAACCGGACTAAAACATCATTTTAACCTATCAAGAAATAGCACTGAGCTTGTTTCTCATTCACATATTCTACAAATAGGGTTTCTGAGTAACGGCAGAGACTTTCTGAAGTGTTTTCATACAGTTCTCTTCATTTGATTTGCTATTGAGTCAACGTATTATGCTCTGATGGCAAGCTTGTATTCCAGCATACAGGATGCTTTTAAATTATCATAGGCACTAAAGACTGTGATGACTTATTATGGTCTGTTGTCCGCCTCTTGGTAGTGTATGTGTTATTTACTGTACTCATGGTATTTACTACTTCTTCACATCTGCTATGCTTTCATTGCCTTAATGGTCAGAGTAAATATTTTACATTCAGTATGAGTGGTAAAACATTTTCCACAGTGAGAATGAAGTAAATAACCCGATACTAGATCTTTACCCTCTAATTTCTACAGAACTGAGGGGTTTTTTGTTTTGTTTTGGTCTTAAATCTCAGAGCATCACTGTTGAAGTAAAATTCATCTCTAATTAAAATTGGCCTACATGCCTTTTCCCTTTCCTTATAAAGTATTCTTGTGTAACCAATTCCTCTACTTGGGGCATGCAAATCTACTACATTATGAAATCAGTTTCTCTAATGATGCAGCTGTCAAAAACAAAAACATAATTCATAGCCTGCAACAATTTGAGAATGTTCTAACATCCCCTCAATTTATTCTTTAATACAGATTTAAGGTCACTGCTCCATTGATAGATCTGCCCTAAAATAACAAACTTGGAGTGAGAGCCTGAGTATAAATACAGGAGGGAAATGGGGTGCAAGGGGACAGAAAGAACCACACCTCTTATAACTGTGGCCTGCATTAAAATGATATTGAACTGAGCCAGGAGTCATTGCCCAGATTAAAAACCTTTAGGAAAGAGTTTCATCAAGAGTCAGCAATTTCTTCCTCCCCACCAAGAAGTTTAGCTCTTCTTGGGATACACTGTTTGCGGTGTATAGCCTCAAGTGTAACACAGATTTCTTTGGCTTAGCATCTTAAGTAGGTGATATTTGCAGGAGTATTCCCTTCTCCACTTCTTGCCAAGGCAGGTAATAATATTAATCAGCTTTGCTAAAGTCATTCTGCTCCATTATTTCAGGTAGGAGGGCCCATGGGAAGACAAGGTTAGAACTCAACAGAAGGGAAGAAAAACTTGAGAGAGCAGCAAGGAGGAAAAGAAAGAGATGAGGAAACAAATATTAAAACGAGAGAAAACAAGAAGAAAGGAAACACACCAAGTATAGAGATGCTGATCAGTAGGGATGTTCGGGCAAAGTATTAATTTGAAGACTTTTAAAGCTTAAATACTTTGAAGCGTTGCGCTAAAGGAACTGCCTAAATACAAAGTTGCCCTAGCTTAAAGTAAAATCTGTCAGGTAGCATGGCCCAGTGCTAATTAAACCAGTACAGTTTGGTGTTTCAAAATACACTGATTTAAGACTTTGGTTATGTTTGTGCATTTATCCCAGCCTACAAAATAGGTTTCACAAGTGAAATTAACAAACCAGTGTAATCCAGGCAAAGGTACAGGTCATCTTTCTGCAAAGAATGTTTTGGATGTGAAAAACTTCAGTTTACAAATGAACATGTGCTAACATCAACCTACAACTCAGTTCAGTGGAATCACACTACCCTTTGGTACTTCTGCCGCTGCAAGGCTGCCCAAGCTTGCTGCTGGGCTCGGCTTCCCCTTCTGGCTCCTGTCCCACTTGCCACTTCTGCTGTACAGAGGGAGAGAACATCCTTGAGCTCTGTGCTAGTAACTTTACCCATCTCTGCCTTTTTCCAACTGTGCTGTCAACCTCCTGTCTCTCCTTTACGGTTCGTAGGCAGAACCTTGGAATGTGAATAATAATGTTGCCTTAGTGATCTTTAGTGATTATACCCCCATGACTGGGGCTGATACATATTGAATTTCAATTTAAACACCTTCTTCATTGGTATTTGGATATCATGGTGAGAAACCTCTTAGCAATGTCCCTAACAGACTCGGAATATTCCTGCGGTAGAAGAAGCCTGGGCATGACTTGGCCCTGTTGGGGAGGGAGTAGCATCAGCAATGGCCAAGAGAATTAAAACATCTGAAATGGTGTCAAGCAAATGCGATGGGCACGGTGGCATACTTGGCAGTTTCTTAAAGGGGAGGCAAAGCAGAGGTTCTGCAGGAGTAGAAATTCACTGTGGGTTTCATTAAATGCATGAGCAGCGCAGCTGGAGTCTGTCTTAAAATGTAGATGGGTGGGGTTTTTTGTTTTGTTTTTTCTAAGGTGATGAATGCAGTCAACCACAGCAGAAATCTCATAGGGTGCTAATCTGCATTTTAGGCACTTCAAAAATCTGACCTTAAGTCTTAAGTAAATGGCTATCTTCTTTCTCACAAAGTAGGTAAAAAAACCCCAAACAACTAACTAAAAAAGTCTGTTCAATTCTGAATGTATTTTCTAGAAATTGCTTTGTACGTTTGTGTGTGCTGTACTGAGTTCTGTGCATGGAGTAGCTTAATGACCAGAAATACTTTTTGGTTTAAATTTTAGACATTTGTAAGTGAATGCTGTATCTGTAATGCCTTTTCACATTCTTAGACTGCACATATTCCTTATTAACATATTTAAGGTAGATGCAGGACTACAGGTAACAAAACTGGCATCGATATTTTACATTTGATGCACATACCACTTTACAATTAAGCTTGTTAAAGGTAATAGAATGATCCATTGGCAGGCCCTCAGCTGCAGACCTAGAGGTGACAGGCTATTTGGTGAACAATTTACTCAGTGTCTCACTCCCCCTCTCCTTCTTAACCATGGGCATTTTAAGTTCATTCTATTAACCTTAATAAGTTTGCTTTACAAGTATTTTACTCTGAAGATCTAAATGTGAACTCTATCATATGTCAGCCTGCAGCTAAACTAAAAGAAGATGCAACATATTTATCTCTGTGCATATTTGTATGTATGCCCACAAGTAAGAGCTTCTAATGCACACGAAGAAATGATGGACTGTGCCCTGAGTGATGCTCTTCCCTGCTGGGGTTGTGTTGTTCCACAGGGTCTCTCAGGAATTTTTTTCTCTCAATTAAAGAAGCATTAACGGCAGGCATCTCCAGCTAGCGAGTGTCTTTGCATGCACTAGCTGAAAAAGGCTGTGCGTGTGAGAGAAGCTTGTTTTCCTCACGTAACAACTCCAGCAGATATATCTGAGGGCTGCCCTCCGTCCCAGCAGGACGTTCTTTTCCCTCCACCTGAGACCCAAAGACAGAATTAGCAAGCAAGTCATAACAGATTTAGCGTTGGAGTTGAGGGCAGGCTCAGGCAGCTTTGTTCAGACTAATGGGACAGAACAGCAGCCATTATCTTTTCTCTGTTGCTGCCTTTTAAACTGCTCATCAGACAGTGCTGCTGCCACTTTTATGGAACCTTACAAAGACACTGAAGCAGCTGGGTGCCTCCCATCATTTACATCCCAGAGATCTCTGAGTGGCTCCCCCTCACAATGGCACTACCCCTGACAGATGAGGTCCTCACAGGACTCAACATGTCTTCCCTTCCTTTGGTGAGTGAAAAGAGTGGCTTGGAGAGGTCAACACAGCTGTAAGTGTCAGCTCTCAGTGGGCCTGCTTCTCATCCCCCCGAAGAATGCCACACGGGCCTTGGCCAAACAACCCGGCCAAGACAGGGTGACACTAACGACGCAAGAGCAGGAGCGAGCCCTGTTCTCATCCTGAGAGACTGTTCACCTCCTGATCTCCACAGCCTTGGGTTCACCCTGACTGCTGCGCATGCTCGAGTGACTGACTGCAGGCAAAGACTGCTCTTTGCAGTTTAAGGTGACCACTTCGTTCCCATGGGATGGGGATGAGAACCTGACAGACCACCACGTGGACCTACTGCAGCTTCCATTCTGAATGCAGTGGCACACGGACCTGGCCAGAGACGCAGAGAAGCACTCATCACACCTCAGCATCCTGTGCCACCCCATTTGCCCTCACATCCAATCCAAACCCATGATATTCATTTCCCAAATGCTGCCTCCTTGTGCCACCTACTGAGAGAGCTCTGCTTGCAGGAGTAGTGCAGTTAGCAAGACACAGGGTAAAGACACTGAGAACTGAAAATGCATGCATTTTCTGGTGCTGTGGAATGCACTTACCTGAGAAATTAGACTGTGCTGGGGACATTATCCTGAGAGAAAAATACAGAGTGATTCTCCACATTGGCTGTCCCACACTGAGAAGACACTGAGAGTTCCTGTACATGCCAGACAAAATAAAACAATCTTTCCAGACAGAACAGAGTGCAGCATCTCACTGGGTTTTTCCTATTTCTTTAACTTTTCTTGTGCTGCCAGGACACCCCAGTGAAACCCCCTCAGAAACTCTTAGCCAGGCTGGTCAAACTGCTTGCCTAACACCTCAGCGACCTGCATAGTCTCCTGACTCCATGAAGCCAAGAATATAGTCATAGCTATTAGACTGCACAATCTCTGTTCACCATTGTCCATAGTGACTTGATAGCAGTGATGTGATGAAAATTCCTTATTTCTAAAAGTTACCACTTCAATACACAATCCTCTTTCCAAAGTTCCTTTCATCCATCTTCATGACAGAATATTGTTAATGATCATAATAAATCTTCTCAATTTGTATCGAATTAATTGATAAACAACTGCCATCTGTCTATTCACTAGTAATATAGATTTATTTCTATTTGGCTGTTGATCTCAGGTTGATTGAAAAGTATGGGTCTACCTCACTGATGCCATTATAGAGATGAGGAAACAAAGGCATAGACCATTAAAAACCAGGTCTCACAAAGGTATGTTAGTTCCCAAGTCATGATACCTACTTGAGGGTAGGGATCCATGTGATTTGGCTCTGTCTACGCAAGTCAGTAGTAGAGCATGGATTAAAACTCAGGTCTTCTGACCTGGTGAGCCACAGGATTATTATACCTCTATTTTCTTCTGTTTTATTCTGTGACCTAATATAATTTATAAGGGTAATCTCCAGTCTGCTCTACACCACTACAGAAGCAGACTGCACTTCATATATATATATATATATATTTTTTTTTTTTTTACTGTATTATAATCTCTTCAGGACTTGAAACAAATGTGAAGTTAACTTTACTAACTGTTCCAGGACCTGGACTTGAAGAGAGTGTGTGTGTTAGATTCTATCTCCCTATGTTGGTGACTATTTGCAGGTCTTTTTTTTTTTCCTTTTTAATTTTTTCCCTTTTTTCTTTTTTTTCTTACCCCCTTGAATGATTGTACCTTTCAAATTGGTGTTCAAGTTTTAAGGAGGTTGTGGGGACTTAAATTGTTGGCAGAGGAGAAGCGCAAGGATATAATGTCTGTAATAAAGCATCCCATTTATCTACTGATGCCTGCATTTTTTGAATTATAAAGCTCTTAGGGATGTTCAGACAATCAGACAGCTGAGCTAGCTAAACATTCCCAACCTTATTATTCTGCATAAATACTGGAATAGGTACCAGAATGAACCATCCCAGCCTGCTCATTTTAACTCTGGGTTCATTTTAATATAAACTTTAGCTGTGGGGAGAAGGAGAAAATATTCTTTAACACTTACAGGTTGCATGAATCCTGATTGCCAGCCTTGTACAGACTGTTCTGGTTTAGCAATAAAATTGGAATAGCAGGAGGAACAAATGGCCCTACTTTACAAGCAGCTTGTTTAGACATCACCAGGAGGGACTTCTGAAGGTACTTGGGTAGTTCTGATTCCATATACTTTCCGATCAAAGGGCTTCAGGTACATGTTGCTAGTTGCTGAAATTAGCCATAGTTTTGGAACAGTACCCGAAGTACACTTCAGTCAAGCGCAGAGATATGATGCCTGTTCTGGCGGAGGATGGCAGAAGAGAAGGGGCAAAAATAAAGCATTAAATGATGGTATCTGGCATTACCAGACCCAATTTGACTTTGGTCTAGGGGAGTGGCGTTATGCTGTGAATGCTAGAGACAGGTCCTGTCATTTTGTTGGACAAATAGAGTCCTTAAATACCTCTAGACCTTCCCGTGTCAACTAAATTGGGCTATCTGAAAGAAGGAAAAAAAAAAACAACCCTCTGAAAGCAACTACTCCTGCTGTAAGTTAGCCTTGGCCATATATGTGTACTGGGATACGCAGAGGCTGATCATCCTAAGGAAGCACAGCAAACCCTGCAGTATAAATGCCATTTAAATCCCCTTGCAAGTCATGTTGACTTCCCTCTTCTTTCCTTGCTAAGTCCCAGATGTTCAGAGTAAATAAAAGCTGCTGCCCTCCAGATCACCCTTCAACTCTTCCCATTGGATCAGTTTGAGTTGTGCTGAAGTGCAGTGCTAGTCATGTCATAACTGTGTTCTATAGAAGCTGCTCAACCAACTGCTTCTTTGAGTAGTCTTCCTGAAGAAGAGGAAGCTATCTGGAGTCTGATAATAACATTTTTTGCATAAATTCTTAATTATTTTAATTTTTAATATAAATTGCATTTTCTCCATGCAGACCAGTCATCAAGTCTGTACAAAATTAACAGAATCTGTGCCAGGTGAGAGGCCTGACTGGTTGGCTACTTACCAGAGAAGGTTTAAAAGGTCTTGAACATTCCCTCAACCTTTCCTGCCAATCATTCAGAAACTTCCTCTGTCAGACAGCCTCATCTGTCACTCAGGAACTACAACTGCTTGCCTGTTTATTTTCTCACTTAGGGTTGAGGTCATCTGCCCTCCTTTTAGCTAATCAGAGGAGACAGCAGTAATCAAAGCACAAGATCAGTGCTCCTGGGATGTCTGTCTTGAATAGCCTCTGTATGATGTTCTGCAAACCTTGCAAAGTAACATAGGCACATAAAACCAGAGGAAAAGAACAGAGGGGAAGGCTTGGGTTGGGTTTGATTTGAGATCCAGCTAGAGGAAAGAAATATTGCTGATCTTACTGCCCTGGTTTTCAGCTGAAACAGAGCTGGGTTTCCTTTTAGCAACTAGAACAGCACTGGGGTTTGGTTTCAGGTGGGATTTGTTAGGAGAGAAATGCTGAGAACATACCAGTGGTTTTAGTTGTTGCTGCAAGTTGAAGGACTTTGTGTTTTGTCAGTTTACGAGCACAAGATCTAGGGTGGGCAAGGAATATTTAAATTAATAAGCTAAATTGGCATTTGACTCTGCCAATGGGATATTCCATATCATATCCCATCATGATCAGTTTATTAGTGAGTGTGTCCCCCCGTTCTTACTCCCTCTGGCTTTCGCTCGGGCTCTCGCTCTCCCGGGATTGCGGTTTCGGTTCGGGATTGTCTCTCCTCCGGGATCGTTCTCTGGGAACGGGCTGGGCTTGGTCAGCAGGTGGTGAGCAATGGCACTGGGTCTCACTCATTTGCATATTTTATTACTATTATTATTATCATTACCCTTTTAATATCAGTATTAAGTTTTATTTTATTTCTGTAATTAGATTGTTCTTATCTCAACCTACAAGTCTCCTTATCCTTGCCCCTCCAACTCTCTCCCCTACCCCCTGGTTGAGGGGGGCGGCTGTGTTTGGCTAATAGCCAAGTGAAACCACCACATTTACATAGTACCTGAAAAAAACAGGTGTAACATTTAGTGAGGAATTTCCCATGTGAGACAGGAAAAATCTGTTGCTAGTTCATTATATGGTAGTCCTTCACACTAAAATTCAACTCATGTCCTAGCACAGAGATAAAGTGCAAAAGGTAGGTGAAAGTGCTTATTTTTCAAAAAACTCAATCAGCCTCCTAACTGCTCGTTGTCCTTAAGGGACCATCCTAAGAGAACATGCCTGGCTGTGTGGAGTTACTCATTTTGTCTCTCTGCATCTTCCTCTAGTAGAGGCCTTTGTTAGGTGCTGCTAAGCAGCATTAAACAGTTGCCAGGTCCTGCCTTAGAGATCAGTGTATGTCAGCCTCGACTGAAGCTGTTCCTGTGGAGTTGACTCTTAAAAGAGCTTTATACTTTGGGTGAGCGGTTCGTACCTGAAGGAAAGGGCAGTGAAAGAAAGGCAGAGTTCAGGGAAAGCAAGTGCACCTGACTTGTTTGCCCCTTGCCTACTTGTGGAGTGGGCCAGCAGTTCACCTTACCTTGTGCATCTTGAAAGGATTTAAAGGATACCAGTGCCAACTTGCTCTCTTGAGACTGATTTCTCTTTGTTACGTGATTATTGTGATGAATCATGCATTACTAGGATTAGCAGAGAGGTACAGTTACAGCAGTGGCTGGTAAAGGATTGCCTGGAACCCCAGAGCTGACAGAGGTGGAAAAAGTATTTTCTCAGATATGAAGGAAGCAGAAATATGGAAATTGTTGCATTTGGAGAAAAAAAAAAATGTTTAAAAGGATTAAAGGAGAACATGAGGAGGAAGGCTTGAAAGGGAACACTCACAGGAATGGGGCCCTGACTGAGATAGACCTTCCCTCTGAGCAAGTATGGCTGTCCCCATGCATAAGAAGCCACTGCTGCTTATCAGCAGCTACTTGTACCAGATGGTGCCCCCAAGAAAAAAATTTACAGAGACATGTTGACAAATAAGCTGCCCTGGAGAAGGTGGTCCAGCCTTGCCCAAACCCTGAAGTCACTTAAACCCTGTTGATCTGATTGTGAATCTGTCCTGGTTTTGGCTGGGATAGAGCTAATCATCTTCTTAGTAGCTAGACTAGTGTTGTGTGTTGGTTTCAGTGTGGGAGTTGGTATGAGAATGTTGATAATATACTGATGTTTTCAGTTGTTGCTAAGAAATCAAGGACTTTAAAACTTACCATGTTTTGCTAGTCTTCAGGTGCAGAAGAAACCTGGGGGAGAGTACTGGATTAACAGACCCAAATTGGCATGTGGATATGTCAGTGGGATATTCCATATCATATAATGTCATGTTCAGTATATAAATGAGGGCAAACTGGAAAGCTCAGGGATCTCTCGGGGATCGCTTGGGCTCTCATGGAATTGTGGTTTTAGTTTCGGGATTGTCTCTGCTCTGGGATTGCTGGCTGGGCATTGGTTGGTGTGTGGTTAGCAGCTGTGCTGTGCAATTGTATGTAATACAAATATGTAATAATTTGTGTATTGCATTATTACTGTTACCATTATTATTTTAATATTTTATTTCAATTACTCAATTGTTTTTATCTCCAACTCTGAGTTCTCTCCCTCTTACCTTTCTGATTCTCTTCCCCATCCCATCAGAGGGTGAGTGAGCTCCTGCCTGGTGTTTGGCTGCTGGCCAGGTTCAGACACCACAGAAGGAGATTCTTGCAGTGCGGGTTGACATGTTGGTCCCGTTTCCCTCAAGTTTGACTGGAAACCTTCATCGACAGCCAGGCCGCCTTCTCCCAAGCTCTTCTAATACCCGCTCTCCGCCTCCGTCGTGTCTCAGCCCGGGGTGCCTCAGCCGAGGCGCTCGCTCCCTCAGGCGGCCCCACGGCCCGGGGAAGGGGCCCGCTCTGCTGCCGGGCGGCGGGAGGCCGATGGCGGTGCGGCTCTGCTGCCCTCTGCTGCGGGGCTCACGCAGCTCCCGCCGCCGGGCCGAGCTGGGCCGGGACTTTGGGGAACAGCCCACAGCGGCGACGAGACGCGGTGAGCCCCGTTCTCGGCGGCGGGGGCCTTGAGAGGGAGAAGATGGCCGCCGCCCCGAGTGAAAGGCGGGCGCTGAGGGTGGAGGCGCGAGAGCCCCATTTTGGCGGTCAAAGTGTGACCCTTGTGCTCCCAGCCACATCTGAACCTAACAGAGTTTATGCGTTTTTTGCCCGAAGATGATTAATTTCTCAGTTAAGAGTCTGTAAGGGGTTAGAAACCATATAGCAAGGTTTGTGATGATATTAAATAGTTGTAATTGAAATCTAAGCTGCGGCTATACCTGCCTCGTTGTTCTGTGAGACCTTGCAAAGGGGGAGCAAAGCCGAGGCGGCACGGCGCGCTGGCTGCTTGCGCTGAGGGGGCTCTGTGGGGGCCCGGGGCGAAGCTACTGTCGGCTGAGGCCCCGCTGCAAAATCAGTTTTAATTTTCTTTGCGTTTCGGAGGCTGACAGCTATTAACGACTATATAGTACAGGGTCTGGGGGCAGAACGCTTCCAGCCCGGACGGTGACTCGCCAATTTTGTTTTCTCGTTAATTACGCTGTCCGCTGTCCTTCGCTCCGAGTGACCCGTCCGTACACCAGGTACAATGTCTAATGACAAGGAAGTTCGCTGCGGCCGCTTTCTTATTTAGGAGATGAAACGACGAGCCCGTCGCCAGCTTTTCTTCGCGTGGTGGCCGCTCTTCACGGCCTCCCCAAAGGCAGATGGAACGAGGTCGGCATTGCTGGGGTATCGCAGACGCCCCGGAGGGCCCGGGTGAGCTGTAAAGCCCCGCAGCGCGAGCGCACAGCTGCGCCCAGCCCGCCTTTTTCCTTCCCCTCAGGCTCCGCACAGGCGCTGAGGGGCGGGGCGGGGCTGGGTTCTCCCTCAGCCCGCACGCGCCCAACGGCCGCCGCCGCCGCCGTGCAGCCAATCAGCGCGGGCGGGGCTCAGCCCTCAGCGCCGCTGCTGCCTCCTGCCCCCGCCTTCCCGCTGCTGAATCCACCGCCGAGCAACGGATCGCGGCGGCGATCGAATCTCTCGGCTGGCCACACTTCCCCCCCCCCTTTTCCACAGCAGCACTCTTGAGGCGCGCGCCGGAGGGCGCGCGGCGGCCGATTCCCGCTCGCGCCTCCCGCCCTGAGGGGAGAGGGGCCGGGAGCACCGCGAATCCCCCCCTCCGCGCCCCCCCTGCCCCCGGGGAGCGGCGGGGGTCTCCGTGCCTTCTCTGTGCGTGTGCCGGGGCCATGGAGCGCGCGTTCACGCCGCTGGACTGCCTCCTGCCCGCCGGTACGGTACTTCCCGCCCCCGGCCAACCGCCACCGGCCCGCTGAGGGGAGAGGGGAGCGGGGCGGGGCAGCGCAGCTCCCTCCCCGCCGGGCATGAGCAGTGTTCCGTGCCCGGGAGCCCCGCAGCCGCCCCACCGAGCGTGCCCAAGGTGAAACCCGCCGGTATGGACGGTGTGAGCCGCCGCCTAGGCGTCAGGGGCTGCGCGTGTCCGCTCGCCGGCCTGAGGGCGGGCATGTTCCGCGCCTAAGCTGGTTCGTTTATTAATACACCGATTTATTATCTTTGAAACCCCTTTAGAGTGAAAATTTCCACTCCTTTGGCTTTACCACTACCACCCGTGTGGGTTTAAGCGGTACCTCCTCCCCACAACTCCCCTGCGGTCCTGGCTCTGGGCCAGGGGAGTGGCGGGCCTGAGCCCCTCCCAGTGCCTCTGGTGTGACAGGCCCCGAGGCCTGGGCCTGGGGCTGCGGCCTTGGCCTGCTGCCCGAGGCACCCCCCCATCGCACCCCTCCTGCCCCGCAGTTCTGCACGGGGAATCTCTGGGCGTTGTGTTTTGTTGCTGTTGTGGTTTTCCCAAGCTGTTCTTGTGTGTTCTGGGTTTTTTTTATTATTTTTGAGACCTGAGAGGTGAGCATTATTCATTATTTTGGGTCTGTTGAGGCTAGAGAAGAGCAGACTGAGAGGAGATCTCATCAATACTGATCAATACCTAAAGGGCAGGTGTTGAAACTATGGGGCCAGACTCTTCTCAGTGGTGTCCAGTGACAGGACAAGGGGCAGTGGGCCCAAACTGGAACATGGGAAGTTCCATCTGAAGATGATGGACCTGAAGGGGCTATAGGAAGGCTGGGGAGTGACCTTGGACAAGGGCAGGGAGTAGAAGAACAGGGGGTGGTGGCTTGAAACTGGAAGAGGGGAGATGGAGATGAGATGTGAGGAAGAAATTCTTTGCTGTGAGGGTGGTGAGACCCTGGCCCAGGTTGGCCAGAGAAGCTGTGGCTGCTCCTCCCTGGAAGTGTTCTCGGCCAGGTTGGATGAGGCTTTGAGCAACCTGGTCTAGTGGAAGGTGTCCCTGCTGCTGGCAGGGGGGTTGGAACTGGATAATTTTTAAGGTCCTTTACCACACAAACCATTCTGTGAGGAAAAAACTTTACTGTGAAGGTGCCAGATCACTGGGACAGACTGTCCGGAGAAGTTGTGGAGTCTCCTTCTCTGGAGATCTTCAAAATCTACCTGATATGATCCTGTGCAACCTGCTCTAGATGTCCTAGTTTTGGCAGGGGGAATAGATCATCTCCAAAGGTCCCTTCCAACCCCTGCCATTCTGGGGTTAATGTATATCATTAACCTTATCATGTCTATAAAGGATAGAGCACCTGTAATTAGCACAACTTCATTTAAGTAATTAATACACTGGAACAGGCGCCTCTTCTTCACTGTGTGTTTGCAGTGTCTAATTCCGTAGGTAGGGCCTAGTTTACTTTTCAATGATACCATTATAAACAATAAAGGTTTCTATTTATCTACAACATGATTTTAAACCTGCATAGCAATCATTGTGGCAGAGCAGCTGAATTCTGACTTATGCTGCTCTTTTCTGCTCTGTTCTGGCACTGAGATTGCAGCTGCCATAGTGAGCTAGATGTTGTTATTTATTTACTTGTAAGATCTGGAGGAAGGGAAAAATTTAAAAGAAAGTACTCTTCTAACAATTCCATATGTTTTTACGGATAGCAGTTTAAGAGTGTTTAAACTCCAGTATTTTTTTTTCCCCATATCGCACTTTGCTCTATTTTTTAAAAAACTTCTTCAGGCTATGTTCAGAGCTAGTAACCAGTAAAGCTGTACTCAAGGTATTCCTGCCAGAAATGTGTATTTGATTCTGTCCATGTGTTTGTATTCTGACATATGTCATCGCTTTGGGTAGAAAGATGGAATGGGCATGGAAGTGAAATTTTAATGGGTTAACTTTGATTTGTTGCAATGTAATGTCCCCTTATTTGAAATGAGAGTAGCTACTTAGAGTATATAGTGAGGTGATACAAAAATGCACCATAGAATTTATCCCTGGGGAAGAACATGCATCGCTATTTCTATTCTAAGCTAATTGCTTTTGGTAAGCATTTGTATGATGCTAAGGCTACAATATGTCCACAGTTTCCAGAAGTTAGTTGCTTTGTGGGTTTTTTGTCCTTTTTTTTAATTCCTTTGGCTATGTCAGGTTGGTGTTGAAGATTAGGAATGTTTGTTCACAGTTTTCAGATGATGCACAGCCTTGTCAGACCAGAGGCTTCAGCTGGGTGTCAAGAAACTTGCTTTTTTTGAAAGAAATGGCTGCTAAGAGTTTGTGAATTGAGTTGATTATACAGGATAGTGTGCCTCTGAAATGCACAGTGATTCTGCATCTGGATCTTTGTCATCATTGCAAGCATTCACTACCAGCCTTTCAGATTGGTTTACCCTGCTCAAAGTCTGCAAGGCTGAGCTCAGATTTATTTAGTAGTTCCACAGTTTACAATCTGGTGTCCCACTTAGGGAACTTGGAAAGAAGGTTTTAAAAATCAGGCAGGTGAAATGAGGCTCCCTATTCTCGAAGAAGTACTAGTAGTTTATCCATCTGTTCGCTTCAATGTGATATATATTTTAAGTGTCCAAATAATAAACTGTGTAGAACATGATGTTTCTTAGAGGCTAGATGTGAGGTTACAAAATAAACCCTTATGAAGACATTGAAGTACTGTGGACCTTGTCCCTTTATCTTAAATAATATAAACGTATAACAGCATATTTAATGTTTATGGTTGCTTTCTAAAGGCCTGTGCAAACACAGTGGCACGGTATGTTGAGAAGAATGTGAAAGATTTATCAGCTATGTTTGGAGGTTATCACTTTTTTTGTTTGTTTGTTTTTTGTTTTTGGAAGGTTTTCAGAAATTACACTGGTATTTATATGGAATAGAATAAGAGAGAGGTTTTGGAACCTAATATTAGGTACAGCCAGGAGTGCCTTGATAATTTCAGGCTGTGTAGTTAGGGTGAATTCTTATTCAGGTAGTAGACTATACGTGTCCCAATATAGCACCTGACTGCGGTCCAGGTAGCAGATACTTGAGAACTGCTGTGCTACACTGATGTGCTCAGAGACTTTGAATGCTGTTCAGTCAAACAGCTGGAGCACGGTTGAAAATGACCGTGTGACAGTTGGAGAGCTGTGCTGTGTGCTTCGGAACTATGTTGATTTGCTTCATGTAGTTCAGAATGGGTAACGAGGTAGAACTTAAAAGTGAGATTGAGCTTTAAATTTGGGTATTGTGTACTGAAACAGATATATTTTTATTTGCTCGTGAAATGAAACTACCAAAAAGGCTCATAGAGGTCTGCCCTGAAGTCCTGTATGCTGCTGTGGATGGGTCAGGCAGAAGATTCACAAGGTGAAGCTGGGATGCAGTGTTGTAGAAAGCTCATAATCAGTGATGTCATGGTACGGCCTGTGAATCATGACAAGAGCAGCGTGGTTTCTTCTGGAGCATCCTTTGACAGACTAGACATTTCCCTCCTGCTGTTTATACCCTTTTTTTGCACTATCATTGCCTCCTGCTGCTTGTCCCAGACTGTGCTGCAGGTGTTTCTGCAGAGAGACAAGTGTTTTTAATTTATTTTTTTAATACCATGAACTTTAGGAGCTGAGTGTTCTGTGCTTGTGACTGCTTAACAGCAGAAGCACTGTACCATCCTCTAATAAGATTGCCCTGAATGCCACTTGAGACTTTTAGAAGGGCAGAGTGCCAGTTTACTAAGCTGTGTTTTCTCACAGGGAACATATTGCATTGCATGCCATAACGTGACCTGGATTCTCACTCATCTCCAGATGTGATTAATGATTTTTTTGCCTTGAATAGTCCTTAAAATGCAGCACATTATTGGTTTTATCAAGTGGAGTGATGCAGAAGGAAAATGTTTTCCTCAGTTAATAATCCAACATCTCCCATTAGTAGATGTTTTGTTGAGGTGGAGGGACTGCAAAACAGAAGCAAGTCTAGTCCTTCTGCTCTGTTCTGTGCCTTGCAGAGGGTTTGTTGGGGTTGAGTTTCCTGTAACTGACAGGAGCCTGTGCTACCAGTGAGGGTTGGTTCCCTCTTGTCCTCACTTCTCCATCCTCTGGGTCCTGGGATCAAATGCAGTTGTGAACTATGCTGCCCTGAGAGCTAGTGGGTAAGACTTGGTCTGCTGAGAAGGGGGTGTGCTGGCTTCATCTCACTGGGGCAAGGTCACCTGTACATTGTGAGACACACAGCCACAACAAACAGGACAAAGACTGCTCCAGAATTATGTGGAAATATATAGTTGTCCCTTTGTGCAGAGGGACTATAAAATTCTGCATTGAATTTAAAGCAAGGAGAACAAGAGGAAGCAACAATATGCTGTGAATGCTCTTCCATCATTCTGCAAGCTTGATTGTCTCTTGCTTTACTAGATGTCTTCTCCTGGAAATGCTACTGACTGAAAACAAGTTACCCCTGAAAGGATTATTTCACCATATTCCTTGTTAGATGCCTGGGGCTTAAACTCCTTCCTTAATGTTCCCTTTTCTCTGACACTAAGAATTGAAAGTTATTTGTAAAAAAAGTGACATGTTTGTCATTTACTGAATTATCTCCAGCCTGTCATCAGCATCAATAACCATCTGAATTCCCCTTTGCTAGAGCTCTGAGTGGTCTCTGTGATGCATTGTCTTGCAGTTCAATATACACAATTCTGTGGTAGAAATCAAGGCTGTTACTGGGTTAGGAAATCAAGGTGGTGTTCTCAGTCAGCTGTTGGACATTGGAGGAATATGGAAAATGGAGTCCCAGACCACTGGGTTGCTCTGTGATGTTACAGGTTTTGTGCTATTGCTGTTGGGTCAGAGTAGTGAAATTTTTAGGTGAATCGGATTGTTCCAAGGCTGTGACTGAGTTCACTGAAGTTGAAAAATGTTAGCAAGGGTGTCAGTTCTTTAAAATTATTTAAGGGGTTCCTCAATGAAATTAGCTAGCACTTGCATATGGCTGTAGATTATTCTGTCTTTACTGGAAACACATTGAAAAAGCTTTGTTTAGGAGTAGCAGGTTGAGCATCAAAGGTAGGAAATATACTAGCTGGCCTCTTAATATATCCTGTAATATCTTTTTTTTTTCCTTAATTTTTTTTTGTTCTCCTGTGATTTAACATCAGATAAGGAGTTGGGAGATATTCCAGACATCAAAATGTTCACAATGTTTGTATCCAATTAAATGTGTGCAGGACTGCTGGAAGCCATTTTAAATGTGTTGGTCTTTAAAGAGTAAAATACTGTTCTGAAGAAGGTACAAGAAGTCAAGGAAAATAGTGGATTTTCAGGTTTTGTTTTTTCTTTATTGCATTTTGCTTGTGTGTCTCTGGTTAGCTCTTAATACACTTTATCAGTTTCACATCAGCTTTAACATTACCTTGTATCTCAAATATGTGTGTGTATGTCTGTGTGTGTATATATATAAACTAGTTTTACTTTCTGGAAGTGGAAACAGAGGAGACTTTTTTTTTCCCCTGTTTGCAAAGCTCATCTGATTCTGATTTATGGAGAAATTGAATATGAAGCAAAGAAATGAGGCAGTTTATTTACACAGGGGAAAACATAATACATGTAAGTTTCAGATTTTTCAAGATCCAAAATAACAAATCCCAGGCATACTTGTGGATTTGCTTTAGATTTTAACATTCTGAGACATTAATCAACACTTAATCTATGTGGAAAATAGCAGCATTGAGAGCAAAACCTAAAATCGAAGTCTTAAGAAAAAAAAAAAAAACAAACCTAAAAAAACCCCAAACAAACAAACCACCTGAAAAGAAATAAAAGGGCTAGCAGCTTCTCTTTATATGTCAGTTCTTTTTAGGTTTGGAAGTAACCTAAAGGGTTAAGACTTTTAAGAACAGTGCTGTTAACTAGTGTTTTGTCTATGGAAATTACTAGCTAGAACTTTAACAAATATTTATTTCTGTAGAGATCAGAGATTTTTATTATGTCACACAGAGACAGGAGAATGTGCATTTGCAGTGTGTCCAGCAAGTTTAACTAATCTGATCTATTGCCAAATAATTTAAAGATAGAAAGGAACTGACTGTCAGTGGTCCCTTCCACCTAAGTGACTGAACCTGAGCACAGTGAAGGTTAACTAGTTCTTAAGATTTTTGGCTTACATCTCTGTAAATTATAGTTATACTGGATTACATGTAATTAATTTATGGAAACAGGTTCTCCTTTCCATCCAACTCTGACCTTAAACACAAGGAATATGATTAACAGTGTTTGTATAGTACTGCCTTTGCATAATTAAAAAGAGAATTGAGAATTTAAAGTGGCTACAGGATCATTCAGTTAGTTAAATTTTACACAGAGAGTACACATAGTTGCTTTTGGATTGCTTTTAAATTAAAGCTATTGCTGTACATCCAGTTAGAGTTGAAGCTGCTGGAAGGCTTTTCCTGTCATTTCCTAGCTTTGAATTTTATTTTGAATGGCAGTTGAATTTTCTCAGTGCTAGTGCTGATTGTTTGTAGCTTGTGTTGATGGATTGTCTGCCAGCCTTCCTTGCTGGCAGGACAGAAGCTGGAGGGATGCACGTATTTATCAGGCCAATTGAAATGAATGGGAAGCTGGCCAGTGAATTCAGTAGGAGCAGAAATGATCCCCTGACAATTTATTTTGTAATTGTGGGTTCTGTTTTGTTTTGTTTTTCTTCTAGTGTAGCTCCTCTTTTCTATCCTTTCCCCAAAACTATCTGGTCAACACTGTTCCTGGGCAACACAGCAATAAGAGAGTAGTTCGGAAGTATTTATACATAGAGTTTTTGAGAGAATTGTTCAGTGGTAAAAGCTGTCTGCGTGTCTGATACAAGGAATTTTGGTGCAAAAGGGAAATTCATTGAAGCTACAGAGTATTGGGCCCTGAAGAACTTTTCATCTAGAAAAGCTTGGCCTTCTGTGACGGTGTCAGTAAGGGTGTCAGTGAGCCTCCTTAGTGGACAGCAAAGGCTGTCCGGAGAGGTGTTCATCCTTCTTTTATTTGTTTTTCTTCCCACAAACATAATTCACAATTACTTATGCTACATAAGTGTATATATCAAAGAAGAGTGCCATTCTGCTTTCGTAGCAGAAGGGCATGCCAATGAAATCTCTACGTATAGATGTGTGAGATTTACTTGCTTCTATGCTTATAGCTGATTTAGCATTGATGTATAGACCAGGCCAAAGCTCCAGTTGCTCGGAGTGAGTTAAAAGGGTGCTGGGTTGAAACCACACCTAGGCAGTTGTTCAGCAGATGGTGTGGCTTATGCCTATGAGCTCTTCTTTCTTTGCTCAGAATCCACTGTGGGAATGACATTTAGTACTGTATGCACAGACTTTGAGCCTTTCTAATGGCTTTGGTAACTGTGAACAGAGGGTTTAAATGGTCATTTTGTAACTGTGGGAAATGAAATTGCTGATATTGGATGTTCTTCCTTGAACCGACTTCTTATAGGGTTTTTGCTTGGCAACTCAATTTTTTAGTTCCCTGTCTCTCTATTTAAACAATTGTTCTCATGTATTGGTCAGTAGTATTATCCTGATTCATAGTAAGGAGTCTTGTGGAATTTCTTCCATCTTAGTCTGCCATCCTGTCATGAGGTCATAAGTTATATTTTTGTGCCATCAAACCTTTTTAAATCAGTAGGAAACTAGATCTATGTAATGTTTTGCTTTGTCTTCTGTGCCTGATTTTATTTTGTGGTGGGGTTTTTTTGGTTTTTTTTCCCCTTACACTCACAGCTGCCCCAAGTGTGAGCCCAAATACATGAGAGAGCACAGCAGTTGTCACTTAGGGGGAGCAACAGCAATGCTAGAAGGAAAAAAAAAATAAAAATCCCTTCTTTGAGAGCGTGCTGCACTTGCATGAGGAAGGTTTTCTGGCATGGACATGAGCAGAGCGTGTTGCAACACAGACATGCTCTGCATGTCTCCTTTCGCTGCTGCAGGCTGTTTTTCCTGCTGATGGAGTGTGAAGTCTGTGTGAAGTTATCAGTCCGTGCCTGGCTTCCCCAGAGAGGATGGGGAGTGATGAGAGCTGGTCGTGGCCTTGCCATACCGCTCCGTGGAGATGGCCATATGGTGTGGGAGAGGGTGCTTAAAAAGGGTGTCACAACAGATGTCTGATAGCATGCTTGTTGCCAAAAGCTTCGAGTGTCAGCTAGCTCCAGTAAGGTACTGTTAGAGCTGTCCCAGGGGTGTAGTTAAGGGGGAATGCTGTTTAGATAACATAGTGTAATTTACTATTTGCATTGGTATTGCAGTGTTTTGTCAGGCAGACAAAGGCATAACAAGACCTAGAGGTTGGACACTGGAGCCCAACAAATTCATACTTGAATTAGGCACAGATTTTTAACATGGAGAAGAACAACTAGCCATTTGAATGTTGTACCTAGAGAAAGGCGGGTTCTTTATCCGCGTAAATCAGTTGCAAGTCATACTTCCCTTGAAACAGGAATGAATTTCAGGCTACCCTTTAGACTAAAGGCTCAACTGCATTGTCACAGCAATCCTTTCTGGCCTATAAATCCAGTCTATAAATCTGAAACACTTAGTCTGCCAAATGAGAGACTTCTTTTTCCTTACTATTTAAGCTGTCAGGATAGACTTATGGGAAAGGGAAGGAACTGCTGGTATAGCCCAGGGTACTGCAGCGTGGAGCTTCAAATGACTAATCTCATGTTGCAAAGGAGGTCTTACAGAACTGGGAACAGATTTCAGATTTCTTGTGATGCAGTTCAGAAACTGAGGAATGTATGTCCTCCTCACATTTTGAGTAAAATAAATGTTTAAAAAAAAACCCCAAACCAAACCCCTCAAAAACCCCTGTAGCACTTGGTTATGGTTCCTAGGCAGCAAGAGCTTACTGCAGCAAGACTATACTGCACAGTGTGCTGAATTTACTGCTGGTTACTATGAGCTATCAGAACCTTTAAAATTATTTCCATAGACTCTATCCTTATTTATCTATAAATATTATGATTGTGAATCCCACGAGGAGGAAGGAAAGGCTTGAATTTAGACCATGAAGTGAATAGTTATGCTGAACTTATGCAGCATTATGCCCAACTATTCTGTTGCCCACCCAGATTTACATTTGCTGAATACATTTGCTGAAATAAATAGCCAGTTTCCTTTGAGAACAAAGTTGGAACCGAATAAATATAAGGCTTCAGAGTACTGACAAAAGAACTGAACTCTAAAATAATGCAGTAATACAGCCCAAATAATGTAAATTAGAATAGCAGAGAGGAAATCTAAATTTAGGAATGCATAGGAAGAGCTAGTAATGTCTTGTGAGATTTTATAAACTTAGTTTTCTAGTCTGATCCTTTGCTGTTTAATCTTCCCTTTTCTTTGTCCCCCAGTGACAAATACATAT
Organism: Caprimulgus europaeus; assembly: GCA_907165065.1. The sequence goes on from OU015530.1 coordinate 2,571,758, forward strand.
GGAAAATATGCATTTTATGATTACACCAGTAAGTAAAAGGAGTTTTGTTACTGTTCTCGAGTGCAGGAGCCTGTTGAAAGAGAAGGTGGCGAGGAAAGCCTGCTGTCCTGTTCAGAGGAAGAGACAGTCAGTTGTGGAGGTTATCTGCACAGAACTGTCCCATTCACAGCTTCCCCAAGAGCACACGCAGCAGACCTTGGAAATAAGCATTGGTTCTGTTAGTGGGATGAGAAATTAATTTCAACTGCAGCAAAGAAGACTCAAGTTAGATAGTAGGGGACAAAAGTATAGGTTGCAGGCAGCAGCACTGGAATATGTTGTTTGGGAAAGTGATGTAGTCCTTGTTTCTGGGAGCCTTTCCTTTTTCAGGGGCAGACAGTGGAATTGTCTAGAGAAGCGATTCTTCTTAGGGACAAAGGCATGGACTGGATGATCTTCTGAAGGCTTAGATGTGCAAAAGGGCAGGAGACAGAGATGTGTATTTAAGAATCATACCTGGAGTGGGAGAGAGCTTTCTATGTGTGTACCAGGTGCTGTGATTTTTGCCAGTGAAATCTGCCTCTGTGATTTAAATTCATCTATTTCTGTACTGCTGCTAATTGACATTTGAATTTCTAGAGATTTCAGAGAGGTTACCCAGAAAAAAATCTGGACATTGACAAGTTGTCTTATATTGTTAGTTTTTACAGATCATCTTTTGTGTTGATTAATAACAGAAGTGTCTTCTAGAGACTGCGACAGGAGTTTTCCAGGAATCTACTTTCTCTTGACACCCAAAAGGGACTTTAGATTATCAAAAAGAAAACTTCTTTCAGAAAATGGCTCCTACTCCTCCCCTCCCCGCCCCCAAACTCAGTGTGTGTCTTTCTGAGGGTAAAAATCATCAAGATAATGCATCTACAAAGAGTCTCGCTGTAGTTTAATCCACTTTATACTGACAGAATTACTTTGTGTCATTTTTCATGCATGTCACTATAGAGACGAACCCTGGTGTCAGTGTAATTTAGACAGTCGTTGCCATCTCCAGTGAGAAAGCACGCCTCACATCGCAGGATTCCTGGTGATGTGAGGCACAAGCGTTAGGGAAGCTGTGTGCCACGCGTTCACATGCTGCACTGGCAGATGGCTGAGGTGAACATCCGCTCTCTCTTCAGCTTCAAACATCAGAATTGGTGGCAGCGTTGTCATAACATGTCAGCACTTGAAGGATGGTGTGCAACAAACCACTGGCTCCTCAACACATCCTGGCTCACAAGTAGGAGCTTTGAAATCAGTGATATTCTTGCTATACAACTGATTTTTTTTCTTGTTTGGTTGGGGTTTTTTAGTTGCTGTGTACTTAAAGTTTGAGTTACTAACCTAGAAGACTGTAGCACTTAGGAAAATGTATGGCACTGCAGTGTTTTCCTTGATATTTTGTAATTGAGAAGCAGCTGTGCTTATATGAATTTATTTTGATGTCAAATGCCAGTGCTTAGTAGTTCATGATAACTGGTTCATAGGAATAAAATCCATTGAGATGGTAAGGGTGGAAGAGGAGGAGGCAGCTAGGGAGGAGTATTTTCTGGAATGCTATGTCATGAGTTACTGAGTAGTCTGGAGTAGCAAAAGCTAGAAGTGGTTTCCCTAGGGAAGGGAATAGGGGCTTTGAATCCAGTATTTTTTCTGCTACCACTCTCTCAGAAGGTAATGTCATAAAGCAGAGGAAAGAAACAAAGCAGGATTCAGGAATAAATACAAGTAGTCTTTAAATGATATACTGACTTGAATTTACTTGATGGATACCAAAAGCCATTGTTTTTTATTTAGAGAAGACGACACCCTGCCTGAGAGGACAAAGACGACATTTTGTTCTTTAGGGGCATAAAACTAGTTTTCTTAATTATTCCTGACACTTTGCCATTCATGCTATGAGGGTGGAAGTAAATAGCCAGTCTCCTGTGAGAGTGAAGCATGAACCAAATGAGTTTAAGGTTTGAAATGTGCTAGCATCGGCACCAAATCCTAAAAGGATGTTGTCAGAGTTCCAGAATAAGACAGTGGGGAATGGTGTAAGATACCTAGGGTGTGTTACAGAGGCGGACACAGTAAGCTCCTCTGAATATAGTATAGAAACATCTATAAATTAGGAAGGCATTTATATACAGCTTTATACTTCTAAAGCTTAGGTTTAAGTAGAAGGTAGAATTTTGAATGTATTTTTGCTGTGTTATTTTAGCACCCTGAAGTCCTTTTTTAGGAGACAGGATTCAGAATGTTATGGTATTTAGGGAGTAAATTAAGAATAAAAATGTTTATATAAACCTAGAGCTAGCTCTGCTTTTATGAGAAAAGCAAAGAGAGGAGACTGCTTTGGTTTGGGGATTCTACCACCATCCCCAATTCTGTGCTAAGTGCAATGTGTCTTTTCAAGTGACCTTTATCTTAACTTTAATCTTTCTTAAACTCTTTGGGGAGGTTGTATTATCTGAATGTCTTCCATGTGTGAAAATTTACTTTACCATCCTTTAGCACTTCTTACACTTTTCAGATGGATATTAATGTTCTGACATTAATAATAGTGGTATGAACAGAACTGGCTTTTGGGGGCATTTAAAACAACTTTGCAATATTAGGACAGTGCTTATACCATCTGTTTGATTAAAAACTCTGTCAATCACAAATAAAAATAGGATCAAAGAGGCTGAGATTAGAAATCCTGTGTTGAAAGCTATGAGTTTAAAATAATAAGTATTTTTCTTATTAAGGGTTTGGATGCTGAGAGAAGATGCGTGAGCAGCACCTGTAGCATCTTTTGAAGGTTCAGGTTCCCAGTTCTTTCAGAATAAGGCAGTATATGTGGAAATAACTGGAAAATAACCTTGAAGGTTTGTGTGCCTATTTGAGTGTGAATGGATGTATGTCAGACCTAATTAGGTCTACTGAGGAAAACATAAATGTCAATTGCTTTTTACCAAATGCATCCAATTTTGCGATTGCGAATGGGGTGCAGTGAGCATGCAGCCTGCTTAACGTCACCTTTCTATCTTGAGTCTTTCAGTTCTCTCCCCTGTGATGTATGGCATTTGATTTTTCTTGAAAGCAAAGAACTGGAAACTAGACATTGCCACTCCAGTGCTTGCTTAGCTAATGTGTCCAGAAGAGCAGATGTAACTGAACTAATTGAGAACATTTAATGAAAATGGTGGTTATTTTACCTTCCAGTAGTTCATAGGGTTTAATTGGTTAGATCATGGAGATGTTTAGTACGTTGGAAACTTGGTGACCCCTCCAGTGCCTTGTCTAACCTATTTTTCTTTTATTCTATAGCTATGACTTTATCAAATTTTATGGGAAGCATGAAATGCGCATCTGTTTTCAACCATGATTATATGTAAAAGGATCTTTCCTGCTTAGTTCCATTTGAGTACGCCTGTTGTGCGTACTTACATCTTCTTTCTTGGTAAATGGTGTACTGCTGGCTTTGCAGGGCCACCATGAAATGTACTGTCCTTCAAATACTTTTCTCTCTGGGTGACTTATGCAGAAATATTTCTAAAATTCCAGCTGTGTGCTCTTCTAGTTTGTTTAGAAATAGGTGAGTTTCCCTGGGGATCCCTTAAGAGCATACTAAGAATAAAAAGGGTATTGTCTAGAAGTAGGATTACTGAGTCAGTAGAGTCTCTTGACTGTGCTGGAGAGGGAAGAACACACCTTGCTTTTAAATTTGTTTGGGGAGTTGGGAGGCAAGTGGCAGTTTGATATTGTTCACATGAGAAAGTTTATTTAAAGGCACGAGCTGCACTGTGTAAGTGAACTTTTACAAATCCCTTTATGGACTGTGTTTTGTGATGTGAAAGCAGCTTACACAGTTCAACTTCAATGCATTCCTATGGAAAAGAACTTAAATAAAACTAAAGTAAACCTAATGGGAGCTGAAACAAGAGTGTCCACACAGCTTTTTGTGCAAATATAATTAAGTTGGTTGAAAATCATACCCTTCAGATACCTCTTCAGCATTTTCATCCCTTACTGGGAGCAGAGGGGTGAGGCAAGACTTTCAACTTCCAGTGCTAGCATCCATAACATTGAAATCATTGGAAAAATCGTGTGAGGTCTCATTCTTGGCCCTGATTTGAGTAATGGAATGAAATTTTGGAAACTGTTCACATCCATGGCTTGTCATGAGCAGACTTAAGAAGCTGACTTCCTCCTTTGAGTGTCTAACTTTGAAGAGATCCCTTGAAATAGGTTTTGTGCCTTGCAATGCTTAGAAAACTACATGTGATTCAACAAAGATGTGGCCAGTGCATGTAGAACCAGATGGTCCTGAACATTCCTGTGCTTCTGCTCTTAGACTTTATTGTGAGTTTGCTCCATTTTAGCCTTATATTCTTTCAAAGAGATTTTTTTTTTTAATTTCAAATAGTCCTTTTGATAAACTTACTGTAAATGTAATAACTTCTTCAATATTTTAATTACTTCTTATGGGATTGAGAGTGTAGACTGTCCTGTTATTTTGCAGTAAAACAGATATGATTTTTTTAAAGGGTTTCTTTGCAAGTACATCTTCCAGAGTGTTCGCTAGAGCTACTCAAGCTGTTCATGGCTTACTATGTTTGCTGGGTTTTAAATGTATGTGTAACTCCAGTTAAATGTAATGAGATATATGCTTAAAAACATTGTGTTGTAACATTATCTTGACAGTTGTTATTTGGTTATTAGCATTTGAGTCACTTTAAACTCTGTCTTTGGAAATGCTGTCTACAATGCCATGCTGCAGATAGCCCCGGAGCCAGCAGCAGGAGGACTGTTGAGCATGTGCTGATATAGAAGGACTCCTTTGAGGACCTCATATTGTGTCTGTGTGTTGCTGCTCTGTACTGGGCAGGCACTACCAACTGCCTCAGTGTTCTGCACGTACTGGTTAGTGTCCTGCCAACATCAGTGGAACTGCTGTGATTTGGGGATGAGCGAGGTAATTGTGACTCTTCTGAAAATGCTTATTCCTGCTCTCCTGAGAGCACACTATTCATCAACTCATTATTAAGCAATTATATTTTATACAGCATTACAGGTTTGCTTGATGTTATGCAGACAATGCCCCCAAGTTGTTATATGGCTAAATTAGCAAGAGGTGCCTCTAAATAACAAGAGAGGATATCGTTATTTCCTTGCATTGCATGTTCTGCAAATAAGGAACTTTGCTTTTAGGATGTTCTGTTTGTTCTTCCCCCCCCTTCATTTGTGGAAATTTTCCTAAGACATTGCACAATATCTTGTATTTTTCTGAGCCCAAGGAACACTTATCCTTGTATGAATGGTTTGATGGCTGTTAAAATAAAATTAAAACTTTTATTTGCATTGAAATATGTCCTGAAAAGCAAGGCCTCTAGGCTAGTGGACACTAATGTCAACTAGTTTTTATTCAAAACTGTTCATATACTAGTTTAAGACAACAGCTAAGATATTTGTAATATAAATGATGAGAGAAAAGAGAAGGGAAGCACCAAGTAAAGGTGAGATGACTGTGGTCAGCACTGTCAGTAGTCACCATGACATGCAAACAGCTGAACTGCCAGTCTGTGTTCTCTGGTATTGTGCCACCAGGTAAATTAATTAAGATTTTTTTTTTTTAAGGGTAATATATAGTGAGCTGAAGTTTTCATGAATGTGGGATGGTTTAACAGAAAGCATTGAAAATTCAGATGGCTCACACAAGTCTTTTGAGCTGAAATTGTTGCAGGACATCCATGAGAAAAACATCCAGAAGATGTCAGTAGCGACAGAGGAGCCAGCAGCAGAGGGTAAGGACAAGCAGAGGGTAAGGACAGCATCTTCTGATAGACTAGTAATGGGTGGGATTGTTCAGAAACATAGGAGGAGAGGGGTAATCAGAGGATCTTCAGAGTTTTGGAAGAGGATAGGGAGGGAGAAATGACAAAGGAATGTGTGGAAGGCAAAAATAAAAATGAGGACAGACGCATGAAAACTGACATGCAACTGCACCTCAAGAACACGTTGACATTGCTAAGCAGTCTTGAGACCACTCAGTGCTCTGGTTCTCTTACAAAAGCTCTTCTGAGCCAAGGGGCCTGAAGTGTCTGTGTGCAGTCCCAAGTGGTGATGGCCTTGAGTAGGAAAGCCTGATTGTGGCATGCAATGTCTGGATGAGTATAAATCTCCTGTTGCTTCATTGGGTTAGGTGAATGAGAGTAGCAGTGTAAACAGAATCGGATCTGGTACCTGTCATGCTTTGGTAGCATCAGAAAAGTATTTTGTACAGCAGTAGGAGCTAACAGCCACAGATTTCACCCACTCTGTGGTTCCACGTGCCTGCCACATGCCATAGGGAAGAATCTTCCCTTTTAAACACCACAGATTTTTCAGAATGATTGCCTAAATGCCTGACACAGCTTCCTGCTTTTTCAGCACTCACTCTCTGCAATTACACCCTTGCCTTTTAGTTTTGTTTCTGATGCCCATAAAAGCTCTTTTTATTCCAAAAAAAAAAAAAAAGCAGACCAATCCATGCCTGAAGCAGGATGGATCTTGCAGCTTTAGCAAGTGCAAAAAAGCACCAAATAACCTCCAGTCCATCTGGGTTCTTTATAGGTGCTGTGTGTTTGAACACGTTGGTTTGGATTTTGAGTCTCTGAACTCTGGCCTCTTATCTTGTTTGATTTTTGTTTTTATATTCGTATCTTAATTTTCATTTCACTTTTAATTAGTTTCATTATATTTGATGGCAAAATGTTTGCTTTATCCTCACTGTTGATAGTGTAATTGTTCCTCTTGCCTTAAGTAATATCTCGTTAACTTTATAAGCCATCTTTTCCACATCATCTACAGAATTAATTTCCTGTGCATGTAGTTGTATTGTCTGCAGCTTCTTTCCAAAACTTTCTCAATTAGCATTTTTATTGTTGTATTGGATTTTTTCTGTAAGAATTAAGCTGTGAAGACAGTTGATAAAAATTAGTATTATTAGTTGGTGATCTTTTCAGATGTCACTAAAAATCTATGTATTCCCTATTGGTGAAACAGCTTAGGAGTTTAGAAGTGATACAGGTCTTTTGAAAAACAAAACAAATACAAAAACTCAACTACTACCCAATAACCAAGTGCTGTTTCATAAATCCAAACCAAAATTGTCAATAACTTTTGATGTGCTGACAACAGGTATGATTGGTTTTGCAGGAGAAGAGGTGTGTGTGTAGTGTTTGTTTCCTTAAGTAAATATTTTATTGCCCTTTTCCATGGGTTACATCCATCAGAAGGAATTAGGCCCTGGAGACAGCAAACGAATGCTGTGGACAGGTATGTTCTGGTTCTCAGAATGCTCTTCAGTATTCCCTTCCCTTCCTGTCACTGAAATTACGGAGCAGAAGCATAATGAAGTAATTGTGATAGACTGCCACATCATCTTTGGCCATCTTTCTTTCTTATCCTTAATGGAAATATTGCTTTCTCTTTTTTTTTATGTCTGCATGCAAGATGTATCTTAGATCATGGCTTACACCTTGGTTTGCAGATTCCAGTCGTTTGTGCATTTTTTAAAGAAAAACACCAAACAGTGGAGCTGTTATACTCACTATGTGTCATTTTCAGAAGAGTAAGGTGAGGTGAACACCTGTGTGCACAGACACTTTGTGCCTTTACTGTAGGCCTGGGGTTAGGAGAAGAATACTCTGCCCTGGAAAATGATGCACATTTCTAAAAGTTGTCTCCATCCTAAATTAGAATAAGAATTTGAATTCTCAGAAAAGTGCCTACATTTTAGCTAAGATCAACCGAAGCATTTTCATTTAAATGATCCTAAAATGTTTTATTTCAGATGTGACTGTTGAAGTTCATGCTTTAATAGTGAAAATTCTCACCCAGTGAAGTATTTCACTTGGAGAATGATGAGTTGAGATAGTTTAACAGCTTCAGAGATTTTGGAAACAAACATGTTTATCAAACCCCAGCTTTCCTGTGAACAATTTGTTTTGCTAATGAGTATTTATTTTGAGACAAAAAGACATTTTCTCAAAAAATTTCCCAGTTTGCTGTATCTGCCTCATGTTTTTTCTCATATAAACGCGGAGCCTGGTGCTACATGATAAAATACATGTGCTTCTTACAGAAATATTTTCATTCCAATGTGCTTTAAATTTAATGTCTGCTTGTATTTCTTTGTAAGACAACAAAAAACCTGACAGTCAAGGAAAGAATACTTCAATAAATAATACAACCTTACGTAAAATCCAAGACAGCAGTAGTTTGTACCTATATTTCAAAAAGGAAGGTAAGACAATGCAGGGTAATTTAGCTAGGTATAATTTTTCTATTATTGTTCATATGCTTGCTGCTATGCAGAAGATTATTGTGCATTGTAAAAACATTATGGTGAATTATAAGATGGAAATAATTGTTTCAAAATACATATAATTAAGCCTTGTACATTTTTAACTAAGAAAGATACGTGTAGTGACAGATTCTCACCTGATATGCCTTGGTTATTTCGTCATTAATTTTGATATTTTTGTGCCTATTCATGCTAGCACCAAGTGTGTATCTCCTTGTTTTTTAAAAGTTGTTTAATTAGGTGCTAAGATACTTCAAATACACGTACCACAGCGTGAACATAGTTGAGAGTTTGCCTTGAGATTGTTGAACTTGGAGAGTTTTGTTTGCTACAGGGTTAGACGAAAGCTGGGTCAGGCTGAATTGACTGTGTTAGAGAAACACAGAGTCAAATTTTTATACAGCTGGAGTTTAAAAAAAAAAAAGTATAGAAAAGGGTAATAAGGACTATCAGCAATATGGAGCATTTTCATGCAAGGAGACTAAATAGACTAGAACTTCAGCTTGGAAAAGAGATGACTGAGAGCATATACAGGAGACACCTATAAAATCATAACAATTACCAAAAAAAGGCAATCTGGGATCAATTATTGTTTGGTTTTTGGGGTGGGGTTTGTGGGTTTAGTTTTGTTTGTTTATTTTGGGGGTTTTTTCCCCCCAGTGCCAGAACTGAAAATGTAAAACAAAACTTGCATGGAATGTTTGGAGCAGAAGTCGTAATTTTTGTACAGAGTGCAATTAAATTGCACAAGCTCACAGCCACAGATATGGGGGAAATTAAATGTGTAAAGAGTTTCAGAGGGATTAGAGAAATTGATGGAGAAATAAATAGCAGTGGCTGTTAAAGGCCTGGCTGCAGCTTCTGGTTCAGTTCCTAAACACTGGAGTGCTGAATCATACAATAAGTGTCATTTCATGCACGCCTGGTTTCTGTACTCTTCCCAGGGCATTTAGTGTTTGTTATTGTCAGTCAGAACAATGGAGTAGACAGACCTTTGATTTTTTTCAATTTTTTTATTTCTTTATTTATGTTTCCCCAGTACCTAATACTTACTTTCTAAAGAACTATAGGTATAGGTTGCTCTTAACTGGATAAATAAGTGTTTTGGATTAAGACTTCACCCTGCCCTCCTGGTCACTTTGTCACCTCTGGAGGTTGCCAGGACAGGTGGGGTAAGATCAAGACAATGCAATCATGTTATATTTTGATTGATTTTTCAAAAGCAGAAGATAAATCCTGTACCCTTTGAAATCACTGGCAAAAGTCTCGTTGAGTAAAAGGGCAGCAGATTTTACAGCACTTCAGCTAAATAGGTACAAATCTGGATGCAGAGGAATGCTTTACATTATGAAAACATAACTGCAGAAAATAGTCTTATCCAGAATTGAATTTTCTGCTACTTCATCCTGCATAAATGTTCTTAGTCAGGGTACTAATAATTAGTATGGAATAACCTAATAAAGCATTTTGTGCTTATTTTTTTCAGTGGGCCGGGCTGTCGTTCTCAAAAAATGCGTAGGGCTGTGGTACTTCTGACATCAATAAAATTCTATCAGAATAAATTTCAGTGCAATGAATTGCATTATTTTCCTCTGATACCAGAGCTACATCATCACTGCTTTTTTTTGTCATTAGTAAATAATTAGTATGTGAGATCTTAAAGGAGCTGAAGGACAGACTAACTTTTCTTCTTTGATGCTTTGGAAGGTGCTTGAGCTCCTTGCATGGGAAACTCTGTATAAATGTTTTATACTTCATGAATGCAGTCTGTTTTGGAAACAAAAGTTTTGCTGGTAAATGTTTTAAATAATGTATTTCTCTGGATAAGTAGTGACTGCAGGTCACTAAAAAACCTTCTGGTTTATCAAGTCATTGTAAAGATAACAAAAATGAAAAAGATTGGGTCATCTAATTGATGACAGCTTTCATCTCCCACAGTGTGATCCTTTCCTTGCTTTTAACTAGCTCTGGTTTTTAGGTAAGAATAGATGTTTTTTTGTCCTTTACTCTTTCCAGTTTGTCTGATATTAAAGGTGATTTTTCTAGTATCTAGGAACTGTCTTGTAAGTAACTAATAGCAATTAATGTGTGAACATTTTCCTTTCAACCCCATTTTCCTGCATGGAATCTTTCATAGGAGATTCTGTATCTTCTACACAAATTTTTTTCTTATCTGTGTCTGAAGCAACATTGGATTGCATTTATCATTTTTACACCTCTGTTGTCTTTGTGTGACTTGTAGCAATCTTGTGCAAGTTGGCGTGCCTACGTACTTCTCGTTTTGCATTGGCAGTTAATGAGCTCCCAACATAAAGCACTTTGTTGGGTTTTTGTTGGTTTTTTGTTTTTGTTTTAGACCCCCAAATGCATCTGTTATGCTTTGGTACTTTTAAGTTTCATCCTATTTTTTAAATTTCATGCTTCAAAGCCATGCATTAAATTCCATGAGATATCAGTCTCTTTGTTTGCTAATGTCTTCTGATTTTGTCCTTAGTAAACTTGCTTATGCCACAGTTACTAATGAAAATATTAAGGCTAGCCCCAGCACTGGTCCCTGAGGATCTATGCTAGTAACATTTTCTTCATTTTGGTACATTTCCTTTTGAAACAAATCAGTGTCCTTTGCCCATTAGCCAGTTTCTTGCCTCGTTTAGCCCTCTTCTACTGATCCCTACTTCTCCTGTAGTTTGAGTGATAAGATCCTGTGTAGCTTCATGTCATATTCCCTTACAGTTCCAGATTTTATGACAGCTCTCTTATCCTGAAAAATTAGTAAAGAAAAAAAGCCCTACCCCAAAACATTTAATCTGACATGATTTCACCAAAATACACGTGAGTTCTTTACTTTATAATGACATATATTCTAGAATAACCACAGACATCATTGATAGATGCTTTTAAGTCTTCTTTCTGATAATGAGCTATTAACTGTGCCACTGAACAAGGCAGTAGCCTTCACAGGGTGATTTCCAGACAAATGTTACTCATTTCTTAAGGTATAAATCAGTATTGACTCAATAGAAATCCATGAAGTCACCCTGTTGTAAATTGTGTGCAAACAAGAAGAGATTTTTAAATTCAGCTTTGCCTTATTCAGACAAAATTCTAGTTGAGTAATTTAATATTGCAGAATTGGTATAAAGTGCAGTTATCAGTAATAACACATTGTACTTGTCTAGAGTTTTTTTGGACTGGAATACTGGAATTCTTACCAATGAAACTGTGTTACATTTTATTGTAGCCAACAGAGTGGGTATTCACTAGAGACAATAGCGGAGAATTGTTATGTGAAAAGAATTTTTATAGGAATGTAGGAATACAAAAAATGTTTGCTGGAAGAGTTATTCATAGGTTGAGAGTCAAAACTCTTGTCAGAACAGAAGTGAGACTCCTGAAGAACATGTAGATGAGTAATCTATTAATTTGCAATATTGCTCCAAGGGATTTTCATTTATTTACACCACACAGAACAGCTCCAAGAGGCCTGTACCACAGGAGTGCCAAGGTTGTGGGTAGTGTGCTTAAAAACCCGCCTTACCCCTGTTCCTGGTGTGAGCCTGCCTGCTGCCTGGGGGGCAGCTGAGCTCATGTGGAGTGTGAAATGTGATTTTGATTTAGCTTCACCTAGCCTGGGCACTGATAGTGGCATGGTGTCTCGGAGATACCGAAGGAAAGCATTTATTCCACGTGCTCTTTATCGTCGTGTTGCTTTCTGTGTTACTAAGGCGACAGACTTTTGCTGTTTCTTCTGAACCTGAGTTCCTGAACCTTCATTTCGTATCTGCATGTTTCGATCTAAAGGCAGTTTGCTGGGAAGCGCCGGGGAAGCCAGCTCATCCATTTACGAATGGATATCTGCTGTGTATTCCTGAGTGACACAAAACCATTTCTACTACTTTCCTTTTGGATCTGGCTTTTACTCAGTTTTTCCTCTCCACACCACTTTCTTTTCTACTGATTTGTATTTTAATCTTTCCAGTTCGTTATGCTTTTCCACGCCGTTGCTTACACTTGAAAGCCTGCTTCTTCATCCCAGTATAGACAGTAAATTCCTTCATATGACTTCTGAATGTCACTCCTGTTTCAATCACTTTGCTATTTATGGCATAGCATCTACTTTCTATCCTGTCTTTTCATATTGGGTAGATTTGTTTCTGGCTTTGATTGAACAGATTTATTAAAAGGTTTCTTAAGATCCCTTCTGCTTTCACTTCCTGTGTTTTGTTTTTTTTTTTTTCTTCCTGCTTAAACTCTTCTATTAATAAATTTGTGTCTAGGTTTGTATTATTTATTTTAATGTTTTATGCTAATTGCTATTGAAATAGCAATAAAATAGAAATAGGAAAAAATGTATACAGATGCTTACAAATATGTGTTTAAAGTTAAATTTCAAGATAAGCCTACTGGGGGGAAAAAGGATATTTAAGAAAAGTTAATTAAGAAAATCATAGGTCCTGTCATGTTATGGTTGTTTTAAGAGGAATTATGAAGTTGTTGGTTCACTTATGAGAAAATGGTCTAGAAACAAGAAAAAAGCATTTCCAGCTCATTCCTTGAAATGAAGGAGGCTACATCAATGATGTGTTTAACTGCCTGGGCTGAACCTTCTCTAACAGAAGGCCTCCCTGTAGTGCTGTGGTGTCACAGTTTAGTAAGACTCTCAATATTCACTTTCATCTGTTTCTGTTACTCTTTACCCTGGTAGGGCTGTGGAAACATAGCTCCAGTTAAACAAGATTTAATTCTTTGTCATTAGAATGAATAAAACAAAGGGAAGTGTTACAGTGATTTTGAATCCATTAAAGTTCTCCGAAAGACTTAATAATTGCAGCTTTGCTAATTTTGGAGGAGGGAAAAAGTGTTCTTCAGTGGTAGTTTTGTCAGCTCTTTTCCTACTGAGAGCTGGGAACTGCTTTTATTTTCAGTAGAATCTTAACTCTGTGCAACTCACCAGGCTATGAATACACCTTTTCTTTTGAAGAATACCAACTAAGCCTTGCTGGGGCTCTTCAGATCACTCTCTGAAGCAAGATTTTCATGAAAGGCTTGGGAAGGATTTGCACTTAATAACTTCTCTTAATTAAAAGCTTCTCCTCCTCCATCAAATTCTGTGAGGGATCAATAAATCACAGATTTGAGATATTAAAAAGGAGTCTTTTGATGTACTTGTTGCATAGCTATCTAATGGTGACTTCATCCAGAATATTACTCAGTGCTTTGGATTAAAGACCCTGAAATTGGCCACTCTGTTTGGGTCACTGACTGTTTTAGTTTCTTTTAATGTGTATTGTCCATCTGTAACATTTTATTCTCCTTTGCTGTAAACTTCCTCTGACAGCAAAGGACTATGTTCTGATTGCATTACCCTGTGTAAGTGTTACAAGGCAGTACTTTTAAAGAGAGCCTGCTATTGTGAGACTGCTTTAGAAGTTTTCCAAGCAGATGCTGGAAGGCACTAAACACAACTGGAGCTGTCATTGTTTCCGATATTTGCTTTTATTTTTTTTCCTTTTTTCTTTCTCTCTCCACCTGAGCCATTTAAAATAATGGAGTGCTGGCAGACACTTATCCTCACACACAGCACCGCTGATGGCAGTGAGGCTCTCATCATGTGTGTGTGATGGCAGTGCACAGCTGAGACTGCTTCTTCCTTAAAAGAACACTAGCAACAAAAAATGTGAGTTATTTCTGCTTTCCTGATGTACGTGGTAAAAAGTAGCTCTGCTTGGGGATGTGGGTGCCACCTCAAGTAAGAAACAGCAGCCAGTCCAAACTAAGAAAAGATATAAAGAGTCTCTTTATATTCCAACAGGTTGGTAATTTGAGGCCTGATATTTCAATCTAATATGTATTGAATAATACATAATTAATTATAATAGTATATATTCATTATCTTCAAAAGTAATCTTTTTCCTTAAAATGATTCTGCAGTGGATAGGGTTAAAAGTTTGTATGACTGGCTTTTGAAGTCAAAAGGAAGAATATATGCTAAGAGGGAATAGCAATTTAAAGCTAAAAGTCAATTGATTTGAAATAAATAAGTAAATTGATTTGAAATAAATATATTAAAAACTTAAGAGTACTAATTTAATCTTTTTTAAAGACTCAAGAGTATCCATACAGTCACTTCAGCAGAGTGGATGGGAAGTGTGGTGGTTTGGGTTTTTTAACTACCACTATAGAAACCCACTATACTTGGATTTTGTACCAAAGCCCTCAGGTGGCTCTAGCAAAAATACTTGTACATCAATTGTGCTTCGCCTGAAAACTGTCATAAGAAACTAAATGTCTCGGGGAAGACAGCAAAACAAACTGTGAACTACATCCTACCTTAAAATTAAGTTGCTAAGTACTTTCGCTGGTAAAACATGGTTATGTATAAGGTCAAAATTCGGCCGGAGTTAAGGGAATACAACTCCCAATAACTTCACTTGGAAAAATTGCCTGTGTCGTTTGGGCTATTTTTTTTTCCCCAAAAACTGAATAAATAACTTAGAAATTATCTTTTTTTGCATTTTGAGCAAATAAAAAGAAAAAAAAATGTCTACCTACCAGTATGGACCAGTACTGCTGTGAACAGATGTTACTCAAATGCTACTTGCTCCTGGAAAAGTTGGCTTAAAAGTGACGATGTGGTTAATGAATTGATGCAAGTGTTTTCAACTCACATGTTCCAGTTTTTAATGACTTGGCAGAATCTAAAATGAGTTTTTTTTTTTCTTCCCTGCTTTTATTTTTTAGTATTAAAAATTTATTGAAGCAAATTAGAAAATGACTTAAATAGAACAGTAAAGAGAGCAGGAAAGGAGCAATTTATAATAGGTACAGGAATATCTGTTTTGGACCTTCAGAAGGTAGTGTGTTTGAAACTGATTTAGCATTTGCCTACACAATAGCCAGAGGAATGTCAACATTAAATTTAAGTTGCAAGATAATGCATTAATTTAGTTTCATTATAACTACAAGAATAACAGAAATATATCTTTTTTTTTATTTACTCTGAGAATTTTATTACCATGAAAGAAATCTAAACCAAAATTGTATCAATCTTTATCATAATTTAAAAAAAATCACAATAAGAGAATAAACAACTTCCCAGAACACGTTAAATGAGCTTGCTGTTGATGCTGGTTTTGACTCTTGTAGGTGAGAAGTATGTCTAAGTGCAGGGCTTTATATTGGATGAATGTATTTATAATTTAAATAAATTTATTTAATGCAAAATTTTTTTAATACCCAACAACTAAACACAGTCCACTGAAGTCAGTGGAGGTATTACAGCTGATTTCTGTGAGTTAGGCATAAAGTTTTTAGATGTCTCTCCTGAAGGAAGCAAATATGCCCCATTCTTTTCAGTGGAGCTGTGCAGCACATGCACTTGTCCCACTCAGGCTTGGGGAAGGAGGGAGAACTTAAGGCTGCGTTTAAAATTAAGCTTGTGCCTTAACTGTTCCTCATAAAACCTGCTTTCCATTTTCAAGGACCTTAAGTCATTCACTAAAGAAGTATTTTACTCTTGTGCCATCAATGTGATGTGGTACGTATTAAAATTACCATTTTAAGAGATACTTCTTTAAAAACGTGTTTTATTTGTATCTTTGTATTAAACTGCATTTGTGCAACCTTATTCTTTATAAATGTTCTTTATCACAATGATTTTCCTGTTCTTTTTTCCTAGTTTTTTAGTAAAAAAGACTGTAGCTTCATATTGCATCCACTTATAATACAGTTTGCATAGTAATTTAAAGTAGGTTGACAACAGTGCATATTGTATTCACAAAACACAAAGTTGACATTTAGTATTATTTTTCCAAATACAGGGGGGAAAAAAATACTTAAAGGTTTAAAATATGTTGAAAATGAGAGAGAAGAAAAAAAGGCAATTTGAGCTTGCAATGACAGTACTCCATAGTGCCAGAATGTACACTTCTTTCCTCATTAGAAACATCCTATATCTTACTCATTTTAGAAACCGCTTTATGCTGCTGATGCATTTCTTCTATTACAAATGTGTATTATTTTTTATAATATTACAGGATAGAGGAAGAAAGGAAAATATGTAGATAACTAGCTGTAAGCAAACAAAACTGATGCTTTTTGAAGGATAAAGGAAAGGTGGTGGAGTTAATTGCATATAGTTCCAAGTAGCTTTAGAACTAGCAGGAGGAAATTAGCTGTTGTGTGAAAACAGCATGAAATGTAATTCAGAGCAGCTGTCTAATTTATCAGCAAGAACAAACTGCTCATGTTCTTAAACTGTACTCAATTACTCTATCCAACCTTCTTTGACCTGTTCAGCCTTGTAGTGTTTGCGTAAAACTAAAAGCTAAAGAAAGTTTTGCCAACCTTTTAAAATAAACTAAAGAGAAATAATCCCATGAGTTTCCTTTGCAATATACTTCCATTAATTTTTGAATTTATGTGATTCTGCTCTCATAACTTCTCTGGAAGAGTTATATAACAATTCTGTACTTAACAGTGCAGAGTCAATAAACTTACATTCTTCTGTGACTCATTTCAAAATATTGCCAGACTGATGGCATCTAACACGGAGGGACACTGGCATCTTACACATTTGAGAAGTTGCACATCACTGAAATGGCAAATATTGTGTGTTCTATTTACAGACTAATGCAGACTGTCTAAGTTTCATCTGGTGCAGTTGGTATGCCTGCATTGAGATAGTATAGTCATTTAATACATCTTAAAACAGTAAGAAAAACTGTAGGAGTTGATGAAAATAACTGTAAAAGCTTATTTGTTTTTAGTTAGGACTCTCAGTAGAAAAACAAGTGGCAGGAAAAATCTTGTTATTTATAAAGGCAGATGTGTGTTGGGTACATCTGTCATCATCTTATTTAAAAAATGGTTCATTCTGATAAATGGCTTTTTGGTTCCATCACAAAGCTTACTGTTCTCTTGGTGAGGTAAAGAAAGCACAAACAGAAGGTTTTGCTTCAAAAAGAAGAACTCAGCCCGAGAATGGTGACCATTGGCAGTGGTTATGGATATAGCTGAGGCATGATGTGTGAGTGCTTTTAGAAACAATAGGATCAACTTGCACTGCTCAGATCGTCACTGGGGCTTTGTTGCTTGTTCTTACAACTTTCCTATGTGCCTGACCAGCTGCTTGAGAAATAGGAGTTTATCTTGATAGAGTTTCAAGGTTGGACTTTGTTTAATGATCAGGCAATTACTTTTTGTTTCACATCTGTACATGCTGCTAGCATGATTCAAGGGATGTGGCCTTGTCACTTTGTTCCAGTGACTTGCTCTGCGTTTCTTCTCTCTTGTGGCAAATGGATCTAGCTAGTAATCAGCTCTTTAATCCAGAGCACTACTTCTTATGTTCTTGGGCAGTACCATTACAGTGAAACTCTGATCTTCACTGGAGCCCATAGCTGTTACTTTAAAAATAATTATAATACAGTATGAATGTGCAAAGAAAGAATAAAAATATGCTGCTTCTCCTGTTGTCAAAAGGCTGTCCGTTCCTATAATCTTGGAATGCTTTTATTTTTTGTATCAAGTACTTTATTGTACAATCATCATTCCTGCTTCAAAGAGGGTGACTTGATAATGACCTCTCTGTCACTGAAGGGCAAGGATAACAAGGTTGCTGGGGAGAACAAAAATTAGAGCTGAAAGTGTGCCTGGTGTGTGTTGTTCTCCTCATTGAAGTCTCTCTCCTTTATAATCTTTATTCTCTATAAATTGTAAATAACATGATTTGACAGAAATATAGATTGCCTTACTACACAGTAATGAATGCTTTAAGAATTGTGATCATTTGGGAAACTATGCCAAGAAGCAGAGAATTTTGTCTTCAGTCATCCAAAAACGTGCATTACAGAGCTCATCTTCATCTTTGGCATCTATCAAACAGCTCGCTGGAAGCAGCAGAGCTAGTAAACAAAGCATGCTGGAGTAAAATGGTCCCCCATGGGGAATAATTTAAAGTCATAGTGAAGTGTTGTTTTCAAAAGACATCAAATTACATTTCCACTGGAATATCAGACATATTAAATGCATGTGTGATGGAGAGTTCAGGTTCAAAGAGGCTGCTGCTTCTGCACTCACTGAAAGGCTCAACAACTCACATTTATCTCAATCTCTCTCACACTGGCACTGTACAAGCCCACAGTACTTCCATCAGTTGGTAAGAACATTATTTAAGATCTGTCAATATATTTGATTTTATTTTTATCAGTCTCTTTTGTACATACTAGAACAGGCTAATAAGTAGGTACTGTTATACTGTCTCTCCAACTGAGCTGCTTTTATGTTTTTGAACATATACAGCGTGTCTCTAATATATTGATAGACAGGGTACAATAAAGGAACAGGGAATTTCCAAGGTGTTTTTTTGGTTTGGTGGGCTGTTTTGGGGTTTGTTTTTTTGGGTTTTGTTTTTTTGTTTGTTTGTTTGGTTTGGTTTTTAGGGTGTTTTTTTTGTAGTTTGGGGTTTTTCTAATTTTACTTGACAGCTGTCTCTCTTGTTTCTTCGTATAGCTGGAGATTGCATTTGGCATAGGCTATGAACTAGGTTACCTGAACCCCAAATTTTTGTCAGAACCCTCATCAAGAATTGCTGCATTCTTTAAACCAAACTCCATGAAGAGTTGCAGGTGTACACACTTGGAAGGTCGTTTAGGAAGATGATGTGGAGATGAGTCATGGGCGCAGTTTTGCACATCCTCTCTCCAACATGTGTACTATTATATTCTCTCTTCTTGACATCTGCTTAGCAAAGGCTAAACTGGTAGAGTGAGCTACAATAAACTGCTGGGAGCTTTGAAGAACTGTGAACAGGTCTTTGTTTAGGGAATTTTGGGAAATCAAAAACAATTTGTAGATTTAACTGTCTTTCAAGATAGAGACCTGCCAAATCCATCACCCTTTCAGTCACAATTCTAAAATATTTTACTGTTAGTGAGCTCTTTAATTACCAGAATTTCCTCGTAATCTCTCATAGACTTCCCAGTAGCAAACTGTACTGCAAATCTCCCCTGCATGTCTTCTGATGTTGCCTTTATATGGATAGTTTCCTTTGTTAGGATAATAATATCTAATAATACTGAGAGTTAAGTTAGCCAATTCTTCGTGTATGGTATGATAACAGTCTTGTGATTTCTACCATCGGGACCCTCGTGAAGTTACTTTTCACCCCTCCTTACTTCTGTACGCTTCCAGGAGTTACCTGAAAGCCGTGTGCAGCCCTTACTCCATCTCTGCTCAGAACTGTTCTCCATGTCAGCCAGGTAATCTTTGTGCCATTGTGCATTTAGTTAATTTAGTGAGTGATTTTTTTTCTTGTTTGGTGGAGTTTGGTTGGAAGATGCAGAGCAGTTGAAGTGATACGCTGCCATACCCCAAAATACCCCGACCTACTTCTTTGGAAATCACCCCCTTTTATTTTGTATTCGTTTAACTTCTCTCACCTAATTGCCTGTGCAAGTATTGGCTCTCTGCTTGGTTCACTGATGGCTTTGTAAATGCTTCCTCTTCCAGACACCTGCGCAGTGTCAGACTTCCAGTCCATGTGTGAATCCCTGTTTTTTCAGGTGTAATAAGAAAAGTATTAGAGCTTTTGAAAAATACTCTTTACAGGAGCACTAGCACATTAGTGTTCTCCAATTTTTGGAGGTCACACGGCATTCTAAGCAATTTTTGTGCTGTCACTCAAGAATGTCTGGATAGTTACTCAGTTCAGATCCACATTATTTTGAAATTCATGGTCTTTAGGTTTGTACTGGATATTCAAAAAGTGGAAACACATTTCAGGTTCTTTCATTTGTTTTTATGAGTGTAGCATTTGGTGCCAAATGGGGCATTTTAATCACTTTTTTAATGCTGAAATTGCATGAGGATTTTTAGCATTCCACATCACAGAATTAAAGTAATTAGAAGAAAAGATTCATTTGTGTGTCTGCAGTGGTATTCTCAGCAGTCCACTGAATTGTTGGTTGAATTTTAAAATGCTTTGAGAAGTACAGGTTTACTTTTTTTTTTAAAAGCCTCAGCAATAAATTTTTTGCAGGGCAAGCACCATATGTAGTTTTATTGTATTATATATGGTGGTAATTTTAGCTTTCTAAGGAATACACAGTTAGAAGTGAACCTGCATCTACACTCTGTTGTTTTGTTTTTTCATCATTGAAACTTCATTGATTTTAAAAAACCACAGGTGTGAAACTTCCCTCATTAAACTGCTTACTGCAGTTCATGGGGCAAAGCCAATCTAAACCATTATCTTCTCTCTAGAAAATAGAAAAAAAAAATCTGAAGTGTTGCTGACCTGTTTTATCTGAGTATCATTACAGCAAAAAAAGGAAATAGGGGAAGGTATGCTTTTAAAATATTGACAATGTAAGAATTTAATGTATCTTTAAAAAAGTAATATTTAGGGAGACTGAATAATAAAAAAAAGACCTTTGCATTATTTGGTATGAGGAGGTCCTTATAAGCCCATCCAATGCAGCTATTGAAGGTAACTGTGGTGTGTGAACTCTGTTGTTAGTGCTGATGGTTGCAGTAACTTCAGAGATAATCAGCCTGCGTGCAGGAGGGAGTTTCGGGATAGGACAAGCCTACAAGTCAGTGCACTGGGAGCGAAGGAAGAGCTGTAAGAGGGACTGCAACGTAAGAGCTGCTTTGCTGTGGCTTTAGCTTCGGGTTTTGCCTCATTGAAGGTGAAGCACTTGTGTGCACACTTCATAATTAGCTTTGACAGTACATGATAGTGCTGGTGAAATATCTGTGTGGTTACAAAAGAGTTTAATCAGTCAGGACTGCCAGCTTGCCTGCCTCCCAGTGCTTCTCACATCTCCACTGGTTGCACTGGTGACAGCCCAGCCAGCAAAGTCTTGATCGGTACCAGCAATCACCACAGACCAGCTCAGCCTGTGCTTTGTCAGGAAAAATTGCTCCCAAATTTTGTAACCCTTTTTATTACTTAGTAAATGTCCTTAAAGATGTGTTTGTATTTGACTATTTATTCATCACTGCAGTTAAGAGTGTTAGCACTTGTTAGTGTTTTTTAAAAAGGTTCTTAAAAGAAAAAGTTAACAGCCCCTCAGTTTAATTTGATACAAACTGCTTATCATATTGCTTCTAGGCATGTTTTATTCCATTAGAACTACTGGTATTTGCCATAGTTGGACTGCACTAAATAGGACCCCTTGCACTGAAAGTGGTTCCTTTTGTGTGCAGCATTTGTCTCTGATTATTAAATAAAGTTTATTACCTTTAAATAAAGGATTTGAGGTTTTTTATTAGACCTAAAGGCTATTGAGTTTTAAATGCCATTTGTTTTTCATTAAAAAGGCTTTTCTATTTTAAATACTTGACTTATTTTTATTAGAAAAGTAATATTCAGCTTTTCCTTTTCTTAATTTTCTTTTTTTTTTAAGTTTACTGGTACTTAATCCATCAGCTAAATACAGAACTGTAATCCCATATGGCAGAGTATGCCTTGCTCTGTGTGTGGGTGTGTGCACGTTTGTGTGCATAGATATTTTTATGCTTCCATAATTCTTTATTTTTCTCCTTTGACTTCCTCTGCTTCCTCTAAATTTGTTCTGGTGCAGAAATGATGAACGCTGATTAAAGATTTATTTACACTCGTGTAGAACCAAAAAATCACTGCAGTCCTGAGGGAAGCAGTGTTCATCCAATTCTGACCATAATTAGAGATGCTCTTTGAATATGCTTTATAAAATAAAACCTTGGATATGTCTTCCTCAGTTCATCTACATTTAGTGTCAGCACTGCCTCCTGTTTCAGTATCAGACAGGTGGACCATCTGTTGGAGGGACACAAGTCTTGGAGACAGGATCAAACCTATGATTTATCAGCTGTACTTGTTGGGCGTTGTCATATCAGTCGATAGCGAACTCGGTTGTGGCTTTAGAGAGGAAGAGGGAGGTGATGTAAGAAGCCTGAAAAGCGACATGTGTATTTGTCCTGGTTTGTAGCTGGGCCAGAGCTGGTTTCTTTTTAGTAGCTAGAACAGCGCTGGGGTTTGGTTTTAGCTGAGACTGGTTGTGAGAGAAACGTTGATCACATCCCAATATTTTCAATTTTGCCACTGCAAGTGAAGGACTTTGTGTTTGTCCGTCTGCAAGCGCAATATCTCAGGGGATGAGGAATATTGCAGTGACTCAGCTCCATGGGCATTTGGCTCTGCCAAGGGGCTGTTCCATCTCCTGTCCCCCATGGGCAGGAGATCCATGAGGGGCTCTTCCTCTCTGGCTCTCTCTGGCTCTGGCTCGGGCTCTCGCTCTCCCGGGATTGCGGTTTTGGGTCGGGATTGTCGCTCCTCTGGGATCGTTATCTGGGAACGGGCCAGGCTGGGTCAGCAGGTGGTGAGCAGTGGCACTGGGTATCACTCATTTGCATATTTTATTACTATTATTATTTTAATATAATAATTCTTTTAAGTTTTCTTTTATTTCAATGATTAAATTGTTATCTCGCCCTACGATTCTCCTTCCCCTTGACCCCGCAATTCTCTCCCCTCTCCCCTGGGCAGGGAGTGAGCGAGCGGCTGGGTTTGGCTGCCGGCCCAGTGCAGCCACCACAGTATTCCCAGCTGATCTTTCTGACAGCGAACTTTGATTTGGTGGTAGTACCGTTAGAGTGGAGCAGAAGCAAAAGTTACTGAACTGGACACAAATTAGCATGAATCCATTCTGGATTTACGCCTTGACACAGAACTGTAACAGAAAGAGAGAGGTCGTGCTGTCCTTCAGTAAACTACAAAAACCACGGCGGGTTTTAAGCCGTAGGTTTGTTTCTGACTAATTTGAACAGGCTTCTCTGTGCTTATGAGAAGTGTAAGAGAATGAAAAAATATCTTCTGTTATGCAAATTAAATTATTCAATAATCCTTTTGACCTTTTGCTTATGAATTATGAATTACAAAACTTTGCAGGGGTGTCAACCTCTGTAGCAAAATCTTGAATTATTAGAACTCTAATTTGACATCTTCTGTTCTTTATGTGACAGATTGGGCTTTGAGAAGTGGTTTGATCTATTTCATACTCATTCTGTATAAAATTTACTAAACTATTATTGAATTAGAAACATTTAAGATTTTTATTTGTTTTGGCAATTCACTTTTGTTTATGCTTTTCTCCTTTATATACAAAATTGGTTGTACAGGCTATTTCAGCTGAGAAAAATAAGAGTAAGCAGATTGATTTCAGTAGCAATCGTATTTTTTTTTTTTTTTAAGATAACGTTTCTGCAAATACTTAAGGTCTTTGTTTATTTAAAGTTAAAAGTCTGCAAACATGTTTTTGGTTTAATCTCCTGACTCTGTCTGCACTGGTGTCCTTTCTAGGCCAGCTGATATTTGGGGAAAAAATTGGCGTAGTTTTGAAGTGAATAAGACTGAGAGATTCTTTTGACTTTATGGGCCATTGTGGTTTAGACCTGACTCTGAAAGTAAGCAGGTTTTTGAAGAATAGATAATAGTTTAAACACTGCAACCTCAAAAATCTTTTTCCTACATGTTAGCCTTATAGGCCTGATTTTTTTATCGATCCCACAATTCTAAAAAAAAGAAAAATACCATCCTAGTTCCTCATTTTTAGCTTTTATTCCAGTGTAAAGTTGGAAATGTTGGTTAAAGTTTAACTTAAGTGACCAAGTGATATTTGAGAATAGAAGAATCTGAAATGGTACCAGTTAACAGAGAAGATACACTCTTAAGATTTTCCTGAATCCTTGGACTTAGGAAACAGAAGTGCTTTCCATGTTTTCCCAGATTTGAATCCTGTAGGTAAGGTTGCTGCTATGTGTAGGAGCTGTTGTCCAGAGGATGAATTATATAGAGTAAGAAAAACTATTACAGGAAATAAGAGTGAAAGATTTTTTTGTCAAAGAAAGAGAAGAGAAGAAAAGTCTGATGTTGGTGATGAAGGAGTTCTCCTGATCAGACTCCAGACTGTCTACTGCTCTGTATCTTATTATGCCCTGTTTTGTTTATTTTTCTTCTGAAAAAGTGCTATTTCATTTAATTGCATATTTTTGTGTCTGAATGTCACGTTAACCTCTGTGACAACCATCTCCTCAGTAGTCCAGAAAAATGATTTTTAACCAACTAGATCAATGTTAAGCAGAAACTCTTCAGATCTGTGGCATGAGTTTCTGGCCTGAACGCCCATTCCCGGGCAGAAACCCACCAATTTCAGATGGATTCTGCCTGGTTTTGCCCTGGTGGGTTTCAGTGTAGACTGAAGTTTACGGTTTAGCTGGGAAGAAAACCCTGGGGAGAGAATTTCAGACTCTTAACTTTTGCACTAGAGAACCCTGTTTCTCATACAAATTGCTCCAGATCTCTCTACTTAGTGAGGCCGACTGTGAAATGAGAATGATAATGCTTATGCACCTTTGCAAAGTGATTTCAAATCTACAAATGGAAGTTTAAGTTCAAAGCATTATTATTAAATACATTTTCCAGGTACAGTAATGAAGAAGAGAGGGGCTCAGCTCCCTTTCTTAGTATCTTTTCCCAAAATGTATTAACTAGCTAGTCAGAGTGTGTTTTCTGTGCCTCTCTGCATGTGACAAACAGCTGATGAAAGTCTTTTATAGCTAATGTTTAGTCTGCATAAATTATGCTTTTTAGATATTCAGCTATAATTTCCTTTATAAGTTGACCTAAATGTTGCTTAACACGAAAAAAGTGCTTATCAAGATATAAACTATTTAAATTTTTAAGGAAAGTTTTATTTTAAGGGGGTGGCTGTAGCCTGACTATTAGATGATCAGCAGTTCTATAAATTGAACTACTGTGTTAGTCCATGAAGCAGATGCAGAAAGTCAAAGGTTTCCTCATGCAATCATATTACAAAAATCATTAGATAAAAAATAGTAATAAATGTGTTACTGTTTTAATCATCCTTCCGTTTTTAAGCCTTTAGGATTTATGTTTTCAAGTGTAGCTTATTTGCTGTAAAGGCCAGAAAATGGCTATAAATAAATTAAAGTTAATGGTAAGACTGCACACGGGACTTTTTTTAACACTGAAAATGGCAGAATTCCACTGATTTTAAAATCTGTCAAATGCTGCACAGTTCAAGCCTTTGAAGCACAGTAAGCAGTTGTCTGTTAAATTTCAGTTTCTTATCAGAAGCACCAATGTGACTGAGGCTGCACTGGGGTTTGTGAATTGGTCTCATGCTCACTAGGACACTGATTTGGCAGAGGTTCTGGTGGAAGAGCTCAGCCTTGTTTGTTGTAATGGAAGCAAAGGTGTAGTTGCCCTGGAATGGGTAAGGTGGCTTTAGCTTTAAATCTAACCTGTGCTACAGAGCTGTTCTGGCAGATTCTTTGGAGTGGGTCATTGGTGTCTCAAACTGCTGAGGGAACTGGGGTTGTTGAGCCTGGAGAAAAGGAGGCTGAGGGGAGACCTTCTGGCTCTGTCCAACTCCCTGAAAGGAAGGTGTTGAGAGGTGGGGGTGGGTCTCTTCTCTCAATTAACAAGTGACAGGACAAGAGGAAATGGCCTCAAGTTGTGCCAGGGGAGGTTTAGATTGGATCTGAGGAAGAACTTATTTCCTGAAAGAGTGGTCAAGCATTGGAACAGGCTGCCCAGAGGAGTGGCAGAGTCGCCTTCCCTGGAGGGATTCAAAAACCACGTAGACATGACACTTCAGGACAGGGTTTAGTGGGCATGGTGGTGTTGGGTTGACGGTTGGACTGGATGATCTTAGAGGTCTTTTCCAACCTGAATGATTCCATGTTAAAGATGTTTTTAAAGGGTAGCAGTTGATCGGTGAGCTCTTGATCCTTCTTTATCAATATCATTCTGCTTGAGGCTGTGAGGACATGTGGACAGCTGTGACTGTCAGACAGAGTGACTTCAGAAAGGAAATATTAGAAGTAGCTGGAGAGAAGTGCAGTTCTGTGCAGTTTTTGAAGGATCACAAAAAGGTATGGTAAATTTGGATGGAACGGCAGTGTAAGCACTAGAATATGCATTGAGGTCCACTTGAAATAGTCAAATAAACCAGAAGTCATCAGGATGAAATTATTTTATGATGGTCTTTATATTCACTGCAGGAGAAGCAATAAAGATATTTACAATACGAAGTTGTGTATAAGGAACCTAAATTAGGTCTCAGAAAGAGATACTGCTTATTTAAAAAGAGATGTTCACTAAGGCAGTCATGTTACTTTTCTGCTGTATGGATTTATGGTTTTGAAATGGTTATGCCCCATAACTCTTAATTAAGCTTGGCAGTTTTAGTATTGAAATTGAAGGAGCAGGTTGGAAAAAGAGTCTGCAGACAAGGGCCTCTCTTAATGGTCCCAGAGCTTGTCTTTGTTTACAGGCTTTACTGTATTGTGGAGGAAGGAAGAAAGTAACAGTTATCTTTAATTATAGATGATCTGCAGCATGTCAAAACAAAGGACTATAAACAAGCACAAGTGGCTTGTAATAAAAGCAGTTATCATAGACTTTGTGTAGTGACTAAACCTACCAAACCTTATTTGTGCGACAAGTATCTTATGGGAACACATTGTTGTAATGATTTGGTGGATCATCTATTTGCAGGCATGCTGTGGGGGATCTGCTTTCTTGTGAGCTTGTATTTGCTGCATGGGGTATCCTCTTCTGCCAAGCTACAAAGTGATCCCAGTAAAAGGATTGCAGAGGGCTTTTTCAGTCTTGTATAAAAAGTTAGGTGAAGGGAAAACGGCTCTCATTCAAAAATTGTCACCATAAATTGACTTTTTTTTATACCACTGGAAGCAACATCAATATTCTTGCAGTGTTCTACATTTGCTTCTTTGTCACCCAATAGTTTTATTACAAAACACAAATATTGTCCAGTTCCTGATTTTAGGAAGTCCACCAAACAGCATATTTGAGCTAGTCAGTCTACAGAACGTAGATTTTAGGTCTTATTTTCTGCCAGATGCAACACAATGTTTTATTGCAGAATAAAATCTGAAGAGGAACTTCATCCAGATTACATAAAAATTCCTTACGTGGCTGATAATGTAGTGCCATTTTCATTGCCTTTGCTGTTAAACAGAAAGCCAACAACTGGCTGGGGTTTCCTTTTAAGTTTGGAACTTGAATACTACTTGCACTTTTGGGCACACTGAAGAGGTTGGTGGTTCCTAAAGTTTCTCTCAAGTGAGGATGTTTTAACGTCCTTTTGAGGAAAAAAGGTTAAAACAAGATGCTAATGTTTCATAGTAATTTACGTTTCTTTTTCAGCCTGAACTTAAAATGGAAATTTCATAGGTTCTCTCTGCATCCACTTTTATTTTCACTTTGATATAGATTTGAGCTCCAGTCCTACAGCTCTGTGCCTACAAATTTTTAAACTGGAAAGAAAAATTTACTGTAACACTATCAATTTTGTGGTTTCAGTTTGGGATTGTCATTCCTCCAGGATGGTTATCTGGGAACGGGCTGGGCTTGGTTGGCAGGTGGTGCGCAATGCCACTGGGTATCATTCATTTGCATATTTTATTACTATTATTATTTTAATATCACTATTGTTATAAATTTTCTTTTATTTCAGTTATTAGTGTTCTTATCTCACCCTATGAGTCTCCTTACTCTTGCCTCCTAATTTTCCCCCCGTCCCATGGGGAGGTGGGCAGTGAGCGAACGGCTGTGTTTGGCTTCCAGCCAAGTGAAACCACCACAGTTTGTTTTCAAATGAGAGTTTGTAATGGGGCACAGGCATCATTTCTGTGTATATAATAATAATAAGTATGATTGTTAGGTTTTCTAATTAAATAGACAGTTCTTATGATTTAATTCAGTCGAATGTTGCCCTGGAGGGTTGGATCCTGCCATGAAGTTTCTTTGGGATGCTGGAGAAGTTATTTCTAACTGAAGATTCCCTCCTGGGAACTGTGTGATCTTTTGCTTGACCACACTGAGGTGTTTGACACACAAAGAGTAAAAGTGCCCAGCACTCAGAAATGCAGCTGGGAACTACAGGAGTTTGTATGAGGTGTCCCATCACATACTGAGATGAAAAACGCAGCCCTCGGAGTTTCCAGGGGAGCACCAGAATTAATTGAGGAGTTTTCATGGCAAGGCAAAGCACCCTTCGAGGAGCAGCAGTTGTCGGTAGCGTAGGTGGGTTGTCCCATGTGTATGGCCATGATTTTGGCTTGCTGTGAAAAATGAGCTGTTTTGAATTCATCCACAGGAATTCTTGTAGAGGGCTCTCCAGAGAGTACCACATTGCAGCTTTTCAAGAAGGCTGTTAGCACAGATCCCCTTTTCTTCCCGCTCCTCTTGCTGGAATTTGCCTGGAGAATTAAGGGCTGTAAAATATTAAAAAATCAATAGAATTTACATGAAAAAATTAACACGAAAATGCATTGACGGGGATAACACTGCCTTTGCACGGAAAGCAGCTGGGTATGCATATTTGATTTATTCATTCGATAAGTTTGAGAGCGTGTTTGTGAGGTCTGTGATCCCTTTGCATAATTTGTGCTGGTTTATTATTGGAGTTGTCACTCTTACGAGGAAAATTAAATGGCTTGTTTGGAGGCCTGGGATTCAGCGTGGCAAAATGCAGCTACACAATGTTTTATAAGTAGTGGCTATAATTTATACAATAGTCCAAGCTTAATTGTTTCTGTGAATTTAAGTTGGCAACTACCTTGTTAGCAAGAGCACAGATGCAGGGAGTGGATTTTACTGACTGACTTGAAAGAAGTTTTTCCATTTTCAAAGTAGCCTTTCTGCAGGAGTTGTGAAACTTTTAAAAGTGAAGCATTTCATTTCAGAGTGTTGATTTGGGCTGTGTAAGTTTGAAATGATCCTTTATAGATTCCCTGGGATCACAGCAGAGCACTGGGTGGCTTCCTGGTGAAGGGAAGAGCTGCTGGGGGGAAATGTAGTTCATGAAAGAGACCAGCAGAACGAGGAGCCTTTTTGTATAAGGTGCATTATTTGCTCAGTACAAAGGGAGGCTTTATTCTGAAAGGTAACCTTAAAAAGTAATATCTTAGGATTCTGTGAGGAATCCAGGAATTTTTAGTGCAGGTAAGCTCAAGTTTTTAACTTCCTGCTTTCCCAACATGACAGATACAACTGTCTGGTTCCCTCTTAAGTTACAACAATCTAAAGTTTGGGCCGAGTTTTGATGAGTGTAAGATACAAAAACCTGTTACTCATTTAAATCAAGCTGATCTTGTGTCATTAATCATCTTACTTTGGTAAAGATGTTGTTTAAAAAATAAAACATTGATGAGCTAAAAGCCATGTGACTATTGGTATAGTTGCATTAACATTTTCTTTTGGATCAAGAATATGCTTTTGAAGCCAGTCTCCTGATCCTGCCTATTTACCATGCTTTGCTTTACATTGCAGAGTGGTTTTGGAATATGTAAGCGAATTTCCTTTTGGATGAAACAAAAAATGCACTCCAGGAGTGCACATTATGCTCTCCTGCTGCTAATGGGCATTTAACCTGTAGGACCAGACTAGACTTAACCTGAAGTAGCCTCCTCCCATTCCTTTCTTCCTCAAACATGTATAGTGTGACTACCATACCTTCAGTGTCAACAGTTCTGGTCTATAGACTTGATTTTATTGTGCATGCTACTTGCTAAGGTAGTGCACATAGTGAATTGCCAAAGATTATCTTTCAACTTTCTAGATTAAATTAATAACATACTTCACTGATGGTAAAATCCCTCTGCCCCTGTGCTACTTGCCTCTTTCCTTCTTTCTCTGCACTAAACCTGCCTCTTTGTGGAAGATGCTTGATAAATTATTGGGAAGCAAAGTAATGACTCCTCTTCCAGCAAGCACTAAAACACAAATACCAAACAAACCAAAACATGAATTGCTTAGTGGAAGCACCTTTCTGTGGTTGAAGTTCTGACTTTGGAGTCAAACTTTGTTAGCACCTTGAGACATGCCAGTAGCTCAGCTCAGCATATTGGCTTACATCAATTCACAAAGACTGGGAATAGCAGTGATCATTCCCCCTCGGAAAATTCAATAGTCAGGAACCTCACAGTGTGTGGAATAACTAGTGATAGTATTCTAACACTGAAAGGAAACAAAGAAGGGACATATTGGCTACCAGAGAAAAGATTGTCTTAAAAAAATATATATGCTTTTTGCATATGCTTTGTGAGAGACAACCTGAGGACTGGCATGTGACAAGAGGAAATCAATAAAAAATGCATAATGATATTATAAATATTTATAGAATAGCTAGGTGAGTGTAATATGACAGAGAGAAACCAAGATGGCTTTTAGAATAGCAAATGTGTGCTCTAAAATATATTGAATTCTTCCGAGTGAGTTAAAATGGAGTAAATAGACATTGTATAGGCTGTCAGAGATGTTCACAACACCTTTGATTAAAGTCTTTTCCAGGCAACCATGAGAAAAGCTTTATCAATGGAGTAAGGCTGAATAGAAGTTGGAAAGCAGAGAAGGAAAAAAGTTTTCAGAAAGGATTAAGTTAATCACTGATGGTCCCAGTGGGACTTGTAGAGATTGTTTGATTTGCAACCTAGGAAAATAAGGAAATTATTCCAGCAGGATTGAAATAATCTGGTTTTATCCAAAGACTAGGAATTTTCCAAGTCTACTAGAAGTTTTGTTTGTTTGGGGTTATTTATTTTAAAACTGTATTTTTGCCTATAAGTGGCTATTGATACAGTTGTGCACTTGTTAATACGTATGCCTGGAAGTTATGCCTGTGAGACTGCAACCTTTATAAGCAGCAAATAGGAAGACAAACGGGAAAACTAGAGGTGCACAAATTTGCTTCTTTAAAGGCAAGTAAAAATTTCCTTCTGTCCTGTAGAAATCAGGCTCTACTTGGTGGGCTGGTTCCTCTACAACAGGATTTACACACTGTGGGACTTGGATCCATTCATTCTTGGTGTTGATGTAAACATCGAGAACAAGCTGGAGCTTTTGTATGGAGGAATTTATTCTTTTCTGCTTGTGCTGCAGATGGCTGAATTTGCTCAGTTTGCAAAAGCTGTGAGAAAAGTAGATAATGAAAGAGAAAATTATACTAAAAATGGAAGAAACTGCAAGAGACCAGCTTGTTCTGCTTCTAACAAAAGGCCAACAAAAGCTGCTTCAGTGGAGATATCCATATCTGGGGACAGGTTATTTTCACTGCTGAATTCTTGCGTACAGAATTCTCTTTCCCATTAGTCCAAACAGAGCACAATTTGGTTAATGGTTGGGTCAGGGTGCTAATTATCTTTGTGAAAAATGGATGGGCACACAGTCCAGGAGATAGATGCTTCCTAATTTGTTAAGGGCTTTTAAAGATAAATGGCCTTGAAGTAGATTTGTTTTCAAACGAGTCGCTGGTAGAGCGCTCGGAGCAGCGGCACACTGAGCTCTCATCAGTTTTTCTCGGAGTGATGGATGTTGCATATTCTGTCTGTTGACGTGGTCTTTGCCATCAGAAGTCCCAATTTATTAATAGTTTTTAGGGTGATGGTTGTAAATTATTGCAGCCCAATTTTATTACTGTTTTACATCTACCGAGGACTGAGCCCTTTGTGCAGCTTTCTATTAACTCAGCGAGCACCATTAAAATATTGACATTTAGGCTTATTTTGGTAGCATTAATCATAGCATTTTATCATGCATTAATGGCAGTGGTTTGAAATGACTGGAATGTTCACTTTTCTAAAAGCAGGAGAAACAATATTTTCAATTTCTTCACTTTTTCAACCTGTAACTGTGCAAAAAAAATCAAACAAAAACAAAACAAACCAAAACCAAAACAAACAAAAAAACCCAAACAAAAATACCACCAAACAAACCATGAACCAGCAACCCAAAACACACCAAACCTGCTTCCTGATTGTGTGTGCTGGGTACATCTACCTCTTTGCTTCTTCGCAACGATGGAACAAGTCAGAGCCAGCAGCTCTTGCAAGTGTCATCACTGAAAATCAGCCTCTGAAGTCTTGGTGCGGACACCTACAGCCAGGCTTTGGCTTCAGAAACATATCTTAGTATATAACAAGAGCCCTCCTGATGTGCAAAAAAAAAAAAGCTGAAAATCTGCTGTGTTTTCATATGCTGATAGGGCTGAAGGGTTTAAAACAGACCCAGAAATGCCTTTTATGATTCACCAGCAGGAAGCAGGCTTACAGCATCCCTGTCTATTTGTATTATCATATTGGTAAAAGAGTCTGTGATGTTTGCTGGCCCTCTTCAGTGGAGGGCACTACTAGATGATTATGTTTAATATAAGGAGTTGGCAGCCTTTCTCACTTCACCATCATTAGGAGATCTGCTGCTGAAGTCCCATTTTGTGAGGCAGCTGGAAATTGGCACTTAGTTTGAGTTTATTGTTTTCTACCTTTCTCTTAAAGTTCAAGGACGAGGCAAAACTGTTCAGACTGCACAAAGAAAAAGTGTTTTCTCACTTTCCTTTGTTTACTTGGTCCTCTGACCTCTCCATTCTTTTCTAAGTAAATTAATTCCCCTCTGTATACATAAACTAAAGTGTGGACCACATCGGCAAAGATGCAAGTGGAAGACACGAGGGGAGGTATTTGAAAGCATCACACAGAAGATAGCTGTAATAAACATGTAGACTTTTTACTGGAGTAAAAATTACCTTGGTCTTCAGGAGTATTTCTCTTGATACTTCCAAAGGAGGACAAGATTGTTATTTCTGTTTTAGGGAACTGAGGCATAGAACGGGACAATGGAAAAAAATCTAAATCATGTGAAAGGCAAGATGCAGAACAGTAGTGTCCCAATCTCCTAACCCTCACTTCATGCTCCTAAACATACATTTCATTCATTATTCTGAAGATTGTCCTCTCCCTGCTCCCACCCCAAGATGTTCCTGCACCTTCAGGACTTTCACCACCTGTATTTTCCCTGGTAATGTCATATGGCTTAAGCCACAGCTTCACCTGTAGTCTTCTGCCTCCTGCATCTGCTCAAAAGACTTTCTAGAGATAGAGGTTTTCCTTTTTCAATTACAGTGGCTTCACATGACCAAATAATACTTCATTAACCTAATTGCCTAAGGATATCAAGCTCCAGGGGAAACTTGTATTCCTGTGTGATTGGCAAGATAATTAGGAAGTGAAATAATGCAAATCCCACCATAGGCAACTGTCAATAAGACTTACATATTTACTCTTGGAAGCCAAAAATGTGTCATGTCATAAATCCTTTTATTTTAAGGCTTTTATATTTCAAAGTTTATTATTGACCTTCACAATGGATGTATTGCTAGGGCAGGAGGCTTTAGGAGCCCAGTCAAGTTGGATCACTGTAAAATACCTACCAGGGTGGATCTACCACAATTAGAGCTCCTACATGATAGGAAAACGTAGGCACAGAAGCCACTGATGGCAGCAAGAGTTCTGCATCCACCAGGAGAGAGGAATATTGGACCTAGGTTAGAGGCAGCTTCATACAGAGTTGGCTCCAGCCTTCCCTGATAATAGAGGACAGGGCAAAGCTCCGATCAGTGGATGCCACATCCACGTGGCAGCAAGTGGGAGGTTGAATGAGAGCACTGTATAGAAGTGGGGTCCTGTTGAGGATGGCCTTCGGTAGGTAAAAGTCACTTAAAAATTAAAAGTTCAGCAAAAACCTACCAAGTAAAAGGCCTCTAATGAAGTTCTGGCAGATTCTCTATCTGAAAATGATGAAACTTAAGAAGCAAGGACGTTAGTGGAGTTGCTGTGAGGTGGTTGGACTAAAATTAATAAGGCAAAAGCAAAATGAAAAGAGGAAACAAAAATCAATATTCTTGCTAATAAAAATCAAAACTTTTCTTACAGGAAACCTGAAGTTTTGTCTTCTGATCCTGAACCAGCCTTTCAACAGAGATCACTTTCATTGTCTGTGGAGTAAAGGTAATAATAACTTACATACATCTTCATTTGCTTATTTACTTAGCTGCTACCCAGCTGTTGTACTTCTCATCTGTTGAATTGTGATGTGGCAATTTCCTCTGAACTAGAGCGACCTCCTGGTGGGGGTGTGAATCCACAGAGTGTGCCCCTGATTGCTGAATGCAGGAATTGAGCTGATGATGCAAATTCTGCATCTCTGCATTGCTTACATCGTCAGTGGGAACTTTATGGACTGATCTGGGTAAGACTGCAGCTTTTCAGAGGCATCTTAGGAATGATCATTGTTTTGCTGACAAGGTATAGTGAATCGATGATGCATTTAAGAGCCTGGAAGCGAGCATTCCTTTAAAGGTCATCAGTGAAATGTGTTAATTTTAATGAAAATAAAATGACCTGTATAGATATGATGTTGTGGAAGCGGCGGGAGTTTGTGCGTGCGTGTCAGAAATACAGAAATCAGATTTCACTACCTCCTTGTTTAATATGCACAGTGCTAATTGTCATCTCTGGTATGATAGCTGCAGATTTACTGACACTTTGTGGAGATATGTAAATCTTTACAAGCTTGGAGCTATTAATTCCTCTGGTGCAGATATGTAGTCCTTCAGAAGCTTTCTGACAGACAGTGGGAACTGTCTGTAACTCGTTAGCAGGCTGGGAACCTTGCAGAGAGATTCCTCTGCGCTGACTGGGGCAGATAGAGCTGTTTGATTTCCCCAGAGTCATAAGGGCTGGCAGGGGGTAGCTGTACAGTTAAAAGGAATTGGAGTGAGGGCTGAAGCGAGCAGGATGTATTCATAGCGCTTAATTCCAGTAAACCAAAATTAGGTGCCTGTGTAGGCAGAGCAGTGACAGAAGGAGGGACTTGCACCGGGTGATTCAAAGCATCTGGGTGAGCGCTGTACCACAACCATGCTCTTTCACTTCTACTATCAGCCAGAAAGGGCAGTGAGAAGTGCTCAGCAGAATGGCTGTCAAGTGTGTTTTCTAGGTGTGATTCTACATATTTTTTTATTTAAAAAGATACACTGAAAGGCATATTCTGTATTAAACAACAAAGGGAAGAAGAGTAAGTATTTTGATCTTATTTTTGTCCCGTCTTTCCTGTGTTTTAAAGGTTGATGTTAAAAATGAGATGGCAAACCAGAGGTGCACAGTTACTGTATGGTGATATTTAGTGTCTTTAGTACTTTGCATGTGTTGCTTTTATCCTGTATTCTGTTAACCAGACGTTTTCTGTCTGTCCTTTGGAATTTTAAGTCTTCCTCTTGTATTCAACCCTCTGCAGGGTGACTCTTGGGGCATGGAGTGCTTCTTACTGCAACACTAATGGGCCCTTAATTGTAGTGCTTCAGTGAAGGGTTGGAGTAGGCAGCTGAATAAAATTGAGTAGACCACAGACTCTTGCTTGAGCCAAACTCAATGGGTTCCTGTGCTCTGAGTGCAGGTGTCTTGAAGGTAATTACTGGTGCTGTGAATAGTTGTTCAAAGAGTCTGTGAGTTAAAGTCTTGTTCAAGCTAATAAGGCTCTTGCTGGTAAGTTGCTTCCAAAAATAGGTGGATATTTTCTATCTAAGTAAATGATAGAGGAAGGTGGTGACATAGACCTGAAAAGTTTTTCTTCAAAACATCTCAGCTTCAGTAGAGCTCAGTGAATCCAGGACAAGGTTTTGGCAACACCTGACTGACAATCCTAGTAGACTACTGTAGGTGTTGCCAATCTTGTGCCTCCTGGTTCCTGCTTCAGAATGAGCCTCAGCAGAGAGAATCTTGCAGGACTAAGAGAACATGAGGTTTTTGGTATGTGAACTGCAAGAAGTTCTGAAAGAATTGAAACATCCTTGGAAACAGTGCTTGATGATGGGCTGTATATGTTTGAAATCTTGTAAAGGAGTGATGAGAAGGAAACAATGGGGCTGTTGATCCACAGATTATTGACAACTACACAAATTGGGGGGGAAAAGGAGAGAAAAATGCAGAGGCAAAAAAAAGATAAAATATTAACTAACTTCTTTAAGTCACAGCAA
Organism: Caprimulgus europaeus; assembly: GCA_907165065.1. Next base: position 2,607,989 of record OU015530.1, read on the forward strand.
TCTTGGGTGTTATACTGAGTACAGAATGCTGAGACCTAAGTGTTATTTTCAAGTAGGCTGTGTCCTATCAAAATAACTTGTTTCATTAGCCCTGTCACTTTAGCATCAAGTAAAAATGAAGGTGTGATGTGATATGTCCTGAGGTGAAAAAAATAAAATAAAAATCACATTGATAAGTGTGGCTATTCTAGGCTAAAATCATCCCAGGTGTAACTCCTCTTGACCTCCAGAAAAAGTGGTTGAAGCTAATTAGCCTTAGTCTTATTGCAGACTTGTATGAAATCTATTTTTACTGACATACTTTGAAAAGAACTATTTCAGTCTGTACAAGCTTGTGTGAACTTCCTTGCCTGTGCTTTGTGAAGGACACTGAAATCTGATTTCTTCACTTCCAGGGGAAGTTGTGTGGCTTCCCTTGCAGTCCTTATCCTCACTGTGGAAGAGATGGGGCCCTGCTTTTCTGAGCTGCACATTTTTGTGTCTGAGAGGTTCCTATAAGTAAGACTGAATGCAGTTGGGCCTTACCTTAATAAACCTGTCACACATCTGAAATTCCTGCTTGGATTTCAGCTCCTGGTTGGAATCTTGTTTAACAACGAAAAAAATGGTAGGGAAAATAATCCAGTTGACATTAGTCTCTGAGGCTGCTTTGCAGGTGGTTCAAATGTAAATATACCTTTAACAGAAATGACTGAGAGTTGAAAGTCTAAAGCTGTCTCTACATTAAGTTTGAAAAGTACAGAGGCCCAGGTTTTAGTGGCTGAAAACAGAAGAGACTTTCTGGAGAGTAAATGAAAGTTCCTGAGATTTTGATTCTGCTCTTTAAAATATCTTTAATCAGAAATTCAATAACTTATTTATGCCAAGAATTTCAGCAGTGTCTAGTGATCAAGTGCTTCTGTTTTTTTGATGTCTCCCTGGTGAAGTACCAGGAAAGGGGCAGAGTTATTGCAGTGCTAAGAAATCACCTCTGTAAAACTGTCTCAAGTTTAGGATTGGAAAATTGTTTCTTGTTTCTGAAAGCACTGCCCCTACAAGCTGTACTAATCAAATGATCCAGAGTTGTCTTCGTGTCCTTGCTTGATAGTATCATGCTAAAAGGCTGTGCACTGTAGAGCACTTGCCATTCTTAGACAGTGACAGTGACAACTGTAAAGAGCAAGAAGTTATGCTCTTAATAATAAGATTATTATTGCTAGAATCAGAGTAAAATGGCAACATTTTGCAGCAATCTGATCAAGTTCCCATAGGTGCTGTGTTTCTAGGAATGGCAGGTTTGTTGTTAAATGGCATCTTTGGATTTGCTTCTGCAGAAAGACGTATTACAATAGCTCTTTTCCTTAGGTTCTGTTTAATCTCTGGCTGGGTATTCTTATATCTGTGGGTTTAGTGATAAATGCAGTTGCAGGATTAAAATATTGGTTAATGCAGTTCTGCTTGGCTTGAGAGGAAGGCTATTTCACTTGTGCTTTATGGTGAGCAAACATGTTCATGGGTATTTTGCAGTTCTTAGTGGTTGTGATACGTTAGTCACTGTGCCTTCCTCAAAAGGATTGTGATCTTTCTCTGCAAATAAAGACTTGCCACAAAAGCTTTTAATCAAACAGAACATGTTGGACTACTTTAAATATTAGCTGTTTATACTACAAAATGTCCTTGGCTGATGTACTAGAATAAACTACCAACATCCTTTTGGAACAGGCTGACTGAATCCTGACTTACAGGATGTGTTTTTAATGTTGGATGGAAAGGAAACATCTATGAGGTGAGGCTGCAGAAATGTCTGTACTTCCCTAAATAGTCTCTTTCATGGATTCTTCTTTCCAGTGAAGAAATTTGGGGTCTATCTATGTCTCACTACGCTGCTCTACCAGCTATTTCTCTATATGTGTAGTATATAGGCATTTTAGGACACTTTGTAGATCAGGAACATGGAGGAACTCCAGAGAGAGGAATAGGAATGTAGCTCACCCTAGAGATTTTTAGCTGTATATTTTTTGAGGTCTATATACTGACATAGCAGGAAGCATACTTCTACAGCAGCAGTGTAATAACTCAAATCCAAACTCTCTTGTTTGTATTTGTATCTCTTGTACTGCTCACTTTTATGTAAACAGTATTTTCTTAGTCTGTTGCGATAGCTTATCCATAAATTGAGTTTTTTCAAGTTTCCCTCTCTATCAATACCCATTTTACAACAATCAAAGTGGCTATTGGATTTTAAGTAGTATCTTGAATGTGAGGCAACTTTTCTGTCAAGGTCAGCCTACTGTTTGGTGAAACACTGCTAATGAATGGATTGTTAGCTCCTGGAGGTGACTGCAAATTACAGGCTATCTCCTCGTCATGAGTAATCAAGTAAGGAAAGATGCTAATATATATCATGAATTTGAGTCATCTGTCTTTGAATGCCACATGCTCCCATGCATTTTATGTTCCATATGCTTTTGTCTGCTGTATAATTGGTGATTGATATTTTGAGTGTCTTGTGTTGAGGTCCAAGAGCTGAGTATTAAGGTAAATAAAATACAAGTGGCGGTGCAAAGCTCAGGTAAATATACTGAGGGGGAGGTAACAGGTTTGTTGGAACAGTTTGAATGTCTCAGATCAGAGAAAAGGATATTGTAGTATAATAACAGGAGGGAAATAACCTGATTTTTCCCTGGTGATGCCATTTGTTCTTCTCCATGACTGGTACCTTTTCCTCCATGGTCTTTAGTGGCTGAACTCGTTTCTGGAGTTATTGGTGTGTACAGCCATTCACTTGCCCTCTTACTTGTCAGCAATGAACTTGCCTTGTTGGCATATGGTGCACTTTTTTTCTCTCACCTTTTATTTTCATTTCTAGCTGAACTTATTTGTAATATATCTCAAATTTGTGCTAGACCCAGAATTGGCAGCTGGCATAAAACTTGAGTGAATTTAGAGCAGCTGCTATTAATAAATAGGAAAATGTTCATAAAAATGGTGATTGGGATGTCGCATGGACTTGTATGCTTTATTGCACTTTCCAGCAGGCATCCAGACTAGCAGTAACTCTTCTTGCTGGCCTCAGCTAAACTACTCTCTTCTCCCCTGAGTAATATTAGACTCTTGATAAGTCAACAATGAAGTTCATTTTTCTACATTTGAATCAAAACAAGTATATAATTTCTAGTTTGTATTTAGTAACTTAAATTTGCTGTTCTGTGCCACTCAATTTAGATTTAAAAACCAATTTTTTACAGTGATGTGCCTGTTGTTGGACTACATGCTGTGAGTTAATGTCCTTCAGCTACAGGAATCTGAGAGAAGTTATTTAAAGTGTTCTTGAGGGTAGAGGACCTACACCATGCTTTAGGAACAGGCAAATCTGGCCCCAATTAGGGCTGGCTAGCACCATGTTTTAAGCTTGGATGTAGTACCTGGATCGGAGGACATGTGGCACTTTGCACTAACAAGGAGTTGGGGAAGAGAGTTTTTCTAGCCCAAGCTTTGCCTGTGACTCAGTGCATGAGCTTGACCTCTACCAGCTTTTCAGTGGCAAACTGGAGGTTTACAATTATCTTCATAAAACTAGGCTTAAAACTCCAGAGATAAGGTAAAATTCCCCCATTTGTGACATGTTTATTGTTAGTGCCTTTCTAGTTCAGAATCAGGGCTCTTGAGAGGTTACCTAGGTATGTGGGCATTTAGAAAAGCAGTTCTTAATGATTTTTGTGCATTTTTAGTTACTGGCAAAGCTGAGAACAGAGCTGTTCTTCCAGGCCTTTTGCATTAGTTCAAGGTCCCTCACCACAGCAGTAGCTGTGATCGAATGAGGTCTTTAGATAAAATTTGAGATGTACTAGACTACTTTTGTAAAAAAAAAAAAAGAGAAAAAATTAATTCTTGGCAAATTGGCAACAGGAATTTCTGAGATCTGAAAGGAATTTTGTTTGTTTAATGCAGTTGAGATTTTGTTTGAAAAATGAAAAAAAATGAGTAATTAATATCCCCCTCTGTGATGCTTTGAAAAGCTAAACCCTGCTGAGCTGAAGTTCAGAGTAACAGAACAATAGAGAATTACTTTGAAGTACAGGAGAAAAGCATAACAGATGATTACAGCACAAAAAAAATAAGGTGAGGTTATTACAGTGCTTTTTTTTCTACTGAGCTGGGATGCAGATCCCGTTAGAGGAGTTCTCTTGTCACAAGATTTGCTGTATAGAAGCCTTTGATAGCATCACACTGTAGATCTGGTTACCATGATGTTTCCCAGAGGACAGCTGAAAGAAGGAACTTGGGAAAATATTGTCAGGGGGATGCTTTAGAGCACCCCAAGCAGAAAGGGAAGCGTAAGGCAATAGAAAAAAAAAAATTATTAATAGCTTATTTTGTTAGTGATTCAACAAGAGAAATGGTCCTGGGCATGGACCCAGGGAGCAGGGGTGGATGTGTCAGGTTAGCATAAGTAAGACCTGTGGCAGAAAAGAGCAGGTTCTTAATCCCCAGAAAAGGAAACCTTGGATTTCTCACTGCCTCAAGCTACACAGTGAGATGTGTTTAAAAAGATTATTTCTCTGGAAGTCACTACAGGGCAAAAGTATTATTTTCATAGCTCACGTTCAGCATGAATCCAGTATTAGGGTGAACATGTAAGGTCCTGGGAAAGATGGATGTTACCTAGAATTGCTGATGTCAGGGTCTCCTCACCGGCTGTGATGGCCTTTGGATCAAACCATTGTGTTCATTTCCCATTTTCTGTTACTCTAGGGTTGCCTTAGGTCAGACAAACCTCCTTTTTCTTTTTTTTCTCTTTCTTTTTTTTAAACTGGTACAAACACTTCACTATTAATCTTGATCCAGTGGTTATGTCAAATGGTGATTGGCTTTTAAATGTAGATCTTGTCTTTTTAATTTATCCAAATGTAGTTTTATTTCCAGCCTTTGAATTTTAAGTTTTGATTACTTTATTACCATGACTGTAATAATGAGCAGCTCAGTGAACAGTTGAACTCCTCTGTAAGAAGTTGAGAACATGCTGGTGTTTGTTGGTTACTTGGCTGATGGAGTGGGTATCCTTCACTGTATTCAGTGCATGAAGGGACATCAGTAGTTTGAGAATATGGATATTGGATTGCTGGTTTTGCCATCTAAAGGGTTTGCATACTGTCTTGGATTATCCAGTATCTAAGTTGAACTTTAAATTCCTCTAAGTCAGAAAATAGCTAACTTTTTTCCTCATTATCTCTGCTCTTTTGTACAGGTAGGCTGTTTTGTTAGATTTGTAGTGTCACATAAATGTGTTACTAAAAATAGTATGTGCATTTACATTTTGAAAACAGCATAGTGAGTTGTTTTGGGTTTTTTTTAAATGTGTAATTGGTTAGCTAGCTTGCCACACAACATATCACATAAGTTCTAAAATGATTGATGGACTGGTGCCAAAGACAGCCTTCTCTGTGATCCTTTCTGTTTTTGTGAACTACTTCCTATAGCATCCCTCCTTCTGAGTTTCTTTAATGCATTTTGGTGTTCTGTTATTCAAAATGTTGTCTGTGTGAGACCCCTGCACATGTGTTTTGTTTGAGTTTAGCATCATGGGTGTTGTTTATTCCTAGGCAAAGACCAGAATTTTTCAAGACTTGGTGGAGGTCTGGGCTCCTCATTTCATGTACCTACTTGGAGACACTAGGAGTTTGAGTAAGAAGAAAATGGTTCTTATTGGTACCAAATAAACTGTTGAGCCTGATGGCTTCACTGGGATCATTTTTATGCTTTATTTACTGAAAGGAAGTGGTTAGGTGCTGGTTTTGGTATGAACTGCATCTTGTTGGTGTGAGCCAAAGGAGCTATGTACAGAGTTAATTATATTATCTGAGCATGACAAATTATAGGAATAACTTGAGGATTTTCTGAATTTATTTCAGTTTTCCTCTGCCACAAACATGTTGATCCATGAGTGAGAGCATGGATGTTCAGCTCTTGAACATCCATGTTAGTTGATCAGTTCCACATTAGAACTTTGGAGTATTGGTAGGATTTTTTGTCCTGTTTATTTCTGATTGCACCAAAGATTTGTTTATCTAAATGGATGAAGCTCTGTTGACTTGGAGTTTCATGCATTTACACCAGCCAAAAACTTCACACATAAAAATGGAACAAGGATTGTGGCTATTAACCCTGTTTTTTCTCACAAGTTAACAATTCTTTATCTCATATTCTGAGGAGACAGCAGTGATGTACAACAGCCTGACTTGGGTTTCATTGACACTGAATCACAATGGAGCAGGAAGAAGAAATTGTCATAGGTTTCTTATTCTGGAAAAATCCGTTGGCCTCAGAAATAGCAGGGACAAGCTATAATTTTTAGAAGTGTTTTATCATCATCTTCCATTGTTGGAAGCTTTATGACTAGGAGCCTGATGTAGAGCCTCTTGATATCAGTATTCCTTCAGTTACTGTGAATTAATTTGACTCAGACCTTCATAAAATTCTCTTTAGAGAGGGCCTGCCTCTGTTTTCACTGAAATAAACTTTAACATTAACTTAGATGTCCTGGATAAGGTGTTACCACAAGAATCGATGTTGGTTCAATGTCAGCAGCTTCAGCACTGAAGCCAATTCTGCACTTTAATAATAATCTTAAAATTTTTACAAATAATTTAGAGTAAGTTACTTAGCCTGTGAAAAGATACAGTTCAACAAAATAACCCAACTCTTGTTTAATACAGGGTTAAGGTGAGTTAAACTGTTTTAAAGTCCATTGATCTACAAACCAGAAGTGCTTTAAGTGCAATATCGGACCCAGATCTTTCCAAAAGAAAGAGACTTTGATTATCTTTTGGTTTTGGATGCCCAAATTGATGAGCTCTGGCTTTAAAGGAACAGTGACCCTCCCTCTAAAATCCATCCCAACCTTCCACCCAGGACTGGGAGAGAAGCTGAGCACTGAGCAACTGAGGCATGCAGTCATGTAGTGTGACTTAACAGCTTGGCCTATGTTTCATCTTGATTTAAAACTGCTGAAAACACTGAATGTTTGAACAGTGCACTTACTGTCTTGACAGCTAATCCAAGATAAAGGGAATGAGAATTATCCCTTCTATCCCTAGGAGGATAAATATCAAATCCCTTTCTCCTCAGGCAGAGCATGATGGTGAACAAACCCCTTACAAAGCAGCGGTGTGGTACACTCTCTTGATCTCTAAAATCTACAAGTTGAAGGAGAAGAATTTTCTAGGTAGGTCTACATCACAGAAGAAGTATTGAAATGATCTCTAATTTTCATACTTATATTTTCCTATCCCAGTTTACATAAACATTGCTCTTGTTCTTTCCAGATGACAATGAGGTGGATGATGAAATTGGTTAATTTCTTAAGGTGTGGAAAATGGTGTCTTCTGAGACAGGTGCTGCGTTTGAAGGAGACTGTGTGGTCATTCCGACTTGAACCTTTTCTCTGCTAAAAAGATGTGAAGTAGTTACAGATCTGGGATGTGATTTTTGATGAGGTTTCTAGAGAAAGTGATTAATATCAGCAAAACGTCCTCAGGAAGTCACAACATTTGGTCATTGCCAAATGAGTTGACCTGATAATGACATAAATCATGTGTCAGCTCTGTTTAGCTGAGCTATGTGATAATTTTGACAAATGTATGCAAAGCTGTTACATAACACCAAAAGGCATATTTGTTTTGCAGGGAAGGTTTTAGACCATCAGAAGAAGTTTCTGCAACCAAATATGATTCTTGGGAATATCAACATAATATGAAAGCAGACTGGTTCTTCCGGTTTGTCTATATATTGTCCTTGGTCTTGCTGTAATATAAATAACTGTGATATTAGCAACTGTTTGGCAAAAGCCACCATCTCCTTTTTTTTGTGAATCTGCCTTTCCCTCTGCTTCCTGAAAGAGAAGGCACAAGAGGGTAGACATGGCATAGTGGACATCCACCAAATTTTACACTGACTAGGTTTAAAGTTGCACTTCCCATTTGCTGAAGTAGTAATTCACTGGGTCCCTCAGTTATTTCTCACTTTAGCTGGAGTTTTTTAGGTTGGTGTCAGGGTTTTCCTCCTAGCCCGTGGACAGATATCTGGGCTGTCTTCTGGCTTTCCACAGAAATTTATATCTATCTGCTAGATACTTAAAATTGAGGAGATGGAGAGAGCTAAATAGCAGCCCAGATGTGTTTTTTTTCTCATCTGTTTCTGTGTCCAGTTCACTGCAAAAACAAGATACAAGTGAATTTTGTGGCAGGGGGTATCTATAGTTAATCCACTTTATTTGGTCTCAGTGTTATCTGTCTTCTACCTCAAGTCTTTCCCACTGACCATCTCAAACCTTCCTTTTCTATTTAGCAACAGGAGAAGGACAATGAGGTTAAGATCCTGGAGACTGCAAAGCTATCATCTAATTTTGAGCTTGCCTTGGTTGTCATTTTCCCTGACTACCTCGTTTTTTTGTAGACCTGTGCACCTTTGTCATAGAGCAACACTCTCATTAGAACTTTGTAAAACCCAAATACATATTAACAAGGCATCTGAAGTTGACCTTTTGTCTGGGAGGGAGATTGCTAATGCTCTTGGCAGTGATTTGTGAAGTTTGCTTTCCTCAGTGAATTTAGGATCAGTTTAGTATTTAAGCTCACTTCTAAATCATGCATTTAATTTTATTGCTTTTTCTTTAGATCTATAGATTTGAGTGAGCATTAATGCATCAGTCGTATTTCATTCAGTGATTATAGTGCTTGCTATCCTTTGTATTCACCTTCTAGAAATGCTTTGGCAGCAGAACTGACTATGCAAAAATGTATAAGAAAGGGTAGAAATAATAAATGCACTATCGGTTTGGCTGACGCAGTTCAACATTCAGTTTTGTTTGTGACCCGCTGTTCATCTCTGGCAATTTAAATATACAGGTGCAGTGTCCTTTCTCAGAGTGTGCAGGACAATAGGTAGACTCTCGTGTTATTAGCATAATAAATCTTTACTAAAAGGGGTTTCTCTGATATTGCAAGTGCATGCTGCTGCTGTTCTAATTTAGAGTAGTGCAAAATGTGTAGAAGTTAGCTGCAAGTCTTAGCAAATTTTTAATTTTTTTTTTTTAAGTGCTGTCTTATCCCTTCTGGGACTGCTTAAAATAACATGAACAACTGCACACTGAACCTTAGTCCCTCCTGATGCAGCAGCTTCACATCATCTAGGGTACTTCTTTATCAAGGCAGTGCAGGATGCTGTGGTTGATAAACCATCTCACTAGCCATAAAAAGTTGGGAAAAAGGATCTTGAAGATACAATGAAACAACAAATTTGATTTACATTTATGTGTGACCTTTGACTCTGGTAAAGATTACCCAGCTCATTCCCAGCTCCAGAAGAATGGCACAATCATTGCCTGCAAACTGAATGTACAAAAAGAAACCAAAGCAACAAAAAAATATAGAAGATTTTGTTTGGAATGGTTTGGGGATGTTTTTAAGCCTGCTAATCTTCTTATTCCTGGTTTATTTGTGACACTTTAGCATTGTATTGTAGAAGAAGAATATCACTGTTGCGTGTGACGTATGAATCAGTGGGGTGGTTAGAAGCAGCTCAGGCTTAATGATGTGTTTTTCTTTATTCACAGACACAGTTGTTGAGCCTGTAGAGGAGGAACTTGTGTGGACATTGTTTTTTTTCTTACTGAGACTGGGAGACCACTGTAGATGTCCAGGTGGGAGGTAGAATTGTGTGTTACACACCCAGAGATAGTGGGTATCAGCAGATTCGGTGATTTCATGCTGAAGTCTTAAAAATGAGAGAGAAAGATAAGAAATAATGCTCTGATTAGAGACAGAAGTGCTCTGATACAGGCTGAAGATTTTTGAGCTTCAGTTTGGGAAACTTTTCCTCCATGTGGAGAGGTCAGAAGTCATTTCAGTCTCTGCTCCCTTGGGAGTTTCAGTGAGTCGTGTTTTTGTTTTTTTTTTCTACAGCCACTTAGGAGCTCTTGACCTTGCCCCAGGGAATCTAGAAAAAGTAGGATATGAAAGTAGGACATAGGTTTGCATCAGGGCACGGAGTCTTTCCCCAATATCTCTCTGGAAGATCTTTTCCTCTCTTTCCAAGCATGGGTGAGTGATTGTCCAGCCATGTGTTTCTATAGAAGGTCACTTGCAAGGTTTTTTAGGCGTAGAGGTGTTTCTGATTCTCACGTTATACCTCATTTTCTGTTTGGGAGTCACTACCAGAATCAGAATTGTGTTTGAGCACATACTGTGAGTACATCCTGTGTCTCTGATCTTTCTGAAGTGCTAAATGTTTCCAGACACTGAGGGAAGCAGTAGGAAGGAGCATCTGGCACCACAGCGAAGATTCAAGCATATGTGTTCTGAGCAACCAGTCCTGTGGTGACATGAATGTTAAACTGTTTTTGGGATATCTTCTAGTTCACTTGGTATTTGAAATTTAGTGCTGAAATAAACACATTGTCCCTGCATTCATCAGGGACTGAGAAGCAACAATTTATTTACCTGTCTGAAAGCAACTGTTTTTTCCAGGATGTTGTTTCAGTCTCTATGCAGTGCTGCAGCACACGTTTATTTTGTTTAGAAAAAGCATTCTGCATCCACAACAGAAGCAGCTGAGGGAGAAATTGAGTGGGAAGATTGGCACACTGTATTGTTATGGGGTGTATATATACAGCAGTAGTGATATACCCAAACATAAATATGTGTGAGGAATGCTTTTTCAAAGTAGCCTGGAGAAGTTGTGCTGTTTAAAACTGGCAAGTTTCATCACCTTTGGTTCTTTGGAAGATCCTGCCCAAATCATGTGAAAATACATGTTCATCTAACAGAGATTCCTAGACTTTCTCTTCCTCATTTATGAATGAAAGTTGGAAATGGATCCTGCCATGCTAAGATGTGAGTATTCATACAGAGCAAGTTGTCTTTTTGTTGTGGTGGTGGTTGAGAACTGTTCAAGCATTAGAATCATAGAAATGAAGTGGTTTGGGTTGGAAGGGACCTTTAAGCTCATCCAGTCCCAACCCCCCTGCCATCAGCAGGGACACCTACCACTAGACCAGGCTGCTCAAAGCCTCATCCAACCTGGCCTTGAACACTTCCAGGGAGGAGCAGCCATAGCTTCTCTGGGCAACCTGGGCCAGGGTCTCACCACCCTCAAATAACACTCATCGTAGTTTATGCTTTCAAGACTTAACATGGAGACTTTGGGTATGATAAGGCAAGAGGCCAAAAGCTGTCATCAGCTGTGGAGGTTGTGTATGGCTCTGTGGCAGTGCACACCAAAGGCTGCTGTTGTCTTTTTTTGGTATGATTTATTAATGTTTAGAGAGTAAAGGTGGATAATCTTGTTTGAGCTCTTGTTGGCAGAACAGTGTAAAGTGCTGAAACCATTGGTTAGCTTTTCTGTGACTTCATTAAATCTTGGCTCCATGCCTGTCTCCTTAAAGGATGATGGACTGTGGGTGATGAGCTGGCATACCATTCTGGATGTCAGTTTGTGTAGGAGAATAAATCACAAACCTGCAAGGTAGTAGAGTCTTGGGTTTTAACAAAAAAGCTCAGGAAGACAAACCCCAAACAGCAACGCTTTCCCAAGAAAGGCTTTCCTTGGATAAGTGTTCTTTGGAAGAATGCAGTAAAATTAATCCTGAATGTTAGGAACCACTTTTCAATCTCAACTTTTTTTGTCTGCCAGCTTTCTGTTGGAGTTTAATCTATTAAAGTTCCAAATGAGTGTGAATTCCAGTTCATTGCCCACTGATATTATTTAGGCTGTAAGACTTGTGAAATGGATTTTATTGACACGTTGGGAAGTTAACCCTCTGCTGTGCTGCTGCAAGTGCAGGCTGCCACACTTACCTTGTCAAAATAGCTAATGTAAAATCTTTAGGTATGGGGACATATAGTGATGTCTTAGGTGGCAAATAAATGATATTCATCTCACTCAGAATCTTTATGCTTTTCAGTAGATTGATGAGGAAGTAATAAACTCATATATAATACCAAGTCACTTATTCAGATGTTTTATACCGTTACTTTTTGTGGGCAGCTGTAGGCATGTAAGACAGAAGTCCTGATCCTACTCATGTCAACAGTAGGTGTCTCCTTGTCTTTGATCAGAGTTTCAGAAAGGAGAAGTGTTATCCTCATCTGCCTTTGCTAATAAAACTCATCACTCTCCTGTGTGATGGAAGTCTAAGCGAGGGTCCCCCTTCCCTAGGAAAAGAAGGGAGACGTTTCCAATAGGGTGAGCTCTCTGTACAGAGTTAATAAGACACTTCCTTCCTCCTCTCCCCATACCTTCAAAGGTGCTGTCATGGAAAGCAGGAATGGACAACTGCTTCAGCTGTTTCACTTTCTTTATCTGAAAGTTATGTTTTTATAAGTAGCTCATAAAAGAGTAATAAATTCTGATTTGCTAAAAGCCATCTGGTTAATGGATTGCTTCAGAACTATTTATAATAGCAGCTATCTATGTAATTAACAGTTATAAAACATATTGCTTGTGCCTCTAAAATGCATATTGCCATTGTTTATTAACCCTTCATAAGGGATGTATGGGTGCATTCTAAAATCCAGGACAGATTTTGTTTGAAGAAAGCAAAATATTGAGTTTGCAATTTTAAATACCATTTTCAGCTGTTGGTTGGGACTGGATGATCTTTAAGGTCCTTTCCAACCCAAACCAGTCTGGGATTCTGCATGTTCCTTTCCAGACCATACGGGTCTCAAAAGTCTCCTTCTACTTGAGACAGTTTTCCTAAGTGTTTCTTTAAAAGTCTCACAAGGATCCAGCAAAATAAACACGCTTAGCTGGTCTTGTGTGAAAAGGAAAAAGCCTGCAAACACACAGCAATTTCGGAGAAGCTGGCAGGAATTTTTAATGTGACTGAAAGTGTCTGAGTGACAAATTAGTAATAAAAATGTCAGTAATTAGACTGTAGTAGAATCTTGATAATCAAAACTAGTTGGGTGAGACTAAATATATTCAGATAATGGGAATCAGCTGACGAGAGAGGCAAGCTAGCAGCTTGTACCAAAGGGAGGCTTGGAGAGATGGTGAGTGTTGTGAATAAACAAGCACCTATGACAGAAAAGTAGTAATGAAAGGACAGCTGGATCAAGAGTTTTGAATAGTAGGGGAACATCAGTTCCTTTGAATGAAGGAGGGCAGCAGTAGAACTCTCTACAGTTTTATTGAGACAAGCCTGGGAAGTCTGGCTTAAACCCTCTGAGATTTGCTCTGTCCTACCAAACAGATCCTGTGTTCTCAAGGAGCTGTTCTGCCACCAGCACAAGTTCGTGACATGGGGTGTCAATAGAAATTGGGTCTGTGGTGGGATAAATGGCTTTTCTAAGAGTTAGGACTAGCTGATTTCCTCAGGTAACAGGTTAGTTCTGTGGTAGGAACTGGTGACACACCCTCTGGGGAAAGGGAGGAGACACTGGGAGGTTTTCTGTATTGTTGAGGCAGCTGGTTTAATAATTGTAGTTTATCAGTAAATAAGCTGAAAATGCTGAAAGCTACCCTTTGCAGGAAGAGGAAAGCTTGACAGCAAGGGAAGATGATGTCTGTAGAGAGAAGGAGTACTCCAGTGTCAGTATCAACTGTTGGGTGAGGATGAAAAGCCTTCAGTCTTTGACAGGTGGACAACTTCTAAGCAGGAGCTTTTTGATTCATTGGTTGATAAGTTGAACTGGCTTGGGGGGATGCTGTGATCCTTTAAATCCTTCTTTCTGCTGATTCTGATGCTACATTTATGTCATTCTTCTTGTCCCTTCTCAGGTGGGACTGTGGGAGTAGTACATTAAGTATCTAGTTTAGTGTTTTCATGTGTATCAAACTTGCAGGAGGAGGACAAAGGGCCTTTGGTACGGAAAAGAAAGCAACCCTGGGGAACAGCTATATAGAACATGTAGGATAAAATGGCTCTGGTATGTAGGAAAAGAAATAGGCTGAAAATAGCCTTATTCTGTTGGAAAAAGAAGAAAATTCTTGCTGATGCAGCCTTGTCATAGCGTAACTAGACTTAACACAAATGTGGTTCCCTTTGTCTTTCACAATTTACTGTTTTAATTACTGTAACGTGGGGTTACTGAGCTGTCCCTTCTGTGGTGCAGCAGGATCGTTTGGGACAATGGCAATCACAAAGCACATTACTGCTGCAGCACCACTGATCTTAACTGTTCTTGAAAATACTACTTTTCAACACCATTTGATTTGAGGCACCTATATTAGTGAGAGCCAGGAGTTCTTCACAGTGAAGAGTGAGGCAGAGGCACCTCCAGAAGGTGATTTGGAAGTGCCTGCACTAACGTCCTGACCCGAATCACCCTCGTGAGTAGCGAGTCTCCTATCTTGTCCTGATTGCTCAACAGAGATTTTTAGGATCAGTTAGGAGGGAGGAATCAGGGTCTGCAGGCCTGTTTGAACCTTTAGTTCCCTTAATACTTCTAAGCCCAGTTTATTTCTGCTTGCCTTCTGTGTGGCACGTAGAGGTTTGCCAGAGCATCGTTTTCTGACCTCCCCTACTTGCCCTCAGCAGGGATCTCAGCCTGGTTTCTGATGATACAGTTCTGTTCACACAAGGCCACCCTTTTCTTCACATCCTTCTTCATAAATAGTTAATATCTGGATATTTCAGGCTTCCCCCTGGAGAACCTTGCTTTCACTAACCAAGAATTTACTGAAAAATTGATATCATGCTTGAGTGATCAAGGGATGCTTACACCAGGGGTGGCTGCGACTTCTGCATAAGGTCAGAACCTCGTATCTTAATTGATAATTGGAGAACAAGATGTGATTCATATTTAACTGGACTTGGCAGGAATGTAGGCAGCTTTTCAATTAGCTAGTAGCTTCTAAATCACTTTGTCAGTGTGAGGGGTATTTATTGCTATAGGTGCCTGTTTTAGTTCCAGCTTTAGGATGCTACTTACACTCTCCAGAAAGAAGCACAGTCGTGCTTCCAAAAATAAAACAGATTTCCCACAGGGAAATAAGGAGTGGACTAATTGGGCTTCTAGAGTTATCTCATTGCTGTATATGCAACTCTAATTTATGCAACTGAAATTATTCACAAATTTGTGTCTGCCTTACCTCCATGATGAAGGAAGTGTGTGTACGTGATTATTTCTGCACCTGGGCTAACACAGTCAACTATTAATTGAGCTTGGCCGATGCTGGTAGATAAAAGTCATTTTACCCAGGGAAACAATGCTGGTGATGGTGAAAGACAGGCTGGTTGAGTTGAAGGTTGATCATGCACAGAGATGGCTGTGAGTTAACAGATCAAATCCACACTTCAGTTCCCAGTGTGGAACCAGTGTTGCAATTAATGGATCCATTCCAGCTTTTTTTGGCAGCTGCTTGGATGACTTTACCAGCTTTTGAATTGACCAACCAATTTATGCAAATTTGAGGGGGATAGGAGTATCAAAAATAATAATGTGCAGTAAGCTTTGTGAGTATAGGTAACTAGTGGGAAGTGAGAGGAGAATGCTCCTGCTAGTTCCTGATATAGCTTCTCACTGAAGTTATAGCATAAGCTTTTTACTAGACATCAGAAAACCCACCTTGTGCAAAACACTAAGAACACACAACACACAAAAAGAGATTTTGGAAGTTTTGTTGCTTAAGAGAACTACCAGGGTTGCATGGTTGCCATTTCCCTCCTCGCTCTCCTCTCTAACAGTTAACTACCAGCCTCCCTTTTTTTATTTATTTTTTTTTCCCTTCAATGTGATACATGTTCACACCAGTATTGATGAAAGTAAACAAAACAGAGCTGTGAGGGCTGACACTCCTTTAAAAAGATGGGATAAAAATCAATATGTGCTAAGTGCAAGTGGGTAGAGAGAGTGGCAGAAGAAAGGAATTGGGGTTTTTTTTTTAAGCTACCAAGAAGCATTGCTTCCAGCGCAAAGGTAGAACATAACATCTTTCTTTTTATAATGAAGTTTTGTGTAACCTCACTAATGGCAAGAAAAAACCTTAACAATTATGTGCATGTTCTCTTCAGAAGAAAAAGAAAGAAGAGGCTTCTGTTCTAGAGATGGAACAAAAAGCTCCCTTTTCAAACCTTTCTCATCTAAAAGGAGACTGACCTGTCTTTTACTGAGTCTTGTATACACTGATTTTTTTTTTTTTTTTTACTGTTTCTGACCTCATTAGTGGTTACTGGAAATAATTAAAACCCATAGCAGAAGGTCATAATGGAGGCTAGGACAAAATAATATAATGAGTACAATAATGTAGGCTTTTAGATATTGTTGCACATTATTGTACATTATCTGACTTATTCTTCTCAACTGTACAAATGGCTTCCTCAACAACACTGAACTATGTAGTACAAAAAAAGAAAAGTGACGATGCCCCTGATGACTTACTCCTTTTCATTCTAATTCTAGGGAAAAAAGCCAGAATTAAAGGTAGTAGAAAGCATGGAAAGAGCTTACTCTTTGTCTCAGTCTTTTGCACTAGCATTCATTCTGAGGGCAAAATTTTCTTCTGGGGATGCAGGTGAGATACGAGGGATCCTTAGGGGTTTGCTTTTGAAAGAGAAGAATGCTTGTGTGAGATCTGTGATATCTATTGAAAGATTTATTAATTGCTTGTATATAGAAAAATTAAGCTGGCATAATGAGACAACCTGGTTCTGCACAATGGAGATCACTCCTTTGGTGGCCATTTGGTGGGCAGGTCCTTAACATTTGCTGTTGCTCACTGGAGTGTGGCAGATGAGACTTGTTTGTTTAAATAATACCTCTTGACTCACTTTTCCTGTTGTCAGTTATTTTAAATGTGTTCTAGTACTTCCAGTCAGTGGCTGAATTTGGCAGAGCCTGTAACCATGTGCCATCAGATAGTACATTGCACTGGGAAAGCAAAGGATTGTGCTCACTTGGACAGCTCGGAGCTGTGGAGCAAGAGGCAACAGGAGTCTGCATGGATTTCCTGATGTTCTCACTTTGAATGGAAAAGGGCTGTGTGTGTTTTTGTGTAAAACCTCAGAGGTAGCAGAAAATCACTCTTGACTAATTCACTCCACTCTGCTTGTAAAAAGCCATCCCCTCAAGCTGTAGAATTAATATGTAGATAGATATTGGTCTCTTGCATACATGGCATTTCAGGGATAATATTACTTGGTAACAGTGCATTGTAAATAATAATCTTTCATTTGTTATTACAGCTTAGGATAGCCATTTTAGTACTTTGCATTGGGTGGAAAAGAAAAGGTCAAGGTATGAAATGACTTCCTTGGAGTCACACAGGCAGCACAGCTGCAGAAGAGCAGAGAGTTGTGCCTCAATACTCTGTTTTATTCTCATGCTGCAAAAGTGAGATCATTATTATTGCTCTTCAGGTCTTTTTTAAGAAGTGTGGGCTGTCTAGTGGGGTTTTGAGAGTAATGTGTGTATTCCCTCTTGTGACAAGTTGTGCACAAACACACAACCCAGCTCTCGCCAGGCTCCGTTAGCGCCAGTCTTGTTTGTAATGTAGTAGATTTCATTTGAATTTTACCCTGGTGCAATGGTGAAAAGGAAAACAGTGATGTTGGTTTACATCTTGACTTACTATTTCTCACTATTATTTCTTAGACAGGTGTTGCTCTTATATTTATTGTGACCAACAAGGTCTGCAAATACATTTATTTTGCCGAATTTCACTGGAGATAGTGAAATGAATGTTTGCATTTTCACTTCATTGTTTTCCATAAGAAAAAACTCCCTCTTCGAGGGTCTTCTTCCAGTAACAAATGTTACTAGTCTTCTATTTATTGTAGCTGTTGATTCAGGGTGTTGGTTAAGCATCCACACTTTAAATATATTTGCCTTGGAATTTATGTGCTATATAGAACGGTAGTGTAGCCACGTGATGGTCTGTACCAATAGGGCTGTTTTTAAAACACTTCCCTGAACAATTTTCTATCATTGTCTTCCATTTATCTTTGTCTCGGTTCCGGCCTGTTAATGATGGAGAGAGCTGGTTTGGGTGAAGGTTTGCTATTAACTTAATTATCTTTTTATCAGGTCCACTGTCTTACTGCAATAAACGCTGCTTGCTCAGTCTCTTTTTCACCCCGAGTTCTGCATTTGCGCTGCAGATTGTCTGCTAAAAATGTGCCAGGGGTTTTTTGGTTTGTTTTAAATGTCCTGACTATGGGATGGCTCATGACTGACTGTCAGTCCTGTAGAAGTTAAAGTGTGGAGTTGCAGTACTGATGTTAAAGCAAGGAAAGGGCTGTGGTTGGATGGATGTTCCTAGCCGAGGTTCCCTATCTCCTTTACTCCTTGTGCATGACCCTTAGCATAGGAGACTTTCACATGTGCCATCATTTTCTGCTGGAATCCCAAAAGGCTCTTGTTTAGGAGCCTAATTAAGATCTCTGTGCATAGATGGATGGCAGTGTCATTCCTTGTCACCCTGTGGTGTTGAGCAGGAGCATGTCACCTCTTCATCTCAGCTTTGACCTGTGTGTACAGAAGGTGCGTGTACAACCTCTCAAGTTGGTAAGAAACTACCTCTGTTCCTTTGTGGGAGAAAAAAACCCACAGTTGTTAATTTTTGCTTTTGTTCCAAATCCTAAACGCTACACAAAGCCAACTTTCACGTTTCCATCGCAGTCGTGCTGCTTTGCTTTCCCACCTCAGCAGGAAGAAGTGGCTTCCTCGGCTCACGCTGTGATTTGTACCTGTGCTTCCAGGAGCCTGACCCAACTGTGCTTGAGTGCTTCAGTCTGAAAGATTGACCCGTGCCTGCAAGTGCTTGAGAGTCATGTAGTTATTTATCCCCTCATGCCGTTGTCACAGTTGGCTTTAATTTCTTACCTAAAAGTTAACTTGAAGTAAATTCACTGAGTCATGTTGTCTGTGCCATAGCTCACCTCGTACTCATCTTAAGAGCAGCCGCCATTCAAATCTGCATCGACATGGCACGTCCCTGATTTTCAGTGTTACCTGCAGCTGTGAAATACAGAGCATCGGAGCACGCCACGAACTGACCTCGGAAAGGGCTTTGGAAACGGCAGCCTCGCACTAAGATTCTAAACCTATGGTCAGGAACTTGGGTACTAACACTTTGCTAACAGTGTAGAGAATACTCAGTGGCTCCGTTAGGCTTGCCTGGTTCTCAGAGCAGTTCTCTGCTGGTATGTTGTTTCAGGTGTGAAATTAATGTTCATAATCTGAAAGTGTTCCTTTAAAACAGGTTTTATTACACCTGTGCATATTTTTAATGCACAGCTCCGAACGTTGCATCAACAACCTTTTTCAGGTGTCTTTTAGAAACCGTGGCACATTGATATACTGTCACATCAATAAATTAAGTTAAGGGACTAACCTAAACAAATGCCAAAATCATTAGCGGTTAATTAACCTTCTGTACTTCTCTCCAAATTGACTTTGGTTTAATTGACGACGTGGGCTCAGTTCACTTGCTCTGTGCTCATACAAACAAACAAAAAGAACATGACACAAAATTGAACGAGAGGGAGGGGAAAGAGGGAGAGTGAGGAGACTGGAAAAGACGTGCAGACACATCATCTCCATCGCAGGGCACCAGCAGCAAACTGTGAACTGGGTGGCTGCAGCCGTGGAACTGGGAAAGGCTGGGTGATGCTTAGGGCTCCACTGTGCTTCCCTTGCCCCTGGCACCAGTAAGGATGTCCTGTTGGGCTGTGTGGTGAAGGTTTCAGTTCTAGGGTTTGTTTGGGGGTTGTGGTGGTATTTTATTTCATTTCATTTTTTAAGAACAACAAAAAAGCCCCAGTTTCCTCAACAGTCCTGATAGCTGTGCTTACATCCTCCAAGGAAGCTTCCACCAGGCCCTGCGTGTGTGCAGGTGTTAGTGCTGTGAATGATTTCTGAGCTCTGACCTGATGACTCTGTGGTGGTGGCGCGTTGTTAGTGCTTGGCTGCATTTGGAGCTGTGCACCTCGAGCCTGGTCCTGCTGCCTGGAGTCTGGAGAAACATCTCCTGTGTGGGTGAAACCGCAGCGACCTGGGGGTGGCAGAGCTCTTCGGGCTGATGGGCTAAAGTACTTCTGAAGAACATTAAAAGAGCTGCTCCACTGAATACAGATGATTCAAAAGTATTTGTCAGAAACACTGTTCAAAGAGCAGAACTTTCGCTTGAGAGCTTTTTTCCCCTGGTTTTACTGCCACATAAATAAATATTACTATACTCGTGTTCTTCAAATATTTTAGTGTAACCTATTACCTTGAATTTTGCCACAGTTAATGTCAAGTTCCATATGCCTAAAATATTAGTCAAAATATTTCTGAAATGGCATTTGCTGTTGGAAAAATGCTGTGTTGACAATAAATACTGTTCTGCTTCCAAAGGAAGTTTACATAAATTAAAAAAGTTGTTTTCTCTTGTTAGAAAAAAATGCTAAAAATCTTTTCTTTAACTTTTTGGTGTAGATAGGATGTTAATATGCATAGAGTCAATTTTTATGTACATATATAAATAGAAAGTGCAGAGCTTGGTTTGGTAGTTTTTTGTTTTTGTTGAAGGCAGTCCCTAGAGATTCTAGTAGATACAAGAGATTTAGCCTGCCGAAGAAGAGGGTATTGGAATGAAAGTAGCTGATTTTGGTGTAGATGATAGTAAAATACGATATGCATGTAGATCTACCTGAGCTGTGAAAGAATAATTTCCTTTTTTATTTCTTTTTTTTTTCACTTTGAAAGTAGTTTGTGACTGCTAAACTTGTCCGGATTATCCTGTTTCTTTTAGAAAGGGTCTTAAGTAAAGTTCTGCTTGATCGAGTTTTGTTTAAAATTGTTTAATGTATGTGTTACTTTATTTTCTTCCCTTAGATGCTTGTCTTAAGTTTAATGACTTGGAAGCAGCGGTGAAAATGGTACATTTAAAAACCACAAGAAATAACATGTTAAATCTGTAGGAAATAGGCTTGTCCAGTGACTGTGCAAATAAGAAAAATTTATGTATATCAATTTAATTATTTCTCCTCGCTTCTTCCCTCATCCCGTTTTCCAAGTTGAGGGAGTTGGCTGTGGGATTTCTGCAGGGCTGCTGGGACGTGGATTTGTGAGTCCATTTTGGGCAGGTTTGGAGTTCACTGGTAACTTTTTTTCCTCCTGTGATGAGATTTCCTTTCATTAGCTCCCGCTGACTGTGCAGCGTTTGGACGGCGCTTTCCATCGCTCTCGGTGAGCAGTAAAGTTACAGCCACCCTCAATGCAGGGAGCACGGAGGAGGAAACAATTCATTTTGGTGTTTGGGATTGCCACATAACTCTGAAATGGCAGAGGGAAGTGGAGTTTAATGCTCACCCTTCAGTTAGAGGGGGTGTCTGTGTTATTGGCATTCTTGGGTCAGACTAGCGATTAAATGATGCCTTTTCGTTTATTCAGAGTTGATTAGTCAGGGATGGATTTAAAGATGGGATTTCCTTCTGCATTAAGAGTTAGTTTGGCAAGAGAGATTCAAGGTGAGCTGAATATTAGAGATTAGAAGGAGAATAATCAAACACACCTGTGAAAACTGAGAGTATGATAGGATTTACACTTGAGAAATTTCAGTCTTGCCACATATTCATGTTTGAATGGGGAGGAGGTGGGAACAGGTGAATTTGGCTCCTCTTTTGTCCAGTCCTGCAACAAACTATAACTTAGTTTATCAGAAGAAATTGGAATTTTTGGTTAAAGCTTGGTTCTGGCTGTTTCCCAGATAGCATTGTTTAGCTTTGCAGTGAAAATTCACAAAGTATATTCTCTAGTCTGCTTTTCATTGCTCAGTTTGAGTTGTAACAAAGAGTTTATCTAAGAAAATTTAGAACAGATATTTTTATTTTCTAATCCCTTTCAGTGTTATAATAACTTGCTTGTTGTAATACCATTTTACTTATCCAACTCCCCTGAACCTGAGGTGCAGCATCATTTATAATATGATTTAAAGACTAAAAAGAAATGGCTCAACCTGTAATATCTCAAAAATGCTTGTTCTCAAGCAGTGATTTCTGGTGCTTCTTGACTTCTGGCTCGCGAGGCCATTTATGTAGCCTAGTTAGGACACAGAATTTAACAGTTCTGTGAGGAAAAGCATTTGATTTGAGTTAATACTGAGTGAAAGGGATATATATGGTTGCTGGGAGAATAGTTAGTGAATGTGTGCAGAAGGCACAGCTGAAGAAACTGATCTCAACTGAACATAAATAACATAAAAACTTCCCTAAAGAAGATACTAAAGAGCACACTTTGATCTTCATATTGTCAAGGGCGTAGCAGCTTTTTGGTACAGATGATGTACTCCCACAAATAGAGTTGAAATGATTTTTTTTTTTTTAAATGTATATTTTAAGATGATTTGGTGAAAACAGAGAATTATGGTTCAGTAGCCTTTGGTACCTTCTGAATTGTATTAACATGGCTTTTCATGCTCAGCAAGTATCTTGGAGATACATTTATGGACTTTTCAAGTGCCTCTTCACTGTTGGTAGGGCATCTTGGAAACTTGGCACAGCTTATTCTTAGGAGAATTACATATAGCACAGCACTGCTCATTTGATTATGGAGCTCCAGTCCAGCTGGGGTGTGGGCCAAGCTGCTATGGACCATGTCACAGGAACATTAAAGGTCCATCAGTCACCCATGAGACACATCTCTGCTCTTATGCAATTGCAGTAACAAATCTGGTTTTGCTTCTAGGGCTGCATTGCTGTTTGATAGCTTAAAGCTGTGACTGTTGTTAAAACAGGCTGTGCAGCTAGACAAAAAGGGGAGAATAAAAGAGTTTTTAAATGACAAAACTACTAAAAAGAGCAGTTTAATGTTGTCACACAATAGTAAATACAGGAAAAAAAACTTAGATGGAAAATTTAACATGCTTTAATACTCTGAGCAACAGAAATATTTCAAGTGTACTGAATAAATTGAACATTTTGAGCAGTGATCCTTTCTTTCTCATTTCACACATTATACTCTCCTTTTTTCCCAACATTGCAATTGCATTTCCCTACATAACCACAAACATTTCTTTATGAAAAGTCATGCCTTTTAAGACAGAAATGTTTGGTTTGAAAATGGTTTCTGATTTTACTATTAAATATGTTTTCAAAACAGATTTCCCTGAAACTTGTTTGTCAAAGGGATATTGCAAGCAGTATGTTCTGTTGTGTATACAAAAGCCCATTACTTAAATCCAAGGAAAATCAAATTTTAACAGGCCATGCAATTCTATTATATTTTTTTGAAAAATAAGAAGACAGTAAAAATCCAATTTTTAAATAAAATTGGTGCCTATTTGATCTATAATCACTAACTTGATGTAATGCTGTATGAGAAGTAGAACCTTTAACCACCTTATTCTTCCCTGACTGTGGTCTGCAGGATTTTCTGTCCTCCTCTGAAGCTGCTTCCCAGTGCAGATGTATAAGCTGCTGTTGTGTCTCCCCTGTTCAGGCTGTATTTTCAGCATCTGGGCTTGACTTCTGCCTCCTGAGATGGATGTGGCAGCGGAGCATCCATATCTTGGCACCTTTTTGTCTGGTCACAGCTCAGGATCTTTGCTGAGCTGGTAAATGAGAAGAGGTCTTGTGTGCATAGAGAAGCAGGAGGAGATGATGAGTTTCTTCCCCAGAGGTTGGGTTTTATTAGATATTGTACAGAGGTAACTAAGAGAGAGCTGCTGCGATAGGGACCGGCAGCAGCAGCCCAAGGGCTGCATCCAGCGGGGATTGTGTGGTTTGTAGATATTATGTTATCCATTTGCTCACTGCTTTGTCTGTCCTGTTTTTATTATGATGGTGCCTGGAGAGGGCCTACCATGTGCCAGTCACTGCAAGCACAAAAACTCTTAGGCCTAGCTCTGTACATATTACTTTTAAAAAAAAAGATAAATAAAAAAGACAAATGACAGGAAGAGAAGATGTAGTAAGGACTTTGGCTTGCCTGATGCCCTGCAGTGTCCTGGTGCATGATTTTAACCACCCTGCTTGTTCAGAAGCCAAATCTACTGTTTCTTCTGGGAAGTCCCTGTGCAAGGGCAAGCATTTTGAGGAGAGCTTGGGGTTTTGAGGGTGGCAGAAGAAAGGAGGTTCAGCTCAGATGTTTAGAAAATGGGAAAGCAGGGAAAAGCCGGCTACCTGTAGTTGACAGTTTGCTGTGTGTTCCTGTCATTAACTACCACCATGGCACGGTGGCATCAGCTCTGGTGACAATGTGAAGTAGCAGCTCAGTGCCTGGCTGGAGGAGGAGTGACTCTGTGTGTTCATGTTCCAAGTTCTTGTACTTCTCCCCACAGGAAAACATTGAGTGTGCTTCAGGGAGCCCAGCATAAAACCTTTGCTGGAGAAATGGCTCCTGTTGGTTAAAGAAACACAAAAAACCCAAGTGTGCTCTACCTGCAGCTTTCAGGGGATTCCTTGATGAGAAGCTATTTCACCTTGCTCCTTCCAGGCAATGATTGGACACTGCCCAGGAAAAACCCCCTTTGCTCAGAGGTCCTGCTGATCTGCATCTTCTGTCTGGCTGCAGGCAGTGCAGGAGCTCAGCACGTTCAGGGTTTGCCCCAGTGCTCATCTCAAGTCTCTGCACAACCTTTTCTTGCTGTAATATAAATCTGCTTTGTAAGTGTTCTTTTTATTTTATTTTTTTTAAGTAAGTGAGCACCTCTAGTAGTAGGTTTTGGTAGTGATGGTAAGAACACTGACTTTTGTGACTTTAGCAGTCTCTGGACTATGAGTTAGTGTTTTTCTTGCCTTGTCATTATTTAAACTACTCCTAGCCTTGTCATTATTTAAACTACTCCTCTTGCCTGTCGGCCTTTGTAGTGGAAGGCTAGTTCTTAATTTCTCTGGCAGTTTCTTTGTGAAATGGCTCAATGCTGTTGCAGAAAATGGCTTTTTTGTGTCAGTGGTGACTGAAAGCAAATATTTCAGGCATGAAGGGGTACAAGGGAGAGACTCCTTGACAGCAGGCTGAAAACCCTCCTGAAAAAAGCCTTTCTCCTCTCAGGGACACATCAGCCTCTGCAATTTCCAGGCAGTGTGGCAGGAAACATTACAGAATCCTAAAGTGTCCTGGTTTTCAGCTGCGCCAGAGCTGGTTGCTTTTCAGCAGCTGGAACAGCGCTGGGGTTTGGGTTCAGCTGGGATTTGTTATAAGAACATTGATAACCTCCCAGTGTTTTCCGTTGGCACTGGAAGTTGAGGTGTTTTGCTGATCTACAGGTGCAAGGTCTGAGGGGTGAGGAATATTGACATGGATCAGCTCCATGGGCACTGGGCTCTGCCAAGGGGCTGTTCCATCTCCTGTCCCCCATGGGCAGGAGATCCATGAGGGGCTCTTCCTCTCTGGCTCTCTCTGGCTCTCGCTCGGGCTCTGGCTCTCCCGGGATTGCGGTTTCGGTTCGGGATTGTCGCTCCTCTGGGATGGTGATCTGGGAACGGGCCGGGCTGGGTCGGTGGGTGGTGAGCAGTGGCACTGGGTGTCACTCATTTGCATATTTTATTATTGCTATTAACATTATTTTTATTGTAATATCATTATTATTATAAGTTTTATTTTATTTCAGTGATTAAATTGTTCTTATCTCACCCTAAGGATTCTCCTTCTCCTTGCCTCCCAGTTCTCTCCTCTGTCCCCTGGTTGGGGGGGATTGAGCGAGCATCTGTGTTTGGCTAATAGCCAAGTGAAACCACCACATGAAGGACCTGCAGCAGGTCAGAAATGGTTATCCTTACCACCAGCCTCTGGCTGCCATGGCATACATGGGAAGGGCAGAACAAAGAGGCTTTCTGGCCCTTGTTTTGGGGGGACTAAGAAGATACAATATCCATAACCTGGGATGACTGGATAGTGGAGCAACAGAAATTTATGGATGAATTTAGCCATAAAAGCCCACGGCAAGAACTTAAAGGCAGCATTTGGGTAATTCCCAGCTGTTCTCAGAGGAATCAACAACAAACCTTGCTCCAGAGGTGTTAAACTAGGTGCTGCATGGAGTTCTGTTTGCACTGACTGGCAGTAAACTCTTTAATATGTGGAAGAGGGCTGAGCACTCAGTAAGTAAAAGGAGAACTACACATACTGAATGCTGTTAATGCAAGCTGCTACCTCAGGAGTAAGTTTCCATAGTTGGTTTGTTGTTTGTTGTTTTTTTTTAAGCAGGTATATACTAGCAATCTGCTGTTTGATCATGTTTGCAACCAAAACACTTAGCACAAAAAGTGTGTGTAGCTACCAGCTGTCAGGAATTTCCATGTTTGTACCACAAAGCATCTTTGCCTGCTTCTGTTCTCGTCTGTGTCCCAATAATTTACTAATTGCCATACCTTTGCCTTACAGTGACACCTGCTGCCAAGGGCAGACTTGACAGAAAGCTTGCTCTTAGCTCAAAGGTGTAATTTTCTGCACCCCAGTTGATTGCTGGTAGCTTTTCTAGAATATATTCCAGTTCCCTATCTTCTTCCTGAATATGATATTATTGCTAAAGAAAAAAAAAAAAAAAGCCCCTCAGGCCAGCAGTTGGAACCCACATGGTGTAAATGGGCCAGTCCCAAACTTATTCCCAAATTTAATCTCTCTTTATCGAAGCTCCTTTACTCTGCGGGTGCCATGTGACGTGTGGCTTCAGAAACAACTTCAGAGCAACTGATGTCATCTGCCTGGGGTTGTGCAAGGCATTTGGCACTGCCCCACGTGACATCCTTCTCTCTAAGCTGGAGAGACAGGGACTGGATGGGTGGACCAGTGGTGGATAAAGAACTGGCTGGATGGTTGCACTCTGAGAGGCTTTGAGCAACCTGTTCTCATGGAAGGTGTCCCTAGATATGTGTTTGGGAATAGACACTTTGGCTGAATTGAAGTAATTGTGTGGCTAACACCTGGACTCTGCTGAATTCCCAGTATCTGCTAACCATGGTCTTGATCTATTAATAAGGGGCTTGATTCCAGGCATGTCTCTGATAACCTCCCTAATTCACACCTGGAACTGGTTGCAGCTGGTACCAGAGGCAGATTTTATAAGGTGACTCCAGTGGAAGGTGTCCCTGCTGATGGCAAGGGGGTGAAACTGGATGAGCTTTAAGGTCCCTTCCAACTCAAACCATCCTGTGATTCTGTGACCCCTTCTTCCCCTTTAAATCCCAGTTAGAACTCATTTCTGAGTTCCAAGCTGCTATGGGGCTGGCTCACTCCCTTAGGGTGCAGGTAGCCAAATACAGAGGCTGGATCAAGATTGATCCTGGAATGGGAACGCTTGAGCTTTCTGCAGGAAAACATTGATCTGTCACTTGCAATCTTCTGTTCTTTCCTCAGGCAGATGTCCCAATAATTCGGTCAGGGATTGAGCAAGAGAAATTGGACTGGACATGCTAAGTTCAGTGTAAGGGCTCACAGGTATGCCACAAATCAAATGAGTTCATGCCAAAAAAAAGAGAAAAAAATTAGCAGAGTTGCTGCTGGCTAGGAATTGAAATTACACCCGAAGAGAAACTTCAGTGATATCCTCTTAGATGAGAGATTTTGTTAGTTTGTAGTTCAGTGGAATCTATTTTCCACTGTCAAAACAGATAACTTATTACAGTAATAGAAAAATAACATTGTTTTTTCCAGCATGAAAGTAATCCCAGCAGGGATACACATACTGTACCATGCTAATACAATTCTACTTTAATACAAAGTAGAAACTTAATATCATTCCTGAGATGTTACTATTGCATTATCAAAAATGAATTTCAGCGAGAGCAAAATGACTGATGTTCCAAACAATATTATTAAAGTTTGCAGCAGGTCTCTTACAGACTGCAATGATAATGTAAAGGTTAGCTTTAATTATTTGTAATTTTTTATTGTTTTTCTGTACTGTTACTTTTGATTATCTCCTCTTATACAAGCATTTATTTCTTAGTGTTCTTATTTTGAACAAAATGGTGGGTTGGTGGCTCTCTTGTTTTATGCATTTCCAAATGCATATTGCATCATGTGGTGGCACTCCTCTTCAGAAGAGGAGAGACTGGGAATGCCCTGGTGAATTCAGCTGTGTCAGGAGGGAATTGTTTCTTTAAACATTGCTTGGGTTTTTTTCATTGTATGTGAGGAAATGCACCACAGTCTCATCCTTGGTAGGGAGTGACAGGACAGTGCATGAGGTTATTGCACATGCAGATAATTAGCACGGGGGCTCCCCTTTTATTCTTGCTTATTTTATGAGAACCTGTCGTCTTTTTATTTATTTTCTGAATATATTTGTACCAAACAGCAAAATTCCATGCTTTTTTTGGGTTACACTTTCTGCTTTTCTCTCACAGTTGCTAAACTCTAGGTAAAATAATTGCATGCTTCATAAAGCAGACCCTGAAATAAAAGGCAGAGGGGCTGGGGAGTGGTAGTGGGGGAGAAGGGAGACAGTAGGTGAAGAAGAGGAGATGAATTCTTTGGTGCATGTGGGAGGAAAAGTGAGGCTGACAGGGTGTTTGTGTTGCTGTGAGTTGATGGGATGATGTGTGGATCTAGGAGCTGGGATAGATGAAATGGCAAAGAGGGAGCTATTAGGGATTGAGACAGTGAAGGAAGAGCAAAAATATGGAGCATTAGCTCGAGCTGTTATGGGCACCTTGTGTTTGGACAGAGTGATGAGTGTGGTTTGAATCCTGATGCTTGAGGAATAGAGACCTCTGTTCAGCTCAGGGAAGTCAGAGACCTTATCAGAGAGTGAGGGCCAGCTGCATGCAGGAACTTCACAAAATACAACTTAAATGCCATTTTATGTCCCTCCAGGTAAGCCTTTAAAACTGTAGGAGTGGAGTTGGCTACAGGAAGAAATAATCACATAAAGGAAAGTTTAACCTACTTTTGTGGTTCACAGTTATTGATTTTGGTTTGCTAAAAGAGCAACAGTATCAAGTGTTTCTGAGATGGAAAAGCTGGCTGTTAAACCAAATTTCTGATATTATTTGTTTTTTTTCCTGGGGGACGATTGACAGGTTGAACTGTGACTCGATGATACTCAGGTTTACCCGTGCACAAGATAAATGGCAGCGAATTCCTCTCTGTAGACCAAGGGGAGGTAGCAGAGGACCTGGTCAAGAAGGGATGAGTAGAAGGAGAGAGAACTGAGTATCTGGGGAAGACAGGAGTTCTCTTACTTTAAAACAGGGAGATCAGAGCCAGGTGAAGACTGATTTCTGTATAATTCTTGTGCTTCGGAGCCCAATAGGTAATGGTAGTGTGGGCTCCAAGGGTTTTTGGAAGATGAAATCCAGATTAAACAAGTGAAAGGGATTTTTTAACAATTTTAGCAGCTCTTCACTAGCAATACTGATATAAACCAGGCCAAGTGCAGGAGCACACAACTTTAAATGAAAATGTCATCGGTACCAATCTGGAATCCCCAGCACATCTGGTAGATAGGGTAGCATGGGATTGCTGCAGCAACTCAAATCCCATTTGAGCATCCTGTCTTCTCATATTTGCTGTTGCTGGTAATGAAGTGTTTATTATGGACAGAGCTTGTAAATTAAATAGAATATTGATATTCTTTTTGGCCAACATTTGGCTGATTTAAATAAAGATATATTAGATATACTTAGGATAATTTTTTCTCCCACCCTCATAAGCTGTGTTTCTATGGAAAACTTAAAAGGGTGATAATTTCCAATTAAGTAGCAACATTGAAAAGGAACACTTGCTATTAGTAAGATTCACAGCTACTGCATAGTTCTTGGATTTAATTTTTTTTTCACTGGACCATTTTGAGAACAAAGAGCAACAAATACAGTGTGTAACGTATTGCTGTTTAAACCAGACTCTGTTCTGGGATTTTGCTTGTTTGTTTCTCTGGGAATGTGTTCTTAAAGCAGACTTTGAGCATAAGCTCAGGTGTGCTAAATCTCAGGTTTTATTTATCAAATGCATAGGTTTCAACTACAAGGAGAAAATAGTCCCAAAGAAGACGCCAGTATTTTGGTTCAATAAAGATTAAATGGTTTGGCTTATGATCAAGGGATGGCAAAATGCTTTTGCATTCACATTAATTTAAAGGGGATATAATACAGGTAGATAGGAGGGAATTTACACAAAACAAAGAATTCCTACCTGGTTTCCATGAATTCAGACTTTGTTATATGCTTTGTTATAAGTCCAGTCTCTCTTCTTCAAAATGAAAAATATGGACCAAAATGAGAGGAAAAGGTCTTCGTATTCCCCAAAACACAGTATTAAATTATGGACTCTCCTATATTAAAAATCTCCTGAAAGGCTGGATTTACCTCCAGTAAATTGACAGTTTTACAGTTTCAATCTTGTGTTTTGCTGCTACTTGTTGGGTTTTCAGGTCCTCATTACCTTTGCATCATAAAGAACAGTTCTATATGCATTAGGAAATTGTATTTACCATCCTAATTTTTCCTTCTCTGGTTTCTTGTTTGTCTCTCTTTTTGATACGTCTTTCCAAACGACTTTTAGACCACGGTTAGTCTTTGCAATACTTTAAATTGTTTTTTAAGAAGGTGTCGGTGCAAGTTAGATTGTTTCAGAAATTTATGCATTGTAATATTGTAATTGTCTTTTAACAAAATCAGAGTGTCTGAGATTTGAGTTCTGAAGTTTCCTTGATGCAGAAAAGTTTTTGTTAGACTGTGATATAAAATGGTTGTGTGGAAATCTATTCTGGGCTGCGAAGGAACGGTGTGTGTTTTAGTAGCCTGAGAATTAATATATTTTGTGCTATTTAAAATAGGTGTGTGGTTTTTTTGATGAGTTGCAGGCTACTGCAAATCCAATTTAGGCAAACAAAATTTGAAATACAGATGTGGTAGCTGAAAATAATTAATCATAGACGTGAATATGAACTTATCATGCTCCTTGCTTTACGCTGCAGGTTGGCTTGAGTTATTAGTGCATGCTGTTCTGTGGAAGCAGAAAAGACAATTCTGATTCTGGCTGTGCTGAGGAATGTAGTCTTGCTGGTGGCCAGTAGAAGTAGGAGATGATTTCTTTTTCTTTGGTCTCTTGGCAGAGCTGACCACCCTATTCAACATATTACTGCCCTGCTGCTGGCATTGAATCAGCAATGCCAGATCAAAAAAGAAAAGAGCTTTTTTTCTCTTTACAGTCTGATCCTTTGTGCAAATTTGGATGCTTTAATGCTAATAAAGGTGATTTTAAAAAAAAAAGTTAAAATCAATTTTTTCCATGTGGAATTAGAGTCAGCTTGCTACTAAAGTTTGCCTGATAACAACGCTGGCAATTAAAATTGCAAGCAGTTGTGGTATTCCATCATGTTTGTAGCTGTTTATCTTCCTTGTGTCAGAAGTCAGTGTTGCAGCAATGGAAAAGATGAAGTAGTAAAAAGTTGTATTCCAAATTTGAAGTACATGTTATGCTGAATTAATGGGGCACAGGAGATGGAACAGCCCCTTGGCAGAGCCAAGTGCCCATGGGGCTGATTCATTGCAATACTCCTTGGGCTCCCAGACCTTGCACCTGTAGACCAGCAAACCACAAAGTCCTTCAACTTCCAGAAACAAAAATGCAAACACTGGTGTGTTATCGATGTTTCTCTCCTACCAAATCCCAGCTGAACCCAAACCCCAGCGCTGTTCTGGCTGCTGAAAAGAAACCAGCTCTGGCCCAGCTACAAACCAGGACAATATCCACCCCTATTCCACACCATTTATGTCATGCTCGGTTTTTCACACATTCTAGTACAAACCAGGACACAACTGCACATCATCTGGGGAAGAGCTGTGGTCCAGAACAAGCTCCATGGCACTGGCAGGTCACTCTGCAAACCAGGATCCGGGCCAGCCCTGGGGAGAACTTGCCAGTCCCCAGGGAATTCCTGGTGTCAGAGACCAGCCGTCAAGAAAATGCAGATACATGACTGGGGAGAGCTTGGATTCCTAATGACTCTGGAAAAGACAGGATTTAAACCACAAGCAGGATCTCCTGCTTATGTTTCAGCAGCTTGTTTGATTTGTGAGGATCTTTGAATTGACAAATTTATTCTATAAAGACATTAAAACCAAATAGTTTATCAGGAAAAAAGTCAAGATTAAAGTAAAGATTAACATTATGCATGTTAGTGCATTCCCCTCCCCTTCCCTTTTTTTTTGGGGGGGGGGGTTTGGTGTGTGCCCTGATCAGTTATTTTTTTTACTGTTACCAGGTAATAATAGATGTGTGCTCAGGGGAAAAAGAAAAGCTGATTAAATGTTACATTATTGCTTTAGCTGTCATTTCTCAAACAGAGAGCAAAAAAAAAGGAGAAAATGAAAAGAATAAACTTCTTCCTGATTCCTCCCCCAGTGGCATCAAGCCATGTAGCCTTGTCACGAAAAGGTCACTTAGATTTTCAGTTGCAATGATGGCAGCAAGTACTTTGTTTTCTGTTTGGGTTCCTTCCTCCTGGATTTTGCTGTGAGACGGGACGGGGCTGCTCTCGCTGTCACAGCGCTGGGTGTACGGCAGCGCGGCGGGTACCTGAGCACCTGGGCTTGACAGAGCGGGAGAAGAATGACGGGAAAGAGAAGAGAAAACCATCTTCAAAGCCAGGGTTGTAGGAATGTTAAATCTAACACCTGACAAAAGAGGACTCCAGACCTGGCAGCCTTGAATATGAATCATTGTAATGAACTCTGCGTGGAAATGCACCTGAAGAGAGTCCAGAAACTTGCTCTGCTGAAAACACGGTTGCTCTCCGGCCTCTCTCTCTGACAGCACATCACCCCCACTCTGTTTACTCATGCTCAGGGGTTTTTTGCTTACAGTTGTGGGTTTTGGTACTTAAGTTTTTGTTTTTAAAAGTGTTGATCTATTTTTATATTTTTTTTCTAAAATAAGCATTAAGATTTTAATTTTTTTAGGATTATTTTTTTTAAGTAGGATTTTGGTTTGATGCCTATGTACCTAGTTTTTGTCTAAAATTCAGGGGAGGTTTTTGTCTGTGGGAGAAACTTTAATTTTCCCCATGTTTCATTTCTGTGTGAACTTTAGAGATGTGTTATCTGTGTGCCTTTTGCTCAATACTGAATCAATGTGCTGCAAAAAGGATAGTGTTCCTTAATTCATCAGCACACTGGTTCTTTCCTTGTGTTCTCATCTTTAATTGCTTAATGAATCCTGCCTCTGCTTAGCTGAGATCTCCATGATGTTTTCACTTCAAAGCAGATGATTAAAGCACCACGGCAGTTTTGTGGGGAAAAATATAATTACCTTACTCGATGTATGGTAGTTTTTCATCAGAGATCCATAATCCAGTCCATAAGGAAGCAGCCTGCCAGCTCTGGTGTCGGTGATCCATTTTACTTGAGGACAACTGAGTTTCTACCTTCTTTGTGTGATACAGATGGTGTAGAAGTCAGGTATGAGGTATCTGTAGCTGATAGGCCTTTCTTGGGTACACAGACAATTTCAGAATAGCAGCCAGGGTTTTCTTTTGCAGTGTTTGTAAAGCTAAAATTTCTTCCTGGGCTGGAAGTATGCATGAAAAATTGCAGATTGCCAATGGCAGAAAAAAAGAGCAAAAAAGTGGAATTTTGGGGTGAAATTCCTAATAATGGGCTCAGTTATAGAAAGTGCTGAGTTACAGGCTGTGCACCTGCAGCAGCAGCTTTGAAAGCACCTGTATATCTCTTTAATTTCATTTGGAAATACAGAATATCCTGAGAGCAGGTGACATTCTTTATCGTGCTTATTTTAAACCCTGGGCATTGCTGCAAATTTAAAATAGCAGTGTCAGGAAAAAGCCTTTTCAGTTTTAAACAAATTAAGGATATATATATATATTTTAAATAGTTAAAAAGCCTCTTAACAAGACGAGTGTCCATTTATAAAGCAGAAAACTATTCTGGACTGACAGGGTTTAGCTAAAAAGAGCTGCAGGTGACCAGAAGAGAGATGTCTGTGGCATGCTGTATGTGGTATATTGAGATATAAGAGCAGTTGCATACAGTCCAGAAACACATGGGTGGGAGGGAAGAGTCTGAGAGGCAAAGAGATCCCCTAGCTAACAATCTGCAGCCTTAAAAAGCCATGGATATGTTAAATATGGTCATTTTCTGCAGGACAAAGGAGAAAAAGAGCATGTAAATACGAATTACACCGTTTTGTTGCTGGTATTTTTTATGAATGCTGAGACAAATATGTGTTAGCCCAATGTATGAAGCAAGCCAAGCAGTTCTCTGTGTATCTACCACATATTATCACACACATACCACCACCAGTGCTCCAAGTCACTAATTAAGCAGGGTTCTCTGGCAGGTTAATTATGGTTAGCAGGTTACTGCGTCGATAAATGAGTGAGGGGAACAGACTGCATACCTGGAAGAAGTTGTATAAAATTAAGAAAGGAACAGAGGGGACATACTGAGGTAGTTTAAGGGGTCATGTCATGAATATGAATTTAGGCAAAAACATGGATTAATTTCAAATTAAAAAAGAAAAAGTATTTTAAATGCTAATTGCAAGGAATAATAGACTAGTACTTATAATAGGAATAATAAAGTTATGCTTTTCTTCCCCAGCGATTGGTATTGTGTATAAATCCATTATTTTTTTATACCCTCATCTTACTCAGTGTACAAGAGTTGGATCTGTTCTGTAGGGGCTTTTCCCCCTCCTGAATTTGCAGAACTATTGAAAGTGTGATAAAATACTTGCCTCTCTTCTGCAAAAAGCTTCAGGACTATTTAGCTCAGAGTCAAGACCTTCCTTGTGGTGTTTGATGTGCTGTTCATATCCTGTCTCACAGTGACAGGAATTTCTTTGGTGGTCATTTCCCAGAGGGAGCTGTTTCAGAGGAGTGGAGCCTAACACAGCACATTCAGGTTGGAGAGGTGGCAATTTGTGGTAACGACAGGGAGCACAGACTGGCACCCGGAGCTGGTGCTGCAGGGCACTTGTGCTCTTTGTGTTGTGTTTGTGAGGAGAGGCTGAGGGAACTGGGGGTGCTGAGCCTGGAGAAAAGGAGGCTGAGGGGAGACCTTGTGGCTCTGTCCAAGTCCCTGCAAGGAGGGTGGAGAGAGGTGGGGGTGGGTCTGTTCAACCAAGGAGCAAGGGACAGGACAAGAGGAAATGGCCTCAAGTTGTGCCCAGGGCAGTTGAGATTGGATGTGAGGAAGAATTTCTTTGCTGAAAGGGTTCTGAGGCATTGGAAGGGGTTGCCCAGGGCAGTGGTGGAGTCCCCATCCCTGGAGGGATTGAAGAGTCGTGTAGACACAGTGCTGAGGGACATGGGTTAGTCAGGGACTGGTCAGTGTTGGGTTCATGGTTGGACTCCATGAGCTTAAAGGGCTTTTCTAATTGAGGCAATTCCAGGATTCTGTGTGATTCTGTCTCTTCAGATAACCAAAGTATGGGGCTCTCCAGCTGAGCAAGGTGGCCAAGGGCATGGCTCTCCTCTGCTTCCAGTTGTGCTGGTTGACAAAGTTACTGCTCCCAGTTGTGTATTGGTTCTCCTTGACCCATCAGAGCTCAGTGAGCTACTTAGATGTCCGTTCTTTAGTCTGGCTCAGTTCACAAGACAGGGTTAACTGAAAGCCTGTGGATAATGTCTTTACTGACTTCTTTCTGGCACACTTAAGCTAGAGAGTGCTTCCCTTTGCAGTGCACCTTGCAGATTTGAGGGGTCTCCAATAATGGGTTAATAACCTTTGAGTCAGAAGAGAAGGTGTGTGCAAGACTTTCTGAGTTCTGGCTGACCATTTAACTTATTCTTCCTTTTCTTCCTTCTACAAGCCCCACCATCCATTTTGGTCACCCAGGAAGATAACTTGTCTTTGACCATTAGCACTTCATCCCTCTGTGGCACTTTCCACTTTTTCATTTGTTGTGTTCATCTGTTTAAATTGTAAATTTCTTGGAAGAAGGGGTCTCAGCTTTCAGGATGCCAAGCAAAACAAAGCCCCAATCTTGTTCAGGTCCTTCTGTTTCTGCTGAAATCATTAATGAGGTTTTGTGGGAGCTGTAGCAAAGTGCCTAGGGACTGCTAGATTTGCCTACACGGCTGCTGGGCTGCACCTTGGCCAAATTGTTGTTTGTAAAGCAATTTTGTCTCTAATATAAAAGGCACTGTATAAAATCAGTTCCTATTATCTTTTCATAGAGAATTTTCCATCTGAATTGCAAGCTTAGAATTGCTGACTATCTCCTTAAACACTTCCAGATAATAATGATACGTGTTCTTCCAGCTAATATATATCATTACTTTTTATCAAGCAAGGCTTGGTTCATAGCTGTGGAAATAATATGATTTACTGGCCTCCAGCCAGTCAGTTAATTACCTGCTAGTTACTTAAAGCACCTGGGCTTTGGCTCATTCCAGTGTTAGTTATTAACTTGCTGGTAAAGGATCAGTACCTCATAAATAATTTCTCTAAATAACTTTAGGATGCTGCCAAAGTTTAATTTTTTGTTGTTGTTATTATTTATTCTTATATAAATAAGAACAGCTTTAAATTGCAGTTATATAAGGTAACTATTTTGATTTGAGATCTCAAATAGTAGCCCCATATCCATGTGAACAGCTTAGAGGTCTCATAAACCTGTTACTTAGGCACCTTCAAGTCTTTGGGAGAAACTCAGAAGTTTTACATGTACCAGATAGATTGAAGACTGATTTGTTTTGCAATACTTTGTGGTTTTTTTGGTTGTGTTATTTTAAAAGAAGAAGATCAGGTGAAGAGATCTCAGGGCAGGCTTTGCTTGTGGTAAGTCTGTTGAGATAATTTACAATAGTTAAGGCTCTGGCTGTCTTAAAGTAATTGGAGACAGATAATAGACTCTGTCATCTCTCTGTATCTCATCCCTTCTTTTTTCCCAGAAGTTATAAGCCACTTATTTGTTTAAAATGTGGGGAAAATAGTTGTAAAAATTACTGTTATCAGAAGGAAAAAGCCGGGGCTGTCTTTGGCCCAGCAAGCATCCTTTAGGCAGGTTGTGTACCTGAAATTAGAAAATAATGTTTCTTCAACCTTCTTATGGCTTTGGTTATAAAGAGTGTCTCTGCTGATGAATTGCTTTTGTAACTCAAGGGGAGAGCAGAGATTCTGTAATTGCCTAGGTCCTAGGTCTTGCTTAGATGCCTTATATCTGCTAAATAAACCCATGGACAGGATAACTACTTTAAGGACAGGTATTACACACTCTTCTTGCAATGGGCCATTACTAAATTCTGTGTGAGCTGAACTCCCTGGGAGAATTTAACAAATGTGCCCAGGTGACAGGAATTACATTAATCCAGTTTCAGTTGTAACCTCAAGTGAGAGGAGAAGTTAAAAGCTTCCAGTCAAATGCAGTTGGCAAAAAAAAAGGTGGTTGTTCTTGTCTTGCCATGTTGATACTCATCAGGGGGGATGAGGATCCCAGCAAGAGCCTGAGGCAGTGAATCACTATGGTAAGTGGCTGGCCAGCTCCCATAATTTAGAAATTATCTCAGCTAATAATATTTGTCAGGTTCAAATCTGCTTGACCTTGGCTTGTTAATATGGGTTTGGATGGTGGCTGGAAGGAGTGGGTGAAGTATGACAGGGAGAAGAGCATGGTCTGCACAGGAAGGCTGGGAGAGGTCGTGCTTACCATGGTGGGTACGGTAATGCTGTGGACAAGGGGGAACAGAGGTTGCTGGAGCAGGGCTAGAAGAGATACTGAGGAGTGAGATGTTCTCCTGCCCTGCAATCCTTGCAGTCTCCAGGAAAAAACCTGCTGCACCCAAAGCTACCTGTGCACAAGCCACCCATGGCCAAGTGTATGTTAAATAAATCCAACGTGGAAGTGTTGCCTTGTAGAGAATCTGTAATAATCTTAAGATTTTGTGCTGCTCTGCTTTCTTCTTTTTTCCCCAAAAAGCCTGAGCCGAGGTCGCATGGTACGGCCTCATGGATATACTCAGAACATTCTCTGCAGTAGGAGTTCAGCAGCCAAAATAGAATGGCTTAGAGATGGCAGCAGATATGGAGATGAACTTTGTTGTCCCAGTGCGTGTAGGCTGGCTAAGTTGGTGTATCAGCTAGGGGGAGAGGCGGATTGCTCAACTGATGAGTACCAAAATGCAGGTTTGTGTCCCTGCTGAGAGGTGGTTCTGGCTGGGAAATAAACACCAAAGCAAACTGGCTTTCCCTGAAAAGTGGATTCTCAGCAGCAGGAAGTGCCTGTTCTGATTGTTTAGACCTTTTTTCCTTAAAACTTGGCTGTTCCTTTTCTTTGTCTCTCTTCTTTTTCCCCTTTCCCCTTCTCCCCGCTGATCCTCTGACTTTCAGCCCTCTCGGGGCCGCCTGTTGGTCTCTCTCTGCCTGCAGACCTGGAAGGAACACTCAGTGCTCTTGTGCAGAAGCGACAGCTTCTTTTGTCTTGTGTGCTGCAGTTATCTGACTTGAGCATCTCAGAGCAAAACTGATAAAGACTACAAAGACAAGATGGTCATTTTCAATCTTTAATAGCTTATCATATCTAAAAGATCTCATGAAAGAACTGTGTGTTAGTTAAATGATGATTAATAGGGATGCTTATGATTAAAATATACCAATTTCTATCTGATTTTGTAATAATAGTATTTGACTTTTTTTCTCTGACTAAAGCCTGTATAAACAAAGGGATCAAAAGAGAACAGCATGTCTGTGCTTACCTAAATCAATTTGAATTAGTGGCATGGGACCTCTGTGGTCCCCAAGTTATGTGGAAGAACTGAAAATTATTGTGATGTTGTTCCTTTTGTACCTAGATTGTTCAAGATTTAAAACCAAGACCTAACCCACCTGCTTTATATAAAATGATTCAAACAGTCTGTGGAACAGTGTAGGATCACTAGTAGGGTCATCATTTTGGTGTCTTAGGAGAGGAAAAAAAAAAAGATAAAACTGGTATTGTCATAGAATTCCAGACTGGTTTGGGCTGGAAGGGACCTTAAAGCTCATCCAGTTCCAACCCCCCTGCCAGCAGCAGGGACACCTTCCACTAGACCAGGTTGCTCAAAGCCTCATCCAACCTGGCCGAGAACACTTCCAGGGAGGAGCAGCCACAGCTTCTCTGGGCAACCTGGGACAGGGTCTCACCACTCTCACAGCAAAAGATTTCTTCCTTCAGATATCATCTACATCTCCCCTCTTCCAGTTTCAAGCCATCACCCCTTGTTCTGTCACTCCCTGCCCTTGGCCAAAGTCTGAGCCCCTTCAGGTACTGGGAGGCTGCTAGAAGGTCTCCCCAGAACCTTCTCTTCTCCAGGCTGAACAGCCCCAACTCTCTCAGCCTGTCCTCACAGCAGAGCTGCTCCAGCCCTCACATCATCCTGGTGGCCTCCTCTGGACTGGCTCCAGTAGGTCCATGTCCTTCTTGCACTGAGGACCCCAGAACTGGAGGCAGCACTGCAGGTGGGGTCTCAGGAGAGCAGAGAAGAGGAGCAGAATCCTCTCCCTCAATCTGCTGGCCACGCTGCTCCTGATGCAGCCCAATATAGTTAGTCATGCCTAACTGTTGGGTTTTTTCTCCCTCAGTTTTTATGCAAGTCTTTCTAGAGCCCCATTGTGAACTTTTTGCCTGGGTGAGAGGATTGTTAGGTTTAAGGTGCAAGTTCCCACTTGTTTAGACAAGTACACGCCCATGCTTGGAGGATGGGCCCTTTTCAGGCCTTGAATGCTTGCCCCCCATGTAGCTCAAGGTGAGGACAGACAGCAATAAGCTCTTGGGAAACTACAGCGGCACAGTCAGATGAAGATTGGCACGAGTCTGATCAAACCAATTTAAATGTCTATTGAGAGAAACAAGGGAAGTAAGTAGTCAAGTACAGGGAGCTAAAAGCCATATGAGATCTCGAGTTTATTCCCTGTGCTGCAGTGAACACTTGAGTTTAGGCAGGAATGTCAGTAATGGAGTAACTGGTTGTGTTTTTTTGTTTATAATGCAAATATATTGATGTTCTGTTTCTTCACTTGCAGCTGCCCTGAGAGCTTGTGCTGATGGAGGTGCCAATCGTCTCTATCACATCACAGAGGGAAACCAGGACAGGTATGTTAGCAATAAACTTGAACTCACTGAAGGAATCTCTTCTTAATGAAAGTAAAATGTGGAGGAACAGGGTCTGTTCAGTTACTGAAGTAGCTGCCTGCTCTGTGCATGGTACTTTTACAAACTGTGGCAGGTAGTATAATCATTTCTCCACATTGTCTTTAATTTTTATTCCCAGCTACAATTTTTAAAGACACACAGGTAACCTGAAATGCCGTTCTTCCTTTGGCCCACTGGTCTTTCTGACTCTTGAAAGCTCTGCTCTCAGTCTGTCTTACTTTGTGCGTCCATCAGAGCTTGGCCTTTGATGCAGCCTCTGAAAAAACTTGCTGTGCCCCTAGCAATGGTTGACTAGGGGAATATCTGATGCCTCTCACCAGGAGCTAAAACAAAGTATGTCCTCTCTGTGCTTATTGTGAGGCCTTAGAGGAAATCTGTTTGCTTTGCAAAGTGAGATGGGTTAAAAAATGGAAAGTTTACTTTTCTTTCTGAATTATTTCTAAATTAGCATGAGGGCATCATACCTGACCAAAGGCAAGTACAGAGGTTGTCTATAAATGTATATGCTAGGTAAGGAAATATGACTGGAAGGAGAATATGCTCTTGTTTCCTGTAATGGCATTTGAAATTTTAAAATGTCCCAGGTTTCTGCCTCAGAAGTGTTGAGCTGGGGCTGTGATGTAAAATACTGCGTTCAAGTGCTTTCTTAGTTCTGTAGTGGAACTGTGGAGGGCTGTGTAATCTGAGGTTACTAATGATCCTTTGTGCTTGTCTTTAGGATTTTCAATTGGTTTTGCCAAGAATTTGTAAATAAATAGTTTAATAAAAGCAAATAAATGAATAAAGCTGGCTCTTGGGGCAAAGGAATGAGACAGAGATTTGGTAGAACTTACAAAGTTATGAATAATTTTGTTTATTCAGCAAAATCTGATGCTTATTTTGTTTTTCATCTCATGGCAAGTGTAGGATGGAGACCAGGGCAAGCTTAGTTTCCTCCTGTCCTTCAATGTAAAGACCAGAATTGGAGAGGAAGACTAGTCTTAAAGTAAAAGTTAACTTAAAATTTCTTCCTTTGTCATTTGTGAGATGTTTGGTTGAGATCTACAACTGCTAAAACCCAGTCTGGAGCCTGTCAAGCACTACTAAGTGTTGTAGGAGTACTCCTTCTGTAACCTTCTACTTCTCCTAGTAGTTGCTCACAGAGCCACTCACAACTTAATCTTGAATTCAAACAGAAATCTGTTTGACTTGCAGCATTTTCTCTTTGATAATGGTGATACTTTCCAAAGAACAATGTTTTAGAGCTTTCATTTTACCTTCTCCTGTAACCCATTCATCTCTTCTGCACACCTTTTTGTTCCTATTAAATAAATATAATTCAGGGGAAAATGGAGGATTATACCTTGACTGAATAGTTCTTTCAATCCTACGTACTTGGCCCTTGGAGTATTTTTTTTCCTCTATCTTTCTTCTTCTCATCTTAATTGCTTTGGGTAGGTATATTTTACTTTCAAAGTGATTCTTTTGAAACAAAAAAAAAAGACCTGCATAATTCTGATTTTTGTCTTTAAAGAAATCATTCTGCTGGAAAGAATATTCATTTACTTCTTAGAAGTACTTTCCCTTAAATTCCCTGTCCAGTGTTACTAAAGAGCTGTCTGTTCAGTCTACTGACATGCTAATTATTTTTTTAATGCTAGCTTAACCTTTTATTTAAAACTCTATTTTATTAAAAGCCCTGATACCTAATTGTGTTGTATCAAAACCTAAAAACTATAGTCCTTTAATTCTAGAGAGATAAGGACATGTAAATAAAGAACTTGATTGATATTTTGGACTTGATTCTCAGTGGCACCAAAGTGTCTTTCTGCTGCTCTGGCAGTGTGATGAATCTTTTAGAGTGGGAATCAATTACAACCTTCTGGAAAAAGGGCAGCTTGCAGTATGGGACTGTTACAGGAGTACCTTCCTTTGGAGGGAGGTGAAGTGGCTGTTGCTATTTTGAAGCATCCATTTCCAAATCCTAGAAAATGCAGGACTAGAAAATGACCTCAGGAGATCTCTTTCTTTGCTTTAAGGTGAGGACAAACCTTTCTGTTCCATTCCTGATGCATACCTGGTTAGCTGGTTCTTAAAAATCTTCAGGTGGGAGCACACACACATCCAGCTTCCTCTGCTTTAGGCTAAAATATGCCCAGCTTGTTTGTTTTTTCTTTATTGGTCATCTTTTCTTATTGCTCTCTTGTGGGTTAGTGTGTATCTATCATAAAGTGCTGGGGCTGAAGCTGAGCAAGATGTTCTACAGGAGACTTACCCAGTGCTGAACAATTCTTTAACTTGCTTCTCATGTTAAGTCAGCCTGTGCTGTGGAGTGAAAAGCAGCAGGAGCAGATTCAAGGGCCCCTCGTTTCCTGCCGTTTTCTCCATTGGTGTCTTGACTTGTTTCTGTGCTTGAGTGGGTCACCCACTCCCATCAAGCAAAGGAAGCTCTTTCCTTCCTCTCCACAGCACTGTGCAGGCTGGTTTAGCAATTTCAGGTCACAAGATTAACGTATATAAGATGTTATATGTCTCCATCAGTGTT
The DNA here is from genome assembly GCA_907165065.1 of Caprimulgus europaeus. Next base: position 2,650,517 of record OU015530.1, read on the forward strand.
TGTGGTGTCATTTTTATGATGAATTTGGTTGGTTTTCCAGAAGTTTCTGTAAAAATTAGCTCAACAAATCTGAACTGCAATTTTTCTTGTTTAAAAACAAACACACACACCACCAAGAAAACCTTCTTTTTTGTAACTGCTAATGAGGAGAAATCATGCTGGTTTTTTCAATGATATATTAAAACAATTTACCTTCTAGAGAGGAGGATTAGGAAGAGTAACCAAAAGGTCAGATAATGTTTCCTTAGAGAGGCCCGACCTTGGGAGCTGGGAGTGTTGGGGACAGAGGAAAGGCAGGAGGGAAGAAGGGACGGACTCCTGTGCTCTGTTGCTTTTCTCTCTCTGGCTCTACAGCCCAGAAATGTTATTTACCTTAGACTAGGTTTTTCGTTGTTAACGTCAGTTCCAACTTAGAAGTAAGGATTACTGCTAAACCATTATTGATTGCTAAACATTTCCAGCTAATCAGAGTTAAAGGTGAGCTACTGATCTTTATGGGTGTTTTGCTCTGCCTGATTCCGCCTGCCTTGTCTATCCTGTTGTGTGTTTCCTTGAATCACTACGAAGCCCCGTTATGCGCTGCAGACTTAGGTGGTTGCTTATCTGTATCACGCTGCAGCAACTTCTTTCTCAACACCTTCTGATTAAATCTTGAGGCATCGATTAACCTGTGTGTCACTGGCTTTGGGGTATGTGAAGGTGAAGATGCATCGAAAACTATCATCTTATTGGCACCTGTAAAAACAATCATTAGTACTTGTGTCTCAGATGCTGTTTTCCAGGGAGATATCAAATCCATCGTGTACTCAGGCTTTGCAATATTAAGAGCTTCAGGTCAAGAGGGGAGCAGCGAAAAGGAAGGATAATCCTGTCATAAAAAACAGTGGCTTTCTGGGGTTCTGGTTGGTATTTCAGTGTATCAGACTTACTGTATGACACGAGGTGGGTTGCCTACAATCACTAAGAACATCACTTTTGCTGCACATCCAGTTTCTTTCTGTGAACTGCATAAAGTATGAGAGTAGCAGTGAAACTGAGAAATGGTTGTGTATTTTGATGTAGCATTTTCTACATATAAAACATACATGAGGTGAACTTAGGTGGTGCACGAAAACGTGTTTGTTACTATATAATTCTTCTCTGAACTGGGCATGCAGGGAAGCACCTCCAGGAAGCTCTATGTGTGTGTTTGAACATTAGGAACAGATTTTGTAAACTTTTCCAGTTGATGTAGCTGCTAAATTTCGAGCACAGACCTCAAAATCTTCTTAGGAGCAACTTCTGTTGAGGAATACAGATAGTTACGTGAAGTTTGTCTTTCAGTGACACCCCTCCCCACCACCAAGGATTTAAATAAGCCATTTAGAACGAATCAAGAGTATTGGTTGTGCAAGGTGATGTTACTTCTTTAGCTTGGATTTAACAAACTCTTCTGTGTCCTAGGCTTTGTGTTGAAAAGCTGAAGTGGAAAGTGGAAGTCTTAATTGTACAGCTTTTCCAGCTTACACTTACTGAGTTTTGTACTTGTAAGTATCAATGAATAAATTCAGACAGATCACAAACTTTTCAATGCTGACTACTCCTGAGGAATTTCTTGTCCTTCACCTGCCTGGAAATAGTTTTCAGGATTAGCTGCTCCATCACCTTCCCAGGGATTGAGATGAGGCTGAGCAGCCTGTAGTTCTGAGAGCCCTGCTTCTTGCCCTTGAAGACAGGAGTGATATTTTCTTTCCTCCAGTCTTTGGGCACTTCTATCAGTCACCATGGTTGATCAAAGATTATCAAGAGTGGCCTTCCAGTGACATGAACTGGCTCCTTCATGCATGTGTCCCATCTGGGTGCATGGACTCACATAGTGTCCATTTTGCTTAAGTATTCCTTGACCTGATCCTCTGCCCATCAAGGGTACATCTTCCTTGATCCAGTCTTTCCCTCTGGTCTCTGATGCCTGGGATTCCTGAAGCCTGGTGTTGCTAGTAAAGACTGAGGCAAAGAAGGTGTTCAGGCCCTCAGCCTCTTCCATATCCTGTGTAACCAGGTCCCCTGTCTCGTTAAGCAACAGGCCAGTGTTTTTTCTAGTCTTCCTTTTGTCACCTCATCCCCTTCACGTTGTCTTTGACATCCCTGACCAGATTCAGTTCCCTTTGGGCTTTTGCTTGCCCAGCTTCACCCACCCCCAGGCAGGGCTCCATGCTCTCCAGCTGCCTTTCATATAAGGGCAACTCCTCCTCCTCTTCTCATCCTGTGTTTCCCCAAGAGCCTGCATCCCCTCACTGCAACACTTCACCCGTGTTTCCGTGATCCCAACGAGATTGTAGCTGTGCAGCTGCACGCAGATCTCTCACTCATGGTGCTGCATGCATTCTCCAGGGCTTTACTTTGCCTCAAGAATTGGAAAAGGAAGCAATAGGCTTAACCTTTGAATAGGAGAACTAAGCTAGTGTAACTTCTATGAGGAAAAATAGTCATGTGTTAAAAACAGTCACATATCTGCTTGTGTGAAAGGGGGAAAAGCTAATTCATAGTGGAATTGTCTGTGTATTTTGATGGCTTCATGTGTGTGTTTTGGCAGTTAATGAGGGTAAGCAGTGCCAATTCACCAGCTGTCCTCTCTTCCTTTGGTTGGCTAGTTCAACTGGCTGCTTCTAACTTACACTGAATTTACCTCATCTTAGAAATCACTGTCTCCACTGTCAAGATCATAAAAAAAGACACAGCAGGGCAACAGCTAGGAATCCTCACATGCAAAATAAGATCTTTTGTCTTGTTTCCTGAAGAACCCTAGTAAGATTATGAATTGAGAAGTTCATATATACTTCACTGTGTACCATACTGGAGTAAAAATATGGTACTTATGAAGGTAATTAGCCACTCATGTAGCTTAATGTAGGGTTGAGAGGAATTCTTTGCTTGAACTCTTCAGATTAAACTGGATGTTGTTTTTATATTCAGGCAAAATTTAGGGCACTGATGCAGAAAACACTGAATGAGATTTTCTGAGTATAGAGTTATACTAGAATAGTACAATGGACTTGTCTTTAAAATCTTATTCATTGTATGTTTTGGGGAGGATGTGAGATAGTTATACATGTGAAGTTTTTGCTTTGTTAATGTTGATATAAGAATATGTTTCAGAAATGTTTTTAAAAAGAAATAAATAGTCTGCTCAAACTGTGAGGTCAAAGCTATTTGAAAAGGCTTTCCTGTTGGGGAGGAGTTCTTTGAATTGAGGGATTACAGTGTGAAAGCCAAGACAGGTGAAAGCTGAGGCAGTGCTTTATTTGTCAAGTGGCTTAAGGAAATCTTTTACATCAGACATTTTTGCCTGACCTAAAAACTGTAGCAGCGTTTAAAGATCAAAATCAAGATCTTGAGTTTATCCTAATAAATTCTGCAGGAGTGTTCAGAAAACCCATCCCTATCCACAGCCTGCTCTTTTAGGAAATACCTGACTTGGGATCCATTTTTAAATCCTAGCTTACTTTAGAAATCTACCAGACATCAACAAATTTCAGAAAAACAAAGCAATTTACCTCTCATTTGGAGTTATGTCGTGTGTTTGTTTCAGGTAATGCAACTGAGAAATTCTCAAGATACATTAAGAACATCTAGTTTTTGACTGTTTTCAAATACATTTTTGTTCCAGAAGCTGTGCACAGTAAATATAATTCAGAGTTTGTTTCAGAAACAATAAAGAGTTGAGATATCAAGAGCTGAATATCAAGAGAGACTCAAAGAGTCATTCCTCAATCTAAAGCAAGTTTAGCTTCCTGTATTGGGAGGTGTTTCCTGGAAGTCCTAGGGCAGTAACATCACTGGGCATAGCAGAGTTATCAGGTCTCTGAATCACATGCTCACAGAAGTGATGAGAAGTGAAAATCATGAGTGTTTTGGTTTGGGGTTTGTGGTTTGTTTTGTTTTTTTTTTTTTTTTTACTACTGTGTTCCTCTTAGTATTAAACATCATTATAAAGCCAGACCAGGAGTGTGTATTCTTCTGGATTTACTAAGTCACCACAGTGCTTTATTTCTATTCAGTTAGTCACCAGATGCTGTAAAGTGAAAACCTAGGAGTTACACAGCCATAGTTTGGATCCACTCGAGAATTTTAGGAGGGGCAGAAGTACTGTGTTTTGCAGATCACACAAAGCAGAGATATATTTTGGGGGAGACACCAGCAACCAGCTGTAAAAGCTGTTTTACAGCTAGATTTACTTGGAGGTGCTTCTTATTGTAGTTACTACTATGTTCCATAAACCATGACAGAAAATGGACGAGGGCTTTTCCACCATCCTCTCAACCTGAAAATCAAACAGCAGGTTATAATCTGTTTGGTTTTGGGTTTTTTTAAAGGTGCATAGGCTTATAAGTATTAGCTGAATTTAGCTGAGATTAGGTTACTCTTCATGTTGAATTCGTTGGTTTTGCTAGTCAAGATAGAAATTGTAGAATAATAGTAATATTTGTAACTAATAATGATGGGAGGTGACTGTGTTGCTCATTGTTGTGACTCCTGAAAGTTAGACCTCTACTAGAAAAGTCTCTTCTTACCAGAGAAGCCGTGAAACAGCTAGATTTTCATCTCTGGTGTACGTGTATGTCCGTGGGCACATGCATGCCTTGTTTCTTTTATGTCAGGAGACGGCGAAGGTAAGTTACTGCCTTCACACAGGACCATGTGTTCTTTACAGGAGAAGAGTGAAAAAGAAAAGCACTCTTAGGTAAACCTTCTGGTTGTGATTCACAAGTGGTGGAGGCAGGTGTACCAGGGTTCATCTAGAGTAAGAGTGTGTTGTCCACTGGTTAAAATGGAGAATTGGGAATCAAGACCTTTGTTTTGTTCCCAGTTTGTTCAGAGCCATGCAGTGAATTACCAAATCATCTCAGATTCGCAGTCAGTCACCTTGAAATGTGGGCAAATAGCACTTAAGAAGGGCTAAAATGCTGTCCTTGTTCATGTGGTCTCATCAGAGTTTCTGATATTTCCTTGTTAAAAGCTGAGCCTATAAAAGGGCAAGATACTCCTTTTGAGCTCAGTGCTTGGTAAGGAATAGGTCCTAAGCAGAGGTAGACTTGATCTCCGTTAGCATTCCAAGTACCTGCATGTTTGGCATAAATACACAGGTTTTATTTATTTTAATTTATTTTTTTTCATACCTCAAGACATTAAAAAATGACAGAAGGACCCTGTTGTTTTAGCCACATCAACAGACCTAAGTGTGAGACTCTGTTTGTCTGTAATGATCCTAATCTTGTGATTGGGAGTAGGTGGGAAGGACCAGGACAAAAGCCTGGGGAGATGTAGTGCTGAGCAGATACAAAACAGATAGACAGTTTGACCCTGACTGCCAGTGAGGTGCTCTGCCCATAAAACTGTGCTGCCCCAGTAAGGAACCAAGTTATAATTGCCAACTGGGAAAATAAAGGGTCACAATTTGTCCAGAAAGTAATTCTGGAAAAACAGGGGGAAAAAGTGACAGAGGAGAGGAGAATATAGGGACACTTTCAATTAATCCCAGGTCTCTCAATCAGAGGGTTTGTATAGCTTCAGCTTCTTCAAATAGCTGTATCTGTGCCCCCGGTGTACTGTAAGTAGGGGAATGTCATCTCCATCTGGGTGATTTCTGGCTTTATGACATGGTAAAAATCATTTATGGCCACCTCAGTGCTGGAAGTAAGGGCTTTGTAGTGATAAAATATCTGTGTGTGGAGTCACCAAGGGGAAAAAGCAACTCGGCAGAGAGTCCCGGCCTCGGAGCCCTCTGCGCTCTATAGCGTGGGGGCTCGCTGTGCCGAGGGACTGGTTCTCAGGGGGCAGGGAAAGCTGGCTCTGCGTGCAGCGTTAGGGTGAGCTGTGTGCCCGTGGTTTTCCTGATCTCTGAATATCAACAGAAATGAAGGATTAGGCAGGTGATGCTTTTTTTTTATGGAACAATACTTTTTACAAGTGTTTGGGACGGGCTGGGAGGTGGTGGGAGTTTTCATGTGTTTGAAGCAAAGCAAAACTCAAAAGTTCTTAACAGGCTTTGCTGCAATAGTGCTTGTCATTTAAAATATCAGCTTTTTAATGAACATGGCAAGAGCAATCTTAGATTTGAAAGAAGCTCTGTGAAGATTGCCATGATCAGCATTCAGTCTGGGATCACAGGAGTACCTGTGCTATCAGTGCCATAAAATGAACGTTAATAAATGACCTTCAAGCTGACTGATGTGCACTGTTGCCCTTTGGAGATTTAGGGAAGGGTTTCTAGTGCTACAGCACCTATTCACTTCTTCAACTATTGTTTTTTGTAGTCTAGAAAATTCCTGGAGAGAGCTGATATTGTCCCTTTCAGGTAACTTCAAATTACAGAATATCGCATAATGGGGCTGAACACAAATAACACCCGTGGATAAATTATTCAGATTAGTTTTAACTGTCTCTAAAATGCTCTTTCAGTAAACTTATTAGTGATTGTTGGAGCGTAAACATATTCTGGATGTTTATTTCTTGGGTTTCTTTCCTGTTCTTTCTTTAGTAGACTCTGCTCTCTTTTTTATAAATATGTGAAAGCCAGAAGTTCTGACTTTTAACAATTTGCATTCAAATGGGCACCTTTATTTTGAGAACAGATGATTGTATACTTCAAATCTGTTTAAATTTAGTGTTAGTGAAGCCAGTAGCTTGCAAATGGAGGACTTTATGCATTATAGAATATAATGAGAAGTAAAACTTTGAAATATAAATACATTTATCTTCAAACTGTTTTTCCTAGTTCTTCTGCTAAGATTTGTTTTTAAATCTAATTGTCTTCCAAGAGAGTTTCCATTTTACAAATGGACTCTTTCAGCTTTTCATTTTAAAGTATTTTGTGCTGTGGTTGTTTTCATAGAAAATGCTCTCAAGAACAAGGATCTCTGTTATCAAATTATGATTAAGGCTACTTATTACAGTTGATAAATGAGAATAGTTAATAAACTAAGTATTTAGGGCCAAGTGATGAATACCCTGTGCCTCTTCTGACAAGGGCAAGCCATGGAGGAAAAACTACAGAACCAGTTGCAAAGCTGTCCATATGAAGGGTTGAGCACTGATGAACTGGTTTGGACTAGGTGAGGTTACCAGTCACTTCTACAAATTCCATAATTGAAGATATGAGGATTCATCTCTGTAAAAAATTTGAGCCCTGAGACATCACAGAGCCAGTTTTGTTCTGCTACTGGAAATAATTAACTCAAGCATAATATGTACAGTGCTTCCTCCAAGGCTGCTCTTGGATGCATTTATCTTCAGAGAAACTCAGATCTTCAACTCATAGTTCATATGAAAATCACACTCCTTTGCAAGCAACACTACTTGCATTATTTGGGTACTAGTCTGGGCTTTATTTTGGCAAAATGAGAGAGAAAAAGTCTTCTAATGCCTTTTTTTAGTGGTATTTTTTAAAAAATAGATAATTTGCTGTATCTGTCTTGCATGCAGATTTTATTAAAAAAAAAATTTAGATAATGTACCTGAAAGCCACAGTGAGTGTCAATTTTAGAGAAATGTAGAGAATTCTGAGTTTTAAGGAAGGGAAGAAAGATCTTTTTGGATAACAAGTGAAAGTACAGGGAGCAGTGATATCAAAAGATAGTCAGAAGGCAGTTGGAAATGGCATCAACTCTACAGAAGTGTCTGGCCTACCGATCGCAAATAATTGAGCAGAATTATGTCTGATCATGTGGCAGGATGTGGAACTGATAAGGTAGATGGGATCCAAGGTTACAGAGTGTCTTAAAATAGATGGAGATGCATGAAGGTCCACTGGGATTGTCTTCTGATGTTTCTCTACCTGGGTGAGACTTTCGACATGAGCAAGTCTCAAGTCGCCTGAAACTGGTTTTGGTGTCTCTGCAGAACTCTGAACCAGTATCAGCACATCATTCAGCTCTGGGAACAGGGTTGCCCAGGGCAGTGGTGGAGTCCCCATCCCTGGAGGGATTGAAGAGTCGTGTAGACACAGTGCTGAGGGACATGGGTCAGTCAGGGACTGGTCAGTGTTGGGTTCATGATTGGACTGGATGAGCTTAAAGGGCTTTTCCAATCCAGGCCATTCTGGGATTAGCCCAACTAAGAAATTGCAAGTGTTTGAGCAGAAATGTGCACTGAGGGAGGAGAATGGTTTCTGATACCAGAGTGAGCTTGTTCTGTATGCTGTAGGCAATGCCTTTACTTGCAAATATTTTCCATCTGCCTTATCTTGTTGTAAGCGCTCGTGTACATGCGAGCACCTCAAGAGCAGATCAGCACTGCAAAGATAGGCCTAGAAGAGTGAGCTTCAGAGAGGGGAGAAGAGAGCTGTAGATGAAGGGCTAGATGACAATTTCAGAACACCAGCAAAATACCTGTGTGGTGTGAGACAGTCTGATGATGAACACCTTCAGAATGAACATGCATCTGTCCTGCTGCAATTCTTTTTAGCTCAAACTGGTACATATCCATGTAGCATATAAAGAACGTACCAAAATGGACTAAGGAAGAGGTGCCTTCAGGTAAAAAGCTCACAGATTTTACTGGGTTTGGACTGATGTCCTGGTTTATTCCTCTGAATAACAATGAATATTGAACTAAATTGACTGCAGAATAAAAAAGGTCAAACAAGTAATACTTGAGAATGAATACAGCTCACAGGGGTTGAAACTTATGTTTTATTCTAGAGAGGAAAAAAGCCAAACCCAAGCTGAGTGATGGCTGTCTCTGAGGGCATACAACGTGCAGATTCTGCTAGATATTAGGTTTTGGTTTTGTTTGGGATTTTGAAATGCACTTGGTGAATGAGGGAAAACTGAGATTCCACATGACTTTGGCAGTTTTTAACACAAGGGGTTTTTTGTTTGTTACTTGATATTTTTTTTTCTTTTGAGTGTTGCTTAGTTTTTCTTCTTTAATGTCACAACACAGGGATAGATGAGGCCTCTGCTTGCCAAATAGGGACCCGGATCACCTTTTGTACAGATTCAGGATCTACTGTTGACTTAATTGGGAAGGGATTAAGCTCTAGATGTCTAAGCAATTACACCGTCTCTGTATGTTGCCCTAAATCCTTGCCATGTAATTAATGCTTTATGTGATGCATCACTTCTCCATGGTGATGGCGAGCAGGGACGCTGCCACAGCTGGATCTGATGTTTTCAGTGACCTGGTACTGTTCCAACAGCCTGTGAAAGGGATGGAGCACAAGCACAGTTACTTTGTCAGTAACCAGGTCCTCCAGGGACTAAGACATAATCCATTTTTATTCCTTATGCTTTAAACCAAAAAACAAACAAACAAAAAACCCCAAAACAAACCAAAACGACAACAAAAAACCCACAAAAAAACCTAAACAGCAAAACAACTGACCAAACAAATAAAACCCTCAAAAAGCAACTTACAGCTGTGTAAATAGTGTTTGAGCATCTATTACTCTGATTTTGGAGTCAAAAAAAGCATTGGCAATAGTTGGAAAGTATTAATACTTATTGTATTCAGAATTACTTTGTGGTACCCACACAATGATCAAAACATTTAGCATAGTCTTTGGAAGCAGTAACACCAGGAATGAAGTTCACCCTACAGCAAGAGAATTACAGAATCATTAGGGTTGGAAAAGACCTCTAAGATCATCCAGTCCAACTATCAACTCATCACCAGCACGCCCACTAAACCATGTTCCTGATGGATATCCCACCTGCACAAGCTGCTTGACTCTCAAACTGCCTGGTTTTCCCTGCTTGGTAAGAAATTCCATCCAGAATGAGTTTATTTTGACATAAAGCTGAGTGACTCATTTAAGGTATCCACGTCATGTGGCTAATGGTATGCATGGGTAGACAAGATGGTGTGGATCAGGGTACACATGTACATGCAGTTTGCTCCATATTTAAATATCTTGATCTCTGTGTAAAAGGTGTCTGGGATGTAAAAAAGAATAGAAGCAGAAAAGAATCTTATGGCTGTTCCCCTTCATTTATTCATTTTCAGCATCATGGATGAAGAAGAGCAACTGTCTAACTGATGGCAGAATTAGGGATTTGCAGTTTGAGACTGGATTATCCCTGATAAGATGCCAATGAAGAAGATAGATAAGGATCAGCAGGTTAGAAAAGATGCATTTTTTAGAGTCCCTGATGTACACAACCATGACACAGTGAGTAGCGATGGCAGTGGATCAAAGGCTGTGCCTTTGGACTTCCTCTGTCTTTTTCTTCAGCATAAAAGAGACACTGGTATCTGCTATTCAGGTGTAGCTCAAAATGTTTAGTAGTAGCTCAAAATGTTTAGTAGTAGCTCAAAATGTTTAGTAGTTATTTTATTTTATTTTATATTTTATTTTATATTTTATTTTATATTTTATTTTATATTTTATTTTATATTTTATTTTATATTTTATTTTATATTTTATTTTATATTTTATTTTATATTTTATTTTATATTTTATTTTATATTTTATTTTTTCCCTGCAGTTGGTGTGTGTTAAAGTCCAATTAAATGATTCACCATGCTGGTCAGCCAGCTGTGGGACAGAGCATTGGGAGTGATGCTGATGGTTGTCATCTTCTCTGTGGAGAAGTGAAGTTAACTCTGCAAGGGCTTGAAATCCTGTGGTGTTTATGTACTGGTGCAACAGAACTTTGAATAGCTCTGTTTCTTTGTCAGCGGGGCTTTTGCCTCAGTGTTTAGAAGACCTAAACAGATTAGGTGATAGTTGGCACAGACATAATCTAAAACAGGCAAAAATGGGAAGGGGGAGAGAAAAACAGGGCAGAAGAGGAAGGATGGGAAGGGAGTGACAACAGTGTTGATACTAAAGCTGAAAGGCAGAAAAGTCTCTGGAATAAACCAGGCTAATAATTCCAGTGGAGCAAGAAAGAAAGAAGGGAAGGCTCTATAGTACTAAGGACAAAAAATGTGATTTACCTCTGCAAGTTCCAGCAGTATCTGTGGGAGGATTGATGTTTTCTAATTGTGTAAGCTCCAGCATGGTAAATGCCAGTGACAGATCAGCTTGGAGTTGTGTGCATTAAGGTATTTTGAGTGGTGAAAGACAGACTGTCCCAAAATAGAACTGAAAAAGAAAGATCCCATAAACAATTCAATTTTTTTGGTGAAAACCTTGCAAGGTTTGACAATAAATACTTTAATTAAGGAAGTGACAGATGTGGGTGTCAATATCTCTTCTTTCTGATGCTTTTTAGTTTTAGAAAGAAGAAAGCTGCACGTAAGGTGATTTTGGGGTGGTTTTGTACTGAAGGGAACTGTGTGAGGAGTGTTAGCTCTCAGGGGGAATTCTCAAGGTGATGAAGAAGAGTTAACATTGGGAGCAAGTGCGTTACTGAACCCGCGCCCGCTCTGCCAGCATCCGCCGTGATTGGCACCGAGGGGCCAACGCGGACCCGTCATTCGGAGCTTTGCAGCAAAGCAGTGAGAGCGACTGCTCGGGCTGCAGTTCTACCTCTCATCTTCTGGAAAGGTTCCTGCTCTCTGATTTCCTTTTAGAGTCCAAGTGTTTCAAACTGAACAGCCATTTCTGACAAAGATGGGAGCTGGGACTGTGCTACTCTGTCATTGGGCTCGGTGGGACGCTCAAGTTTGTGGTGGCTTGCAAAAATAAGCATGACATAGGCAAATCCCTCCTCACTTCCTTGCTCCTTCTGCTCTGCCCTGCAGTGAAGGTAATAGGGAAGAGCAGCCGTGATCGTGTTTACTGTAATGAGCCCGTCCTCTGGGAAAACTCTTGTGGCATCTTTTAACATTAATCTAGTGTTGATTTATGATTCTAATTGATACGCTCTAGCTTGCGTTCATTAAGTGACCACACGCAGCGTTCTTGTATTTCTTGTGTTCCCCATCAAAACCTGGGCTTTTCATTAAATCTCAGCATTAAAGAAAGCGTTTCCTGGCAGAGGAATATTCTAACAGCATGTTGTAAGTGTGCAGAAGTGTCCCAAGGTCACAAACTCCTTTCAGAGGTTAATTAAGTCTGAAAGAAACTATTCTGTTGTGATTAAATAGTAATGAATGAGAGGCCAGGAATATTTGGTGTATAATGCAGTACCACGAGGCAAAGCCAAAATCATCTGCAAATTTATTATTTTATTTCATATTCTATTATAAAATACCCTTGGGTGTCACTGTAATTTTTATTCTCCAACTTGTCTGTGACAGAAGGGGGATTAAGTGGTCAGCGCTGTCATGCATACGTGTGATGGTAATACACCTCGGGAGTGGTTTGGAGAACTCTTAATAGCATTCCTGATGTGCTGGAGAGGGCTTTCATCAGGAGGGTCATGCCTTCCCCATTCTGCAGGATCTCATTTTTAATCACAGTGGAAAGTGCCACATTCACACTGGAAAAGCCATGGCGAGTTTTGACTTGTTTCAGTAGCGCCAGCAGAAATACAGTCGTGTTCACGACCCTGTTTAAGAGCTCATCAAAACTTCCCTTTGAGTTCTTGTGCTTCTGGGGTTCAATATTTCAGCATGTTCAAGTGTATGAGGTGGGATCTTGGCACAGGCCACCGACAAGTTCTCAATACAAATGTAGATTTTTTCTTTTCTTTTTTTCCCCGCAACCACTGTTGTTCATCAGCTGATTCAGACGTTCATACGTTGGCTCACTCCACTCTGTTCCAGTGCCTGAACATATGATAGGAATCTAGAGGACAAAAGCCTGGGTAACTGGTAGGCTGTAGTTTTAAATCCTTACTTCTGTATTTTAAAAGTAGCTTTAATTATTGTCCTGGTTTGTAGCTGGGCCAGAGCTGGTTTGTTTTTAGCAGCTGGAACAGCGCTGGGGTTTGTTAGAACGTTGATAACACACCGACGTTTTCAGTTGTCACTGGAAGTTAAAGGACTTTGTGTTTTGCTGGTCTGCAAGTGCACGATCTCAGGGGATGAGGAATATTGCAATGACTCAGCTCCATGGGCGTTTGGCTCTGCCAAGGGGCTGTTCCATCTCCTGTCCCCCATGGGCAGGAGATCCATGAGGGGCTCTTCCTCTCTGGCTCTCTCTGGCTCTCTCGGGCTCGGGCTCTCCTGGGATTGCGGTTTCGGTTCGGGATTGTCGCTCCTCCGGGATCGTTCTCTGGGAACGGGCCGGGCTGGGTCGGTGGGTGGTGAGCAGTGGCACTGGGTGTCACTTGTTTGCATAGTTTATTACTATTATGATTATCATTATTATTTTAGTATCATTATTATTTTAAGTTTTCTTTTATTTCAGTGATTAAATTGTTCTTATCTCACCCTGTGAGTCGTCTTCCCCTTGCCCCAAGTTGTCTCCCCTGACCCCTGGGCAGGGAGTGAGTGAGTGGCTGGGTTTGGCTGCCAGCCCAGTGCCAGCCCAGTGAAACCACCACAAAACCAGAGAACAAATAAAATCTTGATAGAGAAGCTATTTCAGCCGAGTACCTCATGTTGTGATCAGAAGGCAGATTTATTTATACAGGAGAGTTGCAGCTTTATTTTGTTTCTTAATTCCATCCATATGTCAGGTAACTATAAAAGATGTTTTTATTCTTTAATTAGAACTTTATCGGAGGTATTTTAATTGCAGCTGTGCTCACTCAAATGATTGTTTGAAATAATTCTAATCTTGAGAAAGAGAGAACTGCTTCTGTGTGTTCCTAACTGTAAACCTCCTGACTTTGCTAAGTGAAGTACCTCTACTGGTGCTTTGAGTCTGCAAAGGTGGTGACACTGTGAGGAGGTAAGACAAGGATTCAAACCATCCAGCTGCAGAAGCCTTACCCAGCTGTGGTGCTCCAGCCCACTGAAGACAGGGACACTGGTATATTAAACATTTTCCACCAATTCCTTCAGAGCTCTTGAGGCCCACCTTTGACTTTTGTGGTTAGTACTCACCTGAAAAGAATTTCAGTTAAACTTTGAAATATGTTGTTGTCTAAATCATGAATTCCAGAAAATACAGTTATATATTGTACAGCTAAATTGTGTAGAAATGGGACAGTGCTCCCTTGAGTTAATCTGATGAAAGTGAGGATGGTTTATTTTGGTACAAGTTACTCAGCATCAGATAGAGCCCCACTCTCATTTTGTATGCGCATTTATCTTCTGCTGTCTCTCTAATTAATGCTTCTGCCTGTGCTGGGCAAGAGGTGCAGGTACCTTTTGAAATGCTAATGCTCCGGTGGAATGTCCTGGTCCTCTGTTAGCTCTGGAGAAGCTGCAGCAGAGGTCAGCAGCGAAAGGTTTAATACAGCTTCTGCCTCTCAGTGACTTACCCAATTTCAGCCACACAGGGACAACAGACTTCAAACAGCTTTTGAAGTCCTTTCTCCGATCCTCGCCACGTGGGCTCACGTTCCCCAAGAAGATCAAGTGGTATGTTTTGTTCCTCTGTGTAGCACGAGTGTTTTCAGGATCCTCTGTGCATTGTTCCTCTGCAAAATGGGATGTACCTTATCAGTGTAAGGGTTCCAAACATGAAGAAATTTTATTAATATATTTGAAGTACTCAGGTATATCTACACCCCCAAAAAAATAAGGGTCAGAATTTTGCTCAGTGGCTGCTCTACAGGGAATCAGAGCCCAGGACAGAAGACATTAACCATGCGGGAGTCAACTTTGCCTTTCAGTAGTTGAGTTGTCATTAGATGTTCTGGTTTCCTCCTTAAGACTTCATGTCTTCTGAATAGATAAATTTTAATAAATTTTTGTGTGCCAGTTCACCTTTTATGGCTGGTCTGCCTCTGTACAGATAAGTGAGTGTCAAGATGTCTCTTTTCTGGCCATTAAACTGAAAATTAATCTATAAAATGACGTGTATGTGGAAATCAGAAAAGAAAATGCAGGTGTCAACAGGAGAAGCAATAATTAAGACTTTTGAAAACCTGCAGATTTCTCTGTGCCTGCTCAGAACAGGTTGCTCAGAATGGGGATAAATCTCTTCTCATTGCACTCCTCAGTCACTGTGTAGAAAGGGCTCGAAGGGATTTCTGCTGCAAGCTACTCACTGCACTTCCAAGCCTTGAAGAATCATATCATATCATAGAATGGCTTGTGATGAAGCAAAAGGCTTCTTCAAGCTCAACCTCTCCCGCACAGGTCTTGGAAGGAGATAAACAGGGCAGGTAATCAGGGTACTCAGGTGAGAGTAAAGACATTCTGGAAGCAAGGAATTCCTGATGAACACCTATAACTGCTTACTGTTTGCTTGTGCTTGACTCTTTAGTGTTCTTACTGGTGTGAGAGTTGGCAGACAGGACACGTAGAGTTAAAATACTTGCCATCAAAACTGATTTTTCAAGCCACACTGTAGGGGTTGTTAGTAACTATCTGATTAGGAGGAAAAATGGCAATATGCATGTTTCTAAGTCTCCTGGGAAATAAGAGAAATTGTTTATCTTGTTTGGAAAGGTTTGTTCTCACCTTGGAGCAGCAAAACCCAGCTTTGGTGGCACTCCATGAAGAAGCCCTGAGCTGGTTCTGGTTTCTAGTGCTGCCGTTTGGAAATTAGTATCTAAATCTCAGGTTTTAGACCCCATCCCTTTGATTCCTCACATGCAATCTAAAACGTTAATAATGAACAATTTACCTTTCTCTAGTGTAATGGTTGGGTTTCCTTGATTTTTAGGGAAAATTGTGCCATCTGTTGCTTTGATATGAAAAGAGGGGAAAATGAGTTTTGGGTGTCTTGTCAGCTTCTATCTTCTCAGTCAGTCCTGGTTACATTGCTCATCTTCTCTTCCCTTTCCTTTGGCCTGGTGTCCTAGAAGACCAGAGTCTGACACTTCTCCCCAGCTTTCAAAATCACGTGCTTGTGAGTGATTCACAGCATGAGGCACTGGGGCTTATTCTGCCACTGAGTTAGTACACTGCCCTGTGTGCAAGGATGAAAACTCACAGCTCAGCCCCTTTTTTAAATCCCTTTTACAAGGGATCCAACAGCAAGACATGGTGCTTGAGCCTGTGAGATGTTGAGTTTTTTCTGAGAGGTGTTGAATAGTTTCAGCTTTAATTAGCTCTAAGGTGACGGCGACAACATTGCATTCATGTATCCTTCATTTTAAGCAGCACATCAGTCTGTAAGTAATAAAAAAGCAGCCACAGGTATTTAGTAGCAGTCTCTGGGAATGTTCTGTCCTGTGCACACTGGGATTTTCCCAAAGGACTTGTACCTACCTGAACACAGAAGGGTGTTCAGCCCTCTGGAAAACAAGTGAGCAGTTTGTAAATCTTGGAGCATCACTTTATGTTGTATTGTATTGATTGTGACTGGGGAACAGCTTCAAATATTGACAATTAAAAAGAAAAATGCAGCAGTCGTAGCTATCATTAGCACTTTTCTTTGTCACTGAGGGAGAAGGTTTGGAGGCAGGGCGTTAGCTGCTTGATTTTTGTTAATGATAATGGGAGCGAGTTGGCTGTCCCCTGCAGAAGATGTCCCCCTGATGTGTGCTTTGCATAGCAGTTTGAGCTGAGGGTAATACCTTCTCCAATTTATTTCAGATATTTTTTATTATTTGCAAGGTGACACTGCATACCAGGCAAGCATAAATGAATGCATTATTGCCCTCATATCTTCACTCACTTTTATCTTTTTTCTTTAAATCACAGCATTTGCAAATAAAATAATACTTTTATGCTCTTTAACACTAAGCTCTTTAAAAAGTAAGGAGAAAAGAGGCTTTTCTCCAAGGTTGCTAAATATTACCAAGTACTTTTAACCACGGAGCTACCTGGCCCTAATCCCCAGATTCGGTAACAGTCTGTGCAAAGAATTCTGGCAGGGTCACACAAATCTGCTGTCTGTGTATGACCTGATGTATGTAATGTATACATTTACATTCTTTGCTAAATTAGGGGCTGCAGTACTGTTATTGTTTGGGGGTTTTGGTTTTTGTTTGGGTTTTTTTTTGTTTTTAATAAAAATCTTGTTAAACCTAATCTGTATTTATTGTAATGTACAAAATGTTGTTTGGGAGTTAGGTTTGTGTAAGCAATTGCATAATGAACATTAGGGTTTATTGAGGTCTTTGAAGAAGGCATGGGCAATTGGGGTTTTTTGGTTGTTTCTTTCTGAATTCATCCAGCAATTAGAACATCATCGTTGTCAGTGCCACCCTAATAAAACACTGTGTAGTGATAAGGGAGGTTTTGTGGATTGAAATAACTGGTGTGAACCATGGAGTCAGAAAAAGTGAGCTAGCTGACTTCAAGAGCGCCTTGATTGGGAAGTGGAAGGTGGAGGAGTCAGAGCTGTGCTTTAGCTGCCTTGGAAAGGCCTGATGATAATAAGTAGTTATGGAACAGAGAGGTTGTGGAGTTTCCTTCTCTGAAGAGATTCAAACCTGCCTAGATGTGATCCTGTGCAGCCTGCTCTGGGTGACCCTGCTTTGGCAGGGGGGTTGGACTGGGTGATCTCCTGAGGTCCCTTCCAACCCCACCATTCTGGGATTCTGTGAATCTTTTCTGTGGTTCTGTGTGATTTTTTTTGAAGATAATCCAAAACGAAGTGCATTTTAATGGTCAGTTTGAAGTTCATTAACTGTGTTGGTATTTAGCATTTGGCTCCTGAGCTTCAGGTGTGACCCTTACTTGTGAAAGCAATCTGACAGCTCTCCTTTCTCCAGGCACTCACCTCTGCTCAGCTAGGCAGGTCTTCTGACAGATTTAAACAGGCTCAACACCTTTCTGAGGAGAACAGCCCTCACTCACCCTTCTAGTCCAGACCAGCAGTCAGGAGGGCGAGCTGAGTGGGCATCTTAACAGTTAGCAAATGTGGATTTGGGGACATAAATTTTAATTTTTTTTTTCTTAAACTGTGATTTTTATATTTACCCTGAAGTAATACTAGATTTTTTTTCTTCAGTATTCCCAACTACTAACTGGATGCTTAACAAAGTCAAAGCTGACTTGAGTGACTTTGCTTCATGTTAAATCTGCAGCATTTTTTATATTAACTATATTTTTTCTACTGGGAAGTAGCTTGTGTCCATCTGTTAGTCCAGGGTAAAAGGCACCTGCTTTGAAATTTATTTTTAGTAGTTTAAAAAAAAAGAAAAAAGCACAGGGAGCCCACTGTGTGCCCTGGGCTGATACAGCTGGGGCACGTAGGGCTTGTCTGCCTGGGATTGTTTTCTGTGCTGTAACTGAAGGAAGCCAAGGGTGCAGCAGATACTGCCTTTAACTGTTCACGTCTCTGATGTTAACATTTGTTTTAAAAAGGTTAATTGCGGGCAATTATGTGCTAAAGGAGCTACATCACAAGAAAAGTCAATAGTACTAGGAAACTGTAACTTTGAATTAATGATAGGGCTGAACAGTTATGCCAGAGCAATTTATTTAAGGAGGCAGCAGAGTTTTTTATTATAAACTGCTAAAGTGTGATGTGGTGGTGGTGGGTTGTTTTTTTTTCTTCTTACATTGCTGCATAAAAAGACATATTTAGCACTCTACACCAAATTCTTAGAGTTAATAAAACCCCAAGTAATCTGATGTTTTAAATTTAACATGCTCTTCATTAGTCTTGAATATTTAAAAAGAAAACTGCTTCTTGAATTAAGCTGTGTCCATTAGGTGGGATTCTTGAAGGCAGAAGGCACAGTTGTGCTTACTTGGCATGAGAACCTCAGAGTTTAAATAGAAGCTATTTATTTTATAAGCTGCATCTATGGTAAGAGTAGATTACTGTTTTATGGTCCTGATGTCTAAAATGTTATTAATGTATCTTAAAACTATAGAAAACTTCCCCCCCCACCCACCCCTTGCTCTCCAGCCCAGCAAACTGAGAGTTCATTAAACTGTTCAGTCAACATTCAGCCTTGATCCAATTTGGATAAATCCCCTAGCTGGGATCCATCTCAAAACTTTGGAGAAACAGTGCTGCTTTTTCTTGGTAAGCTAACTAAACCTTTAAAGGTTTCATAGTGAAACTTTTGTGGTTTTTTTAAAAGACCAAAATTATCTATGTGAAACATGAGCAGTCTGCTATGGAAGTGCCTTCAGGTCCTTACCTGAAAGCAGTCCTGGCCCTCCTGACTCCACAGTCATTTTAGGTGGATGCCATATGGCTCCAAAATACCCTGATGAGATAAAGAAAAAACAAACTTCTAACAACAAAAGGAACAATCCAAAGCCAAACAAACAAAAAAACCAACCCTTTAACCCCCCAAAAAAGGAAAGAGAATGAGAAGGGAAAGAAAACCTCCAACTGGCCTAGAGCTTCTGAGGGTTCTTTGTTGCTCAGTGCCTGGTGTTGTACTGCTTGGCAGCTCTAGGAAAGCTTTGCTGCACTAGGCTGATCTCACATGAATGTTAGACTTTTGGTCCCATTAGGATTCTGGAGCTGACTCACTCCTGATAAATGTCAGTGTAGAGCAGCAGAGAATCAAGCCAGCTGAGCTGGTCATGACCTTATATGCATAGTGCTAATTAATAGCTAATGAGACTGGTAAAACATGGTTCTGAAATGCAGCAGGCTGCATCAGCTGGGCTGTTTAGAAATTGAAATTTCAAATGGCACTTTGAAAAGGAATTAAAGACATCTTTTTGCTATCATGGGTGAAAAAATAAGCTCCTCCATTAAAGACATCAGCATTTTCATCTGAGTGGATGTGTGTGTCATACCAAGCTGGCTTTCTGTGTCAACTGGCTGTTCCTGTACAGCCTGCTGGGACACCTCCAGAGCTTATGTTCAGGGCCACTACAGAACACCTAGAGTGAGCTTATTTTTGGCTGTGTTTCAATCAGGAAGAAATTGTGAGTTTGGTTTTGGGCCCCTGACTCCAAGAAGGACCTGGAGGTGCTGGAGCGTGTCCAGAGAAGGGAACGGAGCTGGGGAAGGGTCTGGAGCACAAGTGTGCTGAGTTCCCGGCTGAGGGAACTGGGGGTGCTGAGCCTGGAGAAAAGGAGGCTGAGGGGAGACCTTCTGGCTCTGTCCAACTCCCTAAAAGGAGGGTGGAGAGAGGTGGGGATGGGTCTCTTCTCCCAAGGAAGAAGTGACAGGACAAGAGGGAATAGCCTCAAGTTGTGCCCAGGGCAGTTGAGATTGGATGTGAGGAAGAATTTCTTTGCTGAAAGGGTTCTGAGGCATTGGAAGGGGTTGCCCAGGGCAGTGGTGGAGTCCCCATCCCTGGAGGGATTTAAAAGATGGGTAGATGTAGTGCTTAGGGACATGGTTCAGTGAGCATGGTGGTGTTGGGTTGATGGTTGAAATTTATGATCTTAGAGGTATTTTCCAATACGAATGATTCTGTGAAATGAAATGAAAAAATCAAATACCTGTAGTTTTTAGGCTTGTTGTATTTGGTAAATATTTCACAGGGAAACGTGTAGAAAGGTAAAATAGCAGCAATTTCAGGGCCGGGTTGGATGAGGCTTTGAGCAACCTGGTCTAGTGGAAGGTGTCCCTGCTGATGGCAGGGGGTTGGAACTGGATGAGCTTTAAGGTCCCTTCCAACCCAAACCAGTCTGGGATTCTATGAATTTAAAATTAAATTTAGAATATGTGCTAATTTTTGTGCATTGGAAAGGTCAGTCTTACAATGAAGAAGCAAATCTGATTTTCTGTGTAGTTTTTACTGGTTTTGAACTCTACTGGCTTGAGCATATAGAACAGAGCACTGAAGAACTTTCATTTTTTCTAGTTGATTTCTGTGTCCTCGATAAAACCCGATGCAGAAGGGACTGCCCTTCCCCCTGCTGTGAGTGTGGGAGCATCACTTCTGGGGAGATGATTTTTAGAACATACTCCTTTTAGAACAGCTTTAGTAGCAGCAGAGAGCAGTGAATTTGAAATGCCACAGCTGTATGTGAACTACAACACAACAATTGCACTTACCAGCTTCTGCTGAAGCAGCTTGCAGCTTTCAAAGGAAATGGTGGCCAGTGACCATGAGTCTCTTGAAATCTTTGAACAGAGCCAGAACGTGAGATTTTTATAAGTTTTACTCATGGGGAGTGTGTTGACCCTACAGCATTCTTCCAAAATCATGTGGAAGAAAAATACTTCTCAATATGCTTTGCCCAATTCCTCATAACTCAGCTGGAGCTGTAAACTCATTTGCTGATGAACTCTCATACCCCTCATAAACTGTAGTAACCATGGAGGAGAGGAACTGTGTATTTAATTTGGTAGAAAACACTGAAATGGCAGCTTTAATTTCAAAACTCCATTTAGCCTTATTTGTTGAAACAGTGGCAACACTTTCACTTGTCTGCTTAAAATTGTGCAAGATGGAGAGCTGTATTTCTGTGGGGTTTTTGCTTGTTTGTGTTGGGATTTTTTTATGGGTTTGTTTTGGTTTTTTTAATATTCTTAAAAAGTATTATTTTTGTAGAACAGTTGACTTTTTATTATTAATTTGGTAAGAATGTATACAATAAATATTTGAAGCACTCTGCAATTAAAAAACTACAAGAAGCAAGCTGAGATAAATACAACAACATTATTTGTCTGTGCGTTGCAGCAATATTACTGTACAAATGATAGTTAGGATTTGAAATCAAGTTCATATACATTTTGTACATCCAAGATATGACTTAAAAATCACTGAGCATTTGGCTTCCATATTTTGAGGGAGTATTTTTAGTAATCAAGGAGAAGAGCAGAAATGAGATGACTTCAGTAACAACTAAAGTACAAACCTCTGGGACATTTGTGGCACACCAGCTGTCCGAGAAGCAACAGCAGCATCACCTTCTGACAAACCAGAGGCTTGATGTGCAGCAGTGAAATAC
Organism: Caprimulgus europaeus; assembly: GCA_907165065.1. Next base: position 2,672,219 of record OU015530.1, read on the forward strand.
ACTTTTTCAAATACCTTGCTGACTGATACATTTGAAACATATTTGTGAGCTGTCTTTCTAGAACCATGCAGATAAGTCTTGCCTTACTGACCCAGGGAGATGTATAAGCGTTGAAGCAATGCGTAGCTCCCTCAGCAATGAAGGGACACTAGATTTACCTGTTCAGTTCATCTGTTACCTTGTTTTTGTCACCTAATATCAACTCTTGTTTCAACATGCTTTTAACTAACTCCTATTTTTTTGAGAGATTAATGCTTGAACCCCTTAGTGCTGTTGGGAAAATAAATCTTAAATGTAGTAAAATGGATTAATTTTTCATTTCACTGCTCATTGCTTTCCTTTCAGCTTCTTGCCTGATTACATCAGTGGTGATTTTGATTCCATTCAGCCTGAAGTCAAGGAGTACTACAAGGTCAAGGTAAATTACATTTCTTCGATGAGTTTGTGTGTGTTAGAGCATCGTAGGATCCAACCCATTAGTGTTCCCATTGGTCATTAAGTGATTCTGGCTCCATTGGTTTCTTTAAAGCTTCAGTTGTGCAGCACCTTATAAGCTCAGATGTTGTGTTCTACTTGGCACTGGACTAATCCTTAATGTAAAGACAGGAGTTGTGGGACTGCCTGAGTCCTGCACAGGGTGGGGATTCATCCCACCAGCTCTCTCCACATTGTGGGAGATGACAGCAACTGGAAACTAGGATAAAACTTCCTGAAAAATCCATGACTTCTTTTGTTCAGTGAGATAGAGGGCAGTGAAGATTAACCTCCTGTGATTCCCACGTGGCTGGCACCCACAGACTTTCTAGGGAGTTTCTCTGTGATTTTTCCATGATACAACTTTAACTTTTCAGTGGGAAACTGGAGGTGGAAACATCTGTCTCTGTCCTGACTCACTGAAGCGTTGAATTATGCCTCAACTACTTCTGTGCTTCACTAGTGGAGTGTCCTTCTTAATGGGTTTTTGAACACCTTCCTGTGTACATTAATTTATTCCCAGTGTAGCTACCACGTTTGCAGTGAGCAAAATAAATGTAAACTCCCATTTCTTAGGTCTTAATGCTCCAAGTTCTGCCTTTAGCTGATCATTTAGTATTTAACACTTCCCCCACTTGCCTGGATAGGCTTTGGTGCTGAGCACAGTGCTTTACCCTCACGTCTTGGACAGCAGGTTTCTGCCAATTCAGAGTTCACCTTGGTGTGCCAGCTTGCCTTGGCAGCAGGCTGCACCCACAAGAGCAGTGTTTGATCCTTGTGTTCTCGTCAACTTAGAGGTCTGCGATATTTCTGCAGCTAATGCAAAGTGTGAGGCTGAAATTTAGTACCTAAAATCTTCTCTGATGGATCTGGGATTGAATGGTTAGAGCAAAAGGTTTCAAACTGTGAGGGGAAGGTTGAAGGAGTGTGTAGGATTGGGGTTTAGTCCCTCTGAGCACTGTCATGAACATACTTCAGCCACCTTTTTACTCCTGTCCTGATTGTAGGAGTATGATTGTGTCTGTAGTTTCTGTAAGTATGTAGGGGGGTGTGTGTGTGTGCACAGCTAAACCAATTTGCATATGCTGTCAAAATTTACAACCTAAAATTATGTAGAGCCTGCACAGATGTTTTGTGTCCTGCTGAGCTAATGTGTGTAATGGCTGGAAAGTCCTGTTGAAAGAGTCCTCCAGAAAGAGAAGGATTTTAGGACTCTGGGCTTGTGCATTACTGTTATTATGTGCAAAACAAAAGCAAAGATAAATCTCTGTCCAGTTCTTAATATCATTCTTTGTGCTTTCACCAAGGTAGCAGTTTCCTGAAAACAATATATCTGTTTGAATGCAGATGAGATTTGTGGAAAAAAAACCCTAATTCAGTTACACAGCCCTGCATCTTTTTCAGAAATGTGCGTTCTTTGTGTTTTCTCCTGGAGTTGCACATCACTCCTTTCGAACCTGTAGAAACAGCCAAGTCCTCCTTGTGTTGTCAGATCAATATAATATCATTGAGATTCAGCAAGTTTTGAGGTCATTGAGAGTCACTGTGTATGTTTATTAGGACCTGAGTCAGGCCCTAATTTATCTAGTAGGATAGAGAAGGCAATTTGACCAAGTTTTCATTCCTTAAAAAAAGTGCTACTCGATTTTCCTTCGCAGTATTTTTCTGCTTGTTATGGAGCTTTGGGAGACAGTATATAGAAATTAAGAGATCAGGCTTTTATTAGAGGTGGTTTGTCTTTCTTTTTGCTTAGGTTTGAAATGACAGTTTGCAGGTTATGAGTTGTTTTCTTTCTTCTCACAAGTGCCTTAGCTGAAGCTCAACTGCCTGACTGTAGAATATGCAAGAAAACTGCACCATATAACAAAAATGATGGTGGTGGTATTTTAGTCTTGCATCCAATTTCAGTTTAATATTATGTTGCACTATGAGATTTATTTTTCCCTTTCACTGGTTATGGCCTGAGGAGGGGAAAGGGTAGAGTCTGTATTGCCATAGACATTTGAGCTACTTCCAAGAGTTTTAAAAAATTTAATCTGGTGTTAATCTCTGAAAGAAGTCATTACTCTGGTCTGTCAGACTGCGATGGAGAAAATAGCAGAAAAGTTTAAAAAATAGAAATGTATTGAATTAACTTCATTTCCAGCGCAAGGAACAAAAAAGGTGTTTTAAACAATGACAGCTTAATCTGGAGAAGGAAATTGAACAGAGTTATTTTGTGATTAAGCCTCTTCATACAAAAGAGACAGCTTTAATATGTACTAGTGGTTGAAGACTCAGATGATGGGTCTTTTTAGATGTAAGTGGGATTTATACATCCATCTTTTCTTTTTAGAGAATTTAAGAGAAAATTGTTCTGGAGCACAAAGCTCAGTGCCCATGCCTATGGACTGCTAATTAGAACAGTTTCTAACGAAGCCACAGATCCCACAACCTTGTGGCTCATCAAATGTTGCTGCAAACTCACAAGTTCAGCCCAAATGCTCTGTGGGAGCTGTAAGCTTGATTCTGGTGTGGGAGGGCCCATGAGCTAGCCAAAGCACAACTCTGGCCAACAACAGGAGCACAAACCTGATCAGTAACCAAGGAAAAAGGTCCCCAAAATCCTGACCTGGTTTTGCTTAAAAAATTTTTAAGTATCTTAAGAAGCAGTTTGACAACCTCTGCAAATGATTCTGTTGTGCATCTTGTCAAAGAGCAGGCAGCTCTGGTTTCTGAAGCAGAGTGGAAAGATGCAGTCTGCTCATTTTAAAGTAGGTAGGTTTGGTGGTGGGCTGGAGAGGAGGAGGAGGAGGAAGAATGCTTCTGACATGCTTTCAGGGACCTGGAGCGAGCATTTTGGTGAGTGTGTTCCCTTGCTTTAAAAGAAGCACGTGGACTACACTCTAACCTCCAAACTCCAGAAGCAGATTCTTCAAGGCCACCATAAACTTTGCTTCTTCCATCTTTGGCACAACTATGAACTGCAAAAGGCACAATGAATTGGGATAGATGATCCAGGGCTACCACATCTTTACTTACCATAACGCTGCCCTCGTGGTGCTTACGCTTCACTTGCAGCAGTACAGTTACAAAGCCTCAAGGATGGCAATCGAGATGCAAGAAGGATAGACCTGGTCTGCTTGTGTTCATACAGGTAGATGAGTGTTCTATATGCCTCCAAATGGAAAAGAAATAGAAAATGTTGGTTTTCATCTAGAAAAGCTAAATGCTTTTGTACCTTGTCTGTGAAACAAAGGATGAGCTGAAGCTGACAAATTTGAATTTGTCTGTATTAATTAACTTAATCATGTAAGTGCAAGGTTATGTGGAGTTTTGATGTTAATAAAGACAGAGGTGGAGTCCAGCAGGAAAATTCAGGTCCAGCTTCTGGGCACAGACAATTATTTTTCCTTCCTGGACTTTGATTTGGTCAAAACAATGCAAAGTACAAGGTTTGGTTTTATAGCTGCACTCAGAAATAAAAGTTGCATTCGCATATATACCAGGAGGACATTTAACTGAAGATGTGATTTTTGAAAGAAGATAAGTACCACTACTGGGTTGGGGAATAAAGAACTCAAGTTCTGGCAGCTTTGGCTACAGCTGGGTGGGGAAAGCCCTGCAAACGGGAATATTTCTCATACTTACTTTTCTTGATACCTTCTCCTCTTATTTTTCTGCCTTATATTTCCTGACTGTAATATTTTCCCTGTCACCAGTAAGCATGTGAAGCTCTGTTTTTCTGTTTTAATTCTGCTGTTTTCCTTGAGTGCTCAGCAGAGCCCAGCAAAGAGGGATTGGATGAAGGTTTGATGAGCTGACTGTGCAGGAAGCGTGGCTGAAATCCGGTGAGTCTCAGGGCCAGTATGAGTTAGTTTGTGTTCTGGTGTGCTGTTGTATTCTTTCATTTGAAGAAGCTGTGATGGTCTTGATTTAAAAAAATAATAAAATTTCCTTAAGTCAAGTAGATTTGGAGGTATAATTAGAAATTTAAGTAGTCCCTGATGTGATGAATTAAGAGAGAAAAATGAAATGTCAGCGGAGAGGAAAATGAGGAATGGAAACAAAGAAAAAGGCAGAGACTCTTTAAAAAGTTAGAAAAAGGTAGGCATTTTAAGAGAGAAAAAGAAAGCTAACACCCTCAGCAGAGGGTAGGAAATAAACTGGGTAGAAATAGAAAAATTTCCCTGACACATTAGCTAATTAGTTCTGCTGTCACTTTTTGCAGCTGTAAAGGAGTGTGATAAGCACACACATGGAAACCGTATTTTTCCAATCTAAAAGTAAGACTTGCAGTTTATTAGGAATGAGTGCAGAGTTGGTTTTGGTTTGTTGTTTTTTTCTTCTTTACTGTTTTCAAATGTTTTTGTTTGAAGTTAAAATTGGAGGACCTGTGTTTATTCTTCCTTGACCAAGCTTGGATGGGAGTTACATCAGGTGAAGAAGAGAAAATCATACAAGGAGCTTAAAACATAAATAACTGCAATGGAAGTTGGAATGTATTTACAGTCAATTTACAGGTGTTAACTTTGTCCAAATTCTGCAGCAGCTGCTGCTGTAATATATAATGTGTCTAAGCAACTGTTAATCCAATTGAAGCAACTCATTTAGTAAGTGTTTGCTTTGCACTCAATTGATAATAACCCTTAAAGTAAGGAATTGGCAATTTACCATCAACTGCCAGTTAACGTTACCAGATTTTCATTTAATTGATAAAAATGTGGCCTTCAAGAGGAGCCTTTTTTTGAGAGCTGAAAAGATCTTCCTCCTTTTAAGCTTGGTAGTGGGAGAACATCTTTAGAGAACAGAGTAGGGATTAAACAGGGGATGTAATAACTTGTTGTGACCGAGCTCCATTTTTTTTCTGGCATTTAAAAGCCTTTTGACATATCAATATGCAGGCAAAGTCTTCCATTTGTTTCAACATACAGGTTAAAATATAGCTGCTATACTTTAGTGTTTTAGATACTTTATATTTTAACCATTGTTGAAATGGTATCTGTAGGAAGAAGTCAAAATTGGAGAGCTGCCTGTAGAGGCATCTCAGTGTTTGCAGCAGAATAATAATTGTGCCGGATATTGCTGTCCCACCCTAGGACTCCTCTGCTTCTCACTGGGTTTGTATGAAGCAATTTGCTCTGGACAGAGGGAAGGAATAATATCTTGTAATGGTCTTTGTGGTCCTATCCTGTTTCCCTGCATCCACTGGCAACTAATTTGGACTCAAAAATACTTCAGAGAGGTAAAATGTCTGCCTTTGCTTAGACAATCTGACCAAATAATAGCACTCACAGGGGGAGACTGTATAGATAAAACTGAAGAAGCGTTTATAGCAGTCTACTGTAGAGTCAGAGACTTTTTTTTTTAATTATTATTATTTTATTATAGTCATTTGACTTCAGTTCAGTGCTTAGATTTGAAAAAAAGTAGAATGGTTTATTTTCCCTTTCAGTGTATGAATAAAAATGAGGTATGAGGTGATGAGAAGTACTATTCATAAAGTGCAGAAGGGCTTGGTGATGAGAAACGATCAATATTATCTCTCGCTACTGAGTTCAACCACGTGTGTCCAGTAAATCCATTCACTTTTAAATGCAGAATGTGATTAGATAAGCTTATTTATGTCTCCGTAGCATATAAGATTGCTTTATTTAGTAGAGGATAAAGACACAACTGGGGGTTAGAGCGTGGAATGGAGGGAAGTACGGTTTAGTGTGAATTGGAGCAGTATTTGGACAACATGCATAACCCAGATAGAAAATTGGACAAGGTCAGCAAGGAGTAACTGAAATAATTTGTTGACTAATGTACAATAACTTTGGCAGCAAAACAGAAGAACTAAAACAATTGTTATTGGTATGCAAATAGATTTTTGCAGCTTTACTGGAAGTTTGGTGAAGTGACAGATAAGGATTGAATAGAAATATTGCATAGCATGCAGCGAGCAAGAATAGTAGGGATAAAAAATACAGGTTAATGTGAAATAACTTAGTTACCTAGAAAATGCAGAAAGAGGAAGTGCTCAAGCTGAGCCATGAGGACAGCATGGTTATTGAAGATCAGCATCTTCCTGCACTCCATGGCAAAAGGATACCTGTCTAAAGTTTTGGGGAAAGAGGACAGAGTAGGGATTGGGGAGGAACCCATGGAAGTGAAAATCAATGTCGTTACCAGAAGATGACAGCTACAGACTGAACAACAAGCCTGCTAACCCTCCTGTTAGCATCCTGATTTGGATGTAAAAGCAAGGTCAGGAGATTGGATTTCCATATGTAGGGGCTAAACAGCAGGGTTGGAAAAGATAAAAATATAATATTGGTTTAAGATCCATTCAAATAAAATCAAGCTGCAAATCAGGAGTGAGCTGTTGTCCATTGGAGGAATGAACCTTCCAGGAGATGGTAGTTGGGGAAGATGAAGCCTGAGTGATTTTAAAATGGATGTTATAGAAAGTTTGAGAATTACTTCATTACATGTTTCCTGTGGCAGCACTGGATTCAATTAGATGAGACAGGATAATCCTGCCTGTCCTAGGCTTTAATGAAAGTCTTTCATTGCTTTTAAAAATGTGAAATGGTGATTGTGTGTATTTTAATTTGGTGACAATTTCCATCTGAAAGTGGCTTGATTTAAAAGTAGTAAAAACACCACAAATGGATCATATGTGAATAAGAGGCATAATTCACCGTTTTCTAGAAAAATGAAAAGATGTAAAAAATAAAAAATCTGATTAAAAGCATGTTTAGGCAGAGGTGTCTGGGAGAGTAAGTGTGTCATATGATTTAAGAATAACAACAAAACTGTTTTCTGGGTTGAGCTTATGATGGCCTACTAAGAAAGAGCCTATCTTTTAGAAAATAATTTTTTCTTTTCCTTTTTGGATCATCAGTTTAGGTGTTTCTGTGACCTTGGTGAAACCTGCTTGACTGTAAAGAACAGAATCCAGGCATATGGTTTTCAAGTTGTAATTCTAATCATTAAACATAAACAGTGCAGGTGATTGTTTGGTTTGGTTTTTAAGCCTGTTTAATCTGCAATAATAAATAGTCTGGAAGCAAAACTGGATTTTACGATCATTGGGTTATTTTTCTTCTGCATGTTTTTAATAGCCAGTTTAATAGGACCTGATGTGATTTGCATCTGTTGTGGAGAAAGCATGTATTTCATTTTAATGACTTTATTGGTTAATTTGACAATTGATAGATTAAATCTTGTTAAAGAATGTAGGATGAGAATGGCCCTAACTCGAATGTTGATACCAACATTCCCCTTTCAGTATTGGAATATTAAGTTGATTATTGCCACAAATACTCTTTGGGGATTTTTTTTTCCCTAAATCTGTTAGACCTCTTCATGATTTCTAAAGAATACAGCAAAAGCATATGTCCTAAATTTGTACATCAACATACATCAGATTTAAGGCATTGTTTTAAAATATTCTATGAACTAACAAAAGTAACATGTTTGCTTTAATTGTTGTTGTTAATTTACCTGAATTTTTATAACTACTGGTATGTGCATTGTTAGGTGTAACACTGGACTTTTCATGGAAAATAGAATCTTCATACTTGCAGAGCTGAAGTTCACTTTTCACTTAACTAAATCTACTAATCTAGATGAGCGACTGCTACAGTGAACTTGTGCTTTTCATTGGAAATTCAAACCTAAACAGAATTTTCAGATCAGATCTCCTGTTTGACCTCCAGACAAACCAACCACTATGTTCCATGCAAATTTTAAGTAAGAAATTCAGACAATCCATCACACAGGACAGTCTACAGATACGTTAATCTGATTAGTCTGTACGAGTATCCTGAAAGGACTGTAGTCAAAAGTAAGTGAAGTAGAGATAGATCTTTGCTGGAGACAGATGCAGATTGTTATCTGCTCTCTTTTGTGTCCTACTACATCAAGCAGCTTCCACAGTGATTGTCCAGTTTGTGGTTATGGAGTGGCTTACAAGCCTATCATTGTGTTTGATAGTTTATTGCTGTTTATTATTTATGTTACCCTTTTGCCAGATACTGTAGGAATACAGTGCAAAAAGAGGGAATGCATTTTCCTCAGCTAAGACAGGACATGGTTATGGAGTCTTAGGGAAGATAAGAGAGAGAATGAAAGAAATCTTGATTTATTTTATATTTTCTTTTAATTTCTGCCCAGTCAAATACAGTTTCTTGCTGTGCTGGTTCCAGAACCAGTTGTCTGTCTGACATCTCTGGTTTTGGGTTGTCCTGCAGGCTGTCAAACTTAGTGCTTCTGGCTAAACTCACTAGTAATGTTCCTTGTCTTTTCTCCTTTCTCAGATTCAGAGTACTTCCAGAGCATTGCCGTGCCCTTGACAATTGGTTACTCTGTGTAATTGTAGCATAACGTAATTATTCCACTAGTTGTCTTTATCATTCTGTGGTATGGCAAGTAATAAAGTCTGCTGTGGTTAATTTTTCAGCCAAAAAGGCCATCTCTGTAAGCACACTGCTATGCAAGAGAAGCTACTGTTGGGGTACAATCAAATAGACTGTTTATTCTCCCTGCCTCCCTGGAGTTTTACTAATAGCTTACTGGAAAGCAGGTGCTTGATTTAATCCTCTTAGTGCTCTTTTGCATCTCTGGGCAGAAGAAGGATGGCCCAAGATAAATCAGTAACAGAGGAAGGGATGGTGTTAGTTTAGGGGTAAGGCACAGTTACAAGAAATGGGATAGTACAGGTTACCAGTAGGAATTTCAGTTTGTCAGGGGGGCCTTGCAAGGAACATTTGTCCAACGTTGCTGGGCCAATTTATTAACTCCTTGATCCATGCTCATGTGTGACTGAATACTTTGTTTGTTTCCCTTGTCCCTTTTGCTTCATTAATTTCAGTGTACATCCCTGCACTTAATCTCAAAGTCCAATGTATGATGTTTTTGAAGTATAGTTGTATGGCCTTCAAGTCTAAGAGGGTCTTCCAGAGATTATCAAGTGCCTTACACCAGAGTCAGCCTGACAGCAGTGACAGAATGTGACTGGAATTACTTTGCAATGATCTGTAGATAAAACAACTGTGCTTTATCAGCACAAAAAACTTGGATAAAATGGCCTATTTTCCTGAAGGAAAGGGAGATCTTGGTCTTAGTTATTCCAGCTCAGAAGGAAGAGTTCAGTGTTGCATCATGCAAAGTGTAGATCTTGGTTGAGTTCCAGGTGAAGACAGTGGTGATGATGGAAGTTGCTGAAGGTATGGCACAAGATAATTTGTATAAATTTCAGGATGAGTTACTGGTTGCTAGAAGTTACGAGATGTGGCTTAAAGTTGAACTTTGTGATGCAAATGAAAGAAAACCCTCATCCCCATTTCTCACCTCAGTTTAGTTTTTGCAGAGGTGCTTTTTTGAGAGTACAAAACAAGAAGTTTGGGGGATGGCAGCCCTATGTGACTACATCAGACATCCTAATGTTGAGTAATAACAGCAATCTGTCATACAAACATATCAAAATAATTGGCTGTGCTTCATTGGTGATGTTGATCAGACTGCATGGCAGTACCTTCTGTCACCAAAATGATTTACAGTAAGTGTGCAGATGTTATTTACAGTGACCTACTAATTCCTCTTGAATGAGGGACTGTATTTCTTCTTGCACATGATAATCTTAGCTCCTTTCAAAATGAGCTCTGTTCACTCTCCACCAAATTACATGGAACAAATAAGTAGTTAATTAAAATGTCTGGTGCTATAGCACTGTTTGAAGTTTAATATTAGAAAAATTTTGGCTGAGTTACTGAACAGTTTTTCCTTAATTCTCACCCAAGTGTGTAGTAGTTCTCTTCTATGTCCATTCTAACAATCTAGCCACATCCTTTACTTGCATAATAATAAATTGAATGAATGGATCACTGTGGTTTTAGAGTTTTTTTCCCAGTGAATCCATTAGAAACCATGTATTTTACATTCCCCTAAACTGCATTCAGATACCAATTGCAGTGTTAGACTGTCACATTCAAAAATGATCTGACTGAAAGCTCCAGTTTTGAATTTCATTTGCATTATGTGCACAAAAAAGTTGGAAAGAGTTAAGTAGCTAGGGAATGGAAGTACTGACTTCACATAAAATATCTAGAAGTGTAACAGTGGTTCTTCAAGTTTACATGAAGAAAGTATTAAAATACTTAATAAGAAATAAGATAGTTCTTCTTTTGCTTAGTAATAATATAATTTGATTGGAAAAACAGCTTTTGCTTTAAATCTACTGCAAAACCATTTCCACTGTGGGTCTCCAACGTGATTCATTCAAATCAAAATAATAAGTGAGTCACATACTTCCTCTGTTGTGGTATTTTTATTTTTACTTGATGCAGCATCTAGTTCTAGAGTGCTTCATTTTTGAATTTCCAAAGGAAGCAAAAGCTTCTATGATGGCTAAAATGAGGATGCCAAATAGATTATGATTGCTACCTTTTTATGCTAACTTATTTTTTTCTGTAAAAGTCAAGGTGAAGAAATTAAGGATTTAAAGAATTTTAATATAGGAAAAGCACAGATGTTCATGCATGGCTGTGTCTTCAGACATTGTGGGGGAGAGATGGGCGTTTGCCTTAAGCAGTTGATTATCTGGTTAGGATTATGGCTACATTACATGTTTATATCATATATCATATACCATACATGATGGTTCTTGTTGCCTCTTGAATGCTTAGTCACTTACTCTCACAGTGCTTCCTAGAAGTATTAATTTATTGCACATTTGCAGGACTGGGATGGAGAGAGGGCAGAATCAAAGCCTAACAGCCACAGAAGCTAGGAGCCACGTAGTGCCCAGGCACGACTGTGGGGCTGCGCACTGATGGCTCGCCCAGGTCGTGCAAGACTCCCAGCAGTGGCTGAACCCCAGTTGATGAATGTGGTGTCAGTGCCTTGATCACAAGGCAGTTTCCTTCTGATTCTTTTGGATGTGGATTATAAAACTGAAGACTGGCAAAGAGATGACTAATTTGTGATGAATAGTAGTAGCAGGGCATTGTCTCCAGATGCCATGGGTGGACAACTAGTAATTAGGTAGACGTGGAATGAAATGTGTAGAGGGAGCTTTTGCTTGTTTAAGGGGAAAACTGTTAAGTGTCTGAGTGTACTGGAGTCTGTTGACGTTTAGAATATGATCTGCAGCTTGAAAAGCAAAGCTTCTCAACACAAATAATTCCTGTGGTTCAGTTCAGGCACAGGACTGCCATCTCATTGTGTAAGGAAAAGCAAAAAGCAGAGCAGCTCTGCTGCCTCCTGTCAGGTAGAGAAAGGCTGCTTTGTGTGTACCACAGGTCTTGCTTGGCTACAGGCTTTACTTTTATGTTTTCTCTCTCTGGATGCTAGGGATTTTAAAACATGAGTTTAAGGAGAGATTGAGAGTGTGTGTTACTGGGCTCACATGCTCTGGGGATACGTACTTATATAGCTGCTACATGCAAGGGGGGATATAGCTGCATAAAAAAGACTTCAGACCTAGCAGGATCTGTTGTGGTATGGTACAGTTTTCTGCTGGAAGGAAGCAAAACCTCTGAGGCTTGAAATATCCTTTAATTAAACTGAACACAACACTTGAGAGTGTACTGGAGAAAAACTTTCTCTTTAGAAAGATGGACGGGATGACTGAAGAGGTTAGTTTAATCCCCATGTTTTGTCATCCAATTAGTGTATTAATTGCCTTCTCACAGCAAATCAAGCCTTGGAAAACATTTAGAAAATGTTTTCTTTGCAAGTGTCCTCATACCTTAAGAAATGTCTGACGAATCTGTAACAGAATGGGTTAAAGGGTGGTCACTAATGTTCATCATTGCTTGAAACTGCTTTGCAGGGTGAGGCTTTTGAGTGGTTAGAGTAAGGTCTGGCATTGATATGCTCATAGGGCTGCTCAGTGCAGACATAACCTGCCTAGCTGAGAACTAGGTTGTTGGGAAAACGTACCTAGCTATGAACTAGCTAGTTGACCTTCCATGAGCAGTGGCAATATTTAGATCTGTTTAGACTGTAAAACCCACGAGAGAAGATAGAGGTTTTCAGGTAGAGCCTAGGCTGAGCTTTGTTGCCCCCTAAAGCTTGGTTAGGTCCACTCCAGTTTGCAATCACAGCACTGACTATGATGGAGACATAACCATTGTCCGCAAAACCCAGCTGGAAGAGAGCCAGATATTCTGAGAACTTCAGAATTTAGGGGAGTATGTATCTGTGTGTCTTGCTGGATCAGACTTACAGCTCAGGCAAGGTTCAGGCAAAATAATCAATGTGTGGAGGACTTGCATGAGCTAAAAAAAATAAAATTAAAATTACCCCTTCAAAAAGTGCACATATAGCCCTGCTGAGCTTCTGATGTCACTTCTCACAGCTTTTTGAAGCTGTAAGCTTTTTTAGATTTCTGATCAAAATGCACAAACAGGCTCTTGATACCTTTTTTCTTGTCTCTTTAACAGCAGTAGTTTAAAATAGAGGGTGAGTAGAAGGAAGGAAAGCAGAAAAGGAGAAGCTCCCAAATGGGATTATGTGTTAGAGTAGGATGTTGTGGAAATTGTATATTGTGCCTTACTGTCCTGAGGATGGGTATGTTAGGTCAGGTTCACACAACAAGCATGTTGGCCTGTGTGACTGATGGGAAGCTCAAAGCACAGCAGGATGCTCCTGAGCCTCGTGCTTTGTGGAGGCAGCAGTCAAGGAAAAGGCTTGTCTTGCATCCTTGCATGTTCCAGAGAGTCTCTTAGGTCAGTCTGCCCTCATGTGTGCACCTAGCTCCTTCTTACACTTGCATTTATATTTCAGTGCAGTATGTAACTCTGCTTTTTGGCACTTAGAGCTCTTTGCATAGTGGCTGTGGCTTGCATTTTCAATTCTGAATGTGCCCTGCCTGTTCCATTGCCCTCTGTCAACAACAGATGTGCAAGGCCAGATTCTGCTCTCAGCCATTGTTGGGGAAGATCATGGGATCTGTTTTTTCACACAGATGTCTTTTCAGGGTAATTCATGTAAGTAACCAGTAATAAGAGTAATTCTACAGCATTACTAGAGATCAGACTGGGACCTGTGCTTTCTGGAGGTGGACACTTATCCCTTAAAACATCACCTGTCCAGTGGAGTGAGACTGATCACAGCTCACAGGATGGGTAGTGGAGTGGGTTCTGAACAGAGCCTGTTAGAACAAGATGACTGCATAGTGCCTTTTGTAATGTCTCTATCTATTATGCTGCATTAGCTTGCCTTTGCCAGGGACCACAGCCATCTGTAAGGAGAGCCAGAAGTGGCACTGGTAGACTTCAAAAATCCCTATAAAAAGCAAAGGGATATCCTGCTAGGAGAGATCTAGGGTATACCAATGCAAAATTTCTTACTGCAAAGCCCTGTCTTGCTTGCAGAGGCATTGCTACTAGCTGGCTGCACGTTATTTATTTGTTTGATGTAATGGTTGTCACCTGTTCAAAGCTTGAAGCATTTAACCTGTGAAATGCAAATATTTTCAGTACTGTAAGCTGGGTATTCTGATATCTAATTAAACAAACCCCTGAGTAGTTTTTATATATATCATGTGGAAAAGAGAGATGGAGAGAAGAATGTACAGCCCAGTGGCAAAGTGTCCACTGTTTCTAAACCTGCAACCTCTGGCTATTAAAAGAAGCAGGTCTTGAAGTATACCTCGAAGTTAAAACTGGTTTCCAGCTTACTGAGTAATCAAGTTCTGTCATACTTAAAGACTGAATGTTTGTTGAGCAACCTCACATTGTGATTTAGAGTAGTGGAAGCCCTCCACAACTGAAAAAAACCCCAGCAACTGTGTGAATATGATGTATGGCCTTTTAATATTCAATAATCTACCTCAGTTATGCAGAAATACAGCAAATATCCCGAATTTCACTTGGAAATGTGCTTGTATTCAGTGATGAAGTCAGAACTGCTCTGCTGGGCAGGGGTTTAATTTTCCTGAGCTTTCCCTTATGTCTGTCAAATGTCAGCATGTCAGTTACTTGTGTTCATTGCTCCCAGGTGGTTTGGTGATCTTTGGAAAAGGATTGTAAAGCTAGGTGGTGGTGGTTGTTGTTATTATTTATCTTTACTGCTGTTAGCTTTGCAATATTACTTGTTGAAATACAGGACAGTTTAATTTTCTTTTGAATTTGGGGAACCTATTTCCACTGGTCTACATGAAGATCAGGGATTTGCTAAATCTATTCAGTCTTTATAATTCCTGAACCCATGAAGGTCAGTTCAGTACCCAAGACTATAGCTAAATAAATAGCAGTGTGCCCTTTGACTTTGGCACCATTTACACCATTGGTACTTCTGACCTGAGGATCTGCTGAAGCATGGGATAAGAACTTTCCTCCAATTATTTCCCCAAAGCTGCATCTCTTTTCTGTGTTAATTTTCTGCTTGTAGTTAGCATGGAGTATTTATGGTTAACAACAAAGTATTAACTTCACTGTGTGTTCCTGCTTTGGGTATCCTGTAAATATATAAGCAGGATGTAGACCTGATTTAGCAGTGCTGGGAGATAACTCGTTCTTGGTGAGATAAGCCTGCTGCCTTTCTCAGGCACCAGCATGTAAGGGAAATGTTATACATACAGTCTGCCTGTCCCAGGTGATCTGCCTAGAGAAAGCAAAGGAGACATCCAGAAAGTTAAATTAGCCATTCCCTTCATAGAGAAGGAGAATTATGACTGGGAAGAAGGTTGCAAAGCTGAAGGAGGAGAAAGAGGAGCCAGGCATATCATTTAAAATGTTGAACACAGAAGCTGCCCTGAATTGGGCTAAGGGTACGTATAGTCTAGTGTTCTCCTTTTGATCTGTGTGAAATCATCCTGAAACAATGGGGTATTGGAGACAATGAGCAAACTCCCCTACAGAAGGTTTCTTCTATTCCTTGTGACACAGAGCTCTTACTCTGAGGCTGAGAGGCTTTAGAAACTGTCAGGCAGAGCAGTAACAAGGGAGAAAAAATGAGTGTTCTCTAGTCACATACCTAGCCAAGTTAGAAGATAATAAGCAAATTAAAGGCAGCCAGCTGTTCATAAAGGAAAACTAACAAGCAGTGGGAATTAAATCAGTGACTTTCCTGAAGGGTCAGTCTTGGGACTAATCTTGCTATTTTATTTAACACCCCAATAGCAGAAAGAGAAATGAGCTATTGAATTGTATTGCTAGCACAAATTTTGCCGTTTTGTCCACACGAGGAGGAGATTTCTCTTTTCAATTTGCTGCCTTTAGGTAATCAAAATCTTTGAATCCCTTAGTGCTGCTCTTCTACATGTAGACAGAGTTGTGTGAGAACATACCGTTTTTTGTGGGTATAGCTTACATCTGGGGCCTGGTCTCAATTAATTCTGTCCAGTGATCAATATTGGAGATGCAGCTCTGCTCTCACAGTCCAAATTCTTTTCAGATCAATTACACATCTCTGAAACTAAAGACAATACTGGTAGATACTAGGTAAGAACAACGATTCTCTCGTATAAAGCCTGTCTGAATGCAAGAGAGAAACTAGCTGTGCTGGCCATATATATTTAAATAAATGTAATTATTAGAAATGCCTTGCAGGGAGTTTTATGCCATCCAGGTTAGTATCTCTTTTGCTATTTTCTATGCTTTTTTCACAGTCACAGTGCTCTTGTGTCCCCAGGTTGCTGGCAAAGGATCATATGAAGACAGTGTTTAGGATGGATCATACTAAGATGGTGTTTAGGATGGCTAAAATTTGCTGGCCCAAGTCCTTGAAAGCACCCCAGTACACTGTTTTCTCCTTGTTTTTCTTACCTGGAGATGAACCTTGAGAATTGGTGATCAGTCTGGAAACTCAAGTCAATTCAAACACAGCATCTGCTTATTAGCATTAGTTCTTTGGAGTGTCTCTTGTCCTGTGTGATAAAAAGCAAAAGCTGGTAACCTGAAGCCCTTTAAAGTTAAAAAAAAAAAAAATCACCCCCCAAAAAGCCAAACCAAAACCTGTTTGGTTACTGTGCATAAAGTGGTGTTGGATTTGAAATGCAGATAGCCTCTCTCCCTCCCTCCCACCTGATAAAAGCTACCTCAAATGGTTGAATGGCAAGGAATACTGCATGCCCTATTTCTGCAGCTTTGTAGGGGGTAGGATCTGTGGTTGGGGAAGTTTTTTTCTGTTTTCTGCTTTATTTCAGAGGAGTGCTTGATTTATTTGCGTTGTCATTGATGCGAGTGCCAAAGATAGTATTAATTTTAACAGGTGTTTAAGTGTAGTTACAGCATTTTAGGAATGTTACAGTTCTTAGTCTTGGTTCAAAGTGCATGCAACTCAGCAAAGACAATTCTTATGGGCACGCTGTCTGCAGTCAGTGGCATGTGCTTCCCTTCTGTCAGAGACCATCCCAGCACTCTGATTTCCCATACACAAGCTACCTCATCTCTTCATACCTAACTGCACACAGCTAGAGCAGCAATTCCTGCTTCCAGGTTACTTTCCAAGAAGGGCAAGGTACTGTAATCAGTCCTATCAATAGGTTAGGATCCAAAGGACCTAATCAGCTTGGAAGACAAAAGCTTTTCACAGTACTGATTACAGAGAAAGCCTGACCATCAATTAAAACTCTTCTCTCCAAACCTTTGTTTTTCACACAAGAAAGGGCACATAAGGGGAATTTCAGAGAAGATCCAAAAATAGCAGGTGGCTGTCACTGCTGCACTGTGCTCAGTTTTAATCACCAGATTGGAGAAGTAACATCTCTGGGTTGCACAGGGATGCACAAATGTAGGTCTAGCATTTAAATGCCAGGAACAGGTTTGGAGGGATATCAGTTGTATATGTGAGACTGCAGCTCCTTACAGACCTTTCTACCTCGGTTTGTCACACAACACTCTTGCTTTTCCACTTGGATATGTAAAAGTTATTTAAAAGTTTTAAAAGATGTTAGTGGTCTTCTGTTAAAGGTGCTGCAACGACATATATTTTATTGTGCCTTATGACCTGTGGGTCAGTATTTAAGATGTTTGTTTTCATTCACCAAACTTAAATCAGAAGAATTTGCTCCAGTGCAGATAAATATTGGGAATTTTTCCAGCAAATGGAATGTTAGCTGTGCTGAGTTTTGTTTTGGTTTTTTTTTGTTTGTTTGTTTTTGTTTGTTTGTTTTGTTTTGGGTTTTTTTTTTGTTTTTTTTTTTAATTGTGATTTTTTTTTTTTTTGCTTCAGTTTGGTTTCTTAGATTTAGAAACCTTTGGTTTTCTGCTTTTCATTTTGTGGCAAAGAAGGCGTGTTGGCTTTCTTTGGTATTGGTCAAATATCAACTGAACAGACTCATATTTTGTTCATTTTAAGTAATTGCCATGATTTCACGAACAATAGACTTTTCTTTTGAAAAGGGGCAACCTAATTAATGCAGAAGAACTCTTTCATTGCTGCTATCTCAACATCAAATATATGGTATGAAAAAGCTATCCTCCACCAGAAGCCACATGCTGCCTCATTAAAAACAAAAACAGGAAACATTTGATTTACTTTGAAAAAGGCCATATCAAAATAGAAATAGGGGAAGGGAGGAGAGGCTGCAGCTGTTGCAGTCAAAGTTTCAGCTACAGAGCTCTTTTTATTATTTTTGAAATTATTTTTTTTAGTGGTTGTCAAATTTGACAAGTTCATGTAGCTTTTGGTTTGTGGAGGTGTGCATATGTTTACATGTATTTACTGGTTTTGTTTCATGCCACCAGATAGTACTCGTTTAATAAATCAAATGGTGTTATATAAGGTTAGAAGTGATGGTCAAAACCAAACACTCTTGGTTTGTTTTTCAGTAATGAGTTCACTTGAGTGCTGATTTCAGTTATCTGGCTTCCAGTGGATATGCTTCAACATGATTAATAAATTCTTTTAGTTAATCTGAATGGCAGCGCCACTTAATGTGCAATTGCATGAGTCAAAACATCGTCCACCCCAGAAATGAGGGCCAAGCAATCTGTACAGTATTAGCTTTGCACTGATGCCAAGCAGTCAGCCAGAACTGAGTCCAAAAACTGAAAGAAAATGCATTTCACTTAATTTTGGGCTATTTAAATATCCAAAAGTATTTTTACCAATTACACATACTTGTTTTGTTCTCTACTACAAAAATCAAAAGGCAGTTCATACAATTAAGCTGATCAAAAAGGAAACTGTTGTTCAACAGTGTTTGAAACTCCCAAGAGAAATCAGTGAACTTAAACTGCTTTGCCTTCCATACTACTGCTTCCTCCTCCCAAAATGCAAAAGGATTTAATTCACTAATTTCTTGCTGGTTTGTACCTCACAGAGATAAGCCAGCTCTGTGGTTTTGGTGCCATCTTACTTCATCAGTCTCCAGTAACTTGGGGCCTGTGGGAAATCTGTGCAGCTTTTATGCCTATCAGTAGCTCAAGCTAGATGTTCTTGTTCTGGCTTTTTCCAATCTTGTTTCTTTAAATGCTTTCAGAAAAGCTCTTGTGACATTCTAGCCTGCTCCATCCCATACTAGACTTGGTCTCCATTCTGGGAGAGTTGTTTTGGATCAGCTGTGAAAGACTAGGCCAACAATAAAGGTGACCGCCGTCTGCGTGACTGCCATCCCTGCAAGAAATGTTTCCCAAACTGATTGAATGCTCTACTCTCACACCACCCTCCTCTTACAGACAAGGTGGTGGAACATAAAGTCTGTCTTCTGATAAACTCATCTGATTATGCATCCACACATTTATCTTCTTGGCTGGGCCTGGTCCGAGACCTGCAGTCAGACCCTCTGGTCCCTTTATGTTCATCGGTGCCTGATCTAGAGCAGCACTTTGCTTGGATCCATGAGTGCTTTTTCCTACAGTTCTTTTTCAGTATCACCTGCATTGAGTCCAATTCAGAGTGTAAATATTTGCATATGTATTTGGGTATGAAAATGTTTGGGGGTCCAAAACATTCAGGTGGCTGCAGCTAGTATATGTAGAATGTGGAGGTTTGGGGTTATTCTCCAAGTGGGCAAAAGTGGAAGAGGATACCAGAAAGGTGAAATAACTGAAATTCCCTGGGGCCAGAAGTGAACATTAAAAGAAGAGAGAACTGAGAACCCTCTACCTCCTTGCTAATTGACCTCTTCAGGCTCTCTGAGGTGGAAATATTGCATGTAGAGATAGCACAAGTAACAGAAGTGTGTATTAGGGAAGTCTAAAGCACATGATGCCTGAGAAAAGGCTGAGGGAAATTGGTTTGTTCAGCCTCCAGAAGAAAAAGTGAATGGCAGATCATATCTCTGTCTTCAGGAGTCTCCATCCTGGGACATGCTCAACCTAGAATAGGAAGGGCCTTGAGCAACCTCAGCAAATCTTGCCTACTCTGAGCGAGAGGTTGGACCAGATGAATTGGAAAAGTCCCTTCCAACTGACATAGTTCTGTGAATCTACAGCTCTTACTCAGCTGGTCTGTGAGATACTGGTATTGTCTGGGTCCATTACTGTTTGGGCAGGTGAGGTCTAGGAGAAGGAGAGTGTTTAGAAGTACCATTTAATTTATATAGGTTCCTTAAACTTTATTTGTCTGTGCAGTGGTTTTGAGAGGCTCTAAGCTGTCTCCCTTCTTCTCTGTTAACTTGAGGATATATGGTTTTCCTGTGTCTGCCATTAACACTGTACATAAGTGCCTCTGTGTTGAGATTGATACCTCAAAATTGAGCCTCAGTGCAACAGAAGTGTTAAAAGGCTGAACTGGATGTCACTGGTGCACTCAGTAAGCACAGCCAGACACAAGCCTCAAAAGATAAACTGGGATGGCGTGGCCTTGGAGATAGAGTACGAGTTAGGATGTCTTATGTATTCTGTCCCAGTTCTTCTCGTGCTTAGAAGGATTAGAGAAAGAACAAACATGACTTGCTTTTAATTAGAGATGAATAAGGACATGGGGGGATGGACATCTACGCACCGCTTTCTTCAGACACACAACGTGCTGTGATGCGTAATCTTTCTAAAAACGGCAGAAGCGCTGAGATGTTCAGATTGACATTTCAGTGCCTGTCTGATTTCAGTGTCTGTCTGAAATATAGGGTTCAATAATCCTATTATGTGTGTCTGGCACACTCCTCCTTCTTTAGCGGTGTGCCTCCCATAACTGCTATAATAAGACAGAACAGCCAAAGCCTCATTCTGTGCATCTCATCCTATCATTCAGCTAACTTATATCGTCATCAGATGCAATCTATTGTTTTCTTTCCTGCTGTGTGGTATTGATTTCTCTAACCTTTCCTAATGTTAAATTTGTCTGGCTTTTTAACTTTCTTACCAAAGGTTAATGTTGTTAAGTTGAGCAGATATCCATAAAGCTACAAGCGTTATTGCCTCTCTTGCAGTTGTTATGCTGTCCTTTCATTAAACCCTGGCTGCATCAGAAAGCTCTGTCTTAAAGATTTTTGTCATTCAGGAATAATAAGGTGAAAGTTGACAAGAACTGCATTTGAATTGTCGTCCTGTTCTGTGGTATAAAATATTGTATTTGATATGTCAGGAGCAACAGATTTATCTGAAACTCTCTTACCATCAGCGAACATGAACTGCACAGACATTAATTCCAGCGAGGATGTAAAGAGGGTGCAGGGAGATGAGAGTGCTGCTGCCTGTCCTCTTCCCACACCAATCTGTGCTATTGTGGTAAAAGGAACAGATCTGTAATCTGTGCTGATTGCAGAACTGGTTATCTGCTTGATGTGGAAAGAGAATGAGAAATCACAGTTTAATTTGAAGGAAGTGGTGGCTTTAATGGAGGCACTCTGTCAACATTTTTCAGTATAATCTACAGCAGTACTTGTATAAAGTGTCAAAGGTGCCAACAGTGAGGAGATAGCTTCAGGGTACCACTGTTACACCTGGTTTTTGATTACTGCTGCCACAGTACCCTCTTGATTTCAATATCACAGGTACAGCAACCTGCCTCTAATGAGTTGTGCATTTGACATCCCATTTACACATTGAGATTGCCTTTCTATGACATGTATTTGAGGCCTTTTATTGGGAATGTAGACAGTAGCAGAGCTGAACATAGGATGTCTGTGTGTGGTGCATCACAGCTTTCTTCTCGAGGTGTGGTGAGTGACCCACAGTGCTCTTCAGCCACGTTATCTTGCCTTGGAGTTGCTCTGAAATATTTTTCTTATCAAAGAACATCCTGAGAAACTAGGCAAGAACTATCCTCAAGTCAAATGTTTTCAATAGTAGAAAGCATAAAATAATAAATGATAAAGTAGTTTAAGCTGTTGTAGATTATCACTTAAAAAAACCAACCAAACAAAAAAAACCCAACAAAACAACCCCAGACAACTGGATCTTCCCTGGATGGAAAGCAGAACTGTAGCCTAGCTACAGCTGCCAAACCCTGCCTGTTGAAGGAGATCAGGCTTGTTAGTGACTGCAGGAAGGAGTATTTCAAAGTGCTGTGGGAGAGTGGGGGTTAAATCTTTTATTTATAAATTGCTACCAATAAACCTCTTACTTCTGCCAGTGCTGTGAAGCCCAGGAATGGCTCTGGCAAGAGATAAAAGACCTTCCTTCTCCGGCTAATTTAAGAGCTGGTAACTCAGGTTCTGTCTCTTCTCCCATGCTCAGCAGTAGCTGTCCCTGCCATTGATTTAGTCTTCATCTGTCATGTTCTCATGCTGTTCAAAGGCTGATGGTGAAAGACTGGGGAGGTTCTGTCTGTTCACAGTTTCTCACAGCTTCTTCTTTCTTGCCACTATCAATGATGATAACGAGGCTGCCTGAGAGCACCCCGTTCTTAGTGAATGAGACATCTTTTCATTGAGAGTGGCTTTGATTAACAAAGTCCCTTCAGTGGTTTTCAGATCCAGCTGTGAGCTTTCTAGGTGGGCCTGAACATCTCTATACCTTCCTTGGGCTCCCTTGGTGTGTCTGGCTGGCATTGCACAACTTAGATGTTCATTACAGACTCCACATGGCTTGTGTCCCTTCTCCTCCTGTCAGTTTTGTGTTTCAGCCTCTCCTGGTGAAGAGTGGAGAGATGGCAGCTCTTCACGTTGTCTGATGCTGAGCACTGAGTCCAGGCTCCAGCTACATTTTCCTTAGTCTCTTTGTGGTGGCAGCAGCATCACTTCTGCTGCTGGGGACACCTTTGGTTACAAGTGCTGTTGCAGTGATACGATGCTTCACCGCGGCAGGCCTGTGATTTTACTACTTAAAGGTATTTAGGGCAATATTGGCTATTAGAAGGGTTACTGCTTCCAACCAGGTTTCCTTTCAGAAGTCTTTGAGGAGGGAGGAAAAGAGGTGTCATAAAAAGCATACTGTCATGTCCTTCCTTATCTCTTCCACTTCATCCAGATCCCGTACTGCATGGTGGGTTGGTTTGGTTTTAGATGCATCTGGCTGTGCAGGGAAGCATTTCAGTGATAGTTTGGAAGCTCATTATTTTGGTGCATGGAATCCACTAAACTCCATCCATGCACTCATCTGGAATATTTTCTCTTCTGTCCCTTTATTTTTACTATTAAGGTAGAGGCACCTTTAACATTTTGGGGTTTTTACTGATGTAACAAAACAATGTGCTTTATATCTACAGGCACACAAAAGTTTCTGTAGTCTGAACACTTTTCTCTTATCAGTTGTTATTATGCGTAGCAGAAACATAAAATCTGTCAGATAAAGACAAAGCTAGGACACTTTTAAGGGGACCTTGAAATGGTAGGAGAGGGAACCTCTAAATCCAGCATGTGTGGTTCTTATTTTAATTTATGATGCTGTATTGGGTATTTTGTATCCTTGAAACCTCTTTGGTTTCAAGTGACTTTTCAATAGTGACTTTTTGTGGTAGATATACTCTGCTTTTTCTTATATCAGCTTTATATCAGAGGCTTAGGAATTGCTTTAGCTCTCAATTAAGAAATCTGAACTCCTGCTCTTCTCCACTCTAACGTGTTGTCATCCATATTACCCCATTGCAAGGAAATTATTGTTGTAGCACTGCAAATTATCTACAACTGCACTCATCCCAGGAAGCTTGAGCACTTTTGTATGCTTCCATTTATACACATCTGAATCTATGTATCAGAAATGTAGTCACTGTAGTACTAGAAGGGACAGTTGTGTTCCTGGAACCTTATCCTGGAAGTTACTCATCTCCCAGGGCTCACCACACCAGAACTTGTCCATCCAGTGAAGCATCATGGAATGAATGTGCTTATCCAAACTCACAAATGTACTTGATGGGTTTTGAGTGTTTACTCCTGTGCCTGTCAAACTGCTGTTTCATAACAATTTCTTCAGCTGGGACCTCCAGTCTTTGGGCTCTATAAGGGTAATAGTGTTTTTCTTAATTCTGCATCTCCATGCAGAGACTGGAAGAGTTGTTGACTGCAGTTAATTCCACCAAAGACAGCATTAGTTCTCGAAACTGAAAGATAACTGACATTTATTTTTTTTCTCTCCCTTTTGCTGCTTCTTCACTAGGGATGTGAGTTAATTGAGACCATGGATCAGGACCTCACAGATTTTACCAAGTGCCTTCAGATACTCCAGAAGAAGATAGAGGAGAAGGGCCTCCAGGTAAAAGCAGCACCTCTTTATTTTCTTTTTTTCTTCTCTGGTTCTTAGTAATTACTTTTCCTGTCAATGTATTTAGGTTTATGCTTTAAGTTTGCACTGAAATGAAACAATATTTTCTGTAGCCTTGCCATTCTGTGGTTTTGCCATAATTTACTGCACACCTTGTAAGCATTGATGCTTCTGCTAAAAGGAATTACACAGTGTGTCAACGAACAAGCATTGGCTTTCTTAAAAGGCAGCTTGTATTGATTTCTGTTAATGAACTACCCAAAGTGCAGGAGAGCTGTTGTGGCTGGTGTTCAAAGCAAGAGTCCCACTTCAGCGTGTAAATATCTTTTCAAGTCTTAGCACACTAAGCCTTGATGTTCATCTCCTCCTCTCCCCTCCCAAAGGTGAGCTGGGAGGGGAATCTTTCCCTGCCAACATTACATATGGTAAGCAATACCTCCTTCTGCAAAAGGTTCCCCTGGAATCAGAGGGAACCTTTGCAGAGCAAGCAGTGCACTAAACTTAAAAGGAACCATATGGAGTTGTCAGCTGCTCATTTCATTGGAAAAGCAAAGGAGGCAACGTTCTCCCTCTCCTCCCACAGTTTGGTTTTGGAGGCCCACTTGTTTCATCTATCTGAGATGCAAAGTTAAAATTCCTTGGGAATTTCCCAGGTGATGAGTCAATGGCTGACGTGCTCTTGGGATTGCTGCCCTTTCCTCTCCACGGAGCAGTCGCTCACAGGGGCTGAGCTCTCTCTTCTGCTCTGAAGGTATGAGTGAAAGGAATTGAGAGGAAACAGCTGCTGGAGCCTCTCACCAACAGTGAGGGCAAGAGTCACATAAGAAAATGAAAAACAACAGCGTGAGATGGAAGGAGACATGTAAACCTCTTATTTTCCCATTTTCATTGTAGCAGGATGGGAAATTTTTCTGAGTTGCTGAGATCCCTGTACTCCAACAAAGCAGCAAGAGATGGAAATGCCAATACCGCTCCCTCTTTCTTCTCTCCTCACTCTAGGCTGATAAATAATTAACCAGCTTTTTGCTTAAGCTATTTTGAAATGTCATGATCTTCTAAAGGAAGTGTATGTCCGTGGGACACTTCAGACTGCTGTCATACAATGCTCATCTGCAGTTATCTCCTGTTGCCGCCCTCAGTACATACTGTTGTTCATCAGGGGTGTTTTCCCTGATCACTACAGACAGAGATGGGAGGGTTTCTCCATACGCTTCTCTTATCTGTCTGGCTGTGAGCCAGGAAACTCTTTGTAAGATAGTTTATTTTTTTTCTCCTGTAATTTATCATCACAAGAGCACAGAGGGGTGTCTTGCCCTCTAGGATACGAATGATAATGAGTGCTGTCTGAACAGATGAGCCACCCACGCCCAAGATTTGTTTTGACTTTGGCAAGTAAGGACCTTCCCTCTTAACAGAATTAGCCTTAGAATGAAGGAGAACTTGAGTGTTTCCAGGATTCAGTTCATTACCAAATCCTAGCTATTGCTATAGAGGGATTTTTTTTAAGCTATCTCAAGAGGGTTTGTAATGAATAATCAATGTGTGGTTAAAATAAGAGCAATGGGAACATGACAACTACAGATGTGTTTCAATAATAAGTAGCCTATTTGTAGAACCTTGAATTCTTTGATCACTCTCCTAGGTAAAGCCCTGTTAAATTGGCTAAAGGATACTGCATTGTAATCCTTGGTGATATTTTATAAAGTACAAGCCAGAGTGTAATTGCAGTTCTTGTGCAGAGTTCATGCCAGTGCACTGAACCTAAGGCTACAGTTCAGTTGTACTTTCCTACTCTTAGATGTGAGATGTGCTTTAAATCTGAGTTTTCCAGAGGTGCAAGAAGTAACACAGATATGTTTTCTAAAACTAAGCACCATGTTTGTTAAATCCTAGCTGTTTCTTGCATGCTGTCTGCTCTAGAGAACGTGGTAAGATGCTGTCAGCTCATTCATGGACGCTAGCTGAAGCATACGTTTCTATTTTGGGTCTTCTGCATTTTCTGACATAAGGAGTTTTATGAAATGCTTGATTCAACCTAGGCAAATAATATGTGAAACTTAAGCAAATGGAGCCCAAAACTGTATCACAGCTGTATAAATTACTAGTTTAGGTTCCAATTTGCCCTTTGCTCAGAAGCATTAGGTATAATTTGTTAGTAGGAGGCTTGGTGATTCTTCTGGGTGTCCTGATAGTGCAGCATGTAGCTTGATGCCTGGTCCTCCAGTAACACAGAGACTTGGAGCACATGCAACATTTACTGGCCTCAGTTCATGGGTGCCACCACTTGGCTCCTCTGAAACTCTAGGCTCTTGAAATACCTGAATTTGCACTTGATTTAGGCATCTTTATGGGTAACATTCTGGCATAAAAAAAAGTCAAGCAGTGAGAAAACAGAGTGTTCAAGCTGTAGATCTAAAATCTCTGAGGAGGATGCAAATTTCTTCAGAGAAGAAAGCTGCCATTGAATTCTGTGGTCACCTGGGAACTACCTACAGCTGAGAAGAAAGATCCCTGGTCTGACAACTAGAAGTGGATAGAGAAGGGGTTCTTCATCTGCATTTGCATTTTGGCCTGAAGGACCAACTTGTGTGTCACAATGTGTAGGTTTTTTGGTTTTTTTCTTCTGGAAAAAATATCAGAAAAGCCTTCCTTTTAATTGAGAGTATTAACTAGGTGGAATGTGTCTTCCTGGTTTGATGAAAAATATGTATGCCTCCAGCTTGGATTTTTACCCACTCTGCCTGTCTTATCCAGAGCACTTGTCAAAGAGGAATATGACAAAGAGACACCACAAATCTGTTTCTTTGTGATGTATGGTTGAAGCTGCTAAACAAGGAAAGTATCTCTTTAGTATCTTTAAAAAAAATGATAGCACAATCATGCTGTGTTTGCTGCTCTTTCTGGGTAGCAATATGTTAAGCTAGGAAATTAAGTACATTCAATATACCATGGATCCACAATCCTGTGACATAGTTTGTCTGGATGAAATTCAGCTATGAGGAGCTGAGGTATTTGAAACAGCTGTTCCCTCATTGGTTAGAGAATAAATTATCATTTATCTGCTATACTGAACAGATAAAATTTCTGCTCCAATCTATCAGTCACGTTTATGGAAGTTCTATGTGAAGGAGGTTTTTGAGCTCACATGAACATATGGGTGCAATATTTTGTTCTAAAGGAGTTACATTTATGTAATTTACTTTCCATGTCTCTGCACCTCCATCCTCCTCCTTCTCTTGCTTTCTGCTCACCCCAACTGCTTTTGAACAAATAACTTTTGAACAGAGGAACAGAATACTGAAAGGTAATCGTGTCAAACAGCTTTCTTAGAGGTCACCTGAATGGGAGTGAAGGTGAGAGACACTCAGTGCCCCGCTGGAGAGAAGGCAAAATTTTACTGGTTGTTGGAGAAGTCAGTTTGAGAAGAGGCCTTAGAAATGCCTTTATCATAAGGAAATTGGAATTGATGGTCATCTGAGACACAAATCCAGGAGAAAAAACACCTTGTTAGTTCTTGGGCTCCTTGTTTGATACAAACAGCAGTAATTCTGACTTCTAGAATAACTAGCCAAATTCTTAGGTGTTTTTTCCTTATGTCTCGAATGAAAACTTCTAGAATAGTTTCTGAGTCTTCATAGTCATTGATTTCTGGTTTACATTGCATATTTTGTTTGCATAGCCAAGTCATGCAGAAAGCAGCATCAGGGTCATTTTGTGATATCTATGTCACCTAATTATATGTATTTGTAATTACATGCTGCAGTGAATGTTAGAACAAGCAGTACCCTTTATTATGTACAAGCTGGAATCAGTTTTAATTTTCCCTCTCCACAGTCCTAACCCATTTGTGAACTGCATTGTGTTGGATGGGTGAAGCAGAGAAGTACCACCAACAGAATCTGACTCTTGAAGTTTCTTTCCAAATTAAAGGCTGTTCAAATGTCTCTCTGTCTTTCTGCATGACTGTGAGTATGCATGCACACACGTGTGTGTATGACTGCACAGATTTTCTGGCAGTATGGCTTCCTGGCCCTATGCAGTGCTTTTTTAATGTCTTGATAACTGTGCTATGTGTTTCTTTTACATTGTTTATGGTTTGTTGAACACTTAGGTGTGCATATTTTGCTTTACTGCTTTAATCACCATTTTATCCATTCTATGGTTATGTGATTGCTTTCCTTTCTTCATTACAAGACCTTCAAGTAAACTTATTTACAATAATTTCTCTCTAGTGCTACTTTCTGTTCATAATTTTCTCTCATGAAACAGAAGCTATTTCAAGAAACTGTCTGAACTGGCAAAACGATAGGCATGCTTACAGCATCTCTTATTTAGAGATCAACAGCTCTTGCATTAAAAGTGAACATTATTATCTTCAATTTGAGGTTTGGAAAGCAGAAGTACAGAAGCAACTTGTCCATAGTCTTCCAGTGGTGCAGCTAGGGATGATCCTCCAGTTCCCAGTCTTATCAAGTGCTCTTTCCGTAACAGTGTCTCTGGTCTGACTCACAGGCAGCTCACAGCCAGTGAGAAGTGGAAATGTGTGTATCAATTATGTACCTCCAAGAAGAAAGTTCATAATATAGATATAAGCCATTACCTTTATTTCAGAGTTACAAACTCTGCTTTCTTTAACTGTTTCACCTAAAATACCATTTAGTTTTAAAACTAAGCTCTGGGACTTTTCATTTAACTTTATTATCTTTTCTGCTTAGAAAAAGTTAAAGCAGCTCATTTGGTTATATGGGCTGGAGATATAAAAACTGAATTTTATTGAAACCTACATGCCTTTAAGTGGTTTAATGTTAGTGTGTTTAAATTGATAAAAGCATCAGTGTCAATATGAAAAGTGAAAAAATCCACACCAACTCTCTCTAAAAACCCTTTGCAGTAAAGGGACGCTAGACTAACATTTCCATTTTAAAATTACACTTTAAAGGTTCAATCTAGACTGTCAGCAGTGGAGAATATTACTTCTTTTAAGGGAATGTAAGCAGTCTTCTCTTTGCCCTTTTAAAGAGAGTGTCAAATCAGTCCACTTTCTGTCAGGGGAGGCTAAACTAAACGTATTGTTAGCGAAGTCCTGTGTTTATAAAGTGCTGAAGAGAAGATGATGAAGTGATGTTCGTGTACCACCTTCAGCTATGCACTGTTCAAACAAACTCTCTGGTTGGTCTTTACATGAAGAAAAAGACCCTGAAGGAAACCAGAAAATACTCTAAAAGAACAATCAGAAAATACTTCAAAAGAGAATATTTTCTTACATAAAGAGCAGACCCATGTAGAAAGGGTGTAACTATTGCAAGTACCAGGCTCTCTGGCTTGGCTTTGGTTTTATCTCTTGGTTGAGGTTATTCTTGATGATGTGACGCTTTCGTAGCAGTAAATACATCACCTTCAGTTCCTGACTGAATCATAATTGTGCTGCTCGCATTAGTAGTTGGTAATTTCATGCTGGATCACCACTTGTTTTTATGTCTGAAATGAAAACCAGTATCAGAAATGGCTTTTAAAGGAAACCCTAGGAACGAGGACAAGCCATTACCAGGATTTGGGAACAGGGAAATAACTAAATACCATAAACAGTGGAAGAAGCAGTCTGGAAGATATAAAATCTGGCATGGAGCTGGAGTTTGAAGCTTTTACCAGGTTCTTACTGGAGTGTGTGGCTCTATCTCCAAATTCCATATAGGAGACAGGGCTCAGAATGAATCTGTTAGTTTTGGTGACACTGTTGAGTTTTTCTTCTTAATGCCTCGCAGGAGGATAATAGAAAATGCAAATGAGATGTATTTTAGGGGCAGTTAAATACGTGTAATGAGAAAGTTCTATACTGTCAAGTGCTGTATCAAAAGATTTTAATGAGTTATTAATAGTAATCCTCTTCATAAACTTTTTCTGTCAGAAAGAAACAAATGGATCTAAAGTGTTTCTGTTAATTCCCACTTCTAAAATGTAGAATTTCATAATACCTTTCAACATGACTAAATCCCTTTTTCAGGCTCTGCAGACATATCCTTGAGTGCTGACTATTTTGACTCTTAAGGTCCAAATCCACCTTCCAGGAATGCAGTCTCTAACCCATCTTACCTACTGTTGAATTATTTTAAGGATTCCCATTGGAAAGGTATGGCAAAGGAAACTTCTGGTAATACAGGATAACAGAACTTACCAGTTTCCAAAGAGAAATGCCCTAATTTCACGCAAAGGACACGGGCTGTCTGCCTGTTCAACTATAGCTGTGGGCATCAGGACACACTGAGTATCTTTGTGTTAGAATGATTTCATGCAGAATGGGTATCTGCAAGAACACGGTGCATCACATACTGGGAAATGTTCTTACATAATCCTTGAATGCTCTACCGGGGCTTGTATGTGGTCTATGAAGATAATTTAAAGAAAAAAGGCAGAAGCAGAGTGGGATTTGTGGAGAATGTGTTGATTTTTTGTTTGTTTGTTTAAAAAAGATAAACCCCGTATCAAGCTTTGGGGAGGGGAAGAACGAGGGGAAAAAACACTTTATTTAGGCAGTTCAGGGGCTGGGAGGGATCAAGGTTATGCTCATTAACAAGATTGACGAAGGTAATAGGAGAAGCCAGCTACTGTTCTTTAAAATTAGTCAAAGGATAAATGTATTTGAAACAGAAAATGTGAGGTTACTCCAGGCGATTTACTGTTCCCTTTGTAACCACCAATTTTGTCCCGTTCATAACTGGTTTTTGATAGGAGAGGTGGTTCTTCTCCCACCTCCAGCCCCTTCTGCTTTCCAGGAGCACAGCTTCCCTGGCAGTGGCTATTGCTGGTCTAACAGCCTCCATGCTGGGAAAGGGGTTGGTCTCCACAGACACACCTCTGCTCCCCAAAGGCTGTCGTACTGGCACTGACAGAGTCTGGGAGGTGGGTGTTGTAGCAGGAAATCTTGAACAGCCGTAGCTTTTGACACCAGGAATTTCTCTGCAGTTCAAGGACTGAGAGCTGAATTTGTTGCCTGAGATTTTCATAAATAACTTGGTTTAATTTTTTTTCCTGCTTGAGACATGAATACTGTAGTGTTATGCAATCTCCCGTAAGTTATGAGTCTTTTTATAAAATTCTGTTTAGTTAATAGGATATAATCAGCATATTAAGGAAATTGTGCTGATGCAGACAATTTTAACTGCAGATTATAGTAGTCAGGGCATTTTTTACATCTCTAATATGATTTCTTCCTACTAAACTGAGATGCTTCTCAAGAACAAATGACAGGTTTTTGGTGAGAGTTTCATAAAAACCTTTAGCAGTTTTCTACATCCATGATGGCAGAAACATTGGCTTTAGAGGGAACAGTTTCATAACTTCATAACCTGCAGTGATCTGGTCCTTGAAGCAGTAGGTGAATCAACAAATTAACCTTTTTCTATGGCTGCTTTTTTTTATCCTGTTCAAGGAAACTTAGTTAACTTAAGTAGTGAATATAAGAACACCCCTGTACTGGGTTTTGGGGGAGTTTGTTTGTTTGGTTTGGTTTTCTTGGGTCTTTTTGTTTGTTTATGTGGTTTTTTTTTTCCCTCCCATATTTCCCTTCTTTTTTTAACATTGTATGGCCTTTGAACAGTCAAAAGAAATAGTGAATTGTAATATTGGTCAAATCTTTTGAGGGTGTGGTGGGTCTTTCTCTTTTTTTTTATCTCAGTTATCTAGAAAGGAGTGTTGGGGGTGGAAGGGAGAGGAAGGTATTAAGCCTGTTGCAAAGTTAAGCGTGTGACTGGTGCTACACAGAAATGGTTTAACCTGTAGTCCTGAGGCCTCACTGACTCTGTCTTTTCCTGACCTTTAACTCTGGACCTCTTGGCTGATACCAGCAGTGTTCAAGAAGGGATGCAGGGCCTTACAGTAATTTAATTCTTCACAAATATTGTGAAAATGAGGCATCCTGGTAAATAGTTGAAAGATCCTTACAGTATTCCCATGGTAAAAAAAGTCAGTAGCACAAGCTCAACAGAGGTAAGGGATGGAAGCGTCTTCATAGCAGAGCTGCACTGTCAACCAGGCTTTGCTAGTTCTGATGCTCACGCTGGTTGATTTTTTTTATGAGCTATCTTTTAATTTGACTTTGTCACTGCTAAGGAGGAGACTCGGGGGCTGGTCTCTTCAACTTGCCTAAAGAACCTATTGAGCTTCCCTTTTATTAACTGAACAGCTAAGCACTGAACAATTAAAGCTCAATATTTTGGCAAATTAAATGTGAGCATAAAATGTTTACAGCTTCACAAGCGCTGCCAGTTTAAGAAATCATGCTTCATTTCTTTTTAAGTGCATGACTAAATTTATATGGTCTAGAAGACAGTGTAGAAAAATAAAACAGATTCTGTAATAGGTGTAAGGTAACATTATTTGAGGCTATGTTTAGCTTGCCTGCTATAAATACTGAACCTACTCTGAAAAAGAAAATTGGTCCAAGATCCTAACCTACTTCCTTCAATGTAAGAATATCTTCAGCCTCTTAGAAACAAATGTATAAATTCAGGACTTTTTTCTGCAAATCTGCACTCTCATGGAAAAAAAAGAAAAGAAAAATAATTCTGTACTGCCCAAGTATTCAGTGAAATCACTCAAAAGAGGAACTAGTCACAGAATAGGGCCTGAGAGACACGGGAAAATATTTCTGTCTTTAGTTTCAGGTCTTCTATCTGTCTCTTGGGTATAATAGGACAGGCTATTATCCCCTTGTTCGTCATGAGGATTAATGTTCAGACCAGTTGAAAATATTACTGTTCTGTTGGGACCTATCGGGAGATCTTCAGACCTCTGTGAACCCGAGTTTAAACTTTTTAAATAGCAGAGCTGCCGTCTCGTCCTAGTCAGGCAGAAATGCCCCTTGCACCATTATCTCCGTGGCGATGCTGCCGTGGCAGAGTGAGCGTTATTTGTGACCTCTTTTATCCAGACTTCATCGCTAAATGTTAAAGATACATGGGGAAAGAGCCATCAACTCTTAGATGAATTTAAAAAACCCAATAAATAGCATCATCCTTTAATGGAAATTGAGGGGGTTTTTTTCTATATTTTGTACTGAATATTTTCCCTTAAAAATCAGTGATTCTTCCCTTAAAATTTGATACCTCAATTTAATGTGACAGAACAGAAATAAAAATAGGCAGAAAAGTAGTTTTAAAGTAAAGATGTATCCAGTTTAGGAAGGCACAGGATAGAATCCCATCTCTTGTAGTGCTGAAGTTGGTGTTCTCTGTTCATCTGGCTGTGAGGGCCTGTGTGCTGCTGGCAGAGGGCTTCACCTAATGACCCTTTTCTGTAGAAAACTTACCCACTGCCTCAAAATACTGCAGGTTTAGCCTCCTTTGTAGGCTTTCTGAGGCGCCTGGACCAGCGTATGAAACAAACAGGGAGCAGGAGCTGAAGCCAAACCACGGGAGGACATGGTGGGAAAGGAAAGGAAGCTTTGCGGTGGAGAGGGAACAGGCGGCTGTGGCAGATGTGTCTTGTGTTGGTCTCTGCCTTCTAGAGAAGCAGAAATAGGAATTATTTCAGTGAGGAGGGTGATTAGTCAGGCTGAGGAGGGACTTGTGTCAGGTTTGTGTGCCCAGGGGGTCTGTGAGAGCAGAGCCGAGTGGACGGGGCCGCCTTCAGGCAGCCATAACCGGTTCCCGCCGGATCCAGCCGCCCCTCACAGAGATTCCCCTGGGGAGGGGAGCGGCGCGAGCCTCTCTTCTGAGTGGCGGGAACCTCTCTTCTGAGGGGAGCGGCGCGAGCCTCTTCTGAGGGGAGCGGCGCGAGCCTCTTCTGAGGGAGAGGCGGGAAGCTCTCTCCTGAGGGAGCGGCGCGAGCCTCTCTCCTGAGGGCGGGACGGGAAGCTCTCTCCTGAGGGAGAGCCCGCACTGGGGCCGCCATCCACCCTGCAGCCCGTGGAGGGCCACGGTGGAGCAGATATCCATGCTGGGCCCATGCCAAAGCAGGTGGATGTGCCCTGAAGGAAGCTGTAGCCTGTGAGGGGGAGCCCACGCAGGAGCAGGCTCCTCACAGGAGCTACAGCCTGGGGCACACCCACACCGGAGTAGTTTGTTCCTGAAGGGCTGTACCCCATGGAGAAGACCCCACTCTATGGCAGGGAAAGGATATGAGAAGGAAGGAGAGGCAGAGGGGAGCTGGGATGGACTGATCACAGCCCCCTCCAGTCCCTGCACCGCTGAGGGAAGGGGGAGACGGAGTAAGGGAGTCAGGAATGAAGGAGTGAAGCTGGGCCTGAGAAGGAGAAGGGTGGTGGAAAGGTGGGTTTAGTTGTGCCTTTCTTTTCTCTCTAACTTGATTTTTAATTGGCAATAAATTAAATTAATTTTCCCCAAGTCGAGTCTGCTTTACCCGTGATGGTAATTGGTAATTAACAATCTCCCTGTCCTTGTCTTGACCCACAAGTTTTTTAATCTTATTTTTTCTCCTCGATCCTGTTGTGGAGGGGGAGTGAGAAAGCAGCTGGGGTGGGTCCCTGGCCACCAGCCAAGGTTAACTCACCTCAGGACTGTAAAGGAAACCAAAGAGAAATTGTCAGGGCTCATGGAGGTGTGAAAGGCACACACTGTCATTGATCTGTGTCCTGGGATAGATATTGGGGACTGGGAGACAGAATTTAAAATGTCTCTGAGCCATCAGGTCCTGAGTAGCCAGGGACCGTCCTGCACCAGCCTGTCTGTGCCAGAGCGCTGCTGCAGTAGCCACGCTCCCAACAAGGCTCCCTGGTAAGGATTGTGATCTTTGAGGGAATAACAGAGGTTTTTAGGAAGAGACTTCATAGCAAAGAGCCTGTTTGCTGTGCAGCACCCTTCCTACCTGCTGACCCTGCAGGACTGGGCTGACCTTCAGCACAGGCTGCCAGAGCTGTGGGACAGCAGGCATCAGCATGGCGGGGTGGGTGTCCTGCTGGCAGGGAAGCGGTGCGTCGTGGTTGTGTTGTCCTGTTGATATCATGACAGCATGGAAGTGTTTTGGAGGGCTGGGAAGGAAGGCTCTTTTGGATGATCTTCATTTTGTAGCTGCTGGTTGGTTATGTTTTTAAATATGGATCAAGTGCACTCAGGTATAGCAATGCTTTTGGGTAGTAATCGGTAAGAAAATAGACAACAACATGAAAAATGCTTTTGGCTTTATACGTGCTCATCTGAAGCCTTTGTAAAAGCTGCGTTTGGATTACGCTCTGAATTTCTTCGACAGGCAAAGTTAAGTGAAATGTGAAATACAGGGCTCACAAAGAACAGATTCTCTTGAAGAAGGTAGGATCACTTATTTTTTCTTCCTTGAGTTCTTCATTGATGGGAGTTTTTAGTTAGTTTGGTTTTCCTTTTTTTTTTTTTTTCACTCCTAGAGGCAATACACAAAAAGCTTAAAAACACAACATGTGCCAGCTTTTGGCACTAGATGCAAATGGATATGAGATTGTTTAAGAGATTTTTCTAGACCATTTTAGCATAACCCTTTGAAGGCCTCTTGCATTGCTGCTAATACACATCCAGGGCTTGCCTTCTTACGGATATGATAGTTTACAGAGATGGGGTTTACATTTCTGTGGGGTTGATAGCACAGTACTAGCTGTGGATTACAGCGGTTCAGCTAGGGGAGCAGAAAGGTTCGCTTGATACATGTGAATGTCTTTTCATACTGTTTTAAAAGAAAAGATTACATGATTTTTCAGAAGACAGTTGACTGATAGTCCTGGAATCCTTGTTTGTGCACAGAATAAATACATCAGGGACAAAATCAGCACACATTTTCCTCCAGAGCCTCAGTGAACAGACAGCTATAAGAGTTTTAGTGCACTTTTGTCTAGTCATAACAGCGTGGTAATGGTCTGGAGTTAGGGACAAGGCCTTCACCCAGAAAATTTGAGTCAATAAGGATTTCCAGTGACCCTGATCGCGTACGCAGCAGGAATTGTAGAGCTGTGCTCCACCTGACTAGCAGTAGTAGAGCAGGAGTTATTGCTGTCCCTACTCTACCTGAGGCACGGGGAGAACTGTTTGTTTCAAGGTCGTACAGGAATATGCAGCACAAGAGCAAGCAGTCAAATTCAGATTGCTTGGGGTCCAGAAGTTCATGTGGATTTTGTAGATGAGGTTTCTGTAAGGAAGAAAGAATAAAGTCAATGGTTATGAAGTTTTATCTTGTGCAAAATTTATGCCAGATGATGTTATATACACCCTTAAATATTCCATTTACCTGCAGGTAAGAGCAAAGCGCTGAAATGAAATGAAATCATTTGACCAGAGCTGTAAACACAAGTCAATACTAGAACCAAGATTAAAATGTTTCCAGCTACTCAAATCTGTGACTGGGTTTTGATATTACCTTTCCCTCTTGCATTTTCTTGTCATACGTGTGGCTTGTTTTAAGCGGACAAACGAGATCTCTTTGCATGCTTATTGTCACTAGCAGAAAGAGCTAACCTCTAATTTGAAATTAAAAGGGTTACAAATAGAGAAAGTGCTTATGTAAAAGTGTAAGAAAATGAACAGAAGCAAGAAATGCTTTGTGAAGGACAGGAAACAATAGAGATTAGTGGAATCAGTGAGGTGACGATGAAGCTGATTGGAGGTTATCATCTCGGGTACCCAGACAGGATGGCAGCCTTTGGCTGAGAGCTCTTGTTCCCATGAAGAGTCAGATGGTTGAAGCAATGAGTAAATTCCAGCGAGAGTAAAGAGGATTCTGCCTGAGCAAAGTTCAGATGCTGCTGTGTGGCTGGGTGTACCATACCCAGAGGAAATGAATGCCATACCTTTTAAGTAAAACACTGAGCTAGAGAGCCGGTATAATCAACTAAAATGGACAATATCTTGCTGTATATTTGGCTCTGGGTTGTGGAATTTGAAGAGTTCATTAAATTTACATTGCAATTTGTGGGTGATATACAAAAATGACTGTGGCTGGCCAGCACAAGAGCTCTAATACAGCTATAGGAGGTTGAGCTGAAATCCACTCTGACTCATTTGTTATCAAGGAAAGTGCTTGCTCTGTTTTAAAGTCTTCAGTACTGAAGCTGATGCAGAGACTAGAAAAAATATATTTGGATTTTCAAACTATATCCTGAGTTGACAAAGTTTCCTGATAAAGAAAAAAATGCTTTTCTTATAAATTGATCAAAATTGGTAAACTGTCAAAGTGGTAAAGCAATAATACATGTAGCATTTGTGCTGCCAGTTAATTGTTTGTTTTTCAGCATATACTTCCAATACATATGTATCTCAGCATTTAAGATACTTCAAGGTACCATGCACATTACTGAAATAATTTTATTCTCTATATAGTATTCCTCCAAAATTTTAAATTAAAGGAATAGGCTTATGAATGGTAGGAGATTAAGAAAGGCTGTGAAAGGTGGAAAGATATCAGTGAGGTGAGAAGGTGATAAAAGGAAGCTATGTGCGAATCAGAATATCTGATCTGTAATTGGCATCTTAGGTGTTAGCAGTGGATGGTCTTCATGGTCTCAGAGGGAGGTTTATTCCTGGCTCCAGAGCTTTTCTGACATCTTGGTTACTGTTGCCTCCCCTTTTTCTTTTAGGAGAGGTTTTTCTCGCTGTTCATTCAGTGCCACCTCTTGTTATCAGTAAATGTGTTCCTTTTCACCTACCCACCTCTCTGAGACTTGTTTGCAAGTTGTCTGGCTGAGCTCACGTGGAAGAAGTCCTTTGGGTTGTCTGTCCAGAGCCCAACCCGTACCCTGGGGAGGGGATTTCTTAACAGAGATCACAGGCACAGTTTTGAAAAGAATGGGCATCTTTTGCTGTCAGCTGGAGCCTTGAACTTTGATCTTAGATGTCATGGTGATGCTGACATTAGAAAGCTAGATATTACTCTTTTCACCTACTTCAGGCAGTTCCCAGCTTCCTGTGTCCTTTCACCTTCTCAGTCACACTGAACCCCAGAATGGCCTGGATTGCAAAAGCCCTTTAAGCTCATCCAGTCCAATCACGAACCCAACACTGACAAGTCCCCGACTAACCCATGTCCCTCAGCACTGTGTCTACACGACTCTTCAATCCCTCCAGGGATGGGGACTCCACCACTGCCCTGGGCAACCCCTTCCAATGCCTCAGAACCCTTTCAGCAAAGAAATTCTTCCTCACATCCCATCTCAACTGCCCTGGGCACAACTTGAGGCCATTTCCTCTTGTCCTGTCCCTTGGTCCTTGGTTGCACAGACCCACCCCCACCTCTCTGCACCCTCCTTGCAGGGACTTGGACAGAGCCAGAAGGTCTCCCCTCAGCCTCCTTTTCTCCAGGCTCAACACCCCCAGTTCCCTCAGCCATGAACTCAGCACACTTGTGCTCCAGACCCTTCCCCAGCTCCGTTGCCCTTCTCTGGACACACTCTAGCAAATTTCTCCTGAAATATGTGTTCCTCAATTGTATAGTGGAAATCATCTTTGTATTTAAGCTACCTGTACCGGAAAGAGAAATGTCAGCTGGACCAGTTTTCACAGGAGGATGGTGTTCATTTCACAGCAAGTTGTCCATTTCAGTAGTCTCTGTGAGAGTGGAAGCAGGAACCTGAGCACTCTGCTGTGGTGAGGGCCTCAGCTCTCCTTGGGTACTGCACCCTCTAAATTACAGTTTAGGCAAGAAGGAAGCAATACATCCCTGAATTGCCAGCAGAAAGCCTTTCTTTGTGCTTCCCTTCTCCTTTTAACTGCCCTGCTATTTGGTAGTGCCTCCTAAAACTCTTTCAAGAGATACTGAGGTATAAGCATGTCATTTAAAGATGACTAAATCCCACCCTTAGATCTTCACCTTTTTCTAAATTAAACCTCAACTGCCTTTAAGGATTCTGTGCAATATGTTTAAGTCAGGTTATAGATAGTCTAGGAGACTGTGGTTCCCTCTACACTGTGCCTGCAATGATCTAAGTTATTCTTTGTAGTTATTTAGGATTTTTATATCCTTTTTTTCCGGAAATGAATGACACAGTGTGAAAATAAATTGCATTTTCACACAGCGAAGGGGACTGGTGACAGGACATTTAAGTGAAGCATGGACATTTCAATTGAAGTACAGTGTGTTAGTCAAATGCTACCTGCTGGGCTGATTAGCAGTAACAGTATAATTCTGTAACCTGTGTAATACAGGAAATCAGAGCAGGAAAATGGATGGCCTTTCCTGTCCGGAGTGTGGGAATGTATAAATGTCCTGTGCTTTGCTGTTCACTTCATCTTAGGTTCTGGAATGACCAAGAGTCATGGATGTGCTTTCATGGCACATCCATTTTCTTAAGTGCTTGGCAGAGCGAGAGGAGCCGTGATTGCAGGGAAGGAACTGATTGTTTTGTTAGTTTGTGATTTTTGTGTTGTGGGGTTTTTAACAGAGGTGATAGCTTTAAGATGAAAAGGCTCTTGAGGTTTTTGTTGGACTTAACCTCTCTGTGTCTTTGTTAAATAAACAAAGTGTGTATAGCTAGACCTTCAAATAAAAGCTGTAGAAGTCCTATAGTGTCTATCACTGTTGCCAAGGCTATCCAGTGAAAGGCAGGACTGCCAGCCATCTCAGAAGTGCAGAATTCTAGCTTTTCTCTCTGCCTGCTCCTCATTCTCCAGCTGGTTTTGTTTGCATACCTGTCACATTGTTTTTGTTTTCACACTCCATGCAAATCCTAAATACTAGCAACATCCTTTCTCAGATGCCTTTATTAGCCTTTTCCCAGCACACCACAACCCCAAACCTCTCTTTTATTAATTCCTTTTCAACAGTTCTGCTCCATGTTAGATTGGTTGTATTTCCTTACTTTTTGGGTGCCGATGCACAAGGTCACTCACTGCATTGCTGCTGGTGAGTGAGGAGTAGGACTTTGGCATCACTTCTGTCGTACTTTAAAATACAGAAATTGTTATGTTATGGCTAAGGCATAATACATTTTCCATTTTATTTATTCCAGTGTAAAAACAAAGTGTTTTCATTTGACTGGTGGTGACTGTGATTAAAAAAGCTTTCGCTGTTTTATCTTCTGTTTAAGGATAGGTTTTCCTAACATTCATATTCTATTGGTCACATGTTAGCTCTGTGTGATCTGTAATCTGCACAGAAAATACATTCTGTCTGCCATACAAGAATAGCTTTTTTGTTTCAGTGTTTCTTGCTAATATAACATGTTACATTTATCCAGTCTGGCTTCTCAAGTATTTTCCTGGTGG
This sequence comes from Caprimulgus europaeus, assembly GCA_907165065.1. Next base: position 2,712,369 of record OU015530.1, read on the forward strand.
TGATGAGAAAGATGATATAATTCTTCACCAAAAGGAAAAGAGCTTAATTTTCATGCAAACCACTATTCAACAGAATCATAAAGCTCTAGCTCTGGTAATAAAAATAGAAGCTGATGTTATTAATACATCATTCCAGATACACAGAGCGCTATTATGTGGCTCCTGGGTTGAGTAAAACTTCATGTAATCACAGTGGCCATAGACTGGAGCCCTATAAAGTTGGAAACTTCACCAGATGGCCATTGTCAAGGCAGCTTCTAAAGACTCCACTGCTGCAATGCGTTAGGGCTCTAGGTAGGACTTACTCGGTGTTAGCTTTTTAAAATGCAATTACTGAACATAACTGATCCACATTATGGAAGTAATAATAATAATACTTCTCACTCTGTGACCTTTTATCTGAGGACCCAAAAGCTTTTAAGCAAGGCTTTTAAATCTCCCTTTCTGCTTATAGGAAATAAAGCATTCAGAGGCTTGATGGAGTGTGAGAACTGAGCATCAGCAGTCCGACTCCGTGGCCTGTTGCAAGCGGTCAGGCAGTGCTTTCTGCCGCCCTGGGAAGGGGACAGGAGAGCTCTCCTGTTCCCGTCCCTGTCCCTCACAGCTGGGAGATGATGTGCCAGTCACTTGAGATGATGAGCCAGCCTGTGAGGTGGATTGCTTGTGCATTAAAATGTTGTGTGGCAGGAAGGAGAATGACATACGATGGCCTTAACTTGCAATTTCCTTTATTCGCTCTGTAAACAGTGAGGATAATACTGGAATGATGTTGAGATCTGGGGATGAAAGATGGTAAGGCTCAGATATATACCACACTTAGCTGAGGGGCTTAGAGGTGGGGTGATATATCTTAGGCTCTATATATTCAGGGCAGACAGATAAGTACCTGCAAAGACTGGTCTGTGTTTTAGGGAGAACGGTTATGTCCTTTTTAAAAGCACCACATGTTGACCATGAATTTTACTCAAAAATCACATAATGGCATTTATTGGTAATAGGAGTAAATAACTATCTGACATTTGCATTTGTAAAGTCAGTAGGGTTTTTTCTTTTTTTTTTTTTTTCTTTTCCCCAAAGTGATTTTATTGTAGATTTTCAGGGTCTAGAGATGATGCCTGAAAGGTTTTTTTTTTTTGTGACTGTTTTTGTTTTCTCTTTTAGATCGATGTGATTGTGACTCTGGGCGGACTTGGAGGCCGCTTTGACCAAACAATGGCATCAGTGGAAACGCTTTTTCATGCAACAAATATCACTCCTTTTCCAGTGATAGTTATCCAGGAGTGCTCGCTGATTTACCTGCTTCAACCTGTAAGTGTGGTGAAAAGTTACTTCAGAATAAACTTGATCTTCCACCCACCCTGACCCTGTAGGTCTTGCACCATTAAATGCACATTTTTCTTAATCGTTTTCTGTGGGGTCCTAGAGCCTAAATAGAAAATACCTTGCAGGGAAGTGGACAGCAAACCATGAGCTCTGCATTCCTGCCTTGGAAAAGATCGTGTTCAATTTTTTCAGGATAGGTTTCTTTAAAAAGGGAAGAACATAGAAATCTAGAAGGTATAAAAACTGAATTTGGATAAATACAGGATTTTGATAATAAATGAAACACAGAAAGTTTTAAAACTTTTAATTAGATTCCAGTAAGTTTAAATGTAGGACACATGCATGTTGAGTAGGAATAAGGATGTCTACAGTAAGAGAAACAAAAGAAGGCTGTAAGAGGAAGATATGAGGGAGTTCCTGACACACACATCAGGCAGAGCTCTTATGTGGTCTGAGTGGTGCCGTTCATTATGATGGGAATCCAGCTAGGATCAACGAGGGAATTTATTTAAGATAAGTTATTTTTGTGGTTTTTCAGGTTTTTCATTCCATTTATTGATTCTTAAAACAACATACACAAAAGATCTTGCTGGGCTTCTGCTTCCAAGATTTAAATTAAAGGCAAATCTAAGCATCAAAGAGTCTTCTGTAACAGTGATTCATTTATTTGTTTGGAAATATATTTTCCTGATGTCAAGGTTTCTAGAAGCTTAACTAATTTTCCCATTTTACCTTGGAAAGCTTATTTCATTAAAATAAATAACATTCACCAATAAATTTGACAAAACCCTGCACCGCACGTGCTTCATTGTCATTTGAGAACAGCATTAATAAGGTTTTATGAGATTATAGATTTAAATCCACAGGGGCAGATGCTGTATTAACAACTTTGAAGCACTGTGTCTGCAGGAAAGACAGCAGGCACAGGAGCTCATTTGCCAGTATGACGAGGAATGACTGTCATCATTAGTTGCAGAGCTAAATGGATAGAGGCAGAAGAGTGAGGGGGAAACATAGCTTAAGGATAACTGTGATTAATGCCTGAAAGTGAGGAGTAACTCGCTTGTGATTCACTGAACACTGTAAATTAATTTTAGGATATTTTTAAGAACATACTGAAAAGCTGAAATAAGGTGGAGAATTCCCAGTTTAGCTTACAAAACACTTACTTGGACTGGAAAGACTTTTAATTCGTCTTTTCCATAAGTGGCTTTAAAATGCCATGCCTAAGGTTGCTTTCAGAAGAGTCTTCCATGAATAATTAAACCCTTTGCAACTTAAAAAAAAAAATCATGATCTGTGCATTTAAATAGAAATAGGAGGTTGCTAATTGTTTGTGCATGCTGGGAACTTCTTTATGTTCTGTTTTTAATAATGCCATATGAAAAGCATTTAATACTTTTTTTGTTGGCGAGGAAAGTTCTACAGGATATTTTTTTTCTGCTGTTCCTGGCTGTCAGTCTGCATTGCCAGTAACTGAGTGCTGTAACTTCAGGCTGCTTCTAATATTCAGAAATAAAGGGCAGATATAGGGGGCAGTCTGTTTAAACAACCTTAATGTTAACTTTGGCACAAAATTGCTTTTCTTTGTTGGTTTAAACTTGTCACTGTCAGCATCTTCAGTCAACTGTCATGGTACCTCCAGATAATAACATTAATCCTGCATACTTTAGAGAAAAATAAGTGAGTAGTTTACACACAAAGAAGTGGGGATCCTAAGCTTGCAAGTACTCCTTTTTTTGTACAGAGTGCAGTGTGATATTTTTCTCTTGTAAACAGCCACAATCATGGCATTTTCTATTTTTTCCTCTCTTCCCCTTTGTAATTTAAAATCAAGGTAGGAGGGAGTTGAACACAGTGGGAGACCCACTGACTTTTTGAAATGCAAGTCTGGAAACTGTGCAACAAATGAAGCAAGGTTTTGAGATTCAAATGCTAATGCAAATGATAAAGTTAAGAGCATCATGCTTTTTTTATAAAATGTAGATCTGAAACCTTTCTCTCTTGGGGAAGAGGAATCTGATCTTTATTGGATTATTTGGAGAAAATATATGTGCAAAATAGAACCATATTTTGCTTCAAAATAACATTAGCCCTCGCTCACTATAGTGGAAGACTTGTATAGGTTCTCAATCATGCATACCTAGGCAGAGGCTAAAATGTTTGGTTAGAGCAGAGAAACCAGTAATCCCATAAACAACCCCTAGGAAGGGTACAAAGGGGAATAACAAGTCAAGCTGCTGAGATTTAGTTACTAAAGCAGAAACTAGGAGGAGGATTGTGTGAGTAGGTACTTAAGAACACCATAAAATCTATTAAGTAATTGCTTTGAAAGAGAGTTATTTCACATTATTACAATGCTGATATAGAGAGGTGCAGCAGAAGAAATATATTCATATTTGACACACTTGTAAAGGTCCACAGTGTTGTAGGAAACAGGTTCACAACTTGATTAAAAAAATGTGATAAGAGGGTGATAGAGGAAGACAGCAAGGACAATGCCTGATTTGGAATCCACTGCAAACTACCAAGCAAGGAGGACCAGGTAAATGATTTTTTTTTTTTTTTTTTCATCAGACAATAAAATTATCCATGTACTGAATAGAAGGGTAATTGGCATTTTGAGTACTGAGACACCTCTTGGGAAACAGACAGACAGTGCAAGTTTTCAAAATATATTGGGGAAAAATGTTTTGTCATGCAAAGTGAAGAAAACTACAAGGAAGTAAAATAATTTATAGTCATTTCTGACCTGTAAGGATGAATTATGCTGGGAGGTGGCAAAGAGAAAAAAGATGGGAAGGGTTGCACCCTATAAATATCTGTCTCCATGGATTCTGTGGAGAAATTGGGTGATAGAGATCTAAGTATACACTGTGGGTGTCTAAATTTAGATAAGGGAATGCCAATATAGGTCAAATCACTAAACAAGAACTTAAAAAAGGAAAGTACACATGAAATGAGGTGCAGCTATGGAAGGGCCCAAGCATTGAGAACACAGTTTGGAACTACAGAAGCTGTAAGTTGACAGTGAAAGATTTTCTCCTGGCTGAATGAGAAAGAAAATGAATGACAAACATCCTAAATTTAATGCTCAGTCTTCACTAAAGCAACCTATTCCTTTGAGCAGATAGCCAACACAGTTGAAAATTGGTTCCAAAGTCTGAAGACTTTAAATTGCTTCATAGAAAAAGCAAATAAGAGATTGAGCTGCCTTTGATTTTGCCAACTCCAAGGGCTGTTAGTCTTTGTGTGCCATACAACACTAATTAGGATAGGAATCAGAAATAGGGAGACTGTGTAAGAATTCCAGGAGGTGCTTCTTGTTCTGAAGCATTTTCTAATGTAATTGGAATCTTTAAAAAAGAGGAAAAAAAGGACAAAAAAGTATCTCTGTGCTGAACAGCCATAATATTTCTTTCTTTAGTGTGGGGAAGGAGGAAAGCCTGAATTCTGAATTCTTAATAAGGAGTAATCACTCTTGATAAGCAGGATATTTTATGCAACAGTTAATACATTTTATGCTTGAAATTTGGGTAATATCAATTACCATTAGAATATACCCTGGCTGAAGAGCATTAGGCCCTTTGAGTCGTGTTTATCATGCAAACCATGCTCAATATGAATGGCTTCAGGTTTCACATACATACTTTCTCATTTTCTGGTTGTGTGCTTCTCAGGAGTACAGAAACATTAGCTTCTGTACACTGAGCATAAATTATCTTTTATCTGTGAGTTTTATGGCAGTTTGTAATACAAGGTAATAGGATTTATGACCAAGAAATGAGAAGATGTCCAAGAGTTAATGAGGCCTGTCTTTTACATTATACTGAGCAGTTCAGTTTTCCCCATGCAAGATTCCAGCCCTGGGATGTAGAGAAGAATTGCTACCTACACGTGAAAATGTGTTACAGCAGCACATTTTTGTCAGTTAGATAACTCTTTTGAAAGAGTGTGTGAATACTTTGATAACCCTTTTTCTTGCACACAGCTTTTCTTGTGAGTGCCTGCTTGCCTTCCCTGTGAGAAATGATGAATAATTTAACATCATAGATAGTAGTCCAGGAGCTAAATAGGAGCAATAGGAATCAGGAGTCCCATCCCTTATTCTTGGCTCTTTACTACCATTGCATTGGAGAGAAGTAAATTGTGTAGTCTTTTGATCTTGCAGTGTCCCAGTTTGTAAATTGGATAAACCCCACGTCCTGCTCTGAGTGGGTGCTGTGAGGCTCGTGGAATTCTTTGCAGAATGCCATCACATCCTCAGCTCTGCACCGAGGTGGAACATAGTATTGTGGCAATAGTAACAACTAAAGCTTGTTGCTGCAATTCTCTATGCCAGTGTTATTTGGTTTGCTTTGTGTCCATGCTTATAAAGTTTAATGGGAAGTTCAGGGTGTATACATTCACCTTCTGAGTTTTCTTCTGGCAGCCAGTTCCTTGAATTTCTTAGGAACTGCAAGAATGAGTTACCAGATCAGTTCTGTACCACCTCATGTGTGCAAGAAGTAGATCTGGCTTGCACTGGCACTCAGTGGAGGAAAATCCTTAGTGAGTATGCCTCTTCTGGGGGATAACTTTGGAATTTGGAAATTTGGGGATAACCTTTAATGTCTCGTTTTCCTGTATTATTAGTACATTCTGTGGGTAGCTTCAGTTGCAAAGATGTCCCAGTTGCAAAGGAGGAAGTTTAAACACATATTTAATATTTAAATATACATTTAATATTTAAAATATTTAAACATATATTTAGTACTTCCAATGTTTATTGTCCTGAAAGACTGTGTTCCTGTTTGGTATCTGCTCTCAAAGAGAACTATTGGAACTTAATCTAGTTGACAAAGCAGAGTCTCCGTGCCTCAAGCTCCTTGTAGGTCACCTGAATGAGTGTGTATGGAATTCACAAATAGACAACTTCTTGTTCTTCAATAAATACATCTTTTTCTGGCTTTTTCTATGAGAAAGACAGCTGTTCAGCTGGACAGAAACACTGCCTTAGTTTCCTTCTTTGCTAAGACTCTTTGAGGATTTGGTTACAGCTCAACTTTTTACAATAAACTATTAGAGTTAAGAGTTTGTGTTTTTATTCTTCCCTGGGAAAATCCAGCTGGGCTGGATTGTTCAGACATTGTTCAGATGATCGTTCAGACATTGTTACCATGTGTTTGTGTAGTGGGCCTGTGTAAATGGGACCTTCAAAAGGTTCCAGGTACAAGTGACTCGTGTTTGTTTCATGGGAATTTATATGGCTATGACGTGGTGTTGCTTCATGGTTACTACAGAATTTCTGTCTTTTACTGGGTATCAGTGACCCAAATTTAGTTCATTTTTGTCAATCTCAACTTGAGCTGGGGAAGATTTACTTGCTATCCTGCTTCCCACTGTTAGAAAAGGAGTATTTTAGTGGGATTTTCTCTTAACAGCTAAATCTTTTATAACTTAGTTCTGTTCCAACATCAGCAAATGTGTAGTATGAAATACACAAAGCTTATGTAGTATCTTAGAAACAATACTTAGCTTTTGAAACACTCATAACCTTTCAAATGTTTTATTTAGCATCAATTAAAAGTGAAATCTGCATCAACTTAATGAAATATTTGGGATTATGTGGATTTTTTCTGGACTTTTTTGCAAATTATGACATCTAGTAGTTATGGATTAGTTTTGTATGATGAAGACATATGCAAATATTTTTTTTATAAGTCTTATCCTACAGCCTTTGCTTGGACAAATAGATTACAACAAGTTCATAAATCAATTTGTTAGCTTGCAGGTAGCCACTTTGAAAAAAATAACTTACCTTTCAGAAATAAAAGGAAAATACCAAACTATCATTGTCAAGTGAAGAAAAAAAAATACTCTTTACTAAATGAGGTTTTGATCTGCTCATAATTCTTACAGAACAAGTTCTACTCTGTGGCAGGATATGTTAATCACACAGCTGTTTCTAAATTCACATCTTAATGGTTGTCTGCAAGAGAAGATGATGTAAGGAGTCCCTGAGTGGATTCCTTATGTATTTCTAAGTTCTGGAGTCATCCAGTTTGTTTCTGAATCAATATCTGGTGTTTGGTAACTTTCAGTGGTTCTGCTCTCAAATTTTTTTAGTCTTTGCCCAGATTTTTAGTTATTTCCTTCAGCAGCTGATGGATGATCATTGAGGAGAATCTTGACCCTGAATAAAGCTCTTCCAGTGAGGTTCTTGCTCCCTATTGTTGCCCCTAGCTGTTGTATATGATCTTGTTAATATGATAACATCTACTTTGCTGCTTTATGGAAACCATGTGAAGTTTTCTGGTACAAAGCTTATTTTCTTAGAGCTTTTTTTTTTCCCCCAAACCTGTCAATTACTTATGTTTCCTTTGAAGTCTTAATCCTTCTTTTCATCCCCACCTTTAACAAACTTCTTTCTGCAGTGCTCTGATACTTTGGTTTTCTGTGTGCAATGTACTATTAATAATCTTCTGTGCCATAAAACAGTTCTGCTGCTGCACAAGTTGCCTGCTTTATGTTAAATGCTCAGCAGCAAAACATGTAGTGTTTGTCTTTAAAGTTTGCTCAAGTTTGCTGATGCTTAAACTGAGATCAGTGGGAAGCTGGTGAAACTTTCTGCTGTTGTATGCATGTGTGTGTTCATTCTAGTTTTGTTTGGGTTTTTTCCCCAGGTAGGACTTTGATCCTATATGGGGATTTTGTAGCAAGCTAAAGAATTCCCAAGCTTTTTGTGAATAGTTTTTAACTTTTTTGGGGTTTATTTTGTGAACAGACCAAAAAAACAAACAAACAAAACCAACAAAAAATGTTTTAAAAGACTTAATATGGATTCGAAATTTGATCAACAGAATTAAATACTTTGTTCATAGTTTAGTAATACAAGGTGCCATATTTTTGTACTTCAAAAAAGAGAAGTGATTCAAATGACTTAATATTTTACAGGTTGATTGTGTAATACTTTATGATTATTTTTATGATTATTGCTGTGGTTTCAAATATTTGTATGGTGGTTTATACTTGTCATTACAGAAAGTTCTGTAGGGAAACTAACAGATATCAGAAGTCTGTAATCTGACAGAGCCTTCTCTGGAAAGAAAATGCATGTCTGGAAAATACTTTGTTGCATACAATTAAGAATATAGCAAGGAAAATCAATATTATTGTTCCTAGATTGAATGTAAATGACAGTACAAATTGAAGTGATAGCAGGTGATGAATTATTATCTACTACAAAAAAAACCAAAAAAATCAGAATGCTAAATACTTAATGGTTGACCAAGCCTGAAGGGTTGATAGATTCCTTCAGAGGAAAACTTAAAAATGCTCCTTTTGCTCACATCTGAGTGCTGGCATTAGCAAGTTACAGAAGGCGAGCATCTGTATTCTGGCTTCAGTTGTATTTGAAAATATGTTATCTCTTAAGTTCAATCCCCTTATGAAATTGCTTAGGCTTTTCCAATCCCTTACAGTATCACTGTTAATTCTGTATCTGTCAGGGCAGTGGTGTCGACTGTGTGGATTTTCTACATTTACCCTTATTGTTAAAAAAGGATCAGTGCAGAAGAATGATAATGTTTAGTAGTATCTGTGGGTCCAGGGAAAATGCTGTACTACCCTGATAAACAAGATTTAGCTAGAACTATTCAGCCTTGCTTCGGAAGTGATTTACTTTACAATCTGAATTCTATTCATGTTGGTTACATTACTTCAGCACTCTCTCTCTGCTGTAACAGAACATCCCAAGAGGAGATGATCAAGGACTGAGTTCTTCAGTGTTTTTTTCAGGCTATAATGTGTCTGTCACTCACATCAACGGCAATCAGAAATACTTGCCAACAGTGCAGTTGGGCCCAGTGACCTCCATGGGAGCAGGGGCTCCCTGCTCTTAATCCTAAAATCAAGGTATTTGGAGTGAATGGCTGTTAAAGCCACAAAAGGAGGATGGAAGCTTGTGAGTTGGTACCAGAAGAAAGACCTTTTCTCCATCCCTCAGATCTAAAATTACAGAATTGGTTGGATCCAGGGTGTTGTGGAGAGGCTGCTGAGGCTCATCTGGCCCTTGGACTGTTAGCTCTTGCGGCTCACCTACATGGACACCAGTGATGCTGCTAAGGGAAATCTGAACTCACAAGAAGGCTTTGGCTTTTATGATCATGGATTCCTCTGAGGAACGAGAATTGCTGGTGAGAGACTGGATCCATTTGACAAAGCAAGGAAAGAACATCTTTGCCAACAGGCTGGCCAACCTGATGAGGAGGGATTTAAATTGGGTTGTAGAGGAGAATGGTTGCTTATAGTTAGATGGATGACAGTTTATAGTTAAGTGAGGGTCTAGAGGTTAGGGGTGATAAGTTCAAGGAGCAGAGGAATGGAGTAAGAGTGCCCTCAGGAAAGATAAAACAAATCAAAAGAGAACCCATCTCAAGTGCCTGTAAACGAATGCATGCAGCCTAGGAACCAAACAGTTTATATGGCTTGAGATCTGAGACATGGAGATAGCAGCTCTTTGGGAAACACAGGCAAGGTTGAAGAGGAGATTGGTGACCCTTTATGGGCACGGGCAGTCCACAGTAGAGAGTATCCTGTGGGAGGCAGCTCTGGATGTCAAAGCGGCAAGTTGAGTGGAGAGTCACCAAGATGGCTGGGGACTGAAGCACATGCCCAGTGAGAAGAGGCTGAGGATACTGGGCTTCTTCAGCCTGGAGAACAGAAGACTTTGAGGAGTCCTAATAGCAATCTTCCAGAATCTGTAAGGAGGTTATCAAGAAGATGAAGCCAGGCTTATTCCTGAGGTGCACAGCAGAAGAACAAGACACCGTGGTCTCAGTGGTCCCAAACTGAAAAAGGGAAGGTTCTGGGTAAATATAAGGAAAAATTTGTACTATGAAGATAATTACGTACAGGAATAGGTTGCAGAGAATCTCTGGCTGTGGCAGTGTTCAAAACACAGTTTTAAGGATGCTCTCAACGACCTCCCAAGACTCCTTCCCATCCAAGTGATGCTGGCACACTTGTGGAGATGCAGGAAGGTTGAACAGAGGTGTTAGAGCCACTGTACAAGAATCTGTTGAGAAGAATCTGGAATCTCCTGATAGAGAAGACTATGTGACGATATTCAGAAATAGTAGTTCTGTCCACTCTGATCTCTGCTCATGTTCTTGTTCCCTAACAAGGGGAGATTTGGTTTGGTCCCTTGTGTAACCTCTCAGGAAAAGTGCTGAGAAGAGAAATGGTTGCTGTCTCTGAATGCACGGAAGGAGTAAATGCCAGGGCAGTAAACAGAATGTTTAAGCTCAAGACCAATGTTAGAACAAGAGTAAATTGCTTTAAACCAGTGATGGGTAAATTTCCATTGGAAATTAGAAAAAAAAAAGTCCCTAATCACTGGTCTCATGTGATTCTGCAACAGCTTTCCAAAAGGGAATAATGAGGAGGAGGGGGACAGTTAGAAACAGAGCTCACTATGTCGATTTTATATTCCCAACTCTATTCCCAAAAAAAGTGAACATAAAACTTTCACAAGTTGCCAACATACGACCTTATATAGGCATTGTGTTTCATTTCCTGCTTTTTAACCTCGAAGCCTGGCATTCCCGTTGGTCGTTTTGAACCAGGAGTCAGGCGAGCCGTGGTGCTCCGTGGCCACCAGCCTTTCAGCAGTGCCGGTGTGCAAACGCTTACCGTTCATTCCAGCCCCAGCCACGGAGCCTGTCTCACAAATGTCCTTCCCATTCACGTTTTATTTACTATTTCCAGAAATCTAGACATCACTTTTGTGTGTGCCCTACGAATTCACAGATACCCAAAGGTGGTTTAGCAATCAGAGAAGTTTTACTGGTGTGAAAGCGTCTACCTTTTGGCTAGTCATGTTACAAATACAGAATAAATGTAAGCATATGGCAAAGCAGATTAGTGAAATCTAAGCATGTGCTTAGGCGCTTCATTGAACTGATCCACAGATTAAATGTAGTATCTCATCTGGTGTATCATTCCAAGTTAAGATGTCTCTGCATTTTTCCATCCACATGACAGCCAGGGATGCTTCATAGGGAGTAGCTGCATTTCTGTGGTATCAACATCTGTTTCTGAATGGTTAATTTTCATTAAAAGTTCCCATCCATTGTTAATTGAATTATGGCCTTCAATTTCAGCAGTGTCAGGTACCCGAGGGGAGAAGAAGGAGCTACACCCAGAGGGGAATCCTTTTATTCTGATGAAAGAATAAATTATCAGATTGAATAATAATTAGCTTGCAGAATTCTCTACTAGTAAGGACAATGTTGGCAGTGAATGTGCCCTTGTGTTATGAGTCTGAGATCTTCCTACCTCACAGCAACTTAAAGATTTTTAGGTATATGCATCTAAAAGCTGCATTGCAGCAGGTATCTCTCCTTAGGCTCTTAATAATGAGGTCACCTTGTTCAGTCCTTTCTCAGCTATCACGTTCCTTTTGGAGCAGGGAAAAGAGGAAGCCTCTCTGGTAGAAAAAAAAGGTACATTTTTCTCCTTTTTGTAACCACCAGCAGTTTTTCCTTGACTGAGGGGAGGTACTTTAGAGCACAGCTGAAGATCTGGAATTAGTCTTCTGTGGCAATGATGCCACAGGCAGAGTCTCATTAGCTGCAAGCTTGGAGAATTTCTTTAAGGAGGAGCTGCCTGTCTCCTTTATGTTAGAGGAACCTGGGAATTGGGGATAAAATTGATAAGTATTCACTGTACCCACGGTATCTGCTGGAACTTTAAAGCAATTAAAAGAGCACCAAGGGAGGACTAAGTCTCTGAGGGATCAGTACATTTCCACATGAAATCCCAGACCCTCCTGCCCATTCAGGATTTCTCAGGAGTTATTTCTGTGTGTTGTAGGTGTGCAAGCTACTGCGTGCAGCCTTTACTCACCCGTGCTGCCTGGGACTTGAAATCCCATGGGGAATGGGGAGAGTCTGGTATAATCCTGCTGTGCAAGGTGGGTGGCCACAGGCAGAAGTCTTGAGCAGCACCTTGAGTTACCAGAAGCAAATCCAGCTACTCTGTTGTGCCAGATGATGTACGCCACAAATGCAGGTGTACTTTGGGACCTGCGCAGTTCAAGGAGGTAGCTCATCATCTCTATTACACATATTTTATCAATCTTCTGTACACTCAATGATACCAACTGAATTAATAATGCAGTTCAGCCTGGGTCACTTCTTGGTCTTTCATGTGTCTGACTTATACCTGTTCAGAAGCGATCAGTGATACTGCAGAAGTATCAGGGCAACACGTAATCTCCATTAGAATTTATTAATAGTAATGTCCTTCATGAATGTCTCTTTTTTTTTTTTTTTAAATTCTCTTTTATATTTAAATCTAGTTTGAGTTTCATGTATTACATGTGTTCTGTGTCTCCTTAAGAAGGTATTGCGAAGCTGTTGATTCAGAAAATGGGTTTTCCAACAATAGTCTAGGAAGTTTTTAAGTGCTTCCAATATGGAAGCACAATGAACTGTCAAAGATACTCCTAGAAAACTCTAAAGGAGATAAAATAATTAAACATTTGGGTTTTTTTATCCTGAGTCACCTAGGAAAGTTGATCAGTTTTAGCTATTTAGCGTAGTCTGTTAAAAGGCACTAAATGGTCAGAACTAACTGTCAGCTCTATGTTGAGCTGCCTGACACTGGTAATACAATTCAAATGTGCAGCTGAGATGTTTCTCCTCCCAATTTATGCTTTTTTGTGGCAAGGACAGCACAATGTTCACAAGCATCATCCTGAGCCACCGTCTTCAGATAATGAAGCAAATGTAATTGCTCATTTCTGTAGCACTTGGAAACCCATGCATAATGATGTTCACATCTCTCATCGTGGAAGACGGTAGGAGTTCGTGTTTCTGAGACGGGCTGAGACAACCCCTGCAGTTCAGTGAAACTCAGACCCTGTCGGTGTCTCCTTCTGGAAGCCCAGAGGCATCTCCTGCCAAGAGCCTGCATCTGGTTGCTCCCATGCAAACTTCACTTTCAGCTGGGGAAGTGAGAACAACATCTCTCCTTGAGGTTTGGCAGTGTTTCTCCCTGGGACTCTGGAAATGCAGGGTGATTTTTTTAAGGCAGCTGTTTTGTAATTGGATGAATTTTCCAGTCTGAGGGATAAAAATACAGTGGTGAGTCAGCTACAGCTTACCTGAAGATGCTTTCTCTTGACTGATTGTTTTGATAATTCCTACTTTATAGTCATCCTGGAGAGGGGAAATGATGGTGAAGTAAATCTAAAAATAAGCCCAGTATTTAGACATGCTTGTTACTGATCTGTACAGTTTTATACTGGAGTCTGATACTGCAGTAGCATTATTTCTTTACTTCAGATTATTTATATTAAATCAGATTATTAGGGCTGTGTGTATTCTCAAAATCTCTGATCATGAGAGGCAGTTGACGTACCAAGTGTTTGGTGGAAATAGTTATTTTTAGAACAATCAATAAGAAGAGGATTAATAACACACCTTGCTTTTGATATAGACTCTGATCCTCTGTTACTGTATCTCGGATTACATCTCATGTCACACTCCTTAGCTAGATCTCAAGGTATATTACACTTATATTACAGAGAGAGAGAGACAAAGGCATGAGGAAGTGAAATGATTTGCCCAGGTACCCAGGGAGTCTAATACCATATTGAAAATTGAATCCAGTTTTCCAGTTTTCTGTCTCCAGTGACCTGTCAGCTGGGACCTTTTGTCCCACTTCTTGGTGCTTGTGCCTTGATTAGGAGTGACCTTTAGAGGTGGTGGAGGTTTTTACTGAAAGTGCTTAATCCTCTCAGAAAAATCACAAAAGCTTCCTATTCTGTAGGAGTCCAAAATTAATCCCAACTTCCTTAGGAGAAATTGTGAAAAGGGTGGATATGTATAAATCAATCTCAGTTCCTAAGCATGAGAAAAATATCTGATGTCTGAATCTAAGAGTATCATGTAGATAGGCCAGTTATAAGAACAGCTGATTGTTTCTAATGAAGAATATGTCCAGGAACAAAAAGAAAAGAGTTTTTCGGAGTGTGGCAGACAATTATTAGAACTCTGTAGCTTGTAGCTTTCTGCCCCTGCGGATGAGCAGTGAGCGTTGTGCCATCCAATAAAGCATTTTTCATCTCATCCGAATATTACAAGTTCTGTTTTGATTGCCATAACAAAAAGCAGGCCACAGGAGACGTTAGAGGACGGATATTCCTTCCCTCCTGCCTTTTTTAATGCATTAGAGATGTGTAGGTTAGAAATGTAGAAGAGAAAATGACTGTAGCTATCACAGTCTTTCTCCCACATAACAAACCTTGCAGGAAGATTTGTTCTCATTCTGTGAGGTTTATAGGAAATCCATATAGCATGTCCCAGTCCAGTGAGCTGTCCTGAACCCACCTACTCAAGCATAGCAGTACGTTGCTGCTCCTTTACTACATAGTCAGATAAACCTTTGTGGTTGGATGGACAGGTACATCTTCCCCCTTCCTTATCCCAACTAATCTCTGAGTGGAGATGTTGTATAAATCCCTGAGCAAGTAATTGATTCTTTCCTTTCTCAGGAGAGCTGCTGACCTATATTTGTAGAGAGGCTAAAATTTCTTGAAATTAGTTTAAAAATACAGAATTTGAATGTTCATTCACCGCAGTCTTATAGAACCAGTATACATTTCTTTGTCTTTTTTTTTTTTTCACCCTGAAATTAAGATACTTCACAAATACGTGTCAAATAAATTATTTGAAGTGTAGTGTTCTGCAGAGGAAGAGACTGAATACACTGAGAAAATCAGATTCATGTCTGTCCTTTTGGAGAGGGAAGATGGGAGGTTTTGAAGTGTTGGATTAGGTCTGTAATCTAGGCCAAGTTAGACAACAACTTTGGAAGTGGAGGGAAAACATTTGCACTTAATGCTCTGCAGGAGTGAAATTGGTGAAAGGATGCAAAGAGAAGAGAGAGGAGATGCAGGTCTTGTAAATTGTATATGGACTGGAGGGGAGGAGAGTGCTATGGACTGGAGAGGAGGAGGGTGCTATGGACTTTCAGACAGGCTAGAGAAGGAGAGGATGCAGTTAATAACACGAAGAACTAACAGAGTGTGGATATGGTAATTATCTACTGGGATAAAAAAGTGAATTTTTCTTGTCCTGTTTTATTGTTTAGGAAAAAAATGTTGAGATGCTCATAATCTGGATCCATGGTAGATTGAAAAGGAGATTTGAGGTGAACTCTAGGGTCATAGGAGAATTCTCTGTGCCAAGTCTCATCTGTGTCTGATCTTCAGAGAATCCGAGTTGTTCCTTGCACTCTCCAGCCATGGACTTCAGCAGAAGCTGCAGTAACTCCTGAGGTGACCATGGGGGTCTCAGCCATCCCAGTTGTTAACTTGCAAGAAATACTGCACGATCAGTGTCTGAATGCAGTGAGTGTCCTGTGGAGGTCTGTGACAGTTTGATTTTGTGTTAAACCATGGAAATACTCAGTACACTTACAATGCACTACGTTCTGGTACGATGTCAGTGCACAGATCTTGCACCACCCTCCATAAAAACTATGCTGTCACTGACTGTAATCCAGTGTTTGAAAAATCACAGGTAATGCATGCTTGTGTATAGTAAATTATTCCTTAGCACCCAGTATGGGTAACGTGGGTAAGCTGTGTTCAGAAGAAGGTAATTCCTTTTATATTTGTGTCTCCTCTCCTCACTGATTGTGTAGGCTTGCACCGAGTGAACACTTGTATACGTCCTTATCTCAATTTACCTGCCTGGTCCCAGTCAGATTAGTGGAAATATTTGAGTCATACCAAACAGTCTGAGCCTTTCATTGCAAACTGTGGATGAAAGGAGCAGGACTTTCTCATTAGACATCCATACATAAGTTGGCACAAAGGGTGCTCTGGAGACCAGACATGGTGGCAGGTACACAGCTAGTGTGGTAGGTGGAGACACGGCCAGCTGAGGAAACAGCCAAGAGATTTGGAAGGGAGTCAAGAGCAGAGGGAGGTATGGTGGTAGGATGAACATTTTTCCTACCTGACCCATTTCTGCACCATAAAGCAATGAGTTTCCCAAATTGGACAAAACCTTTTGCGTTTTCAAGGACAGAGGAGGAGGTCGTGCAAGGCACACCAGTCTGTGCAAAATGGGCTCTAATTGGCACTAGCCAGAGTCTTATAATATTCATTACTCGCAATTGAGTGGCACTCAAAAAGTCTGATTTATTTTCTCCATCCTAAGAAATATTCAAAGGAAATAAACACAGTTGCTTCCAGTCTGTTTCTTACAAGTTAATGGCCCTGGTTGAAATAAGTGAGGGCCAAACAAAGCCAGAGTAAAAGAGAGAGCTTCTCAGAAGTGACTTAATCTCTGAGTAGCTGATTTCTGTGAATAGGTATCACTTAAATGTGATATATCATGTGGTACATAATGGTTTTAATGATGATAGGTCTGTGTGTAACTGTAAGTACATTACAATGATAAAATCAGTCATGTGTGACAAGGTAAGATTCCCTGATTGTAGGACCTTTCCCCTTCCAAAGCGCCTCAGATTCTTATTTTTTCTGCTGTGTGGGTGTGCTCTTACATAGCTGGAGAAGATTACATAGTTCTAAAAATTAAGTGTTATCCAATAAAGAACATTTTGCTGAGTTTCATTATGTTCTCAAAAGTGGAACATGATTTTTGAAAAGGAAGTTATTAACCATGGTGTTAAAACTGTTATGCTCCCAGGTATATGATGGATGGAAAGAATATGTTTATAAGTCATTTGGGGACAGTGTTTTGTGCCACCTTTTTTATTGTTACTGGGGAGATAGAGCAGTATAGTGGTATCTGTTGGAAATTACTTGTAGGTGACTCCATTTGAACTGATTGATGTTTCTGCTGGTTAAAAAGGGTGTCACCATTTTATGGTATTAAGACAGATTAGATAAAAACTGAGTAAGTGTTTTAAAATACAGCTTTCATCTAGACAGAAGTGCGGAGGTGAGTCTGTTGTTTAAACTGTAAAGTAACAGAGCTACAGCACTCTCAGAGCCTTCTCCAAATGTCTGCCTCTAGGTGTTTCGTAAAAGGAAAAATGAATATAACATTTGCTTTACAACAGGACTATCCCAAAGACATCTCTCCTAGAAATACATGCACAGCTTTGGGATTGAGTGAGCTAGGACATTGCTTGGACTAACAGACATGTTTTATGCATCAGCAGGAAAGTGCATGTCATAATGAGAAAGCTAATTGGAAAGAGGAAGGAGAATATTTAGCTCTAGCCAAATTTCTGTGTCCATGTGGATGAAAAATCTTACACTTCTCTAAGGCAGTTGTGTAATGGTGCTGCCCAGGAGAATGCAGTTCTCTGGTGGGGGACAAGACCTCATTTGCAGGAGTTAACTTTTAAAAGGCTACCCGAGCTCTCCTGTCAAACATGGTTCCTGACCCTTCCTTGGTTGAACTTACTGTATTAGAAATGCAAGAAATAAGCACCTGAATTTCTGCATGTGTGAGTACTGAATGGAGAAAATGAGATTACTGCAATTTTTGAGAATGAATGAGGGCAAAGTTTGGCTCCTTATTTATCTCTTGATTGATATTTATGATGGGTAGGAAATATGGGTGAATTTGTGTACACAGGTAATAAGACTACATGGACTTCTAGAATAAAGAATTGACTTTTAGAGCATTTGTGAGTTCATTAGTTTACCCAGCCACATTTTGGGAGGTTACAGGCAGAACACATTCTGGTAGAAAAACATCCTATTAGGCAGCAAACACACACTGTATATGTCATGCATTCTTATTATTGCTTCCATATTCATTGAAGTTTAAGGCCTTAAAAGACTTGTCAACATGTTATGCCAAGCTGAGAAACATTGCCCTGACGTGCCTTAGCGTAGCAAGACGGATTGGCATTCTAGCACTGTCTGAGCAGTCAAGAAAAAAACATGTATTTTTCAAGTCGCTTGTATGTTTGTCCCCAATACACACTTCTTGGTTTTCTTCATTCTTGATATATCTTTCAGAATTTTATACCTTTCTTATCTGACTCTTGTCTAAAACGTGATGAGTTTTACTTGTTATGTATATATGGTCCTGATTAAGCAAGGTCAAGTTAGATCTGAACTTTCTCCAAGTGATCAGATGGGAGGCTTAGTCCAAGGCCATCCCTACTGTTCTTTTATTCATGAATAAGAGGACTTTGTGTAGGCTTGAATCCATATGCTTGCTGCAGTATGAACAGCTAAATTCAAATGTGGTTTAACTCATGTTGCTCTCAGGACGTTCTGTTTGATGTAGAGGACAAATAGAAAAATATTCAGAGGATAAAGAAAGTAACAATAGAAAGGGAAGTGAACAGAGTAAAAACCAAAACAAAACGTAAAGAAGAAGAAATGAAGGCAGAGAAGAGAGAATAAAAGGTGTGGGAAATCTATGCTCTGTGTGCTTGTGTATAAATTCTATGCCTGGTAGGATTTGACAGCAGTGCTTAGGAGTTTGGGATGCTTTGTACATGTACATTGTAAGTGAGCACCTGCTTCTACCACACAAACAGTTTGATTGTAGCAGTTTCTTTCTAAAAACCAAAAAGAAACTCTGAAGAAAGGAATTTTGACAGTCTAGGGTAGAAATGGATGGGGAAGGAGTTTTACAGATAGGATGGTGTATCATGCCTTTAGGTGCATATCCTGTATGTATAAAATTACAGTGCAGAAGTTCTGTTTGAGTCTCGAGATCACTATTCTTATAGCTGTCTACCAGTCATTGTATTGGACCAAATGGGAAACCAGCGGGTCAGGCAGTTGGCCAGAACATCTGAAGAAAGAAAAATACATGGGGGAAAGGCAGAGATGTTGGCATTAGAAAAATGAATGCTTCTATTTTTCAGGCAAATGTCAAGTGTGAATTATCTGAGCTCACACTGGGCCCCAAGGGGTTTGATGGTGGTGGTAGTGAGAGGAGAGGAGCTTGGAAACACCCTCCCAAAATTCACTGACATGCAGGATAAATGCTACAGGAGACCCATAACAGACTTTCTTTCCAGTGACAGCTCTGGTCTGTGAGGTGCAGAAAAGGGAGATTTTTGTAAAAAGAGTACCTACCTCCTCAAGAAAAGTCATTTCTGTTGCACTACTTATTCTCTGACGCATCAGACCTAAAATAAATACCAGAGCAGTTGGGCATCTTTAAACTCTGGTTAGTAAAACTTAATTTAAAAGTAAAAGCTATTTTTACTAGACTCATGGTGTCAATGACTTCGGAGTGCTCAAAGAAATTTTTATTATTCTGGAATCAAACTAAAAGCATTAAGTTTTGTTTTGTGTTTGTCTCTGCCTAAAGCAAATTGTTATGGTCTGGTTAGATTCTCTTGAAAGCAGGCTTTTGTAAGTAAATACTCATGGATGATTAACCATCCTGAAATAAAACTGTTGTCAGATGTTTAAGATGTGGTGTGTGAGGGAGAAGGTGTGTATATAGTGACTTGAAAGCTAATTTCTACATTTCAGCACTTATGCAGTGGTTACTTAAACTGGGGCACCTGCAGATGCACTTCCAAGGACTCGAGCTTGAGGTAAACATGTCTTTTTCATTTAGTTGGTTATAGTGGTTGGGTGGAAAAAAAACCACCAAAAACCTGTGGCATGGTGTAACTTTAGCAGTGTAAAGGAAGGATGTCTTAAAGCAGATCTTTCAAGACTATTTTTAGAAAGTTAGGGTGGAACAGACATCAACTGAAGAAATGACACATGAAGAAACACGGTGAAAAAGCTGTAAATGAGTCTACAGAAAATATTTTTATGTGTTCTTTTACTGTGCCCATCAATAAAATACCAATATACTGCTGGCTGGTTACTTGTCACTATAAGAAAAAACAATTGGATTGTGGAAATTGATTTCCTTAGAAAGGCATAGAGAAATCTTAGTTTCAGATAAGTATTTCACACACTAATTTGGCTTTTCTCATTCATTCTTATTTCAAGCATAATTTGTATGGCAGTATACAGTCTGTAATTAATGCAGTGGACTTGGTTGAATAACTTTGTAACTGACAAGAGATGTTCCTTTTTGACCTTCATTTTAGTATTGCAAAATTAGGCAAAATGAAACAACTTCTGCAAAAGAATTAATAGAAGATTGTTTGGAAGATGTCCTTTTTCAGTAAAATAACAATATTCTATGTTTGATCCATTAGTCACTGATAACTGGTCTAATTTTTTGGTGGGAGAAGCACATCATTTTTTTGTGACCTTTTATTTCTGCTGAACTTATAAGAGAATCTGATTTTTTAATTATTATTTCTATCTTCTGCTTGAGGAATATTATATCTTGCTTGGGAAGATGTAAGAGTTCTTATTGGAAACTTTTTCTTCCCCTTATATATTCCAATTTCATGAGCCTTTTTGCCCAGCCAGGTGGCAGCCCCAGCCCTGGGCATCAGGCACCTCTCTGGGGATGGGGACAGCCCAGGGCAGGGTGGTGGGGACCTGGTGACACTGGGGCAGGGGCTGACAGCCCCAGGTCCTGCCATGGGGTTCAAAGAGCTCCATCCTAGGGTCTGCTTGTTACTGCTGTGCGCTGGTAATATTACACTGGGCTCCTTTTCTCAGCTTTTCTGGGCTCTGGAGGACAAAGTGTTGCATGAGAGGTGGACATAATATGCAGGAGCCACATGGCTGCTGGTGAGAGCTGTTGCATTGCCTTGACAACAAGTACATTTTCAGTCTGCTGATTGACACTTTACTTACTCCCCTTGCTTATAGTTTTATGAAACCCGCTGATTTTCAGACAATGGAAAGAGATTTCCTCAGGAATGTAAGCCCTGGGTCAAAAAGAGCTATTTACACAAGGGAGAAAAACTGAGCAGACCCACACGCTGCGTGGAAGCGCGAGGTTCATCAGTGGCAGCGTGCTCATGGCGTGGAGAGGCAATTACCAATAATGTTGTTTGAATATGAAAATGAATAGAGTCATTCATGTTGCTCAGGGTAAGTTTGGGTTTTTTCTTTCTCGTTTTCCAGCAGGTGAGGGAGCTCTCCCCATCAGGCAGGTATTGTGGAGCTGATCTTTACACAGCTACAGAAAAAGCATCCTGTGGTGCTTTTCTCTGCCTCTGGTTAATAATAGCTAATCTGAAAGCAGGAATGGATTAAATGGGTTACCCACATACCTGTCATGCTTGCCAGCTTTCTTATTTCAACAGGGATCCCTGTGAGAATTTTCCAAGGGGGGGACGGGGGAGGGAAATTTGTTTTAAATTAAAAACAATGAGCAAGTCTCCTTTGGGCTAGGCAGGGATCCTTTTAAGCATCAAGGATGCATTGACTTCCTCATTCTCCTTTCAAGTCTCAAGTTTGCTGAAGCCTCTGCAGTGTATTGCGGTACTGATCCAAATCCATGATTGTTGGATGAATCTGTGGAAGTAAAAAAAAAAAAGAAAATAAAAATCCCATCTTCCAGTCACTGAAATTTCTGGTAAAACATTGCCTTGCAGTGAAACTAAGATTGGGCCTGTAGCCTGCTGGGTTTTAGTTGTGTCACATAATTACATGCAGTACTGTTCATGCAAACTGAGACTGACTGCATGCCAGTAATTTGCAGAAGTCATTAACGAGGTTTTTGGGGAGATGGTGAAAATTAAGCATTATCAGCTGGCTGGTTAATGGGCATTTTCTGCGTACAGTCTAGTCCCTGAAACACAGGGTCTTTCATTCACAAAGTCAGAACAGATCTGTTCATTTTGTTCTGGCTCTGCAGATGGCAGTGTTAAGAGATTACGCAGTTTTGGAAATGTCTTGAAATATTTTTGCATGATGATATGAAGGCAGCAGTGAAGAAGAAATTATTGAGATGCAACATGGGGATTCTGTTTACCTATGAAGCAGAAAGGATTTTAAAATCTTGGGCATGGTTATCTTTAATAAATCCCTGTGGTGATCTCTACCTTTGGCTGCTCTCCAGCCTCTCAGTCTTCCAGTCACCCAATTTTTTTTTAACAAAAGTCAGAAGCCTTTGTTATGGAAGCAAAAGAAATGGACCCTTATTTTTCTTTTTCTGAACAAATAGGTGCCTCCAGCAAATAGTTTTTCATCTCTCAGCTGTGTAGATGTGATCAGTTAGTAGCATGATTTAGGAATAATATTAACCTCCTGTAATTACATATCCTTAGTGTATATATCCTGTGTTTACTGTACAGCCCACATCTCTGTTCAAACTGAGCTTCAACATGCAGTGAACTAGTTCAAGATGTAACCAGAATTTCCTTTTTTACACAGCATAGCAGCTTATCTTTAACCTAGAACACATTACAATTTATCTAAGCAAGGATTTTTTTTCTTTTTCATCATGGGAACATTATTTAAAAATGTGCAAGCTGTGAATGGAATTGTAGATATACAGCTGTGTAGGGATCTGTCATACAGTCAGAGGCTTAATAAGAATCTAAAATCACATTCTAGATGTCTTTAAATGTTTAAAATTGCAGGTTAACAGTATTTGCAATTTAAAAAATATATGTTTAGGTAGTGTGCCATTTATCACGTGTCTTTTTCTGAATATAGGTAAAGATCCATGGTGCAGAAAAGTTGTACTAGAAAAGTTTACCTTTGGTTTTAGAGAGATTGTCCTTCCCAGATTTAATTTCACTCAGTTTATAGAATGGCCTTTTGAATGTTCAAAACTGTGGAATCTCATTTAAAAAAAAGCCCACTTGAATTCAATGGGTTATAGAGATTTATGCTACTAAGCATCATTTATGGTAACAGTTCTGTATGTCATACCTGCATGTGCTGTGGAGAGATAAGTGATTCAGCAAAAATACAATATAATTTCAGGTAGTACAGTGCACTAGACATATTTACCTTTGATCTTGGAATATGGGGAAAGAGGGTTATTATTTACAAAACCCTTCTGCTTTTGGGCAGAGGCAGAAGTGTGTGTAGTGCAGACTTTCCAGTAGAAAACACATTACTCGTTGTCCAGAGCTTTTATATATAAACCGACTCCAGACTTGCATTACTTTCAGTGGTACTTGGAATAACTCATAAAAATATATGATAGGCAAATGTGTACTTGGAGCTCTTTTAAAAACAAACAGAAGTTGTGACTGCTTAGACATTTGGTTGAACATGCAAATGAGATCTATGAAGTCTGAAAATATTTAACACTTATTTATATACATTATGTCTACTGACACAAAGTACTCAAGTACAGAAAAGAGAAAGAGTAGGCGTCAAAGCTGTGCCCCAAAGTGCTTGGTATTTAAAACCAAACCTCCAAATTTAGAGTGGATTGAAGGCTGCCTTGGCTGCAGACATCAGGAAACACAGTGGTGTTTTTAACTTGACCTATTAGTAGTGTAAGATACGATATCCTGAAAGCAAGCTTGGTACTTAGAGCGTGAAACTTTAACTTCTGACACAGTTCTTTTGGATGTAGCTGTGGCAACTCTAGGTTAGGACTAATAACTCAAGTTTAAGTTTTGTTAGGTCTTGTTCTTTCTTTGTTTTCAAGGATAAAAAAGGTGAAAAATCTCTGGAGTTTTAAAATTCTTTGAGAAAATCGCTAGCAGCTTTGATAAAATCCACCTACCAATTACACATTGTGAAGCAAAATTTAAAGATTACAGAGTTGATAGCTGCAGAGACAGCAGGTGGAAAAGAAAAAGGGCATAAGCAATGAAGCAGCTAGTAATTTTGACATAAAAAAAAAGACACATGGGAAATTAATGCTATTGCAAAACAGAACTGCCACTAAGTTTATAGCTGGAATTCCCAGATGGCAGTGGGCCCTCAGAGAGAGCGCTGCCTGTTCTGAGTGACATCTAAACTGAAGACTATCCACCATCTCGGGAAATTGCAGGGCACTCTGTGTAACACAGGGCTTGTTTCAGTTTCAGCAGCTGCAGCTGTTTCAAGAGTGAAAGGAATATTTATACATCCAGCAGAGAGGCAAAGAGACTGTATGGAACCAGTAAGAGAGAGAATGTATATTTTGGTTTTGTGCACAAGAATATGAATACTGAAGTTTTCCCACTTGGTTTCTGTGATATTCTCTAAAACTAGATATAGACTAAACTATATAGTTTTAGATAGATTCTAAAACTAAAATAGATGTCCATATCTCCCATAGGTACTTCTCCTGTGCTGGTCTGAGAGGAGGTTTCTGGAACGGGTCACATTTTGCAGCAGTGTTAGCATTGAAAGTTCGGGGAAGGCTTGGGTTTAAGGTTGGCTCTGAACTTTCTGATTGTTCCGTATCTGAATTTGTCTTCCCTTACACTTGGGTGTAAGCCATTTCCTACGAGAAAAATGCATTTCTTCCTAGATCAGTGCAAGTCAGTACCATGTATACCATGTTTAAAATTAAGAAACATGTATGGTTGTAATTCAGGAGGAAAGGGAAGGGGAGAGGTTTAGTAAACAAGAAGCTATTTATTTATTCTTTGATCTGATCATGTTTTAGTTCCTTGGTTAAAGTTGGTGTGTAGGGCAGTGTAAAACAATAGTACAGATTGTTGCAAAGGACATCACCAAGTTCTTTCAAGACATCAAGAATTTGCCTTCCTAAATCTTGCTCAATGTAATTGCCACTTTTTGTGGAGGTAGATGGTGGTGTCTTCTAACTAGTATCACATTTATCTTACACCTCCTTCATCTCCAGACTCTGTGTTAAACAAGTAGTGCAGACCAGTTCTTAGGGGTGAAGCACTTCATGGTGGCTGATGCCTACACTGCACTCGTTTCAGGGTGTTTTATTTCAGGTTAGTCCTAGTCTGGCTCTGTGAAAGCCCATTAGAGGGTGGAGTGCTTTAGGTGCTCTTCAGAAGAACATCTTCCAGTTTAGCTTTGTCCAGAAGGAGTTTACTGTCTGTGCTCCAGCTCACTGTGAATCAAAGCACTTTATATGGAGACAGCCCACAGTTTTGTTTTGTTTTAAAAACCCAACACCAAACAAACAAACACCCTCCCTGATCTGAAATGTTGCTGTAAACACACTATGAATGGCCAATAGTAAAAGCCTACTAGTAGGTATGTTTCTATTTTACAACTTTAAGCCCTTTAAGTTTTCCCTCATTTTGTATATAGGCATACTTTTATTTAAATCCCTTATCACCCTTGGGTGGATTTTTTTTTTTTTCCTCCTCTATGGAAATTACTTCTGTGATTTCAGCTTCCACCTCCTTCATTTCAATTCTAATTTTTTGTCTTGTCTTCCACTACCAGATTCAAAGTTACCTTGATGTTCCTGATGTCCCTGGCAGATGTCTTTCTGACCTGAGTGCTCCTTAGCACCTGTCAATTTTCCTTCTCAATCTTATTTAAATTCTCAAAAGCTTTGTCATTTTTCTTTGCCAGCAGTTTCACTCCAGTTTGATAAAAGTTCTGCTGCCCCAAAACTTTTGATGCCCCAATAAAACTTTGCTTTTAATTCTCTAGTCTTACTTAACACAGGCAAATGTGACATTTCTGCTCTCTAGCTACATTTGCAATGGGAATCATTTGAGAGATCTGAATTCTTCATTCTTTTCTTTCTTTCTGCTTGAAATGTAAGTGCCAACTTCTAGGCAAATGGGCACGAAGCAGATGGAGGGAGAAACAACTGCATCTCCAGTTAGACCACTGAAAGATAATTTATCTAAAACAGATTATTTGTGGATTTTACTTAAATTTTAGCATGGCACTTAAGGCCAAGATGTGACAGTGGGAATTCTGATGCAGTAAACATATTGTGATGGGCTTTTGCAGTGTCTTTACCAACAGATAATGAAAGGATTTGAATTACAGCATCTGGCCAGATGAAATGGTTTCCTCACCAACCACTACTGATAATCACAGAATCACAGATAAGGCAGTGATAGTTAGAGAACTGCTTCACCATGCCACAGGTTTGTAGCGTGTTTTTGCTCCCAAACACTAAAACCAGCTAAATGAAAAAGGCAGGCTTTCCCCAGCTCGAGTCCTTGTAAGTGCATCTGCAGGTTCCCCAGTTTTACTGACCACTGCAGATGTGCTGAAATGTAAAAAAGGATTTTTTTCATGGACTGTAATCTCCAACTGACTACTTGCTATACAAGAAAATGAGGAGAAGGTGGAAAAAAGAGAGAAAAAAAAAATGTTGGAATAGCCAGCTTGAAGGGCTTTTTAAACTATATTTGTTCTTCCTGACCTGAGCAACAGGTCTTTGAATTTCATGGCTGTGGAGAGAAGCCGTCAGTCATTGCTAGCACAAGATCTGGGGCATAACGCTGCTTCAAAGCTGCTGTTATACAGCAGAACCTGTTTCCTTGTCTGCTGAAAATAGGTATGGTTTCTTATCCTAGAGTATCTTTATAATAACAGCAAATTATTCCTTCCTTTCACAGAGATCAAGAAGGGGTGCTGAAAATTGTCTAAAAAGTTCATTCTTCACTACTTCAAGCCTCTCTCTTTCTTACCTGGAGGTAGGTGAAAGTAACAGTCAGAAATGAAAGGGAGAAAAGAGCATTTGTGAGATTCCCCTGCTCAATGAAAAGCACTCTGTCCATCAGTTTGTTTGCACCAAAGAAATTAGAGAGGCTAGGCTTTTATGAAGCCCCTAATCCTAACATGAAGCCCCCAAATATGAAGCCAGTTCCTCTAAAAGGATGGTAGTATATGAGAGGATTTGTGGGCTCACGATTTATTTGCTGTGTCGTGTAACACATAAAAAAGCAAGGGCATCACATGGATGTAGACTGAGGAGTACAAGAAACTCTAAGCAGATGTTGAGCACCAGCAGCCTGTTGATGATTCTTTTACTTATGTAGTAGAGAAGATTTCCAAGTGAGATTTTGGAGCAGGAGAGCTATGGAGATTTGCCATTTTGTTTGGGAAGGCTTCTGAGAACAGATGAACAGATGTGAATCTTTGGGGAAGCCACAAAGGCATCTGCTACAACACCCAGCCGAGAATCAGATGGTCAGTAGTTGATGAAATGAAATATTAATCACTTAATCTTTTTCCACTAAATAGGATGTGATAGGCTCCATCACAGGATGGACTGAGAACTTTGTGAAAGGGAAGACAGGTTTGCTGTAATAGGGAAGAGAAAGCAAGATGCATAGAGAAAGCAACCTGATCAGAGCAACCCAGATAAGGGAAAAAAAAAAATAATCATATATTGTTGTATAGCATATGAGAGTAAATAAACACTGATAGGCATTAGGCTTAGTAACCATACTTTTTTTCTTGTATAGCAACAGAGCCTAAGCATTTTCAAAAAAACGAAGCAAAAAAACCTAGCACTACATACTCACCCAAAAATTGTGTGTATTCATACATAGCATAACAGTGCCTTCCAGCAATACTCAGGAACTCAGTGCTATGAAGAAGAAATTGTTTCTTGCTACAAGTTAGGTGAATGATATCCTGTCTTTTAAATTAACTCCAACGCTTCTCTAATACCAAAGAAAAGAAGAGATTGTAGTCTAGGTAGAAGAGATCCTTTGGGCTCTTCCCCACATAGAAATGCAGAAAAAAGAATGAGCAGTGACACTAAATGCATTATGAACTGGTGGATGGTGAGAAAGATTGTGCTGTAATTTTCATCACTTAGGAATTATAGAATATTAGTGCTTTTAGTAAAGGCCCCTCTAGATTGACAATTTAACTGCAACATTACATAAAAATTATACAGGCAATATGAAATTTTCAGCAGCTTGTCTACTTTTCACTCTTATCTACAATCTGTTATACTCTGTAGTCTCATAAATGGATATAAAGAAAATGGTTCTGATTTTTTTTTTTTTAAGGCATCACTAAAAATGCTAATTAAACCTGTAATGATGGGCCTGCTGAGGATAGGGCATCAAGTGCACAAGCTCAAGGATAAAATGTCACACTGGGCCAGCGTAAGGCTTGCTTGAACGTTGAGAAGGACCAGCTGGTTCTTGGTTATCGTGGTTTCACACTGCATTTGTGGTGTGTTTTGCATTGATTTAGGGTAGACTGAAGAAAATGTTGTGGAATTCCGTTTGTGAGTGGAAAGTTTCAACAGAATGAGTTTTTCTTTAGGGTAATATTCAGAGTTAGTGTTTATGGCATTTGTCAATCTTTAGAATATGTCTGTGGAAATAAATTAAACCACCCAGACTCCCTTTTAAAATAGCTTGTATATTCCCAGGTGTCTTATTTGCTTGATAAAGTGTTTTCATCACTTCATTTCTGTGCATGTTAGCAGTGGCCACGTTGCTGGCAGTTTTAACTGCATGCAGTGTCCAGAGAGAAATACACTTTTGCATATTTTTGTACCTAGGGTGGTTGTTTTCTCCTCAGTCATATAGGCTTGACCACAGAAGGTGGAGCGTTGTTCTACTTGCTCATGCTGCAACAGGTGAAGGGCACACGAGGGATGCGCCCACCTTGCTCTGTAAAACATGCCAGCGATGTTACCTGAGACCTGTACTCTCAGGAGGGTGTTACTAGACCTATGGAAAAAGTTCACGTGCAAATGTGGGGAAACTCTGGGTTCATCTGCTCTTTGTGGGTAACTTGTACATACAGTAGCAACCACTTAAATGTATAACCTCAGGGTATAGTAAATCTTTGCGGCTCAGTGGCGCTTCCCTCCACAGGGATTGCTTTCTATACCCTTGTCATAAATTGGTTTGAAGCAGATGTGTTCATTAATTGGGTCTAATAATGATTATAATTTATTCTCCCCATACTGCCTGGGATTTTATTCGCTATAGAGTCATCATTTTATGAAGTGCTCCTCTTGAAGGGTAGGCTTGGTGGGGCTCTGTCTTGAAAATAACTGATACACTGAAATCTGTTCACTTCAGTGCAGGATAGTAAAGATTGGCAGGATTGGGTCCAACGTTTTTTAATATTGTTTTGAAGTAATAAATTTGCTGGTTTTTTTCCATATGGGTTTAAACAGTCATTGATATGACATACAAGAGCTTTTAGATTTCTGAGTTTTCTCTGGAGCTGTGGAGACTTTTATTTTCAACAGCCACAAAAAGCCTGGTTGGCTCCCATAATGTTCTGTGAAGAGCATTCATGTAATAGCAACTTGGCACTGTATATATTTGTTTGAAAAGACAATTGATGATATTTTAGGGTTATAACACAATAGCTCTTCTTAAATGCATCCTGTTAGAGAAATTGGCTGTATTTATCATGCTCAAAATCTCAGCCTAAAAGCTTTTATTATTGTTAAGTCAAGCTCTTACATGACTAATGATTAGCAGAATTATTTCTGGAACTTTGTTTTTACTTTATTGCCAATCATGATATTTGATTTTAACAGACATGTTCTCAGCTTAGTTTCAGCCTTGTTCCTTTCCTCCTCCTCTCTGCTGCAGTCTTTGGTGATTGTGTTGATTTCCACCCATTCCCCAAGTCTTTATCTATAATGCCATTTTCTGCACCCAGATGTTTATGTACTAAAACAGATTGTGGTTCTTTGCCTTTTCCCTGGGTAGCACTATGACATCTGTATTTAGTTTTTTGCTGCTGTTGTTGTTTTCAAGTGTGTGCTGCCATCTATGGAGTAATCATTGAAATAAAGCTGATATAAAAAGATGTTTTATCAAAAGATGATGGAAAACAAGATCTAGCTAGTGGAGGAGGTATCACAGAGCAGTTGTCCAGATCTCAACAAATCCTGTTTCTCTGTAGTCCCAGATCTCACAGCAAGCACAAGTGAAAGTGTACCATTTAGAAAACCAGGGACTGCTGGGAGTTGAATTATTCAGTAGTTTTATTTATACTGGACAAACTGTCAGGGCAGCCTGAAAATTAGAATAAGGTTGCTTTGTCCTCTAATCCTGTAACTCCTTCCCTTTACTTCCCTGTTACCTTTCACATGTCCTAGTCCTTCAGCAGTTTCCAAGATCTATTTATTATATCTTTCTTCATTTGTTTTTTAAAAGCTTAATTTTAATTCCTTATTCTTCCCCAGCATCTTGTTAACTGGCTTTGTGCCTCTCCTCTCTGTCCAATTTCAGCTTGCCAGGTTTCCCTCCTTCAGATCCCTCCAGAATGCAGTGCTGGAGATCAGTCCCCATTCTCTCTCTCTTGTTGCTCAGTACCTGTTTTAGAGTGTGCATTGATTGCAATGCATTTATTCAAGTTGGACTGGAAAGCACTCGTGGAAGTAGTTTTCTCTGTACTCAGATGAAGTGCCCATGGGGTGCCTGTGCACAGGTAGGAGCTGTCAGCTTTTATCTTGATACTGTTCATATGCTTTTCAGCTTGCACATTTTTTGATTAAGGATTTTAGCATCTTACAGCCTTCAGTGGGGTTAGGTCCATGAGTTCATGGCAATCAAACTTCTATTAATTTGAGTTAGGAGATGTGGCAGAGAACAACTATGTCTAGACCTAAGTCTTCCCTCAGCAAAAACAGTGTTGGAGTGGGTGTATATTTAACCAGTACTGCTTAGAAAAGTTTAACCTATATGGATGAAACATTCTTAAAAATAACTCCTGACATTTTCTTCTTATTGCTGAGCTTAGAAATTGATCTTCTTTCCCAGCATCAGAGACAGAACGAAGAAAAAAAGATCAATGCTGAAGATTGATCAATGTTTTTCAAAACTGAATTAATAAGATAAAAATCAATGCAGCTGTATTGTTTGCCATTATTTTATCACCAGTATCATTCAGACATGGTGATATTTGATTCTTAAGTTAAATGTGAAAATATTTCAGTTGCCTCCTACAGAGGCAAAAAAACTTAAGAACGAGAGATTTATTTAGTCAAACTTCAGTTTTCTTTTTAATCCTAATTTTAGAACTTTGAGTTCTGCAGAAACTGAAAACAGTTTTATATTTTAAGTGCCAGTATATAATTGTTCCTTTAATCACAGGGACTTAAATAGAACAAATTATTACTTGTATTTGCAAATTACAAGCTCTGATCCTCCCTCCCTCCTGCAAATAGCAGTTCCATCTTGCTTGGTTGAAGGGTCTGTACTTGAAAATTTGAAGATAAGCTTGGACACTCAATTTCCCCTGTGGCAGACTCACAGTGCTTTGAATTTAGAGCCTTACTGTACAAATGCATTGGATGATTAACCTTTTTTTGGCAAAAATGAGTGGGCTATTTGGGGTTTTTTTGTTTGGCTGTTTTTTTCCCAAAGATCATTTCCCTTTTCTGTATCCACTGTCCCCAGTACTATTAAGACCTCTAACTGATTTATTTAAAGAAAGGTCTTTAAAACTGTTTTGTGTTCAGTTAAGCAATCCCTGAGCCATGAGTTTGGCTTAACAGTTGAGAGGTTTTTAAAAAAATAAATTACATTTTAATATTTCAATTCCTGTTTACTTGCTGCCTTGGATTTAGTCCTTTGGGCTCCTAGTTTGAAATTTCTCTTAACCATTCAGGGCTAGAAAATGTCCTTTTAGGGAGGAAAGTCAAGATTCTCACCTAATCACTGTGACGTGTGAACTGGGATTTTAGGGAAGTGTCAGACATTGAAAGACTCCTGATAAAATCCTGCATATTGGCGAGCCTCTGGTGATGGCAAATTTTGTTTTAAAGGTTTATTTCATGGGCACCAAAAGAGAGATTTCTACATAAATTTCTATTTAATTGAATCCCTGTCTGTAAGCTGGGCCAGAAAGTCATAAAATAGGAAATGCAAACCTAATGGTAGGGAGGCACTCTCTCATCTGAGAATAGAGGACTTAAGCAGGTTCTCTGCCAGGCCAGTGACTTTTACCTCTATTTTTCATATTCTTTTATGAATTGATAAATGTTGTGAGTTTGCTCCTCTCCTCGAGTAGCTCCGAGCAGAGATAGGTACGTTCTTTGGGAACAGACAGTCCCACCCCTTCATTTTCTCCTTCACCATCAGCTTCATCACAGACAATATCTGCAGTGGCGTAGCGAGGGCGCTTGTACTTGCACCTCTCCTCTGCCTCTCCTCCTGCCGCCGTGCCGCGAGAGCAGAGGAGCGTGGCTGATTGCGTGGCTAAAAGGTTATCAAGCCTGGATTTGTTACGCCGCTGAGGTTGGCAGGCGAGCCTTCACAGCCACTAGAGAAATCCATGGCTCAGCACCACGTGAAGCTGGACGCCCTGAGAAGATAGATGATATTGGATTGGCTTTCTTGTTGCTCTGCAAACAATCAAACAGGCTTAAGCTATGCAATCTGATATTCCCTAATTGACAGCTTTTCCAAGGTTCATTTGTTCACTGAGAGCATGACATGTATTGAAGTTGTTTCTTCATAATGCGTTTGGCATTAACAGGAGGAGCTGTCGAACGCCTCAGACATCAACATCTCAGCAGTAAGATACTTCGCCTCCAGATTTGACTTTTTAACTAGTGGCTTTGTATTTGCAAGGGTGTTTGGACTGAGTGTATGACAGGACAAGGCCTCAGGAAAAAGCTCAAATACATTCCCCAAAAGAAGATTTGTGAGAAAGTATTTTTTGTGGTTAGGACATTTATTGTTCAACCGTTCTTTTCTCTTTTGGTATAAAACCTTGGTTTCTTGCCTAACAAAGTACTCACTGAATACTCCCTGGGTTTCAGGGAGTTCTTTTATTTTGGTAGATTAATAAATAGGCATATTTTATTTTGTTTATAGTGATGAAGAATTTGCGTGTAAAAGACATGCTCCAGGGTTTACCTTGCCCATGCACCCACAAGAGAATAAAATAAAACCCCAAAGAACCTCGATTTCAAAGAATGCTAACCTTCTCCCACTTTAAGCCCATGTTTGAAAGAATAAATTCTCTGTGTAGAAGAGACAAGAGGATGATTTCTCCACTGATCTTATCACTATTTTGCATTTGCTATTTTCTTGTAGGTAGTTTTTGTAAACATTTCCATAGGACACAAATTGTGCCAGAACTCTTGGATTCCATTTTTGTTTGTGTTTGGGGTTTTTGGTTTTGTTTGGTTTGGTTTAGGTTTTTTCCTAATTATTCTGTAAAAGGTTTCCACTATCTACTCTTCCTTGCAACTGTTCATATGCTGATACCTGGCAAGATATGCACACGGGGTCCGTAAGTACTAATTAAGAGCTTGGTCCCAAATCCATCGTCATTAATAACTGCTGCTTCTCCTGCATCCCATGAACGTGGCAGTTACAAAATGAGTTTATCTTAGATGTACAAAACCCATGTTTTAATTTCACTTTGTTGTTCTTACTTAGTGGAAGCACATTACTTTAAATATTTAGGTTAATTTCTTTAGCACCTCATTAAGCTTCTGCACATATTCTTCCTTCAGGGAAGAGTACATTCCTGGAGAAATACATTAAATTGTGCAGATGTTGCCAAAAGAAGGAGTTTCAGTGGTGTGTTGACGAGCATTGTTTAGGAAATGAAACACAGCTGCTTAGATGAGGAAGAATAAACAAAACAAATGACTGGTCAGGACACCTTCATTTCACAGCAGTAAAGAGCCTAGCTTTGACAGAAGTGTCTCTTCAAAAAATGCCAGGGAAGAGTGAGCAAAGCCAGGTTCTGCTTAGAAAATCCCAGAAACTTTTTTTTTTATTTTATTTTTTTTTAAGAGCCCTGAGGTCTGGAACATAAGCATATATCTATCCTCCCTCTGTAAACATCAGAGACCTGATTTCCTGCAGCCAAATATTTCCAAGCCTTTGGGGGGACATTCCAGGCCTGTCTCCATCTATGTACCTTCTGTTTTATTTGCAAGATCTGTTGGCAAATGCTGTTTGGGTCCCTGGTGAGCACTGCGTCCTGGTTTTGCAGGGATAGAATCGTAGAATTACTTCTTGGTCAGAAAACCTGCATTTTAAGAAGATTGCAGCACCCAGTTTGGTGAGAACAGAGTTGATAAGACACTTTGTTTTAGTCCGTGGCCAGCCATGGTATGTGGGTTTCCATAGTGATCAAGGTTTTCAGCAGTTTAGAGTCAGCTAAAGGCGAGGAGGAGCGAAAGCCAGGGCAGATGACCCAAGCTGGCCAGCAGAAGTATTCCATACCATAAACATCACCCTCACTACAAACTGGAATGTTTGCTGGAGACAACCCTTTTCCTCAGTGGTCATCATCCCTGGAGGGTCTCGCCCATCTTTCTGCTCTCAAGACCTACTCTCCTGCTTTCATTATCTGAATATAACCTTTTGTATTTTGTGTTAGTATTAATATTAGTTATTATTTCATTAAATCTGTTTTAATTTCAACCCACAGGTCTCCTTTCCTTTTCCCAGTTCCTCTGCCCAGGGATGGAGAGGGGTCATTGAGTGACAGAACAACTGCCTAAATCAAGACACACTGACTCCAGGTGTCCTCTGTCTTGCAGGGCAAGCACAAGCTACACGTGGACACGGGACTGGAAGGTGCTTGGTGTGGCCTCATCCCCATCGGGAACTCCTGCGAGAGCGTGACCACGACAGGCCTCCGGTGGAACCTCAGTAAGTCAGACACCTCTGGGACAGCGGGGTTGGCATTATCCTAACTGCACATGTACACCAGCCCCAGCAGGGCTGAAGGCCCTTACGTGTTTGATGGTGGAACATGGCATTGAATCCCTCCCAGGCCATTTTTTTTCTAGAAATGATTTTTTTTTAAAAAAAAAAAAAAGAAATACATTTAAAGCTGAGATATCGCAGCCAGGAACGTGTTTTCCATTTGGGAGTCGTTGTGCTGTTTAAATAGAACATTTGTTGAGGTCATGATACATTACCATCTTGATACATTGCCCTCCAGGGAGGGGAAGCTGCAAGTGCCTAAACTCTTGGTTATAAGCCATAAAGTTACAGCAGACAAATAATAATGTGATACAGGTTATTAAAGCTACCTCACTTCCCCTGAACTGCTCTGCGTATATTGTCTGTTTGTCAGCTCTGAATGAATAGATCTTTCTTGGTTTTAAGTGGGAAAAGGTGCAGTTGATCTAGAACAGGCCCATTTATCTGTAGTAAAAGGAGATTTCTTGACCAAAAAAAATTTGAAACAATCTTCATCCTCCTGCCCCCCCATCTCCCACACTGAGTCATTCAGGGTGTATTTGGTCAGGAAAATATTGGGATAGTTTAGATAAAGATTCATTAAAGCTTAAGGGAAGCCAGGCATTGATTGGGAGGCTCTGGTCTGGCAGTCTGATTTACATGGCCAGACTTCATGGCCCTGTAGGAAGGGCACGTGGTTCTCAGAGTTTGCAGTGCAGTGCCTTCCGTGGCCAAGAATTAATCTGAGACCACATGTGCTGGTCTAAGGAGTGTCTTGTTCCACTGAGGGTTTGAGCATGTGCAGTTGACAAGGTGGTAGGCATTAGTAGCTCACTAGTAAGAAAAGATACAACTATGGCATTAATTACAGGTTATGGGAGACTTGCCAGGTGAAGAGCTGTCTGGCTAGGGATGTTTTTGTCCTTCTGTACTGGATTGTAAGATCTGAACGTATCATATAAGGGATGTTTTCTTAATTTGAAAAAAAGTGTCAAATACTTTAATTTGTACTGGTAAGTGCAGTTGACAAGTAAGGTTCTGAATCTTCAGCTGCTCATCTCCTGTTGTGCAGTGAATTTTGTGGCCCATTGCACTGAGGGGCTACTCATCTCTCAGTATTTGTCCTACCCTCCAGAGCGAGGTGAAAGAAGCACAAACCAGCCTCGTGGTAATGGAGGGAGCATCTCTGAAGCCTGTGTCACTTTGCAAAAGGCTCCTGTGTGGATCAAAATAGGGTGGATGCTGGGGTGCTGCAATCCTTTCTTGTGGCTTTGATTGTTAGCTTAAAAAGCTACTTTTCAGATACATCAGAATTTTTTTTTAGTATAATGACATAAATGTCATTAGATTTGCAAGGTGCTCATTAGAAGGATGGCAATTTTAAAGATAGTCTGTCTGCTCCCACAAATGACGTGGCTTTGTTACTACTAGGTTGTGGTTGCCTGATCTGCTGAAGCTAGGGAAAAAGGGGTTTCTAGTCTAACTGTGCCAGCTGGAGGGAAACACAGTGGGAGCCTGAGATAACAATTTCTTCCATGTTTATCATTCTGGTTATGCTGTAATAAACAACTTCTTCAGGTTACTTAGAGGCATGGCTAGATATGAATTAGAGGGATTTTTATTACTCTTAATTCAGTCTTATTTTTTTCTTTTTCTGGGGGACAGAAAAGTATTTAAGTGACTGTTTCCCGCTTATTTCATGTTAACCTGACACTACCGTCTCTGCTTCTGCCAGTCCTCACAGCTGTCTGTTTCCAAGAGGAAACCTCAGACCTTTACAGTGTTTTCCTTAGTGATGTGTACACTGTACCCATTACAGGCCATGCTTTCAGTCTCACTGTTCATGTTTTCCACAGGTCATACTTCCATCATTTCTGTCTCTTGCATTATCATCACAGATACATAAAACCAAAAATTATCTGGTCTTGCAGATGTTTAATCTGTCTGAGACAGCAAGGTCATTACAATCTGAAACTGTTCTTGTGCCCAGATGACTAGAGCTAGCCTTTCCTCATCCAAATATGGGTTTGGTTATTGTACAGATACTGATAAAACAAATTAAGGTGTAGTTGCATCCCCCAAAAGGGAAACCAGTATCTCAAATGCAGCGTGTGGTTAGTTGTGACTGGGTTGGATTTCTTTCCCTAATGAATAAGCTTTACATTCAGATAACCTAAGTTTCATATTAGTTTTCATTGTGTTAATGACTTCTGTGCTGCCTGTAGTTTTGCAGTTACTTTGTAAATGTTAGTCCTCCTGTAAATTGTGATGGAGAAGCAAAGGCTCACCTGAGAAGGAAAGGGAGTAAGAAGATCCTGAAGTGTGACATGGATGTCAGCATTGCTGCTGATGGCTGGCAGTGGCAGTTTTCCCTCTTCATTCGTAAGTGGCACTCTGAGCACACACCTTCATAAACCTCTGAATAAACTGGCCTGGTTATGAGTTTATTTTCACATGTAAATCAGGAAAGAAGTGGAGTTTTTAAGCCCAACATGACATGAAAGGCCTTTTTCTCTGGTTTGTTATGGAACTAATTGAATATGACTGAACAAGTTTGGTTTAAAAAAGTAATTTTTGAGTCCTCAAAATATATTTTTTTAAGTATCTGGGTGGTAAACTAATTCCAGACTTCCAGTTCTGTCTGAACAGTCAAACACGATGCATTAGGTGAGAGGGGAGCCCTCATTTTTGTAAATAATAATTTCCAGCAACTCAGAATTCAAATAACACCACACTACAAGAAGGAATTGGCTTTACATCAAGGTTTTTAACGTTTAACACCATTTTCTGTCTGAGCATATCTAGATTACTCTGCTGATTAAAATTTGTAAAACCTTCAAGGGGTAGTCAAATGTTATCTGTCTAATCTCCGGTGCTGTCATGAGACTTCATAGCTTCTGAATAGAAAAAGA
The DNA here is from genome assembly GCA_907165065.1 of Caprimulgus europaeus. The sequence continues at coordinate 2,749,976 of OU015530.1, forward strand.
CAAGGATAAATACCTAAGACAGAAACTGGATTGGGGTTGAGAGTAAAAGGTCTCATTTCAGTGGCTGAATTAGATAAACCTGAAATCTGTAAATTATTCTGCCAGCAGGGAAACAATGATGTCTTGATTATATTTTTAATATTGTAGAATTCAGTATCTTTTGTGTGCCTGTGTGAGGATGTGATGTGTATGTATGCTTTGATGCATGCTTATCTTAGTTATTTGCTAGCACTTGGCACAAACAGAACTCCCATTAATTTTAGTTCTCATCTTATGGGTGAAAGAACTTGGAGAAGAATGTGGAAAATTGATTCGAGAAAATGTTTTTTATCCATACTTGCTATTGTGTAGCACACCTTCAGAACACATTATAAACATATTCTTTCCACTCCCAAAGGGATACAGATCTTTTCTCTATTAAAATCTGATTTACAGCACAGGAATCAGATAATGCTTTATCTGATTTGACTCACCTGGCTGCTTGCTGATAACAGTTCTCATGTCTAATAAATAAATAACGAAAAATCCAATAGTGCCAGAATTACCCAGCATTCTTCATTAGGTCCTCAGTGGTGCTTTCATGGAAGGTGAATAAGAATGAAGGTAGAAATCAGCTGCACTACTCATTGAAGAAGAGGTTGGAAGGTAATGGTGGGCTTTTCTAGGAAATGGTTCCTTTTCTAGGAAATTACTGTAGAAAATCATCTTGACAACTAATTGACTCTTCACCCCATGGCCTTTGATATGCTGTATGTCACACCTGTACTGAAAATGTTGGCACATATATATAAACAAACTTTGTGTGTATGTGATTGTGCTTTCCAAGTAATTTTCATGCAAATTTGCTTCTTTAGAGAGGAAGTTAAATTGCTGTACAATGCCACCATTCCAAAGAGCGCCGCTGTCGCTTCACTTCAGAAGGCAATAGCAATAACAACGGGAGCGAGACCTTTCCCTGTCTGTAGCAACAGAGCACCCACTGACCTCACAGGTAGCTAAACAGGAGCCAAAATCTGTTTGGTGCTGTTTACATTGTTAGTAAAATTGAAATGTTTGCTCTGTTTTCTTTCACTGGTTTACTTCACTGGGGTTTCGTTGATGTTGCGTTGTGAATGGAACAAAAGGTTTTTATTTTAGGAGAATTCAGAGTCTAAAAGACAAAAGAAAATGACTACTTCAAAAAGAAAAAAAAAAGGTCAGAGAGTGAGGGACTGTTCTGGGAAGAGCTGGAAATTAAGATGGACAGGTATCTATGTGCTAGGGAAGCTGTTTGTGTGAGCACTCTGTAACCTCTTCCATAACTGAAAGTCTATATGGCACATTTTCCTGCCCCAGTTCATTCTGGCTGAGGCAAACCAAGCGGCGCTCCCAGGAATAGCTCTGTTTTCAGTGGCAGAGTACAAAGCTTCACAGTTGGATTCCTCACTATTCTGCTTTCCTCTCCTTCCTTCCCTTCTCATGCTCTTCACTGATAGAAGGCTCCCAGTCCATCATCTGGGATCTATCTCCAGAGCTCCAGTGATGTATTTTTTTCCTTATTCATCACAGTTCCAAGACCCTGGGTAGGGCAGGGTGACAGAAATGGTGCTGCTGCTCCCAAAGCTTCAGGTGGTTTTGACATTTTGTGAGCTATTTGCCTGGAGGAGTGCTGCTGTCTGCCTTCCAGGGTCACATAATTTATTACAAGGCAAGGCCTGCTGAAATACTTTTCCAATCAAGCAGATGTTCTGGTGGTGGCAGCCTGGCATCCCACTGGTTTACTGCAAGTCAGCAAAAGCAACAACGAGGGCGTTGCTTAGCATTGCATGAAATGATTGTGAACCAAAAAGACCATTTGGCGTACGTTAAAGGAACAGGGAGCTCAGTTGTGCTGGGCCCCTAAAGCTCCTGCATGCATTTTTTTCTTGCATAGCAGCTTGAAAACTCAGTCAGACTTTGTGAAGAGGCTCGAAATGGGGATTTGAGGTCACACATTCAGTCCATTTCCACACATTCCAATGAATATTTGGAATTAGTGGGAGGGAGATTTGGCTCCAGCTCTTCTTTAGCAAGGTAGCAGGGTCCTGGCATTCAGTTTGCAAAGGCTGCTTTAAGGTGATAAACAGATACGCTCTTCCAAATGACACTGCTGGGGCAACGTTACTGCTGTAGGACTCCACTTAGGGAGAGATTCATGTGAGTACCTTAGTTCTGAACTAGCTCAAACCACTTCCAGTGGTAGGTTTAGCCCAGCTGGGTGGCTGTCGTTAATGGGACATAGGGACTGTATATATGATCCTTCCATACAGCAGTAAGTGCCAGGAAGGGGGGGAATAAAAAAATCTCCGAGAGACTTCTCCTGCACAGCTGTGCACAGAGCGGATGGCTCTCTACAACCTAAATAATACCATCCTGAGGTAAACTGGAGACACTTCTTTATGTCTAGCTACCCTGTCATGGCACATTGCAATTATGGAAACTAATTTCATTATTAATGTAGAGGTGAGTGTTGTCAAGAGAGCAAAATGCTGTTTTCCCTTGCATCCCCTACGTTTCTTCAGTCCTTCCTTCTGCCAATGGAAGTGTAACCTGGAGGTACGAGGAAACAGGAGCTCTGCTTCAGCATGGCTTTGGCACAGATAATCCTCATCTCTCTGATGGCAGAGGATGCTAAAGGCACATGAATTGCAGAATCCCAAAACTGCCTGGATTGGAAAAGCCCTTTAAGCTCATGGAGTCCAACCATGATCCCAACACTGACCAGTCCCCACTAACCCATGTCCCTCAGCACTGTGTCTACATGACTCTTTAATCCCTCCAGGGATGGGGACTCCACCACTGCCCTGGGCAACCCCTTCCAATGCCTGAGAACCCTTTCAGCAAAGAAATTCTTCCTCACATCCAACCTCAACTGCCCTTGACGTAACTTGAGGCCATTTCCAAAAGCAACCCACTGCTACTGAAGTATGTGGCTCACAAAGACAGAGCACCTTTCTGGGGAAGAGAGAGATCTGCAGGGAGCCAGAGAGCTAACTACCATTTAGATTGGTGGGGGCCCCAAGAAATTGTGTGGATTTCAGCAGTGGCTCTGAATTTTCACAGTGAGTGCAGGGGCAGAATTTGTCCAAGAAAGAGACCTTTGAGTTTAAATACTAAAGACATTTAACCCTAAAGGCAATCTCGGGAGTCAGCCTATCCACATGGATATTGGGAAATCATCTCATTTAGACAATGGCAGAGGCAAAGCTGAAACATCATGGTGTACCTGAATGAAAGTCAGTGAAAAATTGGCCAGAGTACTAATGCTCATTTGTCATATCACTTACAAATATACTTTGTTTTCCTATTTAAATGCCCAGAATCAGCCATAATAAATGTAAATGTCACACTACCAAGAGATTCCCAAAACCAAGAAAGCTCTCTGAGTTATTGCCAGTTCCCAATGTCTCTGCAGAACCACAAAAGGGCAAGGACCGGTGGGAGGACAAATCAGTCATGTCCGGGTAGTCTCCCAGAGTTAAAAAATTAGATGCACTTGTCTGTGGTGGCTCAGATAATGAACAAGGGTGCTGTTTAGATTTCTGGGGGGCTGTTCAGGTAGGTAAGCATTACCATTAGGAACTGACGCCTCCTTTCCGATTTGTTTGCGGACCTTTTAGTTCTGTTTATTTTTTGGTGCGTGCCAGTGTATGTGATTGATCTCTTCTCCCCAGAAACTTGACACTGAGGGAAATTATTTCCTTTGCAATCATCTATTCCTGTAGCTTAATGGCAAACAGTTCTGGCTATTCCCTCTGTAGTGTCTCAATTCTTCATTCGCTGCTTCTCTCTTTTTAAACAGTTGTATCTGCAGGGCTCACTCCTGGTTTTTGCCTGTAGATGTTTGTGGAAAAGAGGAGGTAAATTTTTCCTTGCCGTTATATGAAACTCTGGAGAGGACAGAAGTCTGGTGGATGTCATCACTGACTTTGTTGCAGGCTTCTAAAAAGTTATGTTTTGGCTGTAAGTTGTTTATGGCATCCTGATGTGTAATTAGTAGGCTGTTAACTACTAACTATGTGAGTGTACTCTGGAGCTATCAATTTATAGACATACATACCAATTACAGATCACCAGCCAAATCTGTTATTATCAGGTGAGTTGGAAAATACAGATTTCTGATAAATTAATATATGTCTTGCGTAGAAGCAGCTGTACCTTTTTCTGGGGAATACACACACATGGGGGAGTCAGGGCAACAGGAGAAAAGGGAAGGGAAAAGGCAGATAGAGTGGCAACACTGGGATGTGAGGGGATGGCATTTGGGATTAGAGACAGGTTTTGGAGGGAAGAAAGGGCAGATAACGTCAAAATGTGGGAAGATAGGAATACAGAGATTGAGAAAATGAGAACAGAGGTGTTTTAAGTAGACAGTTGACATCTTCCCTTTTGAAGCACTGAATTGAGACCAAAATTTCCCAGTCCTGTTATTTCTCAGCTATTAGCAGTCTCCCTTGTTTTCCACTGCTGTGCAGGCATAATCACCTACTTGTACTGCCAGTTAACTGGTCAGCTCAAGTGATGCAGGCCTGTTGGCAGGAGCTGCCTGGGTATTGATCCAACAGCCAAAGATGGCATTAGACATTTGATTTGAAAACAGGAAGGAAAACTCTTTACGTGTGCTCTTATCGCTACAAATTCACGACTCTGAAATTGGGGAAAACTAGAAACAGAGAAATAAAATTAAGTCGTGTTTTTGGGTGTAATCACCCTTATAGATTAAGGACAGAGGTATTGTTCAGTGTCCCAGGTGTGCTCTCTGGGAATGAATCTGGAGCCATAGCTGAAGACACATACAGCCTCAGCCTCTCCCACTGCAGAAGCTGAGACACTTGGGAGGAAGAAGGTGAAGTGCTGCTGGAAGGTGGGATTTTCCTGTGGCTTAGGCAGTTGTCTGGAGTTTTCAATCTGTGCCAGTACTTTAGCTGTTCATTTCTCTTGGCGCTGTGACGTTCCTGAGAGCTCTGCCTTGGCCTTGTAAAGCACAGGATACTCCACAAGGAAAGCTGTAGTATCAGCTTTAAGATACCCACTTCTGATGTTAATGTGTCTGTGCCTTTGCTCTGGAACAGTTTCACAGGTGCAATGGCATTATCAGTTGTGTTGTAATGAGCAATGTAAGGAAGCCCATGAGGAACTGAATATGCATGCATTCAGTGCAGTTTAGATCTGTGCAGTAAATAAGGCATAAAGCACTATAGAGTCCTAGAATCATTAAGGTTGGAAAAGACCTCTAAGATCATCAGGTCCAACCATCAGCCCAACACCGCCACACCCACTAAATGATGTCCCTGAGCACCACATCTACATGACTCTTAAATGCCTCCATGGATGGGGACTCCACCACTTCTCTGGGCAACCCCTTCCAATGCTTTCAGTGAAGAAATTCTTCTTCAGATCCAATCTAAACCTCCCCTGGCACAACTTGAGGCCATTTCCTCTTGTCCTGCCGTTTGTTCCTTGGTTGAACAGACCCACCCTCACCTCTCCACAAGCTTCAGGTAGTTGTAAAGTATGTCAGTTAAGAGACCACTGAAACGAGTCTGGCCTGCTTGTTAATGTCACTGTGTAATTAAAGGGTAAAAGCCAAAGAACCTGAGTGAAAATTTCACTGGCAAACTTTAATTCTAGCATCCCATTGCTCTCAATACAAGTATCAATATTATTAATTGATTAATATTATCCACATCATTGTATCGATACAAGCCTACGTCATTATGTGGTAGCTGACATTTAGTTTCTACATTTTGAAGCTTTTCCTCATTAAGAAAATATTGATAAAACCAATGAAACCTTTCAAACAAGTCCAAGTATTTTCGGTATATTTCAAGCAGGTGGTGATACATGTCATAAAGGAAATAGTAAATCCAAATAAATGGGGGTGGAATGGATGTCAAGAGATCTTACAATCTATGTAGCTTTCCTGTGGCATCACTCCTGAAAAACCTAAAGAAAAAAAAAATAAATGCACTTTTGTAATCTTTCAGTGCTGGGAGTTCCTTCGTAACAGCTTCTTCAGAAAGTCTACTGCAATTAGATTTTTTTTTTTCCTTTCTGTATTCTGCAGATACAGTATGTGATAAAGATATTCTCCTGCTGCTGAGCATTGGAACACGGCATTTGTCACCTAATTGCCAATAAGGAATCTCAGAATCGTACGTTCAGGTTTCCCAAGCGCAGGGCATAACTCTGTAATTTGCACAGGCACCAGCAATGCCCCTGTCTCACCGCTGATTGGCATGCCACTTAATGATGCTGTTTATCAGACAATTTTCTAATCAGCTGCGTGAACACTCATCAGGAGTTTGCTTCTTGATTTAAAGCAGAGGAGTTGGAGACAAAGATGGGGTTTGTTCTGCTTATAAAAACAAACTGGGGGGGAAAAAGCAAGTTCTAAAGAGAGATATGGAGGTTTTGGGGTTTTTTTCATTTTATGAAGCATTGATACAGTACAAAAAAAAGGCAAAACACAATAATAGAGAGCTTTGATATCATGAATCTGGATTATGTATTTAAAAGCTCAGTGTAGAATTAAAAGCTGTGTCGTGAATGAGTCAGTGTTCTTCAGGGTATTTCCTTCATGTATTTTAAAGCTGGATGATGATAGTTTAAACATTAACATTCTGGTTTTTAACAGGTGTTGTATTTCCAATCATCATTTCACAATAATTATGTAATTTGATATTGCAGATAATCTCTTGGGTCTAGTCAGTTGAAGCTGAAGCATGGTCAGTTTCCCATTCATTTCACATGTCAAATTTTAGTTTTCATCCCAATAAATCACTCCCACTCAAAGAAAAAATAATTATTCCTTGCCTTCTTCCTACCCATTTCATCTTCTGTTCTGTAATACAGAATAGCTTTGATTGTAAAAACGTTGTCTAAACCACGTGTAAGCTGGGTCAAGTATGTCTGGCATGGCAGCACTTCAGTATACGACTTAAGAGGTTTTAACAAGATGAGCTTCAGTTAACTTACACAGTTTATTAATAGCTTTGATAAACGTAAATAAAGTACCTCTTTGTCATTTATCCCCCAGCAATCACTGTAAACCCCTTGTAAATGCACCTTGCCATCCTGAGGTCTCTATATCCAGTGTTGGATGGAGAAGAGATAAATGTTGAAGAATTCATGTTTTATGAAAACATTAGAGCTTAATACCAAGCTTGTGGAATTAATAGGAGAATTTCACATTGACTTTAATATTAACATGTTGATCTGGAGGTGCCTCTGTCCCTTCCTTCACTGAAGTAGGGTAATTTAAGCCCCTGATTCACCAGAAGATTTAAGCATCTGTGGTTTTTTCATATATGTGCCCAGTTCTGTGGAACATAAAGGGATTATTCAGTGGGTAAAGTTAAACATGTGCAGGAGTACTTACTACAAGTCAGACTCTGCAGTGGGAGATATAACCTTCAAAAATGCCTGAAATGGCTTTTCTATATGTAAAATAAGGTGTTAGTGACTTTAATCTCAGTCTCCAGGGTTAGCTGTCAGTGCTGGTTCCTATTTGAATATCTCCTCTCCCTCACCAATGCTATAAAGCTCCCTTTTCTAGCTCTGCACATTTTTTATGTATTGCTAGTTGGCTGTAGTAATTTACATTAAATCCTCCTGATTTTACTGTTGAATGTCTGAGCAAAGTATGAAGACACGGTAAGACAAATGACTTTCACATATTTCTTACATCTGGCTTCTTCACCTGTAGTTCAACAGATGTGCTTTCCTACCAATACGACTGTCAGGCCCATGCATCAAGTAAATTTGTCATATGAGGATGCTGGAAAAAAAAGGGTTCTGGATAACTACCAGGATTTTTAAAACAATCTTCAAGTTTTTCTTAAAATAGCCAAAAGCATTAGAAGGTGGTACCTGTCTGCACAGTGGTAAGAGAACAAAATGCTCTGGATAGGGTGAATCATCAGTGGATATGAATAATTCCTTTAACAGTGTTAAAAATTTGCCACACTTTAGTGGCTTTGTCTGCTCTAAGTAAAGTGGGATTTTAAATCCACATTAAAACCTTGCATATGGAGCCAATGCAAGGCACTCACTAGGGAGCAAGGAAAATCTTCCACATTATGTCATGGGCTGGAATGTAGGGAAAAACTAACAGCAACACAAATCTTAGTTGTACTAGAATAATTAAACATCATTCCTTTTTTATTTTAAAATATGAAGGGTTGCTCTCTTTACCTTGTAACATTCCCAAAGCCTGCAAACTGTTTTTTTTGGCAAGTGCAAATCAACAAATGGCAGCAATGCTCTGACAGACAGCTTTCTGTTGTGAGCTTGTAGAGAGATTTATATTGTTCCTTTGCAATGTACAGTGGGAAGGTTGGTTGGTTCTTCAGAGCTTGTGCGCCCCACCTTCTCCGTGCTGCTGCCTTGTGTCACCCTGTGTGTTCCTGTTAGTGTGGCTCTGGAACAGACCTGGGCCATTTAAGACTTGTCTTGGTTTTTTTGGGAGCTGTCCTGCTGGTAATTAATTTTACATCCCATATATCTCAAGCAAACATTGTTGTCAGTGAATCTTTATAGATTAGCTTGTGTTCCTTTTAATGCCTCTGCAATTACTTTGGTGTCCCAGCTGAAATCACCTCAGAAGAATTTTACTTGCTGTTATGAAATTCACTTTTTCCAATTTATGCTGTTCTCTTAACTTCCCGTGGTAATGATTCCCTAGATGTTTGACAGTCTTAGTTTTGCACCTGTGTTTCCTGAATTTCTCTGCCAATTTTGTGGTCTACCTCCTCTGATGCAGTTTTCAACAAATCCTGCAGAAATTACTAATAATGAAGACAGTCTTAAAAAAAAATAAATACACAAAAAGCCACAAAGAAACCCAAAAAACTTAATTGTCATCATGGCACAGTACCACTTGCTGACTCGGTAGCATACCAGGCTGGGGATCCAGCAGTAGGGCTGGAACACATCATTAACTCTCATTAGTATATTCTCTCTTCTCCTCAGGTTAACTCTTTGGGGCTGGGTCTGTACAGTGCACCCTGTCCTGCCTGCTGGTCACGTACTGCAGGGATAAACATAATTGATTGCAACTGGGAGGTGGCTTCTGGAGTTATGGTTGGAAGTTAATACCATGGAATGATTCCTGATTCTAAATAAATGCATATTCTGTATTTGTTAGAGGCTGAATCTCGGGTATTATCCTCAGGAATTGTACTGTGGAAAGAGAAGAGAATCATTGTTTGACAGACAGTGCCATCTACAGAATAGGTTGTGCAGCCTCCACTTCGTACATGGTAAGAAAGATGGGGACAGACTTTTTAGCAGGGCTTGTAGTGATGGTGTTAAACTAAAGGAGGGGAGATTCAGACTGGATGATCAGATCAACATGTTAATATTAAAGTCAATGTGAAATTCTCCTATTATTTGGCCCAGGTTGCCCAGAGAGGTGGTAGAAGCCCCAACCCTGGAGACATTCAAGGTCAGGTTGGATGGGGCTCTGAGCAACCTGATCTGGTGGAAGACGTCTCTGCTCATGGCAGGAGGATTGGACAAAGTGACCTTTAAAGGTCCCTTCCAACCCAAACCATTCCAGGATCCTACTGTATGGGGTTTTTTTGGTTGGGAGTTTTTTTGGAGTTGTTTCTTTTTTTGTCACCATTTTGAGTACAATTGACATTCATGGCTAGAGAGTATTAGAAGTTTTCAGCAGATGCCTGCAGAATTGGAGGATGGGAGTTCCAAGAGCCCTGGGACCTGTCTGAGCTCTTCCTGATGTGCTGGGCTGCAGTTCCTGCTCTCTCAGCTGCTGCTGCTTGGGAAGTTGATTCTGTCACCCAGGGTACCTGGCTGGGACATCGTTTGTGTGCTCACGCACTTCAGCTGTAATCTACAGTGGCTGTAGGCCAGGCTTCATCAACACCACCTGTTTTTAAAATTCTCTTAGAAGCCTAAACTGTTGGATTTTGGGGATTTTAAAAATATAATTATTACTTTAGGTAGAGTAAAACACCCTGTTAACTACCCTCTCTGTTAGGAGTCAGCTTAAATGTGGGGGAGAAGGGGAGGGTGTCCTCTCATGTTGTCACCTAAGCACATGCTGGAGAGAAAACTGTTGGGTAACGGTTGTGTGTTTGCGTGGTTCACTGGTTGGCATGACAGTATTTGCATTGCAGGGAGAGTTGGACCTAATCCCCCAAATCCTTAGTGTGCTCTTCAGATAAATATTAATTTTGGTGGAGAAAGATGGATATTTTAATATTTTTTAAAAAGGCAGAAAAGGTGAAAGAACACACAAATATCTCTCCTTCCACTCTCAGGAATCATTATTTATGCAGTATAGCAAGTTAAGTTATTGTAGTCACCACAGAAAAACTGTTGTCTGTCCTCTTTGGAAGTTATTTGACCTTTAAGCTGTTAGTTCAGGACACACTGTTTGGGATCTTCAAATTAGTGGGGTTAAAAAAGAGAAACGAGAAGGGAGGGCTGACACTGAATTTTGACATCCAGGACAGATACAAAATAATTTTCTGGCAGATGATCTTGCAGAGGCGAAGGAGGAAGGGAAAAAAGAATGGGGTCTTTGTGGTTTTTCTGTAGTTAGATGTGAAATTCAATGTATTTAAAGTAGCAGCAGAGATGGACTAGGAGGCTGAGTGTCTGAGACAGCTGAAGTTGAGCATTAAATAGAGTTTATGAGACTGCTCTGCCATTTCTCACCTGCACTGTCACAGTCAGCACATGTGAGTGTGTAGGTGAGTGGGGGTATATGTAAATAATAATTCCTCTTTATTTAATATACATTAAACCTGAAAAGGGACAGAAATATGAGTTAGCAGAGTGCTACAAAATGTGAAGGTAATTATGTAGTAGTTATCCTCAACATTTCCATCTTTAAAGTGGTTTTGAACTGCTTAAGTGCAGCAGTTACTGCAGACTGTGATTAGATAAATGGATGCAAATGGTAATTGTAAGTGATGAATGATTGATGATGGCTTTATATGTTTATCATTATATACCATCATCAACACTTTCTTCCTCAGCAAGGAGGCAAAATGATGATGTATCGAATATGAATTCAACCTGTAATATTTTAAAGAGTATACAGGGCCAACTGGCTGGGATAACCACAGAGCTGTTACCTGAGTAACTGGTGAGCTTTGCCATTGATGTCAACCAGCTGAGCACCAAACTTCTCCCAGCTTACAATTAAGTGCAGCTGGGAAGGTGGGTTAATAGGAGAGAGCTTAAAAGTGCACACGAGGGAGCTGAGCACTGTTGAGTGATGGCTTTGGGTGGGGAGGATCTACTGATCCAGTGCTCCAAAGAAGAGGAGGTAATGCCATTTCTCTTTATTCTTCTCTTCCTTCTCATGGCTTCTGCCTTTCTTCTTAACTTTCCAGTGTCCTGTCTCCTCAAGTTAAAGTCAACCTTTAAGGATTTCTCCTACCTTGTAGATCGTTAAGGTCTGTGAGACATTTACAGTGCAGTGTTTGACAGCTATGGGTGTGAATGTCGTACACCCCCCGTTGTGAGAGCCATTTGGGACAGAACAAGTATATTTGGATAACTGGAAGTTGATGGGAATAAGGAGACAAAGATGTCCCTAGAAAAGCAGACTGGGATAAGAGGTTTGTATAATCTGAATGGTGCTATAGTTCAGTTTGATTTGTCACCTGGTATTTGCTAATTATTAATCACAGTAACATCATTTGATAGGTAGATTAATTTAAAGGGATTTTTGTTGCAGCAGCTTGAGTCTAATATCAGCTCTTTGTGCATCATACAATGTAAAAAGCAACCTGTGGTAATTAAATTACAGGCTAAGTCTTTATTCTACAGAAATTGTTCTATTCACCAAGGAACAAATAAGCAGGATATTACCAAAGAAAAGCCCCAGATCATTAGCAGCCTCTGCTCCCTGCTCCGTTCCTTTACATCACTTGACCTGCAGTGCTGGAATCTGTCTGTTATTTTTCCTGTGGCATTGTAGAACTGATAAAGAACTTGCCAGTTTTTCTGTCATGTGCCTGCCCTTGGGCTTGTAGAGAAGAAATGAGTTAGGTTCTGTTTTGTTGACCTTTTAGATGCAAGGAAAATGGTAGTCCTGTTTGCTTACACATCAAACGCTGCCAGGCTAGTGTCTGCATTAACCTTTGTGGAACACCCTGATGGGATTGTTACCCTGACACCGGTGCCACAGGTGCCAGAGAGAATTGAGAAGGGATAAATTGGAGGTGCCATGCAAAACAGCTCAGCTAAAGCCATTTTTCTCCTGCACTGAAGAAAAGGTATTCTGTCTGTGTTCAAGTACTTAGCTGATCTGTGAGTCCTGTAGTTTGCTTAGCCAAACAGAACTTCAAAACAGATGGTTTCTAAATTTGGAGAAAATAACCATTTCAGTGGGGTTTTTTTCCCCTGTGCAGTCTGCAGTTATGTGTTAGTACTGAAATTATTTGAAAATTAAACCGGAAAATAAAATTGGGATCTTTACCAACGGAATACTGATTTCAGGAACATACAGTTTTTAGTATGTGTTAGGTTTTCATCTGCACATTTAGCCTAAGATTTGTTTATGCTCTGATTTAGTGTTTCTTGCTGCTTACTTGCATAAACATCCAGATCAGTCAGTCGGAGTCACCAGTGTATTTAGCTCCCAGCTGCATTTGCTAATAAAAGGAAGAGTGACAAGTTCCCTCCTTCACAGAGGAGGAAGTGGAGGAACATAAGGAAATAATTCATTGCAGTTACATAGCACCTGCTATCAGCAATCTAAATAGGTGCTGTGCCAAAAGTAAGTTACCTTACCTGGAAAACGTTGTTGTTGTGAGGAACTGCTTCATTCCCAGTCTCTTCATTGAGGAAACTGAGGCACGGAGCATTTGTTTGGGCTGAGATTGTAAGTGAAGCTGATCAAAAGGTAGGAATCCTGGGCTTTGGGATTGTTCTTTATCCTGATAGAAGTAAATTAGGACAAAGGAATCCATTAATTGATTGATATTTAATATTTTAAGAGGTATTTAATATTATCATATATAGTTACTACTTCCAAAGTGTATCTAGTAAAATTGTATTTAGAAATACTGCCTTTCTCGTAGAACATGTGGTCAACTGTTGGTCACTTTGTATGTCCCCATCCCTGAATGTAAAGAGGTTGTATAGGTGTGAAAGTGGAGTTACTCAGTTTCCTAAAAACTTAAGCACAGTATTTGGTCTTTCCTTTAACAACCCTTTAACTGTTAGTTGTCTGTGTGAGAGCTGGGCTGTGGAATTTGTTGCCACAGGATATGGTACCGTGTGGACCACAGGCATAAATGGATTCAGGAAAAAACATGGTAAATTAAGGAAGAGCAATCCAGTAAACACAGTGATGTAGTCTTGTCCTAATTTTTAGCTGGGACAAAGCTGGGTTTCTTTTTAGTAGCTAGAACAGAGCTGGGATTTGGTTTAAGCTGGCTGTGAGATTGGTTATGAGAGAAATATTGATAATGTACCAATGTTTTCATTTGTCACTGAAAGTCAAAGGACTTTGTGTTTTGCCCGTCTCCAAGTGCAAGATCTCAGGGGCGAGGGATATTGCGATGAATCCTCGAACGACAGCAGTGGCTGCTTTTGTGCTCTTTCAACACTTAAAGTCCATAGCTGGTTTTCCTTCTGAGAGAGCAGTTATGTTCTTCCTTTTGGGCTTCTCTTCCAAGTTGTTTTGTCCTCTGCCCAGACTAGGGACTCATCATTTCAGCTTAAATTGTCCTTTCTTGGAGAGCGGACTAGAACTCTATGCCCTTCTTCAGAAGGCATTCCCTCTCACAATGTACTGCCTGTACCATGGCAATAATACGTGTTTATCTCTGTTGAGAACATCTAACCTGCCACATCTTTGTTAACATCTCTAGGCTCTTTCTGCTAGTGCAGTATTGGGCTGCTATAAAATACAGCCTGTGATTGCTTGCTAAATTGTCAAACTCGGTTGGCAATTGAGAGTCTGCCTCGGCATTTTAATAGGCTTTGGCTGCAGAGGTTTTGGAGGAGGACTTTTGTGCCTTTGCTTGGAAACTGCTTTCTAGTTGGAGTTTCCAAAGGTGGCATTGTAGATCTGCAGGCATCAAGGGAAGTGAGTCCATGGGCCTGAAGCGTGGAGTCTGAAGCAGAGGAGGAGCTGACATCCCTTCTTATTCTGTCTTGAGTTTTCAGAATTTTTAACAGGGAAAACCGTGTTTGTTTGTTGGGATTTTTTTTAACAGAAACTGGTATGATTGTAGCTTCCCTTTCAGAGGCTGTGAAGTAAATCCACGTGGTGTAACAGGGTGTGCCGGTACAACAGTGCCCAAAATCTCGAGAGGTAGGAGTACAGGTATATGTAACTGAAAGCAATAGCCATGTTATGCCTTAGGAAGCTGATCTTCCATTAAACACTCCTGTCAAGCGGTGGTTACTGACCACACGTGCATTCATAGCAGCTCACCTGACAGGTGGAAACTCTCTTCTGCTTTCCTTAAGCCCTCTTTGAGGAAATAGTTAAACTGACTTTGAGTTCTCTTCAGATTCATCCCGTTTGTGTCGTCTCTGATGTGTCTGTAGTCCCTGTGGGCTCAGGGGGAATGCTTTTGGGCAGGCTGTAGCCATGAACGAGGCTTCTGTCTAGCCCAGGTTGCTTTTAGAGTTGCGGTGTTTATGTAAATCAGTTTTAGGACTGAAACTGCAGATTAGATGTTCCATGGGTACCTTCTTGGCATGTTGCATCACGGACTTGCAAGGTAAGACTACAGTATAACAGCCACTTGATGGTGCTTTCTAAAGGCTGTAATGTCTCTTTATTTTGCTGCAGATCTAGTAGCAGCTGGCAGGAGCATAAGGTTGCAAAATTCTTACCTCAGCCGTTCCAGCTCTGTGGTTTTTATGCTGCTACATAACATTTATACACAGGGTGATGGGAAAGGAAGGTGAGTGAAACGTATTTGCACGTTGTAGTAACAAAATCCAACATTGATGGGTTATATTTTATTCTGCAAGAAACGTCACTTTTGGGGTTTCATCTGATGTTGTCATGTGCAGCTTGATTGGTTGTTCTTGTGGTCACTGGCCTGTTGTGTAATAACTAAAGTTTCAAGAACCTGTTTGTCCTGAACTGCCTTGTCATGACTGTACATCTAAATCTGAAAAATACTTCAACTTCAAATACAGAAAGGTAATTGAATTACGCTATAGGAAGCAAAAGGTGTTATTTTTCACATCTTTTTAAAAGATCCTGGTATTTTAGCACCATGCCTCCAAGGAACATCAGGTGGATGATATCCTTCACATCCATGTGTGCAGCCATCACCATGCAAAATAAAACCTCTCTTCAGTCTGATTTTTTTTTTTTTCTCAATCATATACTTTGAATAAAGCATTACAGTGCTGATGTAGAAAGTAACTGAAGTAATGTCCAACAAAGGGTTGTGAATTTTTCCCTGTATGTCTCTTGGGTCTGGAATCTGTGCAGCCTGTTCTCTACAAGAAAAGTGCCTTGGTTTGTAGCTGGGATTTGGTACCAGTGTTGTATTTTCTGTCCCTGGCACTGAAGGACTTTGTGTTTGTCCGTCTGCAAGCACAAGATCTCCTGGGTGAGGAATATTGCAATGACTCAGCTCCATGGGCATTGGGCTCTGCCAAGGGGCTGCTCCATCTCCTGTCCCCCATGGGCAGGAGATCCATGAGGGGCTCTTCCTCTCTGGCTCTCTCTGGCTCTCGCTCGGGCTCTGGCTCTCCCGGGATTGCGGTTTTGGTTCGGGATTGTCGCTCCTCCGGGATCATTCTCTGGGAACGGGCCGGCTGGGTCGGTGGGTGGTGAGAAATGGCACTGGGTGTCACTCATTTGCATATTTTATTACTATTATTATTACAATCATTATTTTAATATCATTATTATTTTAAGTTTTATTTTATTTGAATTATTAAATTGTGCAATCTCTGAGTCTCCTTACCTTTATCTCTTCAATTCTCTCCTGTTTTGAAGTAAATTATACCTTGTTGCCCAAACTAAATCCCTGAGGATAAACACCTAATCATCCCAGGTGACCAGGAGAGCAGTGATTGACCTTGAGCAGGTGCAATCTCTGGTCCAAAAATCATGTTTCTGATGTCACTTTGCCTTCTGCAGTGTTATTTTGTGTTGTGTGAGTCGCACCGTCCGCATCCCATATTTGCCTGTTCTCTATGCTTCTGTAAGCAAAATTACTCCATCTCCCCACCATTTATAATCATGTACTGGAAGAGAAATAGCCCATGAGTTGACAGCTACAAACATAAGTGGTTCTTTGTCTCCTGTCCTGGGCCTTACAGACAGGTAGGCAAACAGTGGGTCCTCTGTGGCAAGCAATGGCAGCACTGTGCTCAGCAGGATAGTGAAAAGTCTTGGATTTCAGGAGTTGAGTTGCCCCAGTTGGAAGAATGGTATGTAGTGAATGGACATGAAATACGTGATTTTTCTCATGTGATAAATGAAAAGACATTGATGGGAAGAGATGGTGCAGAAGCTCCTGCCCCTAACCAGTGGTTCAGCTAACATATGGTGCTAGCAGGAAATTTCCAAGCTGCTGATTGTATTGCTTCAGAAGAAGAAAAATCATCCCATTGCTTGGAAATGCAGTGTTTTGTCTTGGAAAGAAACATGCATTAAATCACAGTGCTTAGTATTTTAGACCTTCTGCCTTGTCAGATCAAGGCTTACTGGAGCCAGTGGAGGCTGATTCAAATATATCGTTTCTGCCATAGCCTGGAGATGACACTTTAGTCTCCACTGTCACTAATCTGGCTGGGAATGACAATCACTGTGATAATTACATGGGAACTCCAGAGCCTCAGAGGCAAAGTAAAACAGATTCTTCTTCACAGAGAATTTGCTTCTTGAAAAACCAAAGGTGACAAATGAAATCCTCCTGGGTCTCACTGATGCAGGTCACCTGATCCAGTGGGATGACATTTCGTATACAAAGCAAAGCTAATTATTAGTAGAATTGTATTGCCTTGCATGTTTTAGTTTTGGAACACATACATATTCATTATTCTGTCTGCTCTTGGAAAAAATGAGCAATTGGTTATTACAGATAGATAATTACTGAATACATTCTGTTCTTCTGGAACTTGGATGAAATGCAGGCTCGGGTGCCAGCAGGGAATACACTGCAAAACTGGATGGTGAAAAGGGCAACAGGGCTGGGGAAGGGTCTGGAGCACAAGTGTGCTGAGTTCCCGGCTGAGGGAACTGGGGGTGTTGAGCCTGGAGAAAAGGAGGCTGAGGGGAGACCTTCTGGCTCTGTCCAAGTCCCTGCCAGGAGGGTGGAGAGAGGTGGGGGTGGGTCTGTTCAACCAAGGAGCAAAGGACAGGACAAGAGGAAATGGCCTCCAGTTGCACCAGGGGAGGTTTAGATTGGATCTAAGGAAATATTCTTCACTGAAAGGGTTCTGAGGCGCTGGAACAGGCTGCCCAGGGCGGTGGTGGAGTCCCCATCCCTGGAGGGATTTAAAAGATGGGTAGATGAGGTGCTCAGAGAGATGGTTCAGCAGTGGACAGGTACGGCTGGACTCAATGATCTCAAAGGTCTTTTCCAACCAAATGATGCTGTGGTTCTGTGGTACTAAACTGAAAACTGGTATTTCACCTTGGAGCACACGGGCCTGAGATGGTTCTTGTTCAGCAGTGGTTGTGTGTGACTACGCTGTGTTCCTCCAGAGCGAGTGCCTGGGCAGCAGCGTGTCATCCTACCTGATCACCTTCTCCTTAGCTACATACAACATTATAGCATCTAACATGCAGTGTCCACACCAAATGCAAACCCTCACGGATGCTTCTGATGTGAGGATGGTGGAAGATCCAAAAGAGAGGATAATTTGAGTAATGGAATAATTGAACTGAATTAATCCATAGTTAAAATAGAAAAGACACAAACACTTCACTGGATACCTTGTGTGTTTCCATGCATATAGTCAGTCTCTAGGGATGGGGACAGTGTTGCCCTGGGGAAATACTCTAGCTGTGTCACAACTGCCTAGATGAGAGGGACGTTGTTCTTACCTTTGAATTTGGTTGGGAAGTTATCAAAATGGCAAACCAGGAAAAAGGGGCTTCTGGTGAGATCAGTGTGCCCTTTCCATAATTACTGCTAGCTCTGGTTTAAGGCTTGTTCATCTCTCAAACCATGTGTACAGAGTGTTACCAGCTTTTGGTTGGCTCTGTGTGTTTTAAGCCCTAAATGAGTAAATGCATGTGCAAACATAGGTGCAATGAAATGCTGCCTATTAAAAACTGAACTCATAAAAACCTGTTCTAAAAATGAGAGACAATCAGCATCTTTTTTTATAGAGGAAAATCAATTTAAAAAGAAACAACTCTGTATATAATTAAACATCATAACTCTGGTTTATATGTGTTTAATAGGTATAATAATACTTACCTAGTATATCTCGCAGGAGCCTTTTGAAGTTTAATTAATTAGTGTTTATAAAAGCACACTGAAATCCTAAGGTGAGAAGAAACTCCACATACATTGTATTGTTGCTGTTGTTTTATGAGCCATCTTGAGAAAAACCTGGTACTTGCAGAGATCCAGGATGTGTTTTAGCATTCCATCATAACTTCACACTCACATAAAGTTAATTTCTTGTTGTTTTTGTAAGACTGGACACTTAAGATCATAAGAATAAACACTTCAGGCTGCTGTTGGCCCAAAACCCCAAAATATGTATTTAAAGCAACTTCTAATGTTAGGTAAATACCAGTTCTTTCCTAAACAGTTTTTTTTTTTAAACTTTAATTTCCTGAGAAGTTGTCAGGCATAAATCAGAAGTGCTGAAGTGACTGACAGCCAATCTCAGTGACAGTATTAAGATTAACTCCAACTGTGCAGTATAGTGGTATTCAGGGCAGCTTCTTAACTAGTGAGAAGGCTCTTAAAAGGCCTGGGATAGGTCTCGGTAGTTTATATTTCATGGTCAGGCTGGACAGGGCTCTGAATGACCTACTCTGGTTGAAGAAGTCCCTGCTCACTGCAGGGGGCTTGGACTAGAAGATCATTAAGGTCCCTTCCCACCCAAACCATTCTGTGATTTCCTCATTAGAGCAAATGAGTCTAGCAGCGTGTTGTTTTGCAAAATAAAAAATGTTTTGCAGGAAAAAATGAGCAAACAAACAGCTGGAGATTTGGGGGGTGAGAGGGGTCCCCAGAAAGGATGGCATCGCAGCTGGATCATTAGTTGTTTTAAAGATGAATTATTAATCAGTTCTGAAATTAGACCTCATCTCTTTAGTTAACTAGAGTATCTAAAACCTTTCTGTCTGTTTAGAGGAGCTGGGCAGAGATGTCAGGCTGGCCTAGGTGTAGAGGAGTGAATTTTGACTTGTGTTGGGTAGGTGCACCTGAACTGGCCAGTTTAAAGCTTAGGAACTGCTGGGTGGCTCTGTCACCTCAGGAAAAGCTCTGATAATTCTTAATATTTATTTTGAGTTATGGAGGACCCTTCATTTTTAAGCAGCACTCTCTTCAACACTCAGTTTTTCTCATGCCTCTCGCAGAGTTACAAAATAGAGGAGGACACAGGCTTCATTATCCACAAAGTGTTTAGCACTTCTGTGAGTTTTTCACGATTTGATATCGGTGTGAATATCTCTTGCCCTGAATATCCACTGCCTGTGGATGGTTGTTCCAATGTTCTGTCTGGGTTTGACCTCATAAGAAAAAGATATATTTTTAAATTATGTTCCATTAAAGGTTTCAATTATATTTTTTTAGGTTAGAAACACTGTAGTCCAGCAGATGGGGAACTGTGCTAGGAGTCATTAAACTGGGGCATTTTCTCAGGTTTTGCTGGGTCACCCAGGGTCACTCCAAGCATACTTCTGTGCTTCATTTTCCCCTCTTCAGAAATAGGAGTGATGTCACTGGCACCCTTTAAGTGCTGCAGAATCTGCAGAGGAACATTTCTGTGTGGAAGCTAACGGTGTTTTTCCTGCCTGGGTCACTGGATGTGCTGTGTAACTGTGGAAGGCGACTGCACTCAGTGTGGGTTTGCTTCTCCTCCCATCTTCCTGCTGCCTTGGTCCCTGTGACTGGTAGTTTTTTCAGGATTGGGAAGATGATGTGGTTTCTGTTTGTACAGTGCCCAGCACAATGCAGTCTGAGGGCAGGGACTGCTATTGCACTGGTAATTAAAGCCCAGCTTAGTCAGTTGACAGGATGGTTATGTTAATAGCCTGTAACAGGATGGTTAATAGCCTGTAAATCCCTCCTGCTCAGAACTGGGTCGTTCTTAACCTGAATTCTTGTACTTGTGGCATTTTGATCTCGCATGCTTTCTCACTGTATAGAAAACACAGTAGCCATTGGTCAGTTTTTGAAGTATATTGGCTCCATTGGTTTCACAAAGATGGACTTACGTATTTGTTTCTCTGTCTTGCCAAATTTACAAGCTCCTTTGCCTTTTCAAGTGAAACTCTTAAGATCTTGTAATCAAGCCACAGACAGTTAACTTGTTCTTTATTTAATCTACAGTGTTTGCATGGGCTGTACTTCCAGTTCTGTCTAATTTAAATTCAGGGGGAGGAACTGACATTGACTATTTTAGGTTGTAGTTTTGGCTTTAGACATACAGAATCATAGAATCGTTGCATGTTGTGAGCTGGGAGGGACACACAGGATCATCCAGTCCAGCTCCTGTCCCTGCACAGGACAAGCCCAACATTCACACCATGTCCCTGAGGGCCTTGGCCAGATGCTGCTGGAATCTTGTCAGGCTTGGTGCCATGAGCACCTCCCTGGGGAGCCTGTGCCAGTGCTCCACCTCCCTCTGCCTCAAGAACCTTTTTCTCATGGCCAACCTCACCCTCCCCTGATCACTCTATTTCAGCAAGTACTTAAACACAGAATGACTTCAGAGTGCCTCAGTTCTCAACAACCTGAGACATTTCAAAGAGGGATCCAAGCGAGCTGCTGAGTGGGTAGAGGCTTTCCCTGTCTCTGGTCTCTGCTGCTTTTGCCTTTAAAATTCCCCTGATGCCCACAGGTTTTTCTGAGGTGAGCTGACCTATAAATATATCAGACTCTCTGAAGATATGTTGTCCTGTGCTAGTCAAAAGGATAAAGACATACTATCCTTACTACTAAAAATAATTGGAGAGGCGCCAGCGAGGAGCCAATTTAGAGGAATTATTGCAGTGAGATAGATCCCTCCATAATTGATCTCTGGTATGGACAGATTTATGGAGGTAGCTGTTACAATCCTATTAAATACTTAGCTGAAGCACTTAGCTCTGTCACTTTTATTAGCCCAGTTTTGCACACTCTTTCCATGGTAATTGGAACTGTGTATTTTTTCTCCTTTGTGTGACTCCCTGCACTGCAGAAAGACCTCTTTAAAACTCCCAGTGTCCTCCTGTACACTTGTGGTGGGCAGATTGCACTGCCGTGGTCTTCACACAGGAGCAAGCACTTTTTCTTGTCCTGCCTTTGGCGGTACTTCCCCCCTCCATCTGGACAGATCTGCTGGGTTTTTTCCTCACTTCATGCCGGAAACATACTGCATATCTAATTTATTGTGTTCAAAGAAGCCAAATTTGCTTTTTTTAATACAAACTCTTATCTCTTACCGAGCATAGATCTACAAATACTGTACTATGTCCCCTACAGCTATTCTCTGTGTAGAGATTCTTCATCATGTGTCAGACAGATGGCACAAGCAGTGGGTTGTATCAGAGCATCAGAAAAAAAGAAATTCTTTCTCACTGCTTCTACCCAGACTGTTTTGAATTCAGTGAGATGCAACAGCTGTAACACAGTCTTTCAATGACAACTCTGAACATGGTGGTGGGGAGGGTGTTGTTTCATTTGAAAGTCAAAAAATACATAGGAAAAATGGCATTAGGAAAGAAACATGAAGGGCTTTAACAGAGCTATGGAGGCTGCAAGGTTAAGAACCTGACTTTTTGGAGTTGTTTTTCCTCTCAGCTGTCTCAGATCACAGGTGGATCTCCATTTGCAGCTGCTGATACAAACAATACAGCACTGGTTTTCCTTCTGTTGAACACTTCTTAAGACTGCTCCATCATCTGTTATCAAAGAAGCTATCTGGTTCTTACAGAAGCCTTGCCAAGGCATCAAAGATGCTTGTGTTCTTAGTAAGCATGATAGAAAAAGTAGCATTAATAATCTGAGTGTTGGCTGAGAGGACAGCCCTACTTTCTGTATTGGGCATCTGCTGTGCCTGGTCATTACCAGCCCTGCAGGCATGGAATTAGTTTTTAATATCAAAGAACCTGAAATGTTTGATAACTGTTAAATGATATAAAAAATAATAATCTTGTGGTTTAGTCCCCATCCTGCACAAGCCCCTTTCCTTTGTGTGCTTTGTCCCCACCCATCCCCGTCACTCCTGCCCCCAAGAGAAGTTGTCCTTGTGCACCTCTCGTCATGGGTCCCAGGTTCCCACAAGGAAGAAACGCAGTCAGCAAAAGAAGCCAGGATAAGCTGAGGGAGGGAGGGAGGGAGTATGGCCCTGACAAAAGGTTGGGAGAAAGAGGAGGGTCTCTGCAGAGCCGGCCAAGGAGCCGTGCTGTGGAGATGAGGGTGCTTCGAGAAGGGAGGCACTAGGGGAGCTCCTGCCTTCTGACTGCCAGGTGAGTGTTGTTGGAAGACCCCAAGCTGCTGCTTGTCCCCAGCTTACTCCTGGGAGAAAGCCTGGGCTGAGGTTTGTAAAAGCAGCACCCCGTCCTTTCGTATCTCCAGCTGCCCATTTTATACACTACTCCACAGGGAGGAGACATCTTCTCTCTTGCTGGTGGTGATACCCACTTGCTGTACACCACAGCTTCTCACTTCATGTCCCTCCAGTCTTCCTGTTCCCTGCTTGTGTCACTACAGTCAGACTGCTCCTGTAACTCTGCTTTAGGTGCTTTTATGCCTGAAAACTTCATCTTTTTTAGCTGATCTTATATCCCTGCCCAGGTAAACTTGAGCTATATTGAGAAGGTGCTCTCAGCTGATACAGGGAATTACACAAGAATAACTATACTGGTTTAAATTTGTATTCTATCTAAATCTGAATATTTTTTTTCACATCAGTAAATAGTAAAAGAAAGGAAGTTTAATTTAGTCTTTTTAACAGGGGGAAGGAAGTTAGTTAGTCTGCACTGATGAGAGTACAGACTAGAAACAGCCATTTTTCCCTTGGTGTTGTTGCAACATTCAGTTCTCTGCCTGGCACTGCGTGGGAAGCAGTTTGGGTTATGGGACAGGCTTGATATTTCTGCTTAATGATCAGCAGGTAAATGATTGTGCTGATATTTAATTGTCACCTTTTAGGTTGGACAGTTTAACAAGTCACTGTGACAGATGAGGTGGCTGTTGCATCTCAAAGCTGTTCAGGTAGCATTTACTTTGTTTTCTTCAAAGCTCTCTTCGTAACTGTGACTAGAGAGGGGAGCAAGGAAAAGGACAGGATTGTGCCAGTGTGGGTGTGTCCTGGCAAATGCAGAAAGCCCTACCAGAGGTTCCTAGCCCAGGTTCTGACCACAGAATCACACACCATCCTGTGCAGTACTGTGATGTTCTGTGAAGCTAATGCTGAGCGATGGAACTCCGGATCACCATGAGAAACACCTGCCAGCAGCTTGACAACTCAGTGTTCATCGCACTGTCCTTTTTCTACATATCATTTTCCCAAGTAATTATTACTGCCCCATGGGACAGTTGGTTAACTCTCTGCAAAATTCTGCTACACCAGAAGCAGGGGAACTTGCCCTTTCCCAGCATGTTCAGCAACACTGACACTGGTTTTTATTGGTCTGTGCATTTTATTTTTCTTCTTTCCCCACGACAACGCGAAGCGGTGAACAGCTGGCGGGCGGCAGAAGCGCTTGTGCAACCAGAGGAGGTTGGGGAAGGGAGGGGAGGGAGTCTGGTTGAGAATTGCTTGCCAGCTTTACTGCAGAATTATGATTAAAATGTTTTGTTGAGAGTTTAATATATGTGCACGTGAGAGTCAGCAAAACAGCTTGGGCTTCCTTCTGTTTCCTTCTCTATTTGTTCAGCATACAATTTCTCAGATGTCACATTTAGTGTAATAACCTCTCATTCGTATGATACTCATCTGACTTCTGACCCCTCCTCCTGTTGCTCTGTAGAGAGCAAGAGTTGGGGGTTTGATTCACCTCTTCCTTTTCCTAGCACTGATCCCAACAAATCTTATGGATTTGTTCTGTGTGGGCAGTGGAGCGAACAAATGGAAATGACAATTCCACTGGAGCAGCCTGAAATTCCTACTGCAGGAGAAACCAAAGGGATCTCTGGGAACTTTTGTATTGAGAGTCCTTCAATATACAGCTCATAAACCATCACTAGCAGTTTGGATGGATGTAAATCAGCAGCTGTAGTTTCTGTTACTCAAAGTATTGCAGGCAGCTTTTGACAGCACTGATCTCTTCTCTCTGGCCACCAGTGATAGGAGCAGAGGCCATGTCAGGAAGATGTGGTAGGGAGGGTGAGGTTGGCCATGAGGAAAAGGTTCTTGAGGCAGAGGGTGGTGGAGCACTGGAACAGGCTCCCCAGGGAGGTGCTCATGGCACCACGCCTGACAAGATTCCAGCAGCATTTGGCCAAGGCCCTCAGACACATGGTCTGAGTGTTGGGATCTGTTTATCTCAGAAGTTGTGACATCTGAAGCTAGGCAGTGTCCTTCCCATCCTCCGAAGCTAGGCAGTGTCCTTCCCATCCTCCCTCCTTCCCTGGGATATACTTTTGCATTACAGATGGCAGTTTTCTTACTCTTCTATTAGAGGTGTAAATATTTAACAGTACTTACGGGTTAGACCCTTCCCTGTGCAGTTAACTAAAAAACTTTCCACCTCATTTACACAAAGCAGTGTATCCAGACGTAAATGCAGTGTAAAATCAAGGATGGCACTGCAGTGCCCTGCTTCGAGATCAGTTTTCTACAGTAGTATTAAAGACAGGAATCTGAGGATTTTTGTCATGAAGGAGGGACTGGGACTAACTATTTCAGGATTCATTCCAGGAATATTAGTTATTTCCCTGTCAGTACTGTTGTGAAAGAAGGATTTTTCTACTCTTTCACCTGTGCAGTGCTGTGTAAAAATTGCTTGACTGGTGGTAAAGTGAACTACACTTTTATAGCAGGAAAGAAGGTGCTGCTGAAAGTTTCCCTCTTTACCTTTTTTGTGCTGACTTTTGGCCCTGCAGTGTACTTTTGACAGTTCTCAGTGCCTGCAATATTATTTGCACATCATTAACAATTTATACTCCACGTCAAGTTTTAGATAAGGTAATGACAAGTCAGATAATATATGTGCTCATTTGCACACACATAAAAATATCTTGGATAAAGAAGTACAGCAAACTGCAGAAAAGTTGCCAAATCCTGTATGGTTCCTTGTGCTTTATTGCTCAATTGATGTCTTGAGAATAAATTGTCTTATTTTGTAGTAATAAGAAACTTTTCCATATGCATCTGAAATGTCTTTTCTCATGGAAGAAAAAGGTAAAAGCTACGAGTTCTGTATTTTTGTGGTGGGGTTCTGTTCTAACACCAAAAAGCACTTGTGTAATGATGTGTTCTAGGATCATTTACATTCTGTAAGTAGATATTTGCATACATACAAATGCACATGCAGGTGTAAACATCTCTAGGTATAGGGTACATACATGTCTTGGTGGCCAAGTATAAACAGAAGCTGTCATCGTGCCACCAGGTAGATTTCCAACAAAATCAGACCTGTAGGAATGTCCAAAAAAAAAAAAAAACCCTATTCCACAGCCTATTTCCAAAGCAGTAAATTTGTATGAAAAAGCAGTGACCTGTATTTCTCATCTTGAAAAGGAAAACTGAAGCATCTCCATCCTGGAACAGTTTGTGTTTAATGTAAGAGTGTCTTCTCCACCTAACTGACTGGTTTGTTACGTTGTTCTGAGGACTATAGAGGGGAAGCCGTATGAGGAGAGGCTGAAATCACTGGGTTTGTTCAGCCTGGAGAAGAGGAGACTGAGAGGAGATCTCCTGGCAGTCTAGAACTTCCTCCCAAGGGGAAGAGGAGGGGCAGGCACTGATCGCTCTGGTGACCAGTGATAGGACCAGGGGAAATGGCAGGAAGATGTGGCAGGGGAGGGTGAGGTTGGCCATGAGGAAAAGGTTCTTGAGGCAGAGGGTGGTGGAGCACTGGAACAGGCTCCCCAGGGAGGTGCTCATGGCCCCAAGGCTGACAAGATTCCAGCAGCATTTGGCCAAGGCCCTCAGGGACATGGTGTGAATGTTGGGATTGTCCTGTGCAGGGACAGGAGCTGGACTCCATCATCCTTGTGGGTCCCTTCCAACTCACCACATGCAGTGATTCTGTAAGTTTCCACAACGTTTACGCACAGATGCAGAAGGGAGAAGAGCCCTGTCCACATCCTGCCTCATGCCCACCAGCAGGGAAGTGGCCTTGCAAGGGAAGAGTGGTGAGAAACAGCAGCTTTGGTAGGAACTCAAGTGTTTTGAATGGTCTTGGTATTACAAGGCAAACTGGTGAGGTTTGACAGGTGGGTAATTCTGTCCTAGGTGGCTTTACTTGAAAGAGCTTTATGGCCAGAGTGCACTCTGTATTAATGATGTTTAAAGATATAGTTGCCCTTCCAGTGCAGGCAGCATCCCAAGAAAACATTAATCATCTTTTCCTGAAGCAGCCAAATTGATTTCTTGGGAGAAATATTTCTTTGTCTACTCCTCAGCCATTTCTGAACCCATCACCGGTTTACGGTGATCTGAGCAGCTAATGAACAAATAACTGCTGCCTGTTGGTCATCGAGGAGAAAGGGCACAAATACTGGTTTAGGTTCTTAGTGCAAGTAACTTCATTTTTACCAAGGCCCTAGTGACCATTTTGTTTTATCACCTTTTTTATGTTTGGGATATTTTTTCCTTATCTGTTGGATCCCTGGGTTACACAGAGAATAATGTCACATTTGCTATGCTAGGAACAGCTTACATTTATTTATTTTAGGTTTTAAAATTATATCTATTGTAGCATCCCGTGTAAGCTTTTACAAGCAAAGGAAAGCTGTTGTTTTTATTCACTTCATTTGTATTTGTAGAGTTCTCTCTAGGATATAGCTCAGTCCTGCCAGCAGGTGAGAAGACAGGTAAAACTGGAGCCAGTTAACCCAAGCAGAGCCAGCGCTTGGGTCACCACTACTCATCCAATTCCCGACTGTCTTCAGGCCGGGTTAGCTTTAATGGTTTCAGTTGTTAACCGGTTAATTTGTGTGTCCAAAGGAAGCAAGGGTCAGACAAATGTCAAGACCTGCTGTGCTAAGCAGGTGAAATGAGGGGTCTGCTTTGGAGACGTGCCTGTACCTGAAAGGAGATGCCTGCCCGTGCACCTCTGATCTAAATGTCGGGGTCTGTCACTACTCAAAGTACGACCAGTTGAGTTTTCATTTTGTATTGATTTTTTTCAGGTTTTGATCAACACCAAATGCTCATGTACCAGGTTGAGTTTAGCTTGAGTCATTTCCTATAAACCCACACCATTCATAAAAGACTGCTTTGATTGAGTTCCTGTCTGCTCATAGGAGACATGCCCCAGGTGAGCCGGTTATTACAGTCATGAGTCACACCAGTCTCATTTAAACTTCACTTGTGTTTTGACTGTCTCTTGATTTTTCTGCTCCACAGCATCTGCAGGTGAGGTGGCAAGGATTAATATTGGCTGGCATTTCTCACCAAAAGCTTCCCCTAGAAATTTGCCCCTGTAGATGACACCAAACTGAATTCTCTTGAATTTGAGAAGAGTGAGCTGCAATAGAAAAGAAAATATCCCCCTTGTGGCTCCTGGCCTCTCCTCCTGGGGAATATGGGTTTCTGGTCTGTCTGAGGCCTGCTAGTACTCAACACATCTAGGATATGAAGAGAATGACTTCACTTTCAAGGTAGACCCTACAATTATTGACACCTCTCTGCATCACTGCTCTTGGGCTTTCCCCTTCCATAGGCTCATGATCCACAATCTCCAAGAGAGTCATGAGCAGTGAATCAAAAGTGGCTTAGAAGCGTCCTCCAGAAACCTCTTTTAGGGCCATCTCCACCACCTATTTTGCATCACTTTCTGCTTCTAGTTTAGGTGTGATTTAAAGGCTCAGTTCCCCTGTGGTGGAAGGCAATGGTGAGGTTATTCTGTGCAATTTGGAGTTATTCAGACATCAAATTAGATGTCTAAAGAAAATTTTATGAATCCTTTTGGGAATATTAGAGGAAGTTTCATGATCCAAATTTATTTGCATTGTGCTTGTTTGTGGTGTGATAGCAGGTAATCCAAACAAGACAGAGCTAGACCAGTATTAAAGAGTTTATCTGAGTTTTAAAAAGTATTTATTCATCTTTATCTGTTGACAGTGGTTGAAGTCCCGAGGCCCTTACTTTGCTTGTCTCCAAATCTCCCTTGGGCCACTTAAAAGCAAGCTGAACCATGAGTCCCAGTGTTTGGCAGTAAATAGCCTGTCAGGAGTGATGCAAACCATCTTTGAGAATAGATTGCTCTATCAATTATATGTCAATTACAGCACAAGTTGCAAGTGAATTAATACTGGCCTAATAGAATGGCTTTGTTTACACAGGTCTGGCAACACACTCTATTTACACAGGTCTGGAAACACACTCTATTTATACAGGTCTGATTCCATGTGAGAAAGCCTTTGTTCTACTATAAATGGTTTTCTTTTGTTGTTTCATTGCCAGTATAGCTTGAGTCTTAAGGAAAAATTTTTTCCCTTTAATACTGGAAGCATAACCGATGTGTTACACTGGCATAAATATGTTGCCTTAAATTATTTAAGAGGGAGGATGTCTTTTGCGTGCATTGTTCTATCATTTTTAGGGTGAAGGGGTTAGATCTGTTGTTGATTTTACTTTGCAGGTACAATGTATTTATTTTTATGTATTTATAACGTGCTCATTACATGAACACAAGAGGTGGATGTACTAGATAGGTAAACTTGAGGAGTGATACTGTGCAAACTTCTCTTCATTTCCACCTCTCCGCATTCACACTGTATAGGACTGATTTCCAGAAGACAAGATAAATATGGAAACCTGACAGCTGAAAACACCATCAACTGGGAACTTGTGTCCTGATTACACTGTGGAGAAAGTGATGTTTGGTTTATTCTGATTTATAGACAAGGCAGTGACTGGCCAGGTGCCGGGCCAGCATCAACTATTTACTTCCCTACATAAAGAGTGATGAAAGGCGTCAGAAAGCAGAAGGAATATTTTTTTTTCTTTTGTATGCCTGGGCTAAGTGGATCACAGCACTCCTCAAGAGCAGCAATCTGTCTTTGCTGTTCTGAAGAACATGTTAGCCTTTCTGGAGACTGCATCTCGCTGTAGGGTTTTGGCCTGAAATTTCTCTTTCCCAATCAAAGTCCTCACCCATAGTGCCTGTTCAGTCAGGAGTGAACAAAAGCCCTGAATACCAAGATCAAGCAAGCTCCCGCTATTTCTCACCTTGAGAGATTTCAGAGCTCCTCAGACATCAGGGCTGAATTCAGCGTCGCTGCAACTTGAGCCGTTCATCAGACAGAAACCTTTCAGCGCTGCTGGAATAAACACAGGACTGAGTCAGGTTCAGAATATTCCACAGGCTAAACCACTGGCTGATTTGTAATTCAAGGATCTGATTCCAAACCCCTCAGGATCAAAGAGGCAGGAAGCAGGAGAAAAAATAGCTGCTGAGCAAGTGTTTGAAATGATCTCTTAGTGGCTGAGTACCAGGGAGGCAAATAATTCTCATGTTCATTGTCAGCATCAGTTGGAAGTGACTGAATGATGCTGTTAGCAGTGTTTTGGGTTTATTTTGTGAAATGCCTGCATATATTGTGTGTATAGATTGAAATCCCATGTTTATGAGGACTGACACAGGAAAAAATACTTCAGCATTATATTAATGAATAGGTAATCATCTCAAGCTGATGACACCATAGTATCATCCAAAGCATTATGAGCAGATTATTTTCCCATACCACCTTTAATTATTTTATAACCTAGGCCAAAAAACTTTGAAAACTATGAGAAGATTTATTAATATAGCTCTTCTTTGGCTGCCTGGTGGGGTTTTTCTTTTAGAACAAACAAGGGAGTGTAGAGAAATCCTTATTAATTTCAGATTTGTTTTGTTAAAGCTAAAATACATTAATTACAAGCATAAGGGACTCATTACACACGATCATTTGCTTCTCAGTGTCTGACCATGCATTAGGAAGTTGAAGGAGTTTTGGCTGTGGTGGAAAATAATAGTAAAGCACAGTTCTAAATTGTGAAAGGTATTAGGTAGTTTTCCCCAGCTGTGCATTTTTCATGCTACCATGACCGAAATGTTTCCACTCCAAAATTAAGCCCTGTATTAAGTGGCCTGATTTTTCAGAGGTACTTAACAAATTCCCTCTGATAACCACGTTCAATAACAGTTACAGATAAAAATCTCCCCAAGTCTTGGAAATAAAAGATAACTACTTTCACCTCCTAATCCCTCCGTAGTTTGCTCCGGTGTAGCACAGATTACTGCTCAGGTTTTTGCAAGTATTTGGATTTGTACTTGTAAAATTAAACTCTATCCTTAGATATCTATCTGTGTTCCATCTCATGGGTCATGTTTCGAAGCTGATGGAATTTATTTGTTCAGTCATTGCTGTGATGTCTAGAAGCTGTAACGAAGGCTTGAAGAAGCAGTGTATAACCATGGAGCATCCCTACAATCCCTGCCTCAAAAGGCTCTGTCTTGCAAAAATAAATTGAATGCACTGATGAACAGAGGAACGTAATGCAGGGAGGAGGTAGCAATAGAGGCAGGGGGATTTGCATTAACCAGTGGTCACAGCTAGTCCTGTTGTCTCCCTATAACCATGCTGCTAGGGAAAGCATTTTTCTTTTAAAAAAATAAAAATAAAAATTAATTTAAAAAATAAATTTGCATTTTTAAATAATTAATGTTAAGTTTTTAACAGTATTGCTGTTTTCTCTGTCTACCAGCCAATAGATTTCTTTGAAATGCTGGTAGAATATACAGGTTGGTGATGGCCATTTTTTACCATTAGCTGCATCTGTTATATCTAAAATAGGATTCTTCTTACCTGGTTGTTTCTCAAGTATGTTTGTGCACAGAGGGTACATGGCAATATCACCTAGTGATCACCTTTTCTCTACTCAGCAAATAATTTCAATCCATGGCATAGAAATTTATCTTTCTTCTCTATTGTTTTTATATTTTTCCAGAAGACTGTTTGAATTGTATCTTTCACACTGTATGATCTCTTAATGCTCCATCTGCTTGGTGAATTAAATGTCATCATTGCTATTAACCTTCATTACAGGGTTTCACTGCTTTTTAAGTTGGATATGCGTTTTTCACCTACTTTTACAGTACTGATTACAGAAATTACAACATAAAATATTTGCTACGTTTGCTCATTGCTTTTATGGCAGAAGTTAATATTTGCTTTCTGATTCTTTTATGGTTTAAGACAGGGTGTAGAAAAAATTTCATTTCTGTACAAAGAATGAAAAAGGAAAGAAAATTTTGGACACTTTCTTAGTTGTGGTGCATTGGATTCCTGGGATGGACATGGGCTAAGATTTGAGAAGAAATGTCCAGTGTTGTGTCCTTGCAGAACAGGTTTTTGTCAGCTGTGCGTGTTCCCAGTGAACAGGCAGTTGCCAGGAGATACAAATTTAGCGCTGAATATGCAGCTACTCATGTCAGAGCCTGATCAAACCTGATTTTGGGTTTTTTTGGTTCAATCATTAGCACCAGCCAGAATAATCTCTTGAGACTTGATAAAATTGGTTCGCATATCAATGACTACATTAAGTACAAGGCTGAGGAGGGCCAAGGTGAATCAGAACATGCAGTCTTAATTCCTTTCTTTCCAGTGGGTCCATGAAGCGTGGAGGCAGTAAGTCATGATTTTACTGGTTGTGTATTAGTATAAAACTCACATTATGCTGGGCCCAGTCCTGGTTTTGTGAGCAATGGAGTGTGAGAGTGGATGAAGGAGAAACAAGCCAACACCCTGCATCTGTGGCGTCCGCCGGGTCACCCCAACACCCCAACGGGGTGTTGGGGTGACCCGGCGGACGCCACAGATGCCCCATCATCATCATCAAGTGCTGAGGGACAGCCTGAGGCTGGACATCCAGCCCTGCCTCTTCTCAGAGAGAAAAATCTATTTGAAGTCATGTATAGAGGTTTCTAAAGTTTGATAGGTTATAGTCTTTCTCAAATCACTGGATGATGTCACTGATGGCAGCTGAAGTACCTGGCTTTACAGACTCAGGCTTGCAAGCCACAGCCTCCATAAAATTTCATTAAATTTCCTTTTCCTAAATTGGTGTGCAGCAAAAACCAAGGTAGGTTAAGTGTGATAGGAAAGTTTTATTAGCCTGCCTTTGGGATGATCTGCATTTCCAGCTTTGGCACATGTAATTAATGTCAGCCCAAATACATTGCCACACCGCTCTCTCTGTCGTTAATAGACTGTATATATTTTTGTGTGATAATATACACATTGTTGGGTGACATCACAGCAAAAACCTGTGCCTATATGTACACTGCTTTTCTTCATCATCATAACACAACATTAAGGTAGTTGATGATGATTTTTTTTAATAGTTATCCTGGCTTCTAATCCTGCAATCACTCTACCCAAGGACAAAGCAAGGGCGTTTTCTTTGGGCACGTGTCACAGTCATTCCCACTGCCAAACTACAGTTACCTGAACGTGACAGGAAAAGCTCTAATAACACAGTAAATTTACACCCTTCTCTGTGCTTGACAAAATCCCAGCCGTAATTTGATTTGACCATATATACAATATATGTTTTTATTTAAGTAATAATGACTGAGGCACAGAGCATTTCCTGAAAATTAATGGCTGGCTGAAAAATTTTATAGCCCACATGCAGCCAAGGGCTATTAATCCCAACTGGTCAATTCTCCATGAAATGCCTTATGTCAGGGGTCATTTGTTACATTCTCATCCCTCCCACCCACCGATAAAGAAGTAAAATTAAATGTTTCTTTCCTGCAATGGCATCACTGAGCCTTGAAGCAGCTGCCAGAAGCCCCTGCTAGAAAGTGTTGCTGTCACTGCTGTTGAGATGGAGGGTTTTAGTGGATGAGAGATGGAGAACCTTTCAAAAATGGTCTTTTGCTGTCTATTCCTTTACATTTGTTAGTGAATGAAGCTCTTTAGTTTGCTTCTTGGAGCTGGCAAGGAGATTGAGACTGCTACGTTTTCCCTTGCCACTAGAAAACGTGTGGGGTTAGGAAGGTGATCCCACACACATGATGAATCTCTCATCTACCGTGGCTGCCATCCTTCTGGGATCTCATATTTATTCTCTTATGTTTAGTGACCAGTACTAAATAACTCTCTAGTTTATTCTCCCACAGTATTTCATTCATTGTTGGTAAAAATTGGTACGTTAGAGGCTTCATTTGGGCTGAGGGATACTGTTTCAAACTGGAGGGATAATGTCTGTGTAGTCATTATTGAAGAGAATAATTAAGAGATTAATGGGATAACAGGAAAATAATGGCAACAAGCTGTCAAGAAGGTCATTGCTAAATGTTCAAGTTAAAAAAACCCCAAACAATCCACAAACAAAAACTCCCCTTTGCATTTTGGAAGCTGGAGACTTGATTTTAATTTCAGCCTGCTGCCTCCTTGGGAAAAGGGGTAAAAGAACTGAGCTTTCACTCTTCCACTCACAAAATGAAACAACAGGCCTTTCTGTTGGTAAAATTTTGAGTTAAAATTGGGAAAAAGGCATTAGAAATACAAAACTGAACTTACATTATTATTCTGTTTAAGCACTGGAGGTCAGGTGGTTGACTTGGAATGGTCAGTCAGTGTTTCTGTATAGAGAGAAGATGTAAAAAGCCTGTTATTTCAATTTTAAGTGAAACAAGATTATCAAGGTAGCCCAAACCATATTAGTACATGAAAGAAATACTGCAGCTGTGTGTCTTGTGCCTGCTTTAGGGATCACAGTTTCAGAATATTGGGTGATGAAAAAAGGGTACAGTAAGCCAAGACGTGCTGGTCTCCGTTTCTTTAAGCAAAGAGACTTTGGTGATTTGAAACTTGTTCCGTATCCCTTAACTAATGCATTGTGCATAGCACCAATCTAAAAAGCACAAACAAGTAAAAGTGGATTTAATTCCACATTGTTTTTATTAAGATGGATTATTTTTTTCACAGTCTTTTGTTGTGCAAACTGTGACTGGGGCCACAGTCTTGCAAACAGTTGCACACAAGTTGTCCCACTGTGTGGTGACACTACTCGTAGGCATGGCTTTGCCTGTGGATGCACAGCCGTTTTCATTAAAGTTGTGCTTCATTTTTAAAGCAAATTGCTTCTAATGAAATGACACAAGCTTGAGAGCAACACCACCACCCCGACTGGATTCGCAATCTGTTTCTTTAATTACGGAATTTAATTATTTTTCTTCTAATATTTACAATTGAATTTAATTTTGATTTTGTTTTTATCACTTCAACATCCTAAATTTCCGAGATTCACTAAAATGTGTCACATCATTATAACCCTTATTATGAATTATTCACAGTAATTACTGAGTTGTTGCAAACTTCATTATGAAATTTAAAGTACCAGAAAAATCTGGTGGTGATACTGTTTTACTCCTTGGATGTTCTTAAAATAAGTCAGAGTCAACAGATTGCAAAAATATGCAATTACAAAGTTATTAAAATGCAGATTTTTGGCAGGAAGCCACTGTAGTCTCCTGTGTTCACAGCTGTCTGTTTACAGGAAAACTGCCCTGAGCAGCCTGTGGTGGCTTCTTTGAGCCGTTACAGCTGACGGGGTCAGTGCAGAGGCCTCTCGAAGGACCAGGTCCTGTAACTTTTTCCTCCCAGGTCATAAGCTTCACTTGGAATTATTTGGTGTAGGCAGGAAGGATTGACAGTAAGACCATCTTGTGTTCCCTGGCGTGCTGATGGCAAGCCCAGGGTGCTTCTCCTGGGACTGTGTACGTGCTGTAGCTGTGTCTGCACAGATGGCTCCTCGGATGAGAGTGTGGGCCGCTCGGCTGGCGGTGCAGCGACATAGATTTTGGATTACGCCTTTGAGGTCAGTGTAACATGCGCTGTCCCCAGTCAGAGCTGGCTTTAATCACTGCTGCCTTCACGGCTCTCTAAGAGCAGGGCATGCTGGAGTACTATCAAAGTGGCAGATGCTTTACTTTAATGAAGAAGTAAGCACTGTCGTGTTACCTTAACCCTGTCCCCCATAATGTCACTTGTGTGTCCCAGTTGGTTTTGCTTTCTTTCTGCACAGTGACTTGGGAACAAATACTGTGACCTACTTTGTGTAAAAACAAAAACCCAAACCAAACAAACAGAAGAAACCCCACAAAACCAACGAAACTTTCAAAATGGTTGCTCAGAGTCTTGTGTGCAGACATTCAACACCACTGTTAGCAGCTAAAAACTGCCTTGTCTGTGGTGTAGCATCCAAGTATGACCAATCTGTATGTGGTGGCTCTTTCTCGGTGTCTTTTTGCAAGGTGCTTCCACTATGGACTTTGGTCATTCATTTGTGCAACTTCTCCCCAAAAACCAGAGTTCTCTTCCCTCCATGAAATTGTGAGACTGGCACAAGCCCTGGAAAGGAGAGGAAAGGTTCTGCAAAATAAGGTCTGTAGCATCTAAATGGCAAGAAACTGCACAGTGGAGCAAGTCATCCCTGCTGTGAAACTGGGGTGATGCTCTCAGAGTGTGGAGGGCCAGAATGTCCCATTGCCTATGGAAAAGTGGGACAGGAGACCCTCCCCTTCTGAAGCTCTTGGGTGTCTGATGCTGTTGAGGGGTCGCTGGCTCTGTGAAGCAGATGCCATTAATGTCAATGAGAGTCTGTAATAGTCTCCCACAGGACAAGTGACATTTAGGGATTCAGGACTGAAATAAGTGAGAAATAAAACAGGACCATTAGAGAATATATTAGAATTGGTTAGTATTATACTGTCCCATTATATATGGGACTACTGGTAATACTTTAATTTATTCCTCATATAAATACCTTTCTTCTCTCCCAATCAAGTCCAGTCTGTGTTGTCCTAAAAAATTCAAAATGTGGTCACCCTCTACATAGATTTTCCTAACTGATAATGAAGAGACTGAAACTTTTCTCAGTCATCATTTAGAACTTGAGTGCACAAGGGAAGAAATACTCTAAAAATCAGGACTGGCAAAAGTATTGAGAACCTGAAACCACTTCCCTCCATAAGTCCCTCCAAGGAAATTTCAGGTATGTTTTTCCTCATGTAGTTCTGAAAATCCTGAACCAAAAGAACATTGAAATGTAGGGCTGAAGGTCTGGGACTATGCTGAGGCTCATCAGAGGGACGGAGGAATGAGGGGAGAGAAAGTCTTTTCTATCTGCAGTAACCTAGAGAATAAATCTCCACAGGGAGAAAAGACTGAAGAGGTCAGAGCCTGCCCACTTTCTCCTGTGCCTTTCCAGAAGTGAGGAGATTTTGATCCCCAGAGAGAACCAAAAGATAGAGCGATGGAAAGGAGGTTGGGTAGGGAATTTGAGGAGCTTGGGCAGGTGGGTGATGACACTGGAGCCAACTAAATGGGCTGTGATGAGGGAGAGAAGAGGAGCAGTGCTGGCGTGGGTCTCACAGGTGGGGTGCTTGAGAAGGTGTAGGAGCAGACTGATGTCACTCCCCGTTGTGCGCTCCGCTTGCGTCGGTGTCGGTCAGTGCAGAGTTAACCGCGGCTTTGGCCGTTAGATCCTTTGGAAGATTAAACAAGGAAGGAGGTGAACTTGCTTAGTATGAAGCGGGCCCCTGTCTGGATGCTCTTCCTCATTCCCTCTCCGAGTAATCTATTACCACATCTCCAGAGAAAAATGACCCCAATCTAAAGATTAATAGAGCAGCGTGTGGACGTTTCCAGTGATGTGTATGAAACTCAATTTTTTTTGTCGCTGTGTGCACCGAGGTGTCCTTTATCAGCAGATCTCTAGATCTTAAAAACTAGGCTGATTATTGAAGAGGGCAGCAGGCAATTTAGGGCACACAGTGTTTTCTTATGACAGAAGCTTTGCTGTGAAGGGCAGTAATTTATATTGATAAATTGCAGCCATCAGAATGTCTAGATCACTTCATAGGGTGAATTTCTAAATGTACATCTCTAATTTGGGTAGTGGGGGGTGGAAAAAAGGGGTATTTAAAAAAAAAAAAAAATTTCCAAAATATTTTGGGGAAGAAAAAGGTATTTTTCCATTCCAAAAGAGGAAGGTAACTCCTGCATGTAACATTTCTTGAAAAGCTGTGCAGGACTTTGACACGTTCTTGAAATTGGCTCATTGTCACTAGGGTCAGATTAACCCTACAATTTTGGCTTAATGTGACAAGTAAAAGAACTTCCCTCTACCTTAACCAAGCGGCATCGAGAATGGAAGAGACTACACAACATCAAGACTGAGTCGCTTTTGAACACTAGACCTTTCTTAGCAAAGGTTTTTTTGGTTTTGGAGTTCTGAGCGCGTGCCAAAATGTAAAGCCAGCTTGGCTCAGGCAAGACGTAACTAAGTGAAGCAAAGCTGCCTTCACTTAATCAGGAGACAAGAAAAATTACCATAATCGTCGTAAGAAAAACGGCTTTAGGGGGAAAAGAGAGGCGTTCTCATGCCGTGTTATAATTGATGTGTCTTGCTATCATTAAAGTTATAAAGAGATTAATTTAAAAGTAGAAGGGCTTTGCTAGGCTAAGCTTTGTCTTGTTTTGCTTGCTTTTAAAATCAAGAATTAAAGGCACCAGTGGGTCTAGATGTTGTTGTGAGAGGTTAAAAAATTCTCTGTCCTTTCTCCATCACGTTATGTGGTCAAAGGTTTTAAAAGGAACCCTTTGGACTTCGATTCAGCACAACATGAGCTGGGTGCTGAGGTTTTTGTATCAGTGACATATTGGTGTGGGCTTAGCTTAAAGCATGTGATTTAATCTCTCTCTGAACTGTAGCCTGCAGAAAAGAACTGCAAACTAGACTGACTAGATAAGGTCCAAATTAGGTATGAATTTACCCTAAAGATGAGCGTGTGTATGTCCTGGAATTGCAGTTGTCCCTGAAGATCACACTCAGTGTATTCAAATGGTCTGAAGATTGGTAGTGTTGGGACCCATCCCCCTAAGGAGTAAGTGAGATATACTCGGTGTTTTCAAAGAGGGAAATACATTCAGAGTTGGACTCACTATGACCCATCTTGACTTGCAGATCTTTGGCAAAGCTGACCCTGGATTACAGGCTTCTAAAAAGTGTGAGGGATTTGAGTTCCAGGATTTTCAGGGGGGCACGCACTGATATTAGTACCATAAGGATTTGAGGGGAGGGTTTGGTGTTTTAGACCATCGCGATTCCATGCAGAACCTCGGTGTTAATGTGACATCAAACTGAGCGTGCTGTGGCGTATGGTCTGATAATGGTACCTGTAGAAGATCAGAATTTAACTTAAAAAAAATTAAAAAAAATAAAAATCCAACACTTGGTTCCTGTTCTGGAAGAAAAAGTTTTTGTATTGACAGGCAGACAGCTGCTGTGCATGTCATTTCCTGACCTTGTCTCCTGTGACTCTGTTATGCAGAGCTGCATGCACATGTGCACCAGAAGGGAAACTACAGCATAACCTGTTTCCTAACCATGGTAGTTCCTTCAGGCTGAGTGCAAGCCTGGCACCTTCTTCTGAGACGCCTGTAACGCTTTTATTTCCAAACAGCAGCAACGAGCAGTGGTTTCCAGCAGGTCTCCTGGAGCTCTGGAAATGGGTGTTTTACTCAGTGCTAAGAATAAGAGCCAGTTGGGATTTGTTCAAATAAGCTCTTTCCTCCTTGATGTATTTTAATATCTCCGGTTTTGCCACAAGCGTCTTCAAATTGGTATAATTTCCCTCCACCCGCTTTTTTTTTCTCAAGACTTCAGCTTTCCACACTAGTGGTCCAGAACCCAACAG
The DNA here is from genome assembly GCA_907165065.1 of Caprimulgus europaeus. The sequence continues at coordinate 2,789,013 of OU015530.1, forward strand.
TCTGCTGAAGATAAACTGAAATGGGATGTCTCTGTTGGGCATGTACCTTCTCCTAATGGAAAAAAGTGAGAGACTCTAAATTTTGCATTCCTCATGTTTCTAGTGGAAGAAAGTTTCTCTGGATGTTACCTTTTGTTTCAATTAAAAAAAAAAAGCTGATGGAATCAATTACAGCTTTTCCTTCTGTTTTCAGGCCTGAGCTAAGAAAGCACAAAAGCAGCGGTGCCTTTTTGCCTGGTATATTGCAATGTAATTGCACCATTCGATAAAAATTACAATTGGCTCCACAGTAACAGGGGAAAAAAAGGGAATGAGAAGCTGGCAGGAAAATTCTGGCTCACCTTAAATGAATGCGTGAGGAGCGCAGTGTGTATCGGTGGAAGTGGAGACAGGACGAGGCCCTGGGGGTTGTATTCTCATTACCTGTTCACAGAATGTGAAGGGGGAGTAGGCTGGCAGGCTCCAAAACTTATTAACTGTTTTCTATTTGGGGAAGATTAAGTTTTGAGGAAAAACATCCAGTAATCACTGAGGTGCTATTTATATCATCATAAACTTATGTCAACTGATTTTAATAATGATTATTATTATAAAAACTGGCACTTCTTATCTCTGCCACTGCACACATAATGAGGGATTTTCCTTTTTTTTTCTTTCTCCCTTCTGCTCCTTCACACAATACCCTGACTTCACTCATTTTTCCTCTCCTCTTCCCCCCAGCTGTCAGTCAGTGTCACTTTACTCTGCATCATACACATCAAGAACATCAAGAAGAGCAGCTTTTTTTTTTTTCCCCCCATCAAGTAAGCCAATTCTAGACCTGCCTTCCCAGAGGCTACACACAGGTTGTGCAAGCTGGAGGAGCTCAGGAGAGAGTAAACTGGACAAGAACAAAGGCTCCCGGAGCTGCCTCTGCCTGCCAGTCTCTCTGCCGTGTATTCACACAGCGCTGTGTGCAGGGCATTGCCTCCGGGGCCACCATCAGGTCCTGCCCACAGCGTTGATCTCGGGAGGAGGAGGGGAACGGCTCATTACGCCACATCACTGGTACTGTCGAGTTCTGTCTTCCACAAACTACGGGAGTTGTCACAGTGTTGCATTGGGCCTCCCCTGCCTTTTGAAGTCCGTGACCCAAGAGAGGGAACAAAGCTTGTTACCAGGAGCGATCTCCTGTGGACAGCAGTTTACCCAGCAAGCTGCGCTTAGTGAGTTGCGAGCGCTATGGCAAGGTGGGTCTCCAAGGGATGGTTTTTCTCCTGTTAAATCTTTGGGAGTGTTCCTGCCCTCTCCCAAAATGATAGATTTGAGGGACTTTTTCTCTCTGCAGCATTGTTTTCAAGCCCCTCAGTCCACTTCCAGTATAGTTTGTGTGTGTGATGTCTGTAAGGGACGCTTTGTGGCTGACTGACTTTGGGTATGTTTGAGTAAGAGCTTCCTGCAGTATTCTGGCCTCCTTAAAGGTCCTGTGCTTTGCCAGAGAATCCTCTGACTATAGATGGGTTCTCTTTCCAAGCAGCGTGCCAAGATTTATCTGCCTAGCTGCTGCTGATGTTAAAAGTCATATAACTACATTTTTGCTCACAGCTTTTAGGCTTGACACTTTATTACTCCCTTTTCTGCTTAGGCACCTGTAAATGAGCCCTGTACTTCAAGATGTGTACCATCTAGGTTTCACTCTTGCACATGACGTGACAAACCGCTCGCTGTGTGCTGACTTAATTGCTGCAGGGCTCATCTGTATCAGTTCTGTACAGACCTTGCAAGGTTCTCCAGCTCTTTCTGGAAACGTTGGTGTTTTATTTGGTGTTTTCTAAACCCACCCTCCAGCAAGGTTTAAGCTCTTAGCAGACTTTCTTCCTGGCTGATTTTGAGGATCACAGCCAAGTGCTTCCCATGGTTTCATGAAGTCAGCATTGTAGTGGCCGTGCATGTGATGTTATTTTGATGATTCTTAAAACAATCTTGCCTGTTACTAGAAGAGCAGGACTGCCTATTCCACAACAGACACACCTTTTGGTAGGTGACCTTAAATTACAGAGTAGATACAATTGTGCAGTGATCACCAAGCCTGATGCTGGGTCCTGAGCTTACATGAGACATCTCTAGGTATTGAGACTTATCATGGAGATAGGCTGGTCTCTTTATCACTGGATGTTTTTATAATACATAGCAATATACTGCAAAAGTTATGATATTAGGAGTAATACGTACCTATCTCCACCTGCTTTGTGACTTCTGCATTTGGTTAATTAGGAAAAGTGCCTCCTCTGATTGGAATATGCCAGGATTAATCTTTAGAAGTGTCTCAATATATTTTTGGGTACTTCTACTTGCTTTGTAAGCATGTAGACATCAGAGATTTTTTTTTTATTTGGATATTGTAGAACATTTAGGATAGTAGAGCACAGAAGAATTAAAACTAAAGGATTATAGCTATATTAAATTTTTCCTGTGAGCATTAGACATAGATATATCCATCTTTTCATGCACTCTGCAGCAGACTTGTTGAAACTATTGGTATAAAACCCCATAGCAATAGCTAAAGGAATGCTTAGAATTTGGAAATACTGTGTGCTTTATTATTGATCTGCCTTATGTAGTGTTGGAATTTTTTCAATTTTAAGCAAACATACATAGTTAAAGTAAGTTTAGAAACAACACAGGAAATAAACCCTTACACCTATGATTTTTCCCCCAGGATAAAGAGATATTCATACTCATATCTTTTTAAATTGTACTTTTTTTCCTTTTCTAACACTTACACCACACTTCCAGGAAGTTGCATTAGTCATGCTGTAGATGGCAGGTTAATCAGAAACCCTTTATAGTGCTATTTATTTTTTTTTCAGATACTTGTAAGAAATACATGAACTTAAGAAGAACTTAAGCTGCTATCATTGTTTCTAGAACTAAAAAATATTTTAAAAGCAAATTTTAGCAAAATTTTATTTTCCTCCCAGATAATTTTGTTTTCGGTAAAATTTTCTCTATTTGCAAAATAAAAAAGTATTTCTCATCTGATGGTTTTAAACAATTGGTCAGATAGTTAATGTCTATGAAATTCTGCCAGGTATCATACATTTTGTGAAGCGACTACAAAACAAGAAGTGGAAAATGTTGAGTATACCAAATGCACAGGATGGGAAAAGCAATGTCAGATGAGATCCAGTCATTTAATAAATTTGATTTTGATTTAAAAATAAAATTCAGAAAGGTGGCTTCCTTACCTGTTGATAGGAATGTTCCTCCTACAGTACCCCTCAGACACGGATAATGAGTGAGGACTGACAAATCTTTGAAGACTGAGGTAATTTCAGGTGAGATAAGGAACATCCCAGGCTATAAATCGGATTTACTTCATGGAAGCTCCCTATAGCCTAAAAAAAAAAGAGGCTATTTGAGGATGTATTTCCTTACTTGGCAATTGCAGCCGTCATGGTCTTTTAACCCCAAGCACTAGCAATTGGTTGGTGTTGGAAGTAGACAAGCTGTAACGTACTTGGCTTAGTCTTTCATTTTCCATGTGACTACTGGATTTGTAACGCCTTCTCCTTCCCATCCCTTGTAGGGGTTTATTGCTAGGTTAAAAGCCAGTGTCAGGTCCTCCATATGGTAAAACCGAGAGCCCACTGACATACATCACTGTGCCACGGACTGGCTGGTGCAATCCGTCTTCACCAACGTGTTTGAAATATATCACATATAATCAATGGCACTCTTAACACTTTAATGTCTTCGCACCAGGTAGCGCTACGTTAATTAGCAGTGCATTCAGCCTCTGTGTTTGCAGGTCAGGAGCTCACATCACTCGGCCTGGCCAGTGCCTGGGTGGTGGTTTCACTGGGCTGGCAGCCAAACCTCGCCGCTTGCTCACTGCCCAGGGGACAGGGGAGAGAATTGGGGGACAAGGGGAGGGAGACTCATAGGGTGAGATGAGAACAATTTAATCCTTGAAATAAAAGAAAACTTAAAATAATAATGATACTAAAATAATAATAATAATAGTAATGAAAATATACAAATGAGTGATACCCAGTGCCATTGCTCACCACCCACTGAGCAAGCCCAGCCCGTTCCCAGATAATGATCCTGGAGGAGCGACAATCCCAAACCGAAACTGCAATCCTGGCAGAGCCCAATGCTCATGGAGCTGATTCAGGTCAATATTCCTCGCCCCCCGAGATCTTGCACTTGCAGACAGACAAAACACAAAGTCCTTCACAGCCAGGGACAAAAATGAAAACACTGGTACCTTACTGATGTTTTTCTCATAGCAAATCCCAGCTGGAACCAAACCCCAGCGCTGTTCTAGCTGCTGGAAAGAAACCAGCTCTGTCCCAGCTACAAACCAGGACAGCCTGACAGGCTGCTACATGATTAATGCAGAAGCCTTTAATTCCACTCAGCCCAGGCAGAAAGCACAGCAGAGCCCTGCTAAGGCAGTGTTCCCTAGAGGAGAAGGAAATTCCCCAAACTACAGAATCCGTAACAGTCACAGGGCCTGGAAATGCCTGATGTGTTTCTGCACGTAGGGGATGAATCCCCAGCCAGTCTGCAGAAGAGGTCAGGGGGAAGGGGGGGAAGCATTTCAAAGGTCAGGAGGAGGAAGCACACCAACATGAAGAGCGTTGTTCATATTGGAAATCATTCCTCAAAATCAATCAGACTTTTCCAGAGTGCCCACCTAACTAAAGGATCCTCTGTAGCTAGTTTTCCACTCGAATAGTCTTTGACAGCCGATGAGACTCAGGGCTTGTCTTTAATGATGAATCTCCCTTTTTTTAATTTTGGGGACAAACATTATCTAGAAGCTGTTTGTCTTCAGCAGCATTGACAACAACTCTGAATCCTGCATCCAAAAAAAGACTGTAAAAGCAAAGGGACAAAACCTTTAAAGGAGCCGTATGCACTGATTTACTGATTCACACACGTGGCAGGTACCACTCCCGTGTCCTTCCCGAAGCAAAGGGCTCTGCTGGTGGGTGAGTGAAGAAGCAGGTGTGACTAGCTAAAATAGGCTTTGCTGTGTCATAAGTTCCTTTTTTGTTGGAATTTTTTTTTTTTTTTAAAGCTGACTTTATAACTTAGAAAGAGGAAGATGGCAAAGATACAGTGGGCAACACTTTCAGAAAAATCTTTTTTTGGAGGATTTGGAGAGCTGCCTAACCCACCTGAGTGACTCAGAACTAAAACCAGTGTGGTTTGCAGTCTCCTGTTGAGTTTCATGTTCTGTCTCAGGGTGGAGGCAGATAAACTTTACTGGGTTCCTGGGAGCGAGTTTGGAGAAGCTGCAGCTCTATGAACATCAACAAATGTTGTAAGTTTACCATGCAAGTTTGGAGATAAATGGAATAGAATTAATAAACATCAGTAATGGCTTTATAATTGAAATAGTATAGACATTAGAGGTACACAGGGTGTTAGTAATCATATTAATTATTTGTTAACAGAAAGACAAAGTAATAAAATTAAAAATCAAAAAGCTTAGTTGTTGACATGCAGATCTAGAGGGACATTTTGTAAGAGAAATAATTGCTTTTGCTTCATCCTCAGGGTGATATTATCTGTGTCTAATTGTTTTTCGTGAAGAAAGCAGAGCAATCTAAAATTCTAAGTAATGCAGAGCAATCGTAGGGGTGAAAATAACCACATTTTAGAAAGCTCTTCCAGCATCCCACCCCAGCGCAGTGAGAGGAAGCAGTGCTGCTAGGAAGGGTAGAGATAAATGGAATTACTTTTCTATTAGAAGTATAATAGAGTTTATTAGTTAGTCACCTGTGCTCAGAATAGATCAGCTGTCAGGGAGAGTGAGCAGATGAACATGTACCTTCTGAGCTGTCAGGAGCAGATCAGTGTGGGGTTTTAAAATAATAATTACCCATTTCCAGAGAAATGTTTTGGACAAAAAGCACAGCTGCTTTACTGACGATTACTTTTGTGCATAAGGATGAATATTCTAGTTTGTTCTTTTAATTTTTCCATGTAAATGTAACATATTTCCATAAAACTCTTTTAGGAAATGGTGCCATTTGCTATTAAAGCTTGCATAATAAAATTATTTGTCAAGGATTTAATTTGATCAAAGCTGATTGTCAGAAAGTGCTAGTAGCTAAGAGAGGCTGCTGCCTGTATCCACGGCTGGGGATGGCCTTGCCCTCTGCAAGCCACCGTGCAGCCAGCTGTCCTGGGCTTCGGCGTGGCAGGGCACGCAGAAGGGGCCAGCTCAGATCTGAAGGCCACTGTTGGCTTCCTTGTGCTCAGAGGAGCTCTTTGAGCACCAGATCCACTATTCTGGCACGATTTAATTGTCTGGTCTGGCAACGTGATTGCCAGGAGGTCTGGGAGCAAGAAACTCATGGACAAGATGATGAGAGTCAAGCGAGTTGGTGGCAGATACGTGGCTCCTGGGGGCCACCCAGGAGCCTGAACAGGGGAGTTGTGGACTGGGTCAGTGCTGGTGGGGGATGGACTTGAGGGAAAGGGTTTAAATTTGCAATATGTTGAACCCCTCTCAGAGTTCAGAAGACCTGCTTTGATCTTCTCTGTTGTAACGTTGCACGTTGTCTACAACCACCTTTGTTCTGCCAGAAATACTGGTTCCAGCCCACTACCGTTGATCTGCTCTGCTTCCTGCCCCTACAAAACACGTCAGAAGCTGGAGTTAAGGACTGAGCCCTGATAGAGCTTTGTCAAATTATATTTAATTTAATTTAATTTTGGCACTGCACCCCAGTGACAGAGCAACTTGTGCAGCAGAACAAGACTCTGGATATAGAGCTGAGCTTGTGCTGGCAGCAGTGATAAGGAGGAGTAGCAAGCATGCTTAAATTTGTTTTTCAGGGCTGGCTTGGGACTGGCTTTAGATCAGGTCCCTTAGGAAAATCACATCCCCACCACAGAGGAAGGAAGCAGAGCAGTGCTAAATCTGATGGCAGCCGACACTGGGGACGGCTCCTAGGTGCTGGCAGGCAGCAGGGGAGGTTGACTGGCTGAGACCGTTGTGCTGCGTTTACGGCAGTGCCGCTGTCCTCCTCTGTGGAGCAGATGAGCAAGGTCCCCATTTAACCCAAGCTGTGTAGGTATTTACTGAGCAAATATCCACACACCCAGATTTCAGCTACAGGCCCAGTTTGGATGTCACAGGAATAATCATCGTATCTGCACATTTTTGCAAACGATGGGAACAACGGCACCGTACCGAAGCTGGAAGACTTGTATTATGCATGTGTTCTAAAATCCTCTTTTACTGCCTCTTCTTCTGAATTTATGAATTTAAATGTGACAGGATTTATCAGGATTCCAAAGAATTGAAGAGAAAAATAATTAACTATGTGTTCCGGTTAACTAATATCAGGCTTAAAAATCCATTGAAGGATAGATAAATTTCTGTGAGAGGGTGGTTTTATTCATCTTTATATGGAGTGCTGGAAAATGACTGTAGCTAGAAACAAGACATCGATCAAGGTCAGTCCTGGGTCTGGTCGTGTTGAAAAGCTCTCTGGTGCCAAGTTGTTTGGAGCCTGAGTACATGGACATGTCTACTAGCCCTGAGATGTGGGTCAGGAAATGATTGCCTCTCCTTCCTCTTCCCCTGTCTTTCTTCCTTGTCCCCAACAGCCAGATCACGGGGGATGTAGGGGGAATTTCACTCCCCTCCACAGCACCGGGTGTGGTCATTTGCCAGGATCGTTTTGCTGTCTTGCTCTAAGAAATCCGGTGCATTTCACCATTAGAGGCATCGTATCAAGTTGGCAGTGTAGCAGCTTTCAAAATAGCGACTATTTTTAGGTTCTTTGCTGTCATGTCAAACCAGAGCTTCAGACCTCAATGCCAAGACAGAAAGCCATTGTTTTTGACTAATGTGGGGTTTCAGTGTTGTACCAGATTGCCATCCTCAGCTTTGTGTGACTGAAGGAACGTCTCAAAAGCACGGCAGCGTAGTAGGATGATGTGTGCTAGGAGGTGTCTTACAGGTACGTTTAGAACTAAGACAGTTCATTAGCTGATGCATCTCAGCATTACTCTTGCCCCTTTTTCTCCAGAGAATAGTGGGGTTTTTATCTCACAACACGAAGTAGAGACAGACCAGAATAGCAACGTTTTATCTAGATTATATGCAAGATCTCTACAGTAGTGACTGTCAGACTGAAGCTGTATTTTATTTCTGCAGCTGGTTCTTCAGTGCTCTAACATTATTATTAATAGTCCCTGTCACTTGTACGGCCCCTCAGAGTTGTAAGTAGTTTGATAAATAGTATACAAACTTACTGGAAAGCATCAAAAATGAAGTAAGCACTCTGCTTCTTGCTAAACTAAATTCTTTAAATTACTTTATAGCCTAACTTTGCCTTGAGCTTAGCAAAACAATCTCACAGACTTTATTCGTACTCACATTTTTGGTAAATCACATCTACTGTTGTAGTATTGGTAGAGCTTTATCGTATCTAGACTGGAAAGGCACTCCTGAAAGTAGTATATACAGTGTTTGTGATAGACTTTCCAGGCCACTTTAATTAAGAGGCTGAAATGACTTTGAACAAACATGTTGTTAGTCGTGCTAAAGTGTTGCTAATAGCCATAGAAACTTCCTGCAGTTAAGGATTCTTGTTGATTTTGGTGAAGCAGTAGTAGCAGCAGAAACATTTGTGCAGAAAGCACTCTATTTCTTAGCATCATTTTTATCAGTTTATCATCTTAAACTGCCACTGTGCAGGTGATATGACAGGAGGAGTCTGAGCTATTCTTACAGGATCACCACGATTACAAAGCTGGAAAAATACGTGGGGAAAAAAAAGTGTGCTGAAAATAAATGTGAAAACTTCAGACATCCCTTTGCATTTCTGAAGGCTGACCCAACATGGGTGGTTTCTATCCAGGGTAGAACACACAGTTCTGTTAATATATTTTTCTCTCTTTTTAAATGAAATGATTAAGCCTTGATGAAAAAGCCAGTGCTTTTGTTGTCACCTCTTCCGTTCCCACTGATGTGAGGCTCTCCATGCTTTCCTGAGCCCCCCTCATATGAATCTGCCGAGATTATAAAACCAATGTTCTGTGCTCCAAAACCAGGTACCAAAAGTTACAATAATGATAAAAATTGCCCCATGCAATCTCTGCTTATTCAAAATTCCCCTTGCCCTGGGGGGATCTGGCTAGCCCGACCCCTCCCAGCAGACTCCGCAAGCCTTTATGGTACTTCTGTGTTGTGTCAGTATTGAAAATAGTTCGTGTTTTATTGTAAATTACTGTTATTTGCAACTTGAGTTTTGCAGTTCCCACTGCACACAGATCAAGGACCCAATTTTTCCTTTGTATACATCAGCGCAAATCAAGATTAACTCCAGCGAAGTCAGTCTAATCACAAGTGTAAAACTAGGAGGATTGAAAGGAAAATCGAGCTATAAACTATTGGGGTTTTATTTTTAAATAGCAAAATTAAAGCTGCTGTTCTGCAGACACAGGGTGACCTGCAAAGTACCAGCTCATGTGTCACTAATGCATCTCCATTTAAATGCAGATTTTTTGCTCCTAACACAGAACTTTAGGGAAATCCTCTCCAGATAAAACTGTAATAGGATACCAAATGGTAATTCAATATTTCACTTTAACTTGTGTTTCAGCTTATTGATCTTAATTTTCTATCTTTTTGATGCAGTGTTTGCCTAGGGGAAAGAGGATTACATTCACTATAATAAAGCTTTTAATTAATAATTAATTATTTTGATATTCCAAACATCCAGCAGTGGCAATCTGCTTGTCTCTCTGTACCTACTTCTATTTTTGGTGGTGGAAATCAGCAAGATGTGACTGTACAGATTGCAGGCAGTAGCTGAGACACACAGTTGAGAAAAGGTAGTTTAGTACAGATACCACAGTATGGATGCAGGATGTGCTTATCAGGGTGGTGTTGTGTTCTCAGTCATTTGTGGTCACAGTAGTCAGACCCTGACGTGGTGAAATCCCAAGAGGTGAGGACCCTCGGGTGACGTAGCTGCATTTTCCAAAAGGCTTCCATTTGCCCAGGTGTCTTCAGATAAAGACATGAGGTGTGACTGTTTGGCCATTCTCACACCAAAATCACTTTCTTCACTGAAACTACTTGTGTGTGGTAAGGAAGGACTTGTACCTCATCAACTCCTCTTCCAGCGTGACTGTTAGATAGAGCTCTCTCAGCTGTCCAGATTTCACTGTGGGTTTGGTAGAGATGTAGCAATAACCAGAGGGCCTGTTGTTCAATTGAGCCTTTCAAATTAATTACATCATTTGCTTTTGCCATATATGATACCTTTAGGAAAAAATTATTTCTCTATATATGCCTCCCTTAAGTGCAGCTTATAAGATATACATGGGACCTTGATGAAGCCCTCTTCTGCTGGATTGAACTTTAAGTATCCTAAGTAGTACAATGAAGTCACAGAAATAATGTGTATAAGTCTAGTAGATCACAAATGCAGTTACTAAGAGGAGTGACCTGGTATTGAGAAGGGTTTTGCAGCACCTAACGTGATGAGACGCAATCTAGTTATAATTAGTCCATGCTATTTCTCAGTTTCCAGGCTGAAAGCCTGCAGAACAGTGAACACATTGCAAGCAAGGCTTAGGTCTCATTTTCAGTACCACCAACTAAAAAAATAAAACTCCCAACCATGGTAAAGGTATAAATATGGTAAGGAGTTTTAAAATAAATTTCTAGGTTTGGGCTTTTTTGTTTGATTTTTTTTTTTATATAGCTTGATTACTTATAGAGTGATTTTGTTAACATTTCCAAATCTTGTTTTGGCAACTGTAAGATGCATCCATTTTCAAAATCTTATATCTGAGACTAACATTTTTCACATAGCATCCTTAGCTTTGTGTATTAAAAAAAAAGTATCAAAATATGAGAAATAAAACAGTGGGAAATGGATTAATGAGACCTCCTTTGTCAAATAATTTGGTCAGCAAAAGGGATGTCTAAGAAATAATGATCTTTGTGATTATGCTTCTTTGGGAAGCTCACTATGAGCCCTCAGACTTCTTCTCTAAATTATTCCAAACATTCTCAAATCCTGACAAATTCAACCACTTGCTCAACAAAATAAAAATTGCTAGAAAAACATTCCTCTGCTACCACATAATAAGCCCTGCCCATGGCCATGGTTAGGGCTGAATTAGTGATATATTCTGTCTATCAGACAGAAATGAGCAGCTTTTGTTATTCATAAGAACGTAGGGCACACCATAAAAACCTGTCCTATAATAATTTTGTTGTTTGGTTTTAGTTTTTTGGTGGGTTGTTGTTTTTCCTCCAAAAGGCAAGAGTAGGATTAGCTTTTACTTCTAAAGTCCAGAGTTGTCAGACTTCAAAACCAACCCCACAGCACTACTACTTAGTTACCTTCTAAGACTTTATAGATGGAGAGTAATGAAAAATAGTATGGCTACATGGGAGGAGCTGGGTATTTTTCTCATTAACAGTCTACTATCAGTGAACACAGTTCAACTGGAACCACAGCGCTAAGCAAAACTTCGGGGGAAAAACATCACATGTGGCTGGAAGAAGGGGAAGGGAGGAGGTTGTTTTTGATGATAATCACTTCTGGTTTTATCCATATCAGCTCTTGAAGGTTCTCATGAATAACAAAAGACTATTATTTGTCTGAAAGAAAATTTTCAGTGATCCAAAACAAAATGTCTTTTAATTAGAGAATTTTAAAAATCCAGAGAGTTTTGAGATTTAGATATTTTTTTTTTTTAATCACTATGTTAAATCCTTTATTAAAATCATTTTTGGTACCCATCAAAACTATAAATACTAAATATTAGAAAATAAAAAGGTTGTTTTCTTTGGAATGCACTTCAGAAAACCAATCTCAATAGCTAGAAGGGTTTGGATTTTTTTTGTAATAGTTTTTTTTCCAAGCCATAGCTCTTGCTAGAACTTAACAAGTAAGACCAAAAGCCATTTAAAAAAGAGAATGGATCAGGTATAAACCGATAAAACTTCCCACTTCTTTGACCTTGTAAACCTCACATCATAATGCATGACACAGCAGGAAGTTTTCCTAGAAGCAGTAGGTCTGTACATCCTCTTATTTCCTTTACTGGCTTAAACCTAGTTTTTTGCATTAATTACTGTTCATTTACTGAATGGAAAGCATGCATTTTTAATTATATTAGTTGAAATGTTGGCTGGTTGTGAAACCAAGTACTTGGAATTGGTCCATTTGAGCCATGTGAATCAGTAGTACTGTTTTATCATTTTTGAATTTTTTCACTTCATTTCAAACTGTGATCCTTGCAGAAAATGTCTGGTAGAGAAAGATAGCAGGCTCCATCTAGTGGGCAAGAACTTTTTGGTTTTTTAAAAAAAGGCAAGATTTTAACTTAATTTTATGCATGAAGAAATACTGCTTTTGATTTTGTTTCATTAAGCTGCTATGCTGTTCTTAATTCTTGCCTTCTGCAGAGCCATTATTTCATATGCAAAGCTGAAACATTAAGAATCATTCAGACAGTCTTGAGCAAAAAGCAATAAATTACCCTAAATGAGTGGGTTTATATAGAAGAGTAAGAGTTGATCCACAAGTTCTTCCTCCCCCCCCTTCAACCTTCAATATATGGTAACCAAAAATGGATAATTTGTCTGTCAACAAATATTTTAAACTATTTAAGGTTCTGTCATACTTTGAACTGACTAGAAACATCCATAACTTGATCATAACACTTAACACAGTATTGTTACACAGGGAAACCTGCCTGTGTTACCTCATTTTCATTAAGTGACCTGCTTACCTGCAAAGGGTGAAATCTGGGTTCTCTGGCAACTCAACAAGTAGCAGCAAGCACAGATTTGGCAGAAGAGATGTTGAACTGCACTGTGTGTCCTGCCTTTTGTCAGACTGTCTCTCATTTTCAAGCCACACAGCCTGGCAAAATCAATCCCCCCTGTGCAGCTTCCAGCAATGGGTTGAGAGTGTAACACGCATTGTAATAATACATTATTACATCCTGTGTCCTGGTTTGTAGCTGGGACAGAGCTGGTTTCTTTTCAGCAGCTCGAACAGCGCTGGGGTTTGGGTTCAGCTGGGATTTGTTAGAAGAATGTTGATCACATCCCAGTGTTTTTAGTTGTCACTGGAAGTGAAGGACTTTGTGTTTTGTCAGTCTACAGGTAAAAGGTATGAGGGGGGTGAGGAATATTTTAATTAATAAGCTAAACTGGCATTTGGCTCTGCCAATGGGATATTGCACATCATATCCCATCATGGTCAGTATATTAATGAGGGGCTTTCCCCCTCTTGCTCACTCGGGTTCTCGCTCTTCCGGGATTGCAGTTTCAGGACTGTGGCTTCTCCAGGATCACTATCCAAGAACAGGCTGGGCTTGGTCAGTGGGTGAGCAATTGCACTGTGTATCACTCATTTGCATATTTATTTCTATTATCATAATCATTATTTTACTATAATACTTAAGTTTTATTTTATTTCAATTTTATTTCGACCTATAAGTCTCCTTACCTTTATCCCTTCAATTCTCTCCTCTGTTCCCTGGGGAGTAGTGAGTGAGCAAGTCGCTGTGTTTGGCTGCCAGCCCAGTGAAAGCACCACACCCAAGTTTACTACAGCCCACTTTCACATCCACAATTTAAGTATTTGTCTCCTGTGCTAATCACAAACTAGAGTGCAATATGCTGATGTGCTCACCTCTTGGTCACAGGCAGATCTCCACTGGCAGTGGGCCACTTGAGAGCAAACCCCGAGGATTCCTCCTTCAGTATTAATGCAGGATTTGGCAGCTGTGCCGGGGCACACAAAGTTCCTGACCTGCCTCAACAATTCTCCTCAGCCTCAGCTCTCCTTGTATCCTCCATGGAAATGTAACTCTGTGGCACCAGTGGAAAAGAGCCATTATTTGGCTTGTTTTACAGATTAAAACAAAGGATAAAGTTCTTATTCTGAACCTTTATATAAGCAAGGACTAATACAGAACTGACTAGTCTTAACAGTGCTTTTTTTTTTTATGTTTGCAAAATGCCAGCAATACTATCTCCAAAAGGGAGGAAATGGAAGAGAAAAGTTAAACTGCCTTTTTTTTTTTTTGTTTGGGGGCAGCTTGTATCTTTAGTTCCAGCTTATAGGAAGTCTATGTAACCCTTAAAACATGTCAGCTAAAACAGTACAGAACAGTGGTTTAAAACTTCACAGATATTTCAAAATGATCATTACAACTGCACTGTTAGCTGTGTTATAGCTAATGTAAATTTTAGTAGAGTTTTTGTTAGAGTAATGCTACTTGGTTTCTAATGCACGTGGACACCTACCTCACTAGGCATGCAGGAGAAGAAAATATGCAAGTTTCAAAGCAAAAGGTGTTAAATAATACTACTTTTAACTGTTGGCCTTTGCTTTAGAACTGTTCACATCTTCAGAGATTATAGGCTTGCTGCTGAGCTAAAGCAAATCCCACATTTGGAACTACAGTGAGATCCCCTGCCTCGTTTTACTTTAAATACCTTGGCTAGCAGTTGTGCTGGAGCTGATGCTAATGAAACACACATTTCCAGATGTGAAACTCTGGGGAACATTTGACAATCTGCTTTTGTAATAATCTGCTGTAAACTCAAAATGCTAATTTGGGGAATTAAGTATTAATTTATTCCCTCTACAGGTCATCAGATAGTCTCATAAAAGACTTCTAATTAATATTTAACACAGCTATTTTAGATGTTGTTTATCTGGGTTAGATGTACTCAGCTGTTTTTTCCTTCTTTGCAGGAGCAGCAGTCTTTACAACAATAAAAGCACAACACTGTGTTTATTTCAAGACTACTCCTAAGTCTCTTACTTATTTTTTCCCAGCTAAGCAGGTGCTGAGGTTTGGAACGCTCGTCAGTACTTCCAACACCTACGACGACTCCGGGATTGTGACCATCGAGACGGACAAGCCTTTGCTGTGGACAATGGCGATCAAAAGATAGCATCAGCTACAGCTGCCGTTTCTGATCTGACTCAACTCACATTACTGCAAACTTTCACTGCATTAAGACAGTAAAGCTGTTCTGAAAGACATAAGCAGGCACTGATTTTATGTACTGAATGGAAAAACAAGTCTGAAATAAAAGTCACTTGAGATCAAATCAAGATTAGTAGTAATAGTTTGAGTACTTCATTCTGCGACCTCACACTGCTTAATCAGAAGACACATGAGCTGCCCCCTAATACAATCACAAACAGAAGTGAACGTAAAGAAACTGCTACTGCTTATCTGGTTAGTTCAGACTGGTTTTACTAAGTATTTTATTCCAATACTGAACTATTTTTTTTCCCCTTTTGCCAAAAGGAAATACAGTACACAGCTGCACGTAGTATAACTCTATTAAAAGGTGACAGAAATAAGAACAGTTAATCTCATTTTTCTGTCCTGGTTTGTGACATATGTAGGTGCCGGTGAAGATTTCTCAAGAACAGTAATAACTGAACTTTCCTACTTAGGAAGCCAGTTTGTGTACTGAAGCAGCTTAAATTTTGTTGTAATACCAGTAGCATATTTCCCAGCATCAATACTTACTTTAATTAAGTAACAGAAGTAGCATTGTCACTTCTGCAAATATTAAATGGTTGCCATAAACTTTCTGGACTGAAATAGAAATTTCTTAATCTGAGGAGGAAGAGTTTTTGCAGGCTTAGTTTTAAAATCAAAATATTCAGTTATTTAATAGCAGAAATTTCCAGATCAACAAGCCCTCTATAATTCTATGAGCGGTTGCCTCACAGAACCAGTTACCCAAACTGGGTGTGTATCCTGTCCAATGGCGTGAGCAAGTTGTTGGTTCACTGAAGGACTGCTTAGTATCTCCCAACAACTAAATTAACCTCAAACTGTACATCTTAGTAACCAGTTAAGTTTGGCTTTCTTAATTATGCCCTCAGAATAAGGACTGGCAATGCAAATTCTTTATTTGATGGAGTCAGGTACATAATATAACCTAACAGGAATTCCAAATGCAGAAAGGAATTTGGGGTAATGATGGCGATTCCAGAAATTGGTCACAAGAATTTCAGTTGATAGTTGATAGAAGGTTCCTTCCTACCTGAATGATTCTGTTACAGTTGAAAGAAGTAACAAAACAAAACAATAAAACCCTCACTCTACTACTACTAAAAAAAAAACAAACATGGCATAATGTAGACAGGTATGACTGCATACACTTTAAAAGAGGAATAAGATGAGAAGAATGTTTGAAAACCCAAATTGAGCTTGTTTAATAGCAAACAAGTTACAAAGCTGTGAAATCTTTGCAGCAAAGTGTCACAAAATCTTGTTCTTCATGATTAATAGTCAGCCGCCTCTGTTGAGAGAACAAAGTCATCAGTTTTAAATAACCAAGTGATCCCATCTGAAGTCTAATTTATCCTCTCACCATTGCCTTGTTAGGACAAACATTTCTACCGTTACAGCCTATCTCCTATTCTCAAACATTTCTCCTTGCCTAGAGGACCACTCTCACAGGTCATGGTCACAGAATAGTATTTAATTACATCAGCTCTGGAGAATCTGCCTTTTAATTGGTAGTGTTAATATGTCAGTACCAAGGGTGCTGAACAACTTAAAGGTTTTCACACTACAATCTTCATTCCAAAAGGTATTTTACAGAATGCAGTTAGATGTAAAACAAAGTTTCAAACATAGCTAGCACTCTGTAAATGAAACAAGACCAATTTTGGTTTGTGCCCTTTCACCTTCCAGCAGTTTCTCTACCTTACTGTCCATGCATTTACTTTGGATGCCCAAATTAGGAACTGGAAACAGTAAGAGTATGTGAGATGCAAGTAAGGTAAGTGTTCTGTGGATAAACACACACTGAGGAACTGGAAATTAGAATATCTGATATTCAGGTTTGAAGCAGAATACTTTAAAAAACTGAAGCAGCATGGATCTAATATTTTGCAGCATGCTAAATGATCTGCTTCCTAATCAAGTCCTTTGAATCAAGTAATACCTGTCATATTACACTAACATGTGAAATGCACACATACTGAAGCAACGTGGATCCTGTAGGGCTCACTACATCCTCTGTTTAAAACTCAACAGGTAAAAATAAATGTAAAATTTTGTGAAATTTTGTGAAATTGAAGGTTCATATTTACTTACACAATGATATTGTTGATTGGGATATGGATCAATTTGACAAAGAAACCAATAAATCCCATTATTGCAAAGCCTATTGCTGTTGCCATGGCAATCTTCTGGAACTCTGCAAAAACAGAAAAAAAAATTAATTTAGGAAGCGTTGTGTATGGCATAGAGGAGATGTGCACTACAGTGACCAAAGGAGAGAGCTGTCTTTAGAAAATGGAGATGTTAACACAGGGAGCAGTTCAAAAGCAAACTGCAGTGACACTGGGAAACAAATATGCTTTCTCAGGAGACAGATGAGTTTTTAAGAGAGAAGATGTTGCTGCTTTCCACCAAGATGGTCGATGTCAATTTTTTTAAATAATAAGCAGAATCAGAAATATCCACAGTCCATAAGATTTTATGGAAGGTTTATCCCATTATCGCTCCTTCATATCCACACAAGCCCTGAAAATAATCCCCAATACAGTATCAAAAATGAATCTGCCTGTCACAGGAAGACAGCATCTTAAGTCCCTGCAAAAATCAAGTACTTAAGTGATATTCTCAATATGTTAAGACAGCAACCATGAAGTGGACTAAGGTCAACAGCCCCTCACAACCCTACCAGTCTGACAATGAATGAAGTTCCTTACTGAGCTCAAAAGATGTCAGTAAACTTCATCCTAAGCATGCAAATAAAGCATTGTAACTACTACCATTAAGGAGAACCAGTAACATTCTGGTTCTAGTTATAGCTTCTCTCTAACGCCTAACAAGAGAATGTTCCAAACTCTTCTGTATTTCCAGCACCAAAGTTCTTCCTGCCCCAATCAGGCAGTCACTGACAACTGTGAAACTGTGAGTGGCCACTGCAAAAAGCAATCCTTGCTCCTTTCAAGTCTCCTAAAATGAAGGAGACTTGAGAATGATTGAGTTTCCTCCAGAATTTCCCTCAAGTTGACTGCAATCAGTCAAACCCAAATACTGCATTTGTCTTTTCAATGTGCACACAAGTTGTTCTCAGAGCAGTCTACCTAATACATGAAAATTATTACTCGCTGTCTCAAAATGGCTGATTTCAGCTGTAGCCTGTTTTGTAAGGTGAGTTATAGTACTGCTTGCACACACTTGACTGAGTACACACCAGAAAAGGACACATTCAAGTTTACTATTTATTAACCATAAACCCATTAACATTTGCACAACTATTCAAGTTTAAATCTCATATTGGAAGCTGAAAAACATTAATGACAAATAAATCAAGTCACATAGGAAAAGATACACTGTAAGACAGAAGATGAAATAAGGATTGTGTTCCGTTTTATTGGGTGCTTTACCTTTCCTGTCAGGCTTGGTGCATCTTTTCACAAGTCGTATGGAGTCTTTTACAAACTGACGGCTGGGTTCCACGAATTGCATTACCTGATCCATGATTACCTGCAAAGACAAACACATTTAGTATCAGTGGTGCCTCATATCTACTGAAAGAGATAATTTTTTTTTTAATTACAGAAGCAGAAAAGGGTGCACTACAAAATTTGTAAAGACTTAAGATAACTTGAAATGTCCTATTCACAGAATCCCTGAATTGCCTCGATTGGAAAAGCCCTTTAAGATCATCAAGTCCAATCATTAATCTTACACTGACAAACCCCTGACTAACCCATGTCCCTCAGCACTGTGTCTACACGACTCTTCAATCCCTCCAGGGATGGGGACTCCACCACTGCCCTGGGCAACCCCTTCCAATGCCTGAGAACCCTTTCAGCAAAGAAATTCTTCCTCACATCCAACCTAAACTTTCTAATTAGGCTTTAAAAGATACTTCCACTGTGCACAAAATAGGGACATTGTGTCAATATATAAATATGACGACCTGCCACTAACTACAAAGTATGAAAAATGATACTTTTCAGCAGAGAAAACAACAGCTCCATCACAGCCTGCTTTCACCGTATGTCCTACACTGTTTTTCAAGGAAAACCGCTGAAGATTTCTGAACAAAGTCCCCCTCAGCCAAAAGCTGTCGGAGGGCTGGCGAGCGCAGGCCTCGGTGCGTTCCCTGAGCGAGGCCCTGACAGCGCTGTACCCCAAGCAGAAGGGCGGGCTGGCGGGATCTGCCCTCACCCCTCAGCGCAGACTCCCCCCCTCCCTCCCACAGGCCCCCTCACCCAGAGCCGCTCCCGCCTCCCCGCTGAAGCGACCCTCACTCTCCCGCCCTATCCCCGCGGCCGGGCCGCCATGCCAGCCGCATCCCCCCGCCTCACCGCGCTCCCAGGGGACCCCCGAGCCACCGCTGAGGCCGCTCCAGGGGTCCCTTTCCCGCCCTTTCCCGCCCTCACCCTCAGGCGGCCCCGCGCGCCCCTCACCCTCAGGCGGCCCCGCGCGCCCCTCACTGCTCGCGCCGCCGAGCCAAGGCCACGTCGCACAACAGCCTACAGCGGTGACGTCACCCCGTCGCGCGCGCACGGCGGCGGTCGTCAGGGCTGGGCGGGGCGGTTTTGAGGAGAGAAAGGACGATTTTGAGGGTGGGTTTGGTTTGGTTTTTGCCTTCTCGCTACCCTCCTTCGCCTCAGCGGCTGGGTGAGGCGGCTAAGGCGGCCCGGTCCCTGAGGGGGGAGCGGCCCGGTCCCTGAGGGGGGAGCGGCCCGGTCCCTGAGGGGAGAGCGGCCCGATCCCTGAGGGGGAGAGCGGCCCGATCCCTGAGGGGGAGAGCGGCCCGATCCCTGAGGGGGAGAGCGGCCCGATCCCTGAGGGGGAGAGCGACCGATCCCTGAGGGGGAGAGCGGCCCGGTCCCTGAGGGGGGAACGGCCCGGTCCCTGAGGGGAGAGCGGCCCGGTCCCTGAGGGGGAGAGCGGCCCGGTCCCTGAGGGGGAGAGCGGCCCGGTCCCTGAGGGGGGAGCGGCCCGATCTCTGAGGGAGGAGCGGCGCGGCCTGCTCGCCGCAGAGGAGTCGCGGCGTTTCCCGCCGGCGGGCCTAGGGCAAAGCCCTCAGGGCGCGGGGAGAGGCTGTCAGTGGGACCCTGCGGCCCGGGCAGCTCTGCTGGTTGATCCGCCTGTAGTTTATCCAGGCAGAGCTTCTGTGGAAGCTGGACAATGAATTTGGTCTTCCGGGCGGTTGTAGCCGCAGAATCCAAGAGACTTTTAGCTGGAAATAAAGGGGAGGTGGTACCGCTAAATCTGTAGCAAATGCTGTTCCATGACGGGAGGAAAAGGGAAAGAAAAAAAAAAAAAGACTTGTTCAGCCTGTGATTGCCTGTGAGTCAGACATCTATTGATTTGTAGGAGTGTTGAAGCTGCTGAGAACTACAAGAGTTCATCACCTTTGAAAGCATCGACCCCTGTGGCTTTTTGGTAGAGAGGAGTGTGCAGCACAGCGCTTAAAAATGGGAAAGCTCTTTACATCTCAGCACCACAGGCGTAATGTAGAACATTTCCCTTCCTTAGAAGAGGGAATAAAAGAGGCTGGCACTGGCTAACATGAGTCCTGTCTTGCCTTTTTGAAAGGAAAAGCAGATCATGTAGCAGGTAAGGGCAGAGCAAAGGTAACACTTAGTTATTTTTATCCTTAATTTGCTTTTGATATTATTAATTTCAGTCTAGAACTCTCTTCCTAGATGGTTGCCACCTTTGAGTGTATATTGATTACTCAAAGCTTATTAATTATTCATCAGTCAGGCTATGGGGCTTTTGCAGCCGGAGAAGGCAAACGCTTTATTGATCTCAACTCACTATTGCATTTAAATGTGTACAAAATATTTTCTGGGCTTAACTTTCTAATAAAAGCCTTCATGCCAAATAAAGTACCATCACACCACAGCAGGGGGTGGTTGGATATTCCATGTATTTTTCAACAGCCACCTTACCTTGACTTTGGCCACAGGGCAGGTTCCTCAATATTACTGATCTCCTTCAAATATGAGCTTTCTCTTTGGCATTGGAGCGTTGTTGCCTTGGCCTCCTCTACAGGTTTTCTCCAAAGGCCTGGCTTTGAATTGGATTTTGCTTTGAATCAGACCTCATGGAGCACTATACCTCCCACATGGCTGTAATTTTGGTGGCCAAAATCTGCTGGACCTTTTCCATTGGCACACTAGCACAGAAAGATCAGAGTCAATTAGACCTCCCACAACAGATATGTATATGATCTGTATCTCATTTTTGAGGCCAGTTTGCAGTCTGCAAGGATGAGCAATCTCACTGCTTGAGGAGATCCCTAAGGAAAGCAGCTGAGGGCCTGATAGCCAAAGCGCACAGTGCCTGGTGGAGCAGAGCAGGTGGCTGGTACTCTGCATGGATGCTGCCATTGGTGGGTTTTTTTGGTTTGTTTTCTTTTGTTTGGTTGTTTTTTTCCCCTTCAGCATCACAGATAAATGCTAGAGACTTTACCAAGAGAGAAAAACTCACATTTCCAGCTGTGCTGCATACTGAGCCTTGCTGTGAACCCTTGCTGCAGAGGAATGGTTCCCATAGCACTAGGTTCCTGTAACCAAATGATTGGGGAAAAAAAAAATAACCAGAAATAAGAAGACACGTGTATGAAACAATTCATGACATAAACTTTGGGTTGGAGTAGATTATAATTAAAAATCATTTTCTGCAATAAAGGTTTGTTCCCACCAAATTCTCTATTTTAAGTTATTTTTCCAGGGAAGAAGCGTTCTGGAGAATCGTGGTAGGTACTGCCTGGCTTCAAAATGTGACTTTGTTATGATGGGTTTGTTACCATGGGTTGTCTGTGCAGGGGGAGAAGATTCAAGTTGTCCTCTGTCTCAGCTGTTCCTCACTCTCTCACAGTGAGCTCTCCTTTCCCTGCCAGGCTGTGGGTTTGGGCTTCAGCAGCTTGGGGGAGTTTTGTGCACAGAGAACATCTGGTTCTTCCTCAAACTCTTATTTTTTTAATTTTCTTTCTTCTTTTTTTTGATATATGTGTCCTTGAACTAATGTATTCTTACTTAGACTCGACCTTCGGGGCAACTATGTTACTTTTCTGTATATATGTATAAAAAGTTACTTATATTTACAGAAGATATGAAAAAGTTTACATCTCAGGCATGTGTATTTTTGTCATTGAAAGCTAAACTGTTACTAGAATGTTTTGTTTCTACTTCTTTATGGTTCTTGCAAGGTTGGGGAAGAAAGTGATGTGCTTGCACATATAAATTTTCATAACAGTTTTACAAATCTGCATTTATGACAATATCTAAGCAGTAAATAATCATTCTCTCAACAGAAAAAAAAGACAATTGTTATCCTGTACTGTAGTGTGTTAATGCTGATTTGCTTCTGGATATTCATTTTGCATAAACTGGAGTGATGCTTTTTTTTTTTTTTCTTTCCCCATTCTATTGTACACTCCTAAGGATGAGAGAATTCTTCTGATGAAAGTTTTACTTATTTACACATTTTGATTTCTAGTTTGTTTCTTTTCCTTTGGAGGACATGAAAGATAATTATCTGCTTTTAACTATTGGTACATTAGACTATTGTATAATAAACTATTGTTTTAAGGAGTACTGCCCATGGCCTAGAAGAAAATAAAGTTGAGTGTGGTGATCCCAGCAGGTCTCCTGTGGCCACACAGAAAGTGCTACATTTGGGATATGGGGTCTGGCTGAGCTGTCTCCTTCCCATCCCAACTCAACCCACGATGGGCAGCAGGAATGGAGCTGCTCCCCAGTAGGAAGGGCCGGAGGGGTGAGCGGGTGGGCAGGAGGCACAGCCAAGGCTGTGCCCAAGGTCTCCAAAGGCTCTCCTTGTAGCAGGGCAACATTTGAGCTGGAAGGAGGCAAGGGAAAAGACTGGTCTCTTCCCCAGGGGAGTTTTTGGGAGGGATGGAATGTTTGAGCAGAGTAGCCTTTGGGGACAGAATCTGACTTGTCTTCATGAATTTGAGAGGCAGCAAAGGCAAAGAAAAAGTCTAAGAAAACTGGGAAGGTGGCAGCTTGTGGACTTAGATAAACAAGGAAGGTAGGTCACTGGGGACAGTGGGCACCTGAGTATGCTCCGGGACAGAAAACAGACGTGGCAGAGAACAAAGACCATGCAGCAGCATGAGATTTACAGCCCAGACAAGGGAAGAGAGAGAGGAGAAAGCAAGCTGGTGGTGTGGGAAAGGTGCTGGGGACCTCCTTGGGCAGCAGAGCCTGTTGAGCAGTGCTGCAGGTCGGTGCCTCCTCAGATTTTCTGGCAGCAGCACAGTAGCCCCATTGTCTGAAGTTGTCCTAATGATCCATCGCTTGACAGTCGGTGGTGTTGGATGACTAAATGACTATAAAATTCAGTCTTTAGAAATGGCTAAGATATATGGGACCTTTTATTTCTTAATTTTACATTACCATAAATATGTTTGATTAATTTATATCTTGAGAAACCTTTGGAATATCTATGTGCTTCTGACATTTAAAAATTATTTTTAGCTTTTCATTCTCCTAAACGATCCCAAGTCCCTGTTTGAACTTGATAAGCACATCTGCATGATTTACGATGGGAAGAAAGATTATTTCCCTCCTCAGTAGCTGTACAGATGCAGGGGAAGAACATAAATGAGGAATTAATATTAGGAAGGAAATGATAGCTCAGATTTGGGGTTTGGAAGGAAATGATGAAGTGTTTGTGGTCTGTGTCTTTGCGTTAGCCTCATTAATTATAGAAATGCCACTAGATCAGGCTTTAATGCTGTGGTTGTGAAAGGGAACATCGCTAGTCTGCAGCAGTCAACAAGCCCCATCCTTTGATTTGTGCTGCTTAATATTCAATGGAGATGAAATGTGGGGATCAGAGAGAAATGCTGTTAAAATAGATTTTTACCAGTGTTGGATTTATTGTGTATAATTTTAACAGTGACCTTTTAAACAAAGCCCGTGTCCCATTTCATTTGAAAGACCTGAAGAGTGAGAACGCTTGGAAGATTTGTGTCTGTATAATGATAGACACAATATGAGAGAAACAAAGGCAGGACACTAAAATGACATCATTAAATTAAACCTCTGACTAAAAAGGTCTGAAGATAAGGTTTCTAGATAATAAAAGCAATACAGGGACGTTAAGAAAGGAATAGATGTGTCTCTGTCAGCTGTTTAGGTCTGAGAAGTAAAGAAAAATGAAATATTTACAGTAAAGAAAAAATGAAATATTATATGATGCAATGCTTGTAATGGTTTCGTTTGTTTTAGCACAGATTTGTCACAAATTGCTGTGATTTCTCTTCTTTTTAGTACTTCTCAATTCTTTCTTTGAGGTGTGCCACTTTTCAAGATCACCGTTTGGGAAGTTTTTTTGCCAGTTAATATTGTTCTCCCACCATTTCTGTGCTCATACAACAAAAATAAAGTAATATATATATAAAAAAAAACCCTTTGATAAACAATGAGCCAGAAAATGGTTCCTCTAAGTCTTGCTCTGGTAAATAGCAGCTGAGGATACAGGCCTTGTCCCTGCCTTTGCAATTTTCACCCGAAGATTTTTGTGTACAATAAGAAACAAATCAACATTTGAAAGTTCTGGAAATACTAATTACCACTTCAGATTAAAAAAGAAAAAAAAAAGCCAGAGTAAAATTGGAAATATTCTTAACCTTAAGATGATTTTTTTTTTCTCCTGAGGGCAAAGTTTGATTAAAAATGAAATGATGGTTTTCTTTTTGTAGCAGAAGAATATTTTATGTCAGCAGAAACATTTTTCAGGTGCTTTGTGTGTGTTCAGACATTTAAAAATGTCTTTCAAAACTATGCAATGGTTTCATGTATTATAGATAAGACTCAATCATATAGTGGATACAGAAGTAGCTGCAAAAAGTGCAAGCAAAGCATCTTTTCAGGTGTCTTGAACATGGCTCCTGTCTGCTTCAAGCCAAGATGACAGAGCAGCCCATGTGTTCAGTAACCCTGAACAAGCAGTTCATCCTTGCATGGCTGTAGTTTCAAAACATTAATGAAAAGTCCCACTTTCATGGTGAGATCCTGTTTTACTTTGTTTTGGCAAACCTGCACTTAGTTCAGTTTGTGAAGCAAGCCCCATGCCCCTTTTTGGTATTTTATAAATATAGTAAACTAAAATTGTATTTTCTTTCTGTGGTATTTCTGTATGCCTTCTGCTCTGTTTGTGGCTCAGGAGAAACTGCTCAGGATGTCTGTTCCATCCAGGTAATGCTGTCATGATCTGCATGTTGATATAAAAGCCATTTCATTACATGTCATCTCTGGTGAGGTTGAAAATCGCAGCTGGCTAAGAGCATGGGCTGGAATGCCATCTCTTTCTTTGGAGGTAAAAGGTGTTTCTTCAGCTTTTGCCTGTTGTAAAACTGTAAAAATATGAAAGAAGTTGTGAGCCACTGCTTTATGAGAGTGAGAGCCATCTGATGGGTTGGGCAGAGGAAAGGATAGAGATAGACAGAAAAAAACCTTCTTACCACTGAAAAGAGCAGTAACTCACTTGCCCCTGGGGTTTTTAACATCTCTGTTCCCACTGATGTATATAAAGTTGTTTGACTGCCTGTCGTTTTTCCTGCTTTTAAATTAAGTAGGACATTTGCCTTTGGCTCAGATTAAGCTTTTATGGGCTCACATTTCATAATACTGTTGAGGTCTCCTGAATTTTGCCAAGTGCCTGTGCCTAAGCAGACGTGTCACTGCTTTGCAGAGGAGCTGCTTCAGGCACGCTAGCAGCATCTGCTTCACAAAGGGCGCCTTGGAAACATATTCTAAATGTGTAATAACTTGGGTGTAACAGAATCCAGAGGTGTTTGGGTATGTCAGAACTGAAAATCGGCTTTGGAAGGTTTTACAGGGATGGGGATCCTTCTTGAACTTCAAAAAACTAGAATTGCAAAGGTTTGTTTTATTTTAAATGTACTTCCTTTATATTCTTTTGAAGGTATTTTTAAATACCCCCCTTTCCTCCTTTCTCCCTTCACAAATCTTCATTACTCTGCTTATTTATCTCACCAGTAATGCTCCGAGTTTTTATTGGTGAAAAGGATTTGGGGAATCTTTTGTTTAACTGGTACAAGGGTATCCAGCAGTTTTTCAACACAAAATTGCTACTAGTTCCTTAGCCCCATCAGCAACGGTTGCAGTTGGAGCAGACAATGAAATATTTGTAAATCTCATTTCTCTCACTTCCTTTCCCAGTAAGATAAAAATCAATTACTTGCATTGTTGGAGAAAAGAACAAGATGGTGTTGGTTTAAAAAATAAATACCTGATGAGCTAACGCTTTTTGGTGCCTTTATTACCCTGATGTCACTTCCTCTTAATCATGGAGTTAGTGTTGTAAAGCTATCAAAAATGTTGGAGTAATCTGATTTAGGAAATTTCAAAAATGAGTTTTGCTAACACTAATGGTAAGTTTGTGTCTGTTCTCCAACTCTTGAACCAGTCCAAATGCTTTCTTTAATAATGAGATGGAAACATTTCAGTGGCAGCATCTCTGCAATTTTTGCAGCAAGTGACAGCCCCAGGCATTTTTTTAATTAGCACCTTTTTGAAATTGTTAGCTGAATTAGTCAAGTATGAAATAATCTTGCCCAAATGATTATCTGCAAATTGCACTTTGAACTTTGCATCTGTCTCAATGTGTGGACACAATGCTTATTCTGATAACTGCTGTTACCTGGATTGCATATCTCGCTTCTAGCAAATTCATGGTGCATAATCTGAATGAAACGTGGCATACCTTTATAAAATTCATTTTTAAAATGCCTGGCAGCTGTTTGGTACTGGCATTTATAATACTACTGTTTTCAAGTGTAGTCAACAGCACTTTTTCCTTGTTACCTGCAAGAGAAAACTTGATCTCGTGTATTTCATCAGTATAAATCATTATTTTTTGTTATTCTGGGTGTATGTGGCTGGAGTTAAGGTGCCTGTGCTGGGCCTGTAAGAGCTGTAATCCCAATTAGAAACTAATGCTGAGTTAAGCTGTGAAATTGGTATCACAAGGCGTTATTGTCCTCACCTTTGGAGTTGTTTGTTGAATTCATTATTTCACTCTTCTTGCATAGAAATATATAAGAACCTAATACTGTACTATAATAATTTTAATACTGTAAAATATTAATCCATATGTAATATAACAGTGTTACTGATAAACATTGCCTAAGAGATTTTTCTGGGCTAAAGAAGCTATACATAATCTTGTCACATTTTTACCCATGCTAGGCACAAACACACCATGCTCATACCTGTCCAAGCCCAGCTCACTTACAAGCAACCTTTCTGCAACCATTCCTTTAGCCTGCTTGATAGGACAAGAGGAAATGGCCTCTGGTTACGCCAGGAGAAGTTTAGATTGGATATGAGGAAGAATTTCTTTACTGAAAGATGACGTTTGGCACCATCTTCATCCTATGCAACTCAGTGTTCACATGACTTCAGGGGGAACAGAGCTATTCTGATGGCCACTGACCTTAGCACCCTGGCTTTTCTGGCACCAGCCCACGCCCTTGGGGTATGTGAATAGAGCCCAAGGTTTGCCTGTCCAGCCTTTGACCTTCCAGTGTCCCTTTCTGATTGTTTTTCCAGGGGCTCCTTTCAGAAAAGCTCAGGAAGTTAAGATCTTAATTGTTAATAAATCAGTAAGCCCCCCGCTGGAATTTAGGAGATCAGGACAGGTTCTTTTGCTCTAGGTGAGCTATGTTAGAGGCGTTACTTCTTGATACTGAAGGAAACAAAAGATGGGGAGTGGAGATCCACTGCAGACTGTAAGACTATGTATTTAGAAGTGCACATTTGGGTTAGCATCCCTTGTGGCAGAAATGACATTTCTCAAACTGTTTCACAAAATGTTTCTGAACTTTGGGTGTTTTCATTGCAAGAACTGATGCTTTTTCTCTGATCAAACCTGTTTCCAAATGCTGGAAAGAACATCTGGAGTCATTTGGCTGCCCCAAGGCAAGTGTGTACGTTCCTTGTGCTAGCCAGGTCAGGGTGGCTGCTAGCCTGAGTGTTACACAACATGAGCCCACATAGGAGGTGTCTGCAGATCTGGCTCAGTGTCCCAGGACATCTCTTTCTGGATGTGACTCTCAATGTGCTTGTGGCAGTTCTGAAGTGACAGAGGTGACAAATCCTGAGGCAGTATGTGAAGAGGCACCTGTCTTTCTGTGAATATTAAATATGAGGAACAGGAATGCCCACATGGCATAGAAGCAAACAAAAAATGCAAACACTTAAAATCCTTGAATTTATTCAGACAGGCACATAAAAATTTGGACAACTGAAGTTTTCTGTTCTCATATGCATCTCATCCTGTAAAAAATCAACTGATTGATACCCTTTTAGATTTTAAAATACTCAGGGTTATTGCAGCTTTACTGCCTTTTATGCCATTGTCTGGAGACAATTTTTGTTTGTTTACATCTGAGCTTAAAATTGCATTGCAGTACTGCATTTAGCTATGGTAGCAGATGTTGGTGACATTTTCTAGAGCATAAATAACAGCTGTGAGCTGTCAAGTCATAATTCTGCCAGGGCATCCTTCTTACAGTTTGTCAAACTAAAAGAGCAAGTCTTGAGTGACAAATATATGTGTATTTGCCAGGAGTTTATTTCAGGCATTGCTGGGTACCCACTGCTTTCATGGAGCCTAAGTATCATGGGGTGTAGATGTTGGAACAATGAACTTGAAGGTGTCCTAACACCCAGAGCCATTCATACATCTGAGAAGATGCATCAGCCCTTGTGTCAAGTGTCCAAATGAGCTTCACAGATCTGCCGAGGTGAACAGGGTATTGCTGTCTCAGGGAAAAACTGGCCAACTCACATGTTTTAAATCAAGTTCAAAAGGGCTTATTGATTTATTAACAACAAGTAACTGTATGCATACAAAAATGTGTATTTCATATTTTCTTAGATTTCTCAGTGCGTGATCATAACCTATGGATTAAAAGAAAGTACTTAAAAGGCAGACAAAGTGTCTGCCAGCCTTTCTGGGAGTCAACAAAACAGAAGCAAAATCAACTTCATCTTTTTAAAAAATGGCCTAATAAGATTGTAGTAGCTTACTACCTTGTAGTGAAAAATTTAGTGTTTGTTGAAAAATATTCCATAAGAAAAAATCTATTTACATTATATTTTAAATATATAGGTACAATAGTCTATAAGGTGTAATAAAATATTGCTATACGAATGAGTATTCAAGTGTTCCTGAAAAAATCTGTTAACTTCATCTGTTTAAAAAATGGCCTAATAAGAAGACATTTTACTTCCTGTAGTGCACTTTTCCTGCAACCATTTCAATAGATTAATCTAAAATGTTCTGTACTGTACCTGCAAGAGAACGTAAATAGGATGTTGAGCCTTTTCTCTCACTAGATGGCATTGTTACCCTCAAAACAGCGACAGCCACAGACGGCTTTTTCAAACACATAAGATGTAGGGACTCAATATACAAAACAGTGGTGTGTGAAGAAAAACTTGGGTTAAGAAAACAGGATTCCAGAACTTGGTGTTTCAGCAAAGGGATGAAGCACACCAAGAAGACCAGAAGCAAGGGTGAAAGGAAAGAAACGATGACTGAGACCTGGGTGTTCATAGCACAGACAAGGTAGTAAGCTACTACAATCGATAGGAGGAAACAGGTGGGTTTTAGGAACAATGGGGAAAAACAAAAAACAAAACAAACAACAAACTTTTTATCTGAAAAGAAGTATTAAAGACTTTGTGAACCACATGAGAGCAGAGTAGCTGCCTGCTTTTAGCACTAAACAGTGCCAGCCCAGCCTGATGGAACCCATTGGATGTCTTAGAGCCAAATCCACTCAAAGAAAAAACATCACCCAGGGGCTCCAGCTGAAGAGGAGGCTCATCAGCGCCAAATTAGTATGGAAGTTAAGGAAGGATGTTCAAGGACTCAGCTGGAGAGTCTTTTCAATAAGTCAAAGATTTTCCTGTGTGTCAAGAAGATTTCTTGGCTCTTCTGGATGCAGCTAAATTGACCCTCCAATGACCTTTGGAGCTGTAAAGATGTTCCTGAGAAGCAAATGTATACATTTTAGGAAAAGTGAGTTTTACAAAATTTTGGAAAACATCCTAACAAAGGATACCCCATGGAACTGTCCTGCACAGTTTTGTTTTTTTTGTCTTCATACTCGTAGGTATGTATTATTGTCAGGACAAAGTGTTTAGTTTTCATTTTTCATTTGTAAGGAAAAATATTTGACCAAAGCAAGTCTAAACACAAAGTTCTTATCCAGCTGTTATTGCCTTCATCTTGGTTGTGGCTTATAAAATATGTTTTTATTTAAATGTGAAACAAATACATAGACTCCCTAGTCCTGTATCTGCTCACACCTAGACCTCTGATGCATAAGGTGTGCAATAAACTGAAGAATAAATGTTACAGGGACCCCGCTTCCTGTGTGATACAGCTTTAAGAAGCCATCTCAGGACTCCAGTGATGACACAATAGACGAAGTGACAAATTCTATTCTAGTTCTTGAAGTCACTGGGACCCAGCAGCTGGCCTTAACCTCTTAATTAGGTCCAGCACAAGGCAATGGAAGGAAGAGGGTAAGCTCGTTTTCATCTTATCTTTCTTCCTCTACTTTCAGTAACAACAAGTTCTGGGTAATATCATCCTTCTGGGATCTGAGCACCATGACTTCAAGGAAAATACTGGCAAAATTAGACCCATCTTTTCAAAATTCTGAGGTTCACTGCTTTCTCTGCAAATCCATAGAAAATACCAAAAGTGCAGCACAGATGCCAAGGAGCTCGTTACAGTAGTATGAAAGTTTCTAGAAGATGTTTTGGAAAATGGTAAAGAGAAGACAGCTGATCCACAAATAGGTAATCCACATTAACAAACAAACAAACAAAAAACCAGAACAAAATTTAGGGCTATCAGAGGGGGTGATGAAGCAGATTATTGAAAAAACAAGACAGGGTTTTGATTTTCTAGCTAAAGGTGAAAATCAGAAAGCAGTTGATAAGCTGACCAGTGTTGCTAAGCTGAATCCATACCTTGCCAGCTCACACATCAGCAGAGCCAGTGTCTTTTTGCAGCTGCAAGAGCAAACTATGGCCATTAGTGATTGTGACAGAGCTATTAAACTCAACCCCAGTTAAGCACAGGCCTAGAAATGCCAAGGAAAAGCCCTCCAGCTTTTGAAGCTTTTAAAAGAGGCTGCCCCATAACACTTCCTTGGCTTGTTAATGAGATTCTGAGGCTCAGGCAAAGTTTCAGAAGGAGGAGGAGCCCAGTGAAGAGCTGAGGTGGGATGAGAGTGAGTTGGAGACAAGATAACGAAGGGGAGAATGAGTCAGGAGAGGATGAACCCCCAGAGACGGGAGATGAGAATTTGGAGGTAACCAGCAGTACGGTGAAGGAGGCTGCTGAAGAGGAAAAGGCAGCTTTTCATGGGGTGGGAAGAGGTGAATTTCAAAAAGCTATTCAGCTTGTTTTCAGACTGAACCCACGGCTTAGTACTTTGGATGGCAACTGAGCCAATGTCTTTGTGCAGTTGAAAAAGCCACATGCTGCCACCAGAGACCGCGACAAAGCCATAAAGATCAACCCGAATTCTGCACAGCCATACGAGCAGAGAGGGAAAGCGTTTCACCTCCTGGGTCACTGGCAGCAGTCTGACAAGATGGAGTATGATGAAGATACCAATGACATGTTGGAGGAGGTTCACAGAGGAGTCCAGACAATCACCAGGCACCAAAAAATGTACGAGGAGAAACAAAACGCAGAACAACCACTGGATGCATTGCCAAGGGTGGGGAAATCCATGGCAGAAGAAGAGCGGGATCAGCTTCTGACTTCTCAAGAAAAGGAAAAAGTGCAGCCTCAGAATGCCCAGCAGCATGAACAGGTTCACCTCTGGACCTCACAGGAACCTGATAGTGAGTGTTCTAGGGAATCTGAAGAGCAAAAGCAATATCCAGTAGAAGAGAACAAGTTTTACATGGAAGTTCCATGTAGAACTGAAGGAGAGGAAATGCCCAGTGTGGAACCAAAGAGCAAGGACAGTGACCTCAATTCTGAAAATGAAAGATCGACTGAGAAGGATGAAGATCTTGAGAAAATGGGAGATGACAACTTGAAGACAGCTAACAAGATGATGAAACGGGCCATTGAAAAGGAAAGGGAAGCCTTTAATGCACTGAGAGCAGGTGAACTTCACAAAGCTGTTGAGTTGTTCACTGATGCCATCAGGTTCAGCCCAGAACTTGCAGTCCTGTATGTCAGCCGAGCCAGTGTCTACCTGAGGCTGCGCAAACCAATAGCTGCCATAAAGGACTGTGACAAAGCAATCAGAATCGACCCTGACTCTCCACAGCCCTACCACTGGCGAGGGAAGGCATTCCAACTCCTGGGTCAGTGGCACAAGGCTGCTAGAGACCTTGAACTGGCCTGCCAGCTGGGTGATAATGAAGACACCAGTTCCATGCTAACAGAAGTTCAGAGAAGAATCCAGGAAAGAAAGCAAAGGGAAGGTGATGTTGCGGATGTAGCAGAGAGGATGAAGAAGGAACCAGAGGAAGCAGAGTTAAGAACTAACAAAGCCCCCAGATATAAGG
Organism: Caprimulgus europaeus; assembly: GCA_907165065.1. Next base: position 2,821,640 of record OU015530.1, read on the forward strand.
AAAGAATTAAGGAAGAAGCCCTGGAGGAACAAGAAAGCTTTCAGGAGAAGGATGAATCTTGGGAAGAGGCAATGAAGAAAGAACAGATACAAGCTGAGCAGATGATTTTAGCTGAGCAGAACACACCACAGGAGGTGACAGAGCAACAAGAGAGTCTGAAACAAAAGCCATTGCAGGAGGTAGGGTGGTACCTGGAACTTGAGCAACAGTTGATTGCTTTGCAGATGGAGTTGTTACAACAGTTTAAAACTCAACTGATGGGGCTGAAGGAAGAGGAGAAAACACCAAGGAAAGTTATGGAGCAACAGGAGGATGCACAGAATAAGTTTTTGGAAGAAGAAGAGCAGAACCAGTTGAAGACTCTGCAGGAACTGAAGATAGCTCAACAGCATGCTTTGGTAGGACTAATAAAAATCCAGAAGAAATCCATGGAAGAACGTGAGAGAGCTCAGAAGAAGCCTCTGGGAGGAAAAGAGGGAGTTGAAAAAGCCCTAGAGAAGCCAGCAAGAGCTCAGAAAAAAGCCTTGGAAGAATTGGAGATGGCTCAGAAAAATTCTCTGAAGGAACTGGAGAAAGCTTGTAGAAAGGTCCTTCAAGAGCAAGTAAGAGTTCTGAGGGCTACATTAGAACAGAAGAGAGCTCAGAAAGCTGTAGAGGAACTGCAGCTATTGCAAAGAAAAGCTGTGGAGGAGCAGGTGAGAGCTCAAATGAGAGCCGTCAGAGAACAAGAGAGAGCACGGGAAATCCTGAAAGAACTTGCAAAGACACAGCAACGAGTCTTAGAGGAGCAGGAGAAGGCAAAGAATCAGCAAAAGGAAGCTAATAAAATCTTGGAAGAACTGGAGAAAGCAAAAAAAAAGGCCCTAGAAGAACTCGAGGGTGCTCAGAAAGAGCTCCTCTGTGAGCAAGAGAAAGCTCAGAAGAAAGCCCTGGAGGAACAGGAGAGGGCTCGGAAAGCCCTGGAGAAATCTCAGGAAGACAATGGTGGAAAGCAAGGGAACTTTAAGGAGAAAGTCCTTGTGCAATGGGAAAAAGCCAAAAAAAAGCTTCCTGAAGAAGAGGGGCAATGTCAAAAGAATGCTAAAGAGACTGGGTCAGTCTGCAAAATATTCTCTGAAGAATTGGAAATAGCTCAGAGGAAGGACCTGAAAGAAGAAGCAACATTGACTTTGCAAGAAGGGAGAGACTGGGAGAGGGAAGCAGAAGAACAGAGTGCCGGTCCAAAAGCCGTGCTGGAGGAAGAGCTGAGTCCTGTGGGAAGTGCAGCCCAGCCAGAAAGTTCACCGAGGGCACCCGCAAAGTCCATCTGAGATTTCTCTGAATTGAAGTGGTTCTCAGAGGGGTAATTTCTTGTCTGACCTGGTGACAAACCAAGGGAGAAACATTTGCTGAAGATCTGAGCTCAATTTGGAATCCTTTGTGAGTGCTCTTTCCTTTAAAGTAAAATTTCAAAAGCAGACATGCAGAATTGGTACTTCATTTAAACTGTACTTTTTTAAGCAAATATTTGAAGCGTTTCCCATACTGCGCTTTGACCCACATACAAGCTCACATGACCTTCCAAAAAGCTTCCCAGTTGCTGTGGTTCAGTTCTTGTGCTGGTTCAATTTCTTTCTCTCTCTGTACATACTTAACACTTTTCATGGCTCCTTATCCAGGAGAATGAGGGATTAGGGGTTAAAAAGGTGGTGGGAATCATTGCTGAGAGGGAAGAGTAGGCATTTACAAGGGGGTTCCAAATGGCAGAGTGAATTTGTGGCATGGAGACAAAATTAAATGGTGTATTGCTTCTGACATACAGGAGCTTGACAGTAGGATGATGAGTATGGTCTCTGTGCCCCCTTCTTTCTGTGTGTGTGTGTGTGGGGAAAAACCCAATTCTCTTGGAGAAACACATAGAGGCTGCAGGGTGTTTGTTTTCTCAAGTAACCTGCAGCATCCCACCACACCCTGCAGGATCAGTGAACCAGAATGTCTCTGCCTAGTTGAGGGGAAGATTTGAGGAAAAGGTTGGCCAGAGCACATTTTAAAGACTACTGTTACTTTTGTAGATCTGGTAATATTGCTCATACTCTTGGACAGCTTCCACTCCAGGCTTGCCAAGTCTCCCCTTTCTTCCTCCTGCTCTCATTTCTGTTTCTATTGATGAGTTTTAACCTCTGCTCATCTTGGGGAAAACCCCTTGTTGATAAGGACTGCAGCTTTCCACGTGTGTGGATTTGCAGTGAACCAAATGGGATTTATTTCTTCAGTCTTTTGGGGTCAAATTAAACAGCTGCAGCCAATCCTACTAATTAAGCAGAGGTTTTGCAAGCTTGGGGGCTGTTAAACCAAACTGCCAGGTAGGTGATATGGCTCAGTATAAGCTATAATTTAGATTATAGCTTTGTTTTGGGGGCTCTGGTACATGCTTTGTCCGCTCTCGCGGGCTGTGTGATGCAGGCAGTTCTTAAATCCAGCATCTTAGACTGACAGTAATGCATCTGTGATGGAAAAAATGAACTGTGACCCCTGAGGAAAAGGATTATCCCCTAATCCCATGAAGGTGGTGGAGAAGCTCTGTTAAGCCAGCTGTGCTCCTTGGCAGGGCCAACTCGTCTGGAGCATCTCTCTGGTGGCACTGTGCAGCCTGGGGCTCGGCACAGATATCGCTGTGAGAACAGAGACCGCACTGCTGAACTTGTCACTGTTTTGGCTGAGTCTGCTCTTTAGTAGTTATAAAATCATGGTTCCAGCTGTGATGTGTGATCTCAGATGTGGGTGGGATTTATCACGGAAACAATTCAATTTTGGCTGCCTTGCTGGATAATAGTTCGTATCATGAGTGAGAAAGTTGCATCAGAAAGCAACATGAGCTGACCACTGGAAAATGGAAACTAATACTGTCAATATAAGAAGGACATCACCAAGCCATGACTTCTACACACTGTTGAAGATGATCTGATATATTGACTCTCTCTATCAACACCCTCAGCAGTTGAAATACTGAATGTAAATAATCTTTCCTTACCACAAGAGAGGGCAAATAACTTTTGGTTTCTGTACCATCATTTCTTCTGATGTTCTTGTCTGTGTGATTTGATGTCTTCTGTCTCCTTTCAAGACCCTAAAAACTTGGGTAGGTTAAAATATAAATGATACTGAATTTTAATTCTGCTCAGTTTAGAACTAATCTAGAATACTTCTGCCTTGCTGACTTGGACAAGAATGAATTATTGAGCCAGTCTGTGTAGCCACAGACACGTTATTATCTCACACGAGGTTGAGAGGCTGGGAGTGAGAGCCTTCCAAGAAGGCTTCTTTTCCATGAGGTATCTCAGATTTTATGCAGAAACTCTCTGCATGCCAAAGGCTGATTCTCTCCTAGTTCCTATTCCATATTCTGTAAATAAGAAAGTGATTTTGAGTGGGGAATCCATGAAAGACTGAGTAGAAGCAGAAATCTTTCTTGCTCCTTGGCAGGATCCTTGGAGAGCAGTTTGGTGTCACCTCTTGGAGAAACTTGTTTTCCCATTCCTCATTTCCTACTCCCAATCCATTTTTACCAGGGAGGATGGAGGACTGGAGTGCCACATTAATGGAGAATTGAGAGAGCCCTTGTCTAGCTCGTGAGTTCCTCTAGATAATGAAAAAAAGTTTTGTTAAATCTAAAGGGTTTTCATGCTAAGAAAAATTGATTAATTTTTAATTGAGACCATGTAATTCTTTGGAAGTTTCTGTGTTAATCTGGGCAAATCACAACATGTGTTTCCCAGCTTGCAAAGTCTTGTTCTGCAGATTTGATTTTTTTTTGTTTTTTCCCCAAATGGAGGTAACTGTAATGTACAATAGATTTCAGGGCACTCTGTTCATACTGAATTATTTATACAGCCCTGTTTTGGTTTAGAAGGCAGTATCTCTGTATCAAGCAATGCAATACAGCCTGAGTCACAACCTAGGACAAAAACCCTGGGTTATTTGAAAGTAGAAAGGTGTGTTAGGTAGGCAAGACATCCTGATCTCTAAACTATAACTACAGTAGGACAAAGGAATTGGTGTTCCTGCTTGTGGTGGTTTTAGCCTGCCTGGCAGTCAAGCACCAAACAGCCACTTGCTCCCTCTCCCCCTCCTGGGAGATGGCAGAGAGGATCAGAAGGGTCAAAGTGTGAGAACTCGTGGGTTGAGATAAAGCCAATTTAATAATTGAAATAAAATTTAAATTAAAATAATTATGATGGTAACGATAGCAATGGAATATACAAAGGAGTGAGGCACAGTGTAATTGCTCACCACACACTGACCAATGCCCCACCCAGTCCCCAACAAGCAATCCCAGAGCACAGACAACCCCAAAACTGCAAACCTGGAAGAGAGAGAGCTTGAGAGATCCCCAGAGCTTTCCAGCTCACCCTCATTAACATACTGAACATGACATATGGATATCATATGGAATATCCCATTTGGCATATTCAAATACTAATTTGGGTTTGCTAATTTTACTATTCCCCCCCCCAGTCCTTTGCACCTGCAGACCAGCAAAACATGGGGAGGTCAGAAAGTCCTTCATCTTCCAGTGACAGTTGAAAACATTGGTATGTTATCAGTGTTCTGCTCCTAACAAATCCCAGCTGAAACCAGAACACAGTGCTGTTCTAGCGACTAAAAAGATGATTAGCTCTATCCTAGCAAAACCAGGACACTGCTACAACAGCAGTGGGTTTTTAATCATTGTAGTGACCAGCATTAGACAGATTTTGGGTTAAACACTAAGGGGGAAAAAAAGCCTAATAATAAGAGAAATTGACTGTGAGCAGTGTGGCCAGCATACTATCAGCTGAGATATTAAACAGGTTAGATGAAATGTCAGGTGTAATGATGCACTGAGTATGATGTGGTCTGATAGGGTGACCCAAGCACTCTCTCTTCATGGTCTCATTATCCAGGTCCTGTTATGGACCAGTGCTTTTACCACATCAGCTGATTTCTTCACTTTGCACGAGGTTTTGTCATTACCATCTATTATTTGGCGGTTTGAGTATAGCAAAAACGTCTCAGACAAGGACAATCTGTTGTATCAAATGTGTGTGTGTTGTCTAGTGTAGTCCCTGCAGCAGCAAACCTCTGTGACCCTCAGGGTGAGATACCAGTCCCCCAGGTATGGAGCATCCCTTGGAGAGCTGAAGGGAAGGATTGGCTGGGAGAAGCCCACAGGCAAGTGGCAGGGGTTCCCCAGAGGTCCTGCCTTTGAGGACTACAGGCAGCACTTGAGATACATTTTTAGTTGGAGATAAATGGATGTAAGGGTAGATCTTGGGCATTTACTAAGCTTTCCACACCAGGTATCATTTTGCTGGAAATGCATGAGTCCATGACAAAATCCTGATGAAAGAGGTGGGTGTCATGGTACAAAGGAACACCTGGAAGGGTGGAAGATGAGACAATCCTGCTTTGAGGAGAGGTAGCAGCAGGTAGTTTCAGTGGTGTGGAGTGTGTAGGTGAATGCCAGCAAAAATTTTCTGCGTGGTCCTTGAAAAAAAGAGAAAATTATCAAAGGAACATAAACTTGCTGGCTTCAGTTCTGGCTCTACACAAAGAAATCTTCTGGTTTGGGTATTTATTCTACCTTGTTTCACCTTTACCTAGTATTTGAATCTTTGGTAAGAGTATATAAATTAAATCATATAAATTAAATCCTTACTGGATGTGTGAACCTGCCAACATCTGCACCATGCCAAGTTTGGTTGGACCGCTGTCTGCAAATCCAGCCCCCCAGTAACCAGTCACAGGACTTTGACCTCACTGCAGGAACTGGCAAAAAAACCAAAAGGGAGTTGGAAATGAGGAAAACCTCCCATCATGCAGGTAGGCAGTTGAGAAAATAACCTTGTTGCCATAAATGGAAGCACACCTTTGCTAGGGCTCGGGAGGTTTGCATATTGCAACTTGTCGGAACTTGCCGGCTTGAGTGGAGTTACCTTGGTATTAAGGTAAAGAACACATATAGCAAATCAAGTGATGGAAAAAAATATCCTCCTGCCACACACATACCATCTCATACAACATTTTTCCACGCTTGTATTATGTTTTTGTCAATTGAAGTCAGTTTTCCTAGGGGCTGCTGGGTTTAGAGGTTTTATCCTTTTCTTTAGCTGAAGAAGAGATGCATCTTGACGGTAAAAATACAGCCTTCTCTACACTGCCCTGACATTGTTGGGGTTTTTAACCATTTTCTGAGCAGGCCATGTTTTTATTTCTGTAATGCATTACTCTTTTACGTGCAGAGTTTCCAGCTGATGGGTCAATACCGGTCAGAGCAGTGGCTTTAGTGATGTGGACGTTTGCCCATGGGGAATTGCAATCTTTAGTTCATTTAACAGTGGTCACTGAACAGACTTGTGTGAAAAATAGGAACTTGCTGAAACAAGAGGTGGTGACAGGAAAACCTGAGATGAGCTCTCTCTGAAGCTGCATTCTTAAAATATCTGAATACATTCAAATAACCACAAGAAAGAGTGTTGCAAGATTTCTATGGATACTTCCTTGCTCTTTATGGGAAACTTTTTCATTTTAAAACCTGTGGAAAAAAGATGCATGTTTGCTGTGTTCAGCATAATTTCATACTTCTATGTGCGGGAAGGAAGCTAGAGGATTAAATAACTTTGCTGGAGGCAATTAAAACAGGAGAGAAATTATCACAAACCCAAAATAAGGAGAAAAAAAACCTTCAAGTCCCACTGAAACCATTCAGAATGTTGGAGAAAAATCCCTATAAACCATGAAACCTTTTGTGCCTGTAGTTTACAGGTTTGTAACACTTAATGTAGTGCGGTGCTTGGGATATTCTGCATGGTGCTCGCCTTGGTGAATGCTGAGAGCCGATGGATGTTATTCCTGCCCCATTGTTAATTCTCTCTCTAACCTCTTGATCATGAAATATGGAAAATGCACATTTTTCCTCTCTGGAAAACAGACAGCTTCTAGGAAAACTGTCCTTTAGATGCTTGCTAGCAGGAGGTAGTCCCAGCAGATGGGAGATAACAGCAGTGAGCTGGCTGGGGCAGTGTTGGTCAGGAGTAGACAACCTACTCTCTGTTTCAACACAGCTCTGAGCGCTTCTGCTCTGCTCTGCCTTGCCCTGAATTCTTCAGCAACCCTTGGGCTAGTCATTTGTTTGTCTTGAGAAACACGGGGGGATTATTTCTTTAAATTTTTGGCCACTCTGATGCTTTGTAACTTCCCAGAAAGGGCTTTTGTAGGTTTATTTGATTTTTTACCGCATTTGACTTGAACTGTAATCAATTACTGCATTAGAAATGGAACAAGTCCAAGTTAAAAAACAAAACAAAACAAAACAAAACAAAAAACCAAACCCAAAACACTGACCTTGTAAGCTTTTATTAAACACTCATTGTCTGGGTCCAGCATTCCCACATTGAGTGTGACCACACTGGCAGGAAATCTGCCTGTGAGGCTGCTCCTGCTGCAGCTGAGCAATAAACCCAGCGCTGGAAGGAGGAGGGAGGCAGAGCCCCGTTCACAGCAGAGGGGACAAACACGGCACGTCGGCTCTCTAAAGGGATCGTGCCCTTTTGTGGGCTCTTTCTACTGAATGCCAAAAAAAAGTCATCACTAAGCTGACTGACCTTTTCTGGGGAACAGGGGATTTCTTTTTTATTTACTGTGCTGTAGGCACTAAGAAATAGATTCAATAGGTTCTTTGATTTCCTGGTGTCCTGTGTGTTTATTCCACCTTGTCCAGCAGCTCTGATGTTATTTGCAGGTTTTGTAGGATGCTACTAATCCTGAATAATTCACTTGTGGTGGCTGTACTATTTTAACATTCAGTTTTGTAACAGTGCTGTGAAGAACTGAAAACTCAGGCTCTGTAAGAGATCATAATCCATTTTTTTGGTGGTGGTGGTTTTTAGTTTTCAACATTAGTGAAAAAATGCTTTTGTTTCCTACCTTTTTTCCAACTTTGAACTCTGCTGTGCATCCAAAGGGATATGCCTTTAAACAGACTGTGAGAATAATCTTGCTTTCTGTGGAGAGCCTGCCTACCCAGTTATGCTTTTGAATTAACTTCTGCATCAAACCTGTACCAGGCTGATTTTCCTGTCACCCACTCAAGCTAAGCCTGGGATTTGCTGATCAATACACTTTGTTTCTGGCTTAGGGCAGGGCGAGTCATACATTTGGAGCTTGACCAGCTCATTTTCTAAAGTCTAGCAGACTATTTCATATTTGTTTTGGTTCAGCCCTGCTTTTATGAGCTGCAATGAATAAATATAATAGGATAGCCAGTTACAATGGTTATTTATGTACGTGAGTAGAAGTGTGGTGTGAAAAGGGTGCCATTTTCCAGTCCCATCTTCTGCACATGAGCGCTGTGGGACTCTGGATGGGCCAGCAGCCCTTTCCCTCTGCTAGGCAGTGCTGGTTCTGTAAGCATTGAAAGATTAAATGCCATTTCCATATTACAAGTGAGAAAATGCAAACATGTGTTAAGAAAGTCAGTGTCAGAGCTTTATAATAGAAGTTCTTGGTGGTTTGCTTTGTCATCTTACGTGGCTTTAGATAAAGGGTGAGGGCTATTAAAGAAAAAAATCAACGTGACCTTTTCCTCCTCCCATCTAGATCTAGATCTGTGCCTATTTAGGGAGTGTGCTTATGCCTGGAATGAAAACAGTTTACTTCTGGAAGAGCATGTTGTTAAAACTGTGGTGCTACAGAGGCTCTAAGAAATCTTAAAAACTCAGGCTTGAATTGAATCTGCAGTTTCTCAGGATCCACCAAACTCACAGCTCACCCGTAAAACGCACCAGTTTATGTAAATATGGAAATGTCCCATGGGCAGGTGTTTCAGCTCACAGGTGAATACATACATATATATCTCTGCTCTTGTCCAGATCCTGTGAGTCAAGGTCCCAAACCTTTAGAACTGTGTTGGCATCTAATTCTCATGTGGCTGTAGAGGAGGTTTTTTGTCTGAATATTTTTTCACAAGCTGAACCATAGACCCCCAGTTCCCCAGCTGGGCTGCAGGCACAGAAGTACTTGCCAGCTTCACGAAAAGGTTGCTGATACCAGTACTCTCAGCACCTCACAGTCTCTGTGCATGTATGCTGAGGTGGGGGTCTACCACCACTAATGCAGATGACACCAAGCTGGGCAGGAGCCTTGATCTGCTGGAGGGTAAGAAGGCTCTACAGAGGGATCTGGACAGGCTGGATCAGTGGCCCAAGGCAAATTGTATGATTTTCAACAAGGCCAAGTGGCAAGTCCTGCACTTGGGTCACAACAACCCCATGCAAGCTATAGGCTTAGGGAGGAGGAGTGTGTAGGGAGGTGGGGGTTGGTCTCTTCTCAAGTAACAAGTGACAGGACAAGAGGAAATGGCCTCAGGTTGCACCAGGGGAGGTTTAGATTGGATATTTGGAAAAATGTCTTCACTAAAGGGTTGTCAAGTATTGGAACAGGCTGCCCAGGGAAATGGTGGACTCACCTTCCCTGGGGGGAGTTAAAAGACCTGTAGATGTGATGCTTAGGGACATGGTTTTGTGGTGGACTTGACAGTGTTGGGATTATGGTTGGACTTCATCTTAAAGGTCTTTTTCCAACCAAAATGTTTCTATGATTCTAATGGTGGCTGCATGGTAACATCTAATCTTTCCTCATGTATAATTAGTATAAAACAGGATTCAGTCCACCGATGTAATTGCCTTGAAGCTTCCCTCTGATATCCACTGCAGCTTGGTCCCCCAGCCCTCCCCTACTCTACCAGACTGAGGAATTTAAGTCAATCAGGTTTCCCTCTGAAGTAGCACATGCCTCGGGCCGGACTCAGACCTTCAGTTACAGATATGTTTCACACGCACGGCACGCTCTGCTTTTGTTATGTGCTAATTGGATTGGCAGCGTCTCCTAAATGAGAAGTGATCGGCAGCAGCAGGCGTGGGTGAGGAGGTGACATCTAGATGGCAGTGTTACTTCAGGAGAACATCACAAGTCATCCCAGTTCTGCGTGGATGGAGCCCGGCTGACCTTACTTAGCAGGAGGAGAGCATGCCAAGAACTTATCTCGTACAACCCGTTAGTAAGCTTCAAGGTTTCTTGAACCTTACAACAGTCATTTTATGTCTTTTTACAAACCTGTTCCACCTGTCTGCAGCTTGTAAATATTTATTCTGTGGCTTATTAAATTCCCAGGCCTCATAAAAGGCATTGATCTGTTTTGCTTAACCATTTCTCTGACAGTCTCCTAGTGTAAAGCGCACCATGATATTAAATTATATTGAAGTCTAAACCCTAGGTTCACATTAATGCATTCATTATATATATTATTTTTCATGCTAATATCTAAATAGTTTATTTTGTAAGTGACAAGCATTACTAAGTACTTCTGTTTAATTTTTACCTTTCTCTAAAGTCTGTGCACTTATGATAGATATTTCTTGATCTCCAAGCGTATGAATCCCTGCCAAATATTGTCTGTCTTCTGTTTTATTTTATTTTTTTTTAAAGAGTGAGTCTCATACTAGCATCCGGAAAAGTCCCTGTGGTCACAGCTGTGTCATGCCATTGATATTCAGCTCAAGCACTGCAGAGCCCTTTCAAGTATTTCAGCAACGTCCTATGTTATTCTAAACCTCTGCAAACTTGGTGCCTACCTCCATTTAGACATGTGGATGTGCCTTTGGGTCTTTTGAGCCCAGAAGATGCTCACTCATGCTTTTAGGATGTGTACATTGGCTTTATTTTTGGACACATTTTCCACCTAAAACCAAAGCCACCCCACCTTTGCGGCCAGGCTGTTGTGGTTCCACACCTACCTACTCCACATCATCCTTCAGGTGATCAGACAAGTAGATCACTGCACCAAACCATGAAATCCTGGTTTTGTGGTACCTCAACTTAGCGTGAATTTCCCCCAAAAAAGTGGAATGAAGAGACATGTCTGGCAGAGTGAAAGCGATGGTAACACAGGCTGTTGTTCCGGGCTGTGGAGATCGGGTAAAGCAGGCTCAGCAACCATGTGTGTATAACATCAGGTTGTGCTTGGCTGCAGCGAGTTTTCTTGCTGTGTTGTTCTTCCCTGGATGTGCTGCTCTTTATAAAAAGCTTTCAAAGCAGCAGTCCCTGCTGCCTCATCCCTTGTCTGTGCAGTCAGGAACTCCCCTCAGACCTGTTATCTCTCGCTTTTGGTCACTTTTCAGGTCTCAATCCCCTCTCACTCCCCAGCTTTTTCTGCCCAAACAGGATTGTTCTCATCAATCGTTATTCACTGAGTTTCATAGTTTTTGTTGGTTGTTCTCGCTCCCCTGTGAGAACTTCTCTTATCTTGGTGGCAGGTTTATCCATGCCTAGCCTACTGCTCGTACTTCCAAACCAGAAATCCTGCTCAGTTGCCTTCTAAAGAGGAAAAATCAAACCCTCAGCAAACTACTTCTTTCTTTAACCTCAGTTTTATTTAACCAGCATTAACTACAAAAATATCTAAAGATATTTACACAGATTTATCCAAAGCCTGTGTATCCTGTAGCTGTTTGGTGTTCTCTGAAACAACAAAGTTATTTATCAGATGCTGTAAGAAAATATCTTTATATATCCATGAATGTGTGTGGTTTTTCTATGTCCAATTCTGATATGTACTAATGTGTATATTATCTCTGAGTGCAGATAAAATTTTGTTGATCAACCATGTTTTTCTTTTCAAACCTTGCTAAGATCAGGAAATTAAGGGTGACTCCAACGTAAATAGCAATGAAAGTTAGCAGAGCTGTGTTCCCATGGGTCTCGTTAGCTTCTTTAGAATGAGGACACAACCCTTTCCTCCTGATCCTTAAAGATAAAAATGTCATACCCCCAGTATGACAACTAATGACTTGGGGGTTTTACATAACTCTTTCCCCTTCCATTGACCCCGTAAAGATAATGAAAATAAAAATTGCAAATAGAAAGTCACATATAATAACTAATATTCTGGAAGTCTAATTTTCCTCTAAGCATTCACCAGAGTTTGAAATTTTATTTTTATTTTTTTTCCTTCTCAAAACATCTGTTGTGTCTTCTGAAATTATTTTGAATAGACCCAGGAAGGCTTCCCCTATATTTTTAAAAATTTTATTTTGAACAAAGATAAGTATTTTACTGGCTGTGACAAGAGACCACAGTCAAAGAAGCCTTTTCTAAAGGTCTTTTCCAGCATTCACTCATGAGCTTTAGGCAAAGCAGGAGCTAGCTGTGTCCATCGGTTCCTGGTGACATGGACACTTGCCTTGAGGTGTCCTGGAGTGTGTCTCCAGGCTCTAACACATGACCAAGCGCTCCCTGTGCAGCCCCAGGCATTTGGAAAAGCTCAGTCCAGCGCCAGACCTGCAGATCAAATTGCAAGTTGTGAAATTCCCCAGGCAAAGTTGTATTATTATTTTTTTTAATATATGTATATACACACACAGACATTAATTTTTTTATATATATGTATATATATGACACATAGCCTGAAAGTGCTGCAGTGCTACTGCTATATATATTTAATTTTTACATATAATTTAATATATTCTATTAAAATATTAATTACATTAATACTTTTGTTGTGTAATTAATATATTCATATTTATACATTATGTATTTTCTATATATAGCTTAGCAGTGCTAATGCTTCCACAACCTAGAGCTGTTTTGGTGCCTAGACTGATGTTCTGTTAAAGGTTAATGTGGGGCATTTCAGGGTTTATTTTTTTCTTCATTGACTTCAAAGGGTGACTGAGCAGCGCTGATTCATACTGTTGGGTACAGTTATAAAAAATTTTTAAAGATTGAATTTTCGGTCAAATTAGATTTCTGTGTTTTCATCCCTGTATCAAGAGAGTGAGATAAAAATTCTTCATGTAAAAAGAATTGGGGAGAGAATTGGAGGGGCAAGGGTAAGGAGACTCATAGGGTGAGATAAGAACAATTTAATAACTGAAATAAAATAAAACTTAAAAGGCTTTATAAAACACTGTTTGGGAACAAGCTGGTTTCAAAGGAATTTGAAAGCCATCTCACCCCTGGAGTTGTACAGGTAGCTCTGAGTGAGGGTAGCGAGACCTTTAGTGATACACCTCTGTCCTGATCCAGGATAAACCTTTTCTTGATGGATAACACCCTTGTTGATCTGTTTGTTTCTCCTAAATGTTGCTGAGGGTTTTGTTAATTTTTAACAGCAGCCTTGACAAATTTGGACTATTAAAGGCAGCTTTATCAGGATGTGATGATCCATGTAGTAAACCTACAGGCAGTATCTGCCACGATGTTTGAGCAGGGTACCTGTAGTTGCTAAATGACATAGGACAAGATATGTCATTAAGCCATCAGATTTGAGGAGCACAGAGAGGAGTTGTGTGTTTTAAGAAAAAAAAAAAGTCTATGTAGAATCTTTTCTTTGAGTTTGTTAATGAAAAGCACACTCAACCTCCTTAAAACTTTATTTAAAAAATACAGATGCACCTTTTACCAGTAATCCAAAGACAAGAGGTACTGTGACTTAATTAGGTGTTGTTGGATACAACATGCCTGAAAATGTCTCTTTGTTTGGTTTTAGGGAAGGTAGAAGGAAATCATCTTTTCATGACAGCTGTGTGTATTGGATCTACCCTGGCTTGTAGGAAAAGGGAGAGAAATACTGGGGGCATTTGTGAGTGGGGAAGGGCTCTTTGCCTGGGAAAACCATACAGGGTGTCCATATAAAGAGAGGAGAATTCTTCCCCACTGCAAACCTGCAGAGCGTGCCAGCAGATCCCTTCTCACGGGTGCACCTGTGCTTGATGATGTTCTCCTTGTTTCTGTGAGATTGGGATGTAGGTACCTGTCTGTGGAACACCTGACAAGGAACTACTTATTTACTTCAGGGAAAAAAGAAACAAACATAATAATAAAAATATAAATAAATAAAAAGTATTTCTTTAAACAATTAAGTTTTAAAAAAATTAATTATCTTCTGCAGCAGAGCAAAATGTCCTGAATCTCCCATTCCCTTTGACCACTTTTGCAGAGAGACTCGTCAGGCATGAAAGCGTGAAGGGCAGCGTAGGCACTGGACAGTGAGAGAGCAGATAAAATTAATGAAAACAGATAAAAAAAGCAGAAGACTTCTGGTGAGGCGGGAAGTGAATCTGGAAAGGCAAGTGAGTGGACTTTCTTTTTGACCTAGAATTTCTGTTTGTGTTTTTCCCCTTTCCTGTCCATCTCCTAGGAAGTGTACCTTTTCCTCTGCCAAAATGTTTGCACCCTTTTTGACTGAGCATCAAAATAACACATTGTTACCGCCCTTAATTCACTCTTCAGCAAATCACCACTATTTCTCAAAACACCCTTTTATCTGCATATTTCCTGCTTGGTTTCTTCTTTCACTTTATAGCTATTATAAGATATTTTCAATCAGTATTCATGATACAACTTTCAAAAGGTGTAATCACAAATAAGAGATATGGAAAGCTAACAGTGTCTTACAACAGAAGAAGATTTAGCAATAATAGTGTCTTGCCTTGAGCAATGGAATAGCTTTTTTTAATCTGAAGAAAAATAATTTGAAGAGTAATTATTTATTATGATTTGTTTGTTTATTAATAAACAGTAATAAAATAAGTGCATGGTTATGCTATAATGATGAGGCAGCTGATACTTTCCCCTTGGAGTATTTATTTTTGTTGGGTTTTGTTTATTGTTTTTTTTTTCCTTTGCTCTACTGTCCTGGGACTTGTACTCCAAATAAGTCCAAACAGGAATTTCAGCTTTACAATACCTGGCAGCCTCCGTGAAGCAAAGGCTGCTTATGCTGGGAGGCAGCTCCATCCAGATGGACAGAGGTTCCTGTTAAGGGAGTTCATCCTGTGGGTGGGATTTTTTCTTTTTTTTTTTTTTAATCACGCTGCTTTGGTCATAGAGACACAACAGTGGCTTCATTCCAAAACATCCTGCTGGAGGAAAAATTTCTGGTGGGGATAAAAAGTTAATGTTTTCCCCCTCCTTGTCTGCATGCTGTTGACTGTCATTGTGTTGGACACTAACTGGAAACACCAGTAAAGCATCACCTTTGGTGATCTGCTCCCCTATGTGCAACATTTAAATGTTATTTGAATCCAATAATTGAGTAAAATGAGCCATTCAGCTGTGTTGTAACTGTGTCAAGATGCAGGATTTCTGTCGGAAAGGGAGCAGGTCATGGTTGCTGACTGATTTGTTTGTACTTTGTGGAAAGGGGAGAATGTGGTTGGAAGTTATGGAACAAACTCAAGGTTTGGGTTTTTTTGAAGCCTATGACTAAGAAAGAAACTTAAGCATAGAGGATAGCTCGTTACAGCTGGTGCTTAAGTCATCAAAGGAGGCAGAGGCAGTGTGAGGAAAGAATATTAATTATGGAGAACAGTGAGGGCTACTATTTAATTTGGTCTGTGTCAGTGGAACCATAAGAGACATTCCTGCTCCTGGGTGCAGAAGGAAGGACAGGTCACTACTGCTGGAAAGGGAGATGCCATTCTCCTTTCAGATATGCTCATGCTGTACTCAATTGCCCATTTTCCCTGTAGTGGCAGGTCTAAAATAGTTTAACCTCAGAGGTCTGCAGTGCCTTTCTGTAAAGATGCCACCCCACAGGCACGTGTAACCCTCAGCATGCCGCTCACAACCCGGGGAGAAAGCTGCTTTGTGTTGAAATGAGCCTTCTCGTAAAGCTATTGGGGGGAGCTCGCTCAAAGGAGGTTGGCAGAGCTGTCGTCGTTGAGCAGACCATGGAACTGAAGCACAGAGTGGCCGAATAATTTGCCACCCAGTGAAGTAAATGAGGCTGGTGACAGAGCCGGAGAATAATTCATCCTAGATCAGAGCTTTCTTGCAAAAGAATTAGTTCTGGTTCCTATTTGTTAGAAAGCACGGGATAAACACGAGGGGATGAAACAGGTCAGATTCTCATAAAGTTTTGCCTGAGGTAAAAATTGAACAACATGATTTGTGCTTTACTTTACCTTTTTTTTCCCCTTCTTCTGAGTCACCCATGTGGCTACTTCAGAAGGTGTAGCCAGGCTGCTATGTTACTATGGCAGGTTAAATAACAGGAAATTCTCCTCTTCCAACACTTATTTATTTTCTGATTCAAAGTAGACAGTCCTTTCATTTGGTTTTTGAAATGCTTTTACTCAAAGTTAGTCTGCATCTACCTGGATGGCTGTGGCCTTTCCCAGGAGCTGTGGTCCTAGTGCTGATCACATCACAGCAAAGGATGTGACGTTCCTGCTGCAAGTCTGGCAGGGCAGCACAGCAAGGAGAGGCGAGCATCGGTCTGATGGGAATGGAAATATTCTTTTAGGATGCTAGGGATTAAGCTTTAAAAAAAAAAAACAACAAACCAAACTTGTTTATAAATCCGTGTTTCATTGTCCTGCACAGCCCTGCTGGGAGTGTGCCTCCTGCCCCATGGGTTGTAGCAGGAAGGCTGGATGGGTTGTTGGTCACATAGAGCCTGTGGTTTTCTAGTGGTGTGGCCATTTTTCCTGGGTAGAGAAGCAGGAGGGGTATGTGCAGTCGAGGAGCAGAAACACAAGGGAGGAGGTGTACGAGTGCAACCAGGACAGGTAGACAGGGTGAAGCCCACCAATCTGCTCCCTGGAGCTGGAGGGAGGGGAGAGAGCTGGAAGGCAGGGAAATGACAGCAGAGGAAGGGGAGGGTGTTCACTTGTTCTTGGGTTATTCAAGCCAAGGAATGCCTTTTAATTTGTGTAAGGTGCAAGCTGATCCTGTTCATGTTTGGGACTCTGAGGTGCTGCTGAAACACACAAGGCAGGTGGAGAAACTCATGTGCCAGTGAAAGGCTTCGGAGAAGGACCGGTCCAGCCTCCAGGCACACAACCACTGATCCTGAGCCCCAGGGAGAATGACTGAGCTGTAGCAAAGGCAGGAGATAAATGTACCTGATAAATAACAAATCGTCTGCATCCACAAAAGCTCGCTCTGTTCACACTGTTTATCAGCTGTTAGTCAGATATGTGTGAACATGCCGTTTGCACCGCAACCGACCTAACCCAATAAACGCGGGGCCAGTGTTAGCAGGATACCTAGAGGCGCAAGCTTGGAGACACTGAGTATCATTTAGTAGAGTCTGCCTCCAGATCTGTTTGTGGAGCATGACAAAGGAAATATGTGCTTCATAATAACCTTAATTTTCAGATGGAAAATGAGAGAAATGGGTACACTAACCAGCGTGCGCTAACAAGACTGCTGTTGCCTTTCTACCCTGTGAAATAAATTTTTATTGTCCCCCTTCACCCTCCTTCAGGTGACTAGTTTGATCTTGCTTACAAGTTTTAGGTTTGCTTCCAAGTTCTCAGGCATTCTCCTCTAGCTCACAGTTTAATAATTACACCTCCTCTTTAACAGTATCTTTCATGTCAAAGAGCTGCAAAGTATTTTTTAGCCCCGTGCCAATATCTGCTCTTTCGCCAGGGAGAATGCAGGGTAACGTAAACCCGCAGAGAATGGTGTGAATGGAGAAGTTGGCTCTGGGTGTAAAGAGGTCTCTTCACCTATAGCCAAAAGGGAGAGCGTGGTGGGTGCTGTGCTCTGCCAAGTCAGCTTCCAGTCTCTGTTGGCAGAAGGGAGACACAGCCTGTTTCGAATGGGAAGCGTTTAAATGCTGAGGACTGCGAGGACGAAAGCTGCAAAGTGTGCCAGGGCAGCTGCGTTAATACCTTTGTCTTGACAAAAGTGTCGTACAGTTCTTGATTGTAGCTGGCATTGCTGTAATTTTGAGTAATCAGAGTTTATTGCTCCCAGATGTAAAAAAACTTGAGGGAGTCAGGCTTATGTTTAGGACTGGACCTTTTTACCCTGTTGATTTTGAACCTTAGGCTTTTTTTTTTCACTCTCTCATTTTTATCTGTCTAACTATAAGACTGCAAACTTTTTTCAAATGATTGCTGAACTTCTCACATAATCACTTACCTCCTGGAGCTGAGGCTTTAAGCAACACATTGACAGTCCATACACTCCTAAAAAACAAAAAAAAAAAACCCAAAACCCAAACAAACAAACAAACAAACAAAAAAAACCCAACACAAAACCAAACAAAAAATGACAGTATTCTCATATCCAAAAGACTGAACTCTTAGTGGCATGTCTCAAAAAGATTGGTATGGAGACTTCTGAGGCTGCAGACATACATGCTTTCTACACTACTTCTAGCTTCCACACAGTAAGGTTTCCCTTTGCTGTTTTATTTTCTTTCTAGGACTGTTTTGCCCTTAACAGAGACATTGGCTTATGAACCCAGCTCCTTCCTGCGTCAATGGAGTTGTTCCAGTAGATGTGATTAAAAGCCCTAAATAGTTAATTAGAAAACTGTTTGTAACAATAACCTCTGCACATGATTGTACCCAATGTTTTCCCAGCTTTGACTTCTCTGTAGAAAGGAAGTTGCTTCACCCACTCCACACTTCTCACTCCATGTTTTAATAACAGAATCTTCAAGGCCAGGCTGGATGAGGCTTTGAGCAACCTGGTCTGGTGGAAGGTGTCCCTGCTGATGTCAGGGGGGCTGGAACTGGATGGAGCTTTAAGGTCCCTTGCAACCCAGACCATTCCATGATCTGAGAAAGGAATTAGCTCTGCAAATCAGGGCTGAGGAGTTAGTGCTGCTACATCTAGCAAAGCATTGTTCAGCTCCTCACTTTGATGGTGGAGCTCACTTATCTGAGGAAGGCCTTGGGGCTATGAAATATCTAAAGGGTTATCATGAAGATTTGCAGGTGGGATACTTAGGGCAGGGAGAGTGCATATAATGAGATAAAGGTGATCCAAGTATATAAAAATGGATAAAAGAATTGGAAATCTGAGAAGGCTGGACCCCATACTCTGTAAATAAAAGCCCAATCAACTAGCAGACCTGGGTAGAGATAATGTCCTGGAGTGCCCTTCTGCACTGCACTCTAATGTTTTTGAGTTGATATTCTGTGGTTATTACTCAAGCTCTAGATTTCTCCCAAGTGCCATAAAGCTTTGTTTATTTAAAATGCAAGGGAAAAAAAGTGAATAATTTTTTTTTCTTTGGATTAGTAGACAATTGAGGTGCTAAAAAAATCCTCTAATCAAGCTCAGGCCTGCAAGGTCTTTACTGGCACATTTCCAACAGGAGTTGAATATTGTACCCAGCACCAAACTTGAGCAAAGGACGAGAAGAGTCCCCTTTGCCCAGTTCCCACACTCTCCCCGGCAGCATCCAGCCTTTTGGACAGAGCAGACTGGTTTCCATACCTCTGCACCAAATGCAAAGAGCAGAATCATTTGTTTGCAGGCTCGTTTGTGGGAATCAAACCAGTCCACATCAGAAAGGAAAAGCCTGGACATGTAACAGAAAGATGATCCCAGTTAATAATGGCAGGCAGGGCTGTGCAATGCCCTGGCAGGGGGAAGGGCTCTTGGACTGGAAAGGCAAATATGTTTTATAATGTTACATAATGGTGTCAGATCATTTGGGGCTGGACAGATTTATCCTTCACCTGCCAGTTGACAGCTCTGTCCCCAGGACAAGATTTCATAACCTGCTTCAGACTGTGCTGCTTTTATTTTCGATACAGAAAAGCAAGTCCTAATCCCAGCAAGATCAGCTGCATTGCTAATTTCAGCTGGATTGGGACTTTTTTCTTGTGGCTTCTTCTAAATATCCAGTGAGAAGCACAGCTCACCAGCCAATACTGATTACCAGTTCTCTTTCCTTCTCTACTTCCAGTGTGTCTTACAGGTTTATGTGGCTACAGCTGCCACACTGATCCAAAGAATATATTGTCATAACACCCTTGTCAACTAGACATGTTGTCATCATGATACATTGATGGGAAATGGAGAGATTCAGTGATTTGCTTAAAACCCAGAGTGAATCCATGGCAGAGTGGGCACCCTGGGAGTCTTGAGTCTTAGGCAGCATCCTAACCACTGACTCATCCTCTTCTGCTAGATCAGCCTACAGAGAATGAGTATTAGGAAAGACTTCCAAAGGTATAAATTACTAAATTAGAAAAGCAGTGGCTCCATTGTGAGAAAGGTAAAGAAAGTGTAGTTCCAGAAAGTCACCCTCTCCAAATAAATGCTGAGTATTTGAGAGGTGTTTTGTGATCCTTAAGAGCCCTCCTGAGTAATCCCTCAGATAATTTTTATTTGATTGACTTGTCACATCAAGAGTCTTGTTTTTACGAAGCATGTTGTGCGTCTGGTTCTTCTTAAGTTGCAGATACAGTGTAAACAGACCCTGGAGAATACAATGAAGCTTTTCAACACTCAGCAAAACTGAACATGTAGTTACAGTAAGAGAAGTGGCCATGCAGCCTCGTCCCTGCATTTTGGCAGGCGTGATGCCTAGTGCTGTGCCTGAATGCGGGTGTTATCTGTCAGCGTATGTAGAGGCTTGGTGTTGCCTCAACACGGCCACAACATGCCTGTGCCATATAAAATCTCCCTGGTAGGGCAGTGTGGAGCTCAGCTGAACAGTGGAAGCCCTGAGCCTGAAGCAAAGACTGGAGTGGGAGTCAGAAGAGGATTGGGTGTTTATATGGATAATGACAGTACCTGTCCTGGTTTTGCTAGGACAGAGTTAGTTTTTTTTTTCTTAGCAGCTAGAGAGCACTGTGTTTTGGTTTCATTGTGGGATTTGTTATGAGAAGAACATTGATAATGTACAAGGACGTCGTGTTTTGCCAGTTTGCAAGTGCAAAGGACTGGGAGGGGGGAAGTGTAGTAATTAGCAAACCCCAGAATTGGCATTTGGCACTGCCAGTGAGATATTCCATATCATATCACGCCGTGTCAGTATATTAACCAGGGTTAGCTCACTTTTCCAGGATTGCAGTTTCAGGTTCAGGGTTCCTTTTTGCTCCTCAAGGATTGTTATCAGCAGGGGGCAGAGCGAGTGGCTGTGTCATGTTTGGCCGCACGCCAAGTTAAACTATTACAATACCCATCATTTTATTCCTTATTTATAGAAGGGTATAAGCTCTCATTCATTGTGGGACAAAGCAGCTGCCAGCACTTGGAGATTAAAAAGGAACTGATTTTGGTTTTATTATTATTATTATTATTATTAGGGGTTTTTTAATTTGTGTGTTTCCATAAGAATATGAAGAGATTTTGTTGTGTCTTTCTCTGAATGATGTGGCATTGGCCACCTTGTGCCAGGAGGCTACATTAGAAGACCCTCTCCCACTTTGCAATTCTCCTGTGATTTAATGACTTACTGAGTTGCAAAGGAAGTTAGGTGTCTGACAAAGATCTCAGGAATTTTTGTTGCCTGGTGTAACTGCCCATTCTGGGAGGCAGGTCCCTTCATTTCAGCCCCTCTCCATCTCTCCTTTAATCTCACTGTCCACACCGTTACTCATCCTGCGTGTTCAGTGGCTGCTCACAAGCTGGTGCAGTGCTTCACCCATGACTCACACCTCAGTCACTTGTCCAGAAATGGAGCTGTCCCACGGGCTGTGGAAAGGGCAGGCAGCCCTGGGGGGACGAGTAATCTTCCTCTGCTCAACTTTCTCCCTTGTGACTGGTGTGATGTGCGCTCATGGGCTGGCTTTATGGAAGCCTAACAAAAAGAAAAGTGCTTATGAATCAAAATCACTGAGGTCTGAGCTGCTTTACTGACCTGGAGTCTGAGCCCACAGAGATTTGCCAGTTTAACCTGGGAGGAATTGCCATCCTCCTCCCTGTGTCCATGGCACTGGACAGATGAGAATCCTGATGTAGCTTCAGAGGTTTTTTAGTAACCAGCTCCCAGGACCTACTGTGAGCTTCCTGGACCACCAACAATCCTCTCTGACTCTGTTGTTGAATTTAATGGCCCTGACTGGGGCAGGAACGTAGCTGTCTGTTGGGGGTAACTGCACTGCCAGCCTTGCTGCCAGCCTTCACTTTCTCTGTGGTAACAGCCTGGCTTTAGAAAATTCCCTTCTTTAACTCCCCACAAATAAATCTTTCAACTTTGTATTTCAAATGGCTTGGCAAGTCCAATTTCTTCTGGAAAGGTGGTGAAAACTTTTGGGGTTTTTTTAATCCCTATTGCAAGGTGCCTAGACGACGAGTGAGCACATAGATTTGGGTCCTTCAATCAGCATAAGAAAAATGCATTTCCTACTGATGTAAACCTTTGCTGGGTTGCACAAGCCCATGCATGCAAGCAGTGATTAATTCTCTTTGTCAAGGTTGCAGTTTTCACAGATTATTATAGTTCTAGCATGGCCAGCATAGAATTAACTTCCATAGCCTCTGGCTTTAATTCAGACATAAAAGGGATTAATATGAAGGAAAAATTTACCAGATATACCACCCTGTTTAGCTTTCCCACCTCCTGCTGCATCTGTAAGAAGTAATTAATAATAAACCAGGCTGGAACTGATGAGACCAGGTATTGCATAGAAGATTGTAGTGCTTGATGTGAAAGGATGTGCTGTCCAGGTCAGGAAGCTTTTTCAAATAGGATTCTCATGGGCTTATGGTTTCAGATCAATATTTCATATTACACTTTAATTTGCTGGAAAATTAATTCCTCCCTATCTTTCTGCTTTCAAACTCTTTTCAGTGGGCTAATACAATATTTTAGGAAGAAATTCTATCAATGTCAATGTGTATAGTCTTGCATGTAGTTGCACTTAAAAATTCAGTTGTACCTACAAGAGTGTCAGAAATTCAAGTGGTGCAAGTACTGCTCCTAACGAGCAAGCACCTTCCTAACCTTCTTTCTTCTTCTCATATTATGAATTCCAAAGTGAATTTACAGCGTTGTAAATGGCTGTCTGTATTCCATAGGTATTATTATTGAAATAACTGTATTTACTTGGGTGACAGATACTGTCTTTGCCAAACTGCTGCTCTCAAAACCCAAAGCACAGCCCCTGCATGCATCTGTGCTAAAGCCACCAACAATTTGTTTCTTGCTACGGACAGGGAGCAGGCGTTGGGTGCACAAACGTGGCAGATTCAGCCCTGGCTGAAGAGGCAAGAGCATTTGAGTGTTTCTGCAGTTTAAATGTAGAGGTGACACTCACTGCAGGATTTTAGCAGATTGCATAAATCCAAATTGCACTCTAGGCTATGAAGTTGCATAGTATATAGTACAGATAGCACTGGAACTCCAAAGGGCTGTGAAAATAGTTTTGCTCAAAACTGTTAGAGAGGACGTGCCTTGATTTGTGTCTTCTTGCATCCATTCACACTCAGTGTTTGTTCTTCAAATACATTGTTCATTTTGTGTTATGAGATCAATGTAAGACTCCTGTGCAGTCACAGATTAGATAAATAATAGGAATACGTCTTAAATAAATAAATAGCCAGCCAGATAAATAAATAAAACGCAAGTGTTTTGACCCAGGCAGGAGATTGTGCTGTCCTCAAGCAGCCCAGTGATCAATAGCAGCATTTCCCATCTTTCCTTCCCTTCTGCACAGGATAAATATCAGATTATTACAGGACATGTCAAGTTTATTTCATGCAGGAAGTGCTTTGACATGAAGAAACAATGACAGATGTAGCCAGTGATAAATGGTTTCTACCTATGGGTTTTGGTGAAGAAAAACTGAGGAGAAGTGAAGGAACTGATGTGTTGCACCCTTTGAGGGTACCACAGAGATTCACATGATGTAAGCCAAAGCATCTCTTCTCTGTAAGTCCTTCAAAGTTTAATTTGATATTTATTTTTCCTTTGGGTGGTGCAGTCAGTGTTAACAAGCCAGCAACTGACAGTAAGAAAGGTCAGGCTATGAAAGCTAAAATACAAGGATTTGTTGAGGAGCTGGAGAAGGTCAAACACAATGAACTGAAGAGACTTGGAAAAAAAAAAAAAAAGGCAATTTAGATAAAAAGATTTTTTTTCTTCTTTAATAAAGGGTTTGTTTAATGTTTTATGGGAGTAGCAGCTAAGGGCTTAGGCAGAAGTTACTTAGACAACACGTTGCTATTTGGAAGAGCTTATTGACATTAAATGTATATGTTTTACAGTCTTCTGCCTTGTTTTAGTTGTGCAGACTGGCTGGTGCTGCGCCTGCAGCTCTGGAAATGAGCTGTGGCTGCATTGGTTGGGCCCCAGTATGTGTCAGGAGATAACGAATCCCGTGTGGTGCAGGCTGGGAGAAAATGGTTCTTGTTTTCCTTTGGTGTGTGCAGACAAGAGCTTCTGTGTTCGTGAAATGAGAAAACTAAAGGTATGTTTTCTGTTTTGCTGTAATATGCTGATGTACTTGTAGGATGAGCATTAGCTGTCACCATGAGCTTAGCTGCCCTGGGGAAGGAGTGCAAAGGTGGTGGTACCACAAGGGAAGCCTGCTTTGATACACCAGCTCTTACCAAACGTGTGGAGTGAAAGCTGAAACACCCATATGGCATTCCTGCCCCAAAGGTGAATGCTCTGGAGGAAGTACAGCAACATAAACCTGATTCATAGTTGGCTAAGTTGGTTCAAAGCTGGCTAACCAGTTTCTGACATACATCTTTGTACCTAAAAGCAGGTTTTAAGGTCTGTGAGTAGCCTGAGCTGTTTGGGTGTTTCTGTATTGACATCTCTGGGCTGAAGCTGCAATGGGAGGGGGAAGGCGGCTCCCTGTCCCCCCAGCCCCACTGCTTGGCCAAGAAGATTCAACTGCAGCTGTGCCCTGGGAGTCACTGAAGGAGAAGGGCAGAGGAGAGCCTTCCTTGTGAAACAGGGCACAAGGCTTTTGTACCCCAGTAAATGAGCCTTGCTCTCTTTTCAGAGAGCTGGCCGTGGTTGCTCAGCTAAGGTACTCGATAGTGTCCTCTCTGTCGCTGCCTGTGTCAGTGTCCTGCAGTCCTGACATCCCCACCACTGAAATTTGGATCTTTCTAAGACACTAAAGATGAGATTCTCCTCTTTCATTAATTGATTTCCCACTCAGTCATATTGCCAAGGACCATATCATTTAATTTGAGGGCCAGATAACATGCAGGCAAAGTGGGTCAGCTGGTAACCGACTGGTTGAAACAAAATATTTATGGTAAAAAAAAAGAGGTCTGAGCAAAGACTCAATTTCAAGACAACCTTGGGCACTCTAACAGCTGTATCATTGGATCTACATACCTGACATTGGTGCTCCTGACAGCTTCCTCACTGCTGACCATCGTGTCCTGAAGGTGACTGACCACTTCTGCCTCACCAGGATTAATTGCTCCAAATACCCGATGCCTGCATCTTTACTGCAGGCTAATATATAGCAACCTGGTCTAGTGGAAGGTGTCCCTGCTGATGGCAGGGGGGTTGGAACTGGATGAGCTTTAAGGTCCCTTCCAAGTCAAACTATTCTGTGATTGTATGATATATAAAACTGCAGAAAGTTGGTTTGTTGGGGTTTTTTTGTGAAGTTATTCCTTTTCTGCACCCTTAAGTACTTCAGCCTGTTTCTGAGAAGACAGGATCTTCCTCTTGAGTGTGTTACATGATATTTATGCATGCTGAAGACTTTTATGAATGGGAATGCATTCTCAGAAGTAACAAACCAATATAATGATAGACTGGATCTCTGTGTTGCTTTGTAATTCCAGATCTGAGTGACGTGTATCCGTTTTAATTTGCATTACGAATGTTGCCTAAACAAACACACTCCATTGATTCTACCTGGCAAGTTGCTTTTGTTGCTTGACAAGTGCAGTGACTGGGTCTCCACCAGTGATCTCTGGCAGCACAATAAGGCTGTGTGCTCTCTTACCCCTCCTGTTGAGCCATGTTTGGGATGAAGAGCAAGGACTCCACAGAAAGCTGGGCTTTGTAGCTGTGGCCCTCAGGGAACCTGCTCACAATGAACCAGCAAATGATTGTCAGACCTGCATGGGAATTCAGCCTGGTGACACTTTTGCTACTGAACTCAGCAGTCTCACATGTAATCTAGGGGTGAGGCACACCTATTGGCACTCACTTAAATCTCATATGTCACTGGCCTTTTGTGATGACCCTGTATCTGGCTATTTCTAGAATTATTGTCCCACTAATATACCAAGTCCCAGCGGAAAATATAAAGAGGCACTGGTTCTTAAAAGCCATTCATTTACCATAAGCTATAGTGTGATTGCCAGTGAATTGCTTGGGTTTTCTAGGTAACTAAAAAAAAATGGGTCTTAACTTCATTAATTGTTTTTAGTGGGTGACAGATGACAGAGTTTTATGTTCTAATTTTAAAGATCTGCTGGCTGAATCCTTTGTAAACTCCTGAGCAATCAGTACATCCAACCTACGAGAGAGGGGGGGTATTTGTATCTTCAGTTTAGCAAGTACCTTGGAGAGTGGAGAGGGAGGGAAGGGAGAGTTGGA
Source organism: Caprimulgus europaeus (assembly GCA_907165065.1). The sequence goes on from OU015530.1 coordinate 2,847,945, forward strand.
GCTGCAGCTCGGTGGTTCTGTGTGACACTTGGCTCTACTGGTGTCTCTTCCCCACAAACTAGATGTCCATCTGGGTGGCCTTGTGCAGTGTCAAGCCTGAGAACACCCTCACAAGCACGCAGTGAGGGTAGCATGGCCTGATGCCTTTGTCAAAGGGGAGGCAGAATGTCTCCCTAGCCCAAGATCACCTAGGGACTGAAAAAAGGACCAACAAAATCCTGTGCTGCTGAATAATCCCTCTATCAAGCTCACTCTCCACTATCTGCTCTTCTATTTTATGTCAGGGCATGTCCTTTCGCCTTCATCTGCCAGACCTCTTACTGATGTCTTCGTGCTGCAGCATTTCTGGTCAAGAGAAACAGGGGCAAGGGCTTGTGTCTATGTGAGCGTAGTACAAAGCATGAACGCAGTCCCTCTGCTTGGCCAAGAGCCTGGTGTCCCCAGTGAAGCAAGAGAGTCCTTTGTTTTTGTGCTTTCTTGGATTTTTGCCCTGCTCCTTGAAACCAGTTCAGCAGGACCTTAAGCCAGGCTCTGCTTTGTCAAATGACAACCTTCAAAGGATTGCTGTAAGGTACTGAATATTGAGCTCCGTGCCTTAACAGCTTGTCTTTCCTTGCAGATGGCTATTAAACTCAGTGACTGTAATAACTCAGTAATAGCTATGGCAATAATGTGAATACAATTATCCAGGGGAGTTTTGCTGGCTGCAAAAGGGAAATGCATGTATTTCACTGAAAGAGCTCCAGGAACTCTTGCACCTGCGTGCCTGATCACTGGCTTTAGTGTATAACCAGCTTAAACCTGGTGTAGATATTCATCAATAGTATATAGACCTTATGAAGAAGTTTGTACCATTGCTCCTTTTATAGGGCTAAAAATCCTCTGGCTCCTGTGAAGGATGCTCACTTTTTTTGTTCAGAACTAGTAGAAAAATCCCTGGAGAAAAGGAGGCTGAGGGGAGACCTCATCACTCTCTACAACTCCCTGAAACAAGGGTGTGGAGAGGTGGGGATTGGTCTCTTCTCCCAGGTAACAAGTAACAGGAAAAGAGGAAATGGCCTCAAGTTGTGCCCAGGGCAGTTGAGATGGGATGTGAGGAAGAATTCTTTGCTGAAAGGGTTCTGAGGCATTGGAAGTGGTTGCCCAGGGCAGTGGTGGAGTCCTCATCCCTGGAGGGATTGAAGAGTCATGTAGACACAGTGCTGAGGGACATGGGTTAGTGGGGACTGGTCAGTGTTGGGTTCATGGTTGGACTCGATGAGCTTAAAGGGCGATTCTGGGATTCAGTAAAAATCTGTCCATGCCATTGCCAGTGATGGTGGGGAGGCCAAGTGTAATGGTGCTCAGGGAGCAGCATCCTGGCTCTCCCACATACACTGCCAGAGAGGGGAGATATCTAGGCACCACAGGAAGGGTAGGCATCATTGGAAGAGGGGAAGGAGGCAGCCACTAGACCATTGTTACTAACTGACCAGTTCAAAGCCAGATCTGCCCCCCTGTACCCCGTGTTCTCTAACAGCACCAGATACTTGAGAGCTCTGCTTCTCTGCTGGGCTTGTTTGGACTAGGGAGTTTGATTTTTATCATCAGGAGGACCAGGTGGAATGGTAACACATTTAGGTCTCTATTCAGGACCATATAAAGGAATAACTGTACTCCTTCAAAATAAAGCAGGAAGCAGAGAAAAGAGGGAGGAAGAGCAACATGTTACCCTTATTTATTTAATTTCAAGGACATTTCCTGTTCAAGGTAAGCATACATGCATAAGACGAGACATGAGCTCTTTTTGATCAACTTATAGGGACAACTAACATAGCACTTGGGGCTGCAGCTAAGCTTCTGCATGCTGGAGCACTTAACAGAGACATGGTTCAATGTGTGCTGTATAAACTAGGCATGTGAAATAACTCAGACAATAATTTACCTCTGTGGCGATAAATTTGATCAAAATAGAAAAGGGCATTACAATAAACCAGTCCAAAAGAGTGATGGAACAACTGCTTCACAGCATTGGCTCCAGGGAAAGGAAGAGTGTTCTCTAAATGAGATACAGCTGCATGCAGAACTGTTGCCCATTATGTCTTTTGACTACCTTGTAATTGCAACCTAAAGAAAGTGCTGCCTTTGCAAAGAAGCCAAGGTGATGATTCTCAGGGCATCCCAACAGCATCAGTTGTATTTCTAATCACTCACCCTAAAGAACCTGTAGTGTCAAGTATTTTCCATATACTGCCCATATTCACAGCTGAAGGGCAATTGCTACTGTTAAAATTGCTGGGGAGCAGGAGGGAGAATGTTCTGTCTGTGACTGGCAGAGCGTTATAACCTAAGCAGATAGGTTGGCTAGTGAGCTGGAGCGGAAGGGAGGAGTTAAACTGGACCACAGAGGGACACAGCATCATGAGATCTGCTTGGTTTTTGTCTAGCTCTCTTTTTGGCACTCTTGTCAACACTGGGAAGTACTAGAGAGTCTTTATTATTTGGCTACCTAAAACACAGGTGGCTCCAGCTTTTTGATACTCTCCAGAATAGGTTGGAATATGCATGAGAGAGAACAATTAAGCAAGTTGCTTCTCGTGAATTTAAATGACTTGCTTGAAAATTGAGTTTGGTTTGAGGCTGATGCCCATCTGCCTTCAGAGAAGAGGCACATGAAAGCAATGCAGTATGATTCATGAAAGCTGTGTGGACTGAGGCGGGGCATATCTTCCCAAGAAGTAAGACCTAGTGTTGTGAGGACGTGAGCTCTGCTGCAGATGTGAAATCAGGAGGCTGTAGGTGAGCACTGAGTTCTGTCAGATGGCTTCTTTCCTCTAATGTGAAAGGTGGTCTGTAAGGAAAGCAAAGAGCTCACTGAGAACTTTATCAAACACTGTGCTACCTGTAGCTTTAACTTCACTACACCCAGCTTTGGGTCATTGTGTGGAGAGAACACCACAGACACTGGAAGGGGACAGGAGAAAAGGGTATCTCTTCTCAGGCCCAGATCTGTTCCCCTTCTTCCAGATGTCTCTCTTCTAGTTATTTTGGATTGTTTACTTTGCTGCTCAGTGTACTCTGTCACTCAAGCATGCCTCTGCAAAAGGCATTTGCCCTGGAGACTTGGAGGCAACGCCTCTGCAATACTCCAAGCATCCTCAACCCCAGCAAAGCTAAGCAAACTGGAGTCACCAGCCAACTTTGGCCCAGCTGTACATTTATTTTGGCTGCAAGGGTCAACAGCACAAAATTTAATTTGGCTGTGCTCTAAAGGAAAGTAGATGATGGTGCCAGTGTCTATTTAATCTCCTAACTCATGTTTGTTCCCTGTTCTGACAGGGAACTTGCTGGTGAAGCCTACAGAAGATTTTATGGTGTACTTATTTCTTCATAAGAAAGAAATATGGTAAAGTGTCTGCGCTAGATTGGTGATGGTTCTCCACAACTGCTCTTGTTCTTTACAGAAATTGGCATTTTTTGGTGTAATTAGCTTTCAAGGATGACCAATGCACCCTTCTTTGTGTGTGTTTGGTTTTACTGGCAAGGAGTTAACTTCAGATCAAAAGGCTGACCCCTCTTGGCTGGATGCCCCAAAGTGTAGGTCCCTCTTTGACTTTGTGTACAAGCCCATGAGGATGAAAAGAAATAAAAGCTGTAGTTTACAAGAGATGAAAATACTTACTGGGAGGGGAAAAACAGAATTTAACTTCTCTAGCAAGGAGACCTGTCTGAAAGGTACAGAGAACGTCAGACACTGCTCAGCAGTGAGGTGTTTGCTTGGGTCTGGTCTAGAAAACTGAGAGGAAGAAAAAGCCAGTGCACTGCTGAATGCATCTACAGTAACCATGTGAGCAACAAAGAAATGAAACAAGAAGGCTAAAAGGTTCCTGAGTCAGGGATGAGCCTTGGCTGTGGGAATTGCACAAACTGGGAAGAATCAATCAGTGTGGTCTACTGGGAAGCTGCTGTTGCATAAAAGTCTGCACTGTGCAGATTTATGCAGAGGCAATGAATTCTCCAATGAATTGTAGTTTGAAAAAAAAAAAATACTGTTTTGGACAGGATTGTCTCTATTCATTAAATAGGGCTTGTTACTAAAAAAAAAAAAATCTCAAATGTCAAAATGTGTTTCCAGTATTTTTAAAATTAAAGTGTTGAACCATTTGTTTCAAAAGTGCCAATTTCAGAAAGGAGATTTAAAAGTTACCCAGAAAAGAAACAAAATATTTCCTTTTAACTCAGATCCTAATGCAGGATTTTTTATTTATTTATTTTTTTTTCCCACATGGGGCAAGGTGCTGAAAGTAGGCATTAAAATGAAGGCTCCATTTATTTACATAGCTTTAGCTGGAGTTACCTGCTGAGTAGAGATTACATCCTACAAGAATTTGAAGATCAGCAACTGGCAAAATCTGGTGCAAATATTATTGGGTGTGGTATTTACAGTGAAGTAACCAACATTATAAGGAGGTGTCAACAGCAAGCTAGGTTTTTTTCTTCCTCCTGAGGAAATGTATGCCCATATTTTCCTATAGGTGTGTATTGTTACTGCTGGTAACAAGGGAGATGGCTCTGAGATAAACAAAATCCATTTACTTATCAACAGTAGAAAGAAGATGCTGACTAAACCTTAGCCAGGCAGCAAAACCTATCGATGCAGGCTTCCAGGATGGGGCTGGAGGTCACAGCTCCTAGGCTGGCAGCTGGGTAGGGCGGTTGAAGAGGTCTGTACCCTCTCCCTGCAAGAAGTACAAGAGTCCAAGGAAAGCTGCTATTTCCCCAAGTCTCCCTGCAGAAAGAGAGGTCTGATAATTTGCCAGCACTTGAGTGCAGCAGGTGTGTGTAAGAGTTTGCTCCTTTATTTATCTTGGAATGCAGAGTCTCTACAAGTACCCAAACTTTTATGGGCCTCAGCCAGATTGCGGTGTCGTTCCTCTGGGAAAGTATCTGAGGCTCTCAAGATTTGCTGTAGGCCTGGATTAACTGTGCTATCTTGCCAAGGACAGTTGGAAAGGAGGAATGCATGGCTAGATATTACCTAAGGAAAAAAAAAAACCATAAGGGCCTGTCTCACCTTGTTGCTCTCGTTCAAAAAATGTCATTTTGTTCTGATTTTTGCAGAAAATTGAAGTGCTTCTTGGTAGGCTGCTGTACCCCCAGATGATTCTATGGGAGCATATTCTTAATTATACTTCCCAGACGAAGTAATCCATGTCAACAGGAGAAGTTGGAAGTTGAAAGTCTGGCACATGACAGACTAATGCTCTTTTAAGCTAAAGGAGTTTTTTTCCTGTAATTCCAATACTTATTCAAGAATCAAAAAGTGGGATTTTGTTTTCACTCAAAATGTAAAGATTTCCTGATGTTTCCAAAACACAAGATTTCAACAAGAGCACTTAAAAATATTTGGGCTGTCAAAGCATATGAGTTGTAAGTGTATTTATTCCAGGTCAGCAATGCTGCCAGCTTTGTACTCTACTCTTCTACTTTAGTCCCTTCTCCCAGAAATAACCAGTCCATTGCAAAAAAGACTTGAAGGGACTCCAGCTGTAATATACTTTCTTCAAAATGGGTGCTTACATAGCTGCATAAGCCAGGAATGTCTGGTGGAGCTCAGCTATCTTACCAAATAGGCTACATCTGTGAAATTTACAGCAACACTGGATAGAATTAAAAAGACTCTGGTGATATGGCAACCTAGCATAGCTTCTCCATCTTGTAGGACAGGAATCAATATATTTAATTAAACTGGAATATATCTTAACTAGCCTGTGCATAGTAAATCATAAAAAAGCTCACTGAGTGCTCTCAGGCCCAAGTGGTGGCACTTTTCTATAGTCAGAGTTCTTGAAGATGTGCAGTTCGTGTCTTTCTGTGTGTGTGTGATTGTGATTTGAGAGGACATAGCACTTGAATTGCTCTTTTTCCCTAGCAATAGTGGTTGTGGATTGAGGCTCTGCTCCCCTTATGTGCATACATGGAGACCAGGAGAGAAATTCCTCACCTTCAGCTCTTCTGAACATGCAATCCAAGCAGAAATAGTCAAGAGAAAGGTGAGGGAGGCAGAAAATGGACAAACATGTAGATAGCTTAGCTCAAAAAAAATCAAGTTACTGGTAACTAGCAATCTTTTCTTTCTCCAAGAGATGATCCATATGTCTACACATTCTCCAGCATACTTCAGGCAGTATGCCACACTCATTACTACCAAGAGGTGACTTACAAAGACCTTCATGAAAGAAATTGAGCTTGATGCAGTTCTACTAACTGAGTCCTGTTCCCAAATACCTCTGACTGCCCAGTATTGGGTGAAGAAACTGAGATAAATGAGTTAGATGTCCCTTGCTGGTGAAAGTAACTTCTGCAGACCTCGAGGGTTGGGATGAGAACACAGCAAATAGTCCTCAAGCAGAGCTGTGGTGTGCAGAGAAAGCTGCCATGCACACCTCGGTGAGGTCATTAGCCAACTGTAGCCTTAGCAAGTAGGGATAGGAGCTTCAGATCTGGCTTTTAGGAGGTCAAGATGGAGTTTTTTTGTGAATATTCAGACCTAATTGGATGTATCTCAGTTAGATCTAGAGAACAATCATTTGTCTCAAACTCTAGATGTTCAAATCCCCCCCTTTTTTTTCTTTTACTCTTTAAAACAGGTTTAAAATAACAGCTAGAGTGAGTCTTAATGGGTTAATTCAACTCTTTACATATAGATGAGCTTGAACCAAGCCTTGGAGTCAAACATCTGTGAGCTTTGGGGAACTCCAGGTTCATGCTTTGCAGCTGAAACTCGTCTTGGTTTGAAATACATTTTTTCTGACAAATGCCAAAACTTCCCATGAGCGATTTCCTCCCCCTTCCCCACCCAGGTCAAACCAGAATAGCACTGTGGCTTCATTATGGAGCTTTGCTTGATTTTTCTGTGTAGTACCTTATGGCCTTTTATTAAAAGGTTGTAATCCAACCTCTCTCTGAATGGAACCTGAGATAATTCCCTTCTATGCCTCTCCCTTGCTTGAACTGTGAAAGGTAATTAGTGCCTCTCCTGAATTGTTTGTCTTTCCTTTTTCCTTCCCCCAGCTTCAGCTTACTTCACTGAATTTTGACTTGATATGAATTACAGCTGGGTATCTGATCTAAATACTTAGTAATTTGGTTTCTGACCTGGTAACCTTATTTTATAGCACATTGTATAATGGAACCTTATGGAACATGCTGATATAGGTTAATGTGAGGGGCCAGGTGTGCAAGCTTGTTAATCATCTTAAATATCCGTTCAGTATCTCTTGCTGCTATTAACATGTTTGTCCATTTAATATGCAGCAGGGAGGAGGGCTGAGATAAAAAAATAAGAATTAATAGAGGGAGGCTGAAACCTGTATATAACCCTGGGTGTCCCTCACAAACAAGCAATAAAAAAAAAAGGAAATTACAAAACCAAAGAAACTCTCACAGCTGATTGGATCTGCAGGTTAAATTAAAGTCCTATAAATGGATTCTTCTGTGTATTTATATACATATATATACATACACATACATTTCCATGTGTGGCATATATAGCAGTCTTTATAAGCCCAACATGACTCCAGTAATACCTGTCAGGTAGTTTGTGTGCTGGGGTATAGATAGTTCCAGCACTAAGCCGCTCAGTCACTCATTCAATAGCTCAGTCACCGAGACTGATTCAGAGCTTTTATTAAACCACTCCCTGTTTACCACTCACTGCAGGGCAGGATCCAGGAGCTTAAACCCTCAGGAAGGCAGCAGTACCTGTGACACCAGAGGCAAAGGGATTTCTACCAGACAGATCGTGGTCTGTTGAAGCAGCTCTACACTGACACCTTTCCTGTTGGCTCTAGAGCCTGGCTAAGAACGTGATGGTGTCTGGTAATGCTGCTGTAACCTGCTCTCTCGTGATCACCTGTATCCATAACATAAAAGAGCAGACATCTGCAAGCATGAGTGGATGGAATATCAGACTCATAATTTGTAGGGAAAATGGTAACTACAGAGGAGGCCCCATACCAGCTGCAACCACAGAGCTGTTGTCTTGTTTGGGGTTTTTATCTGGGTTACCCCACTCTGACCTCTGTATGAGTTTTTGTCCTATTTCTACCTGTGTTACAAGTTAATAACGGCCTTCAGCACCCTTGTACCTGAGTGCCTTGCAGTTTGCAAAATTCTTATCTTCACAGCCACCTTGTGATGTGAAGAAGTGCTTGTATTCCCATCTCCCCAAGGATAAGGAGGTATGACACATTGACTAGGATCTCAGAGGAGATCTTATTGCTGCTGTTCATTGTCACTCTCAGCTCCTCTGTTATTTATTTACATCTGTATTTGACCTGAGATCTTGGTTGTTGCCTTTAATCAGGTATTCCTGTTGTTTACTCTCTCCCTCCTTTTCCCATTTCCAGGGTTTATTACCCTGTTTAAATCTGGATTCGACCAAACTACTCTTTGGAGCATGCACTAAGCAATGTCCAGAGAGAGAGACTGCCTGTAAAAGGGCTTCAGCAACACCTGTGCATTGGGTGGGATAAATGGAGATATTCTTCTGAATTTGGGCACAAGAGGCAGTAAGAGGCATGATTGTTAAATCCAGGACCTCAGGGGGTTTCTAAAAGCATAGTTGTGTCAATTTAATTAAACTGTGATTATCTTTCTTCTTTTTCTTCTTCTCCTCCCTTCACCTCTTATACCAGGCTTAATTAAGATGATGCAAAACTTTTGGTGGGCACTGTCTTGGTTTAAATGAGGCATCTATTGATTTAGCTCTGTCAGTTAGAACAAGAGTTGCTGTCAGTAGATTACCTTACCTACCATTTATTGGGATAATATTGATCATAGAGATAGTTTAATTCTATTTTCAAGTCTTTGGAAGTAATGCACATATTTCATAATATCTTTAAAAAAAAATGCTTTTTCTTTCCATCTTTATTGCTTGCTTTTAATAGCAAATCTATTTTATTGTCCTCATTGCAAAGGAAATCACCCACTCTGTTTATTTTGGCTCACCTTCTGTGGGATCAATCGTGCTGGCAGGATGACATACGATGGCAGTGAAAGTGCAAGACATTTTTTCCAAGCCACTTTGCTGTTCTGGATCTGGTTCCAAGCTTCTTAAGGCCATAAAGAAAATATTATTAATATATTGTGATTCTTGGCACTTTCTGAACGTGCTGTTGGTGCTGAAAAAGTGAATTACTTTCCACATGCCATGTAGAGTTTCAGGGCCAGGTTCCCATTCCGCTATGTACATGTCAGGTCAATGTAAATATGATGAAGCCAAATGATGACATGGTTTTCTGTAGTTTCTCAGGATTAGGTGCTGTATGACTGCGATGAGAAACCAGCTCACAGTGTCTGCCTCATCTAGCAAATGTTTCCAGTAGCACCAATATAAAAGAACAGAGAAGTGGCAGCGCTGAGCTCACTGGCAGATCCCTGGCACTGCTGTGTTTGTGAAGGCTTTGCTTCCTTATCCAGCTCCTGCTACATCTTTAATTTGTTTAGCATACAGCCAGTCTCATTATTCTTAATAGGAGTTGTTGAGAAAAGAGTAGTTTTGAAAATCTGCCTGTACATGCTAATGAACATGCTCAAGGGAAATCAAACATTTGGGATTTCTATTGAAATTCCTCACTGAACCCCAAAGACTTTCTAGGCAGGAAGAACAGTTACTTCATGCAGAAAATATGTTTTCCATGTGCCTTGCTCTTTCTCCCCTGAATCCCTTTCTCAGTTGCTACTTCAGCGTATTTCACTGTGTTTGTAACATATTTTAACTGCAGCCATTTGTAGAGGAAGAGAAGGATACGGTTTTCCATGCCAAATCTGTGTGTGGTGTACCACTGGTGCCACTCATTCAAGTTCCTACCCTTTGGGAATCCAAAGTAGGCGCTGGAAGTACCTGTTTAACACCACAGGAAAGTACCTAACTTCTTATACATGTTCCAGCAACCCACATAGTTTAATACATGGGGTGGGTTTTTTTGACATCTGGCATAGATGGCAGAGTTTTTTCTGGTCAGAACAAAAGGCATCTCAAGTTATAGATCATCTATGCTACACCACTTTCCAGAGAGTCCATATTTTAACACATTTAACACATATTTAACACATCATGATTCTGTTTAGTTCTTGGGAGAAGGGGAATGGAGGGCATCTATCTCACTGTGCCTTATCCTCAGCAGGCTTCCAGTACGGTGCCTAGGCAAGCAGCGCAGCAGTAGCGAGTCTCCTTCTCCCTGTTTCACTACTGCTGTCCTCAGGAGGTAATCCCAACCATTTTTCCCTGATAAAAATTTGGATCTTTAGTGGCCACTGTTTCTGTGAAGGTATCAAAACAGTGAAAGTGATGTGGGATGCTCTCGTACAACAAAAAGAATGAGGAATCCCTCCTCTCCCCTGCTCTCCTCAACCAGGTTTGAGCCTTGCCTGGCTGGTCTCTGTGCTGCCATCACTGCCATTACCTTGTTTTGACACGGCCAAAATGATGAGAAGCGTTCAGCTAGGGAAACTTCTGTCTCCTGGCTTGATGCATGAATCACTGTCTCTCCATACCTGCCAGCAGCACCTTTCTTCAGGGTTTACCTGTCCTAATGGTGATCTCAGTGGAAGGCATGAGTCACTTCCAGTGTTCATGAGTCACCCAGCCCAATCTCAAGATGTAGATAACAGCAACAGCATTGTGGAAGAATTACAGCATGTAATAGAAAACTCTGTAATTGCATTAATTTGAAATCCATCTGTAAGTTATTGTAACAGGGTGCAATTGTCAGCATGCTCTAGAAATGGCTTTAAGATTTATAGAACTATTATTATCTGTAGGTCTCTGTAGACCTCTGCTCTCTCTAAAGCCCTAGCTTCTGGAGCAGTCTTTCACAATGAAAAATCACACCAGGATGTTTAATAGAGGATCCTTCCAGCTGAACCTTCAGCTGAGCTCCGCCTCCCTGCTGCCTGGAAGTCAGCTCATAATCTTAGGCTGAAGTCACTGGGAGTCTTTGATTTTGATCTAAGAAAAGCTGGGATTTTAGTTTCAGATTCATGCATCAATTTCTGATAAAAACTTTGAACCATTTGACTTATAACCTATGAATTTGACCTACTGTTTTAGCTGTTTAAAGGGCTTTTTATTTGCAAAACCCAGCGTATGGGCTCCCTGTTTATTTTTTAATTCAAGTTGGCCTCACAAAATGATAAAAACAGACTGAAATAACAAAGCTACTTCTCTTGTTTTACTTGTAGAGCTGAGAAAGGGCTAAGCAAATGTCAGCCAGATTTAATTCAAAAAGAAAAATAGCCTTCTGTCGTACGTGCCAAACTTCACTTTGAATAATAATGAACCCCAGAAATTGCTGATAGCTAGACTCTTTAACTGGAATACATAAATAAATAAGATTTTAAAAAGGAGGTGGAGAGTAATATCGGGAACTGTTTTAATTCATTGATGCTAGACACACTAAGGAGCAGCTTGGCACTGTAAGTAATGAGTGACAAATTTAGATCTCCGAGACTAAAAATCAGTCTGTATCATTTGTCCTTTCTTGTGAGGAAAGGAGAAGGTGGGATAGATGCCCTGGCTGTCCTGCGTCCTGGTTGCCTGGTGGACCCCTTTGTTCCAGACAGGCAATGTGTGCTAGCACACTGGGTCTCTGTTTTAGCAGATGAGTGGAAATGACGCAGCAGGATGATGGTGCCAGAGTATGGTGAAAAAACCCAACCTTTTCTCGATAGTGCTTTTTAAGCGGCTCTCGTGACAGGCATTGAAGAGAGATAAGGGCACAGCCGTGCTTTTCTTTGCTGCTCTTGCCTGAAAAGGTAATCTTTCTCAGGGACAAGCGAGGGAAACGTTTAATTACATTTCTGAGAAAGGCAGCAAGGACAAGCAGTGAGCTTTTTAGTGTGTGTGTGTGAACACTCTGAGGTGAAATGAGTCTTCTCAGTTTCCCTGGTTATTCATTACATGTCTGTGGCTTGCCTAATTGAACTCCGAGAGGTTATCAGTTCTAACAAAACAGTCATTAGGGGATACTGATTTCTTTTTTTTTTTCCAATCAACTTTCTCAGTGGCTGAAAATTGTTGATATTTATTAATGGAAGAAAGTCAAAGCAGGAGAAGAAAACCAATCTGTGAGCTAACAGGAGAAAAAAAACCCTGTGCCTGCTAGTTCTTGATATGCTATTAACTATTCATCAGAAGGATGCTGACAGTCTCTCTGCCTCATTCTCAAGAGCTTTTGTGATAAATGTGGTGTCCAGAGAAGGTCCAAAGATAATGGTAAAAAATAAAGACTTTTTTTTTTTCCAGCTAATCACACAGTCTAGGAAACAAGGTTATAACTGTATCTAGGAATATTTTAGCAAGACAAATGCATATTTTTTAACTGCCATGTATAGCTTTTCTGCTAGACATGTCAGAGGAAGAGATAAGCACTATCTTTTCAATATGTTTTCATGGAAAGCCTAGAGATTAGACTGCAGTCATTGCCCAGATTGAATTGTAGTTCAGCATGTGTGCCCAAACGGCTTTGGTCATCCATGCCAATGCTGCATTCAGTCTAATGGGATGGTTGTGACATAGTGAGGGCTTCAGGGCTGGTGTGTCTTCAGAGCTTTGTATTCTGCTTTAACTAACTGCCACATTCCTATCAGTATCAATGGATGTTGAGCAATTAAAACCAACGCTTCTTGATTTGAAATTCTGTTCCTGAGTGTCATGGTAGATTTACAGTTTAATACGTGCTGTACAGAAAGGTTATATCTAGGGCATGATGTCCATCTGTAATCACCCAGAAATACAGACCCATGGATTTCTTCACAGCTGCAATAACATCACTGTAAGATGTAATGTGTGGGACCACTCATGTCAGCTCCATAGATCAGAGATAGTCCCTGGAACTGGCTGCCAGATCAGATTCCTGATCCTGTCCCCTTAGGTCTGAGTATGTTCAAACTTTTAGAAACCTCCCTTGGGGGAAGTCTGGGGGAGAGAGAAGATGAAAAATAAGCCTCAGGGCACTCGGTCCTCTCCTCTTTAATCCTATCACCCTCATTACTAAGCCTCTCCCAGGAGAGTTGTTGAGTACCATGTCCTCATCCTCTTCTTCCTTTGTGACTCAGCTTTGCGCTGCCTTCTGAAAGCTCCGTGCATCTACTTACCTGTCTGCTTTCAGCAATTCCCTACCATCCCATGTGTGGCTACAGTAAAAACAAGTTCAGGAGAAGCTCATTATTAGGCTTTTGTTTCTGTTTTACGATTATTTTTTTCTGAACAGAAGCAACCTAGAATCTGATATTAAATAACTCTTCCTCCCTGTTGGGTTTTTAGACAAATAGCAGATTTATGGAAAAAAGTCACAGGGAAGAAAAACTGCAATTTTCCATTGTGTAGGAAAATATTTTGCACAGCTTGTAGAGAAGTGACATGGGATAACAGAAGCTGAGTACTTTCAGTGAAAATGTCTAAACTTGTTTAAACTTCTAGTGCCAGAAGGTCAGGCTGTAAAACAAATATGTGCTGCCCTCTGAGGTCACTCCACAGGATTCCATGCCGCTAATTTTGCTTTAAAATGCCTCTGACTGATATGACTTCTGTTAAATCTGTTTCCTAGAGGTCAAGCAGACGTCTATCACCTAAGTGTTGTATATAGAGATGTCCTGAATTCTAGACTGGGTAAAATATTTCTGGATGGTGAGAAAACACCTCCTTTTACATCTTGAAATGAGGGCTGAATTCTGTCTAGACTGGATGCACAGATAAAGCTTTTCCATAAGTTAGTGGGCCTTACATATATGTCACTTAGAGCAAAATGCAGTGTTCATTGGGAAGTGGAGTTACAACAGCTTTGGTGGATAGGGGAAGAGCAACTGATGTCATCTACCTGGACCTGTGCAAGGCATTTGACACTGCCCCACACGACATCCTTGTCTCTAAGTTGGAGAGGCATGGACTAGATGGATGGACAACGCGGTGGATAAGGAATTGGCTGGATGGTCACACTCAAAGAGTTGCAGTCAATGGCTCAGTGTCCAAGTGGAGACTGGTGACGAGTGGCACCTTGACAGGCTTGAGAGGTGGGACCATGCAAACCTCATGAAGTTCAACAAGGCTAAGGGCAAGGTCCTGCACCTGGGTCAGGGAAACCCCAAACACAAATCCAGGCTGGGTGGAGAATGGATGGAGAGCGTCCCTGAGGAGAAGGACTTGGGGTGCTGGGGGAGGAGAAGCTCCACATGAGGCGGCACCGAGCGCTGGCAGCACAGAGCCAATAACCGTGTCCTGGGCTGCACCCAGAGCAGCGTGGGCAGCAGGGTCAGGGAGGGGATTCTGCCCCTCTGCTCCGCTCTCCTGAGACCCCCCCTGCAGTGCTGCCTCCAGTGCTGGGGCCACCAACAGCACAAGGACATGGAGCTGCTGGAGCCAGTCCAGAGGAGGCCACGAGGATGATGCCAGGGCTGGAGCAGCTCTGCTGTGAGGACAGGCTGAGAGAGTTGGGGCTGTTCAGCCTGGAGAAGAGAAGGCTCCAGGGAGACCTTCTGGTGGCCTTCCAGTATCTGAAGGGGGCCTACAAGAAGGCTGGGCACAGACTTTTGACAAGGGCCTTTAGTGATACAACAAGGGGCAGTGGTTAAAAACTGGACAAGCGTAGATTTAGGTGAGATATTGGGAAGAAACTTCACTGGCACAGATGACCTTTGCAGTCAGCCCTTTGCCTAGCAGGAATGATCTCATCATGGGGGTCCCAACGCCATCAAGTTTCAATTAAAATTTGCAATGTGAATCCAAATTTGGACGTGGCCTTGACTTCTGTCTCATGAATCTGATAACTGCTTAATTTTATGCACATGTTGCAAAGTACCAATCTCTGTCTAGAGCCTGATGTATATAACAGCTTGGAGGATGAAGACAATGCCAGCTACATCTGCTTCTCTTAGCCACGCAGAAGGTACACAACTCTCCAATATAAGCATAGGCATGGATATGTGGAAAATATGTTCTAAATCTCGGCTGAGGAAGTAGCAGTGCCCAAAGATTAAAGAAAAGATCCTTTTAGCTTAGGCAGTTCTAATCAAAACCATTCAAAGTACCCAAAGGAAGCATTTTTCAATCCATTTAACTCTTACCTGAGCATTGGCAAGCTTCCCCAGACCTGTCCTGAGCCGCATTATGAATGGCTTTTGAATCTGGGAAGCAGTATGTGTTGAAATGGTGTTTGGATCTACAGTGACAGCACATGTTCAGCTGTGTGAGAGCAGAGCTGAAAGGATGAGCAACCTAATACTTGGTTCTCCTTGCACTAAACATGTGTGAAGATGTTTTGATTTAAATTTACCAGTGAGAAGGAGGGAAATGTTGCTGAGATTCTGGGAAGCTTCTGCCTGGGACTTGGAAGGGTGATGCTGTCTGGTAAACAAAAAGCAGAAATATCAGCAAGCTCTGAAGGAATTAAATCATCTTGCCTGGGATGAACTAAGATTTACTGTGTGGATTCATCTCTGCTCAATGAATCTAGGGGAGCCAAGCTGAGCACATTCCTCAGCTAGCACAGTGTAGCATCTCGCCACACAGACTGACAGGCAGATAGCTCCAGCCTTGCACTTTTCACCTGTCTACCCAAGGTTAAAGTCCATGTCATCCCAGAGCTTACCAATAGGACCCCTCTTAGGGAGGATAATCATTCTGGGATAAATTCCAACAGTTTCTCCTCCTTTCCATGATAAACCTCTGCATAGGTTGGCTATCCCTTCCTGTTGCTCCCACCAGTAGCCCAGTTAGATGAACTATTGTGTGACTAAGTTAAAGAACCCCTTTCTGCAGGCAGGAAGGCATTTGTGATTATCTCTGACTTGGGGATATTGCTTCAGTCACTTTTTAGGAGGTCTTGAGAAACTGGGCTAGAATTTCCAAATGTTTGTTGGGTGAAGAGTGATGGCTGGTGAGGTTACTGAGGACAGAGATTGCTGCATCAGGGAGCAGCTGAGGACCTAAAGGTTAAAGCCCCACTGGCTGTAGAAGACCCAGAATGACATGCCAACAGCTATGCCATCTTTCATAAGACTATTGTGCAAAGCCAACCACTTTCACAGCAGGCTATCCTGGACTGTGTTCTTCACTGGCAGTTGTTTCTGAGCAGGCTCTGGCTCCCTTTGCCCCGTGGAGGAGAGGCTGAGGATGTTTTACACCCTCACCTGAAAGCGAATGACCCTTCTCTTGCCATGGACTCTGAACTATGCATTATGCTTCTGAAGGTGATGTGAAACACTCATGCTTTTGACCCAGACAGTAAAATATTCACACTAGACTTTTTGCCATGACACTTTTACAGCCCAGCTACAGGCAACTTGCAGATATGGATTAAACTGTCAGTTTTATTAGAAGTCCCTCTTTTCAATGGTTTAAGTTTTTTTTTTTCCCCTGAAAGGACTGTTTTGATGATACTGTTCCTCCTGCTTTAACTTGGGCCAACAATTAATGTATGTGGAAAGTTCCAGCAAATCTATTCTGATTTTTCTCCAAACTAGCAGAGTGTGAAAGGTCTGCCGCAGGGAACAAGCAGCGTGCGGTGTCTGGCCAGGGCGCTGGATTGAACGCCTCAGACAGGGGAAAGATTATTCCAAAACAACATTTAATCTTCACAATCCTCAAACTTCTGGGAAAATTAAATTTAAAATCCCTCTGTTGCAACCAACTCCCATGCCTCTCCAGAGTGGGGTCATCCCTGCTCTTACATATCTAAAGGTCTTGTGATTTGACACAGTTTGGGATAGAAACCAGCACAAACCAGAGTTCATGGTTTAGTGCCTTTTACAATTTGATGTGCAGATGGTAGCTTTGAATTTCATTGCTTTGTGAATATTAAAAAGCTTGATAATATCAGTTTGTTACTATGAGATTGGATGCTGTCGATATCTGATGCTGGAGTGTTTAAAAAAGAGCTGGATGTTCAGTAGCTTGCTGAGGGTGACCACATTAAGTTTATACTCGCAAAGGAAATATTAATCAGCTTTCTAAGGCTGTAGATACATCACAGCCAGCTACAGCCTGGTTATCTCCTTCCCAGATTTGGAACAAACCTCCAAATGCCACAGGAGGATTGACTCTGAGGACCTCAGTTTGGCTCCCACACAGTGTGCTGGAGCAGACAGGGCACCCTGAGCGTTTCATCTGCTCGCTGGCTGCCTAGAGCCCCACCACCATCCGCTTCCAACCAAGGAAACACACAGGGGAAACTGAGGGCTGCTCCCCAAAACGCCGTGCTCCGTGTCCCTGAAAAGCATTTCCTTTTAAAATCAGTTTGCAAAAGTCATTGTAGGGGAGAGAGCGTGTGAGTGAGCACGCTTAGGCAGGGCTCATGAAGATGAGCTACTTGGAAAGAAAAGAGTGAGGAGTAATGTCTTGATTTGTGAAGAAGTGGAGCCTTACTGCACCCAAGACTGAGATTGGCCTCCACAGCAACGTTAGTAACTATGTTCCTGTTATTCTTTATAGATTTTACTGTGGTCTATGAATTTTGTATAATGGCTGTCTCCAATTATCAAAGACCGAGTTGATTGCCCTCTGACATCACAATGGCATTGGCATCCCAAAACTGAGTTGATGGCATCTCAGGGATAGCTAGGTGGATCAAACCGACTTGTGGCTGTCGTCCAACTCTACCTTGGGGTTTTAGATACCGCTGCTGATCTCTGTGACATCTGTCTGGTTTAACCTCACTGGCACTAACACAGGCCCTGGCCACTACAAGCTCCTAGGATATTTCCATTCTGGGTTGAATTTTGTGTTTAGCAAGGCAATGTAGATACTGTCAGACTCTGAAGGTAGCATGGGTAGCACTTGCTCACTCAGCCTCACACTGAAACAGTTTAAGATACAAGGGTCCTTCCAGACTAAAACTAGATACAGCCCAAAGACCCCTAACTTCATTGTTTCAGTCTATGTTGCTCTAATTATAGCTGAACTATATATTTTACCATCTGCTAGCAGTTCTCTTACAAATTGCTAGAAAAGCTCACTTCATTCAGAAGCTTGTCATCTAAAGTTTAGTCTAAAAGCAATTTATTTGGAAACAAATGTTTCCAGATGCTTTCCTGAAAGGAAGCACCAGCTTTTATTAAAAACAAATAAATAGCTGAAACAAATGAATTCTGGCTTGTGGCTAGTTCGTGCCATGATGTTTCTTTCCTCTTCCAAACACCAGCAGAAGTCAACCAAGTGCACATCTCGGTGTTTATATTGGCACTTCAGGCTTGGGAAGGCCTGTGAGCCGGGTGCTGGAGATGGCTGGGGTGAGCTGGCACAGCAGGACTTGTCAAAGTGTGCACATCATCAACTGGGCAAATCCCAAAGGGATGCCCAGCTTCAGCCCCTGCTGACTGAAGGGAAGGTCCAGGCTGTAACACATCCTGCTCTGCCTTTAGGCTGTGCTAATGACTGTCAGATAGTCACCTCATTTATTTAAAAACGGGGTTTTAATGCCCATTCTCGGCACTTCTGGTTCCCAGTGAAGTGATGAGACCAGATAATCACAATCATTAGACTATGGCCAAGAAAATGCCCTCTTAAAAAATGTCTTCTTCCTTGTAGCACCTTCCTCGAACAAAGGCTTGAGTCTGAGCAGCAACGATGGCATGAAATTCATTAACAATCCTTCTTAATTTTTCCCATGGCTGGATACTTCCCCACATCAGGCATATATCTCGGTGTGACTGAAGAAGGGTAAAGCCTTTCCTCTTTCCCCCTCCTCTCTCCTCCCTCTCCCCCTCTTCTCCTCTTCTCACACTCCCAGAGTACTCAGATCCACTTTCCCTTTTTGTGGAAGAAAAGGGCAAAGTTTTAGCCTATGAATTTTGCTGAATGTTAAATGAAAGTCATTCATGTGTGAAGAGCAGCCATATGATATGTAAATCACAAAATCACAGACCATGTAGGGCAGCCTGGATTTGTCGTGGCTTTGGAGCCAGGAGGAGTTTTCAGTAGCTGGGAGAAGAACAGATGACCATCACTCCCACAAGGAATCTGTGTGGCCAGTTTTGTCCAGGGGATGGAAATGGTACCCAAACTGCAGCAGATGAGGGGGGTGCAGGCAGGACTGGATTAAAGCTTGTAGAGACAGTCTAGCAAAATTAATGTCTTATTAGTCTGTTCTACAGAGGTTCATGGAAATGGAAATTGAAGAGCTAATGTGACAATATCATGACTAACCCATTTTCCTATTCCACTTATGTAGGCTGTGGCTTGGTATTGTACCATCATAAAGCAGTTGTGTGGGTAAGGATATATTTAATGTCTTGATTTATTTCATTATATTTCATGTGTGAATGGCTGTGATTGCACACTGCAGCAGGGGACAGAGTGGCAATGCAAGGCAGATGTGTTTCCATACCTGGGTACAAATCTCTTGCATAGGAACATTAATCCTATCAAGGAAATTTGCATAAGCAAGTGTTAATTTCAGAATGGTGTATAATTTTAGGTTAACAAAGACTCACAAACTGCAGAATATACATTTAAAGCACACTTTAATAAGAGACTTAGTCAAACATTTGCCATTAGTAGGCTGGGTCCTGACAAACTGTGTGAGTTGCCAGTAGCCTCACTTGGTGTGAGATAACAAGGAATTTTACTGGATTTGGTTCAGTTAGGATTCTGAAAGCAAGCACCAACAAGTATTCGTGCTCTTCACTCCTCTTCCTTCTCTCTTCCTCCTCCTTTCTGAAAACAAACCAAAAGCCCCTCTAGACATTCCGCAGCACTGTTAGTGTTTATAGGAAGCTGAGCAAGCCCCGACATTGCCCCTGTACTGGAAGCGTTAGTGTCTTGGCTACTGTTTGTGAATATTTTATTGCTACCATCTAAGTCCTCATAAACGCCCTAATTTTCGGAGGCCCCTGTGCCCCAAGGCTCCAGCCGATGCTGAAAGCAGGTGTGTATCACTTTGTACTTCTGAGGAGCAGGTTTTTCATTCAGGCTTCCATTTCTACACTGGCAGATATCAGATGAGATAGTTTAACGTGTTTTAGACATCCAGGGTAGCTGGTGACCTAGCTGTCTGGCCACCATGGGCTTTGTCCTTGGAAAGGCGGTAAAGGCTGTTATGGCAGTATGTGGAAAAGCAAGATGACTCTGCATGCAGCCAGGCTCCACATTTTGATATCCATCTTGGAGGAGAAGATGGGAACAGAGGCATCATGCCCTAGGCTGCTTGAGTGTTCACAGCCAGGTGCTGCCCATGTTGGTTCTTCAGGGCCTGCAGAAGAGAGAAGGCCCCACATCTAAAATCTCTTTCCACAGATCTGGTTATATGGGTTGCCAAGGCAATTAATTCCTCCAAAACTGTGTATTCTTCTTCCTAGTGGTCATCTCAGCTTCCCTGAAAGGAAGAAGCCTGGGGCTTAGTAGCCACTTGTGTTTCTTAAGAAGATGCTAGAGCTAATGGCAGTTTTAAGAGCACTTTCAGAATGGGCCCTGCTTTATGCATTGAGTTGCACACACAGTTGCAACAGTAGAATGAAATCCATGCAATCCTGTCTTTCTGTCTGTCTTCATCTCCCCACCACCAGTGTTCCTAGAGACAGGGCTGTCTGTGTCTAGCTGTGTTGGTTGGACATGCAGAAATACTTGTGTATGAAGCAGTGTCAAATGGATCAAATGGAAAGCAGATAGTGAGACCCCTCTGAAAATAACAGCCTGTCAGGGATTGGTTTTGCTGTCTTAAAGCTCCCTGTACTGAACAAAGGAAATGTCTCCAGGACATTTTTTGTCCAGCTCCTGATAAGATAGCATGCTGCATGCTGTGTTCAAAAGGATAATGTTTTCTCCCAAGTCAGCTTTTACAGAGGAAAACAGTTACTTCCATTTTTTTCTTGGAGCAGCTCAGACGGAAGGAATGAGATTTTGGCAAGTCTGTAGAAAAGGGTGGAGTGTCGGAGAGAGAACGCTAAAATGGAAAAATTGACTCCCTTGAATTGAAATGATTCCATTATCATTTGGATATGATAGAACTCAGTAAATTCCTCCTGTTTTCATAAACCTGGGAATTGTTAAATTTCTCACTGTGAAGGAGGGAATCATAAAACAAAGTTTCCTGAAAAGCCCAGAAAGGTCTTTACAGTAAACGTAAGCAAATCGTGGCTTTGGGTTTGAAATTCTGACTTTTTTTGTTTGAGGTGGGGAAAAAAGGGTCACCCAGGAGGTTTCTCAGCTCTCCACTCTGGAAGAAGGAATTCCTTGGTGGGTCTAATTTTTCTAAAGGATCAGCTAAAGTAGGAACAATTAATTCTGTCTGGTTTTATACTGACTATTAATAATATCCTGATCATTGCTGCCTTTGTTACTGGAAATGTGTAAGAAAGAAATGGCAATCCCCAGCTTGGTGTCACCCCCAGGAGATGAGCTATAAGGCATGCCCATAGCAGGAACAAGCAGGAGGAGGCCAATCTATAGAGAAGCCCTCTTCTGCAGAGGTTTTTTCTTACCTCCTGTAGGTTTGAAGTCAGTTGGCCAGAAGGCCATGGGACCGAGCTGGCACTACATAGTTTTGCTCTTCAGCTTCAGGGACTCCTCTGGTAATGCTGGTTTCATCAACAGCATCTTGTGCTGACTCCCTCCCTTATTAGTTCTTTCCACTGGGATTTCTGAGACAGCCACTTACACCACACTCAAAACAATATCAAAGACCTGAGACTCAACAACAGAATGAATGCCGTGTACTTCTTTAGGGGCCAAGAGTCTAAGGAGCAATCCTTCATTACTTGATACCTAATTATTTTTCATTCTTCTAAAATGCAGTGAAATTTGAATCTTCAGACCAGGAGAATTTTGTAATTAAGAAGCTTTGAAGTGGACTAGAAATGAGAAGCCAAGGGAGCACAAGCATTTCAGTGCAGATTTCTTCCCCCTAATAAAGAACATATGGGCAAATGATTAACTGTTCTAAGACTTCATGGAGCATTTGAGTGTGGCCAAGCTCTAAGCATTCTCATAAAATGTTTATAATGGGCCAATTGGAATATTATAGCTTGGCAGGGGGGTGGGGGAAGTGAGGAGTTTTAGTTTTGGCCAATAGTTCCTGATCAGTCCAGAAGAAAATCCAGTTTCTCCTTGTTCTTTGATGAATACTTTGGTTTTACCTATGTGAATTTTCTTTCACATAGCCGAAGAAGCAAGAGCAGCTCTCACTCTCAGTATGTACAAGTAGTGTCAACAATTTCTGTTGCCAATTTTGGCTTCTTTCCTGTTGGTATCTGTCTCCTTAAATCAAGCACATGTTGAGAAGCCCAAGCAGTAGTTGCTAACGCAGCCTGTTACGCAAAATGCAGAAGCAGAGCTGTAAACAACGCGACGGAACGAATCGCTGCAGGCGGCCTGCGGGATGAGCCAACCTGCAGTCACGGGTGCCTGCAGACAGGACGCTGCTGTGGGGTTCCATCAGCGCTCCCATACGTGCTGCTCATCTTTGCATCGTGTTTATACACAATCTGTAAGTGACACGAAAAATAGAAGTGAACTTTCACTTGTGTTATTGTGTCATGGAGGATACGGCTGGTGCAGCAGAGAAAAATCACCACCTCGCTCCCTGAGCCTGGAAAGTGGCAAAGTGATGGGATTTTCTGCTAATAAAGTGAGGCCAAGGGAATGGTAGAAGCCAAGGGAGAGCTGGCAGAGACAGTCACTCCCCTGAGGGCTCAAGGAGTGCAGCTGCCATTGCGACCTGGGCTGGCATCCTCAGATCTTTGCTCCTTAGTGGTAAGCTTGGTTCCCAGTGAGTTAAAGTTATCCCATGGTGTCTCCATGCCTTCTGGAACAGCCCGTTCAGCAAACCTCTTGCTTCAGGAGGGGTGGGTGAGTTAGATAATTCAGAAACAAATCTCTGAAAATCCAGAGATAACAAAACTGTAACACATGTCCTGGTATTTTGAAGTCTTTCTGGCTGCATTCACTGGCTAGCTTGTAGCCATGGCAGTAGTCAGAAGAGAGCTGTGCTTCTCGGGAAGCACAGTTGAGGTATGATGATAAAAGATGTGGCTGGGCCATGTTTCTGTGCCAGATGGGAGAGCCCTGCTGTCTCACCTGGCCATATATGAACAAATAGCCCCAGGTGCCTGTGAAGGAGCTCTGGCATGCCTCCTCGCTGTGCTGCAGAGCAGAGGTGGTGGTGGCAGCTCTCACCAAACTTCTTGCTGTGGGGAAATGGTCACAGCAAAATGGGAAATGACTGTACTGTGAGTGCTACAGTTAGAAATTGCATTGCTCCCTTTACCTGCTGCTCTTTCTCCACCTCCTACCCTTCTGTCATTACAGAAACAGAAAACATGGGAGAGGTGTGTGTGTCCTTCTCCATCAGCTACCATTCCCAGTTACACTCCCCTTGACCCAGCCCATTCACCTAAGCTCTTCACAAGAGAGATGCTGTTCATGTCTTCTTGATGGCTTCCACTGCAAGCCACTGCCTTTTTTTAGGCAGTTTTCCAGACATAGGCATCTGGCCCCTGCTGTACTCTGACCTCCTGAGCCATGGTCCTTGTCCATCCAGGGGCCTCAGTGGCCTTGTTACTCAGGATGTGAATATTCAGGAAATACCTCATCTCTTACAATCTGTACCCCTGACTCGATCATCTCACCCATTCTGTCCTCTTCTTCACTCCTTTGCTCTCCCCAATCCTTTCTTGACTCCCATGTACTTTGATCTCCTGTCCCTTCCAGAAAACATCCATATATCTTCTTTATTAGTTTTTTAATGAGTTGAGCAACTTCTGGATTTTCTGTCAGCCTTAGATCATATTTTTTTCCAAATAAAATGAAGCAGATGGCAGCACTGTGCCTTTTTTATTTGTTTTTTTCCACTTCCTGCTGAGAGTGAGATCTGGAGTGACACAGGTTGGGTGTAGGTCAGGTTCAAGAGGTTCTGCATGTCCCCTTGAAGTACCAGCTCACACGCAAAACCATGAGGATCAATGCTAGCAGTGCAGTTTTCGATGTGTCACTAATCCATCTGTTGTGTCAGTGTTGAGCAGGTGCCTGTTTGGGGAGCTACACTCTAGGTTCTTTGTTATCAACTCTTAATTACTTTTAGCAACTTTCCTTCACCAAAAAGGAGAGCAGGTGACAAGCTTGGGAATGGGTGTCAAGCCATTAGGACTCTCTGAACAAGTTCAGAGCTGCAGTTTGATCTCAGAAAGGTCTGTTCAAACCTAACAACCTTAAAGCTCTTCTCTGTCTTGGGGAGAGGGGAGTTGTAGGTATATGTGGCTCAAAGACAATAAAAACAAATCACTCTGCATACACCTCTCATCCCTATTGCCCTAGAAAATACAGAAGGTTTCAGGACACTGGGTAAGTGTTGTTTTCAGAGCTTTTAGAGAAATACTGCTGGATATTACAAAACTAGGACTTTATTATAGTTGCAAGAAAATTGCATCACGTAAGCCAAAAAATTCTCTCTTTTTGTTTTCTAGTGACTCTGAGTAAAACCCTTCAATTCCCTCCTCCTGCTCCCCTGAAAATTACACAGTACTTGGGTAGGCTTTGTACTGGTCTGTGTGGAGGGGTAGAAACTGAAAGAACAGCACTAGAAAGATGATTGACTGAGCAGTTGTTCTGAAAACTCACTCATTTTTTTAGCGAAGTGTGGGAGATGCTAATTGTTGAAGTGCCAAGAGTGGGCAGCAGAAAACCATGATGAAAAAAAATAAACCAACAGAAAAGCGTTTGCTAAATAACTGACATAATGCACTGAAAAATAGCTTGCAAAATATGTTTTGTTTCAGCTTAGTTCTTGAGAGAGTGATTATTTTGGTGATTTGGCATCTGAGGAATTAGGAGAGCTCACTTGACTAATATCCGGTGCCAAGTGGCTGGCAGGTGAGAGAGGTGAGCCAGGCCTGCCCTCAACTACAGAGTGACTGTGCAGAGAAATTGTGTTTGAAATGTCTGCAGTTTTATTTGGCTGCTGTGCCCAGCTGTGCCTTGTCAACCCTATAGACTTGGTTGAGATGGGTGTCTGCAGATGGGTGGAGTTTCAGAGGTGATGCTCCCTGTTAGAACAAGGCCATTATCTCAGTCTCTGGTACAATGCTAAAAACAAATGGTCTAGTAGATGTCAAATGTTAGGTACCTGAGATGAGGAAATGGGGCTCAGCAGCAGCTGGAACAAGTTACTTAAAGATGAGAGACCTCCAGTTTGTCTCTTCACCACATTTATCAAAATGCCCTTACCCAAAGCCTAAAGAGCACGTCCTCCACTGAAGTGTTGCCTATTTTAAAGTAGTATCTTCTGATTTGACAGAGCTTTCTGTCCTATCTGCCGACTCTGCTGATGAGAAATGCATTTTTCCTGCTACTCACAGTCAGCAGTTCTCTTGCAAACCACTGACAACCAAACTCTAACCAGCTCCATGTGCCCAATCTGCCAAACCAGCGACGGTGTACAAGTTCTTCTGAGGCCACCACGCAGCCTGCAGCACCTCGTGACAGGTGGCCAGACAGAAGGACCTGGCTCTTGGCTGGCAGTTCAGAGAACCTGGCAGCAAGAAGAAAGAGTGCTGCTCACAAACTTTGTTGTCTCAGAATTACAGTATCCCAGATATTTTAACAGTCACTTTTCAACACTGTGGCTTTGTTGCTTCTGGCCTCCAATACCAAGCCTGGTGTTTTGGGTTTGTTTCTTTTTAAGGCATCTAGAGAGAATGCACCTGCACTGCCAAGCGCTAGGAGAGCTCAAAATATGGCAGGGGACAGCCCAGCTCATGTGCATCCATGCATAACCCCCAAATGTAAAAATGATGTACTGGGCAGTGCGTGTGAAATACCAGACCTCCCTCCAGGGCTGCCAGCGTGGTTCCAAGCCTGTCAATGTCTTCAGAAACCAGAGCCATCACAAATGCCCCATTAATCAAGGGTTAGCTGGTCCCACAGCTGTCACTGTGAGTGCCCTCTCCTGGGCTCCCTCTATGAAGGATTCAGCTGCCAACACAAGTGTTTCATGGAGAAGGGGACAGTGGGGTGGCAGGACCATCTGCTTAGTTTCAAAGAACCAAATCAGGGCCAGAAAGTATTTACAAGCGTGTTACGGGGAAGATGTAGCACAGGGCCATTTTGCAAACCCCTTAAGAAAGAGAGGACCAAGCTGTGCTTGTAGCTACGCTGAAATTAACTCTGGAGATCTTTATCTCCAGTGAAGATGCTCTGATGCTGCACTGTCTGAAAAAGTGTGTGACTTCAATTTCTACATTATTCTGTGGTCACATTGAAGATATCCTTTCTGTGTGCTCACATAAAGCTGTACAAAACCTTCACAACAAAAATCAAATGTACAAACTTACATTATATAGCCATGGAAGGTAAAGCCTGGATATTCAGAGCTATATATCAAAAATCAGGATCATAAAACAGAAGCCAGACTTTCAAAAATGCTGAGCCACTCACTGAAGTCAGTGGGTGAGCTGAGTACTTTTGCTTCTTCACGTACACACCTCTGATTTATATACTGAGAGACATTTTGCTCAACTTCAGCCTAAATCTCAACGGTTTCAGGGTTTTTCAATGGTTTTCAGGTTTCAGTGCTCGCTCAGTGACACTTAGAATTCTAATCCTATAGCTCATACCCCTCTGGAAGCAATGGGAAACCTGGAATAATAATTCAAACCACTGAATACTGAGGTTTGACTTTTCTCGTGGGTGTCA
Organism: Caprimulgus europaeus; assembly: GCA_907165065.1. The sequence continues at coordinate 2,874,607 of OU015530.1, forward strand.
TTCTCACAAAAGAAGAGAAGAAAAAGGAAGAAAACAAAATTTTAGTGAGCAGTTGTTTTGCTGAAGATTTAGTTCTTGTATCTTTGGGAAGGACCTTCTTTTGAAAAACCTAAATATTTTACTTTTTGACAAAAAATTAAAATTAAAGACATTTAACTTTAAAAGCTCTGAAAGACAATTATTCTTGTTTTGCTGAATTCTTCATAGCAAACTTTTTGCTCTCATCCACATGTGCCTGCCTGATCTCTATAAAAGACCACGGACGTAGGCTTTTATGCTGCACACGCCTTCTGGTGCGTAAGTATTTCTGCTATCCCCTATAAAATACACAATCAGGTTCTTTTACATAACCTCCTTGGGTTTTATTGCTTTTAAGGCTGAACTGAAGACAGTAGACACCATTTTGTTTTGAATTGCTATAAATTTTGACATTTGTCTAAGGGGATAATTCATGTAACGCTGTAGGACTCTTGTTTGAATTCCAGCAGGAAAAATGTCTTGTTTTGAAAAAAAAAAAAAAAAAAAAAAGGGGCTTGTTTAAAAATCACAAATCTCATATGAGAAGCCAGATAATAAAGCCAAAAAAGGGAACAAAAACAATTCTTACAAGGCAGACCTCTAAGCTTTGACTTGCCTGATGTATGAGCTGTCAGAAATCCAAAGTTCACCATGTGCAGAGAAATGTTTTGCAAAATCCCTAAGTTAGGGCTTTCTTGGCGAGATGTATTTCCTGAGCAGCATTTGGAAAAATTTCATTGCTTGCAGTTGTAAAAAGCTTTCAAGATGGTGCCTTGCTGCAGCAGTAGCAATGCCAGGTTAGGGCCCATTTTCATCATCTTGCTTGTGCTGGTGTAACCACTATTTCTCTGCCATTTCTAGAGCTAATAAAGGCGTGTATCCTTTTGGTGCAGCTGCAATACATGACCTTCCCATGTATTTCTTGTATGTCAAAATTATTGAGTGCTTAGGAAGTAGAATACAGCACCTGAAACCTTTGGTGGAAGGCTGTGGTAGATGTATTGCTAGAGAGGTGGATCACCAGTGTTAGTTATTCAGTATTGCAGGTGACTATATTCAGTGGTGACTAATGTGAGAAACAGTTACAGGTTGTAAGGTCCGGTGTCCAAACACACTGAAGACACCTTCAGGTTCAATAATACCATTTATTTGTGTGGTAGGTTCAGGCCAAACCAGGATGACAAGTATCAAGCACTAAGAATGCTTTAAACCCAATCTTGTGACTTAAATCAACTTCTGATTAGAGAATGGCTTTAACAGGATCCAGAGCACGAATGACAAACACCTTTGGTCTGATTGTGCTTTTTCTGAACTCTTTGTGGCAGTTTCCCAAGTAAGGGAGGGTTGTGGAAGAGAGGGACTGGACTTAAGAGGTTCCAGCCCACCCCAAACCTGCATAGAAGCAGGGTGGCCAGACCTGATCTCTGAAGACAGTTAACCCGCATTTCCCTTCACCTGCTGTAAGTCCCATGGGATCACAACCAGCTGTATGCAAGTGAGAAATGTGGGGAGCAGGGACTACAAAGAGTTACAAGGCTCAGCTGGTACCTTTTAAAAGGAGTGATAAGACAGGAACAGGAGGAGTCAGATATGGTGATGAAGAAGTGCTGCCTACCCATTGCTCCTCTACCACTACTTCCTCCAGGTATGTTGTGTGAGTTACTGGGGGTGTCCTGCACCTTCATGGTAGCTTAGCTTATGCAAAGATAAAGGTCTGCAGCAAAAAGCATCTGATGCCTCTCTGGCAAACAGAAGATGGACTTGAGCAACATATCTTGTGGAATCCTGCACTCTTGGAGATGCATGAGATCTTTCCACTGGATATTTACAGCAAAGCTGGCTGTTAAGAAATGGGGTCACAGCTGTAGTGAGTGCAGGTTAGCTCTGTGCACCGTGCGTTAGCCTCATGTTTTGTTTCCAGCTTTGTGCCAGTTCTTTAGGGTACTGTGGGACTAGAAGTGATGTTGTGAGCAGCAATCTCATGGTTGTGTGGGCACTTTCCCCCCTCTAATCCCAGGGAGTGCTAGATCAAACTCTGTCTCAGAAGTAGCTAAACGTTTTGCATTCACTCCTCCCAGTGACGTGACTGTTTCAGATCCTCTTTGCTCAGTTAGAAACCTTATTTGCCACCTGAGATGTAGTTATGGCTTGTTTATACTCAATCTGGATTGAGCACCTAGGGGAAATCCAGGATATGTGGTATATTCAATGCCTGAGAGGGACTGTAATTGCACTGATGGAGCTGCAAGGAGCTTTGCTCAATGGATGGAGGTGTTGGGAGAAGGGTGGTGCCCTTGCAGTTGTGAAAGAAGTATTTCTCTGTATTATCAAAGCATAAGCCTGTAGCTCAGCTGGTCCCAGTGGATGGTGAGGGTAGGAAAGATTCTCATCTTCTAAGCCAAACTTACAAAACTTCCAAACATCTTTCTCCTCTTGAGCTCAAGTAACAATAGGCTTCGTTTTCTCAGCTTCAGCTCTGCTCACTGAAATGAGAAGTATTGGTTCCCAGGGGGGAGATCTGAAGCTGAGTAAAACAAGCTGTGTGCAATTTGTGCTTTCTGAAAAGCTGGACTGGTACAAATGCTAAGGCTGGGTTCTTGATAAGATTATTTTTTCCCTCAGGGCAGGGCTGAAGGGCAAACCCCACAGCCCTAATTCAGGTAAACAATCTCCAAGTCGCATTCTGACCGAAAAAAGGCTGAACAACTTGTCTGGGAACTAAAGTTCTTTCTTCAATCTCTTTTTAAAAACAATTCTCTAAAACATAGCATTTTCTACTGCATCTCATTTTGCTGTAGCATTACTGGTAGCTAGAGAGGGCTTCACTGAGGATAAAGAGTATCTAATAAATCAGTGGTGCATGAGAATCAAGCAACACCCTGCACACGCCCGTGTTTCTCTCTGCACTTGTGTATTGTTCCAGGTTTGTGAGTTTTGCATCTCCTCCACCCACCATTCCTGCTCCAGCTGCCTGCCCTGTGCCTGAAGACCAAAGAACATCCACTTAAGTCTGCTTTAAGTCTGTTTGTTATAATGGATGCATCAATCATTCTTGGCTCATTGTCCTCCTTATGGAGCTGTGTGGGCTTGGTAAAAGGACAAGTCCTCTGATGGCTTCCTAGGTGCTTGCAGTGGCAATGTTGGAGGCAGTGGTTTCTCCCCAACCTCTTTTGAACTGCTGTCAATGTAATGACTGGTATCACTGTCCTTCGAGGGCTTATGCAGCATTAAGAGAGGGCAGCAGACAACCTTCCAGCCAAGGTATAGTCCTCACCAGCTGGAAAATAGTACTGTCAAGGACACAGCAGCCAGAAGACAGTGCAGATCCCACTCTGAAAGGTATGGTGTCACGAGGCCAAGAGATGTTTGGGGAGGAAGGGAAGGGCAGCAGAGGGGTTGTCACCCAGATTAATTTACAATTCTGCACATGATGGGGACGTGCTATTGTGATGTCAGATCTGCTCTTTACCATTTTTCAGGGTGGTTCTTAATTTCCATGTCCTGCTGTGTGTCTCTCTCCCCCCTGGGCAGGCAGGACAGCAGGAGCAGTTCCCTGTAGCTCTTTGTAAATGGCAGCTGGGCCAAGAAGCAGGCTGGAGGCAAATATCCTTGTTCTTCTCACACTGCCCATCTATGCAGGCAGTGTTTCAGGACTTTGAGGCTGTCTGTGAGCTGGAATCCATCTGAGAGAGTGTCTGTACTCAGCCTGCCTCTGTGGTGGAGCTGCCCATTTTGGGCACTTGCATGGTGTCCTCTGCTGGTGGGGATTTCAGACCTTGAGTGTAAGGTTTAAATCCAGCTTAAAGGTGTTCTTGCTCTCCCCTGCTTCTGACCTGTCCTTACTGTTGAGGATGGGGTTTGGTCTGGAATGGCTGGATTTTCAGAACAGGGTTGTTTTACTGGGTCTGAAGGTTCTGTGATTGTAATAATTGCTGCCCAACATCCTTGTACTTTTCAGGCAAAAAAAATTAAAAAACAAAAAGGAGTGGGGGTGGTCCTTGAAGCAATGTTAGTGTTTGAAGTTAAATCATGTAACTCTACAATTGTCAAAACACACATCTGTGTTTACTGAGTATCTTACGTCTTTAGTGCAGTTTTTAAAAGGCCTCATCTTCTTCCAGTCAAGCTGCCAGGGATAATTTCAACACACATTTGGAGTCCTAGATGAAAATTCTGCTGATGAATAATGCCCCTCACAGAGCCCATGGTGGATAGCAAGTTAAACTGAGCAGTTAGACTAACCTTTGCATAGCTCAGAGGTTCCTATTCACAACACTACTTACTGCTTTGTTGCTTATTTGTGGCATCTTTTTATTTTTTTTTAACCCAAACTTGTTAGTGTAGTTATTAGGCTTTTGAAAATAAATGAAGCAAAGTGAAAATGCAATAGGAGCTGTCTCATGTGAGGCAAACACTGACACGGTAACCTAACTGCTTATTCTGTGTTCAAAGCACAGCACAAACTCGCATACAACCTTGCTGCAGCTTACTGGAGCAGCAGCTTACAAGAGGATGGAATATTTTATTAGAGGGATCTAGAGAAAATGAGAAAAGAGGACATGACCATGCAGTGGTTAGTGATAACTGCTTCCTTCAGCTCCGTGCTGAGCTTCAAAGCAAATAGCTAAGCCCTTCCAGCAAAACGAAGCAGGATTGCTGAACAAGTGCATGCCTTGGAGCCCACTGTTCCAGTTCCAGCAGGTATCCTTGTGTTGTGCTATTTCATTGTGAGGCTGAGGGTTGTGTGTTTGCTTCCAAGAACTGCAGTAGTTGTGGTTTTGGCAGTATTTGGTCATTTTTATTAATAATTGCAACAGTTATTTCATCTGTCTGATTCATCTCTAGCGCTCTCCACCAAACAGGAGTGAGAGACATCCCCCCTCCAACCTTCTGGTCTGGGTTAAAACACTTCCCTGTGTCAGGGGAGGTGCAGTCTCACAGCTTTCCTGCTGGAGAAGGAACTGAACCCAATTCCCTCACATGAAAGACAAATTCTCAGCCTGTTGAATTACTGCTTAAAAAGGGACTGAGAACACAGAATTGTAGAATGGTTTGGGTTGGAAGGGACCTTCCAAGGCCATCTGGTCCAACCCCCTGCAGTGACAGGGACATCTTCAACCAGATCAGGTCGCTCAGAGCCCTCGTCCAACCTGACCTTGAATGTTTCCAGTGATGGGGCATCTACCACCTCTCTGGGCACCCTGAGACAGGGTTTCACCACCCTCACTGTAAAAATTTTCTTCCTTACATCTAGTCTGAATCTCCCCTCCTTTAGTTTAAAGCCACCACCACTTGTCCTATCACTACAGGCCCTGCTAAAGTCTGTCCCCATCTTTCTTATAGGCCCCTTTAATATTGAAAGGTGCAATAAGGTCTCCCCAGAGCCTTCTCCAGGCTGAACAGCCCCAGCTCTCTCAGCCCTTCTTCACAGCAGAGCTGTTCCATCCCTCAGAACATTTTTGTGGCCTCCTCTGGACTTGCTCCAACATGTCCATGCCTTTCCTGTGCTGAGGACCCCAGAAGTGGAGGCAGCACTGCAGGTGGGGTCTCACCACAGCAGAACCGAGGGGCAGCATCCCCTGCCTTGACCTGCTGCCCATGCTGCTCTGGGTGCAGCCCAAGGTACAGTTCGCCTTCTGGGCTGTGAGTGCCCATGATGTTCATCTTTTCATCCATCAGCACCTCCAAGTCCTTCTCTGCAGGGCTGCTTGCCATCCCTTAACATCACCACCCCTCCCACCATGTCCTCTTCTGCCTCTAGCTTTGCTTTGTCAGAGTGAACCACAAGAGGGAGAGATGTGAGGGTGGTAGGTATGAGGTCTTGGTGGGATGAGTGTGAGCAAGGTGTTAGTTGGTTGGTGACATCAGGCACTGGGGTGAGGCAGCTGAGGTATTTTCCATGGCTAAATGAGTTACCTGGTGTCAGCTGGGCTGGTAACTGATTACCTGGGAAATAGGGGGTAAAAGGCATGACCTTGGAGCTCTTTGCTTTGCCAAGGGGGAAGTGCCCGCTGCCAAGACAGAACAACTGAGGATAAACTTCACCAAGCATCTTTCTCCTCACACTTTCAAAGGATTGTCCTAATCTGACTCGGACAAATACTGAAATGAGGCTTGTTTGGATGTAGTCTCATAAAAATTGACCTTTTGTACAGAGAAATTGCTCTTCTCCTGTGGTAAGCAATTCCTTTTTTAGATTTGAGTTTTCTTAAAATTGTTGCTGATATAATTTATACTGTCTATGAATCTGAACCTACAGAATATACTCATGCTAAAGTCAGGACAGTTATCTCTTTATTCCTTATAGTTTAAAAAGAAATTTCATTTATCACAGCAGATCCCAGATCCCTCTGCTCTGTACTTTAACCACTAAGGCCACAGCTTCCCTCACACTGCTCCCTGAGTCGCAGCAGTAAAGCTATTTGTGGGGCTGGGCCATGAACCATATTGTAAATGGATTTTTTTTGTTGTTGTTGTTTTTTTGTTTCTTCTTTTAAAGGCAGGGGAATGGGTTGGGGGAGAGCAGAAAACCACCCAGTAAAACCCACTATTTTTTTTTCCTCCTGGAACTACATAGAGTTGCACTCTCTTATACAAAGTGAATGTCCCACGGGCAGCAGAGTTGTTTCAATTCAGTGACTTTTTACAACCACCCCAGAGTCACTTTGCATAGAGCACAAGAAGAAACCAGGCATTCAAGGAGCGAGGCAACAAAGAATTAGGGAGGAGGTCACAAAATCTGAAATGAAATGTCATTGTGGGGAAAATGATCAAAGCATGCACCCGGGGAAGATAGATGTAGACCGCCGAAAACAGCTGTGCAATTCTTTAGGGACTCGGTGGAGTTTCTGCTGGATCTGTGTTGCAATTGTTCTCATGGTTCATGCTTTGTAAATCCATAGCTTGCTCTAACTTGTAGTGGTGTGAACTTGATGAACTGCTGCTTGGGTCATTTGATATTTATTTTAGTAATTCAAACTTGGGGGGGTTCCCCCCCTCTCCAATAAAATACATCTGAAAAGCAACACTCCAGACTCTTCTACAATACAAATTTAATCCCATAGATCTAAAGATCAGGACTGAATAACGAACACAGAAAATATACTTGAAGAGATTAAAAGGATTAAATAAATAGCTTTCTATAGAAATAGTTTTTTAAAACCTTGTGGAATGTGATAGGAAGCTGAGGTGCAGCAGTGTGTGTGTGACCATCAAAGGAGTGGAGTTCCAAGGGCTTAAGTGCATTCTGGAGGGGTTTTTTGAATGGGAAGTTTGCAGGTCGCCTTCCTCTCCATGTGGTGGTCTCCTCTGCTTTCTCCTTCTCAGCTGGTGAAGGAGTGGCTCTCGTTCCCAGATCTCTGAATGTGTTGGATTTGGGTCTCTGCTCCCATTTCCCTGCTGTTACTTGAAGGCTGTTTTGAGGTTTGGAGTATCTTCTCTGCTTCACTTGTTGAACCCTCAAAGGCCTCCAAGAAAATGAGGAGATTTGCCAAAGCACACAGGGTCAGAGGGAGTCCCCAAAACCATGTCTGCCCTTGTAGAAACAAACAGCCAGCTTGGCAACTGCAGCCTGGGAAGCAAAGTCATTTGTTTTATCTGGAGACTCAAGAGCAGCACCATGAATCTTTTTTGCATGGGTAGGACTTGCAACTTGTCTCACTCGTGTCAGTGGCCCCGTCTCTGCAGCATCTGAATTGCTTAACCTGAAAAATCCCAGGCACGGCGTTACGCTCGCTGCTGAACCCTCTCCTCATTTCTCTCAGATCCCACAATCGCCTGCCAGAAGGTTGAACATTTATTGGATCAAATAAACTGGAGAAAAACAGGAAGAAGAATGCAGTGATGTTGTTCTGCAGTAGGACTTCTGATGTGTTGGATGTCCAGAAGTCTCAGTGGATAGGCATGCCATCTTCCAGATGACACTCTTGCAGTGTGTTAGGGCTTGGGAGCTTTTTAAGCTAAAGGATAAAAATAGGTGGATCCAAACCAATATAAAAATAGTCACCATTCTCTTTGCATTCAGTCATAGGATTAGTTGAGAAGATAGTGATGTCCAGCAGACCAGCAATTGTTGGCCCTGTCCTAGGATCACACCCTGAGTCAGTTATCAGTGGTCAGGCTGGGTTCAATTGTGGTTATAGCAGACATGTGCGCCATCTGAAGTTACCTGTGCTGGGTCTCCCCTTGGAATGCATCTGAGTGGTTATTTCAGTTTCTCCTTTTGAAATTATTAGAAAAATGAAAGCATGATTATGCCTTGCTGCCTGCTAGATCATCTAGCCGGGTTCTTGCCCAAGCAGTGCTAGTCTGTTCAGTCTGCCTGTGGTGGTTACTAGGTGTGTACATCTTAAATGTCATCTTCTCGCATTTATTCAGGTACAAAAGACTCATAGTAACCCTTATAACTATTAGTGAACACAGGCCTTTTAGTGATTATCCCTGTACTAGTATGGAAGACCATCCATTGTCATCTTCCAGAGACTTTTATGATCTGAGAAGTGGTGTTCCCTCCTCCTTTTAGGCAATGTTTTAACTTTATCCACTGCTGTTAGCTGTATCCTTTTTTTTGTATATTTACTGACTCCTCCTATAAACTGGTTACCCTCTTACTCATAATTTAGCTGAGTTTTATATATATACACACCCTTTTTTCCCTCCTAAGCAATACTGCACTCCCATTTGATAATTTGGGGTGAGCCTTCTGTGTTTTATAGCATGAGAAAACAAACCATTGACATACTGGAGTAATTAGTGTTGCAGTGATTCTTACATAAAAACCTGAGTTGGAGGCTCATGGGATGGCATGCAGTGATGAGCAGAGGAGGATCATCTGCATAGGGTGGGCTAGGGCTGAGGTCCTGTGAGGTGACACAACAGTGTCCCAGGGCTTACCACCCTCCAGCAGTGAGCGAGATGTTCCTGCATGAGGTGAAGGAGCCAGCTGTCCTAGCTGGCCCTCAGCAGAAAATCGGAGAGGGACGTCCGTGTGTTCATTGCTGTACTTAGAAAAGGAGCAGCTGGTAGCACACGTTATCTGTTCAGCTTCCTCTTGTCCTTTTCTGGTGTTTCTTAAAGCATCCTTTGTACAGCTGCCCAATAGGTCCTTTGCAAGTGAGGGAGAGTAGCTCATCTGAGCGCTCAACAGTTTAATTTTCCCAGATTTCTAGGAAGATGCTGGAGCCAGTAGTGGTTAGTGACTCCTAACATTTGAATTCATCTCCTGTTACTGCCAGTCAGAGCTCTGCAGAAGGATTACACAATGAAACAACTCATTTCAAGGGGATTTAAGCTCCTAAATACCTTTTCAGCTGTGTCTCAGCTTACCGTTCACAACAGGCATTCCCATCTCAACTGCAAATCTGTGATAAGTTATGGAACACCTAATTACTGTAGAGGGAAGGTGCAGCTGAGTACAACACGTAGCAGGGATCTTGGAGACACAAGGTTATCTACCTGTGTGTGGATCTACTTCTTCCTTACTGGAGATCTTGCTATTAAGAAAAATAAATAAATAAAAAAGAGAAAGTACCATGCCTGGACAGTTCATTGTGCCATTAAAGTTACTAGAAATTTTTTTTTTGCAACTAACATTTTTACAGTTTTTATGGAAAAAAAACTAAGTCTTTGTTATCTCCATGGTTCTAAAAAAAAAAAAATTGGTGATTTAACTCCTTGGAATTATCTTTTGTTTTTCATCTGTTCATTCTTACTCTATGAGAGAGAGAGAGAGAGTTTTAAAAAATATTCCAAGAAATGAAGCAATACAGGACAAATGACTGAGGTTTTTTGAATGCAGCCATGTATTTCTTTGGGAATCCTTGAAGCAGATGAAGTGATAGACAGAAATGTTTCACTGCAACTTCAGCCTGGAGAATTTGTCATTTCAGAGCAGCTGGAGCATTGGCACAAGCTCCCATGTTATGTTTTGCCTTGAATCCATTCATGATTTCCCCCCCAAATTTTTCCATTCTTTGGCTTAAAATGGAAGTAAGCGAATCCACGACACACCTAGAAAAACATAAAGCTCTATTCACATTCATAAAACTCAATTAATTTGCTCCAACTAAGAATATAGCCTTTAATCTGTTGTCCAACTACTAAAATGGAATAATCAAGAATTATTTATTGCCTAAGGTTAAGATGGACTTAAGTGCAAATGTACCATAAATCCTTTCTCTTTTTTCTTTTTTTTTTAAATCCAGCCAGCAGTCTCTCCTTCCAAGCTTTCAGCTCATCTTGCCCTCATGGATTAGGGTTGACAAGGAACTTAGCTTTCCAGCTGGGAGGCATGTTCCATGTTCTCTTCCTAAATATTTTCCATGTTTTTTAGTGTGTGCTGCTTACTCATTTTGTCCAAGTAAAAATAGCATGAAATATTGCAGTCATGCGACCTGCCTGAGGGTAGATTAGTTTTGGGGATTTCTTGCCCAAACTACGTACTGCAGGTGAGAATCTGTTCCCCCATATGAAGGACTGATCTGAATTTCAAGGTTTTGCTCTTCATCCCTGCATGTTCCCCAGTGCTGGCTGAGGATCCAGTAGAAAGCCATGATTTTAGAGACTAGAAGCCTGCCTAAAATAATCAGGATTGGGCTGCTGTTCCCCTAAAGTCTGGCTTATTTTGTTGGATAGCCAGCATGCATTTTTATAGCTGATACACTGGAATTCAAGAGGAAAAGCACAAAACCATGCTCACCATTGCTCATCATTAATGCTTATGCCTGTGTCAGTGGTTTTTTGCACCTCTGCCAGTGAGATTTTGAAGTTGAACGTGCTTGATGGGCTTATTTGAGGGAGGAAAGAGGACAATAAGGCATCAGAGAGCAGATCCATGGAAAAATAATGATGGTGGAAAACATGGTGAGTGGAAGGAAAGCGACTCATAAGAGAAAGGGATTAGAGACCTTTCCTTTCTTCTCTTTTTCCCTTCAGAGGGTGGGGGAGCAGGTCCTTCAGATTTTCTGAGCACCACAGTTTGTTTCCATTTCAAGGCCCAAAAGGACCATGGCAGTAAGTCAGTCTGATTCCTTTTGTAGCATTAGCCACAAAACTTCCCCAAAGTAAACCTTGATCAAAGCCATGTGTGGGGGAGAGGGCAGGAGGAGCCATGCCATGAAAAACCAGCTGTTCCTTCTAGGTGAAAGGGGCCCATGTTGTGTACTTGGCACATCCTGGCGTTTGATTTTGGTGCGACTGCGCAGAGAAGCTGTGGCTGCTCCCACCTGGAAGTGTTCTCAGCCAGGCTGGATGAGGCTTTGAGCAACCTGGTCTAGTGGAAGGTGTCCCTGCTGCTGGCAGGGGGGTTGGAACTGGGTGAGCTTTAAGATCCCTTCCAACCACTCTGTGGTTCTGATATAATGAGCCACTCTGAATTTAAGGAGAATTTCTCCCACCAGGTGAAGGTCTCCATTCAGTGCTCAGCAGCCTGCCCAGTTCTGCTTTACCTGTTTGAGATTAAACAGTATTTTCCCTACCCTTGCTGTAGTTCTTCCTTTAAAGTTCATGAAGTGTGTGCATGGGAAGCACACAAAAGTCACAGGGATGGGCTCAACAAAAAACCTCCATCGAGGCTGGAGCTTCTCTAGTGATGGTGACAGAGGATGCAGAGTGAGAAAATGTGCTGCGGAGCTGTGCGTGGTGCCAGCAGCTCATGCAAACTAAATATTCAGTCCCTTTTATTTCACTTGTGTCAGTGATTTCCTCAGCCAGGCTTCAGTGGTTTCAGAAGTGCAAACCTGCTGCTTTCTTCATCACTTGCAGGGCCGCTGGGACCTGCTCTCGGTGTCCTCTCTGGGAGTCAGCAGCTGCTGAAATCAGGGAAGGCATGTGGCTGATTGAATCACCTGTCATGTTGATTTATGGAGCTCGAAGGTCATTTCTTCCTGCCTTGTAAGTAATTTTCATTGGATGCAAAATATAAAGGAAGAAATGGTAGATGACCTTTTTATTAAGAAAAATGTAAAAATAATTAATGAAGACATTATTTTATAAATATATATTTCCAGTGGAGGAAAAAATCCTTTCTCCCATAATGGCATCCATAGATTTAAAAAACAAACAAACAAAAACCAGGAAAAAAAGCAATCCTCAGTCACCACTGACAATATCTTTACAATGCACTGATCTGTCTTGTGGTTTCTGACTTGGTGGTTAAGCACATTGCCACTCCTCTTCAGACTGAATTTAGGTACTTGCTCTGCAAGCTCTTGCCATAGATTTATTTTTTTTTAATAAACACGCTTATAATGCACAGGTAGTTGCCTGAGCTTCTCACTCTAGTTCTGATGTTGCCTTTCATTTGGGTAGCACACAGCTCTTCATCTCCTGCTCACTTTCAGCACATAGTTTGTGAAGTAAAGGCTGTATGAGATAAAGAAAGAGGAATCTGTTCTGTAGGAGTACAGCAGACCTACCTGAGGTGCTACTGCAAAAGGCCTATTGCATTTTAATGAGGAATCATTTCTTTGCCTGGGAGAATTTATCTTTTTAAGCTTTTAATTGAAAATAAATTAAAAAACAAACCCAAAGATGAAAGGCTAAATAAGACACATTTTCATGTATCTTCATTACACCAGTCTGAGTATGTCTGGAGAAGCTTTTGGGTTTTTTTTCTGGCACACTAGAAGTCACATGCGAGAGCAAAACTTGACCTATTTGTTTTATTCTTTATAAAGACTTTTCCTCATGCCTTTCATTCCTTTCACCCATCACTCCTGAATAGGAATGTTGTTGATTGCATGGATAAGACTGAGCACAAACCTCCCTGAAGTCCCACGAGTGCCGAGTTTCACCCTTGGTCTCCAGGTATCACACATGGCAAAGATTGCTGCTATTTCTGTGGGAGCAAAAAGCTTTTCAATAGAGAGGCTCCTGGTCACTGAGCAACAGAGAAACCAGGGCAGTGCCAAGGCTGTTACCATCAGGAATCCTCAAAATAACCAGAAATGTCCCATGGGAGAGTGGGAGCTAAAATAAGTTAAAGCTCTGACTATGCAGAACAGATTTCAGAAATTCAGATCACTGCACTGCTGGTACAAAGTCTGGTTTCTTCTGCTTTTTCACCTCGCTAATGAATCGAACTTCGTTTTCTTTTCACAGACCAGGAAGCTCTGTTCTGCAGATCTATTCAATTGCTGCTGTAGCAGCTGAGCTGGGTTTCAGTTCTGGCAAAGGAGCTGGGTGGATCCATGGGGACAAATTGCACAAATACAGAATTTATCGAACTGCTTGGAGCTCTGCCACAAAACTCTGATAGCTTGAATTAAATGTGAAGGATGGAGTAACTGTACTGGTATATACAGTTAGTAGATTTATTACTTTGCAGTGATAAGTCAAAGCTAGTTTTTTGTTTTGTTTTATTTTTTAAAAAGCATCTTTTCAAAGGAGCTGCTTGTGGGAAGCCCTTATGATTGCTCTGGATGACAGCCCCTACTACCATAAAGTCAGGCAAGGTGGATGAATTAATTTAAAATATATCCTAATTTTTACTTTTAAAGGCAACTCAATTTTTTCCTTTTTCACTTTCCAGAAACGTTCATCATAACTTTTCCATTATTTTATGCCCTTTTGAAATCCTAGGTTCCAGACAGGATGAGGAACAGCAGTGCAGTAATTCTGTGAAATAAATAGTTGTTCCAGCATTTCTGGCTTCTCGGGGAAGGAAATAAGTAGTATTATATTTTCCATATAAAAGAATAAACATATGCTTCCAGTTGCAGTGACCTTTCAGATTAAGTGAACAAGACAAGAGGAAAAAGCAATGTCTTCTGGAGAGCGTGGATGGTGTTGGCCTGACTGCTGCCATCTGGAACCCTGCTAAATAATGTATGCTCGTGCAAAGTGGATGTGCGGTGCTACCAGATTGCAGGGGCACATTCATGCTCCCTGCACAGGAGTTCAAATGTCAACATAAGGCACCAGACTGAGGGGAGAAAAGAGGGGAGGGAAAAAAGTGGAAGGAAGGGGAAATATAGAAGCAGACTTTTTTGTTGTTGTTTTTTTAGTGGCAGTCAGTGCATCAAAGAGTAGCTGCCTCCTGAACTTCTACACATGTAGGGATTCAGGAAAAACAACTTTGGGTTGTTTCTTGTGCTCCCTGGGATAGTGATGACCCCATAACAGGCAGGTGTCTTGGAAAGTTCACAGCTCGTTTGCTACAAACCCAAGAGATCATAGAAACACAAAGTGGTCAGGGTTGGAGGACCTTAAAGCTCATCCTGTTCCAACCCTCCTGCCATCAGCAGAGAGACTCTGATGTTTTATCACAAGGGGAAGCACTGCTATAGAAGAAGGTGAAATGTCAAAGGGATGAGACTCTTGGTTAGCATTCAGTAGATTCTCAGTTTTGTCTGTTCATTTCCAAATGTAGCAAAAGAAAAAACAACAAAATGCATTTCTTGAGCAAAATCCAAACATCAAATAATTACAATTTTCTTTAATTTTTAAAAAATTCATATATGCTTTATTTATATATATATATATGTACATATACTTTTAGTTGTTACAATTATTTCTGGCCTTTTTCCCAGAGCAGTTCTTCTTTATTGTTGTCAGCCAATGATGGCTGTTCAGCAGCCTGTGGTAACATCTATAGTGCTGCAGGTCTCCTTGTTGACCTCATTTTACTTTGAGAAGTTACTGTTTTCTTCATCTTGCAGATGAGATGCAGATGGTGACATGAGAAGGATCTTTTTGTTGGTTTTTTTTGCATTTGGGGTTGCTCAGGGACTTGGTGCAGAGCTGAGAGTGATGCTCACGCAGACTGTGCCCAGGAGCTTGGTTCTTCCCAGCCGTGGCTGCAGTGGGTGAAAGCAGAGGAGATGGGCTGCCTCTCTGAGGAAAGTCCTGCAGGGACCATCCAGCTAGGTACTGTCAATGAAGTGAAATTGCACTGATCAGAAAGCTAAGCCATCACTAAAAAAAAAAGGGTAGAAGAACAAATCAATTCAGTTGGAAATGATTAACCTGGTGTATTCTGTGCTAACGTAGGTTTGTAGGCAGGTAGCAGGTGGTGGGGAAGTTGAGTTGTTTCAGAGTTAGATCATGGCACTTCACATCTAAAGTAAATGTAAGGAGCCAGTAGCTCCTAAAGCCCCAGAATAGTCCCTTGCTGCTGGGATTGTTGAACTGGAGAAGAAATGGGTTGGTATTAGGCAAAGATTCCCATTGTACCAGGATTTGGGACACCTGGGTTTTATTTTTAGCACTGCGTAACTTCAGGCAAGTCGCCTTATTTTAACAAGCTTTTATTTCTTTTCTGTAAAATAGAGATGATATATAGAGACATTGTGGAGCAGGGACACCTCAAAACAGAGTTCTTTCATCTTCCAGCTCAGGAAACCAATCTCCTGAAGCACTTATCCCACAGAGAGTGGGAGGAACTCATAGCTGTCTCTTCAATATTCCTTATACTGGAGATAGCGGTGAGTGACAATTCTTCAGGAGCCACGGTGTTGTTCCAGGAGCTGATCTAGCAGCTGAGGCTAAGACAGTGAACCAGATCAGCAGAAATGAGTTAATGTTTTATCAGAGCTGTATCTGACATGCCATTTGCAAGTTTAGCTTCCCATTGCATGACCACTTCCCTGCAGTGTTTTGGAGAGGGAACAGTAGCCTTGAGAATGAGCCCTTCCGTAGTGAAGCTGTCATTTCTTTCTCTAGTCACGTAACCTTCTCTGACACAAAGCAAAGCACTGCTGTGGTGTTAACTGGACTTGATTCCAGTCACAAGGGCCATACTCATTTGTGTGTGAAGAAAATCCATTTAGCTTTGGAAAGAAGTCATGTGCATTCAGACTATTATATAAAGATTTATTATTATTATTATTAATATTATTATTCCTTGTCTTTAATTATTTTGATTGCATTTCTTTCCTTTTCTTTTTCATGAAGTTCCACCATTTAAGTGTTCAGACACTAATTAATTAAATTTGTACCACAATGTATACAACCAAACTGCCTGCTCATGAGTGAGCTTTCTACAGTAGCTGTGGAAACCATAGGTCTTTCTGTGAGTAATTCAGCTACTTGAAGTACCTAAATAGGGATGGGATGGGATGGGGCAGACTGGAAGGCACTGTTGTCACCTTGACGGTTAGAGGAGCTGAGCCAGAGCCAGTTTCCTAATAAATCATTAATTGTGTATTGCAAGAAAGAAGGAACGGTGAGTTGCAAGTGTCTCTGCATTGCTGCTTTCTTCTGGGATGTCTTTTCAGTCACAATGAAGTCCATGTGAAACATAAGATAGTTGTTTTCTATGGATAAAAAATCAGTCTGATTTCAGTGGACGTTCTATGCATAGAAAAAATAAATACTTGTATGCAGGGGTTAAATATTTATTATTATCATGTACACTGTATGGAACTTAGGTAGGAGGAAGTGTCAGGTAGTTCTCAACGCGGTGTTTTGCCAGAAAAAATTAAGTGAATGATGGAGTCAATTACAAATTCTTTGATGGCACTGGCAGCAGGAAAGTCTGACCTGTGAGACACAAAGCACCCTTTCAGCTGCAGCCAAAGATCTGATTAATAATATACCCAGCTGCCGCAACCGCAGCCTGCCCTTCTGGGCCATGGAGCTTTATAAGAACTAACCTGGTAACATCAAAAAGTCAATATGTGGTTTCTTCCATGCTGATTGGCATTTCTCTCAGTCACAGAGCCAACAATCAGGATAGCTTCCTTGGTGCAGGAGGAAACGTAGACAGCTTCTTGAGGCCCCTTCCTAACCAAATTTTCCATCATTTCCTCAGTTTATATAAGACTTCTGAAAACAGAACAAGGTTTTTGCATAAATAATTGTCCTGATTTCATCTTTAGAAGGTATCTACAGGACTAGAACTTGGCAACAGATATGGTCATCAGTATCTCCTGCATATGCATCTGCTGGCCAACGTTTAGGTGGTGCTTTGGTCATCTGTAGACTTGACTGGATTTCTGTTCCTGAAGTAGGAAGCCCTCATGTGGCATGGACTAAACATTTAACACCTAATTTAGGGAGAACTGAGAATCTCTTTGAGGGAGGTAATAGGCAGGAGTCGGTTTTTACGTCAGCAACTGACCTAAAATGCTGTTACCATTGTAGTCTCCCCTGTTGAAATTGCATTCCATGGTCTGGGAGGACCATATTGTAGATGATCCCCAAAAAAGGATAATAATGGTGTGGCAAGCCTCCTAGTAATAAATCCAACACAGTCTACAGCTCATAACCTAGTTCCAGAGCAACTTGGCCAGTTTTAGAATGAATTCTGGTAGATGTCATGTCAAAAGGGGCCTTATCACACACAATCTGATCTTAATGCTGATGCTTGATACAACAGCAGGGAGCAGAATGTGTGTCCTCACCTGAGCTGTCCTAGCTCAGGCTATCCAGGGAGCTTTGGTGAATATTAATAATTAAAGACACTTCGGTGGTATTTTTTCCCTGCACATGCATCATGCCCCTCCTTCACTGGCTGCTGTGGGCATAACCTCAGCCTCTCCACCTCCAGCTTCCAGGCAACAGATCTCTGGCACTGCAAAAGACTCATTCCATCTGGGAGGAAGGATGACACTGGGCTAAACATGCTTTTCCATGCAGCACAGAGGTTTGTAGGGAGAGTTTTCCAGAGGAAGCATGTCTGTTTATAAGGACCTGGAGTATGCTGCAGTTTCAAGACAGTAATTTTAGACTTGCTGTTAAGGTAGCAGTGCTGTCCTGGACCTGCCAAAGTCTTGATAATTGACTGATCTGCTCTGAGAGGTTGGGACTTAACCCTGGAGACACTTGGGGGGATTTCACAACCTGTGTTACTTGGAGAAAGAAGGAGCTGTGATGTGGGGAGCCTGTTGCAATGCCTTTGGCTGGCAGCAAAGGGAAAAAGCTGGATTTGGTTCCTCCAGACCTCTAACAAAGCATTGCCCTGGGCTGTTGCCCAGAAAACAGGCTATTTTGGAATAATAAGTCCTCCTTTTGGAGCAGAGCTGGATGATTACATGAGACCCTGGCTGTTTCTCTCGTGCTGCTTGCCCATCCCATGCTCACGGCGTGTTGATGTCCCGTCCCATAGCTCCATTGCCTTGCAGCCCAGATTCACATGCGGCTGCTTGGAGGGAGCCCTCGCCCAGTGACTGTTAACCCCGCTCTCCTCAGCTTGCTGCACCCTCACCAAGGTTCTTGAGCTCTCTGCTCCCCATTGCTGTCGTCACCAGGCCCTTTTCTGTTCCCTGCCTACTCCCACAAGTTGTTTTCCAGGTGCCTTTGTTGTGAAGTGGGTGTCCCGTAGCCCTGGGGACCCGCAGATGCTCCTTGCTCTAGCTGGAGGATGGGAGTCTTGCTGCCTGTCCCTTGTTCTGGGGTTTGTGCACCTCCAGGCTACAAGCCTTGAAGCTGTGCAGTGGCACGATTTGGCATGCTCAGGAGGGGCTGGCTGCTTCACACCTTGGTTCTGATTACTATAATTTGCTCAGTTTTGTGGCATGGCTCCAAGACCTTTCAGACCCCAATGGTTTCTCCTCATCCTCTACTAGTGGTCACACCATTCTTGGCTGCCACTGCTCTGCAGCTTTCAGAAGGAGGGTGTCCTTGCTCACCAAGCCTCAAGGCACCTTCTGCTATTTTTCAGATGGCTTTCCTTGAAATATTCCCTTTTTACTTCTTGGCTGCTCTTCCCTCCCCCACGCTTCATCTCTGTGTGCTGGAGATTCCTCTGCATGCAGAATAACTTTTGCAGGTTGGGTCCAAACTGTGTGAGTGAAAGCACTGAGGCAACGTTCCCATGTAATAAATACACCTCACGTGATGCTTCAATCAGATTAGAATGGTGCCCAAGGTGTGTTTGTAATAAACAGGAGAAGAAAATCCTATCCCACCCTACCACCTTCCCCTCCGGTTATAGAGTATTTCTTTTAAGTTTGTCTTTCAAGACAACTTAAAAATGGTCTTTTGGCCTGCTGATTCCCTTTCATCAAGTAGCAAGAAAACCACTCTGGTCCTTTCAATCCCAGTGAGCCTCAGTGTATCTAGTTGCAAATAAAGAATTTGCCTTTCTTAAAAATTAAATTCAAGGGTTAAATTCAGCCACAATTCGAAGCAAGGCAGATTCTTACTGAATTTCTTGGTTACACTCTGCTGTGGGCATGATACACTGCTTGCTGTTAGTATTAGCTGTGTGGTATCCCTGGAAGTGTAAAATAGGTGTGTGTGGTAGAGTAAAACTGACAGCAAGTGTCTAAAAGACCTCCAGCTGAGAACTGTTATCAGATAGCTCTCTGGTTTTATTATCTTCCATGTTAAAAACTCATCTGTTGTAAACTGGCGTCGTTCTGTTTGGCTCATGGCGAGGATGAAAGGAAATATTTGACTTTTTTTTCTTACCTAGGCAGAGGTGGAGTTTCAAAGCCTCAGCCACGCTTGGCATCCCGGTGTGTCAGGTCTGTCTGAAGGATTTGGAAGGGAAGGCAGAGCGCAGGGCAGGGGGAGGACAGAGTCACAGCCCTGCATCCTCGACCTCCCCACCAAAGCACCTCCCTGTCCTTCTCTTTGACATGAATACTGAGTTTTTTCTGATCCCTCAGAACAGCAGTCTGGCCTTGGAGGGAAGGTGATGTGCAGCACTTGGGCGTTCCTTGCTTGCTATTTTCTCCTATTATTTTTTATGAAGTGTTTTTTTTTTTTTTAATGAAGTGCTATTTTTTAATGAAGTTTCAAGGTGTGGCTGACAAACTGGAGGGTATCTTTGCTGAGGGGAAGCCTTTGCTACAGGAGCAAAGCTCACTACGGTCTCAGCTTAAATACATCTGTTTTTCTGAGCTGGCCCGTGGAGGGCTGCTTGAAGAACAACCCTTTGGGGAGGTGAGATGCTGGTGACCCTATGCTGGAGGCAGATGTGGTGCCTCAGGAAGCATCATGGTGCCAGCATAAGGATTTTGGCAGCGGGCAGCATGCCCTCCACCTGCCTGGCCTAGCCCAGCAAGGTAGGGGAGTGTTGCTGGGTGCTAACTGGGAGATGCATGCCAAACCTCTAAGGACAACCCGCTGGCTCCCGCAAAGAGCAGGGAGAGGGGAGAGGCTGGTGAGCCATCCCATCTCCTGCCTTTACCTGCTCCCAGTCCTTGTCTTGGAAGAGGTGCCAGGGAGTTGTTGAACACTGGACCAGTTGCACTCAATGATCTTAAAGATCTTTTCACCAAAACAATTCTATGACTTTATTTCCCTGTTGTGTGTGTAGCTCTAGTGTGTGGATTGTGGAGTCTGATGGTCAAGGAAGGAGGATTGGGAAGCAAAATAGGAGCTTCAAAGAACTTTTCCTGTTGTGCAGCACCCCAGCAGACCTGCATCCTCTGATATGATAGGGGAAGAAGGGGAGAGCTGGTGGAGTCCCTCTCACCGTGCCATGAAGTAGGTTTAGGTGCAGTATAATGTAGGCAAGGCAAACACTCTTAATGAGCGTGGGGGAAAGCCCATGCGTGACCGGAGGGGAGGAGGGATGAGTTTTGGGGCAGGCACTCAAGCTGAGGATTTCTTGCCTATTTTTATGCTTTTGTTCCTGTACTTTAAAATGACTCAGTTATTCTTATTTGTACGGTATAATGGGCCCCATGAGAAATTTCCTAGGTGAGCAAAACCTTGTGCTTGCATAACATCACTTTTTCAGCATCTGCTTCTCCCCAGTGAGCAACCTGGGGAGGAGGAAGATTAAACACTGCAATTCTCAGAGGACATGGCTTGATCCAAGAGCCCAAAGAAAACAGAATTCCTTGTGTAAAACTCCTCTGGAACGTGGCTGAACATGATAAAAGCAAAGGTTGACTTCGTGTTTTATGATGCTAAAAGCAAGGGTTGGCTTGAGTGGGGAGCAGGGAGAGCTTTGCCATGTTCCAGACACTCATCCATTGGAGGAGGGCATCATCCATGGAAGTCTTTGGGGATTTAGTAGTCTGGAGTGTACAGCCACTGGTGGGATCAGGCTGGGTTGTGTGTGGACTCTCAGGGGTGTGGTATCCTAGGTCATGGTCCTGAATCCCAGAATTGCCTCAATTGGCAAAGCCCTTTAAGATCATTGAGTCCCATCACGAACCCAACACTGACCAGTCCCCGACTGACCCATGTCCCTCAGCACTGTGTCTACACGACTCTTCAATCCCTCCAGGGATGGGGACTCCACCACTGCCCTGGGCAACCCCTTCCAATGCCTCAGAACCCTTGCAGGAAGGAAATTCTTCCTCACATCCCATCTCAACTGCCCTTGGTGCAACTTGAGGCCATTCCCTCTTGTCGCGGATGACACAAGCAGCCTTGTCTCGAGCACCCTGTCCTGACCACCACATATATTTTCTGTCTGAAATACCACCGAATAGGAACTCCCTATCTGCACATAGTGATGTGATCTGCTGCTTCTCCTGGGGATGGAGACACGGCCTCTCACTGTGGTAAATGACAAAGGAACTGCAGGGTTAAGCAAGAATGTTTTGTTCAAGAAAAAAAACCAAAAGCTAAAAAAAAAATCCCAACCCCAACACAAAAACCCCAGAAAAAAAACCAATAAAAAGGATAGTCAGGGCTGGCAAAATTGCAGTGTGGGAAGGATGGGAGACAGAATTCAAAGAGATTTTGGTTCATTAGCAGGCAAACATGCTGTGACAGCTCACTGTGGAACAAATGCTTTTCTCCCTAGGAAAATGCAGGTGTTTGTTTAAAACAAAGGCTGAGGCTGCCGTGACTTTCTGTGGCTGGCTGCCTGGGTATGAGCAGCATCCTCAGCAATCACTGCTTTACCTCTTCACTCAGGAGCTGGGAAATCTCATGTCCTATAAATAAATAAGAGCACTCTGTATTTGTGCAGCATGTGGCACAGTGGGGACCTGAGGCTTCTAGGCAGCATAAATAATAAAAGGAGGATGAGTACCTTGCTGTGAGCCAGCCTGGGTTGCTTTAAATTAGCTCTTTTATTGGAGTTAGGTGAATCATATTTTTTTTAATACATAATTTTGAGTGCATATAGTTCCCCAACTGAACCAGGGCATCTTTTCATTGCTTTTCTCTGCAAAGGGTTGATATATTTGAATTATATTTGATATGCAGTATTTCTAGGCATGGTTTCACCTCCACTCCATTGTAAAAGATAACCAGTAATTGATTTATAACCCGGAGCCATGAAACGTGCATCCCGGGCTCTGGTTATTGTGTAAAGATCAACTTCTGCGGCATGGTAGGAGCTCAGTGGGAATGCTGAAGGTAGGAGAGATGTCAAAAGTGGGTTTGCATGGTTAAACCTACAAATAACACTGGCTGGTTGGTTTAAAAAAAGCTCCAGGACAAAATGAGAGTGAAATCTGTAGTTTTTTGAAACTGAAAGTGTTTGTGGGGATTATCTTAATTTTATAGTGTTGAGAAAATAAAATGTTTAAATGGGCAATTTGTTGGGTTTTTTTCTGCTTGAATGGCATCAATATATTTCATTCAGTTTTTTCCATTTCTATGCATCTTACAGAGATTACTTTAAATTTATATATTACTATTTTATAATGGTTTACCTGTCAAATCTCTTTGGAATTGATAGCTTTGGCTATAAGAATTAATTCTGGAGTATTGATTTTGCAAAATGCTTTAATTTTTTTTGCCCCTCTTCAAACTGGGAAAATGTCAAAGTATCAGTGTTTTCTGGGAAGTAGAAATGTGCTGTTTCTGACCACTCAAGTCCCAAGCCCATTATGCAAAGCTCTTAAACATGTTTTGAAGTTCAATTTATTGAAGTTCGATTCAGATTATTAGAGATTTAGATTTCAGTTTTGAAGGGGTTTTTTATTAGAGATTTTCAGGGCTTTTTTATTAGACATTTAGATTTCAGTTTTGAAGGGGTTTTTTATTAGAGATTTTCAGGGGTTTTTTATTAGAGATTTAGATTTCAGTTTTGAAGTTCAATTCAGGTTATTAGAGATTTATGTGTGTGTTTAATAACTTTGTTACAGAGCTATAAAGAGAAAAGAATAGCTTCACACTGTGCCAAAAATAGCACCATGGCCCCTTTTCAAGCCCAGATATTATTGTTGTTACTGTAATTAAGGAGATTATTGCAACTGTCCATTAATTATTTTCTTGGCACCGAGGGCAGCCCCGTATAGACTGGCACTTTCTCAAATGTTATTCAGTGCTACTTACAAATACATCTGTGCATGTGCATATATATAAATATATCTGTGAATACTTTTAAATTAGAAGGTATTTTCTTGCACAGACTTCCAATAGTTAGAACAAACACATTCATAACAGGGACAGATAATTTTATAAACAAGATCATACTACACTATTTTTACAGTAACAGGGAATTCGCCTTTGACGCATGAAATGTCCTTTTATTGTAGACTTCAGGTCAACTGAATGACTGAATTTATTTACATCCAAATGAAAATCACTAGTGCATGATGCATACTTATAAACTAGTGGGTTTAGTCCTTCAAAAAGCTCTAACTTAGGTTCAATAAGAATTCAAGATTGTATTTCAACATTAAAGACTGATGACCTGCCACACGGGTAAGTATGGTGCCAGAAAAGCTACAAGCTGATTTAATTGATTAAACTTCCCATTGCAAATATTGTTGTAAAAATAAAATCTCAGAATAAAAAAATAAGTGTGATATTCACCAGAAGGATCTTAAAAATCTGGAAATGAGACAAAGCTTCCATTTTGATTTATAAGAAGCTGTTCATCTGTGAACAGGAAAGTAAATGTTATGACCTAATTAACTTTGCGTAAATAGATGTAGCTCATTTTGTGGAGGTCATTCAGGAAGAAAATGCATTTGTTATTACTTTGGTAGGAAAAAAGAATGTCCTGTTTACAAATGTGTCTACTGAATTAGATATTTTCACATTGTTTGAGATGGCTGCATTAATTTATAAGGCTCCAAACTTGAAGCTGACAAAAGGGGTTTCATATATTTCTTTGAAGACAGCCAAGCTGCAGGAGATAGCTCATAAAACATTGCCTCTGAGGGAAACATTAAAGGCACTGGGAGGAATTTATATCATAACAGTAATCAAAATTTTCAGTCCTACTAAGTCCTGACAGACTACCATGGACCTAAGCCTGTGAAGGAAGATCTCCTGATAGAATTCACTTCTCATGGTCTGGAGCTTCCTCCCAAGGGGCAGAGGAGGGGCAGGCGCTGAGCTCTTCTCTCTGACCACCAACGCCAGGAGCAGAGGCCATGACAGAAAGATGTGGCAGGGGAGGGTGAGGTTGGCCATGAGGAAAAGGTTCTTGAGGCAGAGGGTGGTAGAGCACTGGCACAGGCTCCCCAGGGAGGTGCTCATGGCCCCAAGCCTGACAAGATTCCAGCAGCATTTGGCCAAGGCCCTCAGGGACATGGTGTGAATGTTGGGATTGTCCTGTGCAGGGACAGGAGTTGGACTCCAGGATCCTTGTGGGTCCCTTCCAACTCAAAATGTTCTATGATTCTATGAAGTCCTTCTGGACCTGTGCAGTGATGTATCTAATAACCAAACTGAGGCAATACCTTAAATACATCTCTGTGTTACAGCTCCAGACACGTTAGGTCACCACGGGGAGTTACGTAAAACACTGAAAGTGCTTTTAAACCGCTGTTGCAAGAATAACATTGCTTCAGTTTGGAGCCATGAAGTAGAAATAATGACTGCATCAAAATGAATGCCTCTATTGGTTAATGAGGGACATAATTTAGAGAATCTTTATTGTCATGCTCTACTTAATTAAAAAAAAAAAAAAAGAAGAAAGTGAGGCTCTTCTTTCAGCCAAAGCTGTTGAGCCAGTGAGTAAGAGCGTACCCAGGCCCCAGGAAAATACTCACACGTGGTCATTGAAGGTCATGGGGCTACTCAGGTGTTCAAAGTTGAAGATACACACGTGCTTTCAAGTGTATTACTGACTTCAGGCCACAGTAATGAAAGAAACAGAATTATTAGGCCAGCCTCATGTTTCTGGCTGTTGGCTGGGTGTTGGCCTCCAGCACCAAATATTAAGGCTGTTGCTGGCCAGCTCCTGCAGCCACGTCGCACAAGACAGGTCTACGTGCTTTTTATAGCCTTTCTGCTGATACTCGAGCTACTTGTGCTAGAGTTGAGACAAGGTCCCCCCTTTCTTTTCCTTCTTCACCCTCTTGAATAGTTTAAGTTTTATCATTTGTTATTTAGAATTCTGTTTTATGAAAGACACAAGATTTAGGATTGAAACACGAGGATTTGGTGTCTCTCACATTGCTTGGTTTTGCATTGTAGCACTGGAATGTGAGATCTTGAGTGCTGACCACGGTAAATATGTCAAAGCATTTCAGAGGTGACAGGGGAAAGTTACTTCTACGTGACAGTGATTGGCCCAAAAATGAACTTTCTGGTTATACTCTTGGCCGATTTGATCAGTTCTGGAGGTGACCAAGACATTTCGCACTGAGAGTGCCACACACCAGGCAGAGGCTTGCAGGATAATTTCTTATTTTAATTCAGCTTGTTTGGATTCTGATGAGAATCCAACTTTTATTTAATTTTCTGCAATCAAGCTGGAAGTTCTCCTGGCTTCACCAGTATTCAGAAACGTTAATTTCTCGGGGTGATTGTGAGCAGCTTCCAAAGCCCTCTTTCCTCGGGCAGAATGTTGAGTTTGTGAGCCTTGGAGCCAGGAGCACTCAGGTTTTAGCAGCTCTGGCAGTGGGATGGTAACCCTCAGGTTCATCTCCTCTGGGGCTGGAGATGTGGCTGCAGAGCAGATGCAGGTGCGAGCTGCTCTGAGGCCAAGGGCTTCCAGGGGCTGAGGACCACTGCCCTCAGAGAACCTCTCCAACAACCCATGTGCAGCCCAAGTCTTGGATTCGGTAAAAGTTCAGTGAAAACAAAGTGTTTGTTTAAAAGCAGTGTTTTTTTCAAGGAAATTTTGTTTCCTTGTAAGATTTCCAACCTGTACCACCAAAACCCCCATTTATGCCTTGATTTATTATAAATTCTTGGAACGTACATCAAAAGTCTTCATGGATGGAGCTGCCATTTACTTTGAGGAGAACCTGTGTTGTATAACTGATTATATAACTAAATGTAATTACTTTTTCCAAAGTATACACAACAAAATCTCAGCATTTTTTGCCTATCAGTAGATCTTGGTTATTAGAGTTTATATATGAATTTTCAGCCATGCCAAGTGCGATGTGACCAGGCCAGATGTTTCCAGACCTACCCCTGTTTGAGGAATATATAACAGCACAATTGCAAGCCTGTGTTCTGCAGAGTGGAAATCCAAGCAACAAGAGCGTGGGGAAACTGATTTTATTTTCCTCTTGGATGTTTCTCTCTATGAATCTAAGCATATATGGATTCTTTTATGCCTCTTCAGCTGGGGGAAACTATAAAAAGCATTATGCAGTAGCATTAATTTCAAGACCAGACAACATTTCTGTTTCTCTTCCCACCACACCACACCCCTGCCATGATATGGAAATCTTAGATGCATGGTAGAGAATCTTTGTGGTTCTGTTCTGAAAAGTGAGTTGGTAATGGTAACTCCATCTTCATCAACAGATCTACCCTCTGACCTTTTAGATTCGTGCTTGGATTGCTCCCATGATAAATATCTCTTTCTTTTTTAACAGACTTATCTGTTCAGGGAGTGGCAAGAGCTTTGGGCTACAAAAATGTGATTCTGCATCACCTGGGGAGGGAATGATGCTCAAGATGCAGGACCACGTCATTCTCCCTGACATGACCCGTTCTGCCCAGTGCTCTTCCTCTGGCATGCCGAGTGCTTGGAGGCACTGCTGTGTTCAGTGTGGCACAGGAGAGGCAGCTCGCCCTGCTGCGATCGCCTCTCAGGACACAGACACGTGACTTGGCTTATTTTTTTAAGGAATAATTTATTATTCCTGAAGGGGCTCCAGGAAGGCTGGGGAGGGACTTGTGACAAGGGCAGAGAGTGACAGGACAAGGGGTGATGGCTTGAAACTGGCAGAGGGGAGATGGAGATGAGATGTGAGGGAAAAATTCTTTGCTATGAGCGTGGTGAGACCCTGGCCCAGGCTGCCCAGAGGAGCTGTGGCTGCTCCTCCCTGGAAGTGTTCAAGGCCAGGTTGGATGAGGCTTTGAGCAACCTGGTCTAGTGGAAGGTGTCCCTGCTGATGGCAGGAGGGTTGGCACTGGGTGAGCTTTAAGGTCCTTTCTAACCCAAACCAGTCTGTGATTCAGTGATTCAGCTTCCTAGTCTGGTCTGAGCCAGCACTGTTGAAGGCGAACTCTGGAAATGCAAGAGGTGACTGGCTGCATATTATTTCATTGACCTGAAAGAAACATACAACTCCATGTTTGATGAGAGCTTAGCTTCACAATACCTAGCAGTGAAACCTTTAGGTTCTTTAAATACCAACCTTTGAATTAGTCTCTGCAAACTTAGCCCAAAGTCTGTTTGAAGGTAACTGGTGTGTCACGCAAAGCGAGTAGGCTGGAATGCAATCGTGCGAGCTGAAGCTGGGTTCGTATTTGGAAGGCTGCAAAAACCAGACAGAGAGCAGACACACTTGGAGAGAATTCATTATAAAGCTGGTGAACAAGGAGTGAACAATATCATGTTGCTCCTACAGTCACTCAGGGCTTTCATTGATGTTCATTATTCACCCCTGTGACTCAGAAGGCAGGAAGATATAGCCTCTGATAGAGGCAGTGCCCAAAAATGAGTGTTAGCTGGTCATTTCCAGGTTATTTAGCCTTGTCCTCCTGCTCTTGAACACACCACGCTTCCATATTTCCACTTCCATACCCTATGTACAAGAGAAAAACAAAATATGTCTAACAAATATGTATTTCACCCAAAGCATAGCAACATACTTTTTCAGCAAATGCAGATGTTCAAGACAAAGCTCAAATCCTCATCCAGGCCCCGTGCAGAAGCGGAGGTGTTCAGACCACCCAAATTTAGCCACCCAACTTGGCTGGTTAAGCTAGCCAGCTAGGCCCTCCAGGTTCCCTCTGGAGTCAGTGGAAAAACAGAGAGGGAGGGAGAGAGACTTGCTTCCAGGAGCAATTCAGGAAGCCTGTGTCAGTTCTGAATTGCCTCTAGGAGAGCTTCTCTCTTAAAGAGGCGAGCCAGGTAACTCAACCAGCTCGTCTGGGTGCCTACATTCAGTGCTCTGAAAATACCTCTCGTTGGGGTGTAGAAAACAGCACCACATACCTTTAAGTCTGCACGTTACCCCATGAAGCCACAAAAAAAGTCTGTTTTCCCCACTTTCCTCTAGTTTGTTTGTGTGTGTGCTTCCCATCTTTCCAGAATTCTTTCTCTCTCTTTCCCTTGCACCTCAAGAGACCCACAAGTCATCTGTATCACTCACATATATGCCATCTAGTAGTAGGGGACGTTGGCCTTACTCTGTTCCTGTCTTTATGTCTTTCAACAGAACGATATTGTGATGTCCCAGAAGAAAAGTATTTCTGACTGCAATTGTCTGGCATCATGGAGCTGTTTGGAAATCTCCTGATCACACAGGGGTCTGCTGGGAGATGGTGAGTTGGTAGAACTGAAATGCTTTGTTGAAATAGGTTAGCTTTGTTGGTGTTTTTAAAGGAAACCAGGCAAAGCAACCAGCTCGTTGGCAGGTCAGCCAGCAGGCAGGCAGGTCCTGGAAGACTTTGTTTTGCCACAACCACCGCGATGCCAGCTTCTCACTGTGACACTGAATATAGACAGTTAGCAACTCCTCAGGATTTATCACAAAGTGAAAAACCTTTTTCTGGTCAGTTCTGAGCTACCTAAAGTTGGTTTGGGTTTTTTTTTGTGTGTGTGTGTTTTGGTTTGGGGTTTTTTTTTCCACTTCCCCCTCCTCCCCCTTCCCTATTGCTAGGGAAAACCAGTTCATCTGAGGATCCGTTGCTACGGTTTGTTTTCTTTTCCCTCTCCCTTGTTCTAGTGCCTCAATTATTTCCGATCTGCATGTTTATTGTTTGGAAGCAAACTCACTTTCCTGCTCTTTCACCCGATACTTCCTTCCAGAAGGTCTATCTTTCTGGCACTTGGAGAATGTGATTTCAGCTCTAGCCTTGCCAACAGATGAGCTGCAGGCAGCTGCTGCGAACTCTGCTGCTCTCAGCTTTGCAGTATATACTCAGACACAGCAAGGAAGGAAGGAAGGAATTGAGCATAGACCTTGGATATCTTTTCATGCTTGTCCTGGTTTGTAGCTGGGACAGAGCTGGTTTCTTTTTAGCAGCTAGAACAGCGCTGGGGTTTGGGTTCAGCTGGGATTTGTTAGGAGAGAAATGCTGAGAACATCCCATGTTTGCATTTGTGTCACTGGAAGTCAAAGGACTTTGTGTTTTGTCCGTGTACAAGCACAAGATCTCAGGGGGCAAGGAATATTGCAATGAATCAGCACCATGGGCATTTGGCTCTGCCAAGGGGCTGTTCCATCTCCTGTCCCCCATGGGCAGGAGATCCATGAGAGGCTCTTCCTCTCTGGCTCTCTCTGGCTCTCGCTCGGGCTCTGGCTCTCGCTCGGGCTCTGGCTCTCCCGGGATTGCGGTGTCGGGTCGGGATTGTCGCTCCTCCGGGATGGTGATCTGGGAACGGGCCGGGCTTGGTCGGTGGGTGGTGAGAAACTGCACTGGGTGTCACTCATTTGCATATTTTATTATTGCTATTAACATTAGTATTATTGTAATATTGTTATTATTGTAAGTTTTATTTTATTTCAGTGATTAAATTGTTTTTATCTCACCTGTACGATTCTCCTTCCCCTTGCCCCCGAATTCTCTCCCCTGTTCCCTGGGGTGGGAGGAGAGTGAGTGAGCAGCTGTGTTTGACTGACAGGCCAGTGAAACCACCACAACACTTCAAGAATACTTTTTTAGGGGACTTTATGTAAGGCTGAATCAGGTAAGGGAAAAGAGGTGACAAGGACAGGGTGGCAGAGCAAATGAAGTAGCTGGCTCTGGAGCCAGAGAACCGAGTCTCTGCAGGCACATCTCACTGGAAAGGGGTATTTGGCCATCCAGGCTGGAGAACTGGAGTTAGACTGATGTGATAACATCATCCCTGTCCTGTCTGCTGCTGCCTGTGGAGTTGGTGTGCCTTGACCACAGTAGCGTGATGGAGCCATAGGGCTCAACCAGGGCTTTGTCCTGGGCCAGTGTGACTCTGTTGACAACCAAGGCAAGCCATTATATATTGAGTTACAGCTTCCCATGTAGTCTGGGAGAGGGAAAGCTGGCCAGGACACTTGTATTTTTCTTGAAATCTCCACAAAATGCGTCACTTGGACATTAAGAACTCTCCAGAGATGAGAGCAGGAGATGTGGTGCCACATTGAGGCCAAAATACACAAAAGCCCATATTTGATACCATTTCAGTGGAATGTAATCAGTGTTTCTCATCTGAAGGAAGGCAAACTATTTCCTTCCCCTTCTGCCAGGAAACCCACCTCTCTGGCTGTTGTAAAGCATGAGGAGAACCACCTTTATCAGGAGGACCCTAGGCGTGTTTTGGGGGGGACAAATGGCAAACACCTTGCCCCTGTTCTGTCTCTTATCCTGGCCTTGCTGCTCTCATAATGAAACGATGTAAATGTGTGCAGAAAAAGTGTTGACAGCTGTGTATCTGTTATGCCAAGCTTGACATGGAACTTTATTATATCTGTGAGCCATTATTTTTTTGATTGTTTTCTCTCTGCCGGGAATTCAAGGCAGGAAAATCCATTTCAATCTGAACAAAATGACAAGCTACCCCAATTTAGTGGAGATTTCATCTGTTCAACCAGGCAGGCAGTGTTAGAAAATTACACAGGGACAGGTGCTCATAATAAATCAGCTTCTCTGCCTCTGCAGCATTTGTAATGATGATGGTGATATTATATACGTGCAGAGAACCTTTCATCCAAAAGGCTCCCACACTTTGCAAACTATCTAAAACACATAATATCTGTGCAACACCAAAATACTTGCATTCTTTTAGAGCAGCTTTGATCTAGAAGCCTCAAAAACACCAATGGATTCTTGTTTAAACAGGAGACTTTCCAAGAAAAATCCTCTCTGATGCAAGATAAATTCATTGGAGTCACATGCTTGGAGTTGTGAACCAAGGATATTCCAGCCTCCGCCCCGGAAAGCACTTAAGTGCGCATTAAACTTGGCAAACGTTTGCTCCAATGCATTAGTTGAAGATAAGCTTGTGCTTAAAGGCTCCCCAGACTAAGACTAAGAAGCTGGTTTTTGAAGATTCAAAGCATCAGCAAAGAGTGAGGAGAGGCAGGGAGTGTGTTCATTGGCTCTCAAATTTAAACCTATTGGCTGCCGCTGTAATTAAAGAAAAATGCACCAAATCTTGGCAGGCAAACCTGAGTTTGCTGGGCTGGCTGGAAATACTTAACACTTTCATCCTGAAAAGAAATATTCTGAGTGCATTGTGGCTTTTGTGTGTCACTCTGCTTGTGTGATGTGAAATGGAGAGCATGCACAGAGCCAGGGCTGGCAGCAGGTAGCTCAGTTTAAAAATTCATGCTGTTTCCTCGCCATTTCACCATTCTTCTGTTTTTTTCTATTGAATTCCAAAATCAGATTGATGTTGAGCCCTGAAGGTAAATCATCTCGGGTAGGAATGAGTTAGAAGTGAATTTTAGTGGCTTCATCATCCTCCATAGCTTTGTATATGTTACAAACAGAAACAATCAGGTCTCCTGAAGGAGCTGCACTGTCCCACCATAAGACAGAGCCCATCAGCAGGGTGACAGGCTCTTTGGGTCGAGGTGATGCCTTGTCCTCACAGGGTGGGGCAGGAGTGCCTCTGCTCGGTGAAAATACAGCCTAATTTACCATATACGTGGTAAGGAAGGAGATGTCTCCTTAGCCTGTGTCTGCACCCAACACTGTTTGAGGTGGCTTGGGCAATGGTAGTGGTGAAAGGGTGGTGGTGAAGGTGTTTGCCCTCTCCTGCTGCCTGCACCAGGGCGCTTGCTGCTTCCACTGATGAGAAAAGCCAATTAGTGCTGGCAGGCAGGACCGTGAGCCATGCAGGTTAATCTGTGTGGGGTGGTGGAGCCGCTGAGGAGATGCCAATAAAGTGAATTTAGCCACTGTTCATTTGAGCCACTATGTGTTTGCTCACTTGTAAACAGGAACCAGAGGATTTAGTTGGACAAACCAACCCCCAGTTCTTTCCACCTCTGGGAGCAGGAGCAAGGACTACGTCACTGAACTGAAACTGCAAGAAACTTTCAGTAAGCAACGTGCAATCCCAACCCAAGGCTTGGCTGCAGCCTCAGCTCGACGCCTCCGCTCCTACCAAAGCTGTCGTGATCCTGGAGGACACTCCTTGGCAAGGCACACATGTTGTGTGACACTCATCATGCACTGGAAGATCAATTCAGCCAACTTAGCAGAGCTACTTTTAATGAGAAAGAGAGTTTTTCATTTCTCCTCTTTGTAACATCCTCCTGGTGCATTCCCAGGTGAAACCTACCCTCTCCCCTCACCAGTTATTCTTCAGGTATGCCTCCCTTTAAACAACTTTGTCCCCGTGGCTCAACGTTTCTGAGTGTAGGAATGGATGTAACTTCACAGCTGCACATTTTTAATAGGTTTGGATTTACAGAGAGTAGTTTTATTTGGAGAGAAATACAAAAGTAATTGGAGTTTGGCTGAGGATAGACATGGTCTAAAGCGACTTGGATTTTCTTGTAGCACAAAGCTACCCAACATAAACAGATCTAAAAAAAGGACCAGGAGGAACACAGACATTTTGTCTCTGAAGGCTTCTTCAGCACTGAACTTGTAATTAAACAACAAAGGTGTGCTGATCAGCTTGTGTCACCCACTGGCAATTCAGATTCACCCAAACACTAATACACACAGATGTAGGAGGCTAAATTTGGAACAGCCCCAGTACAGTTTTTTAGAGTGCTTCACCAGCTCATGTCAAATAAGCACTGGTGCCAGGATGTGAGTCAAGCATCATTTTTAGCAGGCAAGCTGGACTGATCAAATGGCTGAAAAAAAAAATCAAACTTGCATAGAATTATTTTGTGAAGCTGCATAAGATTAAATCACTAAAGCAAATAATTGGCAAACAGTTAAATCTCAAGCAGCATTTCCTTGGTTCTCGGTGAGTTTGCAAATTTGTGGCCAAACACGTGGTGATATTAAAGGCATTGGTTTTACAGAAATGTTTATAGAAAAAGAAAAAAGGAGAAAACTAAAAAAAAATGATCACAGAGCTTGTACTTGAACCTAGAGCATAATGTGGCATCTTTCACATACCTGTATGAAGTGTTAAATGACGTGTGAGAGACCCTTAGGCCTCCTTCATGATGGGCAAGTGCTCTCAGAAGCACAAGGCATCCAAATACCACTGGAAAATGGAGCCTGTGGCAGGACTGGATGTGCTCCACCTTGCAGGTGACACGGCCAAGGAGGATGGGATGGGCATGAGCCGTCACACTGGGAACTGGCCTTTCTTCCCCCCTTTGGGTAAGGGCTGCTTCACTTGTTTTCAGAAACAAGAAATGGAATAAAATAAGTCCAAAAAGCTGTAACTCTCATCAAAGATGTTTTAAGATTAATGCTCACATGTCAGTAAATGTGCATGCAGAAGCACTGATGGTCCTGTAGGACCTGAGCTTTGTAGGTGTCATCTAGGCAATTGGAAAAGCTAACTCTAAAGTTACTGACTAGCTGCAAAAATGCATGTGTCAAAATGCATATATATCAATGTATAGGAAGTGTTCACTGACTGGTCACAGATCCCTCACTGAATTTGACTTAGTGTTAATCTGAATCTAACTAGATGGCTTTGAAAAAAAAAGAATTAAAAACTAAAGGAGGCTTCTTTTTGGTGAATCCATTTCTCCAGGTTACAGTTTAAATTTGTTGTTCTGACTACTTAGATATTCCCATTGCTGAGCCAAGGCAAATTCACAGAATTAAATCAGTGTGTTTTTAATTCTGTTCAAAAGAATGAGGACTATAGAAAGCTGGCTTTTCTTGGGGCTGGTACCAGCACAAAACATTATGGCATCATCCTGATTTCTTGAGTATCATTTTATTAAATTGTGAGTATCACATTTTCACTGCCAGCAAAATATTCCAAAACATCTGAAAACTTGCTCTGGAGAGAATTCTTCAGAAACTGCTGGCTTGCACAGATATTCAAATTCTTTCATCACTGTTTTCCCCCTTCTTTTTCAAAAGATGGTAGAGTTCTCTGGAAGAAGCACGTAGCAGGATGGGGGGCAAAAAAAGTGAATCCTTTCTATGACGGACTGTCTTCAGCTCAGGGAATTTTAATCCAATTTATTATATTATCTACAATTAGATCAACATCTGTAAGTGTCAAAAAGGTTCTGGAGAAGTAGGATTACCTCAGAAATCAGACAAGGCTTCAGTGTTGTCCACACTGAGAAGGTGTGGGGTCAGCTTGCCCATGCAGGAGGTCCTTCCTCATTTTCTGCATGGAGAACAGCACGTGCTAAGGGGGCTCCAGAGCCTACGGACCGCCGAGTGCCTCCTCGAGTGCTGGCAGCAGCCTGATCTCCTGTTGAACTGCTGTGCCATCTGGAGAACTTGTGGTATGTACGGGGTATCCCTTCCCTGAGAGTTCTCTTCCTTTGCTCTCAGGACATGGGAAGATTCTGTAGTCATTCATGGGTTTTATATTTAACATTAAACACGGATGGTATCTATCCTTTTCATTATTTAAATCTTTTATTTCTCACTTTGCAACCCGTGCAAAATGTGTTTTGTCTCCTGCTTTCTGGGACAACACAGAATATTTCCCCAAAAAGCTATGCAGCCCTGAGCCACCTGCCAAATTCCCATGTATTATAATATTTTGGGCCAGCTGCTGGGGTAGCTGTTCATGCCAAGGGCAAGAATTCCCCTGCTCCGGTTTTAGCTTCCGTGCTGCCCGGAGCCTGCTCTCAGCCCTCGCCGAACCGTGAGCGCAAGGCTTGAGTCAGGAAGAGTTAAAAGAAGAGGTCAAACTTCTCAGAGCCCGTAACCAGTTGGTGGAGCCCAGGTATTGTGGCCTGTTCTGGGTGTCAGTGCCATGTATCCCCTTCCTCCCCTCTCCGGTGTTCCATCCCAGTCCTTTACTGGGAGCCTTCTAGGCAGAATAGCCAATATATAGGCGTAGTGATCCCAGAGGAGACTTTTGGCAGCAAATACTGACATGGGTGATTGCTGGGAGCTGGTGGTGTACCTCTGGCTGAGCCACTCTTAACCCCATCTCTGCCAGGGACACACTGCCCAACTGGGTGAGTTAGAAGTTTTTCCTGTTTTAAGAGCTAATACTGGTCTTGCCACACTTTTTTTTTTATTATTATTATTTTTTATTTTTACAACTGGACAACAAATAGGCTTTTATTAATATTCTTTTCTGGTGCCTAGCATTTCTAAAGAGTTGACCGTTTTCTGGTGGACACATCACTTCCTCCTCAGAGTATTCAGAGATATTTGGGAGTGTTCAGAAAACAGTAGCTTCCTTCCAAGTGACCATTTGTTTTGGGTGCCCAGTTCAAAACATATGCTGGGCATGGGGCTTTGATTCTTCGGACATTCCTGACGTTCCCCTCTGGAAGTCAGATGTCTCAGATGGGGCATCCAAGATCATTGGCTGCTTTTCTGAAAAACAGTCAGGCCACAGTGCTCCAGGAATATATTTAATCAGACTCATGTCCACAGCACGGGAGAAATACCATCGCTGCCTAAAGAGCTTGCTTCTGCAGGCTGCTGGTACAAGGGAAGATTATAATTAGTGACTCTGTAGGCACTGACAGAAAGCATTGTAAACACACACACACATACAGAGAAACTTCCTTCTCAAAACTAGTTTGGATCTGAGCAAAGTCATCTTTTGTGCTGTGCTGTCACAGCTCAGTGATTATTTCCATTTGGGTTCTGATCTCAGAAAAGGTACAAGAGTCCAGAAAAGGAGAAATCCAAGTGGAAGAGGTAGATTAACATTTCCATGGGAGGAAAACAAACAAACAAACAAAAACCACTGATGAAAAATATCTTGCTGAAATTTCTTGGAAGACTCTGTCTGGATCCCTGCTCAGGAGGTGAAAAGCCTCAATTCTTACTGCAGGAGAGCTGGAAGAAAACCATGTGCTCAGCCACTGAAAAAGTCCAAGTGGAGAAGAGGACATCTGGGAACAAGCGAATTACTGCTGCTGGTAGCTGGAGAGGCTCTGGTGTTGTAGAGCTGAGCTCCCACCAACACAGCTGGGAGCTGTGGAGAGGAATGCTGGAGAGGTAATGCATTCTGGCAGAGTTTTACATGCCATTTCTTTAGCATCTCTGAATTTTGCAGAGTATGGAAGATCTGAATGAAGCCTGTGTGGGATTCCTGTACGTGGCATTGTGAGGAGAAAATGGCACACCTTCTACTTACTGAAAAAATATGTCTGACTGCAGAATTAGAAGATGGATGGTAACAGTGCTTCAGTCATTGATACCATGTTGAGATATTCATGGGCTGCTCCTGAAGAATTATACATCTGATAGTGAA
The DNA here is from genome assembly GCA_907165065.1 of Caprimulgus europaeus. The sequence continues at coordinate 2,911,109 of OU015530.1, forward strand.
TTACAATTGCATTCCCTCAGAGAGCCTTAACTTCTCAGCAGAGGCCCCTGCTGCTCTTCAATTGACTCAAAAGCAGATAGGTACCACCCACAGCTTCACTTGCTTTCTAGGATCTGTACAACAAGGACCTGAGTGGTCAGTGCCTGGTGGAGCTGCTCAGCAGCCCTTGGCCAACCTTATTGGCCCCAAAGGGATAATGGGAGTCATGGGGCAGAGTAGATCCAAGGCCATGTCCAGCTGTTTCTTTATCTATTGATTTTTTTGAAGCCTGAATGGCCAAGTTCCATGTAACACAGTGCTGCACAACTGCTGCCTGGTGGAGGTGGTATAGATTGTCCTTTTTGCATGACATGAATGTTTTAAATTCAACTTGACAGTGGTGAGTGACAGGTTACAGCAGTGTGTGTAGTCATGGCAAACCTACACAGAAGGAAAGGGTGCCTCTGAAGTGAAAGGGTTAACAGCCTGTCCCTTTTTAAAGTGGTTGTTGAAATGGGCAGCTTCCTGCTTGCTGTTTGGAATAGTTTTGGTGGCTGATTGACTCAAAGGCTGACCTCGGGTGCTCTGCTGCTGGGCAGAGGAAATGTGGGGCATGTGGCTGTGAGAGCAGGACAGGACCCCTGTGTCATTCTCTCCATTCTTGTTTCTCAGGCCTTTCCATCTCAGTAGATCTCCCTCAGCATTCTCCACATTGAGCTCTTTGCTGCACCTACAGTAGCTGTGGAGACCTCCTTTCTCAGGCAGCAGTGCAGGGCTAAGGAGGGTTGAGTGCTTGGACTGCAAACACAAATGGTGTCTTTTTCTTCCTTGTGGGCATGTTAATCCAAATAACCTTATTAAAGAGCTGAGCTGGTTCTCACATATTTAATCATGTGTCTTGTTTGGCTTTTGGTTTGGGTTTTTTTGCTCTGCAAGTCTGAACAACTGGTCCTGCTCATTCTCACTTTTTTCCTGCTCGTGCTGGTCCTGGCTTTTTCCTGTGAAACATCTCTCCCTTGTGAAGCAAGTGGTGCTTTAAAGGGACTTCTTCAGCAGAAGCACAAGGGCAAAAACAGTGTGATCACTTGTCTTCTTATGCAAAAAGAAATTCCAATGGCAATTCTGAAGAAATTCTTCATTTCTGACCAATTCTCCAGTTCCTTGTGTCCTTCCCTTCATATCTCCCCCAACCCAGCTACGATTTATTAAATAAATACCAAAACATTGTGTTCTTGTACAGCCAAAAAAGCATTGCATGTCCTAATGATTATCTGCCTTAAGTGTGATAATTTAAACTATTATTCATACTACACAGGAGGAGAAAACTTTCTCAGATCACCTTTGGAAGTGGGTAATTTTTTCCATCCATCTCCACAGGCTTTGGATCAAACCCAGAAGATGTCTCTCTGCTGCAGTCGTGGCTAACAGTCACAACAATCTCATGGCAAACATAAAGCAAATTTTAGATTCTGTGGCACTCTTACTCACCTTGAGTGGGATTTCATTCCATCAACAGTCTTGCTAGTTTTGATAGAGCTTTTTGGGTGAGGAGCCAAAGGACAGGAGTAAGGCTGAAAAAGTGTGGTTCTTCATCTGTGTTTTTTTGCATGTGGATGACAGAACCCAAAACTCACAGGAGAAATTATTAGCACAGAATAATTTAGGTTGGAACAGACCTCTGGAGGTCATGTAGTCCAAAAATAAAATAAAATTAAAAAAAAAAAGACTGGGCAGCTTTTTAAAGTTCAGTTTTAACTTTGACTTAATATTATTTTCCCAGTTCCTGGAAAAATTCAGATAACCCATTACTGCAGTGCAAACTATTAAATGAAGGCATCTACAAACTGATGAATCAGAGCTTATTCCCACTTGTGTTTGATGATACTTTATAGAAACATGAAACACTTTAGGTTGGGAACACAAGAAGAAGAAGTTGTTTCTGTCTTGAGGAACTGCATCAAAATATACCTGAGTGCACTGACTGTAATTCCTCTCCACCAGAAAGTAAGTTGAGAGTTGGGGTCCTCTAAGAAAATCCAGGTAAAATTATAATAGTATAATTGCAATAATTAGTAGCAGTTCTGTTATTGTGTCCCACATGTGATGGCAAATAGCACAGAAAGCCCAGCACATTTGGAAGCAGACTTTTTGGTTTATTTTGTTTAAGTTTTAGTGAGGATGAGCGAAGCCTTTAGTTGCACTGCTTAGCGTGTGTAATTAGAAGGGCTGCTCTTGGTTACATGGGCACAACCCAGGGCTGTCAGTGGAGTTATACTGGAATACCTGGAAGGTGTTTGACCTCTGTTTCTTCTCAAACATACTTAAAAACACTAAACTCTTCAAATGAAAAGTGTAGCCCTACATCTCAGACTCCTCTTTGAGTGCTAACTTTTTCTTGCCCGCTGCCAGGACTTACTCCTCTGCATCCCAAACATTCCTGGGCAGGAAGCTTCATGTCTGCCCAGCCTGTGGTTTTTCTGATTTGTATATGAAGTACTGGAGGGACTAACTGGTTTGATGGATGAGAAGTGTCAAACTCAGACCATATGGCCTGCTTGGTCTCTGCCTGTGTCTGTGAATGCAAGCGAAAATATGCTGGGATTTTTCACCCTTTGGAGTTTCTTTCAGGGATCCCATTACAGAGTGTGCTTCTGCAGAGCCCGTAATAACGGAGAGGCAGCTAAAATAAATCCTTGGGGTTTAAAGTTGGCAGCTAGAGCGTGCCTATACAGAGGGTTGTATGTGAACTAGGCTTTCTTCTTGGTCTCGATGACATGACATCAGCTGAGGACACAGCTCTTGTAGCCTTCTTCCCACCCCAGACTTCTTCTGACACTCCAGGCTTAGTTCAATCAGCAATGGTAACTTTGATGCCTTAGGTCAGATTTTTTTATCATAGTTAGATCTGTCTGTCTCTTGTGGATAGTGCAAGACAGCCAAAGAGTATGTAAAGAGGTTTATAACCAGCTGTCCAACTTCCAAAGCTGATTAACTAATTTGCATCTTTTCAAGACAGAGCGAGCCTTCCTGAAATACAGCAATGAGCAGCCCTGCCCCTAGACCTTAGGAGACCTGTGGTGGTAGCAAGCGTGGAGGTACCTCCTCAAAGCTGAGAGGACAGGCTCTCTGGTAGCATCCACCTTCTGCAAAAGACTGAAATTTGTAGATCTAAAAAATTAATGTATGCATATTCTGGTGTGTTTGTTAATATAGTTTTAAGGCTTGGAAGCAATAGAGTGATTTGTATATCAGAAATTGTCAAACTGGTTCACAGTGATCTGACAGTGCCCACTACCATGGGGTAGTGGAACCTTCTTCTCTGTTCTGATAGTTGTACTACAGTGAAAAAAGGAAAATGTGTGTGTGTATAAAATTTACTTGAAGTGTTAATTTAGCAGACTTAAATGTTTTTATGACAAGAGCATGTAGTCATAGAATCATAGAATCCCAGACTGGTTTGGGTTGGGAGGGACCTTAAAGCTCATCCAGTCCCAACCCCCCTGCCATCAGCAGGGACACCTTCCACTAGACCAGGTTGCTCAAAGCCTCATCCAGCCTGGCCTTGAAAAGCACTACCTGCCTAGAACCTGCACACCATCTCCATAGAGGATTGAATTCCAAGAGAGAAAAGGGATATGAAAGAGAATTGCATGTATGTATATTAATAAGAACTAGTCAAAGTATGGAGTAGTTTAGGAGGGAATATCTAATTTTTAACTACCTTTTCATGCAAAATAATCCATGTTTCATGCGCTTTCCTGCACATCCTCAGCAGTGGCTGTGAACTGGCCATTAAAAAGATACCACCTTAGTATAATGAACACAGGATTTTGCTTATATGGGGTCAGGCATCATGCTGGGACAGAAGGATTAATTGAGCTCTTTAGAATTCCCTTTGATCTGCACCAGAAATACCCAATATAATACCTCTGACCTGATTATATTTTAAACCTCAGTTCCTCAAGCATTTGGACTCTGCACTGTCCTCCCAAAAGGCAAATGCAAGCTCAGTATTTTGGGGGGTCCTGCTTGTATCAGCATCTTTATTTTAACACTACTTAACTATTACCTGTCCAATTTGGTACTGCTTAGCGTACCAAAAAGATGGTGTTTTCACTTGGAGAGAATGTCAGTTGTGAGAACTCCATCCATCACTTTGGCATTTACCCAAAAGATACAATTAAATCTCTATTAAAGCACTGGGACTCAAACACTGATCATTCACAGATCATTTCATCAAAAAGCTGAAATAACTAATTGCTTGTAAAGAGGATGAGCCAAAGCATCTGGTGTGTGTATGGGCATGTATATAAAAATGAAGTGTATGAGCTTCTCATGCTTTCACAAGTGGCTTTTTAAGGCTCTTCTTTTGCAAAGGGTTAAACATATAGTTAAAAGTTCATGTGTTTTTACACACTCTTAGCTGTTCCATTAAAGGAAAAAGGGGTAAAAAAAGTCTCAATGGAATATTTTCAGTCAGGCTTAATAATAATAATAAAAATCTCTCAAAGTTTGCAAGCAGATGTATTCAAATCAGTCAGCTTCTGCTACAGGAAACTATGCATAGACTTGGGTAAAATAATTCAAAAAAGTGTATATACGAGGAGAAAAGACTTCAACAAGTAAAAAAGGTATCTTCATTTAAACTTTACAGAAATGAAGGAATGGTCCATAAAACATCATTCTTCACCTGTGTTCAAATTAATGTATTTAGGCACACATCTTCATAGCCCAGATCAGCCTCACCTGGGCCCCCAGACACACCCCCTGCCAAGGGGCCCAGGAGCCCTATTTAAGCTCAGTCCTGAGCCTTTAGCTCTTGCCATGCTTGTGCTCGGTTCTGTCTCTGACCTAGTCTCCTGGATGGACCTCCAGCTCTGTCTCCTGCTGCTCATGACTGGACCCTGGAGTGTCACCTGGACCTGATCCATCAGCTTTCCATGTAAAGGTTTGTCACTGGAGCACGTTATCCCCACCCTGTTCATGCCCTGTGGGATGGCACCCTAGTTGGTGAGGGCACTGGGGATACCCTTGGCTTCTGACTTATCCTTTCTCATGAAGCAACTCTGCTCTTGCTGTTCTCTGATCCTCTCCTAGATCTTGGCATGAATGCTCATTTGAAACTTTGGAAAGGGGTTATCTTGTGTGCTGTTTGGTTATCGAATTTTAGTGTATGTCTTGTTCAAAAATGCAAGCTGTGCTTCTCATAAAGCAGTATTTAATCTCTACTCTTCCCTTGGGCAGTAGCTATGGGACTCTGGAATTAGAAGCAAGCAATGATGAGGATGATGGCCCATATAGGTTGGAGGTGTTGCCAAGGTTAAGTCAGCCTCCACCCTGCATCAAAACCACTTCTATTAAGAAAAGATGGGTTGTTGTTCTAGGAAACTCTCTTCTAAGGGCAACAGAAGGCCCACTGTGCCAACTGGACCCACTTAGGGAAGTCTGCTGCCTCCCTGGGGTCTGGCTTAAAAATATTACAAGAAAATTTCCTACCCTGGTACAGCTCTTGGATTATTATCTATTATTGCTCTTTTTTTTCATGTAGGCAGCAGCAAAGTTGCAATAGGAAGTCAGATGGCAATCAAAAGAGAGTTCAGGGCCTTGGGACAACTGGTGAAGGGTTCAGGAGCACAGGTGGTGTTTTCCTCTGTCCTTCCAGTTGCAGGGAATGATGTTGAAAGAAACGGGCAGACCCAGCTGATCAAAACCTGCCTCTGAGACTCGTGTCAGTGGTAGAATTTTTTTCTTTTGATTATGGGATAGTTTACAAGATGTGAAGCCTGCTAGCAACAGACAGGGTACACCTGCCTCAATGGGGGGAAAGGATCGTCACCCAAGAGTTAGTAGGGCTCCTTGAAAGAGCTTTAAACTAGATGTGAAGGGGGAAAGGGATAAAACCAGGCTCACTAGTGGTAAGCCATGGGATGGCACGTTGTTACTGATCAGGGAATTGGGAAAAGGGCATTTCAACACAGCTGTTTACACATAGGGCCTCTGTAGCCTTGATAATGTTGGCAGTGTCCTGGACTGCAGGACAAAGCAGGGTGAAAGGAGGAGTTGCATATCCTGTGTGAGCTCTCTGTAGATCTAAGCTAATAGTAGCCATCAGCAGCTAAAGCAGCCAGGGGTCAATGAGCTTTGCTCTCTCCTCTCCAGCCACTGAAACCACAAGCACAGCTCGGAACATGTTGTATTTGTAGAGGTAACAAATTACTGAGCACCTTAAATAAACAGGAGAGAAAAGGACATGTACCATCAGAGGGTAACTTGCAAATCATGGTGGCCCTTGGGCCTCTGGAAGAGCTCCATATCTTCATTAATACAGATTATTCTGGGGTGAGTTGCTCTGCAAGGAATTTTCCTTGAACATGCAGTAGACTTCAATGATGTAAAAATTGGGTTGGGTGTCCCCTGAGCAAGGCACTTGGCAGTGGCCATGTCTCAGGAAGCAACCTTAACCTGTATCTAGGTGATACCCAACTGATCTGAGAGCTGTGGAGGTGATGTGGTCTGGTTTCCTGTGGTTTTGTCCTGCAGTGGTGTTCTCTGCTATCCAATTAGATGCAAACTCCAGTTGTTTCCCCAGGACTAGAGAGTTGAGGACATTTGTGCACTGAGCCAGGTTACTGGAAGGAGACTGCCTTGGTTCATGCATACCCAGACATACACACACGGTGCATGATTCCATTACCCTCATTGCCTTAGAAAACTAAACTACAAGTAGTATGAGATGCAGTAGGATTATCTGAGAAATGATATTTTCCTCATGTAACAAGACAATCAGTTAAGTTTGTTTGGCCAACCAGTGGTTCAGTGATATCTGAACACGTACAGAGAGAGAAAATTGTCAGCAGAACAAAAGGGGACAAAAGAAACCCACCTTGAAAATATACACAAGTGACCACTGTAATTTTGAAGCTTAGCATACACACAGAGGTGTACTGAGCAGTGGGTGTAATTTCAGGTGTGTTCCTTAAATCAAGTAGAATTGTTTTCATTCTCCTTGCAGAAATAATGAACAACAATATTCAAGGTTTGTTGTGGAATTAAGTTTTTAAACCTACCTAGTGGGGTACTGTCCTGGCTACAGTGGACAGCAAGTCCCTCCACAGTGTTTCCCTTGGAAAGAAAAGGAATCCATTTCAAGTGTCCAAAACACAACCACCTAACCATGGCCAGGTTGATTTGTTCTAAGCCTCTCCTTATGGATGATTATAGGCTGTGCTTGGCTCTGCTCCTGTCTCACATGGAACAAGATGCTGTGGCTGCTCCTCTAACCTACACGCTGTCGTAGTGGTCATGACGTGGTCCCAGAACTTCCCACTACTTCAGAGCTGTTGTGTGGATGTTGGATCAGGGCAAGAGGCTGTTCCCAATGCTCAAGTTTTGCCTCATGCCAAGGCTGGTTTGGGGTGAGCTGCTCTGCAGAGAATTCCTCCCCAGCACTTGATAGGCTTCGATGTTGTTGGATCTAGGTTAGGTGTCAACGGAAATCTGCAGTACTGTCTGGTGTAATTGTAAACTGCTGAGGTTAAATTGCAGAAGGCAAGAATCAGCTATTTAAATTCATCTTGACTTGTACAGTACTTTGTAGGCATCTAATAATTCACAAGAGCAAGGGTGGCAGAGTGTTGTTCTCAGTGATGTCTATGGAGCTATTCCCTTTCTTTTAAGTTTGAGTATCAAAAACTCCAAGTACTTGTGCACAGCAGAGTTCATTACAGACATTTCTGAAACCAGCTACAAATATATTTACTTCTCCAAACTGGAGTAAGCCTCTGGTAAGTGCAGAATATTATCAAGTTTGTTTTGCATTCTCTCAGGTAATGCTCTGATGTCTTTCTTCACCTTTGTGCTGCCATGGAGTTGGGAAGGCACAGGCAAAACATGTTTTCCCAGCTCCCAACCATACTGTAAACTCCACAGGCTTCTGAGCAGCACTTATTCTGCTGGCATTCTCTAATGCAGTGAGTTGAAAGATGCTGAACAAAAAAAAAAGACTCAGCAGACAGATTATCTTAAACCCAGACATAATTTGTACCCCCTGAGAGTCACTTATCTCCTTGGAGTTGCAGTTTTGGATTGGATATGGAAGTTTGTACCCTTTGTATGAAGTTTTTTGAATGGCCATACAGCTGGCAGGTGCTTCTGCAGGGTTCAGATCCTGCTGTGGAGAGGAAAGGTTGTCTTGAGTCTCATAGGTTCTGATTCAGGCCCCAAAACAACAGGGCACCTCATTTGTCTGTTATCCTTTCTCAACCTGGACTTGTAGAAGAAGCCACAGTAGGCAAGTATCCCTGTCCTTTGGAGCTGTGCAGTTCAGGGCAAGACCACAAACGCTCAACAGATGTGTCCACTTCGCCACATCCTTCTTAGCAAGAAGCTAGGTAAAGACTGAACCACCCACTGACCAAGCCCAGCCCGTTCCCAGGTAACGGTCCTGGAGAAGTGACAGTCCCAAAACTGAAACTGCAATCCCAGAAAAGTGAGAGCCAGAGAGATCCCCTCATTAATATACTGAACATGACATTATGTGATATGAAATATCCTATTTTCATATCCAAATGCCAATTTGCATTACTAATTTTAATATTAATTACCCCCTCTAGACCTTGCACCTGCAGATTGGCAAAACACAAAGTCCTTCGACTTCCAGGAAAAATTGAAAACATCAGAATGTTATCAACATTTTTCTCATACCAAATCCTAGCTGAACCCAAACCCCAGCACTGTTCTAGGTGCTAAGAAGAAACCAGCTCTGTCCCAGCTACAAACCAGGACAGTGGTGAACAGAGTAAAATGTAGAATTCCTAATAGTCCCACTGGACTGAGAACCACTAGCTTTAGTCCTTTTTGTGTGTGTCTCTAAAACCCTATTTCTGAGGTATTAAAATACAGCAGATGTCAGTCAAGCATTTCTACAGATATAAAGCCATGTGTCCACAAGAGTTCATTCCTCCTGGAGTGAGAGACTGGGCAATGGTAGAGCTTTCTCGTGTGTTTCATAAAGGCAGTGACCCTCGTGTGAGCTGTTCTAAGAGCAATCAGAGTTCTCTGTTGAGATACTTGGTGCAGAGGGCCAGCCCGCTGCAGGTGCCTGCATTCTCCTGCAGCCATCCCATCTCTTGGAGTTGGTGGGCTTAGTGTTGGATCTGGTGTCATTTGGGAACGTTTGGGTTGGTTTTGGCGAGCATGCCTGCTAAGTCCATCTCAACTCTCCTGAGTTAGCACATATGGATTGTCTACTTGCCTTCTTCGTATCATGTTCACCATCTGATTTCTTACAGTGCATTAAGCAGCTCAACTAGTTATCACGTTTGTGCACAGGAGAGGAGCTTAATTTCTCCAGATACAAACACTAAACCGTTAATTAAATGCCTTTATTAAAAAAAAAAAAGCAATCAGGAAATTATTTTGTGTTAAGAAGGTGTGAGTATAACAACTGTTGGTGAATTTGATCACTACTTTTTTTTTCTTTCTTAAAATCATAGACCATTTCTATTTCTATATGGACAATAATATTTAATATTTCTGAAGCAGACTTGGAGGATTCTCCTTTCCTTATCTCTTCCTGCACAAGACGTGCTGTGCTCTCTTCAGGCACTGTTCTCCTCCGTGCACATTGAGTCACTCGTTCAGGGAACTGGGACCATGTTTCCATGCTGAGTCACGCTGGCCAAATACAGAGTGCCAAGCATCCAAAAATGCAGAGGAGCCTTTGGAAATGGAATGTTTCTTAACTATTGCAAACATTTGTTGAGCAATGCTGACAAATCTGTTAAATTCATTACTATCTTGAGTATAGGAAAAGGTTCCAAGAACAGATGAACTAATGAAACCTGATTTCCTATAAACTTCTATTTCATTAAAGAAATATGTAGAAATCCTGTTGGAGTTAAATCTAATTATTCTAGCCTTTGGTGTTTGAAGAGGATGAGAAGTTCAGTGGAAATCTTTTTCATTACAGAACATTTTTCTCTCTCTCTCTGAGGGCACTTTCTAAAAAGATTGTTTCTTCTCAGAAACTAGGTTAAAAGGACCTTTTATTTTGGACAACTAACAGCCACCAAACCAGAAGCAGTGCCTGAAGTAAGGTTAGCAGTAGTGAGAAGGGGAGGTGCTGCTGGAGAAGCAGCTTAGGAAGTTCCCATAATGTTGAAATACAAAGCAATAAAGTAAGTCAGACGGTGATAAAGTTATTTGCCTGCATATGAAATAAACTTTAAGTCTCCTATAAATCTGCTTAGGATTGCATTACCTGATAAAGCAGCAGTTTTAGTCATGGTCAAATGCAAGCTGGTAGCTTGCAGAGTAGCTTCCTGTTTGAATATACACCAGGAGAAATTAGTGATTTGTGTGGATGTGGAATAGCCCGTAGCACACCGAGGTGCTCTGAGTTCAGGTATCGATGGCTGTTTGGGTGCTTTTGCTTTTGTTTTGATTTTATTGAAGTGCTATAAACACCTTCTGAACTTGAGCCCTGCTTATGAGGTAGGACAGGCCCAAAGTTACACAACAATGTCTCTGTTCACAGACAGCACCATTCACCTGTGACTGAACTTGTACCTGGGCAAAAGTACAGACCAGGTGGACTAAGGCCAGCAAAGTAGCCTAAGCCTCTTCCTTCTGGGATGGAGTAATGTTCAGCTCATGACTCTAACCAGAACACTGCAGATGCATTAACCTGACCATTCAACGATTGGACTTGGTGATCTTAAAGGTCTTTTCCAACCAAAACGATTCTATGATTCAGTCTGTACTGACTCAGCCAGGGCAATTTGAAACCTGTGTGAAGTTTGGAGGAAGGGCTCAGACCATAGAGAGCAGGAGCATCACCAGAGCTATTTCTTTTAAAGAAGAACGGTTGAACTTCACAAGTTGATAGGTGGTCTAGCAAGCCATACATGGAACAAGTCTCAGTTGTGCTGTAGGACTTGAAGTTTATATTTGTAAATTTAGATAACAAATTTAATAATATATTTATTATTAATATTAATATAATATAAATTAAACAATATAATATAATAAAATAAATATGAATTTTCCAGTTCTCTAGAAAGTGGGAACTGGTTTCCCTTTGCCCTGGAACATCCACACTAGCCAGTGAGTGTGTGCTCAGTGAGTACCAGCAGTACCACCCAGGTTTCAGTCATGAGGCCAAGGTCATCACTGCATTTCTGTGCATTTTCTGTATCACTACAGGTATCAGTCTGCATTTTCTGTATCACTACAGGTATCAGTCTGCATTTTCTGTATCACTACAGGTATCAATCTGCATTTTCTGTATCACTACAGGTATCAATCTGCATTTTCTATATCACTACAGGTATCAATCTGCATTTTCTGTATTGCTACGGCTTGTCTGCCCACGTGCATATTCATTTGTGTGATTGCCCTGTAATGATCCAACCTATTTTACATGTCTATTTTATAATACTTTATAAGGTGAGGGTAGATCTCATTATCTAAAGGGAAGTGAAGCGTGGGGTCAGAGGTTATGCCCTTTGCTGAAGAGCACAGGCGGAGACATGACCGGGACAGCGGGTTTCTGGCACAAAGCCCGCAGTCCCCGCTAAAGCTGCGTTACTTTTCTGCCTCTCCTACGTAGGAAGCGTTATGAATTGCAGATTATCTCACAGGCGTTCATGCCGTTGTGCTTCAGAAAACCCCGTGGCAATGAAGAAAGGAAATTGTATTTCTTTACCTCAGGACCTTTGCCATGGCTGTGGGTATTGAGAGCAAAGCTTCAGCTCAGCAGCAACTGCCACTGACTGAGGCCCGACCAGCACACGGCAGCGAGCGAGAGCGCTCGCCTGCAGCCTGTGGCAAATATTTGACGAAGCGACTGGCCGAGTCCAGCTGCATTCATTTCCAGTGACCAAAGCAGGTGGTCACGGGCCCAATTACAACCTGGAATGCTAAATTTGAGTCCTGCAAACAGGATCCCAGAATGGCAGAGGTTGGAAGGGACCTCTGGAGATCATCTAGTCCAACCTCCTGCCAAAGCAGGTTGCCTACACCAGGTTGTACAGGAACATATCCAGTTGAGTTTTGAGCATCTGCAGAGATGGAGACTCGACAACCTCTCTGGGCAGCCTGTCCCAGGGCTCCATCACCCTGACAGAAAAGCTTTTCCTTAATGACCTGATCTGACAATTAGTCCAGCCCTTCGCTTTGCTGTGAGCTTGTTTTCAATGATCACTCATTCCTTAAATTATTAGTTTTGATTAATATGCCAGAACTTACTGAAGAGCGAGTTGTTTGGCAGCTTTCAGGTTTTGAATTGTTTCCTTCATAATAGTTTTTTCCCCAGAATTTTTCAGTTGAACAAAAATGTAGAAAGAATCACTCCTGGGAGTGACACATTTTGTCCACAAGGTATTTTCTCTAGGAGCAATATTAAAAGAAGTCTAGACATAAAAATAATTCTTAACCAAAAAAATAAAGCATTTCACCTTCAAAATGTCTGAACAGACTAGAAAGAATATTTTTGATTTTTATTTTTTTTTTAACAAAACACAATTTCTGGAAAAATGGAAGCAGCATGTATTATCAGCACAGCCTGCTCCACGCTTCTCACAAAAAGCTAAAATTTACATGACAAACGTGCCCACCTCCAAATTAGATTATAAACTCAGACAACCAACTGAATAAATCACTTTGTAAGAGACAAATACCTTCCCTTGGTCTTTTTTTAGACTGCAAGCCCCTCAGGGCAGGGATAGTCTTTAGTTTGTATCATCTATTGGGCCAACCCACTGCGGAAATTTCAGAAGTAATAGCTTCTACCAGACTTGATTCACATCAGAAAAATCAGCTTGTGCCCTCTTGTTGACACCTCTGCGTAGGACAGGAGCTGAGCAGATCTTCAGACTGGATGTTGTTTCATTTCAAGTGGAGTTAGTGAGAGAATATAGTGTAGAATTTGCTTGTTAAAATAACTTTATTTTATTCATTTCTCAGCTCTCTTAGTCACATTCTCATGTCTCACTGTAGATCGTGAACTGCAAGCTGTATATGAAATTAAAGTAGTCAAAGGACCTAAGTGTATTTTTGTGATATATTACATGAGTTAACTTCAACACTTACTCCCCTTTAGGCTGTGTAGTCATTGAGCACAGATCTGTTACAGCAAAAATAACTAAGAGGGTTTTTTCCCCTCTTCCTTTTTTTTTGTGTGATGAAAATAGACAAGCTTGAAACAAACTCCATTCCTTCTCCTTCGCTCTCTGCCTCCCCTCCAAAATTGATAACAAACATAATCCAGGAGGCTATAATCTGGTGAGTTTGATCTCTTCTTTTGTAGCAGTTCCAGCAGACAGGTTGGACTCTGCACCCACCAGTGCAGAGCAGAAAATGTGCTTTCTGTCTTGCTATACCTTCTGCTTTTCTACAGCAAAACAATACATGTCCAGGAGTCTACAAAGATAAAATGCTCTGCCTTTCTTTCTCTGTTGTTGCAAGTTATTTTGGGGGATCTGCTGCTTGGGATGAAGGAAGGTCAGGCAGCAAGTGTTAAAGGTCCTGAGTGTCTTTGTCTTCTGTGAGACCCTGCTAGGATCTGCAGAAGCCCTGTGTACCCATGGAGGTCAGCCTCTTTTCTTAGTGCTGTTCAGAATTGTAGTGCCAATGGATGTATGGACAGGTTTGATAAGCTCTTAGAGGAGCACATTCCTTAAATAAGTTGTCAGCATCTCGTTCCTGCAATTTGTTGGAAAATAAGATCAAGAGCTTGTAAATCAACAGGGCTGTAGGATGAGCTCTTGACCTTACTCTCCAGTTGTTAACCTGGGCAAGGCTGAATACAGACTGAAGCACCCCACACTGCTTTCACAGTTTGCTCTTTGTTATGCAGTGTCTTCCTAATATCATGCACACCTTGTAGGAAGCAGAGATTTACATATTCAGTATTGCTAAGATAGTGTTCCACATTAAAGGCCAGATTCCAAAGCCTTTACTCATGGTGAGTAGGTCCCTCGTGGATGAGTAATGCCTTGGAGATCGGGGAAGCTCCTAGTGAAATGAACACGGGGTCAAGCTTCAGAGCCTTTCCCCATAACATTAGGGACAACTATTGTCTGTTCCCCTCCTGTACCTGTGGGTTGATCTGATCCCACACATGCAGATCCTGGGTGGGTTTGTGTCATGTGGGAGCGACTTATGCAGCCATCAGCCAGGAACACATGGGTGGCAGCCCAGGATCATAGCCAGATCAGGGGAACTCAACCCAAATCATGCCCTCATGACATCTCTCCTGTCCCACCTGGCCCCCACTAGCTGTCACAGAATTAGACCTTTCCTGAAACAGCAATTGCATGTGTGTCCCCATATGTAACAGCCCTCAATGAACATTTACTCTTTCATTAATTCTTTTTTTTTCTTCACGTACATCACGACATCCTGTGGTGATGAGCTCCGTGGCAAAGGGGGAAAGCCCAGCTTTGGTAAAATAATGTCATTGCCCAGTTTGGGCTGCAGGAGATGGCCAGTGACCCCTACTCTTCTTGGGCAAGTGTCATCAGCACAAGTTTCCCAATGTCCTGGCCCTGTCCCCAACAAAACTTGTGCCTGTAGCAACGCCGTTGCTATTTGGGTGGGAGGTAGTCATCTGTGTTAGACCTGGTTTTATGGAGACACTGAAGTATTTAATTCCTCCCAGAATCAGTGTTAGGCTCCTTAGTAACTTCTTTAAAGGAGAAAGAAAGAAAGAAAGATCTGTGCTGTGTTGAATAGGAAAGCTAATCTGCTGGCTTTGAGTAGAGGCATATTGGTGAAACCTTGGAAGGGAGCTTGCAGGACTTGTTATACTTGTTCTGTGACCGGGCTTTCTATTTCCCAGACTGTGTCCTGACAAATTTTACAGGCACTAAAGTAAACAAATGCTTTTCCTAGAGAAAGACTGCTATTAAAAATGCTCAGGCTGGATTTTTTTCTTCTTTTTTTTTATGGAAAGAAAGCAAATACATCATTCCACACTGATTACCAATGGCAGTGCAGGACTTGTCTGCTTCAGATCTGCCTATAGGCACATGTGCAACCATTACACAGCAGAACCCATCCCAGTTCATTGCCCTTTTTCACACTGGGCTCTGAGTAAGCATAAGTGGGCTCCACATCATGGGCTAAAGAGGAGGGCTGAAGCATCTACACCGGCTGAAACCATGGAGTTTGGTGCTCACAGCCTCTGTTCCCCCCACACATACGGATGAATGGCATCCCCCAAGCTTTTCCCCTGGTTTTCATCCCTCCTAGAAAATGAAGTGTCAGATGTTCATATTAATGTGGTGGTTAACCAGCCTGTGGTAAGAACTCTTTACTGGACTGGCTTGATTTATGCAGCGCTCGTCACCACACCAGTAATTAAGAGTGAACAGAGCAGCAATGACAACGCTGTATCTCATTGACTTTGCCATCTTTCTATCTCAGGGATGAAGCTTTGTTTAAGAAGTGAGAGTGTGGCTCTTCCCTCAAACAGCAAACACCCTCTCAGATATATCAAACCAAACTCATGGTGAAAGGTCAAGATTTTAAGAATATTTAGCATTCCTAAAGCCTGCCCTGGCTGTAAAGCACCATGTAGTTATTAAGTTGTTATTCTCAAAAATTCTTTAGCTATTTGTGCTACTTGTTATCCTTGTTTTACAGAGGGAAGGTTGGGCTCAGACAGACTTAAAGCTTAAGAAGCTCTATCTCCTACTTCAGCATCTAATTTTTCAGGTCATGCAGAGAAATTTACCTCCTTTGGGAAAGAAAAGCAGTGATGTGTTCCCGTTTGTGTTTTTGAGACTTTTTCATTGTAATTCTCATTTTCCCTTGCATTCTTCTCTCTATGCAGATAAGCCTGGAGTTCACGTCTGGTCCATTTTCTGGTTCTTGAGAAACTGCAACTGAAACGTGGCCTCCTTGGTTTCCTTTCCTGAGGGAAGTCCGTGTGAGCCGGCGGCTGAAGCTGCAGGGAAGCCCTCTGCCTTCTGCGTGGGCTTGTTCAAGTAGGTCTGGCTTCTGTTCCACTTTGTGTTAGCTTCAGGGGTGAGATGCAGAGATAAAACCAAAGGTCAGGAGCAGATCTGTGAATGACAAACATCAGGATGGTGGAGCGCGTATGCCTCTCTCATTAGCCATAACAGCTTTGCTAACCTTGGACCACACTGATGTCCTGATACAGTCTCTTTAAACTTTAAAAAGAAGCCTGGAGAGAGCGTTCAGACATACTGCAGTGTGCTCCAATTCAAATAAGGTCACGGAGTTGCACCCTCTCTAAACCTGTCATTATTCCTGAGGTGCTAGCAAGGACATCAAGGGCACATTTCAACTGTTCTAGTCAGGCAATTGCAGCCAGTTCTTGCCACCTCCTGATTTTTTTTACCCTGGAAGGAAGATTCATGCAGCTACTCCATCTATTGGTCCCCATCCCTGTTAACTAATTTTAACCAAATCCCACGGAATAGCAAGGACCTCGCAAGCCTTGCAAAATCTGGCGGTAGGTGGAGGGGAGAGGTTGCAGCCTCAGCAGCTCTCTGTTCTGTCACCATCAGCCCACGTGGTCAGTTCACATGCACACATCTCCATACCAGCTACCTCTCATCCCACTGGTGTCCGATGGCACAAGAGGATGTTGTGGATCACAAGCAATAAAGGGATAAAAAGGACAATAATTTTTAGGAAACCAAAATCTGGTAGTTCCACTGCCGAGAGGCTCAGGCATTTGGTCTCCTTCTGCTGTGACCATATAGAAAACAGGCAAAATTTTGAACCACTCATCCATTTGTAGACTCATCTGCAATTCCCACAAGACCTTAATCTCAAATTAATAGATTAGGCAAGATGTATAATGTAAAAACTAATAAATAAACAAAAATAAACCAGAAAAGCCAAAGTATCAGTTTGCATGAGCAAGCACTCGCTGGGTGAGCGAGGGCCAGGCAACCTAGCATGAATTCACAAAGAAAGAAAATTATTGAAGTTTAAATTGATAAAACCTTGAGGAAGCTTGAGTCATTGGTGCTAAATTTCTGTCTTCAGAGGAAATTAGTTTTAAAGGAAAAGGAATGGTTTTAAAATATATGTGAAGTATCAAATTGCATGTATTTATGCCGAAGTCGCTTTCCCACTCCCACAGACTGGGAATAGAAATTGTGGTCCTCGCTTGCCTCTTTGAAAACTGCAGCATCAGTTCTTTTCCAGTCAAATAAGCAGTGAGGTCAGGAAGGAAGCAAGTCTGGGGAAGTTAATGCTCCTGTGCTGGCTCTCATTTTAAAATGAATTGGGTCTCCAGCTCTGCAGAAGCGGCTGGGAAAGGAAGTAACGCGTAAAATCAAATGATGAGGAGCTTGTAGTTGGGGAGCTGCTTATGATGATGGGGTGATGGAGAATGTGAAGTAGCCTATCCAATCTGACCCATTTCAGGGAAAAAAAAAAGTCAGGAGACGGGTTGTTTTATCCTCATACATCCCTGGGCTGTTTTATGGTATGTTTTCTGTTACACCAGGATATTGTGTTCTTACCAGTGGCGCAGGATACCACATGCTGGTAGCTGGGGGGTCTGATGATGGTGGGAGCGTGCACATGGAATTGATTAGAGGTTTGTGTCCTCTCAGCAGCAAATCACATGGGGATTTTAAGGTCTGATCCTGGGTTTGGAGGAGAGGAAGCTGCAGAGACAGTTCTATCTTAATTACCTCTGGAAGGTTTGCTGAGGTGCTTGGAGAATTGCTCATCCATCTGAACAGAAAGGGAGTATGGCCATCAAAGCTGCTGGGAGCTCAAGAAGTAAATACCAGGGAGTTGAGATCAAACAGATATCCGGAGGTGTGCTGGGGACCGCATTATAAATAGGAAGGAAGAAAAAGCTCGGGGCGTTCAGGTGACCCCTCTCAACCCCTTTTTGTAGCCATGTTTTGGCAGCAGCTGAAATGCAATGTCAGCCCTTGGTTATCTGGTCTGTGGGTTAACTCCCATTCCTTCGATACCCGGTTCCTGAGGATGCAGTGGCCAGTCCTGGCTCCTGCCCTGCCTGTGGATCCAGACTGCTGCAATGGCTCTGCACAGCTGCCTGGTTTTTCCCCAAGGCAGATGTTTTCAGCCCATTCTTTTAATTACAGATCTTAGGTATGTTTTGTCTCCAGAGTTTTACTTCATCTAGCTTGTATCACTGGGTAATAGGGAGTGCTTGGCATTCTCAGCCCACTGCCATTTTCCTGTCGAGTGGTTTTCTAGGTAACTCATGAAAGACCAGCTTTGTTTATATCCTGGGTTTGAGGTCAGCCCAGTCTGGAAGCTGCAAAGACTGAAATTGGGATCTAGGTTCTGTCTTGCCCTCTAAAGATTAAAACTTCTGTAGGAAGTTGAATATTTTATTGTTGTTTCTTTTTTTTTTCCTAGAAATTAGAAGATTGCAATTAAGGGTACTGGCAAAGAGAAATAAGGAAAAGTATAAACAAAATCCATTTGTAGAAGCATGTTGTATGGATTGGGAGTGTGCTTTTGAAAGTGATTCCCTTTGTGATCATAGAATCATAGAATGGTTTGGGTTGGAAGGGACCTTAAAGCTCCTCCAGTCCCAACGCCCCTGCCATCAGCAGGGACACTTTCCACTAGACCAGGTTGCTCAAAGCCTCATCCAACCTGGCCTTGAACACTTCCAGGGAGGAGCAGCCACAGCTTCTCTGGCCAGCCTGGGACAGGGTCTCACCACCCTCACAGCAAAGAATTTCTTCCTAATGTGATGTGGTCTTGGGGTGCACAAACTGCATTTCTTCCAGATGAAGCTATACTGAAAGATATGCTCCAGGGGCACACGTAGCACACTCCAACCAGGAATGGATGTTCAATCCATAGGACCGCATGAGAGGCAGTCTGAATGAAATCACCCAGAAACACGTGCAGGGAGGATGTCAGAACCTCTGTACCAGCTGGTTTGCTTTACAGACCCAATCCTCCAGTACCAAACCTCAGTTTTAAATGTTTCACATTACTCTGTTGACCAAATTGCCATAAGAGCATCCTCAGGGGCATTGACTTTGGCTCCTCCTAGTTAGAAAATAAAGATGCCATGGCTGGGAAATCAGGCACTGTGTGACCTCTCTGCTCTCTAGAACCTGCTCTTCTACTCAGTCATATTTGGTGATGGTCTTCAACACGCTGCAGAAAACATCTACTTGAGAAAAGTTTTGGAAGTTAAAGATATGAGGAAGGGAAAAAGGCAACTGGCTGCCTGGCCATGTCCTCTGGGATTTGTTTCAGCACATCTGCACTATCTTTGGGATATAGGTTGGATGAATCATGTTGAATTGCCCAGCCTTTGCCACGTATGTCTATCACTTAGTTATGCAGTGCTGAATAAAATGTGATAGAATTTTTTTAAAAAGCATTATGATTTATTTTGCTTTAAATAAAAATGACCATCTACTCTGCGGTTAAAATGCTTTGGAGACACAACCTCAGTGTATGTGACAGAAAACTCCTTTTCCCATTCTCTTCAGTGACAGCTTTGCTACGGGGCCAAGTTTTCACGTGGAAAACGCAAGGTGATGATTTCAATGGCGTATCTCTGGAGTCACAGAGAAGCAACAAGGAATGAAGTGTCTGTAGTGGTTAGTGTACCTACTGTCTTACAGGGCTGGGAGAAAAGAAGTGCTGATCACCTTTGCTTTGGTTTTTTTGGCTAGAAAGGAAAATTTGCCTACTGAGATACTTTAGTTATTGAACATGAGCATGCTGAGGTGAGTAAGAAACAAAACTGCTGACTTGGAAATATTGGGAAATAGGTATGACCTCTGTCAGTTGTGCAGGGAGTGTGCCCTACACATGGTGCTAGGTCATCTGCACTAGTCATTTATATGAACAGTCCTAGTCTAGACTGGTTAGTATTCTCCAAAACATGGTTTGAGAGTTAGCAGAGGACAAGAATTGCTCCTAGGAGGTAGTTTGGATGCAACCACACTGATCTGGAGAGCGAGTTTAATGTTTTGGTGGACCCAAGTCGCTCTGTGGCAATTCATTTATATGCTGGAGAATGGTCCTGAAAATGTTGGATTGACTAGTAGAGTCAGCCTCTGTGTGTCTTTGTTTTAATTTGAGTAAAAGATTTAGGAATGGAGGTAGAAAAGTGAGTTCAGGCAGAGAGATACCTCCATAATGCAAAATTAAGAATGGATATAAGGGTAGACTGACTTATTTTATATTCTCTAGCCCGAGTAAGGACTGGTAGCTGCAGTTGTTTTGGAGAATCACAGTGTTGCAATCTCTTATCGTTCCTATCTGTGTCCGCTTTGGATGCAAACAGCAGGAGATGGCTGAATCTGAAGAAAGCCCCGGCTCGCCGCACCCTTGATGCAACTCACATTCTTCCTGCGTTGACTCAGGGCTGTCAGCTTCCCTCACTCTCTCTGTGCCGTGGATTTTGCAGCACTACACACACCTGAGGAGACAGGATTTTCAGCAGCCACTTGCTATATTTGCACATGGTATTGAACTTTGGGTGGGAGATGGGGAGATCAAAGGACTTTTACCAGGAAGGGATGGGGCAGGATAAGCACAACCAGCCCCAGCCAACCATCCCACCTGAGCTCTGCTTCGTGGCACTTTGACTCTTCCTAAGGTGAAGTTTAAGGCATGGGCTCATGCCTCGTTGTCCCTTTTTGTTAGAACAGCCTAAGCAGTGGGTCAGGAATTAGGTGAGCAAAGGTATAAAGCTCCTTCTTCCCTTGTGCAGAACAGTGAGAGTAACGCAATTAGCAGCGTTAGCGTTAGTAACTGTAAAACCTGGTGTCCTGGTTTCGCTAGGACAGAGCTATTTTTCCTCTTAGCAGCTAGAACAGCGCTGTGTTTTGGTTTCAGTGTGGCATTTGTTTATGGGAAAAACGTTGATAGCACACTGATGTTTTTAGTTGTTACTAGAAGATGAAGGACATTTCCAACTTCCCTGTGTTTTACCAGTCTGTGGGTGCAAAGGACTTGAGGGGAGCACAGTAAAAATTAGCAGAGACCCAAACTGGCATTTGGCTCTGACAGTGGGATATTTCATATCATATTGTGGAGTAATTACTGTCATGCTCAATATACTAATGAGGGTTGATTTGGGATTCTCCCAGGGATCGCTCAGTCTCGCTGTCCTGGGCTTGTGGTTGTGGTTTCAGGACTGTCTTTGCTCCAGGATTGCTGGCTGGGGACAGGCTGGGCATCATTCAGCAGGTGGTGAGCAATGGCACTGTGCATCACTCATTTGTTTATTCTATTATTACTGTTATTATCAAAATTACTATTTTATTTCAATTATTAAATTGCTTTTATCTCAAGCCACGAGTTTTCTCGCTTTTACCCTTCTGATCCTCTCCCCAGTCCCATTGGGGAGGGTGAGTGAGCAGCTGCATGGTGTTTGGCTGCTGGCCAGGCTAAAACCACGACACCTGGACATTAAAAAAAATAAAGTGTAGGAACCCTCCTGAGATAACACCACAGTCACATGTTGAAATACTGGCTGTGAGTTTTACTATGATTAAGGTTTAATTCCAGCAGCAGTATGTGTCTGTTGGTCCTGTCCTTTCTAAGTGCTATTATGCAAACAAAGAGTGTTAAGAGAAGAGAGAGAGAAACTGAGTGTGTAAAAATACACACATTTTAATCAGGGACATTCTCTAGAAGCAGCATGATTTGAGGGGGTTTAAATACAGATAATATAAATATAAATAAATGTTCAGAATAAACAGCTCTGGAGTGACAACCCCAGCTCTGCCACTGACACTCTGCCCAAGGCAAATTATTTTACATCTATAAAATGGAAATGATAGCTCCTAACCTGCTTTACAGGAGATTTGTGAAGATAAATTAGTTAATGTTTGTGCAATGTTTTCAACATGCAAAATGCCATAAAGCTCTGTGAATTATTACCTCAGTCCTTGCTTTAAAACCTCGGCGAGGACTCGTGGAATACAAACTGCAATGCAAACTGCGATGTCCACAGTCTCAGACACCATGCAAATGAAATCTGAGCGAGCTGGACTGTAAAACCCTGCTAATTCAGCTCTGCTGTGTTTCTTCTCTTGCAAGATAAAAATTCCCCGTAAAATCATTGATATCAACAAGAGCTGTGTTGCTGTCAAGGAACAGACTCATAGAATTGTTTGGTTGGAAAAGACCTTTAAGATCATTGAGTCCAACTGTAACTGTCCACTGCTAAATCCTTTCTCTGAGCAACTCGTCTACCTGTCTTTTAAATCCCTCCAGGGATGGAGACTCGGCCACCTCCTGGGCAGCCCGTTCCAGTGCCTGAGAACCCTTCAGTGAATAAATTTTTCCTCAAATCCAATTCAAACCTCCCCTGGTGCAACTTGAGGCCATTTCCTCTTGTCCTGTCACTTGTTCCTTGGTTGAACCGACCCACCCCCACCTCTCTCCACCCTCCTTTCAGGGAGTTGGACAGAGCCAGAAGGTCTCCCCTCAGCCTCCTTTTCTCCAGGCTCAACACCCCCAGTTCCCTCAGCCAGGAACTCATCACACTTGTGCTCCAGACCCTTCCCCAGCTCCGCTGCCCTTCTCTGGACAGGCTCCAGCACCTCAGTTGCTGCTCATTCTCAGTGGATAATGAAAACCAACACAATTTTTTGGTTTCCTTCAAGGAAAGGACCCAGCAGAGGGATTTCTTTACTCTTGAAAAGAATTTTGAGACTCTCTTCTGTTTTGAGGGAATGTGGAAGAGAAGGGAGAATTAATCCTGCATTTTCCACTGACAGGGAAATCAGTTATTCATCCTCTTGTAGTTACTTCTCTCCACGTGTGGCAAAGTAATCAGCTCAGCGGTGTGGGGAAGCACTGGTGAGCAATTGCAGTTCAGTTCTGCAATCCAGTAGCATCTTCATGCAAAGGAATTACCATCTTAACACAGACTTTACTTCCTATGTCAGAGTGTTTATGCTTAATGTATAGAAGGTAGGAGATAAATACATCCTATAAAGCAAGTGAGTCAAAACGAAGCTGAAACAAGATGTTGCATTTAGTGTGTTCTTCTTAGTGTGTAGTATTCATGTAAAAATTGGCGGTCAAAAGGTTGTCCCATGACCTTTGATCCATGCACACGTGCAGCTGGTAATAAACATTTTGCAATATGAAGGAATATTGCACACCCATGATGAGTTCTACCAAAGGTGGTCCCTGGGTATGGGACCAACTGCTTGGGGAAAATGCCATGTTTGAAGTCAAACTGTGGCAGAAAACTGTTCAGTTGTGCTTTGGCAGGGGGGTTGGACTCGATGATCTCCAGAGGTCCTTTCCAACCCCCACCATTCTGTGATCCTGTGGAAAAAAAGCCCTGAAAGCCCTGCCCATGCAGGCATGAGCATCTCAAACCTCAGTCTCAGAGTCTCTTTATGTATCTCATGACCTTGGCAAGTAGAGCAGAGATGCCACCAAAGGCACAGGTTTGTGTCACAGCGGTGGGAGGATGAGATTCGCGCCCCTTCAGCGGTACTGCCGTGCCAGCAGCAGGTGACCATCTCCTGTAGATGTCTCCAGTGTGGGAAAAGCACGTTGAAAGGGGAATTGACCTAGTCATCCCTTGCTCATCCTGTCAGGAGCGAAGGAGGATTTTAGTCAGGCTCAAATACTCCTGGGTTTATGAGCATTTCTGGCAGGGCAGTAGGTGATGGGAGGTGAAGCAAGTAGGAAATGTTCCTGCTCAGTGTGGCAGGTAGAAGCAGAACTGCACGACAAATTCTGCAAAGCAAAGATTTGTCCTGTAGCATGTTAGGACAGGACTTGGACAAGTTTCTCCACTGGGTTCATATGCAAAAGATGGGGGGTTTTTTGTTTAGTTTTTTTTCCCCCCCTATGTTTAGTCTGGTTTTCAGTTGTCACTTTGAATCCTTTCTTTTTCTAGGTTATAAAAACTCTGTTGCCGGCTACTTGCTGCTCAACACGTGTGTCTGGGGCACATGTGTTTTATTTAGTATTTATCTACAGAACTGATTTGAGGTTCATTTCTTGGGTGTCTTAATTGCATTTCCTTTCTCATCATGCAAG
Source organism: Caprimulgus europaeus (assembly GCA_907165065.1). The sequence continues at coordinate 2,935,106 of OU015530.1, forward strand.
CTGCAATCGTTAGTGTGTGCTGAGGATGCTCTGCAAATCTTCCCTCCCTAGAAGTTGATCTTTTTTTTTTCCTGGGCCTCTCATTCTTAAAGATCCTCCTATTTGTCTAAATAAATGAAAATGAATCATATGCACGTAATGTCTGTGAAATTGCACTGTGTGAGCATCTTTGAAGCAAATTACATTAATATTGTATTGTAAGCCCTGGGTTACAGCCACAAAACCAATCATGAGTAGAGTTCCTCAGATGTTACTAATGCCTGAGTTTCCTTCGAAGTACATCTTCCACGTTATTTACAAAATATAATCAAACCAGAATGTCAGCTATGGCCTACAAAAGCTGACTTGTAATATAATTTATCTTAATAAATGCTTGCAGGCTTGGTGGGATGATACATGGTTAAAGGCATGTGGTCAGGCATCGGGCTTTGTGCGAGGATCAGTAAATGGGATGGTGGTTTTCTTTGCCTGGTTAGGACAGTAACTAGTTAAACTATCAGAAAAAAAAAAAGATGGGACAGAGGAAACTGACTGGTAAGAGAAAAGTAATGTATCTCTCAGAGGAACATGCATCACTGAGGAAAGTCAAGATACATTCAGTGGCTCTTTTGCAATCTATTGTGTTCCACCACCCTGGGGTAGACACAGGCATTTAGCGCGTCATCTCTCAAACCTCGCGTCATTACGGGACTTGGGTTCTGGAGATCCCAATTAATCATAACAGTTCCTATTGCTGGTGTGACCCAAGTCCCAAGCAAGAGCTTTATGAAGAGATTGCCACCAGTGTTTTAACAAGTTTGAATCATGATTTACTCTGAGAGATCCCAGCCCAGCCAAGTGACACTTCTATGTCCTATTAACGTGCCTGAGTGAGAAGATGGTGCTTCTTCCCACTTCCCAGAGGAGCAGCCTGTTAAAAAAGGGGATGGTAACCAAGAACATGTTTTACTGAACAGCTTGGTTTTGCCTTTCAGGGGGAAAGATGCTGGAAGGGAAGGAGCATCCTGTGTGTCCTCTGTTGCTGAGTGTCTGTGGATGGAGCACCTCAAGAACACTTGTATTATTGTGAGTAACTTGAGCACTTTCTCCCAGGGGAATGGGAACAGTACACACAGATACGGACCCTGTTGTCCTGGTGCTAGAAACACATGTAGAATTATTTCACACACACATACCTATGGTCTTGCAAGTGTTGGGGGGAAAATGAGCAGAAGGAGAAGAGAAGCCAGGTGGGCTCAGCTGATGAGCCTTTGAGCAACCTGGTCTAGTGGAAGGTGTCCCTGCTGATGGCAGCGGGCTTGGGACTGGATGAACTTTAAGGTCCCTTCCAACCCAAACCATTTATGATTCGATGGTTTCAGGGGAGCAGAAACCAAGCCCAGAGCCCCGGGGATGCACCCTGGGGCATGGATTTAACCTCTGGAGAGGTTTCCCCGATAAAACCCCCCGGTTCTTCCTTCCCAGGGGCTGCGAGGACCCTCGGGGACGGGATGGGACGAGGGGTTGTGCCTCAAAACACCCCGGGGCCCGCGGCTCTACATCCCCCGGGGGGTCCCGGCCTCCCCGCGGGAGGGGACATGGGGAGGGGGGGCTGTGCCAGGGCCACCCCGCTTTTTTGCGTGCTGCAGCGCAAATGGGCGGTCACGCCAAGGGGAGAAGCGGCCGGGAAACGAGGGTACGGGGCGTGTGTGTCCCCCAACTCCCTCTCGAGCGAGAAGGGACTGAACCGACTCACCCCACCCCACCCGGGACAGGTGGCGGGTCCGCCCCTTCCCCACCTGGGCGGGGAAGAGAAGGCACGGCCGGTTTCTCCTCCTCCTCCTTGCTCCCGCCCCATCCTCCTCCTCCTCGGCGTCCCCAGAGGGAGCCCCTGCGCTCCGCAGCCGGGCGCGTCCCGTCCCGCAGACGCCTCCAGCCGCTCCGCGAGCCCTGCGCACCCGCGGAAGGAGGAGAAGGAGGAGGAGGAAAAAGAAGAAGAGAAGGAAGAAGGAGGCAGGAGCCCACCCGCCCGCAGCTGGGCACACACGTGTGCGCGCAGCCCTCGACGGCCGCGCTGCAGGATGGTGCGCGGGGCTGTGCGGAGCAGCGCGGCCGGGAGGAGCTGAGCCGAACCCCGCACAGCCGAGCCCGAGCCCCGCACAGCCGCGGAGCAGCAGCAGCTCCTCCTCCGCGGACCCCTCGTGTGCCCGTCCCGTCCCGGGGCGCGGGGTCCCAGCATGGGCGGCCGCAGCCCCCTCACCGCCGCGCTCCTGGGGCTGCTCCTGGGACCGGTCGCCTTCGGATCCGTCGTGGAGGAAAAGAAAGGTAAGGGGAAGTGGGGGGGGAAACACGGGGGGTCCCGCCGCTGCTTTACCGGCTGCGAGCGCGGGAGCCGGCGGAGGGGGAGTCCCGGATACTTCTTACCTTAAAAAACAAAAACAGAGAGGAGAAAGAGGGGAAAAACCCCAAAGCTATAGGAGCGATCACGCAGCTCTGACTTCCTGATTCTGGGCTTATTTTCTTTTGTGGGGGTGGAGGAAATAAAAGGGAATAAGCCTTGGCACATCTCATCGGTCGTGCTTCTTTCGTGGTGCTTTTTATTTTATTCCTTTTATATAAATATTTTTAATTTCCTCTTTCTCCCTCTTCCCGCGTTGCCCCATCACTCCCCGGCCGGGCGGTGGGCTCAGCCCCTTCCCCGGGCTGGGGGAGCGCGGCTGCGGTGACCCCCCCGCGCCTGCAGCCCTGACCTGCGCACCTCCGCTAGTGTCCTGCGAAATAATAATGATAATAAATATAGAGATATGTGCATGCACCTGGGAACGGGGGCGTGGAAAGAGGGGAAACTTCAGGCGGGTTCTTGCTGTCATGCCGCTTTTGTAAAAAAAAAAAAAAAAAAGAAAATAAATTTAAAAAATTTGTAAAGTTTGTAAGGGGGGGGGAAATGAAAATGTCAAGAGGAAGGACTCGTCCCTGCAGGAGCGCGACCGCCCGGCCTCGGGCTGCGTGGGAACGGCGGGGAGCTGCGGGTGGGCTGGGGGCTACTGGGCTGTCAGATGGGGGGCAGTTGATGCTTGTTTAGGATTTTTGTTTGTTTCTTTTTTTTTTTCTGGGTATTTTTGTGTGTTGAGTTTTGTTGGTTGTTTTTTTTTTTGTATTGAGGGTTTTTTTTTCTTTTTTTTTTTTTCTGAGAAAGTGGCTCAGGGGATGAGGAAAAACGTTTCTGTCCGGTCAGCTCCATCGCTTTTTCTCCATGTGTGGTGTTGTCTTTTGTGAGTTTGGAAAGCAGGCCCCGGCCGCTGTTCCAAGCAGAGTGCAATCCTCTTTAGCTTGGAAATCTGCCAGCCAGGGGGAAAAAAAAAAGTTGCAATTTGGGTGGTTATTTTTTTTTTCCTTTCCTTTCTGTCTTTTTAAAGAAAAAGTGGGAGAAGAGAATTAATAGTTTTTAGACGGGCTAATGTATGGCTCAAAGCAACTTAGTCTGTCGTGACTGTGAACAGTAAAACCGCCCTGAAAAGGAGAAACACCCCATCCAAAAAAACGAGTTGCACAACCTTTAAAAAGTGGAGAGATTCTCTTGTTCCAGAAATCAAGTTTGTACCTGTTGTTGATGTAACATGGGCAGTTCTTCTTTTTATCCCTCACCCTTTGAAAATGAGGAGAAGCAAAGTGATTTCAGCTGCTCTCCTTGGGTTAAAAGTTATTTAGAGATGTAGTCTCAGGTGTGCATGCCCTGTATGGCACCGGGTGCATAAAATGTGAGGAGAAATAACTTGTTCATGGTGTTGAATTCTGTGTCCTTAAACTTAGGAGGGTGCTGGTTATTTGAGGATGACTAAATAATCAACAGCTGAGTGATAAACCCAATGGAGATTATTCTCAGTGTGTTCCATCAGTGAGTAACTGTTCCTCTGAGGAGAGCTGGAGGCTTGGGGGTGGAGGTGAAGGCAGAGGAATTCCTTCAGGAAACATTAATTGATTGATTGGTCTTTATTAGTTTCTCTCCATGCTTGAGAATAAGCAAGAAAATAAGTCAGGGATACAAAACAGAGCAATGTTTGAGACGTGTTACAGGTTTGAAGCAACAGGTCATACAGTATCAGTGAATGATGAGGACCTCTCTCCTTGATCAAGTAATGAGACTCAGCATCAGAATTCAGAGTAATTCTGGAAGTAAATATGCTGCAATAAATATATGCAACACCTTGGAGTTTTCAGTCCAAACTGTGCAGATTTTAGAAGTTCAACCTGGTTTGTTCTATTACTAAAAAGACGAGATGCTTTAAAAAAACCCCCATAGATATATATAGTACCTGGGCAAATGTTCTTATTAGAAGAATGTCAGAATCAACCTATAAAGTTTGAATGGAAATGTAAATACAATTGTGTCTCTTCCCAAAATGTTAGAAGGAGGTTTTTGAATATGGATGAGGAAAAAATGGTTTAATTATAACACAGTAGTCACTAAGAAAGGGGGAAAAAACCCCAAGCCCCTAATTGTGCATATTCCAGAACCAAACGACATTGCTGGAAACTGTAGCACGCTCACAGGGATCCATACCTGATTCTGTCTGTCTCTACCTGCTCTGATGTTGACCCAGATTAACCACAGTGGAACTAATCTGGATTTCCACTGATGGTACCCGAGGTAGATCCCCATGACAGCCAGTGTGCCACTTAGGCAGGACCCATGTCCAGTTTTGTGTGATAGCACTATGGTTAAACAAACGGCTTTTGTTTGCTGTGTATTGGGTTTATATCTCTAGTTTTGATCTGTAGCTGCCACCGTTGTGGGATGGGAGCGTGCTGCTCTACGTTAGGAGCGCACACAGAAGCGTGCTGGGCAGCTTGGGAGCTGCAGGATTGGCTGTGATGGTCTCGTGTACCTGATGTCTTGCTGAAAAACAAGGGAAAACTAAGTTCTGTAGGGATGCTGAAGTGAGAAAGCTCTGTCTAATATCTTGTGCTGTGTTTACACATGGCCTGTGTGTGTGTGCTGCAATTAGTTATTGCTGCCCTACACATTGCTTTGCAGCTTCTGCACTCTGCATTCTTCCTTCTATCCAGTCCAGATCTCTCCTCTTCCAGTTTAAAACCATCACCCCTTGCCCTATCACTAAAGGCCCCGCTAAAGGTCTTATCTAAGGTCTCACCTATGCACTCATTTTTTTTTTCTCCTTAGTTAAATGACCAAACTCTTTTTGCATTTAGAAACTCAAAATAAATCTGTGCAGCCTTGGCAGCGAATGCATTTAGAGAGATGGAAATTTAGGTACTGATACAATCCAGTTTGGTGGAGTAATATAATTAACTAAGTACACTTGAGTATAGGATTGCTCTTACTCCGGTGCCTCACTATGGGAATGATCAAGAACAAAACCTCAGTCTTCCAGTCGTTAAGGGCAATTTCTGATAAGCAGGAAGGGCAGGTAAAGCACCAGCAGTCATCTCCTTAATCTGGGCAATCTGCAAAATACAGTGACCATGTGCAAAGTGCCACAAAGGAGATTGGCCTCGCAGCAAAGGGCGCGCGCGCGGCGAGCGAACTACACACCCAAGTGATAGTAGTAAATACAAATGATGTTATTTCTTCCATCAAGAGTATATTAAGAGATTTGCAGATGAAGAAGGAATGAAGATCAATGCCCTGGAGACTTTACAATCAGAGTAGTCCATTGTAATTTATTTGTTAATTTATAGAGAGAGATGTTCAGGGAGTGTCGCACAATGCCATTATGGTCCTCGGGGCTGACTTTTGCATTCGGGTATCCAGGTATCGCTGAAATCACTGGGATATGCTGGCTTTAGCAGCAAGATAGCTGACTAGCCAAACCAGTTCCTTCCCAAGGTGTCCTTATCTTTCTTGAGCACAAGCTGCCTTTGCTTAATAGCTCTTCAGAAACAAGCCTAGTGAAAGTTTACATCATTTTAGGGCGGATGACGGTACCTTCATGGAATGGTTTTGCATAGAAACTGTTGATATTGCCCCAAACTCCTGGATTAGTCCAAGGTTTGGTAGCATGTGTACATCAGAGGGTGAGTGGAGCATCCCAGAAAGAACAAACATATGTTCAAAATCAGCTGTGTGGCATGTTGTGGTGTAAGGGTTGGTGTTTACACATAGGGGAACTTGTGTCAAATCTCACGTTAGACTTGGATCCGTATTGCAGAAGTGCTTGTGTCCTGCAAATGTGGTTGTACTGTCAGAGAAACCCTTTGACTTGGAGAACTTGAACCAAGGGGAGCCAGGATTGCCTCTACCCCCAAAAGCATCTTCTGGCTGGTCTACATTAGCAGCACCTCCTGGGGTGACTCAGCTGGCAAACCTTTTTCATTTAGACTATTCAAAACAAGGGTGAGATCTTACTCTGTAAAAAGATGACCTACTAGCTAGAGCTGTTGTTACTTTGGAAATGTGTGAATTGCATTAGGCATCTTCTCTTTGTCTTTAGAATTTCTCCAAGCCCTATACTGTTCTCCTTGCAGACCTACTAGGGCAAAAGGCAATTCTGTTGATCCACCTACGAGGGAAAATGCAATTCAGTCGGTCCAGGCTCAGCTGGCACAGGAATCACACTCAATCCAGCTAGGATTTTACTAGTTTTAGCAGAAAGGGAAAGTTATTAGTTTTAATTACTCCTCGGTGGAAGGCACGTTCTCGCTTTTCATTTCCCACATTTGCTCTGGAGCGGTTGTAGGAGGTGTGTAGCCTCCGATGACTACTCCAGCAGCAGTTATTGCCGTGACAGGGATAGTCACCTGCCTTGCTCCTGCCTCAGGGCTGCTTGAGCAACACGTCTTGTCAAGTGTGGTTGGCAAAGTTAGTGCAGAATTGGCCTCTTGGGGTCCCAAGCAGCACTTGTGCTGGGGATGATGAGTGAGGAAGAGCTGCTGCTTCATGGAGATAAGGGGCACAGCAGGAGAGTGGGAATAATGATGGATTAGGGCCCTCACCTCTGGGATGTGCACCCTTTGAATGAGGCTGATGCAATGCCAAATGTCCCAAGACTGAGTGACGGTAAAAGCCAAAGCTGCGTTGGATGTGACTCATCAGAAGCCCTCTGCTCCTGAGGACCACTGCCCTTTGTACCTGTTGGCTCTGGAGAGCTTGTGAAATGCATGAGGACATGGGGAGCCAGCACTGTGGACTGACCAACGTTGTGTAGGTGGGGGTAGAAAGTGTTCAGGTGAATTTTTTTTGTGTGGTGTTAATGGTACTCAGTGCAGGAATCCACCTCTGGATGTTTTTGTGTGGACTTTGGCGGTCGTTGTTCAGCTCAGCACGTGCTGACCCTGTTCAATGAACATCGATTTGACCTTCTCCTGTGTCCCTTCACTTCCAGGAACGCTTTATTATAGATGCAGTATGAGATCTAGGATCATTACTGCCCAGTCTGCTTTTTCATGTCTTACTTCTTGGCTTCCAACTAAATGAGACTGTCATTTTTTTTTTTTTTAAGGCTGAATTCTGCTGACCTAATAGTATTGAGTAATAGTGTATTTTTTTTTTCTTCAGAAGTAGTTACAGAACATTTGGCATGAAAATAGGCAGCAAAAGTCATTCCTAAAGGAAATGTGGAAAAAAAAAAATGTACTCCTCTGTACAGAGAAGTCCTACCAAAGTAAATGTCTGTTCCTGCTGAACCAAGATGGTTGTTTATTAAGAGCTGTTTGTCTCTTAGGGAGAACGTGTAGGTGTGGGTCTTGTCCTCAGTAATGTCATGGAAGGTTGCCCATGGGGAAGAAGCATGAGAAACCCACTTGTGCGACTGTGTGTTTGAACAGGAGAACTTTCTGATGACCAGAGTGAAAAGACGGTTGGCCATGGAGCTGAGAAGTTGGCTTGCCACCACATTGCACCTTTTTAATTTTATTTTATTTTATATTTTTAAGAACAGAAGGCATTGCCAGGAATGAGCAGCGCCTGTAAAGGCGTGTGAGCTTTCGTTTTGAAGTTTTAATGCAAAGTGTGTTTTGGCTGTTGAGAGATCCATGCAAGGCAGATGCAAGGTTCCTCCTCCTGCCAACGTGTCTTCTCCTGCCCAGCACATCTGCGTACATGAAAGTAAACATCTACGTGTTCACATGCATGTCTCGCTGCTAGAGTGCATCAAATCATGGGTGGGTTTTTTTGTTTCAGTGGTTGAAGGGGGGAAAAAAAACCCAACAAAACCAACTTGGAAAAAAATCATAACTTCCAGTCAAACTGAAGCAAATATATATCAGGGTGGTTCTAGTGAAGTGAAGGGAAAAAAATAACCCCAACAACAAAACATCAACCAAAAAAACCTGCTTTAAGATAATCTGGAAGATTAAATTTGACCTAAGACCATTTCTTTTTAAGTTGGGTAAGAAGGAAAATGAAATGCTGTTTGAAATGAAAATTTGCAGGTTTATTTTGAAAATACCAGAAAGCCACTTAATTTTCTTATACTTCCCTCCCACTCTTTTTTTTTTTTTTTTAAAGGTGTGTTTGCTGAGTTTGGCCCAAATTAATGAATTTAATTTGATTCCCTTCTTCCACCCCTTGAAAAACTTCAGGTTTTGGGTGTGTGGTAGGCTGCTATATACATGTGAAAAGCACTGCTCTGAACGTTAAGTAAGGAGATAAATGGAAAGTAGAGAGTCTGAAATGTTTGTGATGACTTTTCCATTTCCATAAAATAGTAATGGAAAATAATAATGGAAAATAATAAAATATCGGAAAATGAGATCATAATAGAAAATAATAATAATAAAATAATGAGGAATAATAATAAAAATAATTAAAAATAATTAAAAGCATAGTATCCATCGCCTCCCTGGCCTCTGTATGTTTGATGCTTTCACCACACCTCGCCAACCTCCAGCCAGTGAAGGAGCTGGAGGCTTCTAGTTGCTTGCTAGAGGTGCACAAGTGGTGGCCCAAGGGCTGGCAGCAGTGCTGGGTGGGTTAAAAGCCTTCTCCTCCATCCAGCGGTTACCCCTTCTGTGGTTCCTTTCTGTCCCAAAGGCACCGTGTGAAGGGCAGGCAGCCTCTGAGGGTGTACTCTCCAATTCCTTGGAAAAGCGGTGGGTTTGCCAGCTCCCTCCAAACCAAACCCCAAAACCCCAAGAAATAAATAAAAAGGTGCAGGACCAGCAAAGGTGGTTTTGCCAGAACCCCTCTGGAGGGGTGGGCGGCTGCTCCCGGGGTGTGGGGCTGGGCGAGTCGGCAGGGACCGCGTCAGGTGGGATGTTGTTTGGGGAAGATGAGGAAGGAAGGAAGGAAGGAGGAGATGATCTAAACCAGCTGTCTTGATGACAGGATAGTAGTATTTTAGCTGTGGCTTTTACGAGAAGAAAATTATCGGTTTGTGGGAACGGGGTTTGTGTGTGTTTGATAATCACAGCGTGGTGGCATAATCCCGTCACCAGATTCAGCAGGAAACGCCAAGATGATAACCAGAAGAGCCCTGGCAATCGGCTGCTCTTGGCACTGGGGCACGGCGAGCTCACGCAGCCCTTCTCCTAGGTAGGGAAAAGGATTATTTTTACCAATTGGGAGCCTCAGGATGGGAGCCCTGGAGGTTTTGAATGGTTGCCCAAGGCAACACAACTGGCCACTGGTGAAGTTGCCTGCTAGGATTTTGGCCTCTTGCCCCATGCCCAGGCTAATCATAAACGCTGCCTGGAGTTGACAGTAACCAACATCCTGCTCAAGGCTTCTTTGCTAGCTTAGAAAAGACATCTCTCACATGGAGCATCATCTCCCCTCTTTCCTGAAGGCCCTTCTGCATGTCCTTACCTGGGGACATGTCCCTTGATGGAGGCTGGCCCTAGCCTCGGATGAGGTGACCTATGGTGGCATCCAGCTTGGCTCCAAAGCGTGCTCATTCCCTGCCTGCGGCCAGGCTCAGCATACCTGGCCCCTTGCTCCACCGCCCCAGGGAAGCCCTGGCACCTCTCAAAATAACCATGGTGGGAGGCAGTAGCTGCAAATCAAGGTTGGGTGTGAGCAGATGTGAAGTTTGAATTGTTTCCTAAATGATGCTTTCTACATAGCTGCAGCACAGTTGTGATGGCAGTTTTCATATTTGCAAGGTCTAACTTAAAAAAAAAACAACCCAAAAACCCTGAAAAACCCAACAAGACAAATGAACAAAAACCCCAAACAAATAAAAAAACACCACTCTGAAACAAAAAAACCCTATAGCTGCTTCTGTCTGGGGATATGTATTCACAGCCCCCATCAAGATCTGAGACACATACGTGCACTTCTCAAAGTTGAATTGATTGACATCTTCCTGAGAGCTGTGTACTTAAATCCTGCTAAGTGCAACTGTGGCTGCATGTGCAGTTCCCTATTGCTAAGCAATTCTCCCATCTTGGAAATACCATTTTTTTGAAATACATGTAATTAATTGAGTCTCTTTTTTTTTTAATTCTTAAGTTCAAAATGCTTTTGTAATACCATCACATCTTCTGAAGTTCACTCTGCAGGTAAGACTAAGGAAGGAGGCAGGGTTCAAGGAAGCAGCTTGTTTTAGCAGTTGGGTCAGTTATTTCAACAATGCCTTTAGCAAAGAAGTAAGAGGCTGTTTGCACAAATCAGTAACTAGTTCCCATGATTCAGGTTGAATCACATAGTTCAAGTCATTTGAATAAATAAATGACTTCTAGTAAATGAGACAACCTCTGCAATTAGGATGGCATGCTGCATATTTTGTGTTATTTATTATGTGGTTTTCAATAGATATGATTAAGTTGGGTTACACTTGGAATGCTAGGTGGCTTGTCAACACAAGCCACGTAACCAAAGCCTACCTGAAAATGAGATACACGTTTGTTTTGTACGGGTGGCATTGTGCTGTGTCGTCCACACTTCTGTTTTCTTATTCATTTTCCACAAGCAGATACTTAACAGGGAAAAGGTGTCACCTTGCCAAGCACACCTCTGTTTTCTTTAATTGTAGTGAGGAGTTCTCAAGCAGGTGCTTCCCAAACATTGGCAATTTGCTGTAGTCTTAGCTTTCTTTCATGTCTTCCTGGACCATCAACTCCAATGGATGTGCCATAACCAGAGATGCAGAAAACTGCTTTGCTCCAGTGTCCTGGGACAGAGTTAATTTTCTTCTTAGTAGCTAGAAAACACTGGGTTTTGGTTTCAGTATGAGATTTGTTATGAGAAGAACATTGATAACATACGAGGACACTGTGTTTTGCTAGTTTGCAAGTGCAGAGGACTGGGAGGAGGGAAACCTATTAATTAGCAAACCCCAGAATTGCCTTTTGGATATGCTAATGAGATATTCCATATCATATCATGTCACATTCAGTATATTAACCAGGGTTGACCAGAATGAGGGGGGATTCTCTTGAGAATCACTCGGGCTCACTCTTCTGGGATTGTGGTTTTGGGTTTGGGGTTCCTTTTCCATTCCTCTGGGATCACTGTCAGTGGGTGGTGAGCAATGGTACTGTGCACTCATTTATATAGACATATATGTAGTTGTTATCATTATTATTATTATTATAATTACTATTTTAATTTTATTTAACTATTAAGTTGTTCTTAACTCAACCTATGAGTCTCCTTATCTTTACCCCCCCAATTCTTTCCCCTGTTCCCTGGGTGGGGGGAGAAGGGAGGGGTGTGAGCAGCTGTGTCGTGTTTAGCTGCCAACCAATTTAAACTCACATCAGGTGTGCTCGTGGATTAGGTGCCATCCTGCTCACGGATTACATGCTATCCCAGGTGTTCCCAGGTGTTTCTGGGGGGATGTGCTTCATGGTTCACCTCCAGCTTCTGCTGCTGGGTTTGGACTTGTGATGAAAGCATTGTGATTTGGTGTAGAAGACAGGGAAGAAAAGGTCGTCTTGACCACTTGCAATGAGGGTATCTGCAGTAGGAGGTGAAGTCAAAACATCATCATCAGTTATCTGGTAGGATCTGATCATTTCTTACTGTGTTAGCATATATGTCCAATTATTGGATCAGTTCATTATTTTTCTTTTTTGGGGGGTTTTGCAAGGATTAGAATTGAAATGCTGTCTCATTTCCATCTGGTCTTCAAAAAGCAATTAAGCGTTGTCACTCTGTTTCCTACCTAATAAGCTCTTCAAGGTGCTCTTGTTAATGATTTTATTATTTCAGAGCTGCTCTTGTTCTCTCTTCCCCTCCTTAATGAGGCACATCCCCTAGGCAGCATCACTTGATCACACTCCTCTGTGGTAGATGAACTAATCCACCACCATGGAAGTTGGTGCTCATCGGTGTGTAAGATGCTCCCATCAGTACGTGTGGATAATTCTCCCTGACGCTTAAAAGATTTGTCAAGCGCAAGAAAAGGAAGAACAGACCCTTTTTCTAAATGAGGGTCGTCTTGATTTGGACAGCAGCAGTCTGGTTTGCATCAATGAGCACATGGTATTCGGTGAATTAAGAGTGAAGATAGCTAATTAACACCTTCTCTGTTTCTGTTGTGTCTGGTCATTAGTTACTATGAACCAAATTAATTCTTGATAGCATAGGGGATGGAAGGTGCCAATGACAAGTTCGGGTCAAGAACTGAATTCTTTGAGGTTCTGGAGAGAAATGTTCCTGTTTTTATTGTAGTGTTTCCCAGAGCTGCCTCTGTGTATCATGGAATGTAATACTTGTGTGCTCAGGTAGTGGCTGTATTTTGTATTTATCATATAAAGAGAAAATCTGAATTGGTTATGGGAGCTGGAAAGGGACTCGGGGTAATTTCTCCTGGTTTAGTACGGTGCTGATTGGATCCTGTCTGACTAAACTCAAATACCATTTCCAAGACTTGGATCACTTCAGAAGTAGCAAACATGTTGACTTCTGAGTAAACAGACTAGTTATAATAGACAGGATTAGAAAATGGGTTGTTCTGGGCCAACGCTGTACTATAGAGTGATGATATCGTCCTGGTAATCGCGCCGTTGGGCTTAATGGCCCGTGAACTTTGATAAAAGCTTTTGTAAAATGGTCAGCAATAATTCCCTCCATTGTTGGATTGCCAACGGATGTCTTCAGCCCCTGGGATAAATTGCTACCATCAATTGTGTTTCTGTAATTATAGAAAATAAGACTTTCGCTCTGAAGGTGTAATAACTCAAATAAGAAAATATAAGAAAAAAAATACTCTCAGCTGAAAATTAATGGGTCAGAAGCACAATTGCCATAGCAGCCGGGATCTCGCTCACCTGAAGCTGTAGTCCTGTGCCTGCAGCATAGAGGCCTTTCCTTACTCCTCTGCCAAGCACTGGCTGGGTCAGCAGAAATAAAAAATGAAAAAACAGTTGAAGTTTGCTGTAGTTTTAATCTGCAGTTAGTTTTGACTGTGATTTTGTTTTTTGGTTTTTTTTAGCATTACAGTTATTAGAATGTGAACATGAAAAAGGTGTAACTACTTTAATAGCTGTTAATATGACATTCTAAAAAAAAAAGCACTTAAAAGCACTTAAATTTTGTCCTTGACTTATAGAGTGTGTCAATATATGATCCCTTTCAAATTGTTTTCACAGCTACTAACTTCCTACCTTTCTTCTTTTTCTGCCTTCATCCCTTCCACATGATGGGTTAAATAAGAGATTATCAGCCACAGCATGGTGCAAAATGGGCTATAAGCCAAGGGGGGGAGAGAAGGAAGTTCTCTTGCAAGAAAATAAATAGCACAGGGTATTTAACAGGGCATTAAACGCCGTAGCTGTTAAACTGCTCCCGTAACACAGCGGTGAGAGCAGGAAAATACTCACTGTGTCATTAGTTTAGTCAAGTGAAGTGCTCAGGCTCTGATATCGTTGGTGATGTTAAGCACATCTAATGCAGTGGCATTGATAATGCAAAGCGTAATGAAGAGTTGAAGGTGGACTTTCCACCTCTGTAGTGTCAGATGCTGAGGAGGAGCTGCCTCACCTACCTGCAGGTGGAGTTTAGTTTTTCTACTCTAGGAAGGAGGGGAACAGAAATGTACCTCTTGCTAAATAGACACAGGGTCTGTCCCCCGAGAGTTCTCGCTTGCCTGTGTTTATTTGCTTAATTTCTTTAGGGGGTTCACTGGTAGGAATGTATCCTGGGGGAATACGTTCTCCAGTCTCCACCTATGCAGCTTCAGGAGTGCTTTACCCCAGAAAAATGTAGTTATTAAACTAATAATCTGGGCTGGCCCACTAACTGGGATAAAATTGCTTGCTCCATCTCCACCTTCCTGATGGATGTGGCAGCAAGTGGGGAAGTGGAATTCAAGGAGAGTGTCGAATTGAGTCTGGCTGCCCAGCTTCAGAGCGTGCAGCTTTGGAGAAAAGCACCGCAGCTACATGCGGGGGAGTTTGTGGGAAAAGGTAAAATTATGGAGAGCTGGAGGAGAAAGGAGAAAATCTGGAACTCTTGCTTCTCAATTACAGTAGCGCTGCAGCAGGGACACGTATCTTCTATTGAGGCTTGATCCAGCAAACCTTAGGCATAATATTCCTTTGAAGTCTATGGATATTTTGCCTGCCAGAACTGCAGGATCAGCTTTTTTATTACTTTATTTGCCTAAGAAAACTCTTCTCATCTAGTTTAAAGGGAAAAACTGATACAGAATACCACAGTGTGTTATATGAAGACTATGCCAGAAAGTAAATCTTTTGAAATAGAAGGTATTATAAACTAGAATCACATCACGAGGCATTGTGGTGTCAGTGTTACAACTTGAAATGAGTCTTTTGACTGCTTATGCTTAAAAGTAAGTCTAGAAAGTGTTCTGGTAACTCTCCTTCCACTTAATTTTCCTAAAAGTTTCTAGGTATATTGTTGGGTGGGATTAAGATGGATGAATTCTTCAGTTCATGTAAAGTGTGCTGTGGCTTTGGCATGGATTTCTGCCAGCCAAAGGGGTGGTCTGATGGTTTAGCAAAAAGGAGATGTCTCTCAACTTGCTGGGATGAACTTGGGTGAGTTGAGTGGTATTTCACTCGCTTACTGGTATGTGTTGGAACCAAAACTTTTACATGGGAGTTCTTATGAAGAAGTGTGTGTGTATACATCTCAAGTTGTGCCAAGGGAGGTTTAAATTGGATTTGAGGAAGAATTTCTTTGCTCAAAGGGTTCTCAGGCATTGGAACAGGCTGCCCAGGGCACTGGTGGAGTCCTCATACCTGGAGATGTGGTGCTTAGGGTTTAGTGGGGATGGTGGTGTTAGGTTGACGTTTGGACTTGGTGATTTTTAGAGGTATTTTCCAACCTTAATGTTTCTGGGATCTCTCTCCTCTCCTTTCCTCTGAGAAATAAAATGAGTGATTTACTACAGCCCTGAGATGATATGTTGGTATGCAATTCTTAGTTCATAGAGACCTCTGGCACTCCTGCTTTATACTTAAAGGAAAAAAAATGGTGTTACCACAGTAACTGCGGTACCACCCGGTGCTGAAGCAGCTCCCGCCTATCTAGTGCTTATAAAAGTACATTAAACAGATTTTTAAAGTGCACATAACCGAAGTGTGAGCAGGAACTTAACACTTGTGGAGTGCTGCAGTCGAAGGAGGGCACGAAACTGTTTGGGAGTTGAGAAAAGCGGTTAAAGGAAATAATTAGCAATAGCTCTGATTCAGCAAGCTGCTTTGACAGATGCATTGTTTCAAGTCTGTGTGTG
The DNA here is from genome assembly GCA_907165065.1 of Caprimulgus europaeus. The sequence goes on from OU015530.1 coordinate 2,950,690, forward strand.
ATCCATTTGAGATCAGCAGAGTTGTGTGTAGGCTTAGAGTTTGTACAGGCTCAGGATGCTTGTTCTACAGGGGACAAAAATTATCTTGGGTGATGGAGTGGTGGCTCTGAGAGGCTCAAGCGATGACGCTTTCATCGGGCGTGACCAGCGAGGGCAGATACTTGGCATTTCTCAACAATGAGCTGCTGAAGATGATTGAAATGGAAGTCATGAGTAACTGGAGGTATCAAGTTTGGATTCATGGGTGTGAATTTTGGACAAAGTTTTGTATTATGTTGGTGCATCACCCATATTTGATAGCAAGGAAATGGAGCTGAGGTGTGTGGGTATAATGATGTTTTACTGTCTATTAAACCTTAAAGTGGTACACTATAAACATTTCTGTGCAATAAATTTAATTGTTGTAGGGGAGGCAAGAGACCTGGGAAAGACTAGGAGAGGTTTTAAGCTAATCTGGGCTCAGTAAAACTATACCTTATTGAAAACCTAGTAGTGTAAGGCAAATATCCTATTTGAAGTCTTCCTTTTAAGACACTTTGTGGTATAGGAAAACCTCCTATCTAAGTAATTTATTGTATTTCTTTATATTCTTAATTCTTCTCTTAGAAAGAGCTGAGTATTTGTGTGTTAATAAAACCAGGTGCTTATAAGAAGCATACTTGGGATTATGAGGAATGAATTACTTCTCTCACTGTGTTTGCAAGATTATTATGGATTGCTGTTCTCTTGTTGACTGTTTTTATTAAAAAAAAAAAAGCTACTGTTTTTATCAGATTTTGTAAAACAAAAGCACAAATGCAGGTTTCCAATTTTTGAAATAAACCCCAGAAAAACGCTATGCCTGTATGCTGGTTCCTTTCCCTCTTGATGGGAAGTTTTGGACGGCACATTTAGTCTTTGAAAGTGTTTTGAAATCACCATATGGACGAAAATTTGCAGAGATGGTAATCCAAAACTGCATGAAAATGAGTTCTGTGCTTTGCAGCCTGAATTTCAGTCTCCTCTACTAATGTTCACCAGGGAGCTACTGCTAGTTGTGAGATACATGATCTGGAGGGAGCTGCTCTTCTAGGGGTGCCTCTGCTCCTGGATGGTTCCCGTGCTTTCCCTGGTACACTTCAGGTCTGGTCCTGAGCATCTACCTAAGGACACGCAGCACTGGGGATCATGGGATGGTTTGGGTTGGAGGGGACCTTTCAGGGTCATCTAGTCCAACTCCCTGCCATGAGCAGGGACATCCTCAACCAGATCAGGGTGCTCAGAGCCCTGGTCTGAGCAACCTGGTCTAGGGGAAGGTGTCCCTGCTGATGGCAGGGAGGTTGGAACTGGAGGAGCTTTAAGGTCCCTTCCAACGCAAACCGGTCTGGGATCCTCTGAAAACAGGAGGTCACGTTCTGCCCTTCGGGGAACCTGCACAGGCCTGCTGAAGTTCTGAGGTAGTGTACTTAGGACTGAAAGTAGACCTGGGTCTGCAGCCAGGAAGTGCAGTGCTCCAGAGCAGGGCTGCAAGTCTTTCAGGTTTGCTCCCTCCCAGGCTGTGCTGCCTGGCACAAAAGGCTTACAGCCAAAAAAATTAAATACATATATATTGTTTGTCCTTTATGAATCCAGGCCCTTGGAGAGAAGTCCTATGCAGTGCTCTTTCAATTACTTTTTAGTGTCTTGACTATTTTTTTCAGGCCACTGTGTAACTACAGTAAAGAATTCTGCATGGAAATAATTAATCTGTAGCAGATAAAGCAGGGGATTTTGGTTTAGTGTCTCGGAAGAAGTGTTGGGAGAAGTATGGTCAAGAGAAAAAAATATATCGAGGAGGAGCTAAAATTACCTGAATTTGAATGTCCAGTGTTTAGCAGGTGTTGTATTTTGGGGAAGGCTGGGTGGTTTTGGTTTTCTTTGGGTGGGTTGGGCCGAATGTCTAAGGATCAGAATAATGGATTTCCCATGAGATAGTCCAAAGAGGATTATAAAGTTAGGATCTGTGTGTTAGAACTGTCTGCACTGTTATATAGATTGGATATGGTTTACACCCAGCCCCAAGTAATTGTGTGCAATCAGGAAATTGTATGCTTTGATAAGGGTGCACGGACTTAAGAAACTATTTTTTTTCCTCCAGGCATTTACTTAACCATTAAAAAAAAAAAAAAGGTGGGTGAAGCCACAGCAAGATGTAAATTTTGGGGTCTTAAAAAGCATCTGTGTGTGTGTGTGAGGAAACTACCGTGAAATCTGATGGCTTTGGGAAATAAGTCCATTGTGAATTGCCTCTGACTTTCCAAGGAGCGGGTGGCTGGAGTGGTTGGAGTCTCCTTGATAAGGTGGGAGGTGTGTTTGGGTTAGGTGTGATTCACCATGTTACAACTCAGCTAGGTGAGGGATTGCATAACCTCTTCCTTAGGCTTCTCTTAATTTATCCATCAATAGTGTTTTCTTGCAAATTCGGTCAGGGTTTGTAAGTTGTGTGGAGCAATAGAAAACAAAAAGGCGGGGGGGGGGGAAGAGAAAATAAGAAAATCTGTTAAGCTTTGATCTACATGTTGTCTATAAACTGCCATTAGCCATGACTGCATACTTATTAGTTCACAGCTCTGTGATACTCTGCTTTCATTAACATTGAGAATTAATCTGCACCGTGTTTTGCTGCAGCATTAGCAGCAGTCCTTCTGCTGAATACAAAATAGATTTTTTTGCTGCAATCTGAATTCAACTGTGGGTAAATTTTTAAGGAGGATATTTATGGGACACTTGCATGGAGTAGTGGATTGTGTTTGTGAGTTTAGTATTGGGGGATTTTGTTTGTTTTATTGTTGTTTTTTAAGCAACACCACTTTCTGCATCATGCCAGGATAACAAGTGGGATATTGCCATTTCCTTTCTTGTTTCTTTTTTAAAAAAAAAAAAAGTTTGATCCTGTCAAGGCTTAGAAATTCATAGCTTATTTCCACCAAAAGACAATTTGGTCCTTTTATGCATTGGCAGAACCTCAGGACAATAGTCATTTTGCAGATCTTACGTGATTTCTGAAGACAAAAGGGCTTTGTAAGCAAAAACTATCCATGCAATATCTTGGAAGCCTGCGAAAGGTGCTGAAGAGCTTCTGCACTGATCTAACGTGTTACAAGGATACTTGCAAACTGGCTGGATCGAGCCCTGAAGAAGGGAGGTGGAAACTTCTTCCTGGCCAAGGAACCCGGTGCCAATCTTGGGTGTGTTGTGTTTGCTTTGTTTTCTCCCAGGCAGAGATAGGCGTGTTCCTTTGCCCAGCCACTTGCCCGTTGCCCTCGCCAGGAGTTTTGGGGTGGCTGAGTGCACACAGGGCTGATCCATGCCTCCAGACAAAGCTCTGTAAGAAAGAAAAGCAGCTTCTAGCTGGGTGGTTGGGCTTGCTCTCCCCCAGGCAGCAACAGCGGTTAATTTGCTGTCCCCAGGGTATTTGTACCTGCAGCCTTTTTCTTTGGGGTGAGGAGTGGAGATGAGCACCGTGTGATGGCTGTCCAGCATGTGTTTTGATTCCAAAGGTGCTCCTTCTCCACAATTTTTATTTATTTTTAATTGTTTTTTTTTAATTACATGCATTGGACAGGCAAGACAAAATCCTCTTGATCTTTGTAACGTTTGGGAAATGAACAACGGAGATAACTGTTCTTCAAGCTTCGTTTTGCATCTCTGTCCTGGGCCTCGTTTTATTGTCAATTTAAATCCATTAGAAAGAGAAACAAGTCTCCACAGATCCTGTTATGCACAACAGCTTCCCATCTAAATTTGAAGTGTAATCATGCACAAACATTGACTTGACCAGGATTGCTAGTGGCAGTTCGTGTTAAGTGGATAGTTAAAGGCTTAATGACCCCTTGGAAACCAAGTGCTTGCTTTCTGTCATGTATTGATGGTCAATTGCTGTGCAAGGTCAGCAATTGAATATTATTTTTTTTTTCCTTGGTGGTTTTTAGAAAACATTTCAACTGCCAGCACGGTTTGTCTGTTCCATTTCCCACTCTGGTTAAGATCGAGCTGTTTGGACAGGGTTACATGGTGGTGTGCCACCAAAGCCTAGCTGGTTCATGTAGCATCCTCAGGCTTTCCTCTCAACCTTGGTAAATGCTTGTTCACTTGCTTTCCCAACCATTGTGGCAAGAAGTTGCCAGTTGAATGAGAAACTTATACAATGCAAAGGAAAATCCCTCAAGCCTGGGACCTACCTAGGATTTAATATTTTCTTTGGTGAACCCAGTCACCGGGAGATCTGGTTGTGGTGAAGTTGGAGAAGTAAAGGCAGGGAGGCCCTAATGCTGCGTTCCTCCTTGACTTTTTCCACAGTGGGCTTTTTGTCGTATGGCTTAAGAGCAAAACTCACTAAGTATGAGTATCTGTGATGAATGATAAAGATCTCAGATGCATTTAGATCAGAGAGATCTAAAGTGCAACTGTAGCTGGATGGGGATTTGGTAATGGAACAAATTGCTGGAGGCTTTGAGATGAAGTACATGGGGACTCTCAGATTTTATGGCACTTAGTGGCAGTTTAATACAGGAGAGTGTGGCACAGGCCTGATGCTCCATGCTTTTTCCATAGGATTGGCTCTTTAATGCTTACAGTCTCCTGCTCCTACCAGACAAATGTCTGTATCATCCAACTGAGGCCTTGGGCTTTTGGGTGAACATCTCCAGCTGAACACCAAGGAGCCTGAACAAAAGCAAATGAAGCTTTCACATGTTGCTGTTTGTAGTCTCTCACCCCATTATGAATTAAATTAATTTAATTTTAAAAGGCAGCTGGTAAAACCAAGAACATAGTGAACTTGGCATGGCTCCTCTTATACAAGTCTGGGACTCATAAAAGACTTTGGATGTGGGGTGAAGCACCTTCAGTGAGAGCCCCTGGCCGCTGCCCAGGACAGCTGCAGGGATGCCACAGCCACCTCTGCCAGACAGAGATGTTGCCATACGGAGCCACTCCTGCTGCCCTCTTCCATGGAAAAACATGCTCCCAAAAGGAAAGACCCGGAGCCTTTCTCCTCCTGGGACCAGCCTGGAGAGGTCAGATAACATCTTTTGAGATGCCATTCTGCAGCCAAGCAATTGAATATGCATTTAGATACATCAGCCCCCACTTTAGGACACTTAATGGTTGCAGCATTTGGTGTTCCCCCAAGTTGTGTGTGCCTAACCAAAGGCAAACGGGTGCCTGTGTAGATGACAAAACTCTCCTGCAAAATATTTCTTTGTTCGTTCCCCGTGGTGTTCGGGGAAACTGTGCTCCCAGATCAGGCGTGCTGCAGCGCTGTGTCGCCAGGAGATCTTCCTGCCTCTTGCCAAAGTGTTTGCGTGCCTCTCCTTCTGGAGCAGGACTAGGGAAAGTTGAAGGAATCCTTAGGAAAGGTGGGGAGGGTTATTGGGGTTTTGGCAGAGCTGTAGCCAGGGAGGTTTCTCAAGTCCCAGTTGTACCTGTGGAAAGCTTGTTGTCACGTTGTGGAGAAGGAGCTCTGGATGCAAAGGTATAACTTGCCCTCGGATTCTGGACATCTAGACTGGGTCTGTACCCTTGGATGGTTGATTCTAAGACCAGTAGAGGTACGGTTTCTTTCAAGTCCTAAATTAAAGGATGACTTATTTTTCTTCTTAAGCTGTGTGATTTGGCTGTTTGCAGTATTCCAGAGAGGCAGCAAAGTTACTGTTGGCTTTTCCCACAATAAATCCTTGACCTTCCCCACCATTTAAGCGTTAGCAGATTCCCTGCACTGTGTATGGGGGTGGAAAAAGGAGCTGTGGAGTCACACGCACGTACTGACACACATGTTTGTTAGTAGCTTCTAGCAAGCCCTTGGCTTACAGTCTCAAGCCAGTGGTTGAGTTTTTCTTTCCTCCTCTGCACAGTACTGGCTGTAAAACAGTTATATTGCAAAACAGTATTTTACAAGTGTTGTCAAACTTGTCACTGTGGACAACTCGCATCGCATTCAGCTCTCAGGCTCCCGGGGGAAGTCACACAACGTTTGTTGGTGGGTGTCTGTGCACCCTCCCGTGCCCAGCCCAAAGGGCTCCTCTGGTACTTGGCTTCTTCCTCTTGAGTTTTTGATGTTCACCTGGCGACTGTTGCAGAAGTTGAAAACTCGAGTGTGTATGTGATACCCATCACCAAGATTTAGCATGAAATGTTCTGGTGTTTTTTCCCTGCATGTTTCCACGAATCTCAGACTGGAGCATCTTGTGAGCTTGATGGAAGCTGATGGATGCGAAAGGAGCGCTGTAGGTGTAGGGTGGGGAAAGGGGCAGGGAGGATGGTTGCACACATCTGTTACCTTCGTGCCGTGCTCGCAGCAGAGCAGCGGGGGCTTTTTGACACTTCAGATTATTTTCAGTTGAGTTGCTCAATCCCAGCTTTTGTTTTGTACATTACTTTAGTTTCACAATTTGCTGTAAATTATTCACTTGCCGTGCCAGAAATAGGAAGTTTGGAGAAAAGACCAAGCCAACCGTGAGTAGGTTAAGGAAAGATGAGCAGATACTTGTGTCAGGGGTGATTATCTCTGTGAGTTACACTCCTGTTCAGAGGGAGCAGATGAGCCTTGGGTGATGTGTTGGAGCCAAGCATGAAAATAACGGGTGTGAGTCGCGTCCGTGGCAGATCTCAAGCAGTTACCTTTGAGAATAAACCAGACAAAACAGCGTCTGTGCCCTTCTAATGGCTGAAAGACCTTATAAATTACTGAACATGTTTAAAACAAAGTAAAAATATATGGTGTATTACAAATCCAGAGCGCTATTGCTAGTTACTTGGTTTTGCTAGGCTAAGGTTACATCCTAGGATGGAAAATAAGAGGCTCTCCTTAACCTGCATGTTCTGCAATAACATTTTATCAGCAGGCAAACTCTCATTAAATACACCCCATCGGCTGCGCTCCGGCTGCCAATTTTTGAGTGGAAACATTGTATTAACTTGGCTGTTCCCTGCAGGATATTACTCTTGGAAAATTATAACAAAGTGAACAATCCCCAAATCAGCATTTTTCGTTTCTAGCATGCTGTAATTTACAGCACGGTATGGATCTATGCCTGCCTGGAGAATTCCCTGTCTGCCGTGGCAGGAACAGCGTGCATTTCTGTCTTTGCCCAGGGAAAGCATTTGTATTTTTACTTAAATATACGTGACAGTTTGGATCTACGTGGTGTTTCACTGTATGTTACATCTAATGACTCATTAGCAACTGTCTAATCTCGGATCACACGTCCTTTTTAGGACCACAGCTTGTCCTCTTCATGCCAATGGCATAGGCTTCCCCGTGCCAAAAAGAAAGGAGGTGGTTGTGTCCCTCAACCCATCAGATCCCAACCCGCAGTCACTCATTTGAGGTGAAGGATTTAGAAGGGAAAGGAAAAGGAGTTGTTCAAATGCAAAAGAGAAATCCAGCACCAAATGGTTTAAAGAGGAGTTTCAGGGGACTCGGATCAAAAAAAGCTGTCTCTTTGCACTCTAGAAACTTCATACTTGTAGCATCTATAATCATTTATTTAACTGGATAAAGACAGTGCAGTGATTTTATCCAGATTTTGGAAGCTTTAAGTAAGCAACATCCTGACTGTCTGTGAAAAGAGGAGAAAATTTTGCTATATCAGGAAAGGGAGAAGAAACCTTTTAATTTTTTTCTTTTTTCCTCCTGTAAGGTTTTCTTTGGCAAAGTTAACCAATTTGCTACATGTTCATAGGTACAGTCCTCCATAGCCATTCCCTTTTGTTTGCACAACAATTTGTATCAGCAAACAAAAACACAGCTCAGACTATTCACTTTGGCAGTTTCTTTTTAACAGAGGGAATGCAAATAGTAAATTGTAGTGTGTTGGAAAAGTTCTGAGTCCTGGGGGGTGGAACCAACCTCCAGTGTCCACAGAGGTGTGGTTGTTGGTGCATTTCTATATGTATTTACTTACGTGTATCCATGGAAATGTGTGAAAATATGAATATATGTACAGATTTGCTGCATAGAAACCTTGATTCTTTAAAAACATGGTTTGGGGTTGTTTTTTGTTGTTTTTCTTTTGTTTGTTTTCCCTCAGGTGGCCCTAGTCTGACTTGATATCAGTGATTTCAGGACAATGGGAGGAGAGCTATTTCAGTGCCAGTACTCCTGAGAGTGCCAACCTTAGATACACACTCTGTGGATATTATTGTATGTTTAAAAAAAAAGGGGGGAGGGAAATAATTAAAATTTACTTGTGGAACTGTATTTTTCTCCATCCAAAACATTTTTTAAAATTTCCTGCTGGAGCATTTTGCAGAGGCTAGATGGAAAAGTATGCTTCCCTTAATAACATTATAGATGGGGAGAAGGGGGCAGATGTGGTCTGCCTTAGCTTCGTTTGTTCCCATCAGCTCCAGTATGGCCTCTCCCTTTCATATTCAGTTCCATTTGACTTAATATTCCGCTTCAAAAGAGAGTAATTAAACAAAAGGTCTGTGCTTTGTGCCAGCATCTTTGAAGCCAACCATGAGGCTCCATTCCCAGAGGATGAAAGATAATTTCCGAGGAGGCCTAAAATTTCTAGTGTGTAAACAAAGTGAGTGGATGGTTTTACTAAATGGCTGCATTTATTAATAATTGTATTAACTGCCAGTTGTGGGTCTACACCCGTTGATTTTTGCATTATTGTTCTGGAAACCAGCTCAGTCTCTTCAACACCAGGGAAGAGTGTGGTTGCTGATGCTGGTTCTGCCCACCTTGTGCTGCTGCCTGGAGAACAGGATGGAAGGAGAAGCTGCCAGATCTCTTTCTTTTTTTCTCTCTCTTTTTTAAAGGCAGCAAGAATAGTTAGATGTGCCCTGCGCCCTGGCAGGTGATTAAATTTGTATGGAGTGACCTTTTGGGGACACCGAGTAGTCACGTTACTTTCATTAATGTCCTGTGGTTATGCCATTAGAGTGAAAAGACCTCTTTTGGTTTTCTTTTTCTTTTTTTACAATAAAATTTATTCACCAAAACTAGGTTCTCCATTCCAAAATTTGTTATTAAGAGTCTGGATATTTGATGCCTCTGTGGGTGGGCTCATAAAAACCTGATCTTGCTTCATGTTCTTTGCATAATGAAGAAGAAAAAGTAAAAACACCTCTGGGGGATCGTGATAATTAAAACTTAATTCCCAGGTATTTAAGCGTATTAATGTCTTTAAAGACAAGGCCAGAAATTGATGGGAACATCCAAGAACTTTGTACATATTTGAGGGAGGAAAAAAAAGTTCATACACTTTGCAATTTTTTTTTTTTTTTTAATGCAATCTTCTTATTGTTTCTTGAAAACATAATGTGAGTTGTTGGATTAAATATGCAGGAACATATCATAGAATCCCAGACTGGTCTGGGTTGGAAGGACCTTAAAGCTCATCCATTTCCAACCCCCCTGCCATCAGCAGGGACACCTTCCACTAGACCAGGTTGCTCAAAGCCTCATCCAACCTGGCCAAGAACACTTCCAGGGAGGAGCAGCCACAGCTTCTCTGGGCAGCCACTCACTGAGGGGGAAGTAGATGCTTCCTGCTGAAATCTCCTCTCAGCTCCATGGCATTGAGAAGAAGAGGTGCCTTTCTGTACCTCACAGGTGGAGGTGCGATGATCACACCAGAGTTCACCCTCTTAAGCTTGCGGGCTGTTCACAGTTACACTCTGCAGAGTGGTTGGTGCCTGTGGTGCTGTGACCCACAGTGGGACCTTGTGCTCCTGCACTCACCCCATGGGGCAGCACTGGCTGTGGGTCTGTGTCTTTCCCTCTGGCAATGAAGCTCTCTTTGTCTCTGTCCTCTGTTTAGGCTGATGGTTGTCTTTTGTGAGGTCAATGGCCTTTCCCCCAGGTTCTTTCCATCTTCTTCTTGGCAGGACAGCCCTTCTCCTCCCCAGTATGGATCCGCAGAGGCGTCTCTCCGGTGCTCAGGGGCCCAGCCCGGCCTGGGGGGTCTCCGCCCTGGAGCCAGGGGAGCTGCTCACTCTCACAAGATGGCCCCTCCCTCACTGCCGAGAGCACCCGGGCCTCCCACACACGCACAAACCCAGCACAGGGGGTTATCCTAGAGACATCTGGGGTTACTGAAAAGTGAAGATATGTGGGATTACTAAAACCAAAAAAAAGTGAAGAGATTGTGGGGTCACTAAAAAGAAAAAATAAGATATTGTGGGGTTACTAAAAAAAAAGTGAAGATAAGGTTGGTAGTGTGGCCTGTTGGCCTGACAGGAGCCTGCTGTGACAGTAGGAAGCTGAGGGACGAGACTGCATGGAAGGATTGTGTGGTTACTAAAAAGAAAAAGTGAAGATATTGTGGGATTGCTAAAAAGGAAAAGTGAAGATACTGTGGGGTCACTAAAAAAAAAAGTGAAGATAAAGTTGATAGTGCGGCCTGTTGGCCTGACAGGAGCCTGCTGTGAGAGTAGGAACCTGAGGGACGAGACTAAAATGGAAGGATTGTGGGATTACTAAAAAGAAAAAGTGAAGATACTGTGGCGTCACTAAAAAGAAAAAAAAATAAGTTATTGTGGGGTTACTAAAAAAAAAAGTGAAGATGTGGTTGGTAGTGTGGCCTGTTGGCCTGGCAGGAGCCTGCTGTGAGAGTAGGAACCTGAGGGACGAGACTAAAATGGAAGGATTGTGGGATTACTAAAAAGAAAAAGTGAAGATACTGTGGGATTACTAAAAAGAAAAAGTGAAGATACTGTGGGATTACTAAAAAGAAAAAGTGAAGATATTGTGGGATTACTAAAAAGAAAAAGTGAAGATAAAGTTGTTAGTGCAGCCTGTTGACCCGACCAAAGCCTGCTGTGAGAGCAGGAAGCTGAGGGACAAGACTAAAATGGAAGGATTGTGGTATTACTAAAAAGAAAAAATGAAGATAGTGTGTGGTTAATAAAAAAAAAAAAAAGTGAAGATACTGTGGGGTCACTAAAAAAAAAGTGAAGATAAAGTTGATAGTGCGGCCTGTTGGCCCGACAGGAGCCTGCTGTGGGAGTAGGAAGCTGAGGGACGAGACTACACGGAAGGAAAATCTTTCTTGCTGCTTTTCAGCTTGAAGATATCTCTACTGTTCACCTTCCAAAACAGAAGGTATGTTTTTTTTGGTTAGTTACTGGGTTCAAAACCTAAGCCTTGGCTGTAATGAAATGTGAAAAAAATAAATAAATTATGTGGGAGAACAACTGTTTCCCTATGGCCGATGGGAGGAGGTTGATTATCATCTTTCAAATATGCAGTGATAGAATTTAAAAGACCCCCCAGCAGTTTAATATCAGAAATTATTATATAGTTAGTAGAATATATATGCAAAATAGAGCAGCTTGCTCGTAGCACCCAATTTTGACCTTTCTGGGGAACTTTTCTGTGCCAATAAAAGTGCTTTATGGAATGGAAGTTTTTCATATACTCCTTTTCCATCCTAATTCTATATTTGCAATAAAGCTCCGCATCATTAAGCCCAGTTAGGCCCAGAGGTCGAGTTCAGACACAGGCTTCTGAGTCAGGCTGGGCTGGTTGAAGGAGCCCCTTCTGCCCAGCACTGCCCACCCCACCAGAGAGAGGATCTGCAGAGGGAAAAGTGACTCCATTTCTGGAGCATGAGTCCAACACTCATTTAAATCACCACTGAGCTAACTCCAAACTGTGTACAACTGGCATCAGAGTAATAAAAGTGTGAGCTCAGAAAGCCTAGGGGGGCAATTCAGGTTCTTTAGGATGGAGATGTTCACTCCCAGCACCAACCCTGAAGTCTTAGAGCAAGCTGTGTGAATTGGAAGTGATCGGCGGCGTTTACTTCTGTCACGTTCACGGTTGTCTCCTGGAGGAGCAGCAGGATTCACAGAGCAGCAAAGGTACGACGAAGCTGAAATGATCGCTCTCGGCACACAGTCCGTGCAACCCACGGTCAGAAGTCTGCCTGTGCAAGGGCTTTTGTTCTGATCTCTAAGGAATGGCCATGCTGATATGCAGAATTAAGTTTTAATTAATGAGAAATCAGAGGAGGTGCTGTGCATAGCACCACACCTGAAGAACATTCTCTGACTTTTGGGGCTGAACTGAGATTGTGAGTGATGTTGCAGAGAGTCCAGTTCTGTATAAATTTCTGGGAGTGGCAGGATGGAGGAACTTCTCGTATGACTCGTGTTTGCAGTGTGCCTGTATCCTTCCTTTGATGGGGAAGTCGTTTGCTGGGCTCGCTGGCCCACAGGACTGTGTCTGCTGGCAGTTTTTAAAGCATGTTGGATTCTTGGATTCTAGGATAGATAGGATTTAAGCTGCTTCAGCTCTTCCAGTTCTGACCTGTTGTTGGGATGTCTCCAAGTTCTTGTAGATAACGTGGTTGAATTCCATACGTTCATCTTTGGGGAGAGATTTCTGGGTCTCTTCCCACATTTCCCATTTGTACTTGCCCATGAGTTGCCCATGGCCAACACTGCAGATGGTTGAAACCTTTCTACATAAGACACACAGAGGTCTAACACTGAGACCTGGGTTGGGGGAGTAAAGCTGTATGTTCTGCTTGCGTTGTCTCATTCCTCAGCATTTGGAAGAGCAAAGGGATTTTTTTGGGTGGGGGGCAAATGTCTTTTTGGCATTTCTTTGTTTAAAATGCTGTTCTGTGGGCAGGTAACTTGGAATATGGGGTCTGTTAGACATCATTCCTACTAGCACTGCTTCTCTGTCGGGGAGTTATCTTTAGGTTTTTCAAAATACCTGCCCTAGGGTCACAGACTCCCTCTAAGGCTGCTTGGGAAGAAAATGACTGTAACCAGTCTTTTGTGAATGGGAGACAATGAGGTCAGGAGAGGGACATGTAGTTGTCTGGGATAGTTATTGGCTTTTCCTACTTTATTGTGGAAAATGTGCCTGTTGTGGAGGAACCATCTGGCCTCTTGTGCTGAGGTGGTAGATCCCATGAGTAACTTGCTGCCTGGCAAAATCCTTGGGTGCAATTAGGAGCTGTAGTGCTACTGAGATGAATGCTGATTGATTGTTCTGTTTTTTACAAGTAATTGTATCATGGTTTGTATTTCAGCTAAGTATTTTTTTAAGGTGTATTGTTCCTCCTGTGTGTCATCCTGTTTCTGTTCCTTTAGTCCCTTCCAGGTGACAGTGTGCCCTGTTTGCATTACCAGGCAAGCCTGAACTTTCTGTAGACCAAACCTTTGGCTTAAGCATGGGGTGTCTGCTTGAATCCGTGGACTTTGTAGTCTGAACTAAAAGCCAGAAAACAAAAAAGGCTTCAGACGTTGTGGTGGGGGAACATTTTAATGGAGACATTACAGCCCAGCCAGTCATTACTCATCCAAATTCAGTGGTTGCACTTAGCCCACGTGGGAGGGACACTGCAATCCCATGCTGCAGAGAGGAAGCACAAATAAGGGATACTGTCCCAGAAAGAAAATTGGATTATTTTTACGGTGAAGCTGTGTGTGTGCAGTGTTGACCCTGTGGCCCCAATACTAGTGGAGGGATGAGACTTTGACTGTTAACTTCAGCAGAATTTTGGTTGACAGTTCCTCTGCTTAGCTTTAAAATGGAACAGTTGATAACTGTAAAGAAGTGTTTTTGCAGCAGCTTCATGTCCTGAAGGCTCTGCTCCTTTTGCATGTGGAGATCTAAAATCTGTTCTGCTTCACCTGCGCTTTGCTAAAGCTTTGGGATTTTAAACACTTCTGGGGTGTTGTTTCACATATGTGTTTTCTTGAAGCATTTAAAATAAGAGACTGTATTTTCAAGTGCCTTAAGAGATGGAAGGAGGAAGGGAACTTAGAAGTACGCAATGATTAGGAGACCGTGTGTTTACTGAAAACAGACTATCTTACGTGGAAGCCATGATGTACCCAGCAAATGGCTACAAGTAGAAACGAGTAATTAAAAGTAAAATGGAGAAATTTGTATATTATTTTAAAAAAAAGTAAAAGCTATGATGGAGATGTAGAGCAGACACTTCTTTTAATGAAGAGCTCAGTCTGATTAATGTAGAAGGCTGGAGTGACTTTTCATCAGAGCTGTACGTGCCAGGCCATGTCTGAGCAGGAATATTTTCTCTGGGTTAATAAACATTTGTTCTTTGCCTGGGGTGCTAAACAACCCTGTTGTTCTGTTCTGCCGTGTGGAACACCTTGGTGAGCTTTACAAAGGAGACAAAAAAAATTCCACTTGGCTGCGCAGAGCTCCTCGTGTTTATATTAAAAGCTGGAACACGCTCCCCCTCCTCGGCCTTGAACTTCTTGATTGATGAAGCTACTCCCCGCCCTCTCTGAAGAGCTTCAAGGTAAGACAGTTGCTCTGTGGCAGCAGTCGCTGCCAAGGTTTTGGCTCTGGGATCCCCTGCAGAAATAGTGGAGGTGGGAGCCAGTGTTCCCTTTGGATGGATGATCTGGTGGCAGAAGGACAAGGTGGCCACAGTAGAATCATAGTCATTAAGGTTGGAAAAGACCTCTAAAATCAAGTCCAACCATCAATCCAACACCACCATGCCCAAAACTGAACCCAGCGCTCGAGGTGCAGCCTCCGCAGTGCCCAGTACAGGGGGACGATCACTGCCCTGGTCCTGCTGGCCACGCTGTTTCTGATCCAGGCCAGCGTGCTGTTGGCCTTCTTGGCCACCTGGGCACACTGCTGTGAAGGGTAGCCTACACAGGGAGGGGTCTCCAGAAGGAGCCCTGGGCTCTCCAACCCCTGTATTTGTGACGTGCTGTTGCATCTCACAAGCAAGCACCAAGAGCTGTACTGGTGAATGTGAACTGATGGATCAGTGTAACTTGATGTGTGACCAAATCCACTCCAAAAAGTCAAAGCAGGTGAGGAGAGCGGAAAGCCGTCAGTTTAACGGTGAGCAGGTACTTCTGAAGAACGTGGTAGGTGGTTGGTGGTGTAGCAGAAGAGCAGGGTATGTGTGTACAAAGCTGAGCAAGAATTCACTCTATGCAAGCAGCCCTGTTGGGTAAAGCCTTCATGTTAGTCTATTTATTTCATGGCACTTAGGATGGGTTTCTTCTGTAACTGTGAACGTGGCACTAAAACAGCTGATTCCACATACTGTGTTTTTGTAATTTTTTTAGCAGCACAGTTTTCTCACAAAATATTTTCTACCATAAAGAAAAGAGGAGAAATGATGTTACAAGGCCATTACTAATACACCAACTTTTTTTTTTCCCCTAGTACACTTGTGCCTTGCGTGCCTTTTAAATGCAGCATGCAGTTTAACATCGGCTGGGGACTTGTATTTGTTTGTTTTCAGAGAGTACAAATTTGTTTGATCCTCACTTTTAATTCAGGAGCAAGGCTTAAAAAAAATCACTGTTGTACAAAACCCAACCAAAATGGTAAAGTTAATGAACTTATATATATATCACATGGATAAAATTGAGAGCTTTTCATACGCTTCTAAAAATTAGTGAGTCATGTCCACTTAAAGGAAATTGAACTGTATCTCTACCCTGGCCTCTGAGTAGCAGAGGTTTAGCACTACTTTGTTCCAGTAATTCATATTGGGAACATGAGATAACAGCAGATAGAACAGATAAGACCAGTTCACTTGAGGGTTCAACTCCAGTAATATATTGTGTCTACTAAGAGCACCCTAGCTTTTGTTAGAATGAATAGTATCCTTTAGCTAGGTATTTTTTGTGCCTATTGTGATAATAATGTACCATATGCTGAGGAAGATGGCCTGATTTAACTTCTGATTGTAAGATAGCAATTATTTAGGTGTTATTCAGGAAAATCGAAGGCTGATGCAGGACAGCTTGGATTCTCATCAGACTCAAAAAGCCCAATTCGTTTCCCTGGCAGAGCTCTCAGGCCTCACATCAGAATTGTGATGAAAGAACATGTCCACTACAGGATGCCAAATGGATGCTTGAGCACTCTCTACATTTCTTTTGCAGTGTTTAAAGGAGGCAATGAGGTTTTTAGAGGGATGTTGCCCTTCCCTGTGTCATCAGCAGCAGTTTTTAGTGGTGTACAGCTGGACAGAGGAGCCTTGAGGCTTCCCAGCAGGGTGGGAACATGGTTTAGTTGGGGACTTGTCAGTATTGGGTTGATGATTGGACTTGATGATCTTAAAGATTGTTTGAGGCAGTTCTGGGATTTGGGAGCTGCACTGCCCATCCCACCACCATTTCTTGACCTCTCTGGGAGACTTGAGTTGTACAGGAATTGGGTAGAAGGTTTGGTGGGTTTTTCACTTTATTTACAGTGCATCTGGAAGTACTTGTAATCTAGCAAGGATCCTCCTGCCTGTGCCCCAAGCTCTCTGGAGCAGGGGAGTAGCAAGAAAGCTGGGTCAGCCATCAGATGTAAAGCAGTTTTGCAGTGAGAGAAGGATTCCTTCTCCCTCCCACCCTCAACATTCCCTTAAGAAGTTCACTTTGGGACTTTCATTTTTGTATTTGGCCAAGAGGATCATGCTTATTTAAAAAAAAAAAAAAAAATCCTGAAAATGAGCTTTACTGAAATTTTGTTGCTGCCTGATACTTCTTTTCTCTTTAGTTTAAATTTAATCTTCCTCGCCGTTTCTTCCAAAACAAGATCGGGGTTTAAACTTTTGCCTTTGCTCCATCCCTGAGTTAAACATCATTAAAGTCCACATGCCATCGGTTGAATGCTCAGTCATTAAGGTGAATTTAAGCTAATTGCTGTACAGGTTAAATAGCAGTTGTCACCACTCCCCCAAGTGAGTTGCCTGGGAGATATTCAGAGTCGAGCGATAATAAAACAACCTTCGAGAAAGGGAGGTAAATTGGTATGCATGGGTGTAATTAAATACAGTTATTGAGGAATCTGTAACAGGACCACACTTGAATCTGTAGTTTTACCAGAGTATGTTTTTTCCTTAGTGGAGCTTTTTCAGTATTTTCTGAAAAACACGTGAATTTTATTTCTACGAATCACTGCTGCAAAGAGCGTGTTTTCTTGTTTGTTTGTTGGAAAGCAGATGAGATGAAACGCCTAGCTGGATGTTCACACGTGCAAATGTTTGAACTGAACAAGCCCAGAAGGTGTTTGTTTGCAGTTGCATGCATTCCTGAGCTAAAAAATCTGGCCTGTGCTTCATAAATAACCCTTGGGTCTCTCAGGATAGAAGATAGGAGGTAAATAGAATTATTTTTATAATTGCTCTGCAGTATAGCAAAAGTCATTACCTTCTAATTCCAAACAAGGGAATGTACTTAGAAAAGCCCCAAACAATCCCTTTTAAACCCTCTGCTTTCTTCTTTGCTCTGTGTCACTGCAGAGCAGCTCTGTGAGTGCTCCTGGAGAGCTCTTCTCTCTTCTGGGGAGATTGAAACCCAGCCTGAAGAAGTTGTTCTTCAGGGTTCAAGGTGGTCATCTTCCCTGTAGCTCCATGCTCACAACCACCTTAAATTCATGCTGCTTTTCCAGGGTTGGCTTCTCAGGCCAGGGGGAAGCGTAAAAGTGAAGTTTTGCTCCTCTGTCACCTTTCCCATCCTGGTGTATCCAAGTCCTCCTGCATCACCACTGTGCTTTGGAATGAATTGCAGTCCAAAATCTTCCAACACAAAGGAGGTGGGCCCGTGCTACTGTCTCCGGGTTGGGTTGGCATGGCTTGGACTGGAGCAAGCAGGCTAGCAGAGGTATGCAACCTCTCTTCTAAGCCAACATTTGCTGCCAGTGCCCCTCTAGTGCAGAGCTAGAGCCTCAATAACATAGTATTAAAAAACCAAGAAGTGGGTGAGCTCTTCCCATGGCAGATGTGGAAGTGGGTAAGTGCTCTGAGGCCCAAACCCCGGGGAGATGCACTCGCTCTGCTTGTGGCTCCCCAGGGCTCTCCCACAGGAGAGCTCCCTTGCTGAGTCAGGGCAGAGACTTGTAGGTTGAGATAAGAACAATTTAAAAATTGAAATAAAATAAAACTTAAAATAATAATGGCAATAATAATGGTAATAATAGTAATAATTCAATATGCAAATGAGTGATACCCAGTGCCATTGCTCACCACCCGCTGACTGAGCCCGGCCCGTTCCCAGATAACGATCCCAGAGGAGCGACAATCCCGAACCGAAACTGCAATCCCGGGAGAGCGAGAGCCCAAGAGAGAGAGCAAGCCCCTCATTACATCCTGAACATGAAGTTGTATGATATGGAATATCCCATTGGCAGAGCCAGATGCCAGTTTGGGTTTACTGATTTTAATATTCCCCCTCTGCCCCAGTCCTTTGCACCTGCAGAGTAGCGTAACACGGGGAAATTGGAAAGTCCTTCAACTTCCAGCAACAATTGAAAACATCAGTGTGTTACCAACGTTCTTCAGCTGCATCTGTCACTTGGGACAGCTTTGCTGTTCCAGCAGCCTTTGGGCAGTGGCTGGTTTTATACAATAACGTTGTATAGTACCATGTACAGGGGCAGGGGAGGGACACAAGAGCTTGTCTGGTGCCTTTTAAAATTTTATTTTATTGTTGTGACTAGAGGAAGAAAAACTGTGGAATATTTTTAAAGACAGTATTTGGAAACTGGAAGCTTTTCCAGTGTACTGAGCTGTGTTTCGGAAGCAGAACTGTTTATTGGCAGAAGCTTTTGATGCTGAAAGGGGCTGGGGTGACAGGCTTTAAACCAGGAAAGCAAAAGATGTGAATTCTTAGCATTTCCTTAACAGGTCTGTGTCCTTGACCTTCCTTTGATGCTGTCCACCTTGCTGTGGAATCCAAATTCTGCTGAATCCTTCCGAGAATAGGGATGTAACATCTCTGTGAGAGTCTCCAGGTTGCCCAAGGCAATGACAAATATTTGGTGCTCTTAGGGTGTCAAACATTAGCAAAGGGGCATTCTTCAAACACTTACTCACTTGTTACTCTTTGGGCATGTGAGGAATCCCACTGAAACTGAGCTGGTGTCTATGTTTGCAGGGCAAATCCTTTAATCATCCCTCCAGGCATGGCCCTGTGTCACTAATGAGTTTCTTCCTGCAAAAGGGGTTGAGAGACAGGCTGCTGCCTTCCCTTTTCAAAGCATACACCTTTAGCTTTCCTAGGAGTCCGTATAAGCTGCTTGTTAACTTCAATTCTCTCTGCTGGTTTTTTGAATGAGGAGCTGGGCAAATTGCCACTGTCTACAAAATGCAGCAGATGCATCGAAGAACCAGCAGTGCTGATTCAGAGAGAGTGTCCTGACTGACATCGAGGAACCTCCTCTGAACCGGGAGTAGACTGGGTTTTGCCTGTATGGATGTGGCAAAGCACAGTTTTATTCAGTTAACCTCAATAATAACTGATGATGCTGTGGAAATCCTGTGGATTTCAGCAGCACCAAAGCATCTGTGCTAAAGCTGTAGTCACTGAAAACCAAGCTCAGGTCATAAAACTGACTTGCCTTTCGATAGTATAGAAATGGAGTGTATCATGGAAGTATTATCTGTTTATTTACTAACAGTATCCTGCCTGTAAATGCTTAAAGAACAGTTAAAAGTGCAAAACACAGCTGTTTCTTAAGGCTTTTTTGGGGAGGCTTTGAATAACCTCAGCTCACACTGATGTGAAGAAAGCAAGTCAATGCATGGGTGTGACTTTGGGATCTGTCCCAGCGCTTTGTAAATTGGCCATCTCCAGTCTGTTAATGAGTATTTACTGCAGTGGAAGGAAATTATACATCTGTGGTATACTCTTTATCTCTAACAACTTTTTTTTTTCTGAAGGCATTTGATAAAGATATAAGTAATGTGGCTTCAGAAGCATGTGAGAAACCTGAAGTGAGACTTAAAGCTCTGTTACAGTCAGATGAATGTTACACGGATTTTTTTTTTTATGCCTCTGCTGGTGACTGTTCCAAAAGCTTCATCTTTTTTTTTTTTTTTTTCCCTTTATATAGTCCAAGTTCACACTTTGCCAGTTCTGTAGCCTTGGCATTATATGAAACTGATGAGATGTTTGTTTGTGTGATATAAATATGGTAGGAAAATCTCATCTGCTGGACAAGACATAATTGCGCAGTTGTGTGTTTTACCTGTTAACGTCCGTGCTTATGGGCACCCAAAAGCCAGCAGAAGGAGCACGTGAAGCGTTCACACCCATGGTGTGAGGTGTCTGGAGGCATGGTGCCCCTGGAGAAGAGGTAGGAAACAATCACACTCAGTCCTCAAGGACAGAAATGGCTGTTTTGTACAATGGCAGCAGAGGAATGTTATTGATGACTTGTGCAATCCAAACCTATGACGTGGAGGCAGCTGCAGGCCTTTTGTTGTTGTTCCGTGTCCCGATTCCAACCTCCAGTAAGTGCCAGTAAAGTTTGCTCACGGGAAGCGTTCCTGGATGCACACGAGCTCCATGTCACAGAAATCCCTCTTTTCTCAGAGGTTGGAGAGCATCTCCTTTGCTTCAGCGCAGGAGGGCTGCCCGACCTGCCTTGCACTGACCTCCCAAATGGCAAGTGTCAGATAAACACCCCTGGGGTGCAGGGTTTCTGTGGTTCCCTGTGTCCCCAGGCTCTTTGGAGATAAGTCCTTGTTTTCTTAGAATGCGTTCCCAGAAACTGTCCAAAAAGCACAGTGGTCTCTGGTAATGGAGAGCTTTCAGATATTGGCTCCTGCTGTGGCTGATCAGTTAATCTCAAGGACATGGACTCTTTAACTTGTTCAAAGCATTTCAGTGTTCTGATGATATCTGCTAAGTTCATAAAGAACAAAATAAATAGTGTTGAGTGAATAAGGGCTGCAAGGAATACATTTGAGGTGTTGATACCCTCTAGTCTGAAAGCTCTCCTTCCCACTGGGCAGACATGAGGTTGGATTTTCACAGTTGTATCCCCAGACCAGTAAATCAATTTCCTGCATCCACCTCAGAGTTTGAGAATGAGAAAATTGTTTTCCTGAACTGGAAATAATCTCCAGAGTAGATGGTAATGAGTATGAGAGAAAGATGGCATCCACACACAAGTAAGAGGTTTCTAAACCAGAGCAGCAGAGGAACGCAGGTGAAGATCAGCATGTCATTGTGGGGTGACATGGCATTGCTGCCTGAGGTGGAACAAACGTGGTTCGTCTCTTTAACGGTAGGTACTTGGACATGCAACAGTGGCAGTGGTTGGTGATACAGAAGGATAAGTGTCTGCTAGGAATGGACTCAAGCCATCTTAACCTCTCTGATCCATCAGTGCTCCTGGTGACTCAATGTCATGGTGTCCCTGCTTGGTTTTAACCTCGTGGTTCAGTCAGTGGCTGGATTAAATGATGTTCACGGTCATCAGGGATAGTGATTATCATGTTTAACCTCACTCCAAAGCAGCAAAAGTAAACCTTTCAATCTCTCTTTTGTCTGATTATGATGAGTAATATTTTTATCACTGCTTGGCTTTCTGGGAAGCATGTTTTTGAGAAAGGCTGATTATAAAAGTGAAAAGATGTGTACCCAAAGTCACACCTGGGTGAGGGTGGGCAGAGTTTCAAACCATTAAGTGCAACTCCATCAGATGTGCAGGTGAGAACCTCTGTGTATCTTAAATAAACACTGACTACTGCAGCATGGTCTGTGTGGGCTTCCCACTGAATTAAGCAAAATGCAGTGTTCTTGCATTTTTTTCTAAAAATTGCATGAATGAACCTGGAAAAAGATGTCTAAGAGGAGGCCTATGAGGGAGGAAGGTGCATTACTTGAGGGACTTATCCTGAACCAGGGTACCTTGAGGAACTAGTCAAAGTGAGTTTTCTTCTGGTTTATGCACTGTTTGGTCAGTCAGGATATCTCTTCCTTCCTCTCCTGCTCTCTGTAGCTGTCTTTCCCTCCAATATGTGCTTTTTCCATTTTGGGAGCATCAACTAAAGTATCATAGAGATGGATGAGGCTTTGAGCAACCTGGTCTAGTGGAAGGTGTCCCTGCTGATGGCAGGGGTTTGGGACTGGGTGAGCTTTAGGGTCCCTTCCAAACCAAACCATTCTATGATTCTGTGTTTTTGTCTTGATGAAATACACTATTAAATCTCCAGACATTTTGCAGTAAAAGTGTTTTCTGTAATTCCATGTCTTGAAGACCCCCCTGAGGAGTGAAGAACGCAGGGAATCACTTGGAAATGCAATCGTATGGCAAAATATTTCTTTCCTTTGCTAATCTTCATCTTTCACAGCGTCGGCGTGTTAGCAGTTGTGCAGTCCTGTGCTAGATACAGTGGACAAGCTCGCAGCACTGTTTGAACAAGGTACAAATCCCAGCTCTAATGCCCTGGTGTGTTTTGTCCTTGCCAACAAGATAAATACAAGCAATTTTTGTTCTAACACCACTGAGCGAATGGTGCTGTCTAACTGTAAATTGCTTTAAGGGGGAATCAATAAGGTGCATCCGCTTTTAATAGCCCATTTGCTAATGTTTTTTAAAATCCTATACATGAAGTTTGGGCATGGATGATCATTGTTCATTTGACTTCACGATATATTGTGTACAAGTAATGCCACAATTCAACGGCTCAGCGGGAAGGTCATGAGGTTTTAAAAGAAAATGACAATTGAGCATGGTAAAGGAAAGTTTATTGTTTTACAGTGTTTTGTAATTAATCTTAATAGAGACTTGCTCTTTTATTGAGTTGTTATGTAGTGACTTTTACCCCTGAGGATCCACAGAGCACCTTCTTTCTGTCTTTTGATGAAGTTTAGGGGAAAAGATGTTATTTGATCATGCTGATTCCTCCTTGGTAACTGCCTATTTTCCCCACTCCTCCATTTCAGCCTACCACTTTACTACATGCATTTCCATGGCAAATACAATATAGCAAAAGATTTTTCAGACTTCATTTCTTACCTTGGGTTTTTTTATAACTAGCTGCATCCAACAGTTGCTCCCAGAAAGTACAGGCACATGCAAGTCTTGCTGGACCAAACTCCCTCCTATTGTTTTGTTTTAGTAGAACTTGCTGTTGACTTTGATACCCTATAGAAAGCAAGAATTTCTGCTCAAAACTTGATTGCCTGTATAGCAGAAGGATTTGTTTCTAACTGCAGGGCTGAGAGGGAATGATCTGGAGGCATTTCTCTGCAGAGTGGACAGTGCTTGGCTGTTCTCAATTTACACATGCTTGAATTTTGTGTTTCCAAAAATATAGTTTCCATGTATACTGACTGAAGTTTTTCTAATATCTGGGGGGTTTTGGAATCTAATGAAAAGGCATCTGATTTGTGTGTTTTCTGTTCTGGGTTGTTTTGGTTTTTTTTAATAAGATCTCTGTTTTCTCAGAATAAAACTTGCAGTGGGATTTGTGTTTGTGTCCCAAAGCAGATGGAGGCAGTTAGATAGGGGAACAGCTTTCCCAAGGACCCGGTGCTGAGTTGGTTTGAGCACATCCCTCTGTCTCGCGCTCAGAAGAGAAGGGCCACTGGTTTTAAGGGGTGTGTGTTGGCACCTCTGCCTCCCACAAAGTATTGAGGATATGTTCCATGGTGGCCAGTGTGAATAAAAGGGCAAAAGCCTCTTTCTTATCTTTCCTCCTTTCTGCTTCATCCTTGCCTTTGCTTGTGGTCTTGTTTGTGTTTGTGGGAACTGTACTTCAGAACAGATGTGATGGTCTTGACCAATTTCACCAGCGCATTAGAAACAAACAGATCTTTCCTACAGCATCTGTGTGGCGCGTATGTTTTCTATTTAATTTCTCCCTTCCTTTCAGATGTTTTTATTACGAACCAGGTGATGAAAGCTGCCTTTTTTCAGCCTGTTTTCAGAGCTGGGGACCTTTCGTAGAGTATCCCAGGGCAATAAATCACTGTGTTATATGACTGTTACCCCAAATGAGAGCACCAGGGTAATGTGGAGGGCTGGTTGCCTCAGTCCCAAAGTGTGGGGGAGAAATACAAATCATAACTTTATATTTTTAAGGAAGAGGTTGTTATAAATAAGCTGTAGACAAGACTGGTATCTAAAACAAGGTCATAACCTCTGAAAGCTGTATTAGAAGGACTACAATCCAAATGACATGGTGGCACTATTCTGCCCACACAGGTGGTTTTGGTCGATATGCATGTGGCTGTTAAGAAGTCATATTTTCAGTCTTTAAGCCTGAAAGCTCGTACCCAAAGTTGACTCGTATAAAAGCAGACTCTTAGATGGGTTCCTGTGAAGTGATGATGAAATGGTTGCCTTTATTTGAATAAAGACAATGGCCACCTCAGATGGCACTCCTTAAAGGAGACCTGGTAGTATTGGGCCATTTATTAAAAGGAAATTAGAACATTGTGTTGCAGAGTTGCCAAAAGATGGTTATGGATTTCCTTTTCCAGAATGTTTAATTTGAAGACATTTCAAAGGAATGATCTAGAGAGACTTTTTCTAAAATACAATCATCTTAGTCTGTGATTTTTCTCACAATGTTGCAAATGCTCCATGGTTACCATCAACATTCATGGCAGGAGTAGCAGTGGGAAAGTCCTCTTGCTGCTTGTAGCCATGCTAGGACTAGCCTTCGCAATATACGCTCTTTCTTTGGTGTTTAATGTTGGATTATATTTGTTTTGTTTTCCATTCTGCTGTCAGTTCACCCTTATCCTGCATGTCTCTGCAAATGGAGACTTCTTGTCATGTGGCACTCTTAGTCTTTTGTGTTGTGCCTCCTTCTTCTATGTTTTGGAACAAGGTATTGAGATGATGTTGAATTGCCAAGTCTTGTGGGAACTTTGTCATTAAACTGTGACCCATGTTCTCCCTTCAGGGTTTGAATGAAGAAAACAGATGGGGTCAATTTACACATGAATAAAAAATTAAGAAAGAAATGAACAGGAAATAACCACTGTGCTTATATTGCTTTTTGTTCATTTCCAGTTCTTTTCCCTTCACTATTACTCCCCTGTGATGTTAAGTCTACTTGGAGTTATTTGGATTTGGGGCTTTATTCCCTCCTGCCATGTCCTCTCTGTTAACATTGGTGACTTTTGAGTCACTATGAGTACAGCTACCTATATAGACTGTGTAGACCATGCCACTTCCCTTTATCAATGAGGTATTTTGGACAGTTGTTGTAAAAGATGAGGGATGTAGTCTGCAGGAGAAAGGAGGCCTATTATAGAGAACCTCCTGCGATTCACTTCTGTTCTCCAGCACTTGCTGGTCTGTTCCTACCTGGGTCACTCAGCTGTCACTGCAATATTGCCACCTCTTGGGAGCTGCACCCTGTAACCAGCACTGTCAGCTGGGACACGTGATGGGTTTTAACCCTGGCTCTCAGTTGATGACTTATTATCCAACTGCAGTTCAGCCTAATGGTATGAAAATGGTATAAATGAAGAGGAAAATCAAAGAGATGAAGAAGAGACCTACAGTACTCTCTTTTTTTTTTTCTTTTCTTCTTTTCCTTCTCCCAGCCCACGAGCTGAGAAGTCTGCAGGGGCGGGCTGGGTAGATACCCATCTTGCTCGTAGGCAAGAGCCATATCTCCTTTTAAGGACTGTTGTATGTGAAATGCTTTAATGAATGGTGGGAGTTTTCTACTGGAAAAGACAAGAAAAAAATGAAGGTCACTTGTAGAGTTGAAAAGTAATATATTTTTCTGCTGCACTTAAGGAAAGTTCATACTGAGTGTTCAGTCTTCATTTAACTGATTATTTCCATATGGACCAACCTTTTGTGCTCAACTAACGTTAGTCCAGCTGAAACTGAAGCAAGTCTTAATTCTCATACTCCCCACTGCAGCAAATGCACCTCTCTTTGCAGGCACATTAATTGCTCATTAGTGCAATGTCTGCAGCATTTTTGGAAGAATTGCTAGAACTGTGCTCAGGAGTTATGGAGAAGTTTCTGAAATGACTGCTGGGCTGTTGCAGCAGAGTGGGGTCAGTACCAAATAGGAGCCTTTCCAACATCCCAGCAAAATTCTCTGCACCTTGTTGATCGTTTAAAGACACTTCCTTTTTTCCTGTATTTAGGACACAAGTGAAATTTAAACTAAACTAGGAAATTACTAGAAATATTTACAGTGCAGTTGAAATAATTTGTGGTATTAATACAAAAGTAAACATTCCCAAGAAAGGATCGGAAAGCAGGATTGTATTTAAAAAAGAAATAGCCAGCATAATTTTTTTTGTCCCATCTCCCAGCCTATCACTTGTGTTTGTCTCTCCCAAATGCTGTGGACTCTTTGCACATTTATTTAGTTTAAATAAAACATACAGTATCTTTTTCAGATTGGGTCAGAGAGCATAACTGGCTTGATCTGTAAAGCAGAAATGAAAAGTATAAATATTTTAACAAGTGAGCAGCTGCTGCATTTTCACCTCTTATTCTTGAAGGGGAACTGGGCTGGGAGGGAAGGAGGGAGGAGAGGTGGTATGTGAAGAGAGACTGAGAAAATGCGTTAAAATGACACATCTTGAGAGAATCTGTTTGAGCAGTGGAGATTTACAAAGTTTTGTCCTACTCCATGGCAACTGGGGTACACAGATCAAACATGTCAGCAGAGTGACATGGGGCAGGTGAGCCTTGTGCCAAAAAATGAGAGAGGGAGCGGTGTGAGGGGGCGGGTGAAGCTGAAGGACGTGCATAACCTCTGCGTGCTGAACATCAGCAGCAGGCTTGATGGAGGAGGGAGGAGGATTCGATGCCCATCATGGGCTGCCACTAGTTACAGCTGGAGATGTCACTTTGTGTTTAGAAGAGGAGACTGTTACTGATTTTTTGGGGTTTTTTGGTTGGTGGTGTGGTGTTGTTTTTTTATTTTGTTTTTTATAAAACCTTTATTTACAACTCCTGTAACACTGGATTAAGGAAAAATCCATGTTTATTTGCTTTACTTTGCTTTAGAGATGGGGCTTGCTCCTCAGTTTCCCATGGTCTGCAACGTATGACCAGAACACATTACTCCATGTTGACTTGCTGCTTGGTTTCCAACATGTTCTAAAGATTTACCTTTCAGTTTGGGGACTTCTTTTAATTTATTTTTGCTTATGTGTCTTGACTTCTTTATGCTGTGATAGTGTTGAAAACCCCAACCATTGATATAGTCTCTGTTATGTCAGAAACCGAAACTGAAGTGTTTGCATAAATTTGGTGCTTTAAGACCTTTTTTGTGCAACACCAGAAGTCTTAGATCATTTCTAATACATCTTGATTGACAAGGCCTCCCTTGAGTAGAAGCTATAGCCTGAGGTCACACTGAGACACCACAGATTTCTCATGGCAGCTTAGCACATTCTCAGTGCAGCATAATTCTTGAGCTTGTACCACTCAATATATGCCATTATCTTAGCTCAGTGGGTCTCTCTCAATTGTCAGATTAATGACAAATTGGCTGGTTTTGTTCAATTTCATAGTTGAGTTTAGGAATTACAAAAAAAAAAAGAGAGAAAGAGAGATGAATTGACTTGTTAAAATAGTCTTTATTGAAGGTTAATGTCCCCTGCAGCTAGAGAATGTACATGGGCTGAAGCAGGAAAGCACGCCTCTCTGTGATGTCGGAGTTAGTGGATTAGTGCAGCTGAAACAAGGATTTGATGTGTGAAATTCTGCCTGTGTCAAACTAGGTCTCCACTATCTGCAAGTGAGGTGAGCTCTTGTGATGTTGTTTTCTGGGGTGGGTTACCAGCAGTCCCAGACATGATCAGACTCCCCTTAGAAAAGGTAATGTATAAGCAGGTGGTGAAGTACAGCCCTGAAGATCCTGTTGTAGGTCAGCCCATGGAAGTGCCCATAAGGAAAGTAGGGATGAGACATGCTTTGCTCCAGCATGGCCCATAGGCCTGGAGGAAGTGAGAGAGCTGTGTTTAGTTTCAGAGTCAGCTTCCCAAGGTGAACGTTGGAAATGTATTCCCCTCTCCACTCTTCTTCCTCTATGCCATCGTGTGTTGGTTTGAAGTGACCCAATAGCTAGGTCTGCCCTGTTTTATGTGATAATTCAGTTTCTGATGGGAGATGGTGGCTGCCTGTATTGTGTCAGAGGTCCAGTGGCCTGGAAACAAGGCAAATCATAAACAGGAGTGCAAGTTCTATCCATGCCATCGAAGAAGGATGGGAGAGGGGAACAATAAGGGAAGGAGGAATTTGATGATCTTTAAGGTCCCTTCCAACCCAAACCAGTCTATGATTCTATGAAGCACACACAAGCTTGTCTCCATAAGAAAACTCTCTAAGCTGGTCCCAGCTGCTGGTTCCATTGGTGTCCCAATGAGTTGGGGTAGGCTTATCCCAGCAAATGAAAACCTGAGGATGACTCAGTTGGAGGAAGAAAGTGGGAGGCGTGGAGCTGACTGACTCAGTGGGATGGCTGGTATCGGTGTAGTGGACAGAGATACCTATCAGCTGCTCCACGGCCTGCTGTGACTGAGTGGGAACTCTGGATGGAAGCAAACGTGATCCATCATGGCTTGTGTCCTTCACGGTCATTGTAGTTGTTGCTAAAAGCAACTGATGGGACTGGGGATATGTAGATAAGCTGGGAATTACACTCTGTGCTCTGCACACCATGGTGTTGTCCTGCTTTGTAATGTGGTACCAGCATCTGTCCTTCTTGTGCTTCCTTCAGTGAATGCAGGAAACTTGCAGTACCAGGGCTTGCAACAAAAGACAGCAAGCAAGTACATGTGCATATGTATTTAACTGTGTTTTCTGAAGCGTGTTTTTTGAGGGTAAACTTTGTTTACAAGTGAGTACTGGTCAAAGCCAAATAGAAGATCCTGGATGTACTTGCAAACTTTTTTTTTTCCCATTGTCAGCACTGTCAACTGATGACACTTGACATTTTCTTTAAAGCCCAGTGTCCTGGAAGCAAGTGATTAAATGACAAAATGATTTAAAAAAAGCCTCACAAACCCAAACAAGCCCACCCAAAATGCTGGGTTTAGTCTTCCTGCTGGCAGAGAATGTTTTTAAGTAAGACATCAATGCTTCCTAGGGCTTAAAATGTAAATAAATATAGCTATATCCACATTTATTATCATACATTTATTTTTATAAGGCTCCTTTCTGGAAGGCTTTTTACTTCATGATTTCTGAAAAGATCCAGGTGATTGTAGTAGTCTGTTCAAAGATTTAAACATTTTTTTTCTGATTAGGCCTGACTTGTGTTAATAATACATGTATCTATAATTAAAAAATCTTTCTTAATCCATATAATAGCTGCAGGTTTCTTCTTACTAGGTCTGAAATTTCCCCATTTGAAATTAGGTTTATTTAATTAGAGTTAGATTAAGAACAGGAATGTGTGTTGTGGAATAGCTTTGAAGGCAAGATTTTGGTCATAGTTGTTGGTGGTATCGAGCAGGATGGTGAACCAAGCACAGTCTCCAGAACTGGTTATTTCAACGTGACAGGGTGTGCACGCTCCTCTCTAGGCTCACATTTGTGTTGTGTTGCCTGACCCTGACTTCTCCCAGATTGCTCATGGCTTAATTTTTTCTGTCACCTTGGAATAAAATAAAAGCTCTGATTCCTTGTTATGCTCAGAAGAAGGTAAGCACATCGAGACCAAGATGGCTGGGAAGGGGGATTGTTACTGAGGGAGTCCAGCCTGGTGTTGGACTTTTTTTTTCTGCTCCTGTTTTTTGGCCAGCTCCAGCGCCGCAGAGATGAGAGCAGGATTTGGCAGCCGTTCAGGGCTAATGTGCCAGACTGTATTTTCCTTTCCCAAATTAAGCATGCTGGTAGCGTGTCTGCGAGAGGTGGTGGCTCCTGGCTCCCAGCTCTTACTGAGTTTGGAAATCACTGGGAGCCAGGAGCTATTGCGTGCCAGCCAGAGCTGGCCTTCGTACCGCAGCATGCCAGCTTGGTTTAGAGCATCCTGGAAATGATGGAGAGCCCTGTGTGAAGGCTCATTTTTAAGATGTTTTACCTTGCCTGTGCTCAGACTTTGCCTCCTCCAGTCTCTGTGAAGTTTTAAATAATTCCTGTATTTGCTCACTTAGTGGTAGCATACTTTTTTCTGGCTAGATTTTTGCCCCTGACATGGGAGTGCAGACACGATGTTATCTGTCTCGCAGCCCACCCGACTGGCTGGTCCACGAGTGAGACCCACAGGTTCTGCTAAGGCTGATGGCAGGCTGGCTCACTTTCTGCAGGGTGCTGGAGAGAGGCTTTACTCACAGCCATGTCCAAATCCAGGTCCTGGGTCTTTCTAATTCTTATGTGCTTATACTTGCCACCCTTTTTAAAACCTGTGGTCTCCAAAAATGCCTCCTGTAGCAGAGGTGCAAGCTTCAGAAGTATCCTCCAGCCTTCTGAGACTTCATCTAGCTGTCCTTTCCTTCCATCCCTGTGGAGTGACACTTGCAGGCTGTGATGCACAGGTCCTTGCTGAACCTGGGGTAGAAGCACCTTCGCAACTGGTGCAGCTGCTTCTGGGATTCCTGGGTGCTCGGAGATCACCAGTGGCACTGGTGTCTTAATCCCAGTCATCAGCACAAACCTTTAATGATTTTGGCTCTGAGCTATGCCCTTTCACTTCTCCCATCCCTGTTAAACCGTGGCCACTAGAAGCCGCTTGGCAAGTGTTAATGCTCTCCTGTTATAATTCGGGGCGCATGCTGGGATTTATGTGCTCAGACCAGTTGCAAATGCTGTGCCTGGCTGATGAAGGACGTTTCAGGCTCTGCTGCCTGGCTGGTTACACCCTGTAGCTAAAAAATCTTTTCTGGGTTTTTCTTTGCCTTTTGCTTTCGAGTTACCGCTGCCCTGGTATTGGTGCCTGTCATCAGTCTGCAGCTGGTTTCCTTTTATTCAAATGAGGTGTAGAAATGAAAAGCGGTAGGAAGCGTAGCAGTGAGATCCCATGAGTTTTCCCAGCATGGGAGCTCCATGAGCACTTTTCAGGTTAACAAAGCAGAGTTGCTAAGTCTGGTTGCTATTTTCATAAGGATTCATCCATCCGTTCCCATGTGCTGTCCTCAAACCCTCTGAAATTTAGTCCAAGCAGAAGCTACCTCTGATGTTCTGGGTTATCTTTTTCCACACAGCCTTGGTCAGCCTCTTCTGCAGCCATCCACAAATAAACACCGGAATCCAATTCTGCTCGATTTACAAGTAGGTCAGCCTCATTGATTCAGTGGGACGGCAGCAGACAGAAGTCAGCGGAATATCTGCTCTGTGTTTTGCTAAGTTGTTGGCAGAAGGCGGGTTTGTATAAGCTCACCAGAGCAGAGCCTGCCTTTACATGAGAAAAATAACCCTTAGTCCAACGGCCCCCAGTTCAGTTTTCTCAGAGGTGCAGCAATAATAAATACACTAACCCCTGTTACCAGCACTTAAAAGGATAACCTCATCCCTGGTTCTTCACCCAGATGCAAGGAGGAGATATATTTAGAATAAAGCCATTTCCCCCCACTATCACCACATACAAACAAAGCTCTGCCCTTGTAGAAATACTTGAGGCAACATGTGCAACCCATTCCCACTGGCTCCGGTAACAGGAGAGCATGGTGGGAACAGCTTGGAAGAAAATCTTCAAAGACGACTTAAGGACAGTAGGGCCTTTGCAGTGGGAGCCCTACCGCAAAGTTTGGCTTTTATAAAACCATTCTGACACTTGTGATCTGAAGGAAGGAGAATCAGCAGGTAGAAAGGAAAAAAACATCAAATATTTTCTTTACTTTTCATTCCCCTGCATGCCCAAGTTTCCATACTGTCCTCCTGTAGTCTTAAGTCACCAAATAATGGACGAGTTGTGGAAATTCGCAAGGTAAAATTCACAGTGCTTCAGTTTTCCCCCTCTGCTTAGCCCTGTGAGAGATCTTGAATATAGTCATTGATTATTTTCCCCCTGTTTATACCTCCCCTGGAAGAACTATGCACAGAAAGCGTGGAGATGACACCTGCTCTCCAAGGAGCATCCAGGTGCATTGTACATCAGCGCAGCACCATGAAAGGAGCAGGTCCAGAGTAGGCCACAAAAATGATCAGAGGACTGGAACACCTCTCCTATAGAGAAAGGATGAGTTGAGGTTGTTCAGTCTGGAGAAGAGAAGGCTCCAGGGAGACGTTATTGTGGCCTTTCAATACTTCAAGGAGACGTTTAAGAAAGATGAGGACAAAATTTTTCAGCAGGGCCTCTAGTGGCAGGACAAGGGGTGATGGTTTGAAACTCAGTAAGGGTAGATTTAGAGAAGGTGTAAGGGAGGAAGTGGTTACAGTGAGGGTGGTGAAACCCTGACACAGGGTTGCCCAGAGAGGTGGTAGAAGCCCCATCCCTGGAGATATTCAAGGTCAGGTTGGATGGGGCTCTGAGCAACTTGATCTGGTTGAAGGTGTCCCTGCTGACTGCAGGGGGGTTGGACTAGATGGCCTTTAAATTTAGGTCCCTTCCAACCCAAACCAGCCAGTGATTCTACACTGGCAACCCTCCAAATCTGTCTTTATTCTGTGATTTTCTTCAAGGCGAGCACGCCCCAGTATTCCATGTCATACTTCTGTGTGAGGAGCTGAGTCTGTGAGAGGTGATCAGGTCACGGGCTTTCAGAAATGCTCTCGCATGCTTCAGCTCCCCTGCCTTGAAACCGCAAAATGTGCTTGAGCGTTGGAGTCTGCTCCCCCCAGCGCAGTTCAGCTTCAAGCCGTAGCGCTGGGTTCGAGTCCCTGCAAATGAACCCACTGTCAGAAGCAGCTTTGCCATCTGAGAAGACCACTAAATGAGGTGCTTGGGGCTTTCAGACGCCCATGTTCTCAATACCCCCCTGCGTAGCCTCCCTTCAAAAGGCTGTAAGCGTATTACGTGCTAATCCCAATTAAATTCCAAATATCCCTGGGTGTTTACCGCTGTTACCCTCTCTTTCTCACTCTTAATTGCGTTGTAGCTGAATAACTCTGTATCCACATTGGCTTGTTCATGAATAACATATTGAGATGTAGCCTTTTTCATTTCACAACAGGGATCTGCTGTTAGAGGATTGGTGTAGTCTGAAGCAAGAAACTAATCTCTGTGTTTCAAGTCATTAATCTTGTCATGAGCCAAATAATAAGAGTTGTTTGGGTATTTATTTTTTCTGTAGGTATGTGGTTTCCCAGTGAGGTGTACAGCTTGTAGAATAAAAACACAGTAAACAAGATCTGTGACCAGTCAATATCAATTTTGCAGATTGTTTGAACATTTACTGATGTACATTGTGTACTTACATACGCTTTGGGAGGCAAACAGGGAGCCTGCATAAAACAGCACCAGAGCCTTTGGCTCCCATAACGGCAAAGCATGGAGTGGGGGCAGAATATGGGGGGAAAACACCTTTTTTGGGCTTGTTTTGTTAAACCTCTAGAGCTCCATTTCATCCACTGACTGTTGGGCCTCTGCAGAGTGGTGGCTGCCCTTGGGAGGGTGGTTGGCACCACTCGCTGCAGCCAAAGCAGAGGAGTGGTCCTTGTTGCCAAAGGCAGGTCCTCCCAGCCCTGCCATGGGGCACGGTAGCCCAGAAGCTGGGGTAGCTTCTGCTACAACCCTTCCTTGCTGTTCTTCCGGAGATAAACCAGATTTCAGTTTCTGCAGCTATTGCAATCTGTCAGGTGCTAAAGGGGGCTTTTTTTTAATGCTTTTCTTTCTTTTAAAAACCATCTTGCTCATATGTTCATTTAACTTTTAAAGAACTATTTTAAAGTCTATTTTATCATCTTTTTACCCTGTGCATTGGGGGGGAGGTGCAAATACTGCCAGTATCGACACAAAATGTTGCAGGTCTTTTCATCAGGCTGTTTGCACGGGCGCGTCTCCCGGTGATTTCATTGAGTGGCACACGGTGGACGAGGTGAATAAGCACACACAGAAGTTGGGGGCAGGCTTTGAGGAATAGAAAGAGCTGCTGGTGGGGTTAGTAAGTAATACTAAAAGTGATCAGCTTTGCTTTTCGTTTGTGGGTAAGAGTAACCATTTCTCGTAAACAGGATGGAAATTGAAACTTCAAGAACCTTGCAAATCACAGTGCATGTTGGGGTTTGAGGGGGATTTTAGGGGAGGGTTCATAGAAACATGTTTATTCATAGAATCATAGACTGGTTCGTGTTGGAAGGGACCTTAAAGCTCATCCAGTTCCAACCCCCCTGCCATCAGCAGGGACACCTTCCACTAGACCAGGTTGCTCAAAGCCTCATCCAACCTGGCCCTGAACACTTCCAGGGAGGAGCAGCCACAGCTTCTCTGGACAACCTGGGCCAGTGTCTCACCACCCTCACAGCCAAGAATTTCTTCCTCGCATCTCATTTCAATCTCTCTTCTTCAACTTCAAAGCCATTCTTCCACTTTAAAGCCATTATTCTTGATTTTTAAGTCCTCAGAGAGGTAGGGTCTTGGATGCAGCAAAGCCTGCAGAATGGATCTGCTTGCTGACCTGGACACCTTCTGTACTGTCATGGGATTGACTTAAGCTCATGTAAAGTGGCTGCTAGTGGGTAGTGCTATGGTGAGGCTCTCAGGACAGGTTTTGCTCTCTCCCCTTTGATTTGAGAGACAAGAAGATGTCACTCCTGACCTGCTCCAAAGTAAATATGGTACAATTAAAAGGCCAAGGCCATGCGTGCTGGTTCATATTTGGATTCTGTTGACTTCTTTGCTTAATGTTTAGCACTTGATCTATATTTTTCTGGTTTTTCTTCTCTTCATCTCCATTAGCTAATTTCCTTTCTGAAATGTTTCTTGTTGCTTTTCTTTTTAAAGGCACTTAGAACTGAATAGAAGTTGTTTTCTCTTTCCCCTTTTGCCAACCATGGCTGTGTTCCCTCTATCTAACTGGAGAAAACCTTTGCTTCCTCCCCAAGCCGACCCTGGGTAACCCTGCCACAGCTGCTCACACGAAAAGCCTGGGATTTTCTCAGTCCAAGCTGAAAGGCACATGCAGGAAAACTTTTTTTTTCTTTTTTTTTTTTTTTTTATTTTTTTCTTTTTTGCTGACTAACAAAAACCTGCTGGGGAACTGGAAGATTTCCCATTTGGTTTAATTGTGGAGGTCTAATGAATTGCAAAAGTTAAAGGGGAGGAAGATTTCTTTAAATTAATCTCAACTCCGATTTTTTAAATTGCAGGGTTTCTGTAGCCTAAGCTGGCAGGAAGAGAGGGGACTCTCCAGTGGGAAATGCAGAAAAGCATATCAATGTGCATTACTCTATTAAGCTTTAACCAAAATTAATCAGAAGCACTCAGGGGAGAGCATTTAATATGGAACAGAGCCTTAGTTAAATAACTTCCCCTCCTTTATTTAAAATGTTTGGAAGAGAAGTTTTTGTATGAGATGTTGTTTATAGGAGAAGTTGACACAGACAGTTGAGTAGAAGTGTTCAAGGCCAGGCTGGATGAGGCTTTGAGCAACCTGGTCTAGTGGAAGGTGTCCCTGCTGATGGCAGGGGGGTAGGAACTGGGTGAGTTTTAAGGTCCCTTCCAACCCAAACCAGTCTGGGATTCTATTCTATTTATTTTTTTGCATTTTATTTGGTGTAGCTCCTGCATGCACTGCTGCTGGGTGGAAGGATTTGCATGTCCCAGTATCCTGTGACCTACTTAGAGAATTGCAGTAGCTTATGGTTACAGTTCATTAGAGAAAAGGATTTTAATATCTAGAAGGACATGATGACTAATACATTGGAATTTATATAATAGCAGTCATGTATATATTTGCAATACATCACTCTTGTCTGTGCACTGGTGTTTCTGTGAAAGCGTGTAGGGTGTCCTGCTGGCTCAGTTTTGAGTGCCCTTTGACAGCACTTAGTGTTTATCCGATATCTTCTGCTTTCTGAGGAGATACAGGTTCATTTATGCACTGGGACACCTTTTTAGAACCACTGCCAGCAGCCTTTGATGTTAAGTGTGTGATGCCTGTGGAGAAATCTCATCTCTAATTGAGTTTGCTTTGTAAAAAGAGCTGCAGTTCAAGTGGCCGCTCTTAAAACGTGCCATTTGCCCTCGATAATTTCATGATTACTGTGGTATCCATAGCAGTTCTGTAAAGACTATTGAGTACACATAGATGATATGATAGTAACAGTAATTAAAGGCAAATTGCAGAGTTTTCAGAAGGGCTGTCTATATAATATATATATATGTGTGTGTGTGTGTATATATATATATATATATATGATTTCTGGCAGAGCCTGCCATAAACCCCGCAGGTCTGCTTTGCCACACAGAGCGCCAGCTAATGCCCTCTCTTGCTGAGCGCAGTTAGATCCAACTTTTCTTCTGTTTTTACTTCACTTTGTTGCTAGCAACAATTTCGGCAGTGTTGAAAGAAGAAAGTGCTTAGAAAGGAGTTTCTTCCAACCAAGCCAGGTGATGCCTCTCAGGCGTTGACCATCATGTGTTTAGCCCTTGTGCCCACTTGTCCACATTGCACCCTTGGTGGGATTGTTCTGATGCCAATACTTTCAGTGTTCTTTTAGGCATCTTTGGTGCATTTTTATTGAAAACAAATAAACAAAAGCCTCTGCTATACACCAGAATAGCCTCATCTTTGATCTTGGTTGTAATTGAGAAGCTCAAGGGAGAAGGAACCATTCTATGTTTCTGTGATTCTAAGGAAATAGAGAATTGATGAGAATGATGCATGTTTTCTTTGCATGTATTATTTGATATTTTTCATGTCTCTGGTATGAAGGAATGCTGGTTTAGGCTGCAGCAACTTTCTGTTTTCCAGCCAATACCTCATGTACGCTGACACCTGCTTTTGTTTCAGATCATTCAGCTCGACTTTCCTTCCTCCTCCTTTGGAAGAGGCAAAGGTCGGACAGAATCGCCCTTTCCCTTTGCTCAGATTAAAATCTCGCAGCCTATTAGTGCACAGAGACTCTTTCCAAATCCTTAAAAGGGTTATTGGCAGAGCCTCAGCCCAGAATCGTTGCTTCTCGGTGGCCCTGTGCCAGGCTCTGCCAGCTGAAGGGCTGGCTGAGGAGCCCAAGCGATTTCTTATACCTCATTTCACCTTACTGTCCAGTCTGAAAAAGGCTTTCATTGGCAATGGGAAAACCTCTTGGAAGAAGAGGAATCCTAAGAGTGGGTCTGTTCCACACTGGAGTAACTCAGCAGTGGTTTCTTAAGGAGAACTAGCCCAGAGGTGGGAGGTGTTGCTGCAGGGAAAGTTAAAGGAGGCAGCAGCAACTCAGCTGCCTGGCTTCTGGCTCTTGGGCCATATGCAGCGGACCAAGCGCTTTGCTGCTAAGTTGCTCCAGTCCTGTTAGACGCATTAAAAAGGAAAAAAAAAAAGCAAACAAAAAAAAAAATCTTCTTACCCTGGATTTAGATACGCCGGGGGAATGATTTATACTCTTGTCTAGATTGAGCTGGGGTTACCCTTTGCCTTTGATGCCCTGGCTGCCCTTGGGGCTTTGCTGTCCCTGTCCCAGGGGTGCTGGAGGTGGTGGGTGCTGGATCTCCAGCCCGTCGGCTGGTCTGATCCGTTACAGGATCCCCATCGGCCAGCCCGGCCGGCTCTGCCACGACACAGACTCACAGGGAGGAAGGGCAAAGAGACCGGCGAGGCTTCAATACAACAAACCATCCCAGGGCAGCTTTGCAGAGGATGGTGAGTGAGAGCCTGTGGCGGCTGCCTTTCCCACAGGAAAGGAGAGGGGAGGATACGAACCACCTTCGAGGAATGTGTTTAACAGATCGCAGGAGGAGTGCTGCTGACAACTGGAATTGCAGTTCTGGAATCAATACAGCCCCAGAAGTTTGGAGTCGCATGACAAATCGCTTGTGAATGAAAATCTCGCCTAGATAAAGTGATACATTTTTCAAGTGAGCACTGGGTTTAGAGAAGAAAAATAGTGGTGAAGAAAATCCCCCTGGGCTGCTTTGGTAGCCTTGTCCTGTTCCCAGCAAATTACAACCTGGCCAGCGTTAGGAAAGCATTGAATGAAAGCCTCGCTCTTCTCTGCCACCATCGTAACAGAGCCAAGCTTTAGGGTTGTTTGGAGCTGAAGGTGACGTGAGGCTCCACCAGCATCCGCTGCCTGCTATAGAGATGTTGAAAGTGGGCTGGAAAGTCCAGGTTGCTATTAGATTCTGCACTATTCATAAGCAAAAGTGAACCAAACATGCAGAAGTGAAATGTTATTTTAATTATTCCAGCTCTGCTCTGGGAGTGGGATCAATAGCCCATCTTTCTGGGTTTACTTCTGGAAATGTTATTTTAATTATTCCAGCTCTGGTAGTGGGATGCATAGCCCATCTTTCTGGATTTTCTTGTGGAAGTGTTATTTTAATGACTCCAGCTCTGGTAGTAGCATTAATAGCCCATCTTTCTGGATTTTCTTGTGAATGGGCTCATTTTACACCACAGAACAATTCTGCTGCCTCAAAGTCTTCTGTTGCCATTTACATTTATGGTCTTCCTGGCATTATTTGCTTCCAGGCTGTTTGGAGAAACCCTCTGTGAGTGTGAGTCATAGTAGAACGTGTTTTCACTTTACTCCATCCCTGCAAGTTGACTGCAAGCAGCAGCAGCACAGCTGAAGGAAGGACTTGTAACTGTCTCCCATGTTTGCAGAGCTCCCTTCTCCCCCTTTGTATGTATAAAAACCAACAACGAGGAGGGGGGGTGGAAATCACAGTGACACCAAATAAACTCCTTTAATGCACTCGGAGTTTCCATGCCACTCAACATAAACACAGTCGAAGTAGAGATTTGCTGGCCCTTGAGTTCAACCACTCTGCGTGGTGGGGAAGTCCCACAAGGTGCGGGGATTTTTCTTTTGGGGAGTCCAAGTTTATGGAGCTGTGAGTACCTCCCGATGCCACAGGAAGAGCTCCAGACAAGGGAGGCTGGGGAAAATAACACTCATCGGCCAAGCAGCGTGGCTCCATACCTCAGTCAACACGACATAGGTTTTGGTAACCAGTTTTAGTTTAAATGTAGCAGGCAGCCAGCTTTGCAAAGTCTGGGCTTAAATTTTAGCCTCATCAAATTTTACAGTTGAATAGGATTGGGGTATTCTTTGAACCAAATACCAAAATCTTTAGCCAAAGACTATTTTTAAATGCTTCCATGAGGACTTTCCCAGGAAGAGTAAAAGCTGAGTGGGGAGCCCTTTCTTTTATTCCAGGTTTTACATTGGCACAAGCTACAGGAAGACTTTACAGTGGCATTGAGTATGTGGTTGGGGATGTATGGATCAAGTAGGGACCCATATTTTAAAACAGTAACCTTTATTCTTGAAGCACAAACCATTGCTGCATTAGAATTCGGTGTGTTACAGCACAAGAGCTTTAAATGGGGAAAATATTTCTAAGCTAGGCTTTGTGTGAGGACAGGTTTTGACTTTATATTGATGGGGGGAATGTTTTGTTCTGAGCTCCATTTCAAGATTGCTGGTTGGCATTCAGATGACATCCAGAACGCGTGCAGGTGGCTGCTGCCTGTGTGTTTAATAGTAAATATGTACAGCATCCCACCTGCATCACCAGAAACCTGTCTGGAATAGAGAGGGTATTTTACATATCCATTCTGATCTCTGACAGTAAATGCTCAGCCTCTTGTCTACCATGATGCATAGCAAAGGTGATAATTTTTTGCTAATTTGCATTAGCAATAAAACTTTATTGAGACAACTTTGATTTTTTTCCTTTGTGGATTTTGCAAATTGTTTCTACTTCTAAAAAGCCTCCAAAGCTTTATATACAAAGGATTTAAGTGATAACTACTTCATTTCTCCACCTAAAACTGCTTCCAGGGATGGTAGTGCCAGTTCATTTGCTTGTGTCTTTACTCTCTCTGGGTTTTGCCAACTGCAGTATCTTTTCCCAGGTATTTTCAGACAACTTGATAATATGAGGGGTGGTCATTTTATGCCTAACTAGCATTTGATGTAGGTTATGCACCCTGGTATAAATCCCTACCAAAGACTTTAAAAAAAAAAAAAATCCTGAAAACTCTGTGTCTGTCTGGCTTTCTTTCAAGAGTTGATAGATTTGTTTAAATGGTTGTTTTGTTTTTTTTTTTTTTAAGTCAAAATGCAGAAGTTTGAAGAAATTAGTAGTACTTTAAAATGTCTGTGCTAGCACACAGGCTAATAGGATTCCAAAATTGGGTCATCCTAAAAGTAACGACAGGCAGAGCAGGCAGCGTGAACCCTAATGGAGGAGAAAGTGAGGCCACACATTTCATCTGACAAAACCTTTCCTGATCTTCCCTGCCAAGAGCATCCTGGTTCTCTGCCTGCCCTTACCTTGTGCTAATAAGTGCCACCCCCTCACTTGTACCTGCCACGTTGTGTAGCGTTGGAGCATTTAAAAATAGCCTAGCAATTAAAATGGTTTAGTTGGTTTGGTTTTGGTTTGGTTTTTTTTGGGAGACAGACCTGTTAATCCGGTTCCCAGATGGCTGCTGAGCCGTCGTGCTGGTGCAGTGGAGTGGGTGGCAGGCAGACAGCGTTGTGGGGACAGGCAGGGACAGAGGAGCAGCAGGACAGCAGTGAACCAGGACATATGGCCGGTGAAGAACTCACCTGTAAAGCCACAGCCTTTGCACATCCTTGTTTTCTGCCTCTGCTCCTTCACCGTGGTGATCCTTGGTTGTCTTTATGAAGACACCTCGCCATCCATCCCTTCTGGGGCTAGGTGTCTGAGCATTTGTCACTTTCTAGACTCTGTGCAGGCTGATTTTTGGGGGTGATCTCAAATCCTCCTCAGGCCACTTACCTACAGGGCATTTGAGGAGAGCTATTTACAAGAACCACCATACCCATTTTCATACAAATTAGCCATCAGCCTGGGACTTGTGATGAATCTCAAACAGACTTCTCTTTGTCCTGTTGGATGGGTTTGAAAAGAAAATTTATGGGTTTTGAAGTGAATTAGCAGCTGCTTGTCCAGTTTCTGGTGCATAATATTGTCGTGTTGCAACAGGTTTGTGCTGGAGTTGAGAAACACTGATACACAACCAGGCTTCGGCGATGCACAGATCCTTCCCGGACACTTGTTCGTCTCTAAATGTGTGTACTGTGATGAGTGAAAACCCTCCCCTCCCCGAGCCCCCTCCTTTGGAGCTGGCATGTCCCCAAAGCATGTTGAATTAGCATTGAATTTCTGGTATGCAAGCAGAAAGTTCTGAACAAAACAGACCCCTCCCGTAGGTAGGCTCTTGCTCACTTGGTTGCACGTGTTGGCGGAGTGTGGGAAAACAGATGGACCGAGCTTCACCAAATGCAATTTGCAAAGCATGTAAGCATGTAGGAACGAGCGGCAGCTATTCATGCTTTAAACGCTCGAGTTGTAGTTAAATAAGACAACTTGTTGGTTTTTTTAAACAAATGCCAATTTTTTTTTTCATAATACCACTAATTGTTAGAACACATTTAAAAGGTGTTTAACTCGCTCCAGCCACATCATAATGGCATCTTTCCTACTACAGAAACCAGAGGGAATGAGGCTGACTTGCCCACACAAGCTCTTTTTAATTTACTAGTCTGGAGTTTGGGGTTTTGCTTCAAGATCTCCCGGGTCTTTCACACGGCTCGCAGCTTGTTTGCTCTCTCGCAGTCACGCGCTGCCACTGCCCTGATAGGGCTTTGCGCGGTTCTCTCGCTATTTGTTAACTTCTTGTAGCTGAGCCTGTTTACGAGATGAAATGAGATTTCTGTCCCACAGGTCCACCCCCTCCCCAGCATGGACCTACAGCAGGTCTCACCGGAGGTTGATGAGGTTTTTAGGTCAGCTGGTTGTTTCACCAACCCTCAGCTGTGGAGGAGAAGAGGTTATGTCTCTGTGGTGAAGCTGGTCATCTCTGTAATAAAGTATTACTAACCCTTCCCAGCTATGATCAGTGAATGCTTTGCAAATATTAACTAATCTCTTTTTTTTATTTGACTTTTCCATACCTGGCTCTACAAAGATGCAGGGAGAATGATTCACCCAGTGCCATGCAGGAGATGTGTGATGGGGCCCAGGCTGGAGCACAGAGGTGATGTTTCTTCATCCAAATCATTAACTACAGCATTTTAGCTCCTTTTCTCCTGAGCTTGGTTAGAAAGAAGTGTTTCTTAGTGATGAGAACAGCAAGAAGTCCCATTGGCATAGGATGAAGGCAGTGTTTGAGGAGTGTTGGGCATGGAAGAAAAAAAAAAAGGCAATGCTTTGAGTTGGGCTAGGGATAAGAATAGGCTTGGAGAGAGAAGTGGAGAAGGCAGTGACCTCAAAGGGCTGGAGGTAACCATGCTCTGGCAGGCTTAAAAAAAGCCAATAATCCTGCTTTTTGTATCGTGCAACATCCTTCTGTTGCAGAAGTGGAAATGCTGGATGGGGCTATGGCTTTCCCATGGTGTAGACTTCAAGTGTTTTGTTTAACACTCTGGTTGACACCATGTGGCTTCAGTGGGAGAGCATTTACAGGGAGGCAAAGAAATAAACCCCATAATCTTAATGCAGCAACACCCGAGTCCTCGTGTGGGCTAGTGGTAAGGAAACAGCGGGAGAGCATAGGAACTGCTGCCTGATGGAGAACAGATGAGGCCTGGATTATCGTGACCTTCTGCAGCCCTTCCCCTTGTGATTTCATTTCAGAAACTTATTTAATGTTTTACGTTTCTGTCCTGGTTTTTATATTCTCTTTTTCATCATTCTGGTAATTGTATCACTTGGTGTAAAACTGGGATTTGGATTCAGCTTCATTTGGTAGAAATATCCAGGTAAACTGTCAATGATCGCTGTGAAAGAGGAGACCTTGCCACTGCTTCAGGGGGCTGAGGACAGGAAAAATAAATGTGATGATCAGATAGCTTGAAACAAGAAACTAGAGTAAGATTTAGGATTTATTTCTTTAATTCATTTCTTTTTGGCCAAGTTATACAGACTAACAGGACTCGATGGAGTACATTCTTTTCATTTAAATGAGAATAGAGGTAAATGCATTCAACCAGGAAAAAAAAAAATATCCAGTTCAAACCTGGTTTTGTACTTTTTTCCCCTTTTAAAGTTACTTAACTTTAACAGTGTATTGTCCTCTTAGTGCACTTAAAAGAAATCTCATTCTAAGTAACATGGAGACTAAGCTTACCAAAAAAACCCCATCTTGCTGATGTGCTCCCACAAGCCTGGAGCGAGTGTCCCTTGCTTGGGGAGGTCTAATAAAAATAGATCATGGAAAGTCTCTGTCTTCTT
Organism: Caprimulgus europaeus; assembly: GCA_907165065.1. Next base: position 2,993,658 of record OU015530.1, read on the forward strand.
TTACTTTCCTTATATTGAAGTGTTTGCATCAAGGAGGTATGAGTCTTTCTGAGGTTATTAGTTCCAAATTTGCATGCACCTTCTCTTTGTGATGACACTTAAAATTCAAAACACCTGGTGCAGTCATGATGGGAATATTCCTTCTGGGCTTGAATAAATGGAGAGCCACCATCAAGGTAACCCTTTCTGATAATCATTTACCATGTGATAACAGACACCAACCCTTGCACTGCGCCCAGCCGTGGTAAATGATTTCATCTTTTTGGAGGGTTTCCAACAAGTCCTTCTTCAGACAAGACAGTCAGAGATGATACTTGGTCACGGCACAGGCTGAAGTCAATGTTAGCACTTGGGCAGATCTGATATTTAATTGCAACTTCTCAGCCAAGAGTGTGACAGCTGATTTCTAATGCGTTTACTGGTCTGGACCCATCGATTTTAGAGCAGTCCTGATGAGCTCTGAGTAGCCCTGAAGGCTTCAAGGCCCTTGCTTTTCAGTGTGCTGCTGGAGCCCATAGATGAGGCTTCACCCGATGTCAGGTGCACACAAGAGTTGGTAGAACAACCTCTTTTCTTAGAAGGCTTCGCTAGCCAGCTCTTAGGGGGGAAATTCACCACAGGCCAAAGACCAAAGCCAGTGTGCTGTGTTGGCTTGGTGGTGTTCATCTTCACAGGGATGGGTCTTACCCCCTCCTGGGTATCCCATGAACACACTTGCAAGGTCCAATCCTGCCTGTACCAGTGAGATATCACGAGAGGAGCCATTTAACAACTGTTGTAGCAGTTTAATGCTACAACACGTGCTAGCAACGCATTAGATGCTAGTTGGTGTCCTGCAGCTCACACAAGCGCTTCTGGCTCCTCTATTTTACCCCTACCACAGGTCTGCAGTGCATCAGCCACTCTCTCACCGTAGGTACCCTATGAGGCCTTCCAAACCACGGGCTGTGTTGAGGCTTGATTCAAACCTACGGGACACTGTGACAGAGCTGCTCATCAGCAAGCCTCAACTTCCTTTCTTTCCTCACCTGTTTTGCGTGTGAGGGCTTTGTTTTCTCTGGAAAGGTTTGTTTTCCTCGTTGAGCTGTTCCATGGAGGTCAGTCACTAGGGCTTGGATGAGTGTGTCAGACCTTGAGTCATATCCGACATCATCCTCTTCTCTTGTTGGGTTGCTCATTTTAGGAGCTTTTGGAATTGCTTTCTCTTTGTTCAGGCTTGAAAGATGTCTGTCTTTTCATACGTGAACCCTGTTGTTTATTTAATGACAGCCTTTCTGGGAACAAAAAAATTAAACAGCCACTGACCAGAAAAAAAATTGTTTATGATCACAAGGGCTCCTGAATTGACTCTTCGGCATTCCTAGGAAGATGCTGAAACTGGAGGAAACCAACTTGGACTTTTCTTTAAGTCCATGAAAAGTAAACTAACATCACTTTTTCCAGTCCTGCAGAACGAGTTTTTTTACCTCTTAAGGTTTTGGATGAGCTCACAGCTGGTGAATGTTTTATGTTGGAGGCTCACTAAAATACAAGTGCGAGATCTGTTTTCACTCTTTTTTTTCCTTTTTTTTCCCCCCCCTCTCTGGGTGTTAATTTTCCAATCCAGGGGCAGGTATTTTAGGAGGATCAATTTGGGGGAATATCAGAAAAGAGTTATGGAAAAATTAAATCACAATTATTTGCACCAGAAATCTGTTGAAGCATTATTTTTATTTCATCTGCTGCAAGCTTGGTTTTACATTTCAGGCTGACATTTCAGCAACCGGCTCTTCCCACTCTCTCTCTCTTACCTTCCCAGTGCCTTCATGTGGTCTGATGGCTTTGGAGCTTCTTTCCCTTCCTCTGCAGTTCTGTATTTTTCACATACCCCCTGCTTGAGTGAGAAGCTCAAGCTTCTCTGGCTATTAAGGCCACTTGATCAAAACTGGAGCATTTAAGGGTTTGGTCTTTTCTTTTTGTTTGGTCTTTTTTTTTGTACAGTGTGTGTCTGTGTTAGCTATGTATTTTCTGTTCAGTTCTGAGCGTGCAGAGATCAGAGGTCTCTGTCTCCTTAGCTCCAGTTACACACCAGTACTTCCCAGTTTGACGTTCCTGTTCAGTGCTCAACCCACTGGCCAGCCTGATGCTGCTTCAAACAGAGGAGGAGCTGTTAGGGTGTGAGGAGTCCTGAGCAGATGCAGCCTGCTCTTCCTCTGCCAAAGAGATGGGTTGCTCTCGGTGGGTTTTTATATTGAATGGTGCAAGAAGGAAGGCTTTAAAGTGGATTAGTGAGGAAGGAATGGGAAATGCCTGTGAAGGAAGTACAGGAGCTAGGGAAGAACTGAAAACTTCTATGTAAGTGGGTGGTTTAGAAAAGAGCATGAACACAAGGATTGTGGAAAGAAGTGGAAAATACAAGCATTGTCTGACTGCAGTGGCAGAGAACACTGGGTAGAAAGTTTCCCTTTGGTACAGAAGCTGGTGAGCAGGTTTGAGGAGGTGAGTAGCGTTGCCTGGGATGCTACTAAGGTGCGTGGTGAGCTGGTCTGAGTTGCTGCATTTTGTAGTGACGTTTGTGTAAATGGAACAAGCTGAGCAGCCAGGGTGGGACCTCACAGTAGATGGGGAGTGCTTGGTGGACCAGGAGGAGGTGGAGTGGAAAGGAGAAGTTTGTAACGGTTTGGGAGCAGCTGAGAATCCAGACCTAAGACACACCATCTTCCAAATGTCGTGTTGAGTGAGCTACTTCTCACGGCTTTCATCTTAAAAGAGAACAGTGAATATAAACAGCACAAGTTAGTGTTTTTGTGACAGTCTGGAGCATCTGGTTTAAGCCTGAGGAATTGTAATTATCCATTGCTGGTGTAGATGCTTTCCTAATGAGTCCAGCAGCTTTAGCACACCAGCAATATCATATATGCAAGCATAAAGGTTAACAGCAGTGAACATCCTTGACTGAGGTGACTTCAGTGAGCAAAAACCCTTCTGAAGTTCTGACAGGATGCAGTGTCTGTGCAGAGAGGTGATGCCTTGGAGGGAACAGGAAAGATATGGGAAGGAGCAGAGTTGTTGCGCTTGCTAGCCAGTTATTTTGGGAATTAACCATAAAGCATGCATATTTTTAATTGCCTACTGTTAAAAATGACTATATTTCCTTAAAAGGCCATTTTCTTCCCTCCTATTGTTACCTTTTATTTCTTTACCAGGGATGCTGATATCTTCTCTGTTTGCTCTTGTCACTGCTGTCTGGGTACAGAGATGCCACCTGGGAGCTGTGGCTCCTCTGTGCCGGGGTGCATCGCTTTGCCACCCCAGCAGCCTGTGCCCAGCGCCTGTGCGAAACGTGTCCCCCAATAGATACTTAGAGATTTGTTGGGTTTGGTTTGATTTGATTTCTTTTTTTTTTTTCTTTTTCTGCATGAAAGGGGAGTCCTCCTGGCTCTGGCTAAGTATACAGTGTGGTTTTTAAGCAGGGGAGAAAAAAATAAAAATAATTTAAAAAAAGAAATAAAACTTTGGCTAAGTATACAGCATGTTTTTAAGCGGGGGAAAAAAGAAGAAATAAAAAATAATAAAAAAGAAAAGAGGGAGAAGGAAGGGAGGAAGGAAACAACCCAAGTTTTCAGTTGACATAGCGTTCATCCTTGTGTTTCCTTTCCTTCAGGCAGGAACAAGAACTGTCTCTGTTTTTTCTAGGCCATTCAGGAAGTCTTACAGAGCAATAATAGCCCTGTTATCTAATGGTCAAAGTTTATTTAGGCTTTCACTGCTTCCCCTGCCCACTTGAACCCTCCCCTTCACCCCCCCATGCAGTTTGCTGGGCTGCTCTACCCTGAGCTCAAGTTGACAGCCAACTGGGGGAGGGAGGCTGCTGCCTGCATGTCATTGCCATTACACTCACGCATATTTTCATCTGGAAACATTTTTTTTTCCTCTAAAGACAGCAGTGACAACAAGGGGGAAAAAAAACCCTATGGTAATAAAGCATCCCATTTGTCTTCTCAGCAGAGCTTTGGGGACTCACCCACCTGAGACAGCCCCGAAGCGTGACATGCTTTAATCCAAGGGCACTGATAATTTTTATATGATGTTGATTGAAGAGGTCCTCACCATTAGGGCTGCCCAGAAGTTATAAATATTAAATGCTTATTTTATTTGGGTATATTTCATGAACAGGAGAATCAGATAAGAGCATTTCTTTATTTAACCATTGCAGAAACCTTTATCTTTTCCTTCCTCTCCTCTACTTTGAAGCATGCTATGGCAATATTGTGATAGTTTTTATTAAGCAGTGGATGATAAACCCCAAAGGGTGCTGTGGTGGTTGTATTTGCTTAGAAGTTGTCATTCAAGTGTTTCTGATGCAGAAGTAATAGTACATTGGGAAAATAGCTGATGTGGACTGTGCCATACAGTCATATATGCAGCCACAGTGCATGGAGGGGAAAAAGCAAATGTTCAATTATTTTGCCAATTTCTCTTCAGACTCCACTTCTTGAACTGGCAGGATCTGTGGATCTGAGGCAGCAAAGACCAGGTCAGAAGTAATTTGAAGCTAATTAACCCTCAGCCCTTCTTCCAAACAACCTGGCAGGCAGATTGGGCTCTGAAGGTCGAGGGGATATTGTATGCAGTATCATATATGATATCATATGCAATATCATATACGATATCAAGAAGAGCCTCTTAAGTTGCTTTTTTTGGGTGTGGGGCTTAAAATCTGATGTCACCCATCTGATTTTGACTGTTTTCTCATCATCCATGTGATACCTTCACGCAGTGGATGGTGCTCACCTTCCAGTGGGCAGCTCTCAGACAAGCTTATTCCCTTCCCGAGGTTGTTCCCTGATTTTCAGGCAGCGAGCAGCTCAAACGCATGTGTGTCTGGTCACATCAAACACAGGAAATTTCAGTGCAATTTCTAAGTGATTGCCAGGTCTTTTTAACTTTAAAAATAAAATCTGAGGGTGTTATTTTGTTAAGGTAATATTACATTCTAGAGAAAATTACAGTACAGTGGAACACCTCTGGGCATGTGACATTAAAGTCAAGTAAGTGTGTTCTAGCGTGAGCTACCCCTGTGATTACCACATCAATTGGCACTTGAAAGAAACCTTCCCTTATGTGACATATATGAAATAAAAGATCCAGTCCTCTCCTTTATGCTAAATCAGTCTTTGCAAAGCTCCAGTTTCAACTCCCCTTCTGAAATGCTGATGTTTATTGCTGGATTTGGTTTATCCTGTGAAAGGACTGTTTGACAAGGCAAGTATTTAAAGGCTTCAAGCTCTTCTTTCTCTTTCTATAGAGCCAGTGAGTTGTTTGGAAGTTTAAATTGCATTTCTGAGATCTTTTTTTTTTTTTACAAAAAGAAAAAAAAAAAAAAGCATGGGATTGTAGCATCTGTTTTGCAGTGTTTGTGTTCCAAGTAGTAATCACCCTGTGGCATTACTCAAGCCAAAGAATTAGATGTGTACTTAAAAAAAAAATGCACAGGAATTATCCTTTGTATGTTTGTTCTTCCTCTGTTTTTGTTGAAGATGTTTAGGACTGAGATTATCAACTGTAAAGTTTCATCAAGAGTTTTTCTCCTGGATTTCCATGTCCTGGCACCAAAGTGGGTTGCACTGGTATAAATCTGTGGGTTGTTCCCTCTTTGCCCTGGCTGGGTTTGGAGCAGAGAACATGAATGCTAGGATGGATGTGAGGGCATGCAGAAAGAGCCTTCCTGGGTTTGCAGGATGTGTGAGAGAGAATCCTTGAACCTCTTCTTTTAGCTCCAAAAACCATCTGAACCATCAGTAATAGAATCCCAGACTGGTTTGGGTTAGAAGGGACCTTAAAGCTCATCCAGTTCCAAACCCCCTGCCAGCAGCAGGGACACCTTCCACTAGACCAGGTTGCTCAAAGCCTCATCCAACCTGGCCGAGAACACTTCCAGGGAGGAGCAGCCACAGCTTCTCTGGGCAGCCTGGGCCAGGGTCTCACCACCCTCACAGGAAAAAGAGCCACTGCAGTCTGTGAATCTTCTTGTGTTCATAAGTCATGCCTTAGGACTCTTAATAGACACCTTCTACGTGTACCCAAGGAGAATAAGGTGAGAGACATTTTAGCAATTAAAAGCAAACCCTGTTATTTATTAAATATGTTTCTCAAGTTAACGAGAGAACATGCCGTCCACAGCGCTCCCAGAGATGCTGCACGCTGAACAGCTTTCCACATCGCAAGAGGAAAACATAATTCCTGAGGCTGCATCCCATGGGATGAGGTCTGGTGATAACATTTATTCCTTTGGACCTTTTGTTTCTGTGCAGATGGCAATTGCCATTGATGGAAAAAATATATTGGTACGGTACCAAACTGCACACCCACTGAGGACATAAGTCATCCCGTCTGTTGCGCAAGAACGCTGTTACGTGTCAGATGTCTCCTGGAAATGGCAGGCTTCAGGCTGCAGGGAAGGTTGGGATTAATTTTGCTGAACCAGATGCAATGATACAAAATTAATGTATTCTTTTCACTGTGGTCGAGTGATACTAACCACAGCCATCTCCCAAGGATGAATTCTCAGCTCAGTGTTTAGAGAACATAATTAATCTTTTTTAAAAGAATTAAGACTTTTAATTTAAGTAGTGTTGAGCTGCACACCAGAAGTTGTAGTTCTGGGTGAGAACCCTGGGGTATAAGCAGTTTAGAGCCCTGTGGTGTATTGAACCACCAAAGACAGACATCCAGCACAATATGAACAAGGTAAGTTAGACAAGATGCGTGCTGCTGCTGCACACATAGAGTACTTGCCCTGTGCGTTTGTTTCATAGCTTATAAAGGTCTTGGAGCACTGACAAGTGTTTTACTTCTGTCCATCTGCTCAGAACATTTAAAAAAACCCCTAAAAACTAAAATTTTCATGGAAATGTTATGTGGAAATAACTCATCAGACAGAAACTCTAATCTAATGTTTGCTTAATACAAATAAACCCACTTTATTTATGCGGTGGCTTGGGTGACATTTGCCAGCATGGAACCCTTTCTGATGAATTTGGTGTTATTCTACTCCCCAGACAAGTCTTTTATTTATATTTCATGGCCATCAGAGTTGCTTCTCACAGCAATTGCATCTAAACTGTAGTCCAAGAATCCAAGACTTGTGAAATACAGAGCAGAAAACAGTCCTGTGCTTTAACAGTTGTTGAGTCTAATCTCGTCCTTGGTTTAAGTCAACAGGAGATAAACCTGCAAAGCAAGGGCACAAATGGATACTTAAAAGTTTCTTAGGTGATAAATGTGCTTTACTTTGATTTCAGAGGGAGCTCTGAGGCCAGAGCTTCCAAACCTCCTCATCTATGCTTCATTTCATTTACTCACTGATGGTCAGAGGACTATTTTGAGCTTCCAAGTCAGGGGAATAAGAGCTTTCACAGCTGAGCAGTAGAACATAAATTGCTCTAATAATCCCTGAAAATTTGTTCAGCAGACTTCCCTTTCCTTTCTGTAGCCTGATTCTCTTTTCTCATCTATCAGCAATTACAAGTTTCACCAAATTGTTTGGATGTTGAGGATTTTTCTTCACTTCCTTTCCAAAAGAACAGACTTAAATTTTGAAATAAGACTTGATCAGTTATTTATCTGGGTGCAGTTGTCTGCTTTGATTGCATATGTCAGCAGCCAACATAACACAGATTGCAACCTTTATGATGATGAACTTACCTCAACGATCGCATTTTTAAATGTCACAGTGGTGTCCTTTGATTTACTCAGCAGGATTGTTGTCACTTGCCATAGTTGCTCTTTCTGTCCTAGTGTCTCCATTACCCAGGCCCATGATAGACAATCTGCTTTGGCATGTGCCTTGCAAAAATGCTTCTTGTTTAGAAATCCCACTGCACGTGCAACGCTGCAGAGACCATCACGAGGGTGCTGCGTTTTGGATGATTTTACTGATGTAATGAATTAAGTTAGTTATTGTTTGTGTGTGTTCTTGCCTTGGTTTTGCTGGTGCTTAGTAGGAAGGTAGTGACAGGAGCATGATGTTACCCTCTCCTAGACAATAAACTCCTCACTGACCAAATGTTCCTGAAGAGAAGGATGGACACACCAGCAAAAAGCACTGCATGTGTCAGTCATAGGGAAATTCTTCCATGCTCCTAGAAAACAAGGCTTTCATCTTGGTGGGTTTCCCCTTCATGGTTAATAATGAGATTAACATTTTTTTCTCTTTCTTTAATTAAAATTCCACCTACTTACATGGGGGCCTGGTACTGAAGCACTACTGAAGTGAACGGATGGGCTCTTGCTGATGCCCACGGGATCTGATGGAGCCCGTCGGCAGAGCCAGCAGCAGGAGAGCGTCCGAGGTCAGACGTGCTTCTCAACATCTGGGGGACAGTGGTATCAGACACCCACCCAGGCTTCTGACTTGCTGATGGCTCTTAACTTTGTGCCTCTTCTCCTCCCCCCCCGACATATCCAGCCATCAAGGGCAACACTGGACTCTTCCAGCCCCTGAAGGAGTAGATGGGGAATAACGCTGTCTGTCTCCCTCCAGCTGGGCTGTGCAGCTGGAGTGGCTTGGAAGCCAGTGGAGTTTCTTTCCTTTTGTTTTAAGTTAGGGCTGGAATTTGAGAGAAGTGAAATACATCTCATTAAGTGTGAGATTAAAATGGTTTTTGAAAATATTAAAAGTATCTTTTGGTGTCTGATCTTTATTAAAAACGCTTTGTTTGAGCCCATGTTTTATTAAAAAATATTAGTGTTTGCAGTATCTTGGAAATGCACGCATACTTTTCATTTGAGGAATTGTATTCCTTTGCTTCCAAAATTTCCATGGATATGTTCATGCAGAAAGAGAGGCATCAAGGAAAGAGCACTTTCTCTTCCTAAAGTACAACCCTTAGCTAGGGTAAGGGTACTTCCCAGCTGCACACTGTTAGTAGGGGAACTAACAGAGACAGAAAGTGTTAGTCTGACAGCCATCCAAACAGGGTGTTTAGGTTTTTCTTTTAACCAAAATTGAAGGACTTTTCCTTTTTAGTGCCTTTGACGGGTATTTCTGCTGCTACGGTTCTTTGCTTATAAAGTTAAGGGGATTTGTTGTTGGTGTGGTTTGGGTTTTTCACCTGTAAACCAGCAGCAGAAATTGATACAAACATCATAGGGTTTTCCAGGCTAAAAGTAACTCAACATCATCCAGATTAAAATAGACCATTTAATTGTGTCCAGCTACTCCTGAAAGTGTTACTGCTTGGATTTTCTCTTTCCCTTCTCAACGTTAATTTTGAGCACCAAGGACTCTGTAAGTAGTGGAATTAAAGGAGCTTCTCCTCTTTTTCCTATCTCTCCTGGGTGTGGTACCTCATCATGGTGACTCCAGTTGCCTTCCCTGTTGGGTTCTCAATAAGTTTCTGTGTTTTGTTATTGCAGTGATAGAAGAAGTTATAGATGAGGTCACATGCCACAAGAATTGTGCTCATAGTTGGTCTACATGAGTGACTTTGAGTGGAGACTGGTTTCTCCATTATCTTCACTGCTTTTTTGCTTGTTGTGGGCAAGATACAGGCAAGTAAACAATAGCATCACGTTGTCAAGTGCTCTGTGGTTTTGAGCCCCTTATTGCCCAAGGGCTGAGATGGAGATGCCGAGGGCTGCTGCTTCCAGCCTCTTTCGCATCCTTCAGACTGTGACTGACGTTTTTGGAAACAAGCACCTTGGAAAATGGGAAGAAAGGTGCCTCAAGTTGGGTGCCTAAAAAAGGAAACCTCCCAGATGGTGACTGCAGTTGAAAATGTGATAGAGGGAAGCATAAAACTCACAGTTAAAGATCTAGGAAAGAGCTCCAGGCTTAATTGCCGTTGGCTTTTCCAGACCCATGCGAACCACATTTGTGTGTGTTTATCCATGTTCCTGGAAAGAAAACTGCCAGGGCTGAAAATATGGTCTCTCAGTTTTATTTTTTCTTCTGGACAATTCATTTAAAAACTAACAAACCTACAAAAACTTTAGCTACTCAGGTTTTTATGTTAATATCAGATCTTCTTTCTTCAAGGTTATTCTCTAAATGCCATTACTTGATACACTGGAAATCTGAAACAGTAAGAAAATCCCTGGGCAAATACTCAGCTCTCTTTCATATTTATCGAGCATCTTTGATTTTTTTAATCTTTTTTTTTAGCCTTTTAAGCCCTTTGGGTTCTTATTTGTAGAGGACAGTGCAAAGAACAGTCAATATTTATTCTAATCAACTGATAAATAACTGTGTGAGTCAGGGAAACTTAGTCAGAATACTCTTGTCACGGTCATTGCTGACGTCTGAGACAGTGACAAGTTTATTGCTCATTAGGTTTTTGCAGGAGTCTGTAATAAAAACCCTAAATATAGTGCGAGCCCCTAAGGTAGGGGCTGGGGGTGTGGTACCTGCAGAGAGAGTTTGCAGTCGTAGAAACAGAGGGAAGGGATCAGAGGTTCGCAGTTAAGCTTAACCCCCAGCACTTCCACTCAGCAGAAAAGAGTTCCTTATTTATAAACTCCTCTGCTTTTCAAGGACTGGGCTCATAATTAACATCCTCGCTTTTTAATTCTTCATTTAAGAGGTTCTCCCTCCTTTTTGTATGAGTTAGTCTCTGCATGGTCAAGCGAACAGAAAAGGTGACCTATTTTGTATTTTCACATAGTACACCCTTTGCAAGGGGAAGTTTGGGAAATATTAGCAGAGCTTTTCTTTTTAACTGGCTGAAGTTCTTCAACCAAGCTTTAACTTTTCCATTTCCACCTCCACAATCTCTTCCAGCCCTTTCCAGTTATCACCAACAGCCAGTACAGTACAGTCTGCTAGAGAAGCTCTCGCTATCTGAAAAGTCTCCTGCTCTGAAGCTGCTTTGATTTCAACCAGCTGAGCTTCTAGCCTTTGTAGACCAAATGTTGAAAAGCCAAACGAGGCTCTGAAAGTACAGAAAAATTAATTATAATGGAAGCTGTTCAGATGTGTATTGAGACAATATAATCCAGTGCTAGGAGCTGGAATGGCCTCATTAGAATAGACCCGTGTTTGAAATAAAGCTGCTAACAACTTTGGTGTGTAAGTTCAAGATGTATGCCAGATGGTGTATGTTTAGTGTTTCTCTTCTCTAACAATATTTATGGTCCATACATTGAAAAAAATAAATCTGTGGCTTTTTATTACAAAGCGGTCTGGTTAATATTTCTCTTTGTGGTATATTGCTCAGCTTCTAAATAGCTCGGTGTTTGGCAGAGGGAAATGCGAGCCTGTTATTAAAGAGTGGTTCTGGTCCGCTCAGATTGACGAGCAGCCGCTTGTAAAGACCTCACTGAAACACTCTCGTGATATTTTTTGGAAGTCTTTCCCTATCTGCAGAAGAGAAGAAAATTGTGATATGCAAAATGACATCTCAGTGCCTTCGTGAGAGGGAACAATTGTTCTGGTGGCCACACCTTCTCTGTCCTATTTATTACCTTTGTGTGTTCTTGATAAATGTAAACCTCGAGGTCTGGCGTGGGTTGTGTGGGGTGGTGTTTTGGTTTTAACAAACCTCTGTAGGGCTACTCAGTGCTGTTAACAGAGTTCCTATCTCACCTTGCCTCAGAGACCAGGGCCATGCAGATGGCATCTGGCACTCAGATCCAGTCTACTATCAGTTTCCATCCTGCTTGTGAATGATTTTGGAGACATCCACGTGCTCTAGCGCACCAGGGTTTGGCTGCTTCTGTTAGATTTGATTGCTACCACATGAAATGGTGAATGTCCTCAGAGTTGGTGCAGAAGGCATGGGTATGTCCTTCCACTGAAATGTTTGAGATCTTAGATCTGTCACCGTAACATGCCTCCATTTAGAGTGAATTGAGTTTAAATAAATTAAGAGCAGAGTTTCTTTACCAACAGAGAGTGAGTGATGTTCCTATCTGGGGAGAATTTGTAGTCATCATAGAATCCCAGAATGGTTTGGGTTGGGAGGGACCTTAAAGCTCACCCAGTGCCAACCCCCCTGCCATCAGCAGGGACACCTTCCACTAGACCAGGTTGCTCAAAGCCTCATCCAACCTGGCCGAGAACACTTCCAGGGAGGAGCAGCCACAGCTTCTCTGGGCAACCTGGGCCAGGGTCTCACCACCCTCACAGCCAAGAATTTGTTCCTAATCTCTAATCTAGTCAGATATGATATTATAGTCAGAGAAGTAAGTTGTGAAGGCTTTTGCCCAGATGGAGCTCAGTCAAGGGGAAGCATTGCTGTGGGGTTAAAATCGGTGGCATCCCAAGAGAGGCCATTGTGGGGTGGCAGGAGGCTGATGTGGAGAGGCTGTCTAGGGAGCTGGGGACAGCGGTTTGCGAGAGGGGAGCCTGTGGTATACGGAGAAAATCCTCCAGGGAAGCAGAGAAATGGAAATAGTTTTCAGTCTTGGTTTGGTCTCTTTATGCTTGAATTCTGAATGAAAACTTAATGATTTAAAGGGTTTGGCCTCAAACTTTTAGGGAATAATAGGCTGGAGCTGTTAGAAAAGCAAAACATATGTATTTCCTAATGTATGCCAGAGCTTCTCATCTGTGGTCCTTCGGAGGAAACCTTACTTTCTGCAGCAGAGGGGGAGACTGGTGCCGCTTGAGTCCCATTCCTCATCATGCGAGTGTGCTCATTGCTGCTTCCAGCTCTCAGCCCGAGGAACAACACTGAAATTTTATCCTAATGTATTATTAAGGAGTACAGAAACGTTCCTGGAAAATCACTCGCTGCCTATAAGATGTCATCTGACTTAATTCATCTGCTGAGGCATTTTCCTAAAGGTTAATGAATACACTCGCTCTCAAAGACGGGTTTGGCAGTGGATTCAAAACTGCTGAGAGGTGGCAAGAAGGAGTAGGGATTGACTGGTTCTCCAGAGGTGACAAGAAGGAAGTGGATCTGACAACCTCTCCAATGTTGCTGTTGCATCAGCTCTCCGACGTGATCACGGGGACCATGGTTGCAAGCTATGGCTAAATCAAGGTATTAGAGCACAGCAGGTGCTTTCTCTTTCTAGGTCTCCTTCGGCTACCCTGGAGTCCTTTTGCCAGCCTTTTTGCTATTCATTCCCCATCATTATGCAGCTTCTATCATTTTCCTATCCAAATATTTGGCTAATTATATTATCTCAGTGGTAGTGCCTAAGTCAAAGCCGTATGCTCTCCCTTTTCATAGTTGTAGAATAACAGCAAGAGAAACCAACTCCCCCATCCAGAAGCTGATTAGTGGGGACTGAGTCATCAGGGGTAAAATAAGAGGATGTGTTCTCTTTGGTTTCCTGGAAATATATCTTTTTTTCTTGGCATCCAGCAGGCTTTGTACTCAGTGCATATTATATTTCTAGGCATCTCTCTCCTTCCCTCCTGAGGGAACTGCTCATGACGTTTCTTTTTGCCACATTTTTTTGGACTTGTGTGAGGAGGAAGAAGGAAAGACTGCAATATAAAGAGGTTTTTTCCAGAGAAAGGTACTAACACGCACATCTGGTTTATTATGGTACTGTTTAGAAGGAGGAAATCAGGGGGCGTGGGGTGAGGTTTTGTTTGTGTTGCTTTTTCCTTTGGCTTCTCCTACCACACGCAGGCTCAGCCCCTGCCACTTGAATTGACCAGACGCCTTCAGATTGTCCTTGGGCTGCTGATGCGGTGGGAGTTGAGCAGCTGCACTGCTGGCTACTGCAGCAGGGGAAAGCCTGGGACCTTTTTTGCCCCTGAATTGCTGTGGAGGGAAGTCTAAGGGCATGGTTTCCCCATGTTCCAATGTGGTATCAGGGTGCAAAATTAATGAGATATTGGGATATGTCTAATTTCTGCTGGTTGGCAGGAAATTCATTGAGACTGGGGCTTCTTCTTGAGGCAGTGTGTGACCTGTGGAGTTGGTGTCAGGATCCATCATCCATGCTGCACTTGTCAAGCCCAAAGAAGCACCAGGGAGGGGAGGGTGTCCAGGTGACCCTGAACTGAATAGACTTCTTCCCTTACCAGCACATCCCTTGCCTGACCTGAGGCACTAACATGGGCGTGCTCTTCTGAGGGAGACCTGTTCCTCTCCAGCTGCTGCAGAGGTTTGTAGGTATTTGGTGGCTTATAAGGCCATAGAGATATGCCCTGTGACTTTTCTATTAAAAAGGACATTTTATAAACTCTTAGGTCTGTTGGGGCCATGCTGGTTGCCCATGAGGTACGCTGAGGCAGGTGGCACTGCCTTCCAGTCCAGAAGCCTGACCTTCCCTTGGGAAGAGGACTTTTCTCCTTTATCCCTCTGTAATGCTGAGTATTTTGTTGGTGTTTGTTGTCTAATACCACTGGCTTGTATTTAAAGGTCAGGCTTTATGAAAAGCCACTGGACACGTGTTAGGTTTCATGGTGTGGTGTTCAAATAAGGAGGGTCTGGTCTAGAGGCTTCTATATGGACTTAAGCATAGGTCTTGCTTTTCCCAGTAGTTACCATGTTATAGGATCATGGAATGGTCTGGGTTGGAAGGGACCTTAAAGCTCATCCAGTCCCAACCCCCCTGCCAGCAGCAGGGACACCTTCCACTAGACCAGGTTGCTCAAAGCCTCATCCAACCTGGCCTTGAACACTTCCAGGGAGGAACAGCCACAGCTTCTCTGGCCAACCTGGGCCAGTGTCTCACCACCCTCACAGCAAAGAATTTTGTGATAATCCCTCATCCAAATCTACCCTTGTTCCAAAAGACACTGCTCCTTATGCTTAAAGCACTGCAGATTCCTCACCCCTTTCTTTAAGCAACAGGCGCGCTATCGCTTCCCCAGCTCCATAACTCTTTGTTAAGAGGTGTGTGCAGTGACCTTCCTCTCTATTTCTGGGTGAGCATCAGACCTCACAGCTTACAGTGCTGGTGGTGGTTTGCTTGGAGACCTCTGGTATGCTCTACCTCTAGTGCACACAATTAAGCAGAAGTTCTCCCAAGTTGGAAGTCCCAAGCAGCAAAGAACCCTTCTTGCCTAATGAATCCTGGAGACGAATCCGGCCAGAAAATTTCTTTTATGTCTCCTTGAGCTGTAAATTGAAGTTTGATGACTTCAAGACCTTTGTATAGATGTACATTTCCATTTGTGAATCATGACATCATGGTCATGAGACTGTGCAGTCTCAGCTGGGCTTCGCACACAGGGGCTGTATTTGGTTGTACAGATGTTCTCAGCAAACAGTTGTATCAGAGCTATCTTGTAAGAACATTTGTTGTAATTTGTCTATCTGGGTGCTGGGGTTTTTTTGCTTTGGTTTTTTTTTTTTTTTTGCTTCCCAGCAAGATAAAAGAAAAGCTGATTTGATGTAGAAAAGGAATGTTGGTCCTAAACCAATTGTTTATTATTTTCTGCAGTCCAGTATGAGAGAGAAAAATGCGTTGGGTTAACAGCAGTTGACTGATCTGCAGTTTGTTTTTCTTCAGCATCCTCAAAGTCTCTGAACTTTGATGTTGTTCTTCTTGTTGCCAAAAAAAAAAAAAAAAAGGGATAACACCTGTCTTGTAGAATTAAGCTTTTTGGCTCTTTGGGTGAAAGGAGGAAGAAGAACAGGACATTTTTGTTTACAGATAACATTTTGTTGCTCTTATGCTTTATCACTACTACTGAGTGAAGTATGAAGTATCTTGAAAGAGTGTAAGGGGTTTGCTGCAGCAGTAAACATATCTAAATAAAAATAAGGGAAAAAATCAGCTGTGTGTGCAGATTTCATGGCTGTTCTTTAAAATTGCTATTTCAAATTTATTTTCTGTTTGTCATCTGTTTTTAGGGTGACTGCTTTGAGAATAGATGTGTAAGTCCACGAGGTTTGTGCTAAGCCATTTTGAAGAAGGCAACTTAGGGAAACAATTTGCAGCTGAAAATTGTAAGAAAGGTACATAGCAGATGTACTTACAACCAACTACTTTATAAGGAGAATTATTTGACTCTCTATTAATACATTTTTCCAGATTAATAGTGTTAGGAGCTCAGGAAAGATGCTTAGCTTTTGTATATGGGTGTAATTTTGTTGCTCAGCGTATATTAAGTGCCTAATTCCGCTCTTCTGAAGTTATTGGGATCATGGCTGTATATAAGATTAAGTGCAGCTATGAAGCTGTTGTATGTATATTTAAATATGTGTCTGATGAGACTCTTGGAAGTTAATTTTACCCCTGCAATTTGGCATGGGACAGTGGGTTGTACTCAATATCATAATTCACACATCGCCATAAAAGACTCAAAATGACACGCTACTGTCTGTAGACCTTACGGGTGCTCACGTTTACCATTTTCTTTTGCTGGGTGCTAAGTCATGACAAGCTCAAACAAGCACGTAGCATATAGTATCAGTTCAGTTTAGTCTGTAAACAACATTAGCAGAGCTGGAAAAGATTGTTTTCTTGAGTGGCAGTTTTGCTTGTGATTCTCAAATGGACATAGTGGCTTTTGTAGCCTAGGAGGCCTTTTACGTGATGACATCTCTATAGCTCAGACTTTGAGAAAGGATGGAAACAACCTTTGAAGATCTTTGTGTGTGTGTGTGTGTGCATCCAGATTTTAAAAATATTTTAATATTAAAGCCAATTCTCCTTCGTCTGTGTTTGTATTGTTTACAAAGAAATAAGATCATCATAAATTTCTGACAAAGGAGTTTTCTGAGGGAAACCGCCTACAGCTGAAATAAAAGCAGATCTTCAACCTTAAAATTGTCACTAGTGTGCCTGGAATCCAAAGGAGGTGCAGATCTCGTTCTGGGCAGATTCTGCTATTTAGGATAATTGTGTTGATAGCAGCAGTCTCATTGATTTGCAATTTTAATAGAATCTTCAAGTGTCTTTAACAATCTTTAATGATAAAAACGTGCAACAGCTGGAAGTGCATCATAGGTCCTTTTTAACTTACAGGGTCCCAAAGCACAAAGTGTAGTTGGAAAGGACAAAGAGGCACGCTCTGTCCTCGTACTACAAGATCTTACCCTTTTGTTATCCCTGGTTTTATGGTTTTTTCTTGCCTCTTTATTAAATCCATCCGGGTTTAATATAAATCATATTAATATAAAAGTCCTATCCAGTCTAGGAAACCAAACATACTGGGAAGCCTGGTGTATTCATTATCACTTTCAGTGCCTTCCAAAAAGTTATTTGATAGTGAGTAGGGGGAAAAAAAGGAGAAAGGATTTTTATTATCCTGTATTTTTCATTAAGTTTAGGCAGAAGAGATTTCAGCTGAATGTCTAACATACAGGATAGAGGAGAATACTGTGAAGGTCCTCTGGGTACTGCAGAGTGAAGTGAAGTGAAAGGCAGGAGAGTGGTAGAGGCAACTTCTGGTTTTCCTTGCAAATGAAAGGTCCTGTTTACCAACTTGGAGATGCTTTGGAAAAGTAAATGATTGCCTGTTCATCAGTTCTAGGGACATTTTGGGAGCTTTTCAATAGACTATGTAATTTACTGTCTACAAGTCATTTTTCCATGCCAACAGGATGTGAACTTTCTTTTCAAATAGATACTTTAAACAGTGCCAGAAATGTACTTTTTTGTGTAGTAATATGAGTGATGGGAAGGAGCCTGTGTTTCTGGTTTTGAAGGTAATGATTGCAGCCCTGCTAGAAGTACTCTATCTGGGAACACTGTCTCTGCCCAAACTGTGGAATTTCAGGCAGATTTTCCAGCAAGTTATGGTTTGATCATCTCAGTTGGATACTAGGCAGTGTCCTAGGATGCTGTGTCCTCTTCCAGAAGCAGAGATCTGCCAGAACCCTGGTTCAGGCAGGTCAAACCCGCAGAGCCTGGGAGAGGGTGCTCAGCTGGCAAGTCTGGAAAGGTCCTCTCTTCCTAGTCTAACAGGAGCCTGTTGACCTTCAGGCTGCAGTTTGAGCCTGTCTAGGAGCAGATTGGATGCTATGAGAGACTTGAGTGTCACGATGGGGGCACGGTTTTGAATCATTCAGCTTGTTATTCATTTTCCAAATCTTTGATGCTGTTCTTGTATAGCTGATGATACACACTAAGCAATGACCATAAACAGGTGACAGCAATGGTTGTTTGACAATCAGACTGACAGCTTTACAGGAGTGCTTTTCAGTTGTTAGGCACTGAACCCTCAGGGACAGAAGGCAACATACCATATTTGCTCACATAATGGTTGCCAGCTTATACTGTCCAGCAGGTGAGCTGTCCTTCAAGACCAGGAGAAAGGGATACATTTGGATTTATCTTGATTTATTCATCTTGAGATGCCTGCAATGGCTGCTTCCTTGGGATTGGGGAGGGGGGAAGAGGAAAGGATCAGAGGAGTTGCAGCCATGGTGTGAAGAGGTGCAGTGGTCCCAAGGTATCTCCTCCCAAGCCCCATGCAGAAGTGTGTCTCCTTCCAGCTCATCTCAGCCCTGGGGTATGTCCCTGGCTCTGTAGGTGACCCAAACAGGCCACGTCCTTTTGTTGAGCAGTTTGACTGAATTCCCAATAGCTGTGTGGAGGATCGCTCCAGCAGCTCTACTTTAAAGACATTTGGGATCCTATAGCCCAAGCTTTTTGATGCAGACCATGTTTGTATTTTTTGTTTAGATACCTCATTACAGGGGTTCTGGTTTTTATTTGTGCTATTCTGAGGACACCAAAATGAAAAGCTGGAAGTATAAACACATCTGGAACTGAGATTCCTTAGAGTCCTTGAGTCAACCTGTTAGAAAACAGAAGAAACAAAATCTTATCTTGACTGAGGACTTAGAAGATTTAGAGCCTGCAGTGCAACCCCTCGATGTTTTTCTGGTATCTGAGCATTTTCAGTTAATTTCATTTGTATTTTAATTTCTTACACAGTAGCAAGTATTCAGCACTTCATTCTCCTAGGCAGAGAATAAAATCAGATGCTTGACTTCAGTATTGAAACCCAATTTCTGTCCCATTCATCATCTGAAAGATAATTTGAGCTCAGCCACAAACATTTTGCATCTACATTGACTTTTTACAAAGACAGACAACACAATTACCCACAATCAATTCTTCTTATTAAGGCAGAGGAGAGGGCAAGTTCATTTCTCACTAGTGTAATTCTGAGGTTTTCTGTTAACAATTAAAGGAGCCAGGAGGAAAGCACAGGAATGTTTACCTTAGAAAATAAAACTTTTATCACCTTAGTGGGAAATTGAACTTTGATTCATGAGAGAGAGAGGAGAACATTCATGTAGATGTTTGCTTCTTTGGAAGTCATTCAGGTCTGTGTTGGGTTTTCTTTTCTGTGGGCTAATTAAATGCAGTCTTCTAATAACACACTGAACAATGATTTCTCTCTAATGAGGTGAAACACTATAGGATGGTCTCTCAGTCATCTCAAAGTCTGTTGCCATTGGAAATGATCATTGCAAATACTAAGGGAAGAGGTCCTCTTGGGCTGATCCCTGCTCTGTTAGCCCTCCTGAGCAAGCCACAGCCAAAACCTTGCTCGTTTTAACCACTGCTCACAGGTGGGATGTCAGCAGGCTTGGTCAGGGACACAAAGCAGTATCAGGAGGAGCAGAAACATCTTTCTAGCCTGGTTCTCTGTCTCTTTCTGCCACCTGAAAAGACATTATTGTTTAATGCTCTGCCCAGCAGTGTCCAAACAATATTTTTTTTGTACCAAATGGATCTTGGCCAGGATTTAGAAAACAACTAAGAAACTGTGAACAACCATATCCAGCAGCTTGAGGCCATAGGAAATGGCCTCAGGCTGTGCCAGGGGAGGTTTAGATTGGATATGAGGAAGAATTTCTTCACCAGAAGGGTGGTCAAGCGTTGGAACAGGCTGCCCAGGGAGGTGATGGAGTCACCTTCCCTGGTGGGATTTAAAAGACGGGCAGACAAAGTGCTCAGGGACATGGGTTAGAGGTGGAATTGGTAGTGTTGGGTTCATGGTTGGACTCGATGAGCTTGAAGGTCTTTTCCAACCGCTACAATTCTGTGATTCTATTTTATGATTCTATATAGCAAAAACAGTTTGTGTAGGAGAGAGGGGACAGGGACAGGAGCAGATACGGCCTTGCATTGAAAGCTTTGGCTATAAAGACACAACTGTGAAAAATTAGTTTATTCCTGTGTGCCTGAATAGTGCAGATCAGCTGGAAGAAATAAAAAGGTGGAAGGTAGGCCTGTTCCACCAGCGATATAAGTCCATTCTGGTGGAAGAATCTCTTCTCTGCCATCAGTGTCCTACGTGTGGGGAGGGTTGGGGTGGTGTTTTTCTGAAACATCTGGTTTATTCAAGGCAAGGGAAGATCTCATTGTTTACACAGAGTGGTTCATATTGCGAACACAGACACTTTAAAATAGCAGCTCTCTCTTTTGGTATGTTGTTCATGGAAAGGCTTGCTTTCTGGCTTGAAATAAAAGGGAAAACTGTGAGCAGCAGCTAATTATTGAAAGAATATTAATAGAGGAATGACAGCATGGACCACACTCCCTGCTAGGCTAGGTTGCTAAACTGAAAAAATGGAGCTGAATCTCTTTATTTGAAGTGCATTATCATTGCTAGTGAGTCACGGACTCCTATAGAGTTAAAACAGTACAAATCCTGTTATTTCAGGTGGTTGTGTAAACTGCATAGTTTCTGTGCAATTCTGCTACTCCTGCTAAACACGAGGCAGAGAGGAGAACGGGAATAACCACCCCTTGTACTCAAACCTTCCCCAATGAAATCCTCCTTTTCTTTGAGGAGAGCTTGCACGAGTGGTTTTGTTAGGGAAAAAAAAAAGCTACAAAATAAAGTCACCTTTTTCCCCCCTTGTGCCCACTGGCCTGATCTGTGAGACCCTGAAGCAAGTCAGCGACAGGCAGGATGGACTGTTTGGGAGCTAATAAAAATATTTAAAGGCTGAATAAATATACAGAGCACACATAAACCCGGCCTGGTAACTAGATCCTGACTTTCTGTTCACTCCACTAAAGGCTGAAAATGAGCATTTGCCTGCAATAGAGAAAGGAGAAGAGGTGGAGACAGCTTGCTGTCCCCTTCCCTGCAGTACCCTCCCATAGGAATTAAAATGCTCTCACCAGGTCCCTGTCACAGCTTCGACTGCCACCAAGTTCCCATCCCGAGTGGCTGTGGGTGGCTGTGTTTGGTTTCAGTGAAAAGCCGGGCTCTGCAAGGTCTGACAGGGGCAGTCCCTGCTGCAGGTGCTCCAGGGTGGTGTGCCCTTCACCTTTCATGGGTCAGGAAGAATTTGCATGTTTAAAGGTATTTTCATTAGTATGACACGTGGCATTGCAGATGTTTTCATGTGCTGGCGCCAATAGTGAACTCTGAACATTTGCTAAAAAGAAAGGAAAAGTTGCTAAAAATTTGTAAATTTTTAGGAGCAAAAATTCCCCCCAAAATTCCAAGAACAGATTTCTCAGGTTCAATAACTTTTCATCCATGAAATGGATGAAAGCAGAAAGGATGGGTAAGCAGGCAGGCTTATGCCAATGCTGAGAAGGGAAAAAAAAAGATTAATCTTGCCACAGGTCACGCAGAGCCCTTTCTGTGTGCAGAGGTGGGCTCAGCTCTGTGTCTGTGAGGGAAAAACCAGCAAGTGATCTCAGATCCCTTTAAAAAGGGAGGTGGGGCAGCATGCACGCATCACCTATTGGTTCATAGCTGTTCTCTTCTTCACAAGTAGTAAGCTGCAAAGCAAGAAGGGACAGGTATGAGAAGAAATAATGGGGAGCTCTTGCTTTTTCCCAGATGAGTCAGTCCTCCTGAGAGTGTTCCCTTTGCCGTTTGTGCAGATGATCCAGAAAAAGCACGGAGATTTAAAGCAATGCTCTCAAGTTCACATCTGGATCAACCGTACTTTGAAATCCACTTCACTCTACCCTCTCATGTTCCCTAGTGCAGTTTTTGCATTGCAAAAAAAGCTTAAGTTCCTTTTTCTTTTTTTTTTTTTTCTTTTTTTAAGGCAGTGTTGGAATTGAGCCATAAAATGTGGTTCTGGATTGTCTTGGTTTTGCCAGGATAGAGTGAATTAATGGCTAGGATAGCCATGTTTCAGTTTCAGTGTAGGATTTGTTGTAAGAAGACTGTTGATAAGGTACTGATGTTTTTAGTTGTTGCTGGATGTCCAAGGTCATTGTGTTTTGCCAGTTTGCAAGTGCAAAGGACAGGGAGGGGAGAAGTGTAGTAATTAGCAAACCCAGAACTGGCATTTGGCTCTGCCAATGAGATAGTCCATATCACACCATGACAGTACATTAGCCAGGGGTGACTGGAAACTGGGGGGATTCTCTCGGGGATCGCTCAGGCTCTCGCTCTTCCAGGATTGCAGTTTGGGTTTGGGGACGGTCTCTGCTCTGGGATCACTGGCTGGGACAGGCTGGGCATCGGTCGGGGGGTGGTGAATGATTGCACTGTGCATCACTCATTTGTGTATTCTGTTATTACTGTTGTTAGCATTATAATTTTATTTTAATTAGTAAATAGTTTTTTCTCAACCCGTGAGTCTCCTTGCCCTTTTCCTTCTAATTCTCTCCCCTGCTCCCTGGAGGGGGTGAGAGTGAGAGAGCAACTGTGGCTGCAAACCAAGAGGGTGAAAGCACCCCATGGATACTCACTGCTTTGCGTGTTTTAGGCTATGTCCAGAAACCCTGTGACCAGGAACGCTTGAGCATCCGTAGGGAAAACCCCTCCGATGGCAAAGGCTGGGCTGAGTCGCTGGTAGGTTGAACAGGGCAGTTTCCCAGGGCAGGCAATTCAGGGAGATGTGTTTGCATCTGCATTTATTGTTCCTGTTACTTACCACGTGCTGTGGGCTGTGTTCTGCCCCACGCCTTTATCTCCACAAGTCAGAGGATGGGGTTAAGTGAGGGCAGACTTTGGTTTAATAACCCCAAGCACGTGGCCTGTGGCACTGCCCTCGTGCTGTCATTCAGAGGGAGCATTAGAGAAATTGTTTTATATAGATCATTTTGCAAAGTATTTCAGCTGGTGTTCTTGTAGCACTGGAAACTAGAAAGGGAACTGTACCATACTCCACAGGAAAATTCACATTATACCCAGTGTAACATCAGCTATACATGCATACATTGGAGCCCCTTTGACAATTAACAGCCTTGATCAGCTATGCAAATCAGCCCCTCATGCTATCATTTGCTTTTTTTCTGAGGGAGAACAGAGATGGGTGGTGAATCTTTGCAAGAACCCTGTAGGATTTCTACTCTGTTACTCTTTCCTTGCCCTGCTGGTACCACCCTGGAGACAAGGGACATCAAGGTGATGGAGATGGTGGAGGTGTTGGTGTCCCAGGGACACCTAAATGGCTGTAGCATGTATTTTAGAGAGGCCTGAAGAACCTTGCACTGACTTCAGGCTTCCTCAGGCTGTGGCACAAGTGGACCAAAGTGACCTATGTTTCTTCATAGTAAAACAACTCGTCACGCCAAATCCTATGAGTAATTCCCTCTTGGCCTCGCGTCGGCTGCCCGCAAGCTGTGCGTGAAGGGCACCAGCAGCAAGAAGATCTTGGGTAATACCTGGCACACAGCTCCCTTGGCCCTTGTTGGGTGTAATTCTGATTTGTAATGAGACACAACGTGTTTATTGAGGACGGGTTTTGTCCCATCAGATCCCCAGTGCCGCCCTGGGTAGCAGCCAGGAACGGGCGAGCAGGAGTGTGCCTGTGGGCAGGAAAGCCAACGCCATCCTCTGCCTCAGCTGGTTTTGTGACCCTGCTTTCTTCTCATCCCCCAAAATGTAAAAAGCAGGCTTGAGCAGTGTCCGGTGACAAATCCATCCCTTGTGTGGGTGCCTGGACGTTCCTCTTGCCTGTAATGTTTTGCTGCTTGTGGATTGGAAAAAACATGTTTTGTTCTCAAAAAGGTATTGTTGGGCACTTTTTTTTTTGCCAGATAGCACTAAATGTTCTTTATGCTATTTTAACACAGACCTGGGCCAGAGCTCGCGCGTGCTGGTGAGCAGCTGATGGCCCCTACTCCGGCTGTTCGCTGCCCCTTCCCCTTCTCTCCTTCCAGATCCTGTGTACATAACTCAGTGTGTGAATTTTACTGTTATTATTTTTGATTTGGCGCCTCTGGGGAACGCGTGGTGCTGCACCAGAACGCTGGCTTCTCTGCTGAGCCGGTGTGTGGCTTGGGGTGGCAGGGCAAGAGCTCTGCAGCCCGCGGAAACCTTGACTTCAGCCACGGGCAAGTGGCTTCACACGCTCGGGCAAGATTTGTCTTGCTCTGTCATGCTCACCTGGCCTTTTGTCACAGCGGCTGAGGCCCAGTCCTGCCTGTCAGGAGCCTGACTACACCATGATCCACAGTTTGGCAAGGACAGCTCTCTGCACCCTGAAGCACCTGAGAAACCACCCAACGTGGCCTTTTGGGGCTGGAAAACTGGAAATTCAGTGGAGTGGAGTGTGCCAGCAGTAAAATACATCCTGAAACGTGGCTGTCCAACAACAACAGGCTGGCAGCCTGCCCACCAGTACAGGTTGGGGATTGACCTGCTGGAAAGCAGCCTTGCAGAGAAGGACCTGGGAGTACTGGTGGATGACCAGTTGACCATGAGCCAACAATGTACCCTTGTGGCCAGGAAGGCCAGTGGTCTCCTGGGGGCATTTTTTTCCTGGTGTTTATTTGTGATAGGGTTTATTTACTTTTATTCAGCTCAGAGAACTAAATAATCTACTTTTTTTTTTGGTTGGTTGGTTGATCTGTTCATGAGGGAGTTTTTACTCATGGCTCTTGGAAATTGGCACTTCACTAATGCCTAGCACTTTGTAAAATCAGATATTGGCCAGGATCGTTATTAGTGGTCACAGAGGAGATTAAACACCTCCTGAAAGTGGATAAATACACATAGACATTTTAATAAAGCGATAAGGCACAAGGCCCCACTCATTAACAAACAGTCACTCCACTGTTAGTTATTAAATTTACTCTGAGTGTGTCACAGCCCTGATTTTCAGCTTGCAAATGGTTTTGGATGGCGTAGATAACAAGGCAAAAGGATTTTGCTTTTGAGGGTTTCTGGATGATGATGGCAAGCGGTGGGAAAGGAAATGGCATTGGCTCTGAGATGGGTACAGGGATGCAGGAGCGATGCAGGAGCAATGCCATCGCACATTAAGGTTGTAACTTCTTCACTCCTGGGCCTTGCTTTTCTAAAATGAGACCTTTCTTCCTTTGGCCTTTTTGCTATACTGAGAGAGGTTGGGGGAGAACAACCTTCTAGGTGACTGCTTTCTGGCTGCTTGCTTGGAAGAAAGCAGACTGCAGGGGGTAGGTGTTTAAAAGAAAAGAAAAAGCTGAATCTTGATGGTCAAATGCCAAGTGAAGAGGTGAAATCAAGAAGAGCCCAGGATGAAGAAACATGTAGAGAAAGCCTTGGAGGTGTTAACAGACTGATGGTGACTGATCTCAAGGGGAACCGCCCTGCTGTTGATGACAGGAACATTTGTCTTTGCAGACTTTTGGCTTTTCAATGCTGTGTCCTAGTTTAGGTGGTAGGGAGTGCATCCCAAAATAAATGCTGAAACAAGATTTGCAAGATTGTCCTTTCTCCCTCTTGCTTTTGAGTTGTTGATGCTCATTTGGCCTTCAGAGCACCATGTGTTAGGGCAGAGTTCATTATCCTTTCTGATGTGCTGCTTTCCTCACACAGCCCTGCCCAGCTTTGAGTGGTACCCCAGTACATGGTAAACGATGGGCTAGGTTACATTATGGGTGGTTTTAGCAGGTTTTTGACTCATTTGAGCATCCATCTTAAGGAGGAAAGCCAAGATGAGAAAGAACATTCTGCTCATGTGGTTCATTTAAACCTGGGTGCTTATTTCTGGAACAGGGAGTGGAAGGCACTGGGGCAAGGCACGGATGCTGGGACAGGCAGCTGGCCACACTCCTCTCCATCCCCTACTCGCTTGTGTACCATGGATGCACGTCCTGGTAATTGCATAAGCAGCCCTGTGTGATATCCCCCCTTTCTCCCAGCACTTCAACCAGAGTCCTGAGAGCTCTGCAAAAATAGGAAGGATGTGATTTTGATGGTGAAGACAGATGCTCTCACTTTCATCCAGGAGAGAACAGACTCCCAGATGCCTTCGGTGGGGATAAGAGTGGTCACACAGGCTGTGGAGCGCAGGAAGATACAACTGCCAAAGAAGTTGTTTTGACTGCAACAGAGAAAATAAAATGTGAAAGCCATTAAGGAAATATGAGGGGGAATTCAGGGCTGCTGCCCTCTTAGAGGATAACTTCTGACTGCAAGGACCATTTAATCAAAACTCCAGACTGACCAATTATCTAAGTTATGAAAGTTATTCTCCTTTTTGCTGTAGCTTCACCTCTACAACTTATGACCACACTTGTCTTGAATTTAAGAAGTTTTTATAATGCTTCATGGCAATGAGACTAAGACAAATTTTTCTTCATGTTCGTAACTTGAAAAGTATGATGAATTTGTATTTAATTAACTGGATTGTCTTTAAACTGTTTTGACTCGGTGCTGTCCACGTGAGAGATGGAAATCTGGAATAATTTTGCCCCTGTCAGTGGCTTTGCTTCTGTTTTGACATGGATGTAACTGAGAGCAAAATCTGATCATCCCTGAGAAAGCCATCTGAAAGCTAGTTCAAAAGGAAGGCTGGCAGCTCAGTAGGTTATGGAGGGTATTATAAATGGTCTGTCATGCAAATCTCACAAATTTGTTTTATTAAGAGATAGGGCAGGGTTATTTCATTTAATTTAATTGAATTTGGTTTGGGTTTTCAGAAAGCACAAAAAGAAAAGCTTCAATTCTGGTAAGTCTGGGGCATGTGGTCCATGTTATACACATGTATGAACTTTCCTCCTCCCTCCGGGGAGAGAATGTCTTCAAATGTGCATTTGTCCACATTCCCCTCCTACCATGGCTTGATCCTACAGATAAATCACTGCTCACTGTTTGCGTTATCACAGCAGAAAAGTTTGTGAAATGTCAGATTTGGCAGCGTGGTTTCACAAGCATCCTCAAATAGGACAGCGCTGTCTGGGGGAAGTGCAGTGTTTTATTACAGGTTGGTCCCTGGGTTTAGATGTCTGCAGTATCTGCTGAAACACCTCCACCCCCTGGGAAAGGTGGAATTAAGATTGATCTACCAGCATTTATGGTGTCATCTTGAAATTCTCTTTTATATTTGTTTATTTCAGCCATAGCCTGGGCTACTTTTGGCACCCTTAGTGTAAAAGTTAGATTTGCCTCCTTTAATCTCTGGTGATGTTTAGACACAAGGAGAAGAGGGTATTAACCATGTGTGAGCACCGTGTCTCAGAGCAGTAAGGCTTTATGTTACCTGAGGGTCTGTCCTGGGGACATGGCAAAGGGGACAAAAGCCATCACCCCTGTTGTTAGAGCAAGCAGAGGAGTCAACAAGAGGTTAGTGAAGGATGCAGAAGTTGTTGGTAGGATGCAGCATCCGTTGCACTCCAGGAATGTTTCATTGCTGGCTGCTCAGAAACAGCCACAGGAGAGGAAAAAAAAATCCAAAATTGGTCAGTAGCGTCGTGGTGAATTTTACAATGTTTTCGTCAAGCAGTCTTGAAAACAGAGTTGATTTTCTCCCTGAAATGTGGAAGTGGATGACATACCACCATGCAAGTAATACTTTTTAAGAAAGCCAATAACAAGCAGAAAATTGTGGTTCTGATCTTACACTTTTCTCCCTCTAATTTGCAACCTGCAATAATGAACAAACTACTGCGAGTGGAAATGGAGCCTGACTGCTCCCCCTGACCTCTCTGACCTTGCCTGAGACAACATTTGCATTTGCCTTACTGAATAAGTTGTGTTTTTCTGATAAATATTTGATTTGTTTGGGGGAAAAAAAAACCCCAACCTCCCATCAGGTTAATTGTGGTTAATAGTTAGCCAAACAGTGGCAGGTAAGTCAACAGAGCTTTACAAACAAGGTGTACGGGAGGCAGCACTGAGAATTGTCAGAGGCATTGCAGACAGGTCATTTGTCAGGTCCAGCTCAAAGAGCCTCAGTGACACAGATACGACTGTCTGGGCTGTTTGGTGTTTTGTTTTGTTTTAAATCATATTTGCCCTTTAAAAGTTAACTTGGATTTAAAAGGCCAGCCTTCGTTATTTCATTGTAGTGGGTGTGAATGCCAGAAATTTGCATTGATTAAGAAGGAAATGAATCAGAGGTTAACTCCAGATTGGGTTTTGCCACCATGAAATGTGTTACACGGTAACTGGAGACATGCAGGATGTTTAAGTGGACAGTAAAAGGTGCATGGCCAGGAGAGTATCTGTAGGAAAGTAATTCTTGATGGAATTTCACAAGCTGAAATCTTCACTGAGAGAAACATATCATCTCCAGTTGTCCCATCTCTCCCCTGTCACTGCATACTCAGGTCAAGCTCCTATTATGTATAGTTTAGAAGGAGTAATAAATACTTTACTTAAAAAGCAAGCAATTTAATCTGTCATCAGGCAGACATGATTCTACGTGCCTATGCAATAAATGAGGTCCCCATGTTCTAAAAAAATGAAGAACACCACCAGGTAAAGGACCTTTATTCTGTCTTTGGGACCTCACTCAGCTTCAGAAGATGAGGAAAATCAAAGTTAAGAAGCAAAACAGTAAAAGCTTTAGTTGTGTTAGCAACAATCAGCCCGAGCAGGTTGTCTGTCTTGTTGCAATGATTGGGTTTCTGCTTTTGTTTTGTTTTAGAGAGATAATTGCTTACTTGGACTTCAGTAACCCAGGTAAAATAATGAAAAGGTGGAAGTTGCTGCGTGTCTTGAAGGAGGTGAAGTTTAGTAGAAGAGTAGCAATTTGGATTAGGAGCTGCTTAAAGAGGACACAACAGATTGTATCAGAAAATATCTGAAGACAGATGTCTACTGACTATCCTTAAGAATAGTTCTTGGGACATGGCTAATTAAATATTTTCATTAAGGATCTTGGACCTAACTTTGTCCAAGTGACATTTCACAATGGACGATAAGAGATACTGAGAGGGAAGAGGAAGGTCTGGGTGACATCAAAGTAGAAGTGGAGGATGCTAAGAAATGGACTAGAAGTTAAAGTAGTGCAGAACCCAGAAGTACATCCTGAGGCTGCTTTAAGCTGGAAGAACAGTGCAGCCCTTGTGCAAAAAAATAAATAAATAAATTTAAAGATAATTAGTAGACACTGTGCAGAGGGTCCCAGTAGGGATAAAGCATTAATACCATTTACAATACACTTCCGAGTCCTCTCCAGGAATACTGTGTACAGTTCTGGTCCCCAGCTTAATGGAAGATGGATATTAATGGGAAGAGATGCACTGAAAGGAAAATTAGGGAAAATACACTGAGCTAAAATAGAAATAGATTGGGCTAAAGAAGTCTGGCTAGTTGAATAAATTGAATTAATGTGGGACTTGGTATATGCATTGGAAAAAATATCAGACTGGGAAACAAACTAGCAGCCAAAACCGTAAAGAACAATGCTGGTGCAATGTCTGCAAAGGTATGTATGAAAGGTAAAGCCTGACCATTTAGAAGCAAATTTAATAAATGTTGGAGGGATGAAGGTCTGCAGCAACCTCCCAAGAGACCCAGAGGTCCCCACGGCCTCGCTGGAGCTCTGTATGTCCCTATAGGTTCCAGCAGATAAGTAATTTGCTGTCACCGATGTCATTCATTCCTATTCATCTGCTCGTTAGAGTGCACGTTCATTACGGGACTCTGGGCTGATGTGAGGTGGTCAGAGGAAGTGTCGATTTTGAACATCCCATGTCACTGAGTCACTTGGGGAAATACCTGTCTTCAGGAATATTTGTAAGATTGCGAAACCAAAATGTTTCCTGCAATTAGAAGGCACTCTGCGAGCATATGTTATATGTTAAAGCCATATCATAAGCTTACGTTGTAACTTCTGACCTCTTAACCTTCTTGAGCAAGAGATTCCCAGGCTATTAAATTGTCTTTATTGCTCTGTCATATATTTGTAGCATGTATTCAGTACTAAATATCTCATCTCACAGCAGAACCAAAGAAAAACCTGTGCTTTCCTCAAAAAACCCCCAAACAAACAAACCAACCCTTTTCTTTTTTCCTAATTGAGACAGGAGCATGACCCTAGAGATAAAAACACTGACTGAAGAATTCATGCTTTGTTTTGAGTCCTGGTACTGTGCCATAGAGGATAAAGTGCATTTTTCAGTCGCTGATAAATATCCTCCCTACTTTTATTTAGGGACACACTGTTATATACTAGCGATAAGAAATAAATATTGCACTTTCTAACTCAAGTGTTTGTCATAACGTAAAGTAAAAAAATGCAACTGCTCTAATTTCCCCCCTTGTTTTCTTGCAAGCAAATGTAGAACAAAGAGCTTTTCCATGTCATAGCAAGGAAATACTCAGAGTGTCTGGGTTATGTGATGATTAACTCCTGTGGAAATGGAGGCAGCATTGGTTTTCTCTCGCTGCCGTGTATGTGTTAGGATCAGATATAGCTATAAAATACATTGAGTCTCTGAAACGGTTGCAGAGCACTTCCTAGCACGCCGTGTCTTCATTCCACAATTAGAAGGGTGTTTATGCATCTGATCTGGAGCTTTCATTGCTCAGTGTAAATTAAAGCTGATGACATGCATTCATTGAAAATGAGAGAGGAAGATGTGCCAGCGGCGCTGCGGGGAGGCTCGTGTGAGCACGTGCGTGACTGGGAGTGTTTGCTTGTGACGGGGTCTGCACATGGGTCCTTGAGACTTTGTGGGAGACAGGTCAGTGCTGGGCACGGGGAGAGCTCAGAAATCAGTGTGCAGTGCTGTGGTGGTTTCACTGGGCTGGCACCCCAACACAGCCACTCGTGTACTCCCCCAAGGGGGAAAGGGGAGAGAATTGGGGGGCAAAGGGAAGGAGACTTGTAGGGTGAGATAAGAACCATTTCATCACTGAAATAAAAGAAAACCTAAAGTAATAATTATGTTAAAATAATAATAATAATGATAATAACGTCTATGAAAGTAGAATTTATACTTATTTTCTAAGCCCAAAAATTATAAGTTTAGCCTTATTTTTAAATATTTCAGATAGGCTTACAGTAGCTTCAAGAGGCCACTTAATATTTATATATATATATGTATATATGCATATGCAATGCTGTGGAGAAGGCAGTGGACAGAGTTGCTTTGCAGGAGTTCAGGGTACATTTGGAGTGGGATTATACATACCAGAGGTTTCCAGCCTTGCTCAACGCGCAGACACCTACAGTATTTCTAAGAGAGACGTGGCACAGGCCGCTGTCTAGCGAATGTGAGCCTGCTTTTCGTTATTTACCTTGCATGGGCATGAAAATAGTCCAGGGAGTCCCAGGGAGATGCAGAGCACAGGTGGAAAATCACTGGTGAGGAAGCACCTTAAATGATGCCTTCCAGTTCTGTGGTATAGGGTGTGATTACGTATGGCCCAGTTTGGGTCTAAAAAAGAGCTTAAAACCAAAAAGAATGGAGTAAGGCAGAAGTTTCAAAAGTGGCAGCTTCAGCAACATCATCTTTACATGGTCACTGATTTAGGCCAATGCAGATTTTCCACCATATGAGTTTTTTATTCTTGAAGCGTAAAATGTGTTTTACCTTGTTGATGGAAAGCCAAATTTTGAGATAAACGCAATTAAATGGAAAAAGAAGAGCAGACGATTTGGCATGCTTGAAGAGACGTGTTATTAGGAGCAGGTAAGGCTGTGTTGGCTCTTTATCCCCACAGCTCTGGGAAGGATTGCTTCCCCCAGAGAATGTGAGCTCAAGCTAGAGGTTTCAGAAAAGCAGTATCTTGCTGTATCCCAGTGACCTACAGTCACATAGTGCAGAGTGCAGTTGTGAGGGTCATGGGTCTCCTCCGTGCAACTGTCAGCTCCAGTGTGCGGAGAGAAAAGCAACACCCTGAAAACCTCATCAGAGTTAATCTTGGACCCACATTCTCTGTTCTGGGTTGTGTTAGTAGCACGGTGTCTGGAATAGATGCACACTGACAGAGCTTCTTCACTGGCTTGCCATTTCTTGGGAGAGTTCAGGAGAGTATAGCAGAAACTTTCCATGGACTCTTCTGAGACTTTTAATGGAAACTTATTTTGGCAGAGCTCTGAAAGCACTCCATAATTTTCCTTATGAGATCCAAGAGCTAAAACACAAAACCTTTCTATCGGAGGCTGCCTCGTAAAAGCAAACCTGGTGACAGCGGAGACATCCTGTAGCTGTATAACTTATTCAGATCACAAACTGGATCTTCCCATGGGTTTTCTCTCCTCCTGTACCAGAACCTTTTGGGAGCTTGTCAGCTGAGCGGGGATGTAATGCATCTACAGCAGCTGGTTTCTGTCTCTTCTAAGCCCGTCTTTCTTTTTTCTTTTTTTTAATTAATGTTACTGCTATTATTTTTAAGGCTGTGTTGTGTTCTGCCTGATAATGAGGAGCCTGCTTCCAGGTACTGCAGCCCAGTGCAAGTCAGCAAAGTCATTTTGAAGTGAGACAGACTCTTGAAATACCCTAATGCTGCATTGATACCAACACAGTAACTTGATGTTCAGAGCAATCTTTGTGCTCTTGCTTCAGAAAGCTCCTCCACGAAGGCATAGTAGGTTTGGAAACTTTATTTTTCAGTGGCACAACTTCCATCCTTGCTTGAACAGTACTGATCCATCTTAAAGAGATTTTCAAAAGCCAGTTCTGTTGTCTGCCTCCCCCTGCATGCCGTATACTGTGCTTGCCAACCTCCTATTCATACCATGGAAAACCTCTACTTAAATTTGGTAACACAGATTTTTAGTTCTAGTTTTGGGAAGAGGGTTGTTTTGCTTTAGTTTTCATCTGAGACTGGCCATGCAATCCAGTGTATTGGATTGTATTGACTGGCCGTGCCAATCCAACCACGGTCTCGCATTCAGCACTACAAAATGCATTTCCTTGCCCATGGAAGAAATCACTTGATTTGTTCAAGATGGGTATTTCTTTCCAAGTTTGTTGGGGGGGTGAAGAGAGGGGCAACACAGAGCTGCTAAAACACAAAGCTGCTCTGTTCTCCGGAGCCGGTCGCGTTTCATCGCTCACAGCTAGGTGACTTACTGGGCTCCCAGGAGCTGCTGCAGCTCCTCCGTGAAGCGATAGATAGCGACGGGAGACTGGCAAACGCATCAAAGGCAGCCAGACAGACCTACGGCTTCCCAAACTGGCTAGGTGTCATTTTTCCCAGATAAGCTGGCTCTGGTTTTAGTGAGGCTTATCGGGAGTTACTTCACGCAGGGAGCAGCTTCGCAATGGAGCGGCGGAGTTGGCGGGGTGACGCGCGTATCTACTCGGGAGGCGACTGTTTTGCAACTTTGGAAAATTTCTGGGATGCAATGGCCAAAGTCAGATCCTTCTGAAGTTAATGTCATCTTGTGGAAAACTAACTGTGATTTTTTATTTATTTATTTTTTAATTCAGCTGAGCCTCATGAGTGCCTGCCTTGCATTTTTTTTTATCCCGTACTGATGTTTTCAGTTGTCACTGAGAGTTGAAGGACTTTCCGATTTCCCTGTGTTTTGCCGGCCTGCAAGTGCAAAGGACTTAGAGGGAAGGTGCATAGTAGAGTTAGCAAACTCAAATTGACATTTGGCTCTGCCAGTGGGATATTCCATAGCTTATAATGTCATGTACAGTGTATGAATGAGGGGCTCTGTCTTTTGGGGGCTCTCACTCTCCTGGGATTGTGGTTTAGGTTTGGGATTGTCGCTCCTCTGGGATTGTTATCTGGGAACGGGCCGGGCTTGGTCGGTGGGTGGTGAGCAATGGCATTGGGTGTAACTCATTTGTATATTTTATTGTTACTATTATTGTATTATTATTATTTTAAGTTTTATTTTATTTCAATTATTAAATTGTTCTTATCTCACCCTATGAGTCTCCTTCCCCTTGCCCGCCAATTCTCTCCTCTCTTCCCTGGGCAGGGAGGATGAGTGAGTGGCTGTGTTTGGCTGCCAGCCCAGTGAAACCACTATACACCAGTATTACCAAAAAACCTCCATCTCTCACAATATTAGAGAGCAATGTTTTGCAGAAGAAATGTTGTGGGGACAGAAGGGCAGATGGGAACAGGAGTAAATGAGATCAGTTTTGCAGTCAGGCTTTCATGTCTCTACATGAATTCTGCTGCACTAGTAAAAAGTTTCTTTTTTTTCCCCCCACCCCGTCAAGACATCTTTGGCAAAGATAAGCAGAGTCCCACCGACTGCTGCCGATAGCACTTTTACACTCTGGGCTGTAGCTCAGGCTGTAGCAAATTTACCAGCTTTTTGTAGGGAAGGGGACTCTCATTCCCCACTTCTGAACTGATGGAGCAGTTTCTTTCTGGCAGCTCTTTCTGCAGGGAGTGGAATGCGTTAAAGCAGGTTTGTGGCGTTTATGTAAAGGTGGATTTCTTTTTAATCCTTATCTGCATGTCGTCTTCTGGATTTTCATATTTGCATGTAGGGTTTTTTTAGTGTTTGGGAAAGCTGCCTGGCATTCTGCCAGCCTCGGTGCTTTGAACCCGTCCATGAGGAAGGCAAAACTGGTCGTGTCCTTCAAACTTTGGCAACAAGGGAGTTACAAAATGAGATTTAGCAGCTGCAGTCATCTTCATGACAGTTTTAAACAGCTACAAATTCTGAGTATATTTGAATTAATAATTTCACCTAAAAGACTAGTGTAGGAAAATGTCTCAGCTTTTGACAAATCTGTACTTTTGTTCTTTTCAGGAAATAAAGCCCATTTGTTAATGTGTTTCTTTTAGTAGTGTTTTCAAAGACAAGAGATAAATAAGGGGCCCTCAAAAGTCTGCCTCAGTAGGAGTTGCGTTACAGGCTTTTGTGCAACCCACTGCGTGTATGGGCCTCAAAAGACTTTATGCAGAATCAGAAACATTTATTTTAAAGAACTGGGGAAAAAGAAGCACGAGGCAGTGGAAGGGCTGTTTTAGCAAGGTCAGAGAAAAATCAATCCTGTGCCTAGGTCCTGTTCTAAAAACAATTTAAAAAAAGATAAACTCCATCATCTCATTTTCTGGGACCTGTGCGAATGGGTATTGTGAAAGTACAACTCTTGAGAGCATTAGCAGAGGTTTATCTGGTCTAATGTTATATTTCTGGCGTTCAGATTGCAGAGTTTCAGGGCTCAGCACTGAGCCCTGGAGCAGTTGCTTTGCTGAAGAGGGTGGGACAGTGTGAGGAAGGTGAGGAAGGTGAGGAAGGCTGCCTGCCCTGGGAGCTCAGCTTGCATGGCCAAGGTTAACCGTGCAAATCAAGAGGTGGAGAGGGAGCTTGCACAGAGTTAGAACAGCGTGTAACGTGCTGTTAATCCTACATTTCAAGTACCTTCTAAAATGTTCAAACTTGTTTCCATTTCTTCACAGAACTAAAATCTGGCATTAAATGTGGCTGAAATTCTCTGTTGCTAAATAAGACTGACTCTAAAAGCAGTCCACTTGCTGTAACATGCAACATTTATAGTACTGACGACTAAATTCAATGTTTTTTCTTCCCAGACTTTTGAAGATAAATTGGTTTCCATCTTCAAAACTTACCCAGGTGCTGTTAAATCACTTTGTGGCTTTTTAGCTGTGCTTTCAAAACATAATTGTAGTTCTCCTCCTTCCAGAAAAAAGGGCGGTAGAAAGTCTATTTACCTCATTTATTGAATTTCACACAGTTAAATTAAGCGAAATAAGAGCTTGATTCAGATCCCATTGGTTTCAATGGCAGGCTTTCCACTGAGTTTTAGTCGAAGCTTAAATGAAGATCAGAAGGAGATCCAGAGCTCATTTACATTTAATATGCTCTTCAGCTATTTCTTTTAAACTTAAATATTATTGGAGGCTTTTCAAACCCAGCAGCGTGTACGAGCTTGCTTGCTTGTGAACATGTGCAAATCTCTCCATTGCTGCTGGAAGCCCTCATGGAAGCGTTAACTGTAACACAGCTCATTCCCATGGAGCTGGAGAGAAGCTGTTAAAGCTTTTTATTGGCTTTTACTTGTTCTTTGCAGTTAGTTGGCACGATGATTATGCTGTCAGTACAGATAACAGGTTTCAAGGCCAGGTTGGATGAGGCTTTGAGCAACCTGGTCTAGTGGAAGGTGTCCCTGTTGCTGGCAGGGGCAGTTGAGACTGGATGAGCTTTAAGGTCCCCTCCAACCCAAACCATTCCATGATTTATGTACCTTAATTGTTTGAAGTAGCAAATATTGTTTATCCTAGTCCTGTCTGCATTTTTGTCCTGTTTTAGCCTTATTCAAGAAGACTATCTCATCCCTAAGGGACAAGGTGTCTCCTGGGGGGTTTGTGGATATAAATCCTTCTTTCTGTAGCTTTCCAACTTGAATGTATGAGGCTGGAACTTGCTATAGACCAGTTTTGAAGAAGGCATCATGCAGGGGTGCAGCTATACGGGCCCAGAGGCAGCTGGGGTTGCTGGCAGCACTCGCCGCGACTTCAGCGGGCAGAACCACGCGCAGAAGTAGATGTGGTTATTGGGGAGGTGGGCACACTTAGTTCAAGGCAGCAAACAAAACTTGTATTGATGCCATTGTGTTTTCAGAAGCTCTCCAGATATATTACAGTCTCTAGAGGTGTCAGTCTAATCATCTAGAAGAGTTACATATGTGTGTATGTGTGTATATATATATTTATTGGTAAAAAAATAAGAATGTGTTGCATTAATCATAGCAAGCTTTTAGTGTTGTACTTGGAATCAGATGTTAAGTGGTTTCTCCTGCTCCTTTTGAGTCACTGTATGAGTGCTCACATAGAAACTACACCTCAAGGGATTCAGAAGTACATGCATGAGCCCCACAGCTTATTCTGACATAAGACTTGATTTAATAACAACCAAGAAAAACGTGATTTCTTTTCATTGGAAGGCACAAATGAAAATATGCAATTGCAGTGTCTTAAGAAATCCTACGTGTTAAAATGTTCACAGCACTGTGTAATGCTTTTAAATCTGGTTTCTCAAATTAACTCATTTTGAAACAATTTTAAACAATTCAGCGCTGATGTAACTAGAAACTGGGCACACATTTTCATGGGCACACATCTTCACTTTCTTTTTATTGGGCTGTAAAATCCTGCTGCTCCCTAGATGTTGCCAGAACAAACAACAATGAAGCATGTGATTGTATTATTTTATTATTTTTTAGATCACAGAGCACAAACTCCCATACCTGTTGCCATCCACTTGTTTTCCCAAACATCCCAGTGTGAATCCTGATGCTGCACCCCTGCTGCACGCGTCTACCCAGGCGGAAGGCTCAGCAAGCCGTGCCCATTGTCGGAGCGCTCTTGGCTGCTCGCTGCTGCGCTCTGCACCGGCTTTTTACTCCACAGGAATGCAAAACTCACTGGGGAGGCCAAGAGCCGTTGTGTGTCTCTCAGCCATTTCCCAGGGCCTGAACCTTGCGTGGATGGGGCTGCATGACAGCCCTTCTCCCGCTCCACAGCTCTGCCTGCCAGATGCTTTTGGGTGTTGGGTGCAGTAGCGTGAATGCTGGTGGGGGAAGCTGGAGGGCAGGAGGGCTGCAGCCATGGCCTGGTAGCCAGGGGCTGTGCTACCTGATGGACCCGTCCTCATGGGAACCATCAGAGAGTCTGGAGCCTGCTGGGACTGACACCAGGGTCTTTTGTGCCTTGCATGATCTTGTCTGGAGTTGTCTTCAACAGTACGAGACAAACTTTGGTCAGGGTGTGGGTTTCATGCAGCATAAAGGTCATAGAATCATGGGATGGTTTGGGTTGTAAGAGGCCTTTAAAGGTCATCTAGTACAGCCTCGCTGCAGCGAGCTCAAAGGGGTTGCAGAGCAGCTAAGAGTTTGCTGTAAGGTGACTTCCCCATGTAGGCAGGTCCCCAGCCATCCCTCTCAATAAATAGCCCAAACTCAAGGCAAAGTCATGACGCAGTAGTTGTTGGCTCTGTGTGGTGGGGACATGGGCTGAAGTGCAGCTTGGAGAAGGGTTGAAGCTCGGGTGGAGCATCCCAGTGGGAGTGGGAGCTGTGCCCCACAGCACCCACTTTGCCGGGAGAGGAAAGGCCACCTCTCCTGGGCGTGCCAGGGCACCGCCAGCGATCTGTGCCAGCTCCTGCCTCCCCTCCCTCGGCGTTTTCTTGTTCAAGTGATGAGCTGGTCACCTCTTATTATCCCCAAGGATAATACCTTTTGAGGGTAATTGCATCCCAGCTCCCCGTTTTCCGTCTAGTACGTGTTCTGCAGCCTTTGATGTAAGACTTTGCCTTTGGCTGTATTTCAAATAAATTCTGTTCAGAGGACTTATTTTCTTAAATTACACAAACCAGCCTGTGCAGATCGCCTGTCCCTCTTTAGTATTTACAACCCCAGCAATGTTTGTGTCATCTGCAGGCATCCCCAGCACTGATCTGAT
The DNA here is from genome assembly GCA_907165065.1 of Caprimulgus europaeus. The sequence continues at coordinate 3,032,005 of OU015530.1, forward strand.
GTCTTCTTACAGACCACTGACAAAGCCATCAGAAGAAAACTGATCTAAAACGGGGTTATTTTTCAGTACCTCACTAGAAACACACCCTCTGAGGTTTACAATCTATTCTTCACCTTTAGAAATCAATCTTTTCCCAAAGTGTACAGAATTGCAAGGTGACAATTCCCTTTTCTTTTAAATTCTTCTGGTATTTACAGAAAATACTGGTATCCCTCACAGAGTTGCATCTTAAGACGCTTAGAGGTGAAAGCCCAGACTCTGGGCTAGCCTACCATGTCGTTGCAGTTGCTCCAAATTTCCACTGGCATCCGCAAGAGAAGACTTTAATCCCCCGTCCAGTTCGTGTTGAAGCCCAGGGAAAGACTGATTCCAGCACATCCTGGTCTGGCCTTAATCTGGAGGATTAATGAAGATACATGGTGAATTAAATAATGACAACAGAGAAGAAAAATAGAAATATTACTAAATTATATTATGAAGGGAAATAAAACCATAATTCCCCATCCTAGGGAATTAATAAGGCTGAATCCCTTGTTGTCAGAAATACTCTGACTTTGGAGAGGTCTTCATTCAGGAGCAGGTTGGTTTGGATATAATTATGTATTCTTTCAGGGGAAGGCACTCACCTGACCATGCAGCTGTCACGTTGCCTCCATCCCTTGCAAGTAAGGACATTACTTTTGCCATCAGAAGGCAGCTCTCCACTCCTAAGCAGAGCAAGAGAAACTTAAAATCAGATTTAGCTGGGAAAGTTGCTTTTGTCAAGTAAATAGAAATAAGAAACCATTTGGGAAGGCTTCCCCTTAAGGCATACTCCTTTTCTCCACTGTGGCGTTAGCTTTGGGTCACTCTTGCGATTCCAAGTATTTTTAAGAGCTCTGTCATTGTTTTCTTCCCAGTGTGTCTCAAAACTGGAATGAATCTCAGTTACTGCGTTTGAGCAGGGACTCAGCACAGCCACACGAGGCTGTTTTGCACAATGTTTAAATTAAAGTATTTGAATATGTGCAAAAATGATTCTTTACTGCCGCAGCATTTCCAGTGCCTGAATGCTCCTGCCGTTAAGCTGAAACTGGACTTTTTTAGGCATCATAAGTTGGCAACCACTGTTCTCAAGAGAAAACATCTGCCCATGTCTGAGCACTGTTTGTGCTCCTCACCTGTTTGCTGGTTTTTCCTTTCTCTTTTCCTGACTTCTCACAGCACATCACAGCAGATTTGCTTTTCTTTTTGTATCATGTGGACTTTCCTCCCTCTTGTAATTCTTACTCGGTATGGAAAATACACTCAACCCAGTAATACCGCAGTTTCCCCATCGCATCTCTCTCTGGTGTTGAGGAACTGGTTAATGTATGAAGAGTTTCTATTTAAATAGTTAATCACATATAACAAAATGTCAATCTTTTTTTTTTTTTTTTTCCCCAACATCTGACTTTTGTGCCCTGTTTTCTTTAGGGAAAGCATTGCACAGTTCCTTCTATCAGAAATCAGGTTAGGCACGATGACAAATGTCTGGTACTTCCTCATAAGCTTAAATACCATTATTTGGAGGATTTGACAGAACTAGCTGCACTTTTCTGGTTTCCACAGTAGGTGATGTGGATCTGTTCAGTCAGGGAAAGCTTTGAGGTCAGCTAAAATAAATACCTGATATATAGGACCTGCCCTTATAGCTGATGTACAGCTGTATGCTTGAGTGGCGCAAGGGTCTTCATTTAATTTCTGAGGCCCCATTAAGTGAAGGGACAACCCTCATTAGGGGAAAACACAAAAACAGTCAGTTTTTCTCCCAGGGAGGAGTGTGGAGGTGCAGGACACAGCCAAGATCCTCCATGTGTTGTGCAGGGACCCAGGGATGTGAAGGGCAGGGTTTTGGGATGGTGAGTTTGCCCATACAGACCCATATTGAGCAATTTTTCTTACAAAATTACAAAATCACTCAAAAGGTTCTTTTTTCCCCATGCTCTGGTTGTGGGCAGCACTAATGGTAGGACACCAAGTGCCACTGTCCCCTGACCTTCAGAGGCAGCTTTGTGTCTGGACCAAGTGCCCGGGAAGGTACTGCACTTCCATGAAACACCTAAATAAATAAAAAAAAATCAAAAGTAAAATTAATGCCAATGAGTGAAGAGAGAGGAATATTTATGAATGAGCTGGCAGATTAAACATTTCTTGTCTGCAAGTTTTGCGTTTTTGTCAATATTAGCTGGAAAACATGCAGAAAAAGTGTATACATTTATGATGGCAGGGCGTGTAGAGTTCTCAGTGATGTATGAAGCATGGAAATGGGCTTCCATGGCTCTGGCATTGCCCTGATGAGTTATTGTTTTGATGTGTCTGTCAGAGCTGCGGGGAGACCAGCACAGGCTAAGCGTGACTGGAAACAGCTGATGCTTCGGGGATTGGTGATCATTTGGTTTCAAAGCCTTCTCCAGGGGTTTTCTCCAGTCTGGGACAAATATGCGTGACAGGATTGGGACTTCAGATTTTCTGGGGAAAAGATGAAGACAGATTTCACCTGTAGCAGGGCAGTCTCTGCAGAGACCACTTAGTTTAATCTGAACTTGTATGGATTCGGGAGAATACAGTCGCTTGGTGTTACGGCTGGATGGATGCATTCTGTCTCCCTACCAGCACTCATGGAAAATGCCATTTAGGAGATTATTTGGTTTCACTCCACTTCTTTGGTCTGCTCAAGAAAAAAAAGGTCAAGAAGCAGAGGTTTGCAGAGGGGGAACCTGTTGGCATCACCTAGAAGTGCTCCTTTTGAGGGGGAGAAGGGATGCCAGCGTATCTGGAGACAGAGAAGATAACAACTGAGGAATGTGAGTGACAGCCTCGCTTTAGATCTGAACAAAGACTACTTAATCTGTTGTCACTGCAGCTCCTTGGTGGTGGTGACTGCACTGAGGAGTAACACATGTTCACCTAATGGCTTTGACAATTGCTAAGTGTGTTTTTATCACTGCTTATTGAGTTATTTTTCCTACTAATAAAACATCACTTGTTTGGTAAATCTTCAGCAGGTGTTGTCTTGTGTTACTAGCTCTGAAACTTATTTCCAGCTTTGTCAAGAGTCTTTGAATTTTGCTTTACAGTACCCCACACAATGGTCTTCCAGTTTGTGACTGGTGCTTCTAGGAATTACAGCTCTACAAAAGCATCATTTCCTTTATTATTTTCTCACAGTTAAAAGGCTGCAATTCTTTCAGTCTGTTATGGAAAGCCATGAGGTCAGGCTGGGGTTGCATTATAGCCACAATGAGACAATGGCCTCCTTTTGCTCCTACTGAGAGCAAAGTTGGGATGAAGCTTTCCGCCTAGAAGGTGGTGTGAAGTTTTTTACCGCGTTGGCTTCTCCATTGTTCTCCTTTCTTCTGTATTGGCATAACTCAGAGATGGTTTCATTTTGGCTATGTAGGGATCAGCCTAGGGAATGGCTGGATGATTGGAGTTTCTGGGGCTTGTGTGTGCTGGTTTTTTCTTTACAGCAATTTGCATTTTGCTCTTTCGTTGCCGTTGGTACAGTGGCGATAACTTTTGTCAGTTCCTCTGGGTTTGGTAAAGCAGAGTAACAGAATTTCAGATGGGGACTAATTTTTCCATTGTGCCATTATAAATGTTTGTAATCTGAGTGGTGCTCTGTGTGGCACTGCTTCCTTCCCCACCAGCAAAGCAGGCTTAGGTAGATCTGTGTGCCAAAGCTGAGGATGCCAGGAAATCTCCAGAATCTATCATACTGCCAATATGTCAGAGTGGCAAGAGATGTGTGAGCCCTGGAGGTTCAGTTTGCTCTCAAAACCCAGACTTGTAGCTTGAGGGGGTCCTGCAGGAAACCCCTGCTCCATCCTACTGAGTTTACAAGGAGACCAAATGCCCCCAAAAGTGTTGTGAATGGTCCTCAGAGAAATTGCCTTGGGTGGTAACACCACTTTCAGTTGTGTTTGATGGCCCTGTGTTAATCCCTCTCCTCGGGAACTGAGTTGTGTTTGTGATACAGAAAACTTATGTTAAAAAGTCTAATCTTGGAGTTTTTTATATAACAGAAAGTGATGGAGGGTTATTCCAACTCTTAATTCTGGTACCTCTCTGTGCCTGGGAAATATCACATGCTCCCCACGCTGTTGCCATTGGGTGATGCAAGATAACGTTCTTGTTTCTTACGAATCTGTGCTGATGCTTCACTTACTGTGGTGCTTGTAAAAATAAGTGGGCAACAAGTCTTTCCCCTATACTACTTCTTGCTTGCCTTCATGGAGCTTTCTTCTTTCTTCCAGTTTGTCAAGGGACAAATAACAAGCTGACTCAGCTGGGACATGTGGAAGACCATTTCACCAGCCTGCAGAGGATGTACAACAACTGCGAGGTGGTGCTCAGCAACCTGGAGATTACATATGTGGAGCACAATCGTGACCTCTCCTTCCTGAAGGTCAGTGTTCTTGGCCCATGGGGCCTTCCCTGCTAAAGGAATCTCACTGCATTTTTTAAGTGCAAAGGATCACTACCTATAAAATTCTGTGGTCATCCAAAAACATAGGTAGCTGATGTCAGAGACATTGCAGATCACAGTCTCAGCTATGCTAAATCAGGTACTTTGAGAAATAGCTGTTCAAGCACCTGCCAACCTGTGCTGGCTGCCATGCAGATGATTTCTTTCTTATTTATAAGAAAATAAGTGGGCAAAGCAAAGTGCAAAGTGAGTGGCAAGCCACTGATGGCAGATTTTGAAGTGTGAAGGCCCTTACCCTGCCCTCCAAGCTGTGACCCCTTCCCATGCTGTGGTGGTGAGTGCCTCTCCAGCCCACTGCACCCTCACCCTGAGCAGGCAGGCAGGTCTTGTGCAATAACTTCCCACGTGGATGCTTTGGGCCATCTTCAAGATAATCCTCTGTGACTGACACACGGGCCACTCCCATCTCAACATTTGTTCTATGCACAAGTGCATGAGCAACCCTGGCAAGCTGAGAGGGGAACAGACAGGGGATGGATGTTCAGACACAGCTGTGGCATGGGGAGGAGCACATCTGCCATGGGGACCTCCAGGTTCTCCACCCACAGAGACTGGGCAGGGGAGCTCTGTTCCCCCACTGCCAGGCTGCTGCCAGTGGCAATGGCATCACAACTTAGGTTTTTTGGTTGGTTTTAATTTATTTTTTGTTGGGGTTTTTTGGTGTTTTTTTTAAAGAAGATGTTTAAAATGCATTGCTTTGCATGTGACTAGCTATCAGATCAGGAGGTGTTCCAAGAAAGAGGCAGGAGGGGAAGACTTTTTTTTGGCATGAGAAGTGTATGTCTGGTATCAAGAGCTCTTGTATGGTAGCTTTGAATTAGCAAGTCAGTCCTCTGGGTTGAGAGGAGTAATCTCTCTGTGTGAGCTTTTCTTCACAGGGAACAAAGAAAGGGAAGAAAGCATTTCACTATAGTAACAAGCAAGAACATCAGAAAAGAGATGGTTCAGACATATAGGTTACAAATATAATGGTATTGCCATTTTTCTTTCCCAAGCACAACTTGACAGTGGGGCTCAGTGTTCCCAGGAACATAACGAGGCTTTTGAAAACTCACTGGTAGTCTTCACAGAATAGGAAAATGTCCTAAGTGGTAGCCTGAGGGTTTTTCACTTATGGTGATTTTTGTAGTAAATAAAGGCACACATCTCACAGTACAAGGCAGGAATTAACCTACACCCAGGGACAGTGCCTCACTTGTTTTTTTTGTCCTGTAACTATTTACTGCTTAAGAGGGAGAAGGTTACCTGATCTTCCCCTCTGCTGAGCAGTGGAGGATCCGCAAGGGAAGAGGCACAGAAGAGAAAGTATAAAAGCCTCAATTAGATGGCATCTCTGTGCTGCCAGTGGTTGGAGGCTGGGCGAGTATTCAAGGGAAGCATCACCCTTGGTTGCCCTATCATGCATGCTTGCCCTGTTCTCCTACATCCCCTAGGCAGCCTCACTTGCCCTTGCTTGGGGACAGAACAGGGGTAAGCTGGACCTTTGGATGAGTCCCTGGTAGCTGCTCGAAGGGTCAGTTTGTACCTGCTTAGACAGCAAAGGTTTCCACGTAGTCCCTTCTTGTTCTCGGATTTATTTATTTTTTAATGTGATTAACTAGTTTATTGTTCCTTAAAATTGAAAGGTGGTGGATTGGAGGGGAGGGAGGAGGAAAGAGGTTCTATCAAAAGTAGAAGAGTGCTGTGGCTTAAGCACCTTGTTTCTTCTGTTGTTCTCTCAGACCATACAGGAGGTTGCAGGCTACGTGCTCATCGCGCTCAACATGGTGGATGTCATTCCCCTAGAGAACCTCCAGATCATCCGAGGCAACGTGCTGTACGACAGCTCTTTCGCCCTGGCAGTCCTGTCCAACTATCACATGAATAAAACCCAAGGGCTCCGGGAGCTGCCGATGAAACGGCTGTCAGGTGAGAAGAGGCAAGAGGTGGAGGTATCTTTAAAGCAGACTTCATCTGTTAGGTTATGGGTATCAAGATGTGTTTGAAGATCTCCTCTCAAAGGCATACACCACCATATACCAAAACCAAGGCTCTGAATATAGTTGCCCAGTTTGCTAATTGCTTTTCTGCTAGCCAGCCTGCTACAAAAGGTGTGGAAAGTTCATAATTTCCCACTGCAGAAAGACCCAGAAAATCCAAAGCTCCAACAGGATGGTGAGATTTGTTATTTGTGTCCATGGAAATGGCAGAGGCATCCACTCATTATTTTGTGTTATTTGATTCCAGCGCACACACGTCAGTATCTTCTGTTAAATCCAGTGAGAGCTGGTGGTATGTGAGTTAGGGTCTTACACAATCTCTGGCTGCGCACATCAGCAGTGCCATGGCCTCAGGCAGAGGTGGCACCAGGCAGAAAGCCACATGTAGTGGCATCTTGTTGGCTGCTGTTGGATGTCACTCCTCCAGAACCCTTCAGTCTGAGCCTGGTGTTAGTTGTACCATCAGGAGTGCTGGTGCTGTGCACATTGTCCTTTCTGTCAGCATAGTGTGACTGAGGCAAAGAAGCGTGTTTATTCCCAGTCCTGTAGATCAGAGACAGAAGACTTATGCAGTTTGCCTTACTTACCATTTTTTTTCCTTCCATGGCAGAAATTCTCAATGGAGGTGTTAAAATCAGCAACAACCCCAAACTGTGCAACATGGACACTGTTCTCTGGAACGACATCATTGACACGAGCAAGAAACCTCTCAAGGTGCTTGAATTTGCAAGCAACATGTCTTCTTGTGAGTATTGACTTACTAAAAATGCTATGTGCTCCCCCATTTCAGAGAGAAGAATGAACATCCCATCTTTTGTGTGGTGGGTTTCAGGTCCAACCAATTCCTGTATGTAGGGCCACCAGGCCCTGTTCCAAGGAAGTCCTTTCATTTCTTCACCACTGGCCTAAGATGTAATTTTTCATGGTCGTTAGGTCCTTAACTCCTAGCTCAACGAAGTTCTTGAGAAAGCTTCTCTTGGTTTCAGACAGTACCCTACACATGTGTTCTTCAAAGGCAGCTCAGAATAATCTGCACTCATTTGCTTTCCAGCAATCTTCTGTTTACAATATAAGGCTCTGGTCTAGAAAACCCATCTGGGTACCTTCACGGAGTTACTGTGGGACTTGAAGCCTTTTTAGCACTAAAACCCCAGTTGAGTGCCCTAAAACTCTGGTGTTTTGGGCTCCGTGGATTATCCTTCCAAAATTAATGATAAACAGGCAGCTAAATCCGATGCTTTCAGTCAGCTGGGAGATGAGCATGTGTTTAAAAGTTTGTGTAGCATATGCTTAGAGCGGGCTCATGCTGATCCTTCAGCCTTACTGGTCTGTTGTCAAATCCCCAGTCACTGCACGGAAAGGAGAGTTTATTTTCATTTCTGAGCATTTCATTTCTGGCACTATAAATTGGAGGAAAAACATATTTTCTTTATCTTTTTCCAGTTGCGTAACTGCCCGAGAGCTAACAGCCAGCCTCTCTGTTGACATATTTTTCTGCAGAGCCCTCGTGAAATCAAGGGTCTGCGAACGATACGAGTCAGCGCAGGAGTCTGGCTCTAAACACCACAGAAATGTTAACCTTTGACTTTTCAACTTGAAAAAAAAAATGTTCTTTGGTCCTGCACCAAATCAATCGACTCTTGGACAAGTATTGGCATTTGTTCAGCTGTTTGATGGGCAGTGGAGGGGAGGGAGAATCGCGTGTGGTTAGCGGGAAGGATCACTCCAGTAGGAAATGCCTCTTAAGCGTAGAGAATTCCAGATTAATCTGCTTAGACAGCCATTTATGGTTTTAATCACCATCCCGTAATTTAAAATGAGTTGTTTCTCTGGGACTTTGCTTGTCATTAAGAGAATAAAAAAAGGAAGTAAGGAGTAAGGAGGGAGGGATGGGAAAAATCCCAGCACTGAACCTTAAAGGTCAGGCAGGGTGTCCGTCTGTCCTGCTGCCTCTCCATCGACTGTCCGTCTGCCGCGTAGTCCTGCGCCGAGGAATATTTCTGGCAGAGGACGGGAGGAGGGCGCGAAGCAGACAAGTTGAATTACTCTGTGGTCGGAGGAGCTGGCAGTTGCCTGCGAATCCAGTTGGGTTTGTTTTCTTTCTAGAACCCCGTTGTTCAGAAGCATTGATTTACATGTGGCCTGTAGCGAGCAGCTGGCACATGCCCGGCCGCAAGCCGGCGGTGACTTGCCGTTGCATGCAGACTCCAGCAGAAGGGCCAGCCGGGCAGTAGCTGAGATTCCTGTTCCTGGGAAAAAATCTGCCTCTTTCGTAAGCCAGTCTGGCTGGGTGTTGCTCTCACTTGCTCAGAGGTGTGGAGAACTGCACGTAGGAAACCAGAGACGAGCAAAGGATAAGGATTTAAGGTCCAACTCTCCACATTTTCGAGTGCTGGTATATAGGTGCTTCCTCCCCTGATTTCTCAGAAGGAAAAGCTCAAGGCTTTGTTTTCCATGACTCACTGTGATGTTGTTACTGTCCTTATTTATAGAATATATACTCTGCTCTCGACTTTTAGGTCCCAAGTGCCATCCAAACTGCACAGAAGACCACTGCTGGGGCGCTGGCGAACAGAACTGCCAGACATGTAAGTCTGCAGGTTAATTAAGAAATATCTCGTGTGCTCTGACACTCTAAATTTCTATCTACTTAACCTGTCAAGCGTGAATTAGTGACACATGTTTCACACTTGTCCTTCTCTGCATCCTGCTGCGCTGGGGCTCCTTGAAGCACACCCTGAAGGGACATGAGACAAATTTCTCCCATCTGCACTTGAGACCATTTATTCTTTATTTTACCATACAAGAGAGAACACAGTAGCTGCGTGGCGAATCGTTTGCCTTCCTGCTGTTTCCCACAGAGCCATTCTGTTAACAATACTTTGGGTTGATTTCTGCTCTTAGAAGCAACAACATAACCTGATTTTTGCTGGCTTTAATTCTTTTTCAATCCCCTTAGGTTTCTTTTGTAAACACAAAAGATGTCACCTTTTTGTGGGTGGTCACACTACATCCTGTACTCAGAGGACCTTTGGAAGGCTCTCAGAAAATGCATAGCCGTTTTGTTTTGTAAATGGCAGTATTTGGCACTGTGAGGTTGTTCAGTTGGGTTGCCTGTGTTTTACTGTAAAATTTTGCAGGTAGGATGCTTGCCTGATATTAAGAGAGTCATTTAGAAGTGCTTGAGAATTTGCAAGGCTTTATTTCTCCTAAAGTAAAGGCTGAGCAGAAACCTGTCTCAGTTTGTTTTGGTACTTCATTATTTCCTTTTTCTGCAATAAGTAAGGGAATGCACTGCTTCTCATTTGTCTTTCCTGCAGGTTTTCTATAAAGTTCAGTGGAGACACCTCTAACATAGACGTAACACAAATAAAAACAACATTTTACCTTCAGTTTTCTGTTGCAAATAATCAGCTAAACCTACTTTTCTTGCTTGCAAGTATCAGGCCAAATCCATATGGCTTCTAGAGCTTAAGGAAAAAGGAACCTAGAATCACAGACTGGTTTGGGTTGGAAGGGACCTTAAAGCTCATCCAGTCCCAGCCCCTCCCTGCCAGCAGCAGGGACACCTTCCACTAGACCAGGTTGTCAAAGCCTCATCCAGCCTGGCCTTGAACACTTCCAGGGAGGAGCAGCCACAGCTTCTCTGGACAACCTGGGCCAGGGTCTCACCACCCTCACACCAAAGAATTTCTTCCTCACATCTCATCTCCATCTCCCCTCTTCCAGTTTCAAGCCATCCCCCCTTGTTCTGTCACTCCCTGCCCTTGGCCAAAGTCCCTCCCCAGCCTTCCTGGAGCCCCTTCAGGTACTGGGAGGCCACTGGAAGGTCTCCCTGGAGCCTTCTCTTCTCCAGGCTGAACAGCCCCAACTCTCTCAGCCTGTCCTCACAGCAGAGCTGCTCCAGCTCTCAGATCATCCTGTGGCCTCCGCTGGACTGGCTCCATTAGCGAGTGGATACAGCTTCTCTCTCTTCCTCTAGTATAAGCTTTAGGGGTTTTTTTCCAGTTAGCTCTGCAGCTTGGCCCATGCCTTGAATCACTCTTGAGGTGGACAGTGGCTGCTCACACAAAGCCCTTTCCAGGGTTGATCCCGGCAGCTGAGTCCGCACAGCTGTCCCAGGGGCTTTCAAACCCTCAGTCCTGCAGGCTTCCAGCTTTACCAGCTCTTGCTGGCTTTGGGGGGATGACTAGGGACTAGGAGTGCATAAAATGAAACCGTTTGCAGGCGCTGGCTCTCCTCTCCAAGCATTACAGACTCTGGCCAACTGAAAATGTATCCCACGTTTCCATATGTGGGAAAGTTTGGGGTGATACATATCTTTCTCCTTCAGTGAACATGAGATGTTCTGTCTGAAATCTAAATGTTTGCCATGATACATATTTCCAGCAGGAAGCTCTGGTCGATAGCTATCAAAGTGATGAGCTGTTTTATTCTCCTGCTGATGCTTATGAAAAAAATTACATCAAAATGCTGTTCGTGTAGAACAATATGCCTTTTATTCCCCTGTTTCTAGTTGAATGGAGGAGTTGCTATCAGAGAAGCATATTGTGGAAATAATCTGTTTCCTTGAAAATACAATATTTTGCTTACAGGCCTATAAAAAAAATGAAATAATACAGTTTGGATACAAAAGTGTGTCATGGAAAAAGACGGGAAATATGATTTTTGAAAAATCAGTGTTACATACCCTGTAATGTGCTACATTTTCCAATAATTTTCTGTTAATCAGCACCCATCTGTTTCGGAGTTTCAGGAATTCCTGATGATGTTGTAACTCGTTTGAGCCAACTGCAAAGCTGATAACAGTTACCGCAGTGCGCAGCGAAACGCGCGGGTGCTGTAAAGCAGCGGGTTAGCCCTCAGGTTTCTCTGACCTCTGATGCCAGCCTCTGTGGATCAGGAATTTTTTTATAAGGAACAAACAATCCCATTTTGGGTCTCTGGTACAAACACATGCCAGCCATGAATTTATGGGGGTTTTTGGTTTTATTTTTTAATTTTTCTGATTATCGTTTTCTCTACTTTGCTGTTGAAATGGAGGCGATTCCCCGGTTCGCAACAAAACGTTGCCGGCAGTTTTTGCTTTTTCCCTGCAGAAAGCTGAACCAGGGCCAGTTCTTCCTCTGGGTTGCTGCACTGGTGTAAACCCTGTGGGGATTGAGTAATGAAGATGAAATTTGGCCAAGGGATTGAAGCCTAAAGAAAAATAATACAATATGGAGTCGGTTGGCTGAGTGGGTCTCCCCTCTCTCTCTGCAAATTTCAGAAATGCTTTCAGTGCATGGAAGGGATCGTGACACCACGTTTCCCATTATAGCACAGTCCTGGCAGTTCCCCTCTCGTGTTGTTTTTCCCAAAGCTAGCACCAGTAATAGCAGATTTTCTCAACAAAATGGAGCCAGATCCTGCTCTATTGCCCAGCTGTAAAATGCAGCGACTGCCTGGAGCTTTTCCTGCTTTAGGCATTGATGCCACAGGGACCTGGATGCTCTCTCTAAGCAGGAGGTGGGACCAGCGTGCTCAACACCTCGCCAGAGCCAAGATAATTATGGGCTGAACACAAGCCCTTCTCACCACCACCCACACCAGCTCTCACCCCTCCTGAGCTTTGGCCTTATATGAGGACAGAATATGCATCCCGTGAGGAGATGCACAGATCCCACACCAGATCTTTTCTCCATATTTCTTGATCTCATTGCTTAAACATTCTTAATTCCTGATGTTTTCCCTTTCTTTATGTCTTCCAGTAACAAAAGTCATCTGTGCCCAGCAGTGCTCTGGCCGGTGCCGGGGAAAGGTGCCCAGCGACTGCTGTCACAACCAGTGTGCTGCGGGGTGCACGGGGCCTCGGGAGAGCGACTGCCTGGTAACCTTGCTCCACCTCCACCATAACTGCTTCAGTCCCTGGGCACGGCAGGCTTTCAGCTGCACGTCCTCTGGCCTTCTTGCATCTGAGAAGGCCTCTGAGAGATGCTGACCTGGAGGGTGCCTTGGGGCTTCCCTGCACGGGTGGTCAGTGGGAGGGAAGGGGACATGAATCCCTTTGTTTTTCTACAAGAGTTTAAGGAGTTGGTGCATGCTGTGTTTTTAACTCTCCCCCATGTTTGCACTACACATCGTTCTGAGTTAAGTGGCACTTGAGTAACTGCCACAGAAACCGCCTGGTCTGGGTTTTGTTGTTGCTGTCTGTATTCTTGGTCCCTAATAAATTGTGTGGCTATGATGTCCTTACTAGCTCACAGGGAAGACAGTTATTCTCTCTCATCTGGAAAGCCAGGGAAATAAAAAGGGGAAAAAGAGTGATTATTAATTAAATACAGACTTAGGTTGGAAGAACCAACTTGTCCTTCATAAATACCTGCTAAATTGTTCATTACCTGCAGCCAAATATAATGACTTCAATTTAATATTTAGTCAGAAAAGTCAGTAATCAGCAGGAGAGGACTTGATTTGATTTAGGTTATTAAAAAGCAGCCAAGAAAAAGTACCATTTGTCTTGATCTGGTTACTGCTTGTAGGGAAAATTCTTCTGTCTAAGGCATGCAGATTTGCTCCTGTTCCCACGTGAATCCCAGCAGCTCTCCACCAGAGTGCCAAGGTTTCTTGTTCAGAACAAGAAAACCTCATGGTTTCTGGTTTTTTTCAAATATTAAACTCAATTGCCCAACCTGAAGCAACCTTTCACCATCAAAGCACGAGGGACTATCCCTGTAGGTGCTTGGGGTTTCCATTAGAACTAAGCAGGGAACAGATGAGCCCGTTAGTGTGTTATTAACGAGCTAATGTAAAACCATAGTCCCTTTTTAAGGAGAAAGTAGTGTAATGGGTGCTGTTGTTCAACGACAGGCGTGCCGCAAGTTTCGAGACGACGCGACGTGCAAGGACACGTGTCCCCCGCTGGTCCTGTATAACCCCACCACCTATCAGATGGATGTCAACCCCGATGGCAAATACAGCTTCGGAGCCACCTGCGTGAGGGAATGTCCACGTAAGCTCATTTCAAGTCGCAGGGACATGGGAGGTGGGGGTTGGAGGGAGGCGGGAAGGGACCTGTGTCATCCCTTTGAGTTATGGCCAAGTGCAAGAGCACTTTGTTGTTCTCCTCAGCTTCTGTGGGAACCAGGAACAGGTGACAAAAATGAGAGAATAGCTGGCAAAGAAGATGGCCACTTCAAAATGGCTATATCCATCACCTTCCCTGATATTTAACCACTGAATTTTGACTTCTGAAGATTTTTCTCTTGATGGAGGGGGGGAAAAAAGCACCTTATGAGAATCATCAAAATAATGGCCAAACAAGTCATATGGGATCAATCCTGTGGATTACCAGAGCACTATCAACTCTTAACTAGTTCTTAATTAGGACTGATAGAAAGTAATTGGTTCAAGCACTCCCTCTCAAGGCCTGTGATCATTGCTTCCTCTACAGATGCTTGCTTTTTCTTTCATGCTATTCCATGTCCATATTTTTTAACTCATGGAGACTTAGAGGGTTTAGCTTACAGAGCTGATATCCCTTTCTGAGGCTGACCATTGCCCGGCCTAGCCCTTAGCCTGGAAGAGTGAGTAAAGGTGAGGGATCAGAGGTGCCACATATTGATCCCAATCATGGCACTGCTGCACAGCCTGGCCAGTGTTGTTTATCCTTCTGTGACCATTCCCCTCCCTGTACAATGGTGATAGCTTTGTACGTCCCTCTACCTTCACAGGATGTTTGTGAGAATTAATAATTAATGGCTGGACTTTGCCAAGTATGACAAAAGTTCAGAAACTCTTTTTCTTCCTAGTATTGAAGTGCCTGTGCAGCCCCAGTGCATCCCTCTCGTGTTCCAATGACCTTTGTATCTTTGTTTTTCCAGACAACTACGTGGTGACAGACCACGGCTCCTGTGTTCGCTCGTGCAACACTGACACTTATGAAGTGGAAGAAAACGGTGTTCGGAAGTGTAAAAAGTGTGATGGGCTATGCAGCAAAGGTACAAAAACCATGGAGTAAGCCAGTAGGGCTTTGAGATGATAGGGGACTTATTAGAAAAAGTACATGGGGTTCTGAGCTTAATTAAGTGCAAATTCAATGATAACTATCCAGTGACAGTTTGGAGATCTGACAAGTAGTTTGATCAGGAAACATGGCTGTGGAGCATGCTCTCCAACTGGGATACACCACAAGGACAGTAGATAAACTGTGCATCGTATGCGTGTGTGTCTTGCACATCAGCCTTCTCCCTTGTTTGTCCTTCACAGTATCTCATCGAGGGGAATAAAATGAAAATGGGGCAAAGAGAGACAAGGGCATGTGCCAGAGCCTGTGTGCAGCGATGCTCGGACCAGAGCTGCACAGCCGGGCAAGCAGGAAGCCTTTGTCCTGTGGTGCTTTCTGAAAAGCAGAAGTAGGCAAAAGATCTATGAAAGTCATCTTACAGCGATAGGTTTGACCGTATGGGAGTGCTTTCTGGACTAATGGCATCTTCATGTTTATTCCCTTCCATGTGTTTGGGCTTCACTCTTCTCCCCCCTGACTTTTGTATCTCTCTTTTAACAACAGTGTGCAATGGCATCGGAATAGGCGAGCTTAAAGGGATCCTCTCCATAAACGCCACAAACATTGACTCCTTCAAAAACTGTACCAAGATCAACGGGGACGTCAGCATTCTCCCAGTTGCGTTTCTAGGGTGAGTTGCCCAGTGGTCATTTAGCACTGGAGGAGAAGGGCAAAAGAGAAATTCAAGCTGGGCCATTCTTTCCCCAATTCCCCATTCTCTGTTTTTCAGTGATGCCTTCACAAAGACCCTACCCTTGGACCCCAAGAAGTTGGATGTCTTCAAAACAGTTAAAGAAATATCAGGTTAGCAATGGGTTTTAAGCTGAGCTGGTCTCTGATCAGTACTGCCAAAAACACAGAGGGAGAGGAGGGAATTTTTTTAAGCACATGAAGAGCAGAGCAAGCAAACGGTTTCTATGAGCTACCAGGGGTCACTCTTCACAGAGGTGGTCAGCAGCAACTTGCCAGCATTACACCCACATAGCCCCTACTGACCTCCCATCGAAGGTGTGTCGTTTGGCTGGACCATCCCTGCTGCTGAACCATCAGCCCTAGCAAGGAGTCAGAGCAGAGGAGATCCTCAGCCACCCAAGAAGTATGTGGTGATGCAGAGGCGTGCCACTCAGCTAAAAAAAGCCAAGTGTGTTTCTATTTGTGGAAAACCTTTCAGCAGCTCCTTAGGGAAGCGTGCTCAGTGGCTTGTGTCATCCTCGTGGAGACACCCTCTCTAGCCTGAAGAGCTCTTCCCTGGGGTAGATGTGTCTCCACCAGCACTAAGTGGCCAGCGGAGCCAAGTCTTGCACCAAGTATCAGTTAAAAGTAATTTTGTTCAGCCCATTATAAAATGAGTGTAACATCAGAGCTGGATCCACAGACATGACTCCAGTTCCCCTTTTCTTTCTGGCTTTTACCTGTCTGGTTTCCTTCAGGGCAGCAATGACTTAACCTGCGGTCTCCCAAATTCTCCTCCTCTTCCCGAGCGCCTCGGCTGAGCAGGGAAATCTGCTTGCCTTAGCAAATCCACTCGGAGCAGCTGTCTGTTCTGCTCCATTTCTGCTTTCTCTCCAGTTTTCTTTTTCCCTGAGGGCAGCTCATGAATGGGACAGAGCAATGTCTTCTTCCCACAGCCTCTCAGCCAGGCTATCTGCTGGCAAGAGCCGTCATCGCTGGCGGCTCGGTGTGTCAGGATGTGTGCCTCACTGACACACTCATCTCTTGTGCTCCTCAGCCTCGTGGTGGGCTAAGAAGTAAACTGTTTATAAAATGGGGTTTAAAAATATCTCCCTGCTCCCTAAAATGTCATGTTTCACTTTGAGACTCTCAGATGAGCGTAGGGAAAGCACAAGCAACTTCTCCCAGCACAGGAGGAGCTTGAGGAAGAGGTTCTGCTGCCAATACTGATCATGATTTTATTGTCTTTATTATTATTTTTTAATCTTCTTTTCTCATTGCAGGATTTTTGTTGATTCAGGCCTGGCCTGATAATGCCACTGATCTCTATGCTTTCGAAAATCTGGAGATTATACGAGGCAGAACCAAGCAACAGTAAGTAACTCATGTGCCAGAGCAACTGTAAAAGAAACTCTGTTTAGAGCTGCACTTGTCTGAGCACACCAAGGCAACAAGCAGTGTGAGACTCGGGTGTCCCAAAACTGATGCAAAATGGGAAAAACCCTGCAAGGAGCAGAGCACCGTCTTTGTCACAGTGTGGTGGTTTCACTTGACTGGCAGCCAAACACCACACAGCTGCTCACACACTCTCCCACTCCTCAGGGAATAGGGGAGAGAATTGGAGGGGTAAAGGTGAGCAGACTCGTAGGGTGAGATAAGAACAATTTAATAATTGAAATAAAATAAAACTTACAATAACGACAATAATAATTAATATACTGAACATGACATTATAGGATATGGAATTGGTGGACCAACACAAAATAATAGCTGCTCTACCTACAACCGTTGTTGCACCTTATTCACTTGAAAGAGCACACATCCTGCCAGTTTTGGCTTTAAAAGCCCATCAAAATCAGATATGAATATTGCAGTTGTTTTACGATAGGTCTGGCATGTACCAGGCATTAAATCTAGAGGGCTGAGCAGCATCTTGCTTGAATACAATTCAGTTCACAGCAACAGACATTTGAAAACCAAAAGAAAAACATGCTGAGTAAAACCCTGCTTACTAATTCTCTTTCTTCCATGTGTTTTCTTATTGTTCATCTCCATTTTAGTGGCCAGTATTCCCTTGCTGTTGTTAACTTGAAAATACAGTCCCTAGGGCTGCGCTCCCTCAAGGAAATAAGTGATGGAGATGTTGCCATTATGAGGAACAAGAACCTCTGCTACGCTGACACCATGGACTGGCGCAGCCTGTTTGCAACCCAGAGCCAGAAAACAAAGATTATCCAGAACAGAAATAAAAATGAATGTGGTAAGTCAGTGCTGCCTTCCTGCTCCCTGCTGAAGCTCGTGCTGAAATGCAAGAGCAGTTGAGGAAAGGGGTTTTTTTCTCTGTTCCCTGGCTGCAAAATTCATCAGTGATATTGCATTAATGAAGGCAGTGAGGGAAAAATGGGATTTCTTCCCCACTGAGTATGTGGACTTCTTGGTGTCCAGCAGATGGGAAGGAGCTGCTTCACCACTATGGGCATAGGGAAGCTGTGGAGGTTGGACACAGAAGCTAACTCCAAACGTGGGACCTTTTTGACAAGGTTGAAGCTGTTGTTCAGCCGTGCTGCTGTTGACTGTGGTGATCCCTCAGCCAAAATCTAATTATTTCTATTTGCAAAATATTAATTTGTTTTATTTTGGAAATTGATCATAGAATCACAGAATGGTTTGGAAGAGACCTTCAAAGATCCATCTAGTCCAACCCCCCTGCCATGAGCAGGGACACCTTCCACTAGACCAGGTTGCTCAAAGCCTCATCCAACCTGGCCTTGAACACTTCCAAGGAGGAGCAGCCACAGCTTCTCTGGGCAACCTGGGCCACTGTCTCACCACCCATCGTAACTGTTTCTTCCTTATATCCAATCTAAATCCACCCTCTTTCAGTTTGAAACTGCTGCCCCTTGTCCTGTCGCTACAGCCTTTGGTAAAGTTGCTAAAATTCCCTTTTAGGTATTAAAAGGCCACAATAAGGTCTCCTTGGAGCCTTCTCTTCTCCAGGCTGAACAACCCCAACTCTCTCAGCCTGGTACTGGTTTAGCTTTATTATACAGCTGTTAAGCTGTCACAGAGGAGCTTGTTCTTATTTTGAAAGGCCAGAAGTCACTCTTAATTTCAAGCTTTGGGAATTAAGAGAAGCATGATTCTTTCTCTTCCACACTGCCAGGACCGTTCATGTCTGCTTTGAAACAGATTGGAGAAGCTGGTTGCTCAGGATGATCATGCTGTGTTTGCCCTCTCTCTTACCTTGACATTCATGGCTTCTCTCATCTTTCTCTCTCTCTCTCCCAGCTGCTGACAGGCATGTTTGTGACCCCCTGTGCTCAGACGTGGGCTGCTGGGGCCCAGGACCCTTCCACTGCTTCTCCTGCAGGTTTTTCGATCGCCAGAAGGAGTGTGTGAAACAGTGCAACATCCTGCAAGGGTAAGGTGTCTGAGGGGTGCTTGAGATGGTGGCAATGATTTGGAGGTTTGGGGTTTTAGAAGGTGTTGTAGCTAGGAAGAAAGCAAAAAAATGGGATGTCTGGTTGCATGGGATTTTGCTGGCTTTGCAGAGATGATGGGTGAACACAACACCTTGCTGAGGTACCTGTCCTTCCCTGTTCAGCATTGCTTAGGAGTTTGCTCATGCCGTGGTGACAGCCATGAAAATGTCCCCTCAAGCCTACGAGAAGACGATCTGGAGGCCCAAGGAGTTAACTGAGCCTCATGCTTCCTTTCTTCATAAGAAAGAAAGGAGCTTGAAGCCTCTGTGAAAATCCAAGCTGTGCTTGTCACATCAAGCACATTGGGCGAGAGCCGGAGGCAGCTGCAGTCAGTGGGAGCTCAGTCACCCCCAGAGCCAGGGCTTCACTTCTTGGTAGGCTTCCTTGCTGCAAAGGGACTCTTATATTTGCTCACATGAGTGGCTTACCTTGCAGTTTGCAAACTAGCAGTCAAGGGAGTATGAGCTTCCATCCAAAAAGCACCAAAAAATATGTGGATTTTTTAAACAGATCTTTCAAAGTTTGACTTTTAAAAATCTTGAGTGTTAAGCAGTTAGTTGACAGGGTGCTGATGCCCCTGATGTTTGTATTTCTCTAGCAACTTGTGGTTCAGCAGCTGTCTTTTTTGTAAGTGAATTCCCTCCAGCAGCTATTATAACCTGAAGGGCAGATCCGGGCATTTTATTGTGTCAAATGATGGGTAGATTTAGTTTAATTAATAACACCATTACTTGAAGTGGAACAGCTTTATTGCTATTGAAACCATCTGTTCCCAACTTTCATATTTTAATGATTCATTGTGTGTTGTAGAGAGGGCATGAATTTAATTATCAGTGCATTGCTGTTTAACTTTCCTAATTATTATTTGGAGCCTTGGAATCACTTGAACAGTTTTTTGCTGATCTCTTTGCATCATGGCTATTTAAAAGCCTTTGGAAATCGTTGCGAATATTCTGCGTTATTAGCTTAAAAGGGAAAGTAAACTAATTTGTAGTGTGCAATCTGGAGTGCCATGTGTTTTGCTGTCAACCAAATTTCTCTTACTCTTACCTCTCCCTGTTGTGTTGAGCAAGTGCTACCGGTGTAACCAGGAGCATCCCCTTGTATCTCCTCCTGTCTCAGTACCGTCATCCCAAACTGTTTAATCTGGAAAAGTCAGGAAAAAGAGAGACAGTCAAGATTTATCACTTGCTAATTAGCTTGAGTTTTAATTATTTATCTTTTTTTGTTTGTTTGTTTTCCAGGGAGCCAAGGGAGTTTGAAAGAGACTCCAAGTGCCTCCCCTGCCACCCCGAGTGCCTGGTGCAAAACTCTACCGCGTACAATGCAACCTGCACTGGACCTGTAAGAGCAGATTTGAATTAGCAAACCTGCACCTCAGACCATGTGTTAATACCTATTCCCCATGTTAAAATAATCCTAAGGTTTCATTTACCCTTCTCTGGCATCAGGCAGAGATGGAGGGGTTAGAGGGCAAGATCTGGGGGCAGGGGAGCAGAAACAGGAGAGGGAACCTCAGGGTATTACTCCTCTTCCACGTCACCCATCATGCATGTAATCCATAGTCACAAACACTGTGGGGCCTTTCTTTTTTGTGTCTTTTTAGAGAAGAAAAGAAAGAAAAAGTTCTTACATATGTGACAATAGGGTAATTTGGTGAATATGTAATTACTGAGCAGCCAAGTTGGTGTGAACAAATTAAATTCCTTATTCAGGGGGAAATAACGTAAAAGCAGTGGGTTAAAACAGTAGCTTTTTGCCTTTTTCAAAAGCCATGATAAAATTGTGGTCAGTACTAGATATTTAGTGGAAAATATTTAGGAAGCAGTTTGTACTTAAAACCATGTTCCCTCCTCTAGCTAGGTTACAGTAAATACCTACATTAAAGGAATAGCAGGTGTAAGTTAGGTTCAAAGAAAGGCAATCAAAACAAAATGGTTGGATTTTCAAACTTCAGTATTCCAAAGTCATACAAAAGCTCCTTCTACAAAAGTCAGTACAGTGTAGTCTTGCTAGTCATCCAGTCTTCCTCAATTTTGCTCTTCTTTAATTTGGAGAACACTCTTTTGCATGAGGAAAAGCCCAGTTTGGCATCAGCACAAAATTATTTCCTTTTAATCAGCTCAAACTTATGTCTTAACTCTAATTCTCTTATTTTGGGTGGGGTTTTTTTGGAGGGAGGAGTGGGTAGTTGAAATCAAAACTCCTGTTTCCATCACAGATCCTCTTCTGTGCTCCTTAACCCAGCTCTTTCAACACCTCTTGCCGTCCCCTGCAGCCACTGAGTGTTCAACCCTTGCCCATCGTCAGCCTGGAGAGTCACTGCTCAGTCATGTGAAGCATTTCCATCCTCCCTTCTAGCTTAGACCACCATGACCTGAGGGATGTTACTAACATTATAATCTCCTTCAGGCAGTGACCACCCCTTGTTCCATATTTGCTCAGCATCTAGTAATCAGGCTGTTAGAGTGACTCTTAGACATTACACTAATTAAAATAATCTTCCTGTAGCATGTCTTATTCTAGTCCCGCTGAAGCCAACACTGTGGATCTGGTCTGGTGTTTCTCCATAGTAGAATTTGAGCCAGAATTGCTAGTTTCCCTACTTTAAAATATTTAGGGCATTCCTGATGCTGTTATAGTCTGCATAAAAAGAGTTCTGCCAAAAATAGCCAAAGGCAATGCCATTAAACACAAACTAAGTGCTCTTCAAAGAAAAAAAAAATGCATTGTCTCCTTGGGTTGCCTCCTGATCCCCTGCTTCTGCCTGACAGAGAGGAAAGAACCTGTGCTGAGAAACAGGAAAATAATGATTTGAGGCCACTACTTCAGGGAGGTGTCAGCAGGTCCGGCTCCATCGTTTTAAATGGAGTGAGGGTAGATTGCACCAGGCACCAGCCTGGCCCTCTGTCTTTGAGCTTTTCTCTTATGAAGGTGTCATTAAATCATTCCCCATTTTAAATGAAAAAT
Source organism: Caprimulgus europaeus (assembly GCA_907165065.1). Next base: position 3,053,662 of record OU015530.1, read on the forward strand.
GCAAACTTCCTAAATAGGCAGAAGGCAGGGGAGGGGGAAAAAGGAGCAACACTGAAACTCAAGAAAATATTGGCTTTAAACGGCAGGTACTGCCTTTTGTACAGTCCATCCTACAGGAGCAGATACTTGCAAGAATATCAGGTAGCAAGGTGGTGATGCTGAAAACTTCCAGCAGTGAAAGACACTGAGATTTATCTCCTGAATTTCCTCCTGAGCAGGCTGGTACAAGGGCGTTATAAAGAAGCTGTTTCTCTTTGCAGGGCCCTGACAATTGCGTGAAGTGTGCCCATTTTACAGATGGCCCCCACTGCGTCAAGTCCTGCCCGGCGGGGGTTCTGGGTGAGAATGACACCCTGGTCTGGAAATACGCCGATGAGAACGCTGTTTGCCAGCTCTGCCATCCAAACTGTACCCGGGGGTGAGTAAAACCTCGGGCTGAATGGAAATAGAGGGGGGGAAAAATAGGGGAACAGCTCTTTCCCTTCCTTACGGCCCCGTTTCAAGCCACCGAGAAGCAGAACTAGCAGGGAGCGCGTGAGGTCAGGAGGACACAGGTAATGTAAGCAGAGCGCAGCGGACTCTGTAAATAGGAAAAGTTCAATGGCACTGAAGGCAAAAAAAAAAAAAAAAGAATGTTTTAGGGGGTTTGAAACAGGTTTGTTTGTTGATTGAAATAGGAAACTTCCTGGAATTTTACAGAACTCACCCACCAGGGATGTACTACTTCTTTTTTTTTTTTAACCACCTGGCTTGGTGCTGGGACCTCTGGTTTTGGGAGGAACGTCAGTGACATCTGCTGGATACTGGGCTCCTGGGGCCCATTTTTCTCCGCACCTTTGATTTTTTTAGGAGGGAAATCTCAGTGAGGTACCACAGTGATTTCCTTTATTTCCTTCTTTCCTTATGCTAGGCCTTGGTCTGAATTTTAAGCCTTGCTTGCCTCCTGAGTGTGGCTTTATTAATGAGCTTCCCAATAAACCAAATCTCTATGAACTGTTTTTGTCCTCAGTTGAGGGCAGACTTAAATCACCACCTGTAATGAACTGTGAATTCAACTCTATTTAACCTACATGACAATAAGTCACAGGGCTGCAGCTGTCTCCTCTCCTGGTTTCCAACCTGCAAATGTGCAGTAAGAGGTGTTAGGGTTTGAGACTTGGTTGTGGGACTGTGATGCTTTCAGAGCCAAATCCAGCCCATGTTTGGTGTTTTTTCCTTCGACAACCCCTGCCCTGTACCCTGCAGGTCTGTCCAATCCAAAATCCTTCTGCAATATGCCTGTAATAAGTGTTGCAAGAGAGAAGTTACAACATATTCAGACCAACCATCATTTCACTGTATATTCAACTGCCAGGTCATTAAAGAGCAGAGTGTCCAGGCTCCCACCTTCATGGAGAAAAGGAAATGATGGGTCAAACCAGCAAGTAATGGTCCTTCTTAGTGTTCTGGTTTTCAGCTGGTGGCTGGTAACCATGTGGGTTTGCTGCGATTTACCGCAGTGCCTCCTGTGTTCGCTTACGGTGGCAGGCAAGGTTTGTCAAGGCTTCCCATCCCGCTCCTGAGAACAAATGATCTCAGTTGAAAAGGGATCTTAATTACTTTGCTCTTCATTAATGACCTCAGTAGCTGCAACCATCAGTCCCTGCTGATATAAACTGGCCACAGGGATCCTTCTTCTAAGTAGCCACATGAAAACGTGGCTGATTACGGGAGCAGCGTGATGGAGAACCACATCTGAACAAGGCTTTCGACTGTGCGGCCTCGGTAGCGAGATCAAACACTGGACTCAAATGAGTACAGACTTGGAGAACATCATCTGCCAGACATAGATGTAGCTCCAAGCAACACACTAGCTCTTTCTGCATCAGCAAGTCCCCAGAGCAGAGTTCATCAGAAAAGTCTGTTCCTGCCTGGCTTCAGCAGTGGATGGGTGTCCCACAGGAGTCTGGCAGGTGATGGGTAGGGTAAGGAGAGGTTTTGGAAAATTAGGGGTGTCCAGCATATGGCTCAGTGTATTTGACCCTGTGTTATTAAAGTAGAACATAAGAATTAGTATCAATTTCATCTCTGAGGTGAAAGAACTGGGCTAAGTTTGCCCCAGCTCTGTTGCAGAAAGGCACAACGGCCCTGTTTGAGGTGCTGCCTGAATGTGGCAGAAGAAATGGGCTGTATCCCCAAGGGACTCAAGAGAGCTAGGAGGAGAAGGTAGTCTTACTATTTTTGCTTTGCAGGTAGGACAGCTGAGGCCAGTGGCTTTGACAGGTAGGGAGCCAGTGTCAGAGGCATAGTCTGGGGACGTGCAGTCTGGCGCAGGATTGTCCCCGTGAAGGCAATCCATCAGTAATGCCACTTACTTCTCTTCACGCCTTTCCCTCGTTGTGCTGTGGGAATGGGATCTGTTCAGCAGTGGGTGGAGAACATCTGTCTCGTGAAGTGTTTGCATCCTTATAAACCACAGTCTCAGCAATTTCTACATGACAAGAAACAACAACTTTGTTTCTGTCCCTGTCCAATTTCACGGCTAGAGCCCACAAAAGCTTATCAGCATGATTCAGTGTGCTGCCTTCAGTAGTCATGCAAGTAAGGGTTTCCAGGATCTGGCTCTGTTTTCCTTATTTGAAGAAGCTGCAAGTAAAGAAGACTTCTTTTCCCACCTGAGCTTTGTCATGAATTTTGGTGTTTTACTTTAGGTGTGCTTACTGATAGTGCATCATTGCCTTTGTATTGCTGAGAAGAATCCTGTCTAGTCTCCTTTTTTTTTGCTGAGTCAGTTTTTCAGCCTTCATTAGAAAACAGAATGGAGGAAGCTTTCTCCAGCTCAGCCCAAACTTCTGTCCCATTTCTCCTGCAACCTCTTGGGGTTTTTGTGTGCAAGTTTCCTTTTGCCTCTCATACAGCTGAGAAAATACACTCTGTTAATGACAGCTGTGTCCCAAAAGCCCTGAAATTACCCCATTTATACCTCCAGCAACTAGTGACACACACTAGCTTGAATAATCTGCTCAGCATTGAAGGATTTCCTTTGCCACTCTCCTGGAGTATGGGAATTAAATTCAGCTACTGGGAAAAGCAAGAAGAGAAGCCACCACTATAGTTAATAGCACTGGTTGATGTGTCCAACCTCCGCAGTCACTACCAACACTACGTGTCTCACCAGTCCTCATGTTAAATGCCAGGAGATTTTAGGAGGGGGTGAGTAAGCAGCCAGGGAGTCCAGGAGGGAAAGTTGTAGCAGCACAGGTCAAATGCAATGCCTTTGTCACTGAAGGTTAATGAGAAAGAAAGGGCAGAGGAAAATTCTTGTAGGGCTTTAAAAACCCAATGGTTTTCCATTTCTTTTATGACTGTGCAGTAACTTAAGGTGTTATAGTGTGAGTTCCCTCTGAAAGGCCATAAATCATAGTAACCTGGCTATGTTACATCAAATTAGGAGCTATGGGTTGAGGAGAAATTTGTTAAAATCGTAAGGGATTTGGGAAATAAATAGCTGTATCTGCAGTGGGACAGGTAATACTTACGTAGCCAGATGAAATGCTGACTTTGGGATTCAGTAGTTTTCAGGGATTCTACACAGCACTAATTTTCCAGTAAGTAGAGAAGCATTTCAGAGACTGCAACTGCTGCTAGATTCCATCTGATATATCCATGAGATCTTGAGGCAGTTCATAACACAAAGTCACATTTCTCATTTTGGTTTCTGTAAGAGAAAGAAAAACGATTCAGGAATGGAAAAAGTGATTGTTTGGATTCCATAAAACCTGGGTTACTTATGTTGGGTGTCATAACAAAATTCCACATTAAGGTGGTTATATTTAGTCCTGGATGGATATTTGTCATAAGCTTTGTTTCTCCTTTGACTTGTGAAATGAATCAGAAAATCACATGGGATTAGAAAACCACAAGCTGATCTGTCATTTTCTTCCCAAACACCTTTTTATTTTATCTCACTAGACTTGATACTGATGGATTTGTGTGGGAAATACTTTTAAAAAAGAAGGGGACAGATGAAAATCTACACCTCTCCTGCTTCTACTTTCTAGTGTAGGAAAATAACTGGCTGGTCATTCCTCAGGCTGTAGATACTGTCCCCTCATCCAGTTTTACTGTTAGGAAGTGCATGGAGCACTTGCCATCATAAAATAGCATGACAAATTTGGTATTTTTAGGAAGACATAATTTGAGGGACCACAGTCACATTCTGAAATAGTGTGATGTCTTTTAATTTCACATCTTTATCAGGAGAAGCTGCACGTGCTTTGTTGCATTAGCATATAGAAATTCAGATCTGGGTGGTAGAGCATGATAGGACGAGGTCTTGGGTCCTAGATCTGCCCAAAGAGAGAAGCCTGATGTGAAGTGAGATGCATCTCCTGTGACCATAAGCAGGCTGGTGGTTCTGCTCTACACGTGCAGCCTCTCTGTGCTTACTTACACAACTGAGTAAACAAACCAAGCTGTAGGCAGACGGGGAACACTAACAAAGCTGGGCGCCCGGGATCCAGGAACCGGTATGCACAGCACTTCCAGTGTGTCCAGGACACTGGGATACACATTCTTGCATGGGAGCCCAGTGAACTCACAAGACCTTCCAGATGCTGGGTCTTGGAGCACCGTGTTGGCCCAGAAACAAGGCAAATACACGAGGAGAGATCAGAGTAATGAAAACAAACAAACAAAAACCCAATAAAACGAGTAGTTGCTTCACCTCTTCCTCCCCCAGACCTAGATCACGTTATGAGATACGATCCGCAACTCCACCTGCCATTTTGAAATTTTTCTGGTTCCTCCTCTCAGCGAGAGGGAATTCAGAGCAGTTTTCCTGGCACAGGCTCGCTCCTTACCCCCTACTTGACCTCCTCTGGAGTTGTTTTGGGATGATCTGTTTTCTTTAAGTCAGCGCAGGGAGCGGATACCACAAACTGGACTTTTCTCCTTGCTGTGCTCTGGTTTTCAGAGGTGATGTAACCCTCTCTGTAATGCTCTCCTTCCTTGGTAGACACCACAAAGACCACAATTCCCATGAAGGGCATACATCTTGTAGGCCAGCAGCACTTGGGGAATGCACGGTGCCTCTCGCGCCCGTTAGACCATCGAGTGAATGTACTCATTGTGTTTTAATCTGTGCTGGTTTTTTGCATTGGGCTGCCAAAATTAATTTGGGGCGTTTAAAACTCAAATGGAGGGTGAATGACTTGCTGGTAGAGTTTGTGGCTCTCTGGATAACTGTCATACCTTTTTACATTACCAGTAACATGAGACCTTAGATTCTGCAAGAAAAATATCACAAACACACACCAACAGACTGCAGCCGAAGGGAGTGCTGTCAAACCCTGTTTTCTGGTGGGAGCTGTCTCTGCTACCCAAGCTTTCCATTGCAATAGAAAGTCTGGAAATTGGAATATTTTACTTATCAGGAAACAAGGATTATGCAGGAGGGTCTGCAGTGACACGTTTCCATGTGGCTTTCTGCCCTTGTGCAGGGGAGAGGCTATTTCTGTCCTCCTGCACGGTCAGCTCTGAGCTTCTGCGCTGACGCAGATGTCCATGCAGAGCCAGGGAATCCAGGTCCATCTGAATTTTGTCTATCTATGTCCACTCCCCATGCTACCACGTGATAGAAAGTCATTTTCAAATATTCTTTAAACTGAGTATGCAGCATAACTATGTCTCCAGATAAAAGATTCTGGAGCAAGGCCATTGGCTGATATTTAATAGAGTGTATGACTACGATAAATTCCTATGTTAATAGAGTGTGTGACTATCATAAATTCCTATGTTAATACTTGGACTGCTCTGAAACACAAACTTTTCAATCAGTAGCACTGCTCTTAGTTGGAATTATAGAAGTATGTATGCCAGAGCTAATATGTTTGTCATGTTCATTTGTTTTCACAGGTGCAAAGGGCCAGGTCTTGAAGGCTGTCCAAACGGGTGAGTATTTAATCTGCCACAATTAACGACAGAGCTGGAAAGAATGTGTGAGTGTTTACATTTCCATGCTGGACACTGCAAAGCTGGGACTAAAATTAAGTCTTCAGCTCTATTCAGGGAAATGACAGATTAAAGCAGGCTTCAACCTATAAAAATGATTTAAAGAACTGAGAAATATTCCTACTGGCACAAGACTGCAAAACCATGTTCTGCTTAACTTGTCTGGCAAGGTGAGACCTGGGATCTGTTAGTGGAGAACAAAAGGAGGAGTTGGAAAAAGAAAGGACTAAGGACTAGTGGCAGAGATATGTTTAGGATTGATATGGTTACCTGCATTACAGAGGATTCATCTCAGAGACCCAGGAGGTCTTTTCCAGCCCTGTGATCTGTACATCTCCAACCACTCTGTACATGGGTGGACGCTAATTCTTCACACTAGATCTTACTTTGCACTGTTTCATCTCATGACTTGCAACAAGCAAACAGGCTTCTCTGACTAAGAGAGAAGGGTTTCAGTGTCTGGCTACAGAGTCATGCTATGGCAAGACAAATTCAACCTAGAAATACTGTTAAAAAGTGACTCTATTTGAGAGTAGTCCCTGGGGCAACTTCAAAAGAGCTGTGATGGGTCTCTAAGTACAGACAAAAAACAACAACCTTGGAAAACAGGTTTTTCTTTTCAACTTAAATTTGAAATGACCCAGGTGCTCATAAAGAGGCAGCAATCTGTATGTACAACGTGGATGGTGCACACACTGCCCGACCTCAGACACTGGTACCTGGGGAGGAGGGCTGATGATCTACAGTTCATTGTGGCCCTAACAGCATGGTCCCTCCTGTAACAGTGAGATGTCAGCTTCACTGCTGGTATCCCAGCTGCGTACGCCTCATTGATCTTCTCTTCTCTCCACGTGCTTCGTCCATCGTCACGTGTGGGCTACCCATGGCTGGCATGTAGAGGTAGCACAGACTGGATGCTTTTGTGCTTGGAGGGTTGTCAGACAGAGGAGAAATCCCATTGCTTGTGAGTTTGAGAGAAGAGTGAAGACTTTGAGCAGGTTACCAGATGAGATATTTAAAAATTACAGACACCCAAGATATCTGAGATGTCAGACAGGGTTAAGTAGACGTCCAAAGCGTGTGTTTGATCAAAACCTAAGGCTTCATGCAACCTCCGTAGGGTTTTTGTAAAATCTTGCACCTAAGCTTTTTTTTCTCATTTTGCATCCCCTCCTGTCTTGCAGCTCCAAAATCCCATCGATCGCAGCCGGTGTGGTCGGAGGTCTCCTGTGCCTGGTGGTGGTTGGCTTGGGCATTGGCCTGTACTTGCGGAGGCGTCACATCGTCAGGAAGCGGACCCTGCGCCGGCTGCTGCAGGAGAGGGAGGTGAGCACGGCCGGCACGGCTGCACCACCGCCTGCTGTATCTGGGGCAGTGAGTGCCAGCCTCCTCATGCCAGACAACTAAAGCACCGTGCATCTGCCTTGTCACTCAGCGAGCCCTTGGGCTGGCAAACGGCGGCGTCTTACCGCGCTGGTCAGAAAAGAGGCGGTGTGCACCTAACGCCTTCTCGCTTAATCTCGAGTCTGATCCCTCTGGATATAATTTTCAAAAGCTTTAGGGGATTTAGATGTCTAAATCCCAATGAAAATCATTGAGATTGTCTACTTGTAAAAAAACTATTGCTTCAGAGTGAGGTGGGATGTGTTTGCTGATCCATACCACCATGCTGTGTAGACCCTCAGCCTCAAATCCTTTCTCCCTCCAGACAGGCCATGAAGCTGCTGAGGCAACATGGGTGCTTGTGAAAATTTTCCCCCCTTGATCAGGAATATGTCTGATCCTACATTAAAAAAAATGAGAGAGAAAGGAGAGGAGGGAAAGGAATTGAGGAAGTGCTTGTGTCTTGTCTTTGATTTGTTTTTAGCACAAAAAGCCCACAAAGCCATCAAAGTGAATGGTTTACCCTGTTGGGTGTGAATAAGGTTTCTACACAGCTTTTTGCTTTCTGCATGGATTTGTGTGTGTTACAGCATCACCCTCTGGGTGCCTCACATATAAAATAGCAAAATTCATTTTCCTGGATTACAGCTGCTCTTTGATGATTAGACCCCCTTCTCTTTCTAGTCCAATCCCAGTAAGTAAATAGCAAATTATGTTTAGCACTCTGCTAAAAGCCTGGTTGCAGCTTCCTTCTGTGCTTGTTGGCTTTGCAGAGTCAGCTGCTAAAATCCTTAGGAAAAAAGCTGTTCTGCTTTATAACGTACTACCTAACAATATTTTATGTACCACTGTATTCTACAGCTGTGATAGTAGAACTCAGTTTGTGCTCAGCTGCTCTTGTACCCTCTGGACTCCTCAAAACAATATTCCATCACAGCAGAAAGGTTTCTGGCCCATTAAAGTTGTATCTAGCTAAATAGAGCTTTATTCAAAGGAAAGGAAAAAAAAACCACTAAGGGAAAGAGCCGACTTACGCATCAAAAACGTGTTAACAAGCTCTGTTTGGAGGGCATTACTGCTGTTTGCAGTAAGGCTGAGATCAAATTTTGAGAACATCGATACTCAATAAAACATTGCCTTTTTATTGAGAAAAGAATCACTCTTCAGGTTTCAGCTGCTGCTTCAGGTCTAGGGGAGCCACTGGCACCATGGGAACTTCATCCAGTTAAACAGGAGCAGACCTGAAGGCTTGCAGGTGCTTCTTGCCCATTATTTAAAACATTTTTCTAATTTATTCACGAGTCCAAAAAGAAAAATCTTCTTCAGGATCTGTGGTAATTCCATTGTTCTTCATGCCATGTGTTTTAAGGCTTTGAAGTCAAAGCCTTCATTTGAACAGCAATATTCCTTCATTCTCCTTCAAAACGGCAGTCGCTGCTCTGCGATTGAATTTACCTCTGAAATTTGGAGCGACTCTAGATATTTATTGCTGCAAGTCAGAGTGGAGCTCTGGAGTCCTCCTGTGAACTTCCCATGGAATAAAATGTTCATTGTTTTAAAAGAAGGATTTATTTGCTTCCCCCAAGTGTGTTGCTTGCTGTCCTCCTAGGCTGTATATCCTTCTAACATCTTCTCCTCTCCGCACCAGCTTGTTGAGCCACTGACACCCAGCGGGGAGGCGCCGAACCAGGCTCACCTGAGAATTTTGAAGGAGACAGAGTTCAAAAAGGTCAAAGTTTTAGGCTCTGGAGCTTTTGGCACTGTTTATAAGGTAAGAAGGAAGTTTTCTGTAAGATGTTGCCCAAGCCATACTGCTCAGTGCTAAGCCATTTTTCTCTGTGATCTGGGATCTTGTTTTTATAATTGTCCATCACTCCTTCACTAGAACTGACTCAGATGTTTGGAAGCATCTACACACCTTCAGTTGTGTAGGTCCACAGGGTATTTTTTCTCTTGGTGTTTATCCTCAGCGTTCCTTCTTCACCAGGTTCCACTTCTCTGTGCTCCTCCTTTTATTCAGGATACATGTTTCAGGCTTTGCCAGTAGTACTGAAAGATAAACTGTAGATTCATGTGTCTCTTTATAAAGCTCTGTATTCTGAAGCAGGTTTCCTCCTACAGCTTAGGAACTTCGGGCACAAATCCCACTGACCTCTGAAAATGTGCACCTACACTGCTGGGTTCTTCAGCAGAGTGTCCTCACAGCGCCACGCCATTCACCTGCCACCTAAATGACCTCCTGGGGCTATAGATGTAGAGCACTGAACTAGCCAGACATAAACCCACCTACCACTCCATATGTTTTGGACTGGGTTGTTTGTACAGTATAGAGGTCATCTTGTTTTCATGAGAAAATGCCAGGTTTTTCATCCCATGATTTATAAATTTGAAGTGGCAAAGTTTTGCACATGCAGTTGCTGTGATGCATTAATTAATTAGATTTCCATCCACAAAAATTGCTCTTTGTGCATCTCTTGGGCTATAAATATAAATATACAGGGATGGTAATGAACATGGTTTTTCAAAAAAATACAGTAAGGGTGACTGAAAGAGAAATACCACTCACTCCACTGACAGGATTTTGTGAATGCCCACAAGACATGGTTTTTGCATATTTTTGTTGTCTGCCATGTCTTCCCATTGCTCAGAATATTTAATTCTACTCAGAAGATGCAAAATGTATCTGTAATTGTGAGAATTAACCTGTTAGATATGAGACTGAGTAACTCTTTGTACTTCTTTTCGGTAGGGACTTTGGATCCCAGAAGGGGAGAAGGTTAAAATTCCTGTCGCTATTAAAGAGTTGAGAGAGGCTACATCGCCAAAAGCCAACAAGGAAATACTTGATGTAAGTTTTCATGTTGATTTTGTCAAGTTGTCTGTGATCTGTGGATTCTCCTCTGTAACAACTAGAGGGATTTCATTATTTTTGGGTGAGAATAAATATTTCGCACAAAAAAAACACCCAACACCAGCTTTGGACAGCAAGTGACACCTCAGGTAGGAAGTCTCATCTCAAATGGTTCAAGCAGGCAAAGATCTTAACAAAAGTTGGGGCTGTTCAGCCTGGAGAAGAGAAGGCTCTGGGGAGACCTTCTAGCAGTCTCTCAGTACCTGAAGGGGCTCCAGGAAGGTTCGGGAGGGACTTTGGACAAAGGCAGGGAGTGACAGAACAAGGGGTGATGGCTTGAAACTGGAAGAGGGGAGATTGAGATGAGATGTGAAGAAGAAATTTTTTGCTGTGAGGGTGGTGAGACCCTGGCCCAGGTTGGCCAGAGAAGCTGTGGCTGCTCCTCCCTGGAAGTGTTCTCGGCCAGGTTGGATGAGGCTTTGAGCAACCTGGTCTAGTGGAAGGTGTCCCTGCTGATGGCAGGGGGGTTGGGACTGGATGATCTCTAAGGTCCCTTCCAACCTAAACCAGTCTGGGATTCTCTGAAAAGGCCAGGTTTCACAGTGGGAAGTGTGAGGATGAATGGCTGTGAACAAACCTACCTGTGCTACTGATGATAATAAAGCACACTGGCTTTATCCAATAGCCCTCAATACACAGTGTTATTCCAGTACCTTACCCCAACAGATCACGCCCTACGTACCATGCCATTTCATACCCGTATCGCAGCAATGCAAAAGGAGAGGTGGTCTGTCTCAGAATCCATACACAAAGCCATATCCATCCTGATTTTAGTTAGACTCCAGGCCAGTCCCAGTCCCTCCCCATGTCCCTGACCCTGTGGCCCTGGTCCCTGTCCCTCCCTGTGCTGGCATTCCCCGCATTGAGGAGCTGGCAAAGATGCTGCTCAGCTGCCTGCCCTGAGCTCTACCCCTGATTTCCCTCTTTGCGGTGATAAGAAACATAACACAGTCTTTGCAAAGGATGCCTTGGACTGAACTGCATGAAATTCCTGTGTACTGGGGGAAGAGTTAATGAGTGAGCCTACAGCACTCCATCCTGCCTTCAGCAGATGAAGATATTCACCCGGTGGAGCAGTAGATGCAGGGACTGTGTGCTCTTCTGCAGTATGAAAGTCCTTTCTCTTTTCAGAGAAGTTTCTGTATCTCATCCCCACATTATCTTTTCCATTGAATTAGGATACTTAACAAAAAGCTCTTACTTTTTTTCAGTCCTGTTCATTTTTCAGATGATTTAGTTGGTGGAATTCATTCTCTATTTAGAGGAAAAATTGTAAAAAAATACAAAACCAGTAAAAGAAGTCCGAGGGATGACCCTAAAAGCTCCTCCCAAAACAGATTTTTGCTACACAACCAACTATTCAGGGTCACTGAAACCTCTGAGATAATAATGCCCAATTAAAGATGATTTGTCTTACAGAAACACGCTAGGTATAGAACAAACGCAGCAGCTTTGGCTCGTATAATCCAGGCGAGCTCTCGCTGGCTTTATGAGGGTAGGGCTAATTCAGAAGATTGTTGTTGGATGCCAAGCATACTTGGAGCAGGTCAGAGCGTACCGCAGAGATTTCCAAGATAAACAGTTGAAACAAAGACCCACTTTAATGTCTTGGGCTACTTAGAGGGACCCACGGCCGCACAATAGCTCCCTCTGCTCCCTGCGAGGAGGCGGTGGCCTATTTTATTTTGCAGTATCAGATGTAACCGGCAGCGTCAACGCCTGGCCGCTCTCCGAAAGCTGTGTGGCCCCTACGCCCACCCCGCTCCTTCCACATCCCGGTTCTCAGCCCCCCGGGTCAGCCCTGCGCGGGCTGCGCGGCAGATGGGCAGCGAGAACAGCTCCGACTCTTGCAGATTTTTGATGTTATTTTTCCCACCCCCCTGCTGAAATGAATACAATATGGATCTGAATCCAGCAGGAAGCAAGGCAAGGAACAGACACCCTTCCTCGGTACAGCAGCTTGGGTTGGAAGCCTCGGGAGGTTTAGTTTCAGTCTCTACTTATATCTGAGCGTTGTGTAGTGGATTCACAAGGTTTCTAAAAAGCAGTGCCACAAATATCTACATAATTGAGTAGCACATTGTATTCCTGCTTTATCTTTCTTCGGGCTAGCCTATGGAATCAGTGTTAGCCTTGACAGAGGGTTGTTTTGGTCAGCTGGAATTTTGGGCTGACATGCTGCAGTAAGTTGAAGAACCCTTACCCGGTTCTACCAGAGATGATCTTCAACAAGGCTGCCTGCACCACTTTAATCCCAGAGACTCCCAAAACAAGGACACCAAATGCAGAATTAGCACCTCAGGAGAAAGCTGCATTACGTCATCCTTTGCTTAGGCTGGCATGTCACACAACAATCTCAAGACCAAAAAGTATTGCTTAAGAACTGGGGTTGCTTATTTCTTGGACGTCATTGCTTTAATAACTTTGTTTAATAATAGTTCTTACCAGCTACACAGCTATGTGACATCTGTGGACAGCTTGGTAGCTGATGAGTAAAGTGCTACGGTATTTCATTTCTTAAGCTCTCAGAAAGTGCAGATTTGCTCCTTTCCCTGCCACAGTAGTGGCCTGACTATTATTTTAGGCTCTGGCAGGGGCTGCTAGCCCAATGTTGAATTGCCAAGGAGTGGTTAGTAGGTGTCACTCCAGATGCTGAGTTAAGATGCTGACCTAAAAGCTCTCTGCATTGAAAAGTGCCCTTTATTTCCCATTGTGTTGGTTTTCAATCAGATGGCTTTAAAAATGTCTAGAAGTGAAATACTGTAAATCAGACCCAAGGTTATTTAAAAAATCCCACAACTTCAGCTCTAATTTCCACCCCCCCCTATTGGAATCCATTCTTTGAGCTTGCACTTGGCAGTGATGTCAGTACATACACAGATCTCTAATTTAAATGGGTGAACCCAGGCTTGAAAGAAGAGTTTTTCACATATTTATGAAACTCAAACCCAAAATTCCAGTTGACCAAAGGGTTTATTATGCTTCAGCTCCCACATTATAAGTCCCTTCCTGGTATCATTTGCATTGCTACATGGCTCTAGAACAGCATTTCTAGTTGAGGACAATATTTTTACCAGCGTTGCTTAAAGTAAGATACATATTCCGACTTCTAAAGAGCTGAACTGATTGTTAACCTGTTTGGTTTGATGTGGACTGAAGAACAACATGGCCAAAGAAACCTCGTCTCTCAGTCCTATCCTAAATGACAACTTTTGACTTTCTGGGCTAGTACTGACCCTGGCAGAGGGACAGAGGTCTCAAAAGCACTGATTTCCAGTCAGTTTTGTCAAAAGATTTGTGGAGGAGAAAAAGCCATATGACACAAGTTCACAAGATGTGTTGCCCTTGCAATTAGATGCTCAAAACTATGGAATCCCATCAGCTTCCAGCTGATGTTTGATTTATTAATTCCTCCTATGTCTGTAAGTTTTGTCTCCAGGATTTTATGTCCCATGTTTGCTTAGTGTACCAGTATTGGGAGAGTGGCTCTTCTGTGCTATCTCAGTGATGTTTCAGTGTTCAAAATCTGGACCTTCCACCAAGTGGAAAACACTTGGTCCACAGAATGGAAAATGCAAGTATTTTATATGCGATACGGGGCACAGAGTCTGCATATTTTTGGCAACCTCTTGAATGACCAACTTATTTTACACTATCTCCAAACGTTTCTGTGGTGCCAAAGGGAATTTTTCCCCATTGCTTTTCTCCCTTTCCTTCTCAGGAAGCTTACGTCATGGCTAGCGTTGACAACCCTCATGTGTGCCGCTTGTTGGGCATCTGCCTCACTTCTACTGTTCAGCTCATCACACAGCTGATGCCTTACGGCTGCCTCCTCGATTACATCCGAGAGCACAAGGACAACATCGGCTCCCAGTACCTTCTCAACTGGTGTGTGCAGATTGCCAAGGTAAGCGGAGCGGCACGCCGCCACGTCAGCTGAAACTCAGACTCTGAGATGGAGATCTGACAGCGCCCGATGTATTTATTTACTTACTTGTCTCTCTAAGTCTCTCTATTTCATCACATGGTTCCTAGATATCTGATAGGTGGCATTAAGTGATTACTTTGTCTTAAAAAATTTCCCATTTTCAAGCTGCTGTGCAAATCTTAACTATTGTTCCAAAGCTCCTGGACAGTGTAGCATTCTCACCGAGGCGTTTCTCACCCCAGGGCTCTCCTGCAATTAATACGCACGGTGTTAGTGGGATCTAAGTGCAGCAGCCGTAGTGCCAAATAAAAGACCCATGATCCCAGCTGGCACTGCGTTTGGAAGGTGGTTACCCAGTTGCAAGCATGGAAGAATGGAGCAAAACCAGCAAAAAATCAAGATAAATCTGGAGTTTGTTGGGAGGTTTGTCGTGTGAGATGGCAGTGGCCACAGAGCCCGGCTGCTTTGCTGCTGCTTGTTTCAGGAATAGCAGTCTGCAAGCTAACCGCACACTCGCAGCCTTATCAGTCCCTCGAGGCCTTGTGTACATCCCAGGCTTGCCCAGCCGTGGTTTGCTTTCAGGAAATGTGCTGAGGACCTCAGAAATGGATCCACCAAAAGTATACAGAGCGCATTTTTCGTCTCAGCCTGTGTACTTTTTTACAGCAAGTGAATTTTAATCTATCTGTCCACCCGGGATGGGAACTGCCTTTTCCTGACTCTTTTGCTCTCTTGTTTAAAATCAATTACTGCTCTGTCCTGGTTTCGGTCCCCTTAGAGGATGAGCTGGAGGCCACATTTCCCTCCTCCTCCTCCTCACTAATTTTTAGAGGTGGCAAAATCAGCCCTCAAATGGATCCTTGGGGCATCACTTGCCCGAAAGGTTGCCATTCACAATTGTTCTCTTCTGTGTGATTTTTTCATGTCGGTTCAACATTTGCCCATAGCAACCTCTACCCTCTCCAGTGACACCTGACCTTCAACATACTCCTTTGTGCTGCTCCTCACTGAAGTTCTCCTCAAAGTGCTTGTAAATCACACGTACGGCTTTTTCCCACCAATGTGTCTGGTGTTACTACTCTGATAAAGCCACACCAGATTTTTGGACATTCTTTGACTCTTTAAAAATGTATTTTTAGAGAGGGGAAAAAAAAATGAAACAAATATATTTATGTCTGGTAACTACCCAGCAGGAGGCAAGTTCCCTGGGAAGCTTATTTTTGTTTCTGTTTTCACAGCTTTGAATTAAGTTTTCTTTACATCTCTAAACATTATCTTTCTCTGAGGTATGGAGTCTTGTCTTTCAGACAAGATGTTGTTACACAGCCTAGACACTCCACATGGAGAGAAATAACTCTTTGAAGACATTGGTCTCACGCTTAATGATGAAGGGAGCTTAAATCCCAGGCCTGCACACCATTTTCGATCTGCTGAACTTTCTAGACAAGCAGTTCAGCACCTTCGGTGTCCAGTTAAGCACATGCACAAGTCTTTTGGTGATCAGCGTCTTAAACAGCTCAGTGTGAAACTGATATCCTGCTTTTCACCAGCTTTGAGGCTTAATAAGCCCCTGCAGCAAGACACAGTTAGCAGGAAATTTTTAGTCCTACTGAGGCTAGACTCTGTGATTATTATTTTTTTTAAGAAAGTCTGTTTTCTGTCGGCAGCTCAAGATTTTTTTGTTTCGAGAGCCCTGCTCACTAAAGATCTATTTGTGTAATTAAACGCACGCGTGTCGTGGCACTGCGCCTGTTTGTTTGGGTGGTTTGTTTTGGCAACATTGGCAGCTCATGGGTGAAGCTCTTGGGACAAGTTTTTGGGTGGAGGATTCGATGGTGGTCCAGGTTAGCAGTGGGCTTAGGAAGGGGGTGGAGGCTGGAAGGGAATTATTCCCTCCAGTGCTCTGTCATCACATCAACATGATCATTTTGGTGTTAACTTTGTAGGTTAGAAGTACTGTTTTATTAATTCTCCCTTCATAAAAGCACAAGCAGAAACCTATCCACCGGGAATAATTGTGGTTTTTAGAAAGGATCTTGCAGGAAACTTAGAAATCATCAACGTTTTGATTCCATGCACCAAGAGATTGGAGTTGAGGGAAAGGGGAATAATCTCTGTGGTCAGAAATGCAGCTGTTGCATTCATACCTTAAAAGTCAAACTGGCACAATTAATCACATTCTTCCAGAAGAGACAGTTGTACCCAAAAAAGCACGTATGCTACGGCCAACCCAGCCTAACCAGGGCCGGCAGTGAAACGGGAAGAACTTGCCTTTTCAAAGAGAACTTGAAAATAGATGCAACTCTGAGCTCAGCCATAAAATGCATTTTTACATTTTATTGCCTTTTTTCACCTTTGCGGTGGGACGCCTCATTGTTAGCGGGGAGAAGGCAGAGAACACTGTAATGAGACACAGAATCAGCAACTTTGAGCGATTAATTTACTTTTCCTTGAGCTCTTCTCCCACACCCTGAGTGTCTCCATGCTCTGTAGGGTTGGCCTGTGTGTGTATGGAAGGTGATAGTTAAGTTCTGCACTGTGCTCTCCTGAAGTCATTGGCGTTGCACAAATGCAGCTGAAAGAGGAGTTTGCCCCCTCAATTGCAATATTACAATTTTCCAATATTTCTATTTCCAATTTTCTATTTCTTGAACTAAATCCCAAAGGAACCACATCTCCTTCTATACGTGCTACTGTCCCTTTTTCCTCCATGATTCCACTGGCACATGGACCCACAAAGAGGTTCCTGGAGGGTAATAGTTACCTCTCCTTGTAACTGTGGGGAGGTCAAGGTTACAGATCGAAAATGGTGTGCAGGCCTGGGATTCAAGCTCCCTTCATCATTAACCTATCCTCAAGGGAGGATAGGTTACTACGTGTTTATGGTGGTGTGTGTACAGTTACCACAGAGCAGTTGACATTTGGTCACTCGTTTGTGCATCCAAGTGTCCTGGTTTCACTAGGATTGAGTTAATTTTCTTCTTAGTAACCAGAATAGCTGTGGTTTGGTTTCAGTGTGGGATTTGTTGTAAGAAGAATGTTGATAAGGTACTGATGTTTTTAGTTGTTGCTGTATGTCCAAGGTCATTGTGTTTTGCCAGTTTGCAAGTGCAAAGGACTGGGAGGGGTGAAGTAGTAATTAGCAAAACCCCAAATTGGCATTTGATATGCCAGTGAGATATTCCATATTGTATTATGTCATGTTCAGTACATCAACCAGGGGTGACCGGAAAGGGAGGGGATTCTGTCAGGGATCGCTTGAGCTCTTGCTCTTCCAGGGTTGCAGTTTGGGTTTGGGGACAGTCTCTGCTCTGGGGACAGGCTGGGGGTCAGTCAGCAGGTGGTGAACAATTGCACTGTGCATCACTTATTTTCATACTCTATTATTACTGTTATTATCATTATTAATTTATTTCAATTAGTAAATCGTTTTTAGCTCAACCCATGAGCTTTCTTACTTTTGCCCTCTGTTTCCCTCCCCTGCTCCCGGGGGTGGGGAGAGTGAGCGAGTGGCTGCGTTGGGCTGCCGGCGTAAGGAGTGAAACCCCCACACCGAGCCCAAAGCACACGATGCCCACCCACGCTCTGTCCCACCGCAGGGAATGAACTACCTGGAGGAGCGTCGCCTGGTGCACCGCGACCTCGCTGCCAGGAACGTCCTCGTTAAGACCCCTCAACACGTGAAAATCACGGACTTTGGGCTGGCAAAGCTGCTTGGTGCTGATGAGAAGGAGTATCACGCCGAGGGAGGCAAGGTAAATGCATCGGAGAAACGAACCGCGGCGCGTCTGGCGGTGTTTGTGCTTACCCACCAGCCTGAAACACGGGTGGGGGACAAAAAAAGAGTGGGGTTGTACAAAGCACTCAGCTGCTGTCTCAGCGTGCTGCCTTTGAAGCCTGTGGGAGTCCTCTGAAATCAGCCAGAGCAGCGTCAGGCCAGTGGGACTGCAGTGGGAGCGGAGGTAGCAGAGCAGCGAATGCTTTTGAAATTCCCACTCAGAATGTCTGGGAAAAAGCAAGATTATTAAAAAAAATAAATTAAAAAAAACCTGCCATGGCTGAGTTCATCAGTGTAGCCAACACCAATAACACTGTGCAGTTTCTGAAGAGAAAGGGTATGCTGTATATTTATAGCAGAAGAAAGACCTGTCAGACTTGGTTCAACACGCCTTCGTGTTGTACTACGTGCTGATGGAGGGAACGCGTCCTGCTGAGAAATTAAAGAGAGGCTGCTTGCAAATATTGCAGACACTGTAAATGGAAACCATATGAGCGCAGATCTGTCTTTGTCATACAGCCTGAGATTGGATTTGTGTCCTGTCATGATAGAAGGTTAAAAAAATAGTAATTTGACTGCTAAAAATAGTGTGAAACTAATTTGTAAGAGATATTTTGAATATGCCTAATATTCCACAAGTTCCCAGGTTCAACATAATAAATGAAAGTAATAATAAGGGGCTCAAAAGTTGCCTGCTCTACCACTCGGGTAGCTGTGTCGTTTGTTGGTTGTTATTTTTTCCTTCTGCAACTATACTGTTGCTTTAAACACCACCTGGTGGTAAACATCACTGATAAATTTTTGGGCAGGCTCTTCAGGCTTATTTGTGAATTTTCCTAGGTTCCTATTAAATGGATGGCTTTGGAGTCAATTTTACACCGGATTTACACTCATCAAAGTGATGTCTGGAGTTATGGTGAGTCTAACATCAGTGATAATGATTGCAAATGGGTTGGAAACAATTACAGGATTTGCTGGTAATTTTACACAGCCCTTTTTTCTTCCTATTATGAGAAGACAGAGAGATTAAAAAGAAAAAAAATGAACCCAAATCACCTATTCAGTAAAGTAAAACCTCCATGAAATTGCATGCTCGTGAGGTACAAGGTGTTTTGCAGAATGTGCTTGCAGATGGTGAGCTCTCCTCTGAAGGGGCTGCAGGCAGAAGACTCTGCTCCACTTGCTGAAGGCTTTGAGCAACCTGGTCTAGTGGAAGGTGTCCCTGCTCATGGCAAGAGGGGTAGAACTGGATGAGCTTTAAGGTCCCTCCCAACCCAAAACATTTGATGATTCAATGACTCCACATGAAATATAACTAGACTAGTAAAGCCACCTAACTAGAGGGAGGACTTAAACCACTGGCCACACTGTCAGTCAGTGTCAATCAGTGTAACTGCTGTGGCCTGAAATGCTTGTGCTGTCCTGGTATTGAGAGGACAATGCTAAGTGGGATGCAAAGTCATAACCTCCTTAAGGTATTAATTTTATATTTGCTACAGTTCATAAGCCAGCTTGAAAGAAAGAAGAGCAAAAAAGAAACATATCAAAGCAACTTATTCCAAAATTCCCACTCTATGGACTCTTATATTCCTGGGAAATATGTAATGCAGATGGTCAGATCCTCTGGCCTTTTACAAAAAAGTACATCCTCTGGTCCTCTTAATCCATTTATGTATCTTGGCATCCAAAATCTTGTTTTGTATCCTAAGCTACCAGACAATCACAACAGCTACATCACAGGAGTACGTGGCATGTCAGCAAACAACGCTGAGGCAGCTGGTTTACACATCTTTCAAAAACGGCTTTTGCTCGTCTCCAAAGAGATTGTTTTGAAACAAAAACACACAAAACTTCCATATTTAAAGTCACTTGCTGGGTTGGAGTCAGGAGGTGGTAACCTGCATTTCCTTTCTGTGGGGCTGGGATGTTTGTGAGATATTCAACACACATAGAGATACTAACTGAGGTATTAAAAAATAAATAAATAAAATGAAAACATCCCTAAATATCTCCCCAAAACCAAAAAAGAAAATCAGGATGATTTCAACCTCTTTTATTAATTTATCTCTCTTCAAAATCATGGCAGAAAAAGCCTCTCTCACAGTCTTCTCTTCCCACCGTGCAGGTGTGACGGTTTGGGAGCTGATGACGTTTGGGTCCAAGCCGTACGACGGGATCCCCGCCAGTGAAATCTCCTCGGTCTTGGAGAAGGGCGAGCGCTTGCCCCAGCCCCCCATCTGTACCATCGACGTGTACATGATCATGGTCAAATGTGAGTCCACGTTTGGGGTTGTGGCTGCTCACCTAAGCCCAATCAGTAGCACAGTTGCCCTCGTTACGTCGCGTTTGTATATGCTGTGTTCTTGCTGATCGCTCAGAAAGAGGCTTCTATGAGAGTGGTGACACCAGAGTGTGTTCCTGCACTTGAGCTTTAGCTGGGAGCATGGGATGTGGTTTCATTAGTTGCCAATTCAGCCAACTAGTGGTTTTTTTCACCATAATATTGTCAGTTATTTTAAATAATATTATAAAAAATAGTATTTTAAACTGATTTGATTAAACAAGAATATTTTTAACTGATATTGTCACCGCCCACTTTACCTGATACTCTGGTTTTGTATGTCTAGAAAATAAAATGAACACTGCCTTCTTGATGATCTGAAAGGACTTTTCCAACCAAAATGATTCTATGATTCTCCTCCAGGCTCCCCCTTAGTTCTGTAGCCTCCCCCTGCTATCACACACACAGATTACGTGCTCCTTTTACTAAAGGAGTGCTGTGAGCACAGGCATCCCCGTCATGCAGATGCACATGAGGATCCAGAGTTGCTCATCCTATTTCTTCCTCATTTTTGGATAGCTCCTGGTCAGCCCATGACTCTTGCTGTGAAGTAGCACCAGAGCTGGGGGTCTCTGAAGCACTTTTTGGTCATTGTTAGGACACGTCAAAGGGTTTCTGAACACCAAACGTCTTTTCCATCTATGTCTCTGCTCACTGCCAGTGGTGTCTGTGAGGACACTGGGAAGAAGCCCACTAGGTGGCATTTAAGACCTTCTCACTGGAGCAAAATGTACCTGTTCCTGAAACAGGAGCAATGCTACCATGAACACTCCATAGCACAGCACTTTTGGGGAATCCTGGAGTGCCCCAGTGTTGCTTTGCCCCACAAGAGCCTGATCCTGCGCTCATCAGAGCGAGCAGGAACCAGATTCAGATATGTGCACCTAGCCTGGGAGGTGCCCAGACCCAAAAGCACTGTCCTGGAAACTCCTTCTTGGTGATGCTGAACCCCACTGACACCTCAGCCCTGCCCACATCTCCACTTGAGCAGTCACGTCCCAGGTCTTTGGAAGCTCTGCACTGGAGCACGTCCTCAGGGGCTGAGCCTTCACAAAGCTCTGTAGCTCCATCCATTGCCCACCCTTGGGTCAGTCCAGATGCAGAAAGCAGGTGTTTTTCCAGGCATCTAATGGGGCAGATGTTGCTTTCCAGGCATCTAATGCTGCTTTTAAAACACCACCAGTGGAGTGTCCCCATCCCTGTTCATACCATTACTTGGAATTTAAACGCAGCAGTGTGAGGATCGGGGCTTTGAGCCTTTCTTCTGCCCCAGGACGCGGTTGCGCAGCTTTCACCACTCTGATCACCCCATGCTTGCAGGCTACAGCACAGACCCTGTTGAGGCCACCCCATTTTGTTTACAGGAATTCAAGTTTCCCAAGCAAAGAGTATAAACTGAAATGTTCAAAGTTATCACACAACATTTTTTTTTTTAATTTAATTTAGGAAGCAGTTTTTAAACATATGGAACTCAGGTTAATTCAGAAATATTAGATGCTACTTCTGCAACAGTAGCAAACTCCCAAATGCTTCACTTTGTCTAAAAACAAGAAGGATTTCCTTTTGAATTAGTAGGGAATCATATTTCTGGCATGGTAAAAACTCACTGGCGATGATGAGATTTTGTTTCCTGCAGATTTCAGATGGCATATCATCATTTCATTTCTCCCCTAGTATGGATAGGCTGTTTCTTATGAGTTCCTCCAGACACACTAAGCTTGACCTTTATTATTTTTAATTTTAAAAACAAGAGTCTCTGCATCAGCTCATCTGTTAGTTGATAACAGAAAATGTGGGTTTCCTAAGTAATCTCACATGTTAAACCGCCAGCATCCATATTTGCAATCCCTTCTTGCATTGATCCACACTAAGCTGTAGGACTTGTTTTCTCTTAAAGTCCGTTTACTAATTAAATGCAGCTTAGATATGGTTAATCTTTCAAAATGTCCCCAGCAAGGATGTTTTGAATTTTAGAGGACATCTGGTACAGAGGGTAGCTTCTGCTTTAGGCTTCCCAGGATCTCCCGAAGCAGAGCCGTGAGGACTAGACTCTTAAATGGCCGTATGTCTGCAGGCGCTCGCTGCAGTTAGTTTGCTTCCCCTCCTTCAAGAGCTTTTTCCAGTTTCAAGCCATCCCCCCTTGTTCTGTCACTCCCTGCCCTTGGCCAAAGTCCCTCCCCAGCCTTCCTGGAGCCCCTTCAGGTACTGGGAGGCCACTAGAAGGTCTCCCCAGAGCCTTCTCTTCTCCAGGCTGAACAGCCCCAACTCTCCCAGCCTGTCCTCAGGCTCCAGCCCTTGGATCATCCTGGTGGCCTCCTCTGCACTTGCTCCAGGAGGTCCATGACTTTCTTGCACTGAGGACCCCAGAACTGGAGGCAGCACTGCAGGGGGGGTCTCATCGGAGCAGAAGAGAGGGGCAGAATCCCCTCCCTTGACCTGCTGCCCACGCTGCTCTGGGTGCAGCCCAGGATACAGGTTTCCTTACAGATAAATCCTTAACAACACGTATGGTGCTTTTCTTCTCACTGTTACGTTTTATTTCCCGCTCTGTTTGATCACCACAATGACTTTGTTTGTGCGTTGCTTTCCCTGTGGTCCCTCCAGGCTGGATGATCGATGCCGACAGCCGTCCCAAGTTCCGCGAACTGATAGCGGAGTTCTCAAAAATGGCCCGTGACCCCCCACGCTATCTCGTTATACAGGTACTGAACCCAAGGGCAGGAAGGTGTCTGATGGACATTTAATATGAGGCCCAAAATGATTAGTACTGACTATAAAAAATTATAATATGGTTAATTTAAGGCCAGGTTTATTGTTGCTTTCCAGTCTCACACATTTAGCTAGAACCACAAACAGAACTGCTAGACCAGTCACTATTTTCTTAGCACTGGTCCCAGTCCAGGACTGTAACAGTCTGTACTGCAGTCCTGAGAGGAGAACAGGGTCTGATCCTCTTCAAAATGCAGATATTTTACAGCAGCACAGACAGAGATTGCAGGCCAAAATCCCCCAAAACTCTAGGGAAATTCAGTTAAAGACACAAATCAAGATTTTACATCTTGGACCTCTTGCTGAATTACTTTGTCTCTCAGAGAAGGGGATAATGTGGGCTGGAAGGGAGTCTGTGAGTCCTGTTTCACGCTGACTTGTCTCCCAGGGAGACGACAGGATGCACCTGCCCAGCCCTACGGACTCCAAGTTCTATCGCACCCTGATGGAGGAGGAGGACATGGAGGATATAGTGGACGCGGATGAGTATCTCGTGCCACACCAGGGCTTCTTCAACAGCCCCTCCACATCCCGCACTCCTCTCTTGAGTTCATTGGTATGAAACCTTTCCTCTGTGGAACCATGACAAGCAGTTTTAAGAGTGAACTGCTTCTCATCATGTCTGTATTTCTCTCTCTGTTTTTCAGAGTGCTACTAGCAACAACTCTGCTACAACCTGCATCGACAGGAACGGGGTAAGTGGCATGACCTTTAAAAAAGGAGCAACTTCTCCTTTGTGGATCAACTTCTACAAAACAGTCTATTTAATATTGATTTTTTTTTCTACTTCCAACCTAGCAGGGGCACCCTGTGAGGGAGGACAGCTTTGTCCAGAGGTATAGCTCAGACCCAACAGGCACTTTCTTGGATAACAGCTTAGACGACGGCTTCCTGCCAGCCCCAGGTGAGTACCTCTCCCGTGTTTCCAGCCCACAGCCACTCATTCACAAGCCACTCGTTTGTAAATATAATTGTTGTCCTTCCTTTTCTGTAGAAAGGAAGCAATCCAAATGCTTCTTACCTGTTTTGGTCAGTAAATGGGAGTGAAAATGTGTTCACATATCCTTTTCCTAGCTTTTTTTCTGGCTACCTCTGGCCATTTCAATTCCTTCACCAGCCAGGTTCCTCATGTTTGCCATGTGTGCCATCTGGCCAGGGAGTTCTCACACGTGGTTATATGTTTAAAGCTTTCTACCACCCCTGCACTTGGAAAATATCCTCTAAAAACCATTGTTTCAGCCCTTAACCCGTTTCAGCGATATAAACAGCTTTCTGGGAGCCTCAGTGCTTTCAGATGTTGATACACAGAAGGCAGCTCACCATTTCACGTGGACTTACAGCGTAGGCGGTTGGAAAGCGAGGCAGCGAGCACCGAGGGAGTTGGTGCTGGGTTATGCAGCCGTGCTGCTTTGTGTCCTTACAGAAACCCAACCAGCCCTTCCAAGGATACACCACAGCTGAAAAGGGTGAAAGACCCTGCACAGGATGGCATTTAAGTGAGATGTGGAGTCTCTGTTTATGTCAGTCCTGTATTTTTTAGGCACTTTCCTCATCTCTAAACTTTTTTCTAGGGGAACAGCTTCTGGCAGCTAAGCTGCAATTTCAGAAGAGTATCTGGGACAGAGCCACCCCCACGTTACTAAAATCAGCCATAGCCACCTCTCTGGCTCATGGTCCAACCCATCTTTCTGCTGCTCTGCAAACCGAATTCCTGAAGGTGAACTTCAGGGCAGCACATTTGGTGCCACAGCACCGTAGCCCCTGCCTTTGGCTCTCCTCTGCTCCAGGAAGTTCAGTGAGATGCTGTGTGTGAAAAGCAAGTAGCAACCGGGATGAAACTACACCTCAAGTCATGCAAATGGCTGCATTGGTTGTACGACTTCATTTTCATTCCTTCTCATTTTTATTTTCTTTTTTATTCCAGAGTATGTAAACCAGTTGGTGCCCAACAAAGCATCAGCCTCAGCAGTCCAGAATCCAATCTACAACAACTTCTCACTCACAGCAAACTCAAAGGTCCCCACGGACTCCAGCTACCAGAATTCACACAGCACAGCTGTGGACAACCCCGAGTATCTCAACACCAACCAGTCTCCACTGACCAAGACAGTCTTTGAGACCTCTCCCTACTGGATCCAGGCAGGCAACCACCAAATAAATCTGGACAATCCTGACTACCAGCAAGACTTCTTACCGAAGGAAACCAAACCTAATGGTGTCTTGAAAGTTCCTGCAGCAGAGAACCCAGAATATTTGAGGGTAGCAGCACCAAAAAGTGAATACATCGAAGCCTCAGCATGACCATAGAGAACGTCTTCTTGCAGCAAGGCAAGCCAGATTCGTGGTGAACCACCTGCCTGCTGCAAGGAAGGACCCTTGCTCGTAGGGAACAGCGACTGCAATGCATCAATAAGCACATTTTGCTTTTCAGCGTGGGGGCTGAAACTGCAAAGCCTATCTGATGGTAGTTTGGGTCTTTTCTTGCCCATTTCCATGTAATAACTGAGGCCCATAACCTGCACTCGGATACATGTTGGGATGGAGCGGGATCTTCCTGGATGGAAGAAATATGGATGCATTCCTTTAATTTTCAAATGGTAGCATGGTAAGAAGCCACTCTGGGATGAACTTGAGAACTGCATACATTGAACAGTCAAATTCCTTTCTACAGTCTGTATTTTTATAAATGTTTCTAACAGAATTTTTGGATCTTTTACAAGATCACATGCTTGTTCTGCTGGTCTGCTGTGTGGTGCTCAGATCACCAGCAGGAAAAAAAAAAATGTTACTAAATAGTTTTCCAAAACTCCTGGAACAGAAACAGTTATTCCAAATCTCCGGATTTTTACAAACTGGCTCCATATACTGCCTCTTGGAACAAAGAGAAGTGCATCTGGAGGATGTGTGGGAGCTTCTGCCCAGGGCAGTTATGGAGTGGGTGAAAACTAGCACAGAGAGCAGGATGGCACAACACATCACCTACTGACCACTACTGCTAAAAGCCGACAGGAGGAGCTCACCTCAGAGCCATCTGTGCGTGCTCATCGCGTCCCTGCGGGTCTGTTTTCTGACGGTCAAACGCAAGACGCTTCTTTTCTTTCTGATCCCTTACGCAGCTGTCCAGTTGTCAAAATGCTTTTCTTCTTCACCAAAGCTGATAAAGATGTTGCCATAACTGAAAAATGAAGTGTTAAATGATGTTTAACCGACTTTTAATTAATTGTCAAGGAAATGCAAATGGTGGCAAACTGGAGCATTCACAAGACAGACTGGAAGAACGATACCAAATTAAACTTGACTAGGGTGAGAAGCACAGGTAGCTCTAGCCAAGCAGTTTTCTTTCCCTTCTTAAAGGAGCTCAGAGCAGAAATCATTTTCCCTTATACATTTGGCAAAGAAAAGGGGTCTATCAGTGTTACGCTTTCCTTGCTTCAGGGCAGAATACTGCCAATTGCTGTACCATGCTGGGGTAGAGGCTGGTTGCCTCTCCCTTTGGGCTTACATGTGCTGGCAATGCAAGAGAGGCAGTGAGAATGAATTAAAGAAAGAAAAAATAATCTGGAGTGATGGAAAATATTATCTCCCCCTTCTGAAACACAAGGCTGTCTGTTGCTTCTTTAAAATACCCAGCTTAATCTTCTGTTATCAGTGTGGAATAGGAAGACAAGGCAAGGCTAAGATTTTAGCTTGACAGTTTAAATCAATCACAGCAGCAAAAGCAGCTACTCTTTCCAGGGGCCCGGGGTACAGAACTTAAAATTCTTCCATCATTAACATTTCTTATGAATGTAGGAGGAGTAAAGTGCCTAAAGTGTGAATTTAGTTAGTAATTTAGATGGTCCCACCAGCAGCTTGGCAGGGCTATTTTAATCAAACCACTAGATCAGAAAGCAAATGCACATTTATAGAATCCCAGACTGGTTTGGGTTGGAAGGGACCTTAAAGCTCATCCAGTTCTAACCCCCCTGCCAGCAGCAGGGACACCTTCCACTAGACCAGGTTGCTCAAAGCCTCATCCAACCTGGCCTTGAACACTTCCAGGGAGGAGCAGCCACAGCTTCTCTGGGCAACCTGGGCCAGGGTCTCACCACCCTCACAGCAAAGAATTTCTTCCTCACATCTCATCTCCATCTCCCCTCTTGGTACAAAAGCCCTTAACTAGTGGAACATTGGGCAACTTGCTTGAGGGCACCATAAGCAGCTGAGTTGCAGAGGGTGTGTAATCTTTATTAAGTAGCAAGAAATAGTCAAAATCTATGCCAGCACTGTGTTTTGAGTGTAGCAGTAGGTGCTTCAGTTTAAGCATTGCATCTGGAGTCCAGGATCAAGCAGCAAATCCTCAAAATATTGTTTTTACAGATTTATTGAGGAACAAAGGAGGAGAACAGTCATGTGAAGTGACCCCTTTTATAAGTAACATGGTGTAAAATGCATTAGCAGCCTGTGTGCACGCAGTAGCTCATCGGCCACGCTGCAGTCTAGAGTAGAGCAGTACACTGGGTCAAAATCCAAAGATTGTCCTGTTTGGTACATCTTGTGTCACCATGACCAAGCCCCAGGCACATGGGTATGGAGGATGCAATGTTTGGCTTTGATTATTACTGGCTTGTATTTAAAACACGAAGCAAAATTCAGTTCCCACGTCCAATTAGTGGCAGATTTCTCCTTGCATTCCTGAGAGCAGATCTGTTGTGTTGCTCTCACAAGCGTGCAACATGCCCGCGCAGGCAGCGCTGCTTCTCCACCCACCGCCCCGGGAGGAATGTACATAAAACCAAACAAACAAAAAAAATCTTAACAGAAATCACAGTTAATTTTCAATTTGCTAAATCTGTTATGTCTCCAAGCAGAACACGAGAAAAATCACATTGTGCACGTTCTCCTGCAGGCTCTTTCCAACAGTATTGCACAAAGGAATTTATTGATGTTTGGGTTTAATCTGTTGGCTAGAACAAGCCATGAAGAAGTAGCTGTATGTATCACCAGCATTATGTAGTGTGAATATCATTTAATCAAGGTTAGTGTGCTTGCCTCTAACAATTTAAGATGGATTCAGTAGTGACTCATTGCTATAAACAGGGAGATTCATCTAAAAAATTAAGCAATGTACATTTGAGAGAGCATCACTTTTTGAATACATTGGTTTTGATTAGAAAAATAGGAAAGAGGATGTAGGACCACAAACTCTCAATACAAATGCACAGGTTCCAGATTGGTGGGATCAACTATATTGTAAAGTAGTTCTGGGAAACAGGCATCCTGCAAGCCACAGTTTGTAATTAACCAGCTCAGTAATGATTCACAAGCCAGCAAAAAAATACAACCTGGGCTGCAGGCTGTGGGCAGTGCCTGCAAGGGCAGATACAGTGGCACTGGGAGCGGATGGGACCCTGCAGTTGCATGGCTGTCACTGGAGGCACGGGTGCTACACAAGGTGATGCTCATAGGGTGACATCTGTTAGCAATGTACCAAATTATTTCTACTGAAATGAAAACAAAAAATAATCAATAAGCAGCTGAAATGCTCTGGTTTTCCCACTGCAGCTCACTGGCCATTTAACAGCACGAAGCCCCCAGGCAGATTGTAAGTGCTCATAAAGGCAAATGTGATTAGGCAGCAATTTCTTGGGTTCACGGGACCTTGCTGATGCAGTGTTGCATGGAATTTAGGGTACTGAATGGGAGAGAAAAGTTGCTTTTTTTGAAATATTACGAAAAATAAATATACTGCACCTCAAAAGCCTATATAAATCAGCATCAAATAATAACTTGAAGGTTCTGCTGTTGTCACTCAGGAGGTGTGGGTAGGAAACACTGATTTTTAAAATCCCAGACTGGTCTGGGTTGGAAGGGACCTTAAAGCTCACCCAGTTCCAGCCCCCCTGCCATCAGCAGGGACACCTTCCCCTAGACCAGGTTGCTCAAAGCCTCATCCAACCTGGCCGAGAACACTTCCAGGGAGGAGCAGCCACAGCTTCCCTGGGCAACCTGGGCCAGTGTCTGACCATCCTCACAGCAAAGAATTTCTTCCTCACATCTCACCTCAATCTCCCCTCTTCCAGCTTAAAGCCATTTCGCCTTGTTCTATCACTCCCTGCCTTTGTAAAATGTGACTGAATAGGGAAACAGAGGAGGCCACAGACACTTTTAAAAGCTAACAGAGTCTTACCAATCAAGAAAATAAAAATAAAATTTCCCTTTTTACTATATTTTTCATGGAAGGCAAAATAAAACCACTCATAAGTTAGTGCTCAGCGTCTCTTCATCGTAAAGCAGCAGTTAATATGGAAATGCTTTTGCTGTAATAATTCAAGACCTTTACTAACTGCTAAGTATATGGAAATATAAGTGAAGAGCCTCCATCTTTGGTGTTTCCCAGTAGTCTGTTTACAGTGTCAGTGCACTCGACTTCATTTGGGCCTTGGGTTGTTTTCTTCTGCTGCAGAGGGAGTTGGCTTGGGAAATTTCCTTCATGTTGCAATTAATCTTGTTGGGCAAATTCATCTGAGAGGCTGGGGGTTTGCTTTTGTTCCCAGCTGGCAGGCAACAACGCAGTGAGTTTTCTAGAGAGAGCAGCTGGAGGTAGATGGTGTTTTCTGGAACGCCTAAGGGTGATGGCCTGTCCCACCAGCATCACCATCAGAAGGCCACGTGAACCCCTGGCATTAGAAAATATGGTCCCCCTGGTTTTATTTGGAAGGAAGGGGCACAGCCAGCCAATCCGTACCTGGGACAGCTGTCAGATTTGCTCAGGGACATCAGTGAGGCCATGGACTGTTCTTACAGGTATGGGTGGGCGTAGACACGTGGTTCCTGCCCCTGCTACCAGCTTGAAGCAAAGCCCTCTTGCAGAGATTGCTCGTGCAAAAACCGATGCACGCGGTATTCGTTCTATGGGGTGAATCTCTTCTCCTCCCTGGGAGATCCAGTTAGGGCTACAACAATGTCACTGGGCCCCAAACAGCTCAAAGAGCTCCCATCACAAGGTGCCTGGGGTGTCCTTGGTCTGTCTGGGGATGCTCCAAGGTGCCAAGGAGAAACTTTGCATTTCCAGACAAGCGCTCATTTTTCAGATTGAGAGTTCAACATCTTGTGTTGGCAGAACCGCTGCCTCTCCAGATGAGCGGTTACAGCCCTCTGGCTTCCACTTCCCCACGCGTTTCTCTGTGAGAAAACACCTGAATCGGGACAAAGTGTGAAAATGGACCTGCGTCCTCCTGCCTGATGGAAACTGTACACTCATGAAGTGTCTGACTCTGTGTATAACACTTGGCAAGAATGCTTTGTAATGTTTTATCACCACTGGTTCAGATTTTTATATTGGGATCCCATTTTCTAGCTTTCTTTTTGTAAGTGTTATCTCTTTGTTCTGACCTACAACTTTTAAGGAGCCTTTTAAAAATAATAATAAAAAATAATAATAGGGAAAAAAAAAAGTTTTATACAAAAGCAAAACACGACACCTTCAAGTAGCTTGTCAAATGGGCTGCATTAGGACCAAAGATGTAACATCTTGTTTTCCTGCTTTAAAGGAATAGGGTGTTGATCCCTGCTTCCACAGCCTCTCGTTACAGGGAAAAGCTACAGATCTCCACTCTCACTGGGGCTGGGCCAGACCTCCACTGAGCCAGGAGGACCTGACAGGAGGGTGAGGCCTGTCCATAGAAAACCAAACCAAATATCAGGACCAGGTGTCACTTCAGGGCCAGACCTCTACAACCTCTACTCCCACTTCAATTCATTTTCTCCATAAGGCAACGGCTAAACAGGGATACAATCAAGAAAAAAGAAACAAATGCATGATGTTTTGTCTCAGTATCAGGAAAAAATACAATGATGTGAAGCTGAGACACGATGAGGTCACTGCTTTTTACGTGAGGAAGTGTGTAGGCAGGCAGTGAGACTTTAAACTGATAACACTTTTGGTTATGTATTACTTTAATTAGGCGGGGGAGCTGAAATCCATGGTAGGTTTTCCTTTCCGCCCCGCGTCCTGCCTCCATTCGACATCGGGAATGTTATTGCCGTGGCTGCACGGACTGAGCATCGCGGGTTGGGCAGAGGTACAGCACACACCCCCTCCCGCTTAGGCATGGGAGAGAAGTGTGGCCATAGTAGGCTGTACCACCGTTAGAGGTCAAGCAAACCCTCAGTAACATCCAGAAAAAGGGTTTCCTGAGGGAAAATTGATAACTCAAGACCTCACTGGCAAAAGACACGCTGCTGCTTGCGCCGCTGAAGTCCACAGGCAAAATGCTTTCAGCCGAGATTCAAGGCTGGTGCTCCACCAACCTTGCAGTCATCCTCTTACGTGGTGTGGATGGGACAGCGTGGGCTTTGTGGTCTCTCAGTACCTCTTGCCTCGAAGTAATGGATTTTTCTGACTGATAAGGTGATGACCAGAAATCAAACCCACAGCTAACAACTGGACTGGTTGAAGGTGTCGTTCCCGATACGGTACATCGTTTCCAGTCGCGCTGGAATTCATCCAGACCCTTCTCCTATTACCTCTCACAAGCTAGCTGAAGAGTGTGTATGTGCAACCACCACCAATGTTATCCTCATATGTTACAAAAGGGAATAAGTAGTTGTCTACAATGGTAGGAGGCTTGGCTCACGTACCTAAGTTGCTTCTTTAATCCTCCATTCACTAATGTCGTTCCCCTTGAAAGTAACGGGATGTTTAATTTGCTGACACTTGAGAGTATAAAACAAGGCTAATGTTGAGTGATTTTTGGAAATCCCTCGCAATAATCAGAGATCCTATGGATCCATTGCCCGTCTTAGGCTGCTTTCTATTGATGCAATCAACCGAGTATAAGGTATAATGTCTTGGTTTTAATAAACTGTCGAGCAATATATCCACAGAAACCGACGGTACCCTCGCAGCATTGTAAAGTTACTCAACTATGAAAGCACTATTTGTACAATAAGAAACTCTTTGACTTTTATATGGTTTAATGGTTTATACTGTTGATCAAAGATTGTTTGTATATTGAGCGATAAAAATGAGGTGTATATTATTCTTTTTAATTGTTTTTAATTTTTTGAGAACTTTTATTGTAATATACTGTTGTATTTGGGGGGAAGAAAAATCAGTGGCTAGCTTGTAGGGTTTGTAGCCAGAGAACTCTTCACGTGAAGGGTTCTTTATTGATGGACTTAGATTTTTTTTTTTTTCTGGTAAAAGTTGTCACCTTGGGGATTTATTCAGAGCTTAGTGAAGCTAAAAGCAGGATCCTTTCCTCTCTCCAAGACTCTTTGGCTCTCTGCATGCACAGTGCTGGAATTTCATAACATGAGCTAACACTTGTGACCATTGGAAGTGCAATATGAAAGCCCAGGTGCTGATTATCAGGGAGCTAATAAGAAGCTCCTTGTTCAAATTGTGTGACAGGTTCTCCCTTCACTTTGATGATAACAGCAGAAGCAGAGTCAAAGCAATCCCTCAAAAGTTGATCCACGTGACGTGGGGTGTAGGAAGCCATACTGCTGGCCATTTCCCAACTGCATAGCTATGAGCTGCGCAACACAGGAAAGGCAAAATAAAAGTCTCACCAGAGTCACGCTGGGGACTTGAACTGTTGTACTACACTAGGCAGCAAGAGAAATTCTGTTAGCAAAGCCAGTCAAGTGAAGCCCCAGAGTCCTATGCAACTGGTGGAACATGTAGCAGACAAAGATTAAAGGAATTACAGGGTCCTCAGTGTAACAGAGAAAAATACACTGGGTTGACAAGACAGTGAAGAGGAGGGAACTCTCGATGCACATTCAGCCTGGATAAGTCCCCAGTATCACAGTTAGTAAATTAAATCAGTTTTGTCTTTATAGATGAACTTCATACACAGAAAAAAAAAAAGCCACTACAGCACCTTTCTCATTTTCATCTTTCCACCCAGTCCCTTCCATTGCGTAGGCTGCATGTTCTACCAGCTCAACTTATTTTATGCAGAAATGCCATAGTCTTAATCTCCATATTACTGGTTCTCAGAAATGTCTAATGCGTATTAATGCATGATATTTTTATTTTAATAAAAGTAATTAAATAAAACTTTGCTCTTTTGGCAAGTGATTTTTTTTTCCTCTTTGGTGATCAGCTGGCTTGGGAAGATTCTGTATAAGTTAGTATTAATATTATGAAGAATAATAATTAGTAATATTGAGAAGGAAACTGAAATACAGTTGTACATCCATACACCTCTTCTGTGAAGATCAGAAGACAACTTACAGATTCAAAAGTCTTTATCAGACAGGCAACTACTCCGTATTTCACAGATGGAGAAGAGAAGGCTCCAGGGAGACCTTATTGTGGCCTTTCCACTTCAAAGGGGCCTCTAAGAATGTTGGGGGCAAACTTTTTAGCAGAACCTTTAGTGATAGGACAAGGGGTGATGGTTTGAAACTAAAAGAGAGGAGATTTAGACTGGATAGAAGGAAGAAATTTTTTTACAATTGAGGGTGGTAAAACCCTGGGCCAGGGTGCCCAGACAGGTGGTAGAAGCCCCATCCCTGGAAACATTCAAGGTCAGGTTGGACGGGGCTCTGAGCGACCTGATCTGGTTGAAGATGTCCCTGCTCACTGCAGGGGGTTGGACTAGATGGCCTTGGAAGGTCCCTTCCCACCCAAACCATTCTAAGACTGTGATAACAGAGGCAGAGTGATACTTCTGTACTTACCCCAGAGATGTGGGGACACTCTTAGGGCTAAATCCCACTGTCAAAGCACTGAAAGAGAAGAATTTAAACTGAAGAATGGTGTAGATATAGAAAAGCACAGGTATTTGGGGAGGATGAGCATTCAGAAATTCCACCGAGCTCAGCGCGGCCCACTTCAAATAAACATACAAAGTGACAAAGGGCAGTGTAATCCCCTGCCTGCCTGCACAGGATATGGTAGGTTAAGATAAGATAAAGAAAATTGCTATTTAAAGATAAGGAGAGGAATACAAGCCTCTTCCACATGCTCTGTCATTATCAGCAGCAGCCCTAAGCAAGCTTCACCCTACAGAGCTCCTGAGCTCAACCTGCTCAACGGGAGCTCAACACCTGAGCAGCAAAGCCAGCCTCTAGGGAACTCATCTCAGTGTGCCATAACTACCTCAGATTGCAGAAGAAACTCCCAAGGTGGCCTATAAAAGAACCAACATGCTATGAGGAAGCCCAAAGCCATAGTTGGACCACGTTCCACAACACCTGGGACAGCCTTACATCCCTACTGCCACACTGAAGGTGGAAGGGCTCCACCATCGCTCTTTGGGGCCGCCACGGGGAAAGCAACGCTTCTGCAGCAGCATCTGACAAGGGGTCTTTATCCCCACCACGAGTCTGGCAAGAAAGAGGGACCTTGCAATTAGCAAAGGCCCATGTCTGTGCCCACCTGAGTCAGACCCATGGCAGAGCCCCAGGAGGGGCATCACTGGCACAGCAGGTGCCAAGGGACATGTCCTGCCTGAGGTGCTCCGTGGGGTGGCTGGGCTTCCTCCCCACATCCCTGCCCACAGGATGAGGTGACCTGTTTAGCACCCACCTGGAATATACATGGAGGAGGAAGCCCCCAGACCCACAATGTGTGGTGGTGTTGCCTTTTAGTTGAGAGAGGAGCTGGAATGACAGATCAGATGGTGCTTTACATTGTTTGCTGGGGATTGAAATCTCTCTAATAAGCACCACCTGTGTGAAGTTCAACACCAGAGCTCCTGTTGCAGGAAGCCTTTTACTTTAAAACCTGTTTTCTCTCTAAAGAGAGCAGAAGGGATGTTATTTAAGGCATGTGTTAACCCCAGAGACTGCTGCCTTCAGTGAGTTACAGCCCTGTGAGACTCAGCTACCTCAGAAATAGTGCAGTAAGTGTTTGACATCTTTACGGGCTGATTTGCACTTTTTTTTTTTCTCCCTTTTTCTGAGAGGCACAGGCTTATGAACTGCACTAGACTTCACTGGACACTGTTGCTCACAGATATGAGCAATGATGATACAAGAGATGGTTATTGTCTCACAGACAGCTTTTATTTAGCAGTATGTGTATTAGTGCTCATTTAACAAGCCAAAGTACAGCTAATGAGGGTCACAGCTAGTTGTGGAGGTTTCCATCTAGCTCTTGGAGCCTGTTAAATCACCAAAAGCAGAGGACTTGGGTGTGAGTTTAATGCTTGTGGATAAGAAATACATGATCTGGTAGAGGTGGAGACAAAGCCACCCATCCTAGGTCAAACCACACTGGGTCAGGGATAGATGTAACTGGGATGCAGCTCTGACAGGGCATGGTGGTGAGGTCCTCCAGGCACAACGCTCTCCTCTGCAGCCGGACCTGCCACGGGGCAATCGTAGAAAGCACACACAGCTATTTCAGACTTACAAAAGGAACCCAAGCTCGCAAATTCTGCGTGGTTTGTGGTACCCAACCAGCAAGGCTGCTACAATTACCCTTGTTCCTGAGAGCAGCAGAAGGAAAGCTGATGGTGCCCTCTCTTGGAAGAGAAAGAAATTCTGTCCACAACATATGTAGCTTTAAAATAGGTCTTCCAGCAAACAGAGAGGGAAAAAAAAGTGCTTGCACAGTTGATTTATTTTCCAGTCCATTTGGAGTCCAGGTTCATGGTACATTTAATCCAACCTAAGTACAGGCTGCTGCTGGGAAGGGTCACCGCACTGATCCGAGGGAAGATTAATCCTTCTCTTTGGCAGTTTAGTTTCAGGAGACTTGCAATGCAATTGCATGTTCCATAGAGCTGACATCTGACAAGGCAACGTGCATCCAAAGGACATGACTGTCCCCCTTGGTGACAAGTGGACAAGTGACAAGACTGTAAGAAGCGTGACATCCTCCTGCCTGCAGAAGCTCTTGTGCATGTTACTGTGAAGCACTCTGTCTCCCCAACACTCAGTTACTGGGTTTCTTCATGTCTTGCAAGAAAAGCAATATTGTGCAGATGATGCTGTGAAGAGTCTTAAAATAATGCAAATAGGCTGTGCCAGGACAAAGAGACTTAGGTTATTCTTTGGTTTGAGATCGTTAAGCTGCTGGTGGGGAGCAGTCTTTGTCCAGTCTTTCTGTTCCATATGAGGAGGCCCCAGCACAGATTGATCCCACTGCACAAATGAAAAAGGCTATTTTTTTCAGTGAATGGCTGTTTTAGAAAAGCCACTGTCTTGTCTAATGCAAATAATGCCCCCACATACTATCAGAAATTAGTTTATTGGTTCAGAAGCCAATGGAGATCTGCCTACAAAATCTGGCCACTCTATGTTGGCTGTGACTAATGATGCTGGAATAGACTTGTAAACAGGTGAGGCTCTGAATTGTTCTCAGGTTTTGGGTGCTAAGCAAACAAACCCAACTTCCATCAGACATCAGTTGTGTAGGTGGGCAAAAGCAATGAAATGCCTGCGTGCCAAAAACCAAGATCTTTGGGAGCTTAGCTTTCTTTTGTAGTCACAGAGGGCAACAGGCAGGCCCTGAGGCACATCTCCCTACGTAATATATAACATTACACGAGCAGACACCGCTGCCTTTCTCCTGAAGGCCAGGCTGTTGCTCCCCAGTTTCATATCAAAGCAGAACCCCTGCCAAGGAAGTCTTTGTATACCAACACAGTGTTACCTCACCATGGAGTAGGCAGCATCAAGGAACACCTTCATAGGTGCATCACCCAAACACTTTCCTGTGCAACCTGCTCTAGATGTACCTGCTTTGCCAGGGGGGTTGGACCAGATGATCTCCAGAGGTCCCTTCCAAATCCCCACCATTCTGGGATTCTGTGAGGTCTTTGTAAAAGTCATGCTTGATACAAGGGTCTCCTTTTCCATGCAAAATGACACTTACTGCCTACAGACTCCACAACTCTCTCTGGGCAGCCTGTTCCATTATCTTTAATCATATAGCTCAGTGTGAAACCACCACAACCAATATAACCTGGTTTATAAACCTACTTCTATTAGGTATAAAATTTTCTGGTATTGCAGTTGTCTACCTTAATGAAAGCTTAATAAATCAGGCACATCAAGATTGCTGGCAGAATAACATTAGCTAATTTTTATTGAATATGAAAATATACTAATTTGAGTGATGAAGGAGACTGCTGTTTGCCTCGTTCCATGCTTCAGTTCTTGTGGAAGCATATAGGAGACAAAGAACAACCTAATGAGTCTAATGAGGACAATGGGAAGTTTCTTCATTAAAACAGCAGAAAGCTCTGACAATTAGCCTCAAAGCCTGTTGTTGCTGCTGAGCT
The DNA here is from genome assembly GCA_907165065.1 of Caprimulgus europaeus. Next base: position 3,090,994 of record OU015530.1, read on the forward strand.
CTTGTGTTAAAATGAATCAGATGTGCTAGTGCAGACTGTTTGGCACTTGGCTCTTTAAATATTGTCATTTTGTATGGGGTTGCATGGAAAGGAGGTTTTGTCAAACTTGCCAGTGGCAAAGCTGCTGTCACATCTCTTCTCTCTTGGCAGGGTAGGCTGTATTATATGAAGCAGAACGTCAGTGTGGCTTGCCTTTGTAGATGAGAAGAGTTAGTCTCGCAGACCTTCTTCAATAAGCTTCATTTCCTGGGTTGCAAGGTTATGTTTCTGTTGCTTGTTGAAGTCAAGGAGAAATTCTGATGGACTTTAATGTTAACAAACAGGGAGGTTCTTCCACTTGGCCTGGAGTGGTGGTTGCTGATGGTGTGCAACGTGGCACTCGAGCCCAGTCTCCTCCTGCACCAGCAGCAAACCTCGTGGGAGAGGCAGCAGCAGGGATGCTGATAAAGTAGAGAGGGTAAACTCACCACTGAAAATCTGTCAGCAAACTGCCTTCATAGCAAACCACTTCAGTGCAGCATGCAAAACAAAGAAGCTGTCAGAAATCCCACCTTCATAATCATCAGCATGTTTAGCATTAAAAAAGGGGGGGAAAAAAAAAAAAGCAAGCAAGCTTTTCATCTTCAAAGTCCTTTACAAACATTCACTAATTAACCTTCCATGTCTCAGTATTGCAGCTATCATGGGAAGGGCCTCAGGGGAAACGGTATTAAAGTTTCTAAATATCCCTTTAAGATGTTGGTTGAAGCACAGATTCCCTTTCTTTTTTTTTTTAACTCACCACTGAATGCAAAGCACTTCTATAAATACCTCAAATAGCACTAACAGTGCTATTGAAATGTATATCTGTGTATACAACCTGTGTAAAAACTAATGCATCATTTATATCCCTCTTTAAGTCTTTAAAATATGACTAATGGCACCTTGGCCCTCGCTGCTGGAGTGAATTTCTCCAGGTGAGTCTGCCAAGACTTGCATACATGATTAACATTGTAAAGCAGTCCTGCAGAAGCTCAGTGAAGCTGCTCCTGGTGCCATATAAGCATGCAATATTTGCATGAGGAAAGCTGTAAGGAGTATAAACTGGCAGTTTGGACCATCACTCTCTGTCCTGGTTTGTAGCTGGGGCAGAGCTGGTTTCTTCTCAGCAGCCAGAACAGCGCTGGGGTTTGGTTTCAGAGTTGGGTTTCGTATGGGAAGAATGTTGATCACATCCCAATGGTTCCAATTGTCACTGAAAGACGAAGGACTTGCCAACTTCCCCGTGTTTTACCACTCTGCAGGTGGACCAGGGAGCCTCTCCTTCTCCTGTTTCGCTCCCTCCTCTTCCAGTCCTTGAAGTGGAAGGTGAACACTTGCTGTCCCCAGAGCCACTACCCATTTATCAGCAGCACGCACTGAAGCGCTCACTGTGCACAGCTACGCATCTCAAAGCCAGCCCACTCAGGAAGCAATCCATCTCCAGAAAAAAAATCAAATTAGTGCTAATTCTGAAAAAATAAAGGTTCAATAGTAGGAGATGAGGCTAGATAAGCCTCTTAAGAGCTTACTTTTTTAATCTATTGAGGACACTTTATCTGGGTATTTACCAATGGCTAGAACCCACACAGCTTTTCCTTTTTCTTTTTTCTAAACCCTCCATCTGTTTATATTAAAAAACAGAGATAGAAAGAAAGAGACATATTCATGGAAAACCCACAGAATTAGTAGGGGACTAGGATGAATTTCTAAATTAGTGGTACATGGCTGCTTTGAATTAGGGTCTGCTGAATGCTGTCTACTGACAGCGTTTGACATACGTGAAGTAGGTAGATGGATTCAGTTTAACTGTTGGAATAAAATGGTGACATCACCATCATGAGGACAGACCTGCCCGTTTGTCCCAGGAAGTAGCCCTAGGAGACCTTCAATGTCTGATTGAACTGAACATGAATGATTTTAGCCTCTGCAGCTATCAGAATATAACATTTTGTAAGCATTAAGGTCAATACATGATCATGAAAATATACCCATTATGCTCACATCAAGGGTGGGAATGGCAGCATCAATCCACTCTTTCCTTTTTCCTATCCTTTAACAGCTTTTTGCTCAGGACACACTGAAGCAGTGTGAGGAAACACTTCCAGTGAGAGAAGCACACCTCTCCTCCCCATCCCACCTCACTAAATCTGTACCACTCATGCCAGCAACGTCTGATCCTCTTGTTCCACTTGACACCTCATCTGCTTCATCACATCTCAAACAGCTCAGTATAACCCTAAAAACCCACCTGCTGTATCCACTATCATATTCCTTGAGTAAGAAGTGCCTCTCTGGGAATGTCTCCCAAGCTTTTGATTTGTGTAAAAGTGAAATGAACTGGACTATCAGAAAACTATTTTTGTCCAAGTTTGGCTGTTTCACAAAAGTAGAGCCCTAATTCTGTTCATGCTCAAGTACTTGAAGATGGAGATGATACAAGTCCAGTATTTCACAGGTGTCTAACACTGGAAGCACCAACGTGGGTCACAGTGCAACTTCTGACAACCATTGCATGCTTTCAGTTGGGAAAATGCTGTGAGGAATTCAAGGTAGTTTGATACATGAGCTAGGATGTAAGCCTCCAAAAACCATTTCCCGATGCTCTCCCAATCTGTAGAGCAGTAACTCCCCTAAACCTTGGTTCTCCTATGTGGGAGACTTCCTATCCCAGGATCTCGCATCCTTAGCTCTGCCAAGCACCAAAGACAAAATTAATGGCTCTCCTCGCTGTCCTTGGCTCCAGACACTCCCAATAACTCCTACAACTCTAGTTCAACTAACTAGAACTATGCTCTAGTACTCCCATGGCAGCCCAACACCAGCCTTCACCTTTTTTAAAGTAAGGACTTTTGGTACTATTCATGATAAGGAAATTAATGTGGCTGAAAAGCTCAAACACTGCAGCAAATGGCAGTGCAGGGCTATCAGCACATGAAATTTAGGAAAAATTAGGATTATTAGATGGGTATATTTGCATGTTGCAAAAACCAAGGTGTTAGTCTACACTGAGGTGTCTGTCTAGCGCATGGTATCTTGTTAAGTTTAACAACACAAGCTCAAATAGCAGTAATGTCACCAAAAAAGGTATTATTTTCTTTCCCTGTGACAGAGCATTCCCAAGGATCCCTGTGAAATTGCATGGCTTCTGACCAACGCTGTTATGGACAATGTCCAAGTAATACAGTTGAGCTCTGGCAAGGTTTGCAACCAAACTCAGATCCACTCATCTTTAGGTTAGAAAATGTTCAGAAGAGAAGAAAATGGAACTACAAAACATGTTGTGATCAGACACCTTTTATCAGTTTGAGCATGATAACTGCCATTCAGTGTGGTGATGGCAGAAAACATTAAGCATCAGAAAACATCCACTTGAATACTGGGTGTAAAACCAAAAAATAAATAAATTTGCCAAGCAGAACACATCTGACAACTCCATTAAAACATAAATCTTAAGCTTTGCTCCTCCTGTGCTTAAGTGAACTCCTGTCTTGAAGAAAGATGTAGTGAATATGCATATTCCCCAGTACCCTATATAACCAGTAATTCAGTCTGGGCTTGAACACAAAATCTATTCCCAGATGATGTGTCTGTGATTCTTTTTGCATCCTGAGGCACTTGGCAAGAATCCTGACAAACAAGGTTAAACTCAAAAGCGACTCAAAATACCCGAGGCAGTGGGTTTTTAAGCCTTGATCAACTGGAAAAGAGGAAAGCATTTCTTTTTGTCAGGGACAGAAAAAAGAACAAAGAGAGGTCATTTAAGCAAAGCAAACTCAACACAGATACTGAGAATAAAAAAAAACCAACACTGACAAACCAGGAGGCAGCAGACAGAAAATATCACGTCGCTAATGTTGTTAGTAGAACCAAAATAGCACAGGAATGAATTTTCACTGAACAAAAAATAAACTGTGGGGATGGTATAGACCATAACCAGCTTCAGCAAGCAATGAACTCTGATTAGTCAACTTCAAGAGCTGTTTGGTATTATTAAGAAATAATGGTTCCTCTTAAAGTAATGAGATATCTTTGATAAGGGAGGGATTACAACCAATGTCAATCTTTTCCACTAGAGGCAGATCTTTTGGAGAATAAATATCCATTTTTCCATATTTTACTTGATACTGTCAGTTCTGGAACTGTCATAAGCACAGCATATCCATAATATTTTTTTTTATCAATATGTCTAATGAGAGGCCACAGCAAAAAAAAAAAGTTTTTCTTGTAACAGCAATGCCCTTCAGCTTTGACCTTGGATGAGATGGATGCTGTGTGCCCATTTAGCTCTTTCTTGAGATTGCTACCAAGTGTGGAGTTAATTAAAGATACTATGTATGTAAAGATGCACATCCTAACTATCATCAAGTTAAGGTATATTTTATTTAGAAGAGGAGTAATACATATGCATTTAAATGAAAGTTATTTCTGTTGGTATAATGAAGCACTGCTAAAAGCTGAAATACCCACACATAAGGACTGAGGCAATCAAACAATATTTATAACAGAGAGAAGAGCAAGCCAGGATGTCTTTTTAAAACATGCTATAATTCAAAGTGAAGCTGTCCACTAGCTGCAGAAATTGCTGTGTTTGGTTTATATTAGTTAGGAAGACTGATGCACCCTTTTAGCCATAGAAATCTGAATCTCAGAGATTAATTGGTAAATCCTGGAAGCAAACAACGAAATAATGAAAAAAAAATCTTACAGCAAAATACATTAAAACTTCTGAGTCCTCCCAATTCCTTCTCATGATACTTTTCCTGTCAGTGAAATCAGGAAAATAGGCAAATATATAAGGTGTTTATTTATTATTTAGCTGATCTTACACAGGCACCTATTCAGAATCTTCTGTGCTGATTTCAAGATAAAAATACTGTTTGAATCAGTTGTGTGAGTTCCAAAAACACTATACAGCTAGGAAAGGGCAAAGCAGATGCTAACTTACTTTGCTGTTCCTTGAGAGAATTGTTTAATTAAACACCAGCCAAAAAAATTCTACAAGTTATAGGCAAGTTTTAATCACTGGTGATGATGATTAAACAAGGAGGGGGGGGGAATCATGTTCAGTTCTTAAATACATGTTGAGTTTTTCAGGATTTGCAAATTATCAACGTCCTCTTGTTACAAACCCTTCCTCCCTTCTCTGCAGCACTCCTGTTACAAATGATGCTCAGTTTATTGTTAGATAAATAGGGCTGCTTACACTGTTTAGGTGTCTATTCATTTCAATAGCTCCTGCTATGAGGAAGATAAGCAGATCATGCTGCTGGGTATTGACTACCTCTCCACCCATCTTTGAGAAAAATGTGAGCTTAACTAGCTGTACCCCAGGCTACCTCATTGTCTGGAAGTGTAATAAAAGCATCCTTGATACAGAAAACAGAGGTCACATCATTGCATATTAACTTTTCTCTGTTGAGGTGCTTGAAGTGACAGAAGAAAAGGCTTTTTTAAAAAAATTTAATCTTATTCATTAATGGGGAAGGGCTTGTTTATAATACAGTAAGCAGAATACTCAAAGTTTAAAGTAAGCACTGTGCACAGAGAAAGAAAATGTCCTATATATGTTGGGCCTTTGCCTATTTTATTGTTGATGATTAGTGAGATCTTCTGAGGCATCATTAGCAGAAGAGCTAACCAATTCTGTCCTTGAGCTAATTAAGACACCATGTCTTCTTTCTTGGCAAAGTTTTGCTGTTATTTCCTCTAAGCAAATAAAACCCCTGCTGTTTAACTCCTCCTAGGTACAAGATAAACGATTGCCTGAATAACACTTTGAACCCTCAAGCATTAGAAGGCAAAGACTGCTTCTGTCTCTTTTAAAAATCAAGCAGACACATTTAAGACTTACAGGTCCCTGTGCCTCAGGGTCCAGCTCTATTTCATCCCCAACCAGAGACCCCATGGGACTCTTGAATCCTTGTAAACTAGAGTGGACACACATCAGATATTTCAGGCATTCTGCTGGCCTTAGTTATATGCAAAAAACCCCATTTTTTTATCCCTCCCCTTTCTCAGTAACAGCAGGAGTCTGCTTAAAACCAAAGAATTAACAAATTCCATCTGCTAAGGACAGTTGCCTCCCTCACCCAACACTTACTGCCCACTATCTATTGCTGTTCCTCCAAGGTGCAGGTCGATGGGTGTGCACACCCGTAGCTCTGCTCAGAAGGGTAAGAAGAGCACGTACAGTCACTGGTGCTCTGAGGATAATGACTCCAGATTAATAGCCAGGAGATTAATGTGGAATAAAGCTAGAACTCATTCAAACTCAATTCCCTTTGCTTCTGAAGCTTTCTCAGAAAACACACTTTGCTCAGAACAGCTTCTTCCTTCCCTCCTACTCTGTGCCTTTTCTAAACAGCATGCTATGGCAGATGCCAGGGTTTCTGCTAAAGAGTGGAAACCTCGTTGTCATGGGTCTTTTGCTATCAGACATCAAGACTCAGGATGCAGTGGGGACACTATGCTGGTCACTGAGTGGGAAAAGGCAAACTTTTTGCCCCAGACCATGGGACAGCTCCATTTGCATCCCTGACCCACTTCTTGTGTTGAGGGTCTCCACCTGCCTTCCCCACGTGAAAGGAGGCATTCCTATGACCTGGCCTCATCTCTTTTTGCCTTTCAGTTTCTTGTATGCTTGGACTTTCACATTAAGGTTGAGTTCTCTCCTATCCTCCATTTTCTCTTCCACAGTAATCCTAAGAATGGTCTTTCAGGGTACGCACAGTTAGCCTGATTTCTGCCAACCGGGCTACCAGCTCGACCGGCCTGCTGAAGTTATTGGGATTTTATTATACATTACACCGGCTTTAATTCTTTACAGGCCTCCCACAGTTCCTTAATTACATCTTGTTCTCCACGTATCATTATTCCTTAACTGGCCACAAATTAAAATCAGTTTTAAAAAAATATTTAATCACATTCCTTTCTTACTTGTGGTTATCTAACATCCATATAAAACAAGAGAGGCCTTATAATAGCCTTGTATATTTGAAGCTTGGAACTGAAAATTATCTGGAAAGATAATAACAGTCAACTCTGCTGTGTTGCTGTTCTTAATTTAACAGAATAATGGCAATGCAAGCCTGGTAAGGACCTCCTGGGATCACACAGTCCTTTCTCTTCTCTGAAGGATAGGGCTATTATACCTAAACCATGTCTAATAATTTGTCTAGCTTGATCTTAAAACCCTTCCATAAACAGTCCTCCTCTGTGCAGCATATTTAGGCCCTGCACCACAGATACTTCCTAATAGCAAATCCTAAAGTACCTCCAGTGCAAAGTCATTGAGTTTAGCACAGTCTATTTGCAAGGGGCTTTTAGAACAAATTCACACCTTTCTGTTTAACAGGCTGTTGAATACTGGGTTATTATTACATCTTACCCGTAGTCTTCTCTTTCCTACACCAACCAAAGCCATTTCCTTCAATCTTTTCTCAAAAGTCACATCTCTGGGTCTTGTTTTCTGGCCATGTTTTCTTTACCTCCTACCTTTTTTACTTCCCGCCTCCGGAATCCTCCTAGTTGGGCAACGCTTCAGAAAGCGTGGAGCCCAAAACTGCTCTGTGCCAGTGTCAGCTTCCCAGGGCCAAGCAGGGAAGGATAATTACCTTGCATATGTTACCTACAACACTTCTGTCAGCACTGCACAGCATGAGATTTGCTTAGTTTTCTAACAGTATCACATTGTGACAATTTAATGTGTCATGGCTCCATTACAGCAATCACATCTCTTCATTCCCTCTTTTAGAATTTATTTTTAATTTCCCTTTCCCCAGGAGAAGTGTTTGTGTTTGAGTTCTGAATTTTTCCCTTGTTGGTTTTGGGCCTTTTGTGCTGTTTCTCAACATGGTTCTGAATTTTGATCCTGTATCTCAAAGAGCTCGTAATCCCTCCTAGCTTTATGTTGTTTGAAAACTTGTGCGTTTCATGATTTGAGTTCTTAATGAAAATCCTGAGTAGAAATGGGATTTCTGCAGAGCCTTGCTTTTACTGCCTTCCCAGTTTAATATCAAACCATGTGAATGTGTACTCACCGTATTGCAGCTCTGGGTAAGAACACTTTTATTTCCTTAAGAGCACGTTAGGCCGGGACCACACCAAAAGCAGAGTCAAGACACATCTACTGCTTCTCCTTTATCCATAAGAACAATTATCCTGTCAAAGAAGGAAATAGGGTTTGTTTGAGATTATTTATTTTTGACAAATCTAGGTACTTAGACGTTGATTCTTTAATAATATAGTCTTGTGTATCTTTCAGGATAACACAGATAGACTTGTTATCTCCCTGAGCCGTCCTTTTCCTCTTTTGAAGGATGGCTTCTGTGGGTTCTTCTGTTTCCTAGAGAACATTCTCCTCTTTTGTCACCAACAAGTATTAATGGTTTAGATATTGCTTCAGTTTCTTAGATATTCCAGGGTAAATTCCACTAGGCCACTCTAACTTTAATATACATAACACATTAAATACTTCCTAACATTTTCTTTCCCTACTCAGACTCGTGCATCTGTGCTCTTGTAAACAACCTAACTGCTTTAGGCATTTGCTGACAATTTATGTCATGCCTGAAGCAAAGATGTCATTGAATATCTTGTCTGTCTCATCATGCTCCATTGTTTGCAATCCTTCCCTACTACAGAGCAGGCCTGAATTTTATTTTGCTGCTCTTGTAGTGTTCCTACTATCTTTTCACATTATTTTTTATCACCCTCAGTAGTAGCCAGACATTGTGTACTCTGTCTTTCTAGGCTCAATCATACGCTTTTTGTCTACTTCTTTCCTACTCAGCTTTAGCCAGATGTCCATGTTTCTAATTTATAAATAAATCCTTTTTTAATATTCAAGACTTTAAAGAGCTTCTGCTGCAGCTATGCCTTCTTCTTACGCTAATTCCTTTCTCTCTCATAGCACAATAATTTGCTGTTGTGTCTTAAATACAGCTTCTTTCAGTAATTGCTATCCCTCCTGCACTTCTTTATCCTTAAATTATCTTCCCAGGAGAATCTACTTACAAACTCCCTGAGTTTATCAATGTCTGCTTTACTGAAGCCCATTATCTTTATTTTGCTTCTCTCATGCTGTCCTTTTCTTAAAATAGTGACCCATGATCAATAGCTTTGCAACCATTTCCTCCCCCTCTGGCTCTGGAATCTATCATTTTTACAGAAGTTGGGCCAGTGTGTTAAGAAAAACTTGTGTCTGCAAGTTGCTGTAGATTCTGGTCAAACAAAAGATCAGATAAAGCCTGCAAAGCATGTCCTGCTTGAGCCTGGATACAATGACACTTGTACTACTTGATAACAGCCAACATCACTCCAGAAATGTGCAAAGGAAAAAGGGGAGCACACCCCACATAAATTCCTTACCTGTCCAGGTTCGGAAAAATCTAAATATGGCACTATTAGGAACCTCTTTTATGTCAGATTGACAGATTTTAAATGGCTTCCAGGAGGGCACTACTTCCATATTTCAGCTGTCTTCTCACTATGTGACAGGGCAAGGGGCAATGGGCAAAAACCGGAACACCAAAAGTTCCAGAGAAACTGAAGGAAAAACTTCTTTACTGTCAGGGTGATGGAGCCCTGGGACAGGCTGCCCAGAGAGGGTGTGGAGTCTCCATCTCTGGAGATGTTTAAAACTCAACTGGATGTTTCACTGTGCAACCTGGTGTAGGGAACCTGCTTTGGCAGGGGGGGTGGACTGGATGATCTCCTGAGGTCCCTTCCAACCCCTGCAATTCTGATTCTGTGATTCTCATTACTGTTAGACCTGGAAGCTCAGTGCTGGATGACAGAAATATTTGTACAGTTAAACACCAGCAGAGGGCTACAGAAATAAAAACACATGTTAGGAAACTGCCTGAATGGAGAATTCACTTCAGACAGAAATCTCCCTTCAAGCCATAAAATGGAAAGCTGCCTAGATCCATCCTTAGTTCTAACTTTCTCTTACCTGTCAGCCCAGTGATTTGGCTCATCATTCCCCTGGCAGAATTTTAAGCATGTTTAGATGCCTGCTCTCCCCACGTAAACACCGCATGTGCAGAACTGTTAATGACAATTAGGCTTTAAAAGCCTTCTGTAGGAACTCTCATCCAGAAGCTAAGTGAATATTACAACCATCTCACCAATATACCTCCCTTAGCAGGAAATCTATGATGAGAAAAAAACCCTATGCTCTCTTAATCACTGGCTACTAGAAGCTGTCAATGAATAAGAAGCTCTTTTACATCCCCTGAGGCCACTGTACTTCCCAGAGGCACAGAACTACAATCTTCTTGGTCTTCTAGCTCATAACAACCACATCATAGCATTTGATTTTAAGAAATTTATTGAGGTCTTTCTAAAAAGCCTTACTGAAAGGATGCTTCAAAACCTTCCTCCTCTGATAGTTAAACTCCTTTTTAGCCAGAATTTCATCATGGGCAAGGTATAACCATTCTGTTCAGTTGTCAGTATGGTCCTTAACCATTCTGCCTTCCCCTTGTATAGATACAGATCTATGTTTATCCCTCTCTCATACTTATGAACAGCAACTATACGCCATTTCAGCCTTCATTCTGCTAAAAAAAAGCCAGTGATCTAGGCTTTCCCCATAAAACAGACTCTCCATTCCCATTCTCTGCCTCTGTTCCAATTTTAATGGATTTTTTTTGAGTATGTCTGACCAGCTCTACTGCAGGCAGAGTTATTATGACCTTGGGCTGTGGTCAATACCAATACAATAGGTTATCCCTACTGAAACTACCAGCTCCACATTCACAGCTGCCTATTTCTATCACTCAGATCTTCTACTACAACATTCCGATCACTCTCTGCAAAATTAACTGTGTTTCTTATTTTCTGTACATTGTTAATACAAATGTCCATTAGGACCAGTCCCAAATCCACTCTTTTATCTACTCCACTACCTTTCCTCTAGCCCCATGCATCCTCTTTGACAACAGCACATTGTTGCCTCCCCTTCTGCTAGATCCTTGCTTACTGTATAGTAATTGTGTTAATCTGCTCTTGGGCTACATGGGAAATCACCAGTTACACTATTGCAGCTGTACAAATGAGTGAGTTACTCCATGTCCTTTAGCTACAGAACTGCTTTTCCCATCGAAGAACAGTAGTGAGTTTCTTCAGTGTGAGTGATGTATTACAAACACACATTGTATTTTTTTTTCCATTTATCTCAATCTCCCCTATTACTCTTTTCTTCAACATTTGTTCTAAATCTTTGCATCCCACTGAGGTCATACTAATGGTTGGTAATGGAGTGTTTCATTATTTCTCTATTCATTAAACAGGTCCTATATGTGCTGTTCTCCAACCACACAGTATTGCCTAATTTGATAACTGCACAGATAAACATCACTGAGGGAATTGCAGTTCAATTTGCCAACTTTTATGATCCCAGTTAAACTGGGTATCAAATAATTTAAGTTTTGTTTCCACCTAAACTCAGAATGTGGTAATTTGTTCTCCTTCACTTGTTCCCATTACCTTGTTTCACTGCCACATTCTGTAACTGCTGTGTTACTGAAAACTGAGTCAAAATATTCATTTTGTTGTTCACTAGACCTAGATTACCCTTAATCTCCTTAATACTTTTTAACCTTTTCCTTACTTTATTAAAAAAACCCCAAAACAACCCACCAACAACGTCTTTCTTTGCTCTTTGTTACTTACATAGCTAAAGGGATTTCACTGTTGCTACAGCAGTTGTTGATTTATTTTGCAAGATCCTAGTCACCCTAATTTTGGGAACTCTGACCTTTTTCCTCATACTTTTTGACAAAATGGGTCTTTTTTTAGAGATGCAAATCAGAACTTGGGTGACAGGTGACAAGAAGAATTCAAAAGGCAAGATCATCGCAGCACATTTGGCAGAATGGGTTTTTGGTTAGCATGGACCATTTCAGTTACTAATGGAAAAAAAAGGAGCTGCTTCTTTTTCTGTCTCTCCCTCTTCCCAACCTCAAGAAGCAGAAACCATGGGAAGAGTGACAATAATGGTGCAAACTCTGCATCCCACTGGGAAGGGCTGGAAGGGATGAGCTACACAACCTTGTAGCTGCAACTCCATCGTGTAACGTGAGCAAGATTGCACCAGGCAATGATAATCAGGGGGCTGTGACTTCCCTGGTCATCACTGCTCCTCTGTAAAAACACACCAGCTCCCCATGCTGTTCCCCACAAGGTTAAAAGAGGAATGTGTTATACCTAAATCAAGAGACTGGTATCCATACGGAGTCTCGTCCTGTGTGATGGCTGTGCTAGGAACCTTTCCATATGAATGTGGTTCTCCTTTGGCCTTTTAGGTATGGAAGGAAAAATGCTTATCCTCTTGTTGACTCCTATCTATCTTCTTACACTGTGATTTCAGTTCAGTCTCGGACCTAAAGCACCAGATGAAACAGTTTGTGCTTCCGTGACTACGGTTGGGGCATGGATCCCACAGCAAGGAAAGAAAAAGGGATTGTCTGGTGCTCTCCACAGCGCAGAATGCTTCCATCCACATAAGTCCATCTACAAATTGTGTATTTCTAGTAAAATATGGAAGCAGTACATGAGAAGGCCAGAATCCTGTGAAGTACTGAATGCTCCAATAACATCTTAGTAACTTGGTTTCTGATCCAGGCTTGTGAAAATTATATGTTCATCAGAAAAGCTCTCCACAGCTTGCAGGAACATGTCCATAACCTACATCAGAAAATGAGACTTTCTACATTTCTACAAATGCCACAGTCCCAAGGGCTCACAGAGCCCTACAAGCCAAACCTGTGGAAGTAGCTTTGGCTCTTGTTTTAGCTTAGATGTTTTTCTGATACAAGTTTCCAGTTAAATGCAAGACCTGTCAGCCTTTTCACTGCCGGTGGCCAAGCCAGGTATCTTCAGGGCCCTTCTGGGAGATAGGTGCCGATAACAAAGGGAGTTGTGGAGCGGGTTCGCCGTAGGTAGAGCCGTGCCAGCTGAGGGCGAGCTGAGGGCGGCCTGAGGGGAGGCCGCCGTTTCCCGCCTCCCTCCTTCCCCTCAGGGCGGGCGTTGAGGCCGCGGCCACCGCCTCCCTCCCGCCGGGACTGGCAGAGGGTCGCCGGGCAGAGCCTCGGGGTTTCTCCACAGGGAGCTGCCTCCTCTCACAGACTGAGGGGTAGCCGCCGTTTCCCGCCTCCCGCTTCCTGCCGGGCGGCAGCTGAGGGCCGCCTCCCTCCTTCCCTCCCCTCAGGGCGGGCGTTGAGGGCTTCTCCACAGGGAGCTGCCTCCCCTCACGCGCTGAGGGGCAGCCGCCGTTTCACGCCTCTCTCCCTCCCCTCAGGGCGGCCGTTGAGGCCGCGGCCACCGCCTCCCTCCCGCCGGGACTGGCAGTGGGTCGCCGGGCAGAGCCCGAAGGCTTCTCCCGAGCTGCCTCCCCTCATAGGCTGAGGGGAGGCCGCCGTTTCCCGCTTCCCGCCGGGCGGCAGCCGAGGGCCGCCTCCCTCCTTCCCTCCCCTCAGGGCGGGCGTTGAGGCCGCGGCCACCGCCTCCCTCCCGCTGGGACTGGCAGAGGGTCGGCGGGCAGAGCCCGGGGACTGCCGGCGGATGAGCGCGGCCCGGCGAAAGCTGGGGCTGAGGCGGGCGAAGGAGCTGGTGGCGTACTGCCTGCTGCTGGGGCTGTCCTGCCCCCTCCTGCTCCTGCTGCCCTTCCTCTGAGATGCGCCGAGCCACGGCTGCTCGCCGCCGCGGGGGGACGGGCGGGAGGAGCCGGCGGCAGCCCCGCAACCTGAGGGATTCAGGCATCCTGAGGGATTGAGGCCCCGGCGGGGGACGATGAGGACGCCAGGCAGAGCCGCGGCGTCGCAGCTCCCCTCTCGCCTTTCCGAGTCGGGAATCGGCGGCTCGGGGCCGGCGGTGCCTCCGCCCTGAGGCGGCCCCGATGGGCCAGCGAACGCGGGCACTACCACCGCAGCCCCCTCAGCGCGAGGCCGGCGGGCCGCCCCTCGCCGCCCTCCCTCCTGCTCCTGCCTCAGCGCCGCGGGGCCGCCGCGGGTCCCCCGCCTCCGCTTAGCCGGGAGCAGCTGCCGGCCGCGGCGCTCGCGTTACTGCAAATCCGTCGCTCTGCGGGGCGGAGTGTGTCCCCGTCGGCTTGCCGTGCCGGGAGGCGGGCCGGGGGCCGGCTGAGATGGGAGAGAGCATGTCCAAGAGACTGAAGCTGCAGCTGGGTGGCGAGGCGGAGATGGAAGAGCGGGCTTTCGCCAACCCCTACCCCGACTACCAGCCGCAGGCAGCCGGAGCCGCGGCCGCCCCCAGCGCGGCGGACACCCAGCGGGAGAAGGCGCCGCTCCCGCCGGACGACGACTCCCTCCCCTTCAGCGCCGATGGGAAGGTGAGTCGCGGCCGCGCGGGCGGTGCCGCGGCCCGGGCCCTGCCTCACTCGCCGGCCGCTCCTTTCCCGCCGGCGCGGCCCTACAGTGCGGGTGCTGCCCCGGGGCGGCTTCCGGTGGGGCCCTGGGCCCGCCGCGGCCTCCGGTGGGGCGGTGAGGCAGCCCGCGGCCTGTCCGCGCCGCTGCGGAGCGTCGTGCCGGGCTCCGGAGCGGAGAAGCAGCCGCACGGCGGGGGCCGGTGGAGGTGGCTGCCGTCGGGTTTTGTTTTGTCACTGAATGCGAGTGGACGCGTGTCCTCGCAGCAGAGGTGTTCCGGCCCTCGGATCGTTTTTGTGGCCTCCTCTGGACCCGTTCCAACAGGTCCATGTCTGTCCTGTGCTGAGGACCCCAGAAATGGACGCAGCACTACAGGTGGGCTCTCACCAGAGCAGAGTAGATTGGGGGAATCACCTCCCTCGACCTGCTGTCCAGCCCATGTTTTTACTGACATACATACATGTGTAGATTCCAGATAGGTGTCTGGCAGTCAGTCCAGGCCAGCGGAAGGTCTGTCTGGTGGCGCTGGTCACACAGGGTTCACAGTCTTCCTGGTCCACTTATCTCCTGGACACCACACGCTGCTGGCTGGGGAGCTACGTGTGTTTTAGGCTTTAAGCACAGAAGCTGCTCTGTCTCATTACCATGCAGGCTGGCTTCACCTTCAGAAGGAGTACCAGAATATGGTCCTTCTGTCATTTTAGCCCCAGAGCAGTCTCATCTTTCAATACTGTGCTGCATTGTCATCTTTCAGAGGAAAAACACTGCATGGTGACATTGCTAGAAGTGCACATGCTGGGTGGGAAGCTGGCTTTCCTGACTGACTCGACTGTACACTGCGATGAATAAAGGAGGGTCTTTAATCTCAGCTCTGTATTTGCCTGTTTGTGTTGATCAGGAATTACCTTGATTTACTGATAGGCTTGGATGAGGATGGTGATGTCCAGCGGGGAGAGCAGCGTTCTTCCTGAGCATGGTAAGAGTGAGCAGGACAGCATCAGCTCACTGTCAGTCCAAGGCAGTGAAGGGATTCACTAGTTGTTGCAGTTGAGGCTTATGAAGTTGTGTGTGGCTCAGCAGAAAGATAAAAACAAAAGATAGTACTTTGAGGGATTGGTGTCTTACTGCTACAGCTAATTGCAGCTGTCAGAAGCAGAACTTGGCACTTGAAAGGGTTAAAAAGGTAGATTTGGAAGCGAAATCTGCTTTGCTTTTACAAAAATCCCTGGTAGGATACCAATGCTGGTAAAACTCTTTTTTTTGTGAAAGAGAAGTGTGATTTCTTTGTTCTTTGGTATCTGGTTCACTATATAGAAAACATCCAAGTGTGATGGGTTGAAGTATGAAGGCAGAGAGGAGATGACAGAATAGCTATAGCTATATATTGTTGTTTAATTGGTAAAAAAATACCAAGAACTTTCTTTTAAGGCCTTCTGCAGCCCAGCCATCTTGCTTTAGGTCCCACACTTCATGTCCATTTTTTTAAAGAGAAAATAAACCTTCATTTCCTGCTGAACTAGGTTGACTACAGCTTTCCAGAGTGAGAACTGGTATCAGAGGAAGGTGAATGTCCTTAATTTATTTTAGATAATACTATCTGTATTTCAGAATAGTTCAACTCTAATTCACTCCAGATTTAATTCTTGAATTAATCCAAATTCAGAGACATTCTTCTCAGTTAGTCAAGCATTTCTAGCCCTAGACTGATGTCTCTTCCACTTTGCTGTAGATGAAGATGCTATTTTATGGTGGGTGCAAATGTTTTTTCCCCAGCATCAGTAGTGGATGATGTTCCTTGTTACTGTGTGGCAGTTGCCAGCTATTTGTGTAGCTTTCTTCAGAAAATACCTTTGAGCACCTGTGTAGCTGTGTGTTTCATAAAAGGTGGTGTCTGGGCTTCAGGAAATCTGTACCACATTAAAGTGATGTAACTGCAACAACTTCCTTTGGTCTTGGAATTTTTTCAGCTCTGTGCATTTCATGGGAGAAGGCAGATGTGAGTGTACATTTTCTCTTGTTTCTGCATCTGCAGAATCTGAGGAATTGTCCTACATATTTCTGGGTTAGAATGTAGCTCTGAGTGTATTTGTGTGCATTTATATTCTTTGGAGCATTTGCACATTGTCAATCCTAGGATTGTCCTGACTTTTATGCAACTTCCTGATGAGTATTTTGGGGTGCTTTTGTTGTTGTTGTTTGGGTTTTGGGTTGGGTTTTTTACATTTACCAGACTCCAGCCCCATCAGAGAAACATCTTTGCCTGCCTAAAGCCCCACTGGAGACAAAAGGACTTTAAACAGGTTAGGAAGTGTGTTCTGTAAACCATTGCCATCTAAAATTCATCTGGCTGATAAAAGGACAAGGAGCTCTTCAAGTCATTGTCTGAAATGTGGGACAGTTGGGACAAAGTGCTGCATGTTTTGTATGGATAAGGCACAGTTCAGGAGGCAAGAAGGTATGGGAATGGAAGAGAAAGCAAAGTTTGGGGCTGCTGATTTGCCTTCTTAAAAATAGTCCCAGTAAACGCTGCAGTTGTCTAGGTGGGCTCTGCTCACGTAGTTAAAATTCACTTTTTCTTACATTTCTTCACCTTGTAAGTATTGTGGACTTGAATTGTTTCTGTAACTTGTCTGATAAAGGAAGGAAATAATTCATCAGGCAGCATTAGTTCTAGATTATTAAGAAACATAATTTAAAATCTAAGTCTTTGTTTAAAAAATGACTAATCTTTCAATTAAATATATATCCTGTAGCCCTTTTTCTTGTGGTCTGGATCCCACTGTGATGCCTTACCCATAGATGTTTCAAAATGGTCAAAAAGTTTTCAAAATGGACATGTAAATGGTCAGGGAGGCAGAAATTACCAGACAGCTATAGACTCAGTGCAAAGCATATTCCCTAGTTCATGGGAAAATCAGTTTGTTAAGTTTAATTTTTAATCCCCTGTAATTGTTAATTGGGGAAAATATTAATCTTTGAAAAGCTGCTTGTCCAGGGGAAGGTGGAAGCAACCCCGTGCCTAGGCAACCTGATGTGGATTTTGTGTGTGTGCAAGAAAAACATCCTTGGCATCAAGGCATTAATACATCCCAGCCCTCAATTTAAGATTGTCTGTATTTATTGTGGAATCACTGGGTCGTCTTTGACAGCACTGAAATTGGATTCAAACTTTATGGATAGGTCACTAGGGTGCCCAAAGAGTAACTTCTTTTTTAGGCCAATTCTTTCTTGATAAGTTTTTTCTGACTTCCCATAATGCTTGAAGAATTTTAGTAAAAGGTGGTGTGATCTGTCGTGTATACAATGTACTTAATTAGGCTTTGCAGGGGGCTCCCTACAGGGAACCTGTTTTAAAACTAATAATGCTTATTGGCAAAGATTATCACTTAATGAGGATACGGAATATTTACTTAGATTATCTTTTGAGTGATTTAGTGGTGTTTAGTTTCCTGGTGATTTCTCAATCTCCTGTTAGTCTGATAATTCCTTTGTGTGGCTTTTCAATTTTCTTCCTCATTTAAAATCTATTCTTTAAATATGTCTAAAGTTCTTTGTCATTGCCACACTCTTCATTCCCTTCCCTGTGGTATTTTTTGTGTTTGTTGGGTTGTCTTGCTGGACATTTTAGTTGTCTCGCTGAGAGCAGCAAGTTCTCTCTCTTCTGGTGTGGTGGTTTCACTGGGCTGGCACTGGGCTGGCAGCCAAACCCAGCCGCTCGCTCACTCCCCCCCATCAGGGGATAGGGGAAAGAATGGGGGGCAAGGGTAAGGAGGCTCGTAGGGTGAGATGAGAACAATTTAATAATTGAAATAAAATAAAACTTAGAATAATACTGATATTAAAATAATACTAATAGTAATAAAATATACAAATAAGTGACTCCCAGTGCCATTGCTCACCACCCACCGACCCAGCCCGGCCCGTTCCCAGAGAACGATCCCAGAGGAGCGACAATCCCGACCCGAAACCGCAATCCCGGGAGAGCCAGAGCCCGAGCGAGAGCCAGAGAGAGCCAGAGAGGAAGAGCCCCTCATTATCTCCTGCCCATGATGGGATGTGATATTTCATACATGCTTTAAACAATTTTTTTTTATAACTTGATTGAATTACTTTTTAATGCTGTTCTTCACCCCTGCATCTCCTTTGAGATAGGGTGACGCCTGCATTTAATGCCTGTTCCTCAGTTGTCATTGGTAGCATCCTAGTAGTTTGCCTAGAGCTGTTGATTTTTCTATCTCTCCCTTCTTTCCCCCTTTTTTCTTTTCTTTTTTTTTTCCCTTTTCCCTGCCACCATCACATGTATGGCACTAGGTACCAGATCACTGAAAAACAGAGCAATGTGTTCTACAGATAGCAGTGCTTCATATCATTTATTAAACGTGTGGTTTTGCAGAACTGGCGTGTGTTTCTGGAAGGACCTAACTGAGTAGTAGCAGAGAGCTGTGTTTAACTGCTTGAGAGGCTGGGTGATGAGCTGTCTTAGTATCTGGTATTTTCAGAGAAGAAAGAAAAGCTGTACTTGGAGCTGTAACAGTCTTTTGATTTAGGTAAAAAAGTAAAACTTGTTTTTCTGTACAAAAAGGCAGGTCAGTTCCCAGGTGACCTTGCTGGATTCTGCCTGTGGGATCCTACTGCCGTTCCTTCTGGTCTGCTCTTGCAGGAACTCTGTGGAGGTGAGCGTGAGACCTCATCCTGCTCCAATAAACCCGTGCTCCAGCGCGTGGGTGTGAAACCTGGCTCCCTTACAGGCCGTGGCAAAGTTCCCAGTGATTTCAGTACAGCCAGGATTTCTCATTTCAGCAGAGCTGTGAGTCGTCCCCCACCCCGTTCTCCCTCACCAGTGTCTCTCGTGTCTCTCCCGTGGTCTTCTATGCAAGTTTGGTTTTTGAATGAGTCCACTCTGCAGTGCCAACTTGAGCTGTGTTTTTTTCCCTTTGCCTGAAGGAAAACCCAGCACCATGTTATGTCTTGTCCTACACATTGATGACAATAAAGGAACTTCTCTCTGAAATCGCTCTTCCTAACCCAGTTCGAACTGAGATGAAATTAAAATGTATTTTGTTTGTTCACTAGGTAGCACTCTGTGTGTAGGCCATCTCCTTGCTGCTTCTCTGGAATCAGTTGCTTCCTTCTTCAGTTTAGTTTTGCATGTAGCATCAGTCTCCCGAAAGCTGATGGGGTAAAACAGAGTGGTGAAATGATAAAATAGAGTTAACAGCAAGGTGATGGTTTCAGGAGCTGGTGCTGGCAAAAAAGACTGGGATGTTGGCAACTTGTGAAGAAGCTGAGCCCAGGCCTTCATCGGCCTGCCTCGAGTTACTTGGCAGAGATGTTTCATGATGCAAATTAATGCTGAGAGGTGTTTCTGCAAAACACATCAGTATCTAAATGTCTTTGACAAAGGCAAATGAGATAACTCACCCCGTGTCTGTCAGACCAGAGCATTACTTGTAACCACAGAGAGAGCCGGAAGATTTCATGGTTGCGTTGTCAGACTGACGTAAACACCGTGATATCTGGTCCAAGTGTGCATGTGGGACTTTAAGTGACAGGCTTCTCTTACCAGACATAAATAATGATATAAAACACATACACAGCAGCTGCTTATTGGTACTGGCTTGTTTTAAAGCCATGTCTATAAAGCTGGGATATGGCTGTAATGGAGAAGTAGGTCAGTAAGAATTTTTATGTTATTTTAACATCAACTGCAAGTGAAACCTGCATTTCTTTTAGGAGATTTTTGTTTGCATCACGGTTTACTTTTTGTAACGTACGTGTGTGTGTAGCTTTAGTGCTGGGTTTACAAAAGAAGATGATTTAAGTTCGTTTTAGGAATCTTACAAATGGAAGAAAGTGGATAGGGGAGACAGATATTGCTGACTATGGAATTAGTGCCAAAGGTGAGTGATGTTACATGTACACTTACAATGTACATTCCCTTATTTATTTATTTTAAAAGGCTTTGGATTGGGATGTAGCTTTGCATATTGCCTCACTGCAATGGAAAAAGTTTTGTGGTTCAAATAAATCACAAAACAGTGAATTTGCAAGCCCAACACCTTTGTATTTCTCGGCACTGCTTTTGTTTCATGCTGATAATTACTCTTTCTGTGACCACAGTCAGTATGGTACCAGGGTTCTGTTGGGTGTAATGGGGAATGAGCTCCTGTTGTTTGTGTTTTGCCAATGTAAGACTTGAGCCATGGTTGGGATTAAAGTGTTTGTTCCTTGTGCAGCAGCAGAGGAGTGAAGCAGCAGTTAAATTCCTGGAGAAAGCCTTTTTTATTTAAAAATAAAATCGTTCTGTTATCATAGAACGATAGAATGGTTTGGGTTGGGAGGGACCTTAAAGCTCACCCAGTTCCAACCCCCCTGCCATCAGCAGGGACACCTTCCACTAGACCAGGTTGCTCAAAGCCTCAGCCAACCTGGCCTTGAACACTTCCAGGGAGGAGCAGCCACAGCTTCTCTGGGCAACCTGGGCCAGGGTCTCACCACCCTCACACCAAAGAATTTCTTCCTCAGATCTCATCTCCATCTCCCCTCTTCCAGCTTAAAGAAGAATCACCCAGTCTAGCGTGAGCCAGGAGTAAATGTGATACTGGCTATCAGAGGTCAGGCTTCTTGGTTGTTGTTTGTCCCTACAGGAATAACAAGTGTCACCTGCAGAAAAGGCTGAATGCCAGCTGGAATCATCCTCGTGGAAGGAATATGCTTCTCACAAAAATCAATCTGCTCTCAACACAAATTAACATGTTTTATGCTCAGCTCTAATGCTGCCATAAGATTCCTTGAAGAGGATTTATAAATCTTTTAAAGCCACCTTTCAGCATTCATTTCTTTATGTAATTAATTTATTCTAGTGTATGGAAGCATCTCTTATAAGCTTATAGTGGAATCTTATCAAATGAACAGTGACAGTGCCCAGCTGTTAAAGCTTCAGAGCAACCAAAAAAAAAGGCAGTGGTGAAGGAATAGGTAGTTGGGGAAAACTTTGTTTCCATTCCTGACCTATTCACACTGGCATAAGCTTGGGAGTAGCTTTATTTGGGCTGAATAATAAGAATAATAAGAATAATAAGAATAATAAGAATAATAAGAATAATAAGAATAATAAGAATAAGAATAAGAATAAGAATAAGAATAAGAATAAGAATAAGAATAAGAATAATTTAATCTGTGCTTTTACAAGCACTGAGTCAAGATGGGTACATTACAATTCCTTTTTTAGACAGAGAGATGAGGCATATGCCAACCTGAGCTAAATTATTGGTACAGGACTGAGGTTTCAAAGCAGAGCCTGGGTTTCCTGATGTCCTAGTACTCCCCTCCTGCCTCTAAGTCCTGTGATCTGCTGTTTGATAAAGAATTTCCTGATTTGGTAACAGCAGGTGTATTGTCAGAACAAAAAGGGAACCAGCCTGCTTGTGTTGGGCAAGGAGGCAAATAAACCAGGAGTCTGGAACCTTCCTTCGCTCCTGTTGGATGAACCGAGCGCTGCGCCTGGATGCATCCGCGTGGATATCCTCACGCTGTGTCACCATATGCCTTGGCCTTGCTTGGCTTGGCTGTCTCCTTCTGAAGGAGAAGCCCTGCCCCTGTGAAAGGTTCTGCTTGGTTGTCTTGATGCTTCACTGAGGATGGGGGAGATGTTGTGTGTGCGCGGCACAGATCCTCCAACAAGAAGATGCTTAATGCCATATGAAGGCCAAAGACATCAGATGCTTCCTGTGTTTGGTTGCTGTTTCTACAGTTACTGGAGAAGGTGAAAGGGACTCTGGCTCCTTCCTAGAGTGGTACATGTGCCACGTGAGATATAATGGCACAATTTCCTTCTCCCACCCTGGCCTACCATCATATAATGGATTTGAATCATTGGCCCTGGAGACTCCTGGTGTGTCAGAGGACTTGTGTAATTCCTGTTATCTTTCTCTAATTTCTGAATCTGTTGAATGGGTGTTTGTACTTACTGCTTTTTATTTCTGGTTCTGCTCTGAACAAGAGTACAAAGTGTGGTATATTTTGAGTAATCAGTTCCATGGTGGCATCCAGGACCCATCATTTAGCTGAACCCTTCCCTTTTGGGATGTCTTCATCCCAATCAAGATGTTGTAATCAAACAAGAACTTACATTCTTAATAAGCTAATTTCTCCTTCTCCAGTAAAAAAAAATAATTAAAGAATCATAAATGTAGGTGTGTTTAACATCAAACTTAGCCTTCATCGATCTAATTTGTTCCAGCTGTTATTTGGGAGCAGGCTGGAGGAAGCAAGAGGTGGAAGGACATCAGGCACTGCTCAGAAAGAAGTAGCTTATTTTCAGTGTAAGCTGACAAGTAGCCAAACTGCATAATGCCTTTTTTCTGATGATTGCTGTGATGTGGCTCTTGGTTCCCTCAGAGTGGAGAAGCTCTGCTGGTTTCCATGTTCCTAGAGAGTTTCTCTTCTGGCTGTTCATGGATAACTAAGATATGGGTGGCAAGTGATGTGTGCCTGGGGCTTTCTGTAGATGATGGAAAGCACATTCAGGAGATATTTGTGGATGGCACAAGGTTTATGTACCTCGCTATTTTGTCAGAATGATGCAATTATCTGATAATGATAAAGCTTTTTGTGTAGGCCAGGAAGGGAAGAGGTTTTTTGACTCTTCTTTAGCTCTGTGGTAGACAATTTGTGCTATAAGTGAACCTAGCCCTTAAACTCTATTTAAATATACAAAATAGTTTTTAATAAATGTGTTAATAGGAAAAAGGTGATCCATAAGTGACTGTTTAATCAAAACATAAAACAAACATTTTTGATTGTGGTTGCTGATGCTCCTGCTCAACTGTAGAATCATCCTGTGAAGAAGCTTCATGAATACTCTTTCCCTTGGAAGTTAATAGTGCAATAAATTCTAGTTAATTATTTCTATGTTCCATAGGCGTAAGGGAGTAATCAGTAATGTATCTTGCCATACAGTATGCTTAATGAGAGAAAAATATTAGCAAGAGTAAAATATCCTCTGTTGTATTTCATATATAGCATCTATGCAGGCTTTTCTTGGTCAAAAGTAAAAGCAAGTAATGTGTAAAATCAGAGATTTGTTTCTTCACCTTCATGCATGAGCTGAAGCTGCTGAGCTACTTGTCCTGTTTGTGTCTTGCTCTTTCTTTCTGGTAGTTGTCCCTGCATTTAACAACCTTCTCTCATAATAAAGCATCTCAATCCTAATCCTTGTTTTGGGGACAGGAGAGAGCAAGGAGGAGGAAGGGCATGTAGGTGACTGGCCTTCCATGTGGCAATCACAAACTGGGACATCAAAAAACATCTTGGATTTAAGAAGAAAATGTGAATACATCATGGGTGATGTGATTGAGCACATCGTTAAAGATGATGGCTTGACTTTGACTTGATTGTCTCAAATATGAGCATTAATTTTCCTTTAATTATTTCCTGCTCCACAGTGCCACAAAGGATGTGCAGGGACCCCGTGAGGAGAGCAAGCACCTGTAGCCACAGGGCTTGTGGGTTCAGTGTGCTGTGTTGGTCCATAACGTGGTCTTGTGCCAGGACCCTGAATGGAGTACTGGCCCATGGAGTGGTAGCAGATGGTTGTCTTCTCTTTGCTTCTCTTTGCCTTTTACTCTGCTGAGAGAAGCTTTGCTCTTACTGTACTAAAGAGCATGAGATAAGAGGCAGCATATAATTACATACTGTCACAGTGTCCATAGCTGCTCTTCATGTGGCTTTAAAGCATCCCCAGATAATTTTTGTCTAATGTAGATACTAGTAACTTACTCCAAGATGTAATTGGAATGCATTAGAGGAGATGTAGGATGAACCACCTTGACCCTGCTGACTGAGATATGCAGTATTTATTCCCTAGTTATTTTTTATTTGTTTGGTTTTTGTTGGGATTTTTTTTCCCCCAAAACAAGAAAGTGGAGCAGACAGTTTGCATTCTTGGAATCTTTCCTTTTCTGACACTCTCCCTTTCTCCTGTCTCTCCTGTTTTCAGGTCAGTGCTCAGTTCTCAAAGCGGATCCAGGCAAAAATCAAGGACCTTCTGCAACAAATGGAGGAAGGGCTGAAGACGGCAGATCCACATGACTGCTCTGCCTACACTGGCTGGACTGGTGAGAAAACTAGAATTTGAATGAAGTGTGTTTGTCAAATGATGTCATTGGGTCTGCTCACAGGAGGAGGTTCTGATATTCTCCCAGGAGCGTCAGAAATACTCTGATACAGGCGTTTGTGTGAGCTGGTTTCTTTTAACTCTGGACCCTTGGTCACTGCTGTCTGGAATGACTTCTGTCGACTTCAGCAGACAAAGTTACAGAGAAATAATTTGCTTTTGTATGTGGAGATCTTTGTCTTGCAAAAGGAGTGGATTTTCTAAGGCCTTTCTTTTGGCTTAACTCTTATTTCTTCAAGGCTTTCTTAAAATGAGTACTTTTCACCTTCAACTGCTTGGCTGACTATTAGCAATTGATAACATCTTCTAATCATTGGTGGGGCGGGGGGGAGATGTTCTGTGTCCAAGAGTTGGGAGCCTTATAATCTAAAATATGGATAGTTTGCCTGTGCTTTTTCTGTCTGTACAAAAATGAAGTGAACACGTGAGGAGGGGCAGTGTGGAGGTGAGGCTGCAAGGTGGTGAAGTTCCTGAAGACAGAGGGGCACGTGCAGGCGCTGGTTGTTGTGAGGCACCATCGTTCAGTGAGCATTGCTGTCCAAACATGAATGAGCCTGCAGTTGTCAAGCCTGACGCGGTCACTGCTCTTCCAGCTGCCCAAATTCTTTTCCATCCACGCCTCTCAAGTGCCACTTTGCTATTACAATGACGTATTTATTCCTGCTCTGTCTAGCTCACGCTTCAGGCATACTTGTGCTTTTAGCACAGCATGTTTGAAATGTGCCCTGAGGAGATCTATTCTTTTATCTTTGTGTCCTGACAGGGAGCAGCTTGGAAAAACTCTCCAGGCTTTGCCTGTCTTCAGGCTTGATTCTGGCAGTGAAAGAGTAAAAATCTCTTTGCTTTCTACTTGATGTTTTGGTACAGATGGTGCTGTGGGTGGGGAAGTTTTAGACAACTCAGACTTGAAGGGTAGATGTGTTTCAAGGTCTGAAAATGAGTGGCTGCTAAGTGAGTGTAGAAGATCTCCAGTGGTGGGCTTTCTCCCATGGAGCTGTGTTTTGACACTGTGACTGACAGCTGAAGTTACGCCTGAAAAACCAGAGTGTGCTGAAAATGAGTCATAAGCTAAAAGTAACACAGCCATCATTAGCTGAAACAAGAAGATAGATGAACAAGTCACGCAGTCTAATGCCAGTGGGGATTTTCCATCCTGTAGAAGGATCACCAACTATGTCTGTTCCAAGTTGTAAACTCCTTTTGAGGCTCCTGTGGAAATGACTCTGAATAAAAAATATTTAAATGATCTGGCTTTTAAAATACTGAGTGCAAATAGTTTCTCCCCAAACTTCCTCCTTGCAACATTTTGTTAGTGTGCAAATCAGAAGGTCAAAGCAATGCTGAAAACAACTGCCCTGTTTGTTACATACCAAGTCTGGACAAATCTTGTTGGCATTGCAGTCCTGAGCGCTGGCTTGTGCTTTATCAAACATCTTTAACATTTTGGAGCACGTACTGTCGGCACCTGACAATTACAGGATTCACGTTAGAGCCCATCTTGCTTAAACAAACACTCTTTGTATGTGCCAGACTTCTTGGAGGAGCCATTTTAAGGGTGTTGCACAAGGAAGGATTGGATGAGCAGGGCCTCATGGCTACTTTTCTGATCATCCTTTGATCAAGCCCAGATGCTGACACATTTACTGCAACTTAAAGAAGGGTTGGTTACAGAAATCCCAGTGAATAGCCCACAAGTTCCCGTTCCACTGAATTGGGCTGACCAAGCTCTGCAGCTCTACTCTTGGACTCATCTAGAAAGACCTGTTCAAAGCCAGCCTGGAGAACATCTGAGGATGTACCAGCACTCTTGTGGTGCTAATTCTTCGTGTACTCCTCAGGTAGCTTCTCTGTGGAGCTAAGTGGGCCTTGTGTGTCCTTGCCTTTAGTTGTGACTCAGGAGAGGGTTCTCCCTATTCAGAAACATCTTGGAGATGCAGTAAGGTCTGGAGGTAAATATTTTGTGTCTGCACATGTACACTTGCTAACTGTCCACTCAGCTGGATTTGTTTCACTTTCTTTAGTCTCCATTGCTGCAATTTTTAAGGTTTGCTTTTGTTTTGTTTTAATGGAAAACTTATGGAATGAGTTGAATGGAGTGAAGCTTGATGCTACCTTCTAGCATTCTCTGAGGACTTGTTTGCTTTCTGGCTTTTACAAACCAGCTTAACTTGTAGAAGTTCATGATCTTGTTGAGAGATACATTTAAGGGTTATAAAGAACTTGGCAAGTTGAATCCAAAAACTCATCAAAAAATCCTTTTACAAATCAAATGGACCCTTGACGGACATGTTTTAATTGCCCAAATACCTGTGTGTGTGACTGGTTCAGAGGCACTACAGAGGGGAATATGATCTATTTAGAAGGAAAAGTAAATGAAACTCTCTCTCTTTTCTTGTGGTTCTTCCAGGTATTGCCCTCTTATATCTGCAACTGTACCGCGTCACGAAAAACCAGAGCCATTTGCAGCGCTCTCTTGATTACGTGAAGAGAATCCTTCGCAATCTGAACGGCAGAAGAGTTACTTTCCTCTGTGGTGATGCTGGGCCACTGGCAGTGGGTGCAGTGGTTTATCACAAGCTGAAAAACGATAGTGAATCTAAAGAATGCATTGCCAAGTAAGTGGTTGATGGTGGAAAAAGCCAAAAAGCCATGCCCTTCGATTGTGGAGAGCATTGGTTTGGTAACATTGGCCTGTGGAGTTCTGGAGGACAGGATTAAAAAAATTGAGACATTTTCTCCCCTGATACAGTTTCCATACAAGAGTACAAAACAGGGCTTATCTTTGTTAAAGCTGGCTTACACTTGATTCATATTTAGTGAGTTATCTCCAGTCCTCTGTCGCTGTAAGGAGAGGATGTCCTGGGCATATCTGTAGTGCATGCACGTTCCGATTTTGTCACATTGAAGTGACATTTAACAAAAGCCACATGGTTGTCACAGGCAACATGTAGTGCTTGTGCAGAATGTGATGCTTCCTGTAAAGAGTGGGTCAGTCTTTCCAACCAAGGAGCAAGTGACAGGACAAGAGGAAATGGCCTCAAGTTGTGCCCAGGGCAGTTGAGGTTGGATGTGAGGAAGAATTTCTTTGCTGAAAAGGTTCTGAGGCATTGGAAGGGGTTGCCCAGGGCAGTGGTGGAGTCCCCATCCCTGGAGGGATTGAAGAGTCGTGTAGACACAGTGCTGAGGGACATGGGTCAGTGGGGACTGGTCAGTGTTTGGTTCATGTTTGGACTCGGTGAGCTTAAAGGGCTTTTTCCTATCTAGGCAATTCTGGGATTCTGTGATTAATTGTGGATTCATTACAAAACACGTCCACTGCAGGGATTTGGAAACATCAGGTAGAAACATGGTACATGGGATTGATATGCAACAAGGATTTAACAGAACAAAGAGGAGGGATTTGTCGAACCGACAAAGGCGAAGGCTTTAATTAGGTCAGAGAATATGAAGGCTAGGCTGAAAAAATTCCAGCCCCTTTTGAAAGTAATCTAAATGTAAGAAATGTCTTGCTGAATCTCACTTGGATGTAGATCTTCCTTGGAGAACTGACTGTCCCTTTTGGTACGGGGCTGATTGCTGTCTGGGTGAGGGCTGGAAGCACTGGAGCCCTGTGGGGTTTGCGTTCGGCACCAGCGATCCGCCTGCGAGCGGTCCAGCAGCACGCCCTAGGCTGCCAGAGCTCGCAAACCAGCCTCCTGTCCTCATCTCCATCCTGATTTATATTTGGAAATATAATTGGTCTCTTTCTAATCTGGAATCCTAGTGTGATTAATCTCTGCTGCTTTTCCTGAGTTAATATTTCAGTTTTGAAATGGGTGGTAGGTTTGGGGATTTTTTTTGCTTTTAGAACCAGCAGTGAACTTAGGCATGTCATTTGGGATGCAGCTAGGAATGCAGTGTTGCTGTAAGGCAAGCATGAGTGTAGCAAAATGAGGTTAGCATTAAATCTTTTAGTCTAACCTCTGCTTGGAAAGTCATTTGTAGGAGGAGGGCTGAAAAGGAGCTTAGTTTGATTATTTGTTTCTTTTTTTTCCTTTTTTGTTGATAAATATATTCATGACACCATCTGAGTGGTACATTATAGATGTCAAAATATAATCTATAGTTGCACTTTTAACTTTTTACCTTGTAGCTGTCCACTTGTATGGTTTGAATAATAAAACTTTAACAGTGGAAAGTTTAAAAGAAAATAATTTAATTCCAAGTCCAAAACGTAGTTCCAAGAAAGGAATGATAATATAAAACTATTTTTTTGTGACTGGCTTTTCCCTGCTGTTAAGCAGTGATAGCATAAACAAGCTATTGGGGTCAGTGTTTTTGCTCTGGCATGATGTTAATGCTAATATTTCTGCCAAGTAATAGCAACTGGGAACTGAATTTGGTTTAAATCCAGATTGTTTTGCCCATTCCTCCAATTTAAAATGTCATAATCTCCATGGTTTCATGTAATTGCCAATTTAATCACAATGAGTAGGAAGAGAAAGGGAGGGAGTAGGCAGGAGAACAGATCTCTGCTCCACCTCAATTCTAGTGAGGACTGTGAGAGTGATAGCAGGGAGTCTCCGTGGAGCAGAGGAGAGTTGAGATGGCCAGCCCAAGGCTGTTTTTCTGTTGCTAAAGGCAAGCAGAACACTTGTGCATAATAGCAGTGCCCTTTTCAAAACTGAGCTGCTAAACATGTGAGACAGTGTGATGTCTTGAGAGGGGGAGTGCTGGATGGTGGTATTGGGGTTTTTTTGTTTATTTATTTGGTTTTTTTCCCCTCATACACATCTACAAGTAAGGGTCCTCACTTAGGTGAATTTCCCAGAGGCTCCAGGAGGTTTCCCTGTTTGCTGGAGTAGGTCTCCAGCCTCCTCCAGCCCCAGCCCTGCACCAACACATCTGTCTCTGTCTGCACAAAACCCTGGTAGAGCAGCCAGCTGAGCTGGGGGTGACAGAAGGGAAGTCGTGGAGCTTCAGTATTCCTGCTGCTTCTGGTTGGACTGGTGGCTTGTACAAGACATAGTCCAGTATGGTCTCTAGAGAAGATGCTCTCTCTCTCTCTCTCCCCACCTTCCTTGTCTGATACAGGTTGTTGCAGCTCCAGAGGACAGTCATAAGCACAGATGCTGAACTTCCAGATGAGCTGCTTTATGGCAGAGCAGGTTACCTGTATGCCTTGCTGTACCTGAATACTGAAATCGGTCCAGACACTGTCCCACAGTCTGTTATCAAAGAGGTAAGACACTTTTCTCTCTCCAGTGCCACAGCATCAGTGAGGATGAACTGGAATCACTCCTTCTCATCATTGAAGGGATTAAGAGAGGGATGCTGCAGAGGAGAGGACTTAGAACTGGGAACTCGGTCTCATCCATCCCTCTAATCTTTTCCCCCCTTTCCCTGCTGCCCAGCTGGCACTGAGACAGGCCAGTGTGGGTGTGTCCATGGGTGGCTGTGGAAATGGACCTAATATGTAACTAGTTTTGGAGCATTTGAGGATGAGAAATTGTTATGAAGAACCTTAAGACAGAAGTGTGCAAGTGTTTACGTGAGAAGAAGAATTCAGTGTGAGGAAGATGCACGACTGTTCTGCAGGTATCAGAACCAGAGAAAGCAGACCTGGAAAAATGTGATTAGAAATATTTATGTATTTAATTTCTACTTTTAAAAATAAAAGTGATTCCATTATTTAGGGAAAATTCCATTTCTACCTCAACACTCAAGCCCAAGTGCACTGAATATTGTAATTCTCTCACTGTTTATTGTGGCTTATTCTTTACTGCGATTTTAGTCATGACAAAGCAAAACCCTCTGAATCAAAGCAAGGGAGACAGACCAAAGGGATGTGTTCTCTTTCTTAGGTCATAGATGCTATTATTGAATCAGGGAAAAACTTTTCCAAGGAGGAGCGGAAAACAGAGCGTTGTCCTCTGCTGTACCAGTGGCACAGGAAGCAATACGTGGGAGCGGCCCACGGAGTGGCTGGGATCTATTACATGCTCATGCAGGTAAGAGCATCTTCTGTGGGCTGGGATGAAACACCAGTGATTTCTTGCTTTACATCAGGGGATCTTACCTTCAGTTTTCATGCATGTGCAGTGTATCCTTGCATTAGAGTGAATTAACCCTTGAGTTGTGGTCCAGAGCACTGGTGTTCCAGGAGCTGAAGTTTCCTACCCTCAACACAGACAGTGGGGTGCCTTCCCTCATCCCCATGCTTCTTCTGGTGCCTGTGGTTAGACCAGCTGAGTGTTCACTTCCCATCCATCACTCTTAATCTTCAGTTTTAGCTATTTTTAAATGAGTGTACCACTGGTGCCTCCTGCCCTCCATGCCCTTCTTCTCTTCTCCAGTGACTTTTTCTTTTCCCCACTGTCTTGAAGCTTTTGGAAGACTATCCTTTATCACACATTAATCTTCATTATGCCTTTATTCTTTTGATGTTCTTCCTCTTCCTTATCCCCCCACCTCTCTCTCAAAAATCTGACGTTCTTTAGTGCATTTATGACCCCTGCTCTCCTCTTTCTGCTGTCCTCAGTGAGATTCTTCTATATACCTTCTCTTTCCCACACTTAAGTCCATTCCCCCTTGCCCCAAGATTCTCCAATAGGATTACGATGCTTTTCAAAACAGGCCTGTAAATCTTACTTCTGTTGTACAATCTGGAATGAGAGCCTTAAGATTCATTACAGAAGATGGCCATAGAGCTGCAAAATTTGTACTGTACCTGTTTCTGGTTTTTGAAGGTGCTGCCAGTCTGTGCATCCTTGTAAATGTTCATTTTCTCCCCAGCTCATGCAGAATAACTTTCCTTCAGGCAGGTGGAAGGATTCACTGCAGAAGTGACTGAGCTGATATTTGGTGTTGTCACTGCTCAGCCATTCCTCATTTGCAAAAGGTCTCCCCCTCTGTTTCAGATTAGCTCACACCAGTTCCACCAGTAGCTGAGGCTAAAGCAGCTGATTTGCTGTGGAAGTGGCTACTGCTCTGCTACCTGTGGACATGTCTTAACCTTCCTACAGCCATTTTCTGCAGGGACAGTCCCACAGGGTCTGCTCTGATTTAATGTTGCTATCTTCACTTCCTGCTTTCTTCAACAAGGTGGTCCAGCCTCTTCTGGCCACCTCATCTTCCTGGCTTCCATTTTTCCTTCCCTGGCTCTGATTTTCTGAGAAACATCTGGTCCTTTGAAGAAGCCTCTTTGAATGCTCTATCCTTTGTCTGCTATTCAAGGCTGAGAGCAGAAATTATTGCACAGTGCTCTTTGGTTTAAGCAGAAGCTACTCTGCTACTCTGTCTACATGTTAAAATCATAACTATTTTTTCCTTTACATATAATTGCTGCTTTTAAGAATTACCACAGAGCCATTGTTTATGCAGCATTAGATTACTGTCTTTTCACTGTACATTAAATATTGTGAGTCATGCAGAGTTGAGTCATCCACTGCAGAAGAAGGTGGCATATTGGAGTCCAATCTTTCCCCATCCATCCCACGCCAAATGAGGAGAATTTTTCTGTATCTTCAGCAAAGAATTCAGGACATGGTTTGTTGAGTGATTGTTAGATAATTAAAAAAGAACACCCAGCATAGCACCTGAGATGTGAAGGTTCAATCACCTTCACCTGTGTTGTAATTTCTGTACAAAACCTTCCTGAGGAAACATAGATTGCTGGATTTGCTTACAGAAGACTACTGGAAGAATAAGAGCTCAGCAGTGTTAAACAATTCCTGCAGGTGGTAGAAGGGGAATTCTGAAGCTCTAGGTAGGGAATCTCTACTCCTAGCCCCTTTCACTAACCCTGAGGCAGAAGTGTCTGTTTGCATGTCATTGCTCTTGCCCAGAAAGCCAGGACACATACCTGTACATTACTTTTTTGCTGTTGGAAGTAGGTGCTGGGAACCTCAGCAGCTTGGGCACAGAACTCACTTGTACTCAGATCTTGGTAGCACAGGGCGAGAAGGAAGTTTGTAAAGAGCTCTGCTCTTACTGGATTTACCTTCCAGGACAGATACGCTGTGCTGGGCTTGCCTTGCAGAGCTCAACACTGAAGGCATTTATTGTTGATGCCCATCCTCTTTGCCTTCTGCTGCAGGGGTGCAGTGTGAAATTAGAGCCCTGAAACAAAGCTTCCTCCAGAGCCTCCCGACCCCACAGGTCAGCATCTGATCAGCTCCAGGGTGTTCTTCATGACAAGCTGATCTGTATGCAGATGTACTTCTGATTAGCATGAACGTTTTCTGTTCCACTCAGAAGAGTGGAAAGATGGAGTTTGCTTGAGGCACCTGGTAGGTAGAAGTCTGGCAAAGCTTTCCTGGCTGAAGTGAAATAGAGGCTTTTGGGGGTTTTTTGTGTTAACTGAAAATACAGGTTCTTTAATTTGGCTGTAGGACTGTCCATTGTAGCAGCGTGCTCACCTATTGAGTGGAAATGTGCTGGAGCTGGTGGGAAACAGTGAAATTGTATGACATGGAGTCAGTGATAAAGACAAGTTGATTAAAAAAATAAGCTCAGTTATTAGGCTCCTTTAGCTCTGCTTGCTGCAGTTGTTCCCACAGCTGGCAGGAATTCCAGACAGCATGTAAGCTGTGCAAAAATAAAAAGCTCTGTTATGAAAATACTGTAAAATGGGCTTGTAGAGGAGGGAACATCAACAACAGATACCCAGCTTCTAAACCTTTACTTACAAGAGGCATGCAGGTGGATGGATATATGCTCCTTTGGGCAAGGATGTAACTACATAGAAGAAATGAGAAAGAAAATTCAGAAAAGCCATTTAAGGATGAGTTTGTGGTACAAAGATGTTTAGTTACCTGTTGTTTCTGAAATTGGAAATGCAGATTTATAACCTATAACTTCAGGGAGTTTTGGTGATGTTGGAAAACTTGAACCTTGCTAAGCCTTTGCCAGGTATGCCACTGGATACACTCCTCATTTACTGGGAAACAGGACAGCTTTGTCTGTGTCAGTTATTTTAAAACCAAAATGTGTAACCCATTGTGTTTTAAGTGTGTATTATGAGCAGCATAACTATAAAACCATCTTTCTCCTGGAAGTGTTCTATTTTAAGGTATAAAGAGAGTCCTGGGAGTCTTGAAATCCATATTCTGTTCTCAGTTCTTCCATAGCCTTTCTGTGTCACATCCAGTAAGACAGGTAACAACTTGGTGCCCCAATTTCTTTGTCTCTACAGTAGCTGTAAAAACACTCTTCACGAGGATCTTGTAAGCAGACTTTAATTAAATCTGTGTGAAGTGATTCAGACTATTTGGATCAAGGGCACATATGTAGGATACTTGAAAATAGATCATGGAATTAAGTGTTGATATATAATTTGTTACAGCTTTTGCTTATGATTTTGGTGGTGTTTTGTTTTGGTTTGGTTTAATGTTTTCTTCAGCCAATTGCAAATGTGGACCAGGAGACCCTGACAGAGCTCGTGAAGCCAAGCATTGACTACGTGCGTCATAAAAAGTTCAGATCCGGGAATTACCCGTCGTCACTGAGCAACGAGACCGACAGACTGGTGCACTGGTGCCACGGGGCCCCCGGAGTCATCCACATGCTCATGCAGGCTTATAAGGTGAATGAATCATTCTGTGTTCATGGAGTGATCATAAGCCTGGCATTCTACATCTTTCTAGATCTAGACTTTCAAACCAGAACACTAGGCTAGGCACCTAGAAATCGGAAAATACTTACGTGGGTGTGTTTGTGAAGAGGAAATGAGTGGGTAAAATTGCTTCTCGGGGTGCTGGTGCTTCCCAGACTTGGGGCTTTCTTGGAAAAGAGCCATGTGTTTAAACAATCTGATATCAGTGTCCTGGCTGTGAGAACATTTGACCTAAATTCTTTGAATCTTCATCCCAAAAGTTTTAAGAACTATGTTGGTTTTCAAAAGCCTGGGTTCATGTGCCTTGCTAAAGAGTGTCTTCCATAAATTACTCTGTTATTAATGTACAGCTCTTGGGAATTTAGTGTCAGAGCAAAGATCCCAGGCCCCTTTGAGGGTGTAAAAATAACCACTGAGCTACCATAAACCTACTGTTTAAACCACCATAAACCTACTGTTTGCTCTTCTCCATCCTTAACTAGGTTTGCTTTCTCTCTTGGGTTGTGCATTTCTGATTTGCATGACATTTGAAAGTATGCCATTTAATTAAATTTATGCAAATTGATTCCTGCTCTTGACAGCCTTCCTTGGCAGATTCCCTGTTTGGCCTTTGGGTGGGCTGATGAGAAGCAGGCTTGGTTTGTGGAATAATTACTCATGCTGCTACCTGAAATGTGAACTGTGCATCTCTTAGGTCATTGCTGAATGTAGCAGCAGTCAGAGTTGCTTGTTCTTTGGACTGTGGTAGGAGGTTGACTTAACACTGCAGACTTTTCCCTCCCCACCACCACTTCTTTGTCAGTGTGATGCTTTCCCCAGCACAAAATGTTTTGCAGGAGATAAGAAGGATAGGACCAAGTTCTGTTTAGCAGTCTCCTTTCTGACTTCTTTTTATGTTTAAGATGATGGGCCATATGCTTCTCGTTTACTTGTTATAATCCACTTTTTGAAGAAGATAAGAAAAATTGGAGTATGTTTTGCTGGCTGTGCTTTCATACCAAGAACCTTGTGATAACAGGCAGCAGCGTTTGTTCTGGAAATCAAATGCTGTTGCCAGGCCTTTATTTGAAATGTTACAGCTCAATAGCTGACAAACCCTGTTCAGAGAGAGGGACTTTCTTTATCAAGCTTGTGGATTTAAGAATCTTGTGTGTTAATTGCTTCTGGTACCTTATTAAATGGCATCCTTGCAGGGGATGCAGTCCCTACAGGACTCAGTCTACAGCAGTGCATCAGTTACTGTTCTTTTTTTGTCTTGTTGGTTTGTTGAGTGACTTAGGCAAAAGGGAGCAAAAAAATAGTCTTATAAAGATGTAAGTCTGGTGGTGGGCAGCTAAACTACTTGATTTTGTTTTCTGCTCCCTTGGTGGGCTCTCTGTGTCCAAAATGCACTTCAGTGGCAATAAACTTGACAAAATTGGTCCTTTGCCCAAACTGGCTAGTGCTTCTGAGTATTTCCAACAGAAATACTAATTAAGGTAATGGAGTGTTCCTCCTTGCACTTGTGACGCAGAAAAGAGCCCTGCGCTATGCAAAGAGATATTCTTGTGCTTTTTTGACGTGGAATTGAAGGCAGACAGCAAGTAATCAGCAAGAATTACTCAGAAAGACCAGGACCTAGGCCTTTAGGACCAGATGTGATGGCCAGTATACTGTGTTCCATTTCTGAGAGGCAAAGAGTTACATTTCTGTATTTCAAATCGAATTACGTAGTGGTTTGGGAATGAAGGGGAGAAGCAAAAAAGGATCTTGTACCCTTAAATTAGATTACAGGTTGTAGAGCCAAGGGCCTGGAACCTGAGGTTGTTTTTTCCTTTGGGGTCCTGATTTCAGAAACAAAAGCTTGAAAAGCTCTTTCTTTTTCCATGCAGAGAAATGAGAAACAACTTAGTAAGAAGAGAAAAGCGAGTATATGATGAATGGATTATTAAAATTGAAAATAAATTGCATATGTAAAACCCCAC
This sequence comes from Caprimulgus europaeus, assembly GCA_907165065.1. The sequence goes on from OU015530.1 coordinate 3,127,138, forward strand.
ACTAACAGCGAAACATCCCAGATCCAGCTTGCTTTTGCTTTCATTAGTACTTCAATTTATGTGTGTCTGTTCTCGTGTTTTTATTCCCCAGACCTTTAAAGAGGATAAATACTTGAAGGATGCTATGGACTGTAGTGATGTCATCTGGCAGAGGGGTTTATTGAGAAAAGGATACGGGATCTGCCATGGTACTGCTGGCAATGGCTACTCCTTCTTGTCTCTCTATAACCTAACTCAGGACAAAAAGTACCTCTACCGAGCTTGCAAGGTGAGTTCTGTGGCATCTCAGCAAAGTCACTGTGCCCTTTCACATCATAGCGCCCGTGCAAGAGTAAACTGTGATCAGGTTAGGCTGTTTGGTGCCAGATCTGGAGCTGCCTGGCTCTGTGGCTGGATGGGACAACGTTATCACAGAATCCCAGACTGGTTTGGGTTGGAAGGGACCTTAAAGCTCACCCAGTTCCAACCCCCCTGCCAGCAGCAGGGACACCTTCCACTAGACCAGGTTGCTCAAAGCCTCATCCAACCTGGCCTTGAACACTTCCAGGGAGGAGCAGCCACAGCTTCTCTGGGCAACCTGGGCCAGGGTCTCACCACCCTCACAGCTTAATACCCAGAGTGAAACACAAAAATGTTCTGTAAGAAGGCAGGAACTAAATATGTATTCAGAAGAAAATAGAGTCTGAAAATGAGCCTGCCCGAACAATAACAGACTAATGCTGTGTGCTGCTAATTATTCCATTGAGACATCCACTGTCATCCTCAGCTCCTCAAGCAATACTGTTTCTAGTCTTTTGTAATTATTTGTTTACAGACTAGTGTCTGTTTGGGGCTTTTAGAACTCTGAATTGCAGTTATTAAATTGCTCATTTAGATTTTTTTTCATTAATACAAATTACAGAGAAAGACACACTCTGAATTTTTCCACTGGAATTGTCCAAGTTTTGCTATCAGCTCTGACTATGCTGTCAGTTAACCCAAGGAGAAGGCTTTCTCAGCCTCTGTGTCCTCATCTCATAAGACTATGGTTTGGTTTGGTTTGTTGTTTGGCATTTTTTTCAGCTTAATTCATAGATACTTGGTTTCATATTGAATACACAGCTATTTAGCTGCAGCCTTTTTAAAAGTATTATAATGGGAAATTTGATGAGTTGCTGCTTTCAGATGAGCACTGGACACAGATAAAGCCATTGTGTTCATCTCCTCACATATAAGACACGATTACATGGAGAATTAAGCCTTGGTTTGAAGTTTATTCTCACAGCTCTTTCCATTGATGGGTAGCAGGGTTTATTTGCAGAAAACAGAAGTTTAGCACAGCCCACCTAATTACGTTGTCATAAAACTGGAACTCGTGGAATCCATATCCTGAAACCTCATTACAGCTTTGTCACAGTTACAGTGGGACAGTGTCTGTCTTGTGTCTCTACTTACACTGTTTTACTCCTATTTAATGGTACCTACTAAAGATATGCAGGTACTCAGGCTGGCATTTAACAGTCTGAAATTAAGAAATGTTTAATTTCTTTCTTTTTTGAATGTTTTCTCCAGTTTGCTGAATGGTGTTTGGAGTATGGTGCACATGGATGTCGTATTCCTGACAGACCTTATTCTCTCTTTGAAGGTAAGGTGATGGTGTTGCAAATGGTATTGTATTACACAGGGAATATATATATACATGCTGTTTTGGCATTAATTTAGGAGCTGGGAAATCTTTGGTGGCTTCCTCTACTATTAAAAAATAGACCCACCACCTCTGCCTGAAAGCAGGAGGGACAGAAAAAGACAAAAGGAAATAATTTACAACTGTGACTTAACTTTTGGTTGCATTTCAGCAGTTTCCAATGTAAAGCCCATGCCTTTTTATTAATTCTGAACTAAAATTCTGCTGTCTTGATGCCTCTTGGCTTGAAGCAAACAGAGCAAATAGTTCTGGGCAAGAGTTTTGTCACAGGTGGTGTTGCAGAGGGTCGGGGCAGAGGAGCTGTTGTGTCTAGGGGGGTCTCAAAGTAGTTGCTAGCTCATCAGAACCAGACCTTCTCTGCTGCAATACTAAAGCAAGTTAAAAACTAGTTTGAATATGAACCCAAATCACTTGAACAGAAGAGAAATGCAGAATTCTTAGGGGCTTTTCCATAAATTCAAAGATGTTCCTAAATACTTCCCTAAGGTTTTGTGGTTTGTTTTTTTTTTTAAAGTTTATTTTCTGTTCCCTAATCTCATCCTTATGTTATAGAAACACAGCAGCAAGGAATCACAGCCCCAAGTAAGGTTTAAAGTCGTGCTGCTACTTCCTGAACAGCGAGCCTAGCGTGCCACCTACCACCGGCATGTGAAATTACAGCAGCCTGGGCTGTTGGACAGACCACAGGGTTATTTTACCAATAAACCAAGCCAAGGGGTGAACACAAGAGAGCAGTAGTTATATAGTCATGGAATCAATAAGGTTGGGAAAGACCTCCAAGAAAGTCTAAATAGAGTTATTGTCTTAATGTTTAAGGGAGAAAAGTGTAAGTGTTCTGATTCCTGAGAGCTCCCATGCATGCACTTGTAGAGGGAAAAAGCAGGTGTATAAGAATATAATCTGTTCTATAAAAGCTTTGAAATTCATTGAGAAGGTGACATAATGCCAACAACAGCACGATTTGTGCTTCAATGCTGACATATAGCTTTTATTTTAGTTTTTTTTAATGTCTGATTATTTTTTGTTTTAATCTAGAAATCTCAAATTTGAGACAAAAAAGTCTTAATTTAATGGGGTGTTTTTGTAGACAGAATTGTGCTTGAAGGTGTCCAGTTCTGCATGTGCACACACACTTTCAGTGGAAATTGCACATTGCATTGGGATTGTCTTGATCATTTAATGTGCATCAGATGCTGTTTATTTCCAGGAGGTGCCTTAGTTTGTATGTGCTTAGCTATTGATACAGTAAGATTTTTAGCTTGATCATAAAACTGAGCTTGTATTTGTATGCACACCCGTGTAGGTGTTTGTCCCCCTAAGAGTTCTATTACGTGATGTTGGTGTTGGTGCTTCAGGCTCTGGCTGACCCCTTCCTGAGGAGCAAACAAATGCATCTGCACCTCACAAGGATCATACAGTTTTGCCTTTTTTTTAATTCACCAGTGAAATGACAAGCAAGAGCTGCTCCAATTCTGAGGGACAGGCCAAATTGAGATTTACTTTTTTTATTTAATTGAAGTAGCATCATGGTTGTGCAGATGAAAAGATGGAAGCAGAGAATTCTTGGTTCTTACCTTTGAACTTTCCAAGTGAAACCTGGTTTCCTGGGCAAAGTGCAGATGAACTTGCCTTGCTATAGGCCCTAAACTCACCTGGTCAAAAAGAGATCCAGAGAGGAGGTGTTCAAACAGCCACTGTTGCTTTTGCTGTCAACTGTGCTATTTTAATGTCAAAGATGCACAAAAATGTCTTTTTTATTATGTTTTAGGCATGGCTGGAGCCATTCACTTCCTCTCAGATATTTCAGTACCGGAGACTTCGCAGTTTCCAGCGTTTGAACTTGGACCTCAAAGAAGGGAAAACAAAGTGGAACAGGACAGCTAAAAGATCATTTGGAAAGGAAACTGATGCCAAAAGAGACGAGACTGTTTAGTGCCTCTGATGCTGAACCAACTCAACCCTGAACCAATGGATGGATAAACCCCCTTTTTTCACCACCCCCCGACCCCCAAAGGACCATGAAGTCATTAAAGCATGAACAGGAGAAGCCACACTTAAGTTCTGTTAAAGAGACACCTTCAGATGTAGGAGAAGAGAAGTCAAGTTTTGAACTTTCTCCCGTTGTGTTTGTCTCCTTCAGGTCTCTGACATGCTCTGCATGTGTATTGGTGTTGTCTGTTGATTCGTCTTTCCTTGTTAGCAAAAAGCTGGTCTCTGTGTGAATCTCTGTCCCTGTACCTTCGCGCATGACTCGCCACAGCAGTGTTGCTTTCTGCAGCGTGGTTACCCAGAGGGTTCCTCCACCTGATGCCAGAGAGTTCGCTGTAGGACAGTGCTCAGCTTCACTGGTAAGCTGGCAACTGGAAAAAGAAACAAAAACGTTTTTCTGTTCATACTATTCTGCATTTTTTCTCCACAGTCCCTCGAAGCTAAGGTGATGGAGATGAGTCTTTTTTGATGAAGAGGTATGAGGCCATCTTGGTTTTCAGAAACTTAGCAGGTTGGAAGGGACCTGACTTGTCTTTTGCTGCTGTTGTGGGAAGTTTGTTGTCTTTTTTTAAGCCTGAGAGACTCCCTCTGATACCTGCACCTGGTGAGCGTGTTGAGGCACTTAGAGCAGGGCGGAGAGGCTCATCCCCACTCATAAGTGATATGAAACCGTTGCTAGAGGCTGCAATTCAAGTTGGTTTCATTTTAAAACCCAGAGTTTTAACTGTGCTGCTTGTGCTTTGCTTCCTCTTGTAGTGTAGTGGGGTTGTGAAATACCAGACCTGTCTTCAGGTGCTCCCCAGTGTCAGGCTCTTGCTGTGGGAGGAGAAGTGGGACAGGCTGTACGTACACTTACAGCAGGTTCACGTGTTGCAGGCAGTAAGGAAAGGTCAGTGTAGCACGCTCTCACTCGCTCAAGCTCTGCTGGTCTCCTTCCCCCAGGTCTCCCTGTGCTCTGTCACTCCAGGTGCAATGGAATTTCAGTTTTAATTGGTATCTTCTGTCGGGTGTGAGTGTGACAGATGGCAGAGGCTCTGACCTTTCAGGCATGCGTTGGGATATATGTGATCTGCTGAGCACCGCTGCTGGAAGTCAGGCTTGGAGATGCATTGCTGCTCCTGCATAAATCTGTGAGTGGTGGCAAGTGACTTCTTTGAACTTTATAGTATCTGTTGCCAGCTCCATTGGGATGTTAATTGTCTCCACATTCAGTTCTGCTGGGCAAGAGCAGCAGCATCAGTGCAGGGACAGCTTAACGTCACAGCATAATTCCTCTGCTGGTTTGTCAGGTAGGACTAAAACACGAGAGCAGTGGGAGAGACTTTTCCACCCCTCTGGCAAAGGTGAGGTGCCAGGGCACCAAACCCAGCTGCATCTCTGCAGCCAGGGTCGAGGAAACATGCTGAAAGGCAGGTCTGTACTCACTTAGAACAGCTTCATACTGAGTCAGCTCCCAGCTCCTTCTGTCCCGTAGCCAACCTGCTGCTGCTGTGGGGCCTGGCACCATCTTCCTCTGCGGAATCCTCTTGGAATTGAGCAAGACTGGAAACGCAATGAATCGAGGTGGGAAGTGTCTGTGAGTGCCTCTGCCTCGTCTTCCTGACGTGACTTTCCCCATGGCTTCTCCTTTCTGTCCATCACAGCAGTGTGATCTCTACCTGGCCCCGTTAAGAAAGGATATCGGGTGAAGGGGAAAAAATGCATTTCATCAAAAAAAATCATATCAAACTAAAATGTGGAAAAATGTCTTAATATGCCCTGGTTTGCTTTGTCTGTGTGTAATAGTCCACCTGTTGCAAAAAGCAGTAGTGTTCAAAATGGAGATGCTTTTTGGGCAGAAAAAGAGGAAAAAAAATGCTGATGTTTTGTTCTTTGGCTTTATTAGTAAAGATCAAGCTATGTGGTGGTAATTTGTGTGATTCTTCCTTTGTTTCTCCTGTGGCCCCTTCAGGTAATGGAAGGCTGCAAGAAGGTCTCCATAGAAGCCCCCAGAGACTGTAAAAAGACCTACTTCTGCTCCATCCATCATCTAACCCACCAACCCAACCTTACAAAACACACAGTGCACACTCCTCATCCACTTCATATTGTTGGTAGCACTCCACTGAAAGTTACAGGGCTTCTCCCTTCTTTTTCCCCACTTTCTTTCCCTAAAAGGGAAGAAAAAAATACAAGAAAACCTACAAATTCCAAAAGCAATGAGAGGTAAGGCAGGTATAGACTGCAAGCAATTAATATGGATGCCCAGACAGGTGCTGTGTTTTCAAGAGAAGGCCAAGGAATTTTGGTAGCAGAGGAGTGTGTGTGTGTGTTGTAAGAGGTAGAAGTGTCATCCACCAACACCAGCAAATAAACCAGCCAGACTTCAGGAAAACTCCACCAGAAGTTGAATTTCAATGTACAGCATAAGAATTCACTATAAAAGGTTTCTACTCAATGTGGTCAGGAAAATACCAGCTCACATAGATACATTTCATAATATAAAAGGACTGAACACCATCTCTCTACTAACATGAGGGCTCTTGTCATTTCTAATGACAGAAAAAGAAAAGTTGGATTTGTTCTTAAAAAAGTGTGTCCAGACCCATATTCAGTGACATACAGAAACTACTTTTGTTGTATCCTAAGTGTCCACTGAGCCTACACTGCCCAAGCAGGAGTGCTCTGCTTCGTCCCTTATGCTGCTGCACACTAAGGGAAAGCCTTCATTATAATTTCACCCACGTTAGGTAACGAGCTCCTCAAAAGCTACCTCTGCTCCAGCAGCTTCTAGAAACAGTGACCCTTAGTGAGTTTTGGTTAGACTCATAATCATAGAATCCCAGACTGGTCTGGGTTGGAAGGGACCTTAAAACTTCTCCAGTCCCAACCCCCCTGCCATCAGCAGGGACACCTTCCACTAGACCAGGTTGCTCAAAGCCTCATCCAACCTGGCCGAGAACACTTCCAGGGAGGAGCAGCCACAGCTTCTCTGGGCAACCTGGGCCAGTGTCTCACCACCCTCACAGCAAAGAATTTCTTCCTCACATCTCATCTCCATCTCCCCTCTTCCAGTTTCAAGCCACCACCCCTTGTTCTCACTCCAGTAGGTCCATGTCCTACACAGGACATAAAAAGGATGCTCTTTTCTGCCAGTTCTGCAACTCAAGCTTGCCACCTCGAAACAAGCCCTCACAAGCCACTGACACACATGAACAGCACAATAAAGCTTTGGCTCCCTGTGCAACACAGGTCTTCAGATTACCCAAACCACCTCAGGGTGACCTCTGTGCCCTGGCTGGAGTAACAGGGGCTGCAAGTAAGCAGTCACCCAGTACCCAAGGGACCATAACTGGACTCCTAACCCTCAGCGCTGCTGTTTCTGCAGGTCCTTCCGCATTAGAAGGTGATGGCATCTTTTTTTGTCACTCCTCAGTGACATGGCTCTGAGGACACACAAAGGGAGAAGGTCCCAATAGTATGTAGTCACATCTTTACATTTTTGCTAGACATGGAGAGGCCTGAGAGCCCTCACAAGGAAAGGAGCTCTGTGTTTAACTGAAGATGTTGACTTCTGGTCCCTCAGAGAGTCAGCCACGAGCATGAGACAGTGAATTGGGAATCCTGGGGCTGTTCACAGCAAAACACACCAAGAGCTGAAAGCCAAACCAGCTGCATCTCGGGTCAAGGAACTGCTCGTAAGCACCGGTCCCAAAAAGCTCTTTACTTATCTGGCCCACAGGGGGGCGCAGTTTCACACATCTGCCAGCACTACTGGGTACTCTGACAGCAGTAAGCCCATAACCAAAGCTGCAACTTCTCAGGGACAAAACACCCATCGCTCTCAAAGGGAGCACACTTGGAAGTGTGCTCCCATGCCACCTTATTGTAATTATTTTCCAATTTAGGGAAGAAAACTTACCTACATATTTCAGTGTTTCTAACTGTTCTGTCGAGCTCTGAGGCTGTAACACTTCCCTCTCACTGCCGACATCTAGGTTATCAGCTGCTTCATGCCATCTTGGCAGAACAAAGGGAGCCAGGATGCTGATCACACAGGCAGAGTCCACGTAATGGCCAAAAAACACTCAAGTCCTTCACTTTTTAGATGCATCATTTAACAAATCCCTCTTTTCTAGGGCACTGGCAAAGCCCCTGCTGTGACTCGCCCAACGCTGGTGCTCCAGTCACAGCGACTTCTCTCCCAGCATCTTTCTGTTGGGCATCAGAGCCAAACTGTACACAAAAACCATAAAAGAAAAAGGTGGTGGTCACCATTTCTGGTAAAAGCATTGCCCTGCCTCTTCTACCCTCTTTCTCTGTCATTTCCCCCAGATGAGGGCATTTCTGCTATGAGGTCTTAGGAGAATGCACATCACCCTGGGGTCACATAAAGACCTGTTCTCAGTTCTGCCATAATGCAATTAAACCCACGATTGAAACAAACAATAAATAAAGAGAAAGACATACAGGTTTTAAATATAGGTTTCCATTAAAAGCATTACAAAGACAACTTCTCTCATTTTGAAGACAAAGAAAAAAAAAATCCACTTCTACTTTAAAAAAAAAAATTAAAATTTTAAAATCACCCCCTTGCAAGTAATTTTAACGAGGAAAGGTGCAGGGAAGGGAGGGAGAGAGGACTTGGAGAACTAGCAAGTGTTCAAAAGGGTGGATGCCCTCCATCTTGGTCATTTTGCAATGGCACCTTCTTCTCACACAGTCAGGTCAGAGAGCCAGAGAGTCCTCACGTGGAGGATTTCACCACCTGCTCATAAGGGGGAGGTGGTGTGTTGCAGTAGGAAGGTGGCGGTGGATAAACCGGGTTTCCTTGTGGGGAGTTGGGCTGGACGTGGAAAGCCATAGCCATGGGATTCATCACAGGTCCACCTGGGTCTGTGTAATACGGCACTCCAGGCTGTTGTGACCCTGGAAGAAAGAAAAGGAGAGAAAAGGTATCAACAGTGGCAGTGGCATCAGGTTGTGCTCTTCCAGGGGCCTGTGCTCTGCACACTCGGACAAGCTCTAAGTGTTCCTCAGAGCAAAGATGAGAAGACACCTTTCATTCCATTCCCCATTCCAGAGAAAACCCAGGCTTGCAGGACTACATTCACTTCTTCAGATTTCACCAAAAAGGTTTGAATTTTGCACTAAATGGAAATCATTTAGTGAAACAAAGGGCAGTGCTGCCCCAGGCGACTCCCATCTGGAGGGAAAATAGTGAGCTGCTCAGTTCCTGGCGCAGAAAAGCTGCTGGTGCCTGTGGAGAGGGGACGTGTGGAATCCCAGATGGACAAAGGGGTTTCCACTGGAGCCCTGACTCAGGTGTCAAGTCTTATGAAAGGACTTCATAGATTATTTTGTGGTGTTCTGTATAAGCCAGTCTGCATCTCAAATCGATAATTATTTCCTTTCTAGGCAGGGTCTGGCTAAGGAATAAACACGTATGAAGCAAAAACCCAAGCCGATGCCAATTACGGCTGGCTAACACAATGGGACAAGATTGCTTCGTACAGATTAAATTTAGGAAATTATGTGGGAGCCTGCAGGGACAAGGGAAGGAAAGGAAACATGAAATCAAAGACAAAATTCCTTAGCCATGACACACGAGGTGTGACAGAGACTGCTGCCACCAGGAATGAGAAAGGCGGCTGTGACCCTCCTCAGGTATCACAGCACGTGGTGGAAGACAATTAATGCAATTCCAGCAATTAATGTCACAGACTGTCTATAGCTCAAGATGTCAAATAATTTTTTCTTTTCTTTCCCTCCATCTTTTAAAATAAAGTTGGACTGAAAAAAAAAATCCATGTCTGAGCAGCAGGTTTTCCTCTGCTGGTGCTAGTCTGCTTTTCCAATAATGACACAGCCTCTAAGGGATCTTTCCCTCAATCATTCCTTTCCATGACTTAGTGACACCAGGACTCAGTGTTGCCACAGAAGGAACACAGGCTTCTGGAGCTTTAGGCACCCTTTAGTACTTCAAGTATCCAGGAAGGAGCTACCTACCAAACCCTAAAACGTGTCCTTGCAATATTAAATCAGATGGGTCCAGCCGTAACGCGTGGGGAGGCAGGGTCTGGGGTGCCTAAGGAGCTTTGTCTGGACACTTGGGAGCAAAAAGGATGGAAAGCAGACTGGAAATGCAGCCATTTCCTTCTGAACACCATCATTTCCAACACATCACAACCATAAATTCTCCTTTTGCCTGTCTGAGCAAAGAGGACTGCTCCACAGCCTCTCTTCCTTATCCGCAGTGACAAGAAGCCCTTGTTCTGCTTCCACGTATGAGCCAGGCTGGGACCAGGACCCGAGTCCTGCCTCTCCAAAGCTTGGGCCAATACTCCCTTCTGTAGCCTTTTTCTTAAGCATTTTTGTGTTAAAGTTAAACCCTGCCCAGCTCTGCACCTCTGCAGTTTCCATTCACATGGGGAAAGAACTGTTTTCATTTAAACTTCCATGGGTTATTATTGGATTGGAGGGGAGGTAAGTGTGAACACCAATTTTTTGCTATTTTTTTTTTTTTTCCAGTTCATTAAACCCAGCAAAAAACATCATCTGAATACCCCCTTCCTCATGGGATCAGCTCAGTAAGTATTTGTTAAGTGTCTACAAAGGGACTTGACCTTTTCTAGCACCTGAACTACCAATTTGGGGCTATATCAGAAGTAAAAAATACCACCACCACCACAAGCAAACTGCTGCTTGTAAGGTGAGGTGTTCAATCCATTTTCCCAGTCAAGTCCACAGAAAAAGTAAAATAAAATGAAATATAAAATAAAAAAACAGGTGTGGTTAGCTCAGAGCTCAAATCTTTTAAGTAACAGTAATAACAGTCTGGAAGCAGGTGGCATAAGCAGGTTGTCAAAGGGCTTGTGCTTATTTTATATTTATCCACAACTTGCATTCTATGAAGTGTCATGAAAAAAATAAAAAAGAAAACCATGCTCTAAAATTAAATCTGGTATTTGCCAATCCAGCCAAAGACACTCCCTGTTCACATAACCTTAAAGTCATTTTTCAGGCTTAAAAATATTAGTTTGATTAGTTTGGCTCCCCCCCAACCTGCCACTGTTAAAAAATAAATACTCTGTGGAAACGCTTGTTCAGTCAAGCAGAAAAACAGATGCAGAATGGAAGCCCTAAAACAAAACCCTCCTAGAATTTAAACAAAAAGAGAGTGAATAAAGTGTGAGTTTGTGTCTGAAACATCTTTTTATCTATTTAGACCTGTGAGACAAAGGGGGAGGGAAATGCATACCTATGAGTATATGCTTAAGGATGGAAGAAGGAGCATTTCCACAGTCTGCACAAGGCAGGGGGGTGTGCCATAGGTGGGATGCAAGCAAGGAGAGCCCATAGGTACAATGCTCAGTCACAGCTGGCTAGAACCAGGGTTTGGGTCACTTTTCTAAGGATGTGGTCTTGATACAGCCACAGTATTGCACAGAGATGGAATAGCTCAGAAGGCAATCTTTGATAGAGAGGTTTGAGGCACCACATTTTTAGAGAGAGCCTCCTCGTTACAAAATATTTAGTTGTATTTCCACTCTCAATCCAGTATGAAACAAAACCAAATTGCTAATTCCCCCCAAAAAATTGGTCAGAAAAGATAATTATCCTCTGGGTTCAGGTCTCTCTAATACAACACACAATAAAATGACAGCCCAGGAGGAAAAGTGTCGGTGCACCAAGCCTTCCTGCAGACACGTGCGCGTGCTTTCGCTGGCACTAATTAGCACTGGCTTATGCAATCTAAAGAGCAGTTAAAAATGCCTCTGTGTGGCCTTGCTGAAGCAGGGAGCAAGCAAGCACCAGAGTGTGCACTCATGAAACCTCAGCACCGTAAAAGGTCTTTCAACTACAGACAGCTGGATTCAAAACGTTCCCACAAGGCACAAACATCTTCTGCTTACAGGTGAGTCTTATTTTGCAGGGTTCTCCCAACTGGGACTACCCAACAGCCAGAGGGGAAGGAATAACAAACTTAGAAAGCAGTATTGCCAGGGGAGCCATCACAAGGTAGATCCTCCTGGTGCTCACAGCCATCACTGACCAGAGAGACAGCAATCAGACTAACAAGGGGAGAAGGACCACGTTGCTGCAGAAAAATTGTAGCACAGAGCATAGAAGGTAAATCAAAAAGAGAAGACTTGCAAGGCAGCCAGACCATGGAAGAGAAGTGTTAGGCTTTCCTTCACCTCTGCCAGGTGTTGTCAACTGTACTTAAAACTCTTCCTTCACATCACTGTTCATTTTGGATACCTATCATTTTGTCTACACTGCAATGCTGAAAACTTGCTAGGCTCCTTCCATGCATGGACACACAGCTGTAACAGCATTAGGAACGACAACAGAAGGGAACTGAAAGTCCTGCTGTCCTGGGTTTCAAAAACACGTCCATGCACTGCAGCTGAACTATGCTGTTTGAAAGGCAGAAGACTTTACTCATCCTAGGAGGTGGCTGCATGGTTTGGTGCAGCACAATCCCTTGTCCAAATCACACAGTTTCCAAAAAACAACCAAACCAACCCCCCTCCAACCCACCCTTTTTAAATATTGGCACATGTAAGAAATCAGTGACACTTATTTAATGAGCAGACTCTGACCTGATGCAGTGTTGACTGGTTGTCTGGTGTAAGACACGTTAAAAGTAGGTTCTTCTACTAGTGGAGGAGGGTACATCCGCCTTCGGATAAAGAAACCAGCTCCACAACAGAACAAAACTCCCATCATCAATAGGAACCTGGGCAAAGAGAAGAGGGAAGTCAAAATCCACTCACAATCAGGCAGCTCTCAAACCCAGACTATTCACTGAGAGAAACACAAGTATCACCTGGCAATCATCAGTCTACCACTTTTATCAGGGTTTCTTCAGTCTAGAGCTTCCTCACAAGGGGAAGAGGAGGGGCAGGCACTGATCTCTTCTCCTTGGTGACCAATGCCAGGAGCAGAGGCTGAGGTTGGCCATGAGGAAAAGGTTCTTGAGGCAGAGGGTGGTGGAGCACTGGAACAGGCTCCCCAGGGAGGTGCTCATGGCACCAAGCCTGACAAGATCCCAGAAGCATTTGGCCAAGGCCCTCAGGGACATGGTCTGAATGTTGGGATTGTCCTGTGCAGGGACAGGAGTTGGACTGGATGATCCTGTGGGTCCCTTCAAACTCACAACATTCTCTGATGCTATGATTCTTAAACAGGTTGTCTCTTGAGAGCAGGTCTATGTCACTTGAGATAGCACACATGGGGCACTTACAGATATATTACAGCCATCTTTAGTGATCAGTACTACTGTCCAGTGTTTTCTGGCATGTAAAATACAAATCAAACTAAAACACCCTTACACTTTTGGAAAGTTCGGGTTCATACCTGACCTTTGGCACCAGGATGCTGAACTGAAATTCAAGGTCAGTACAGTCCCAAACTGTGTGTCTTGGATACAAGCCTCGTGTTTACTCGTGTTTACAGCATCGAGGCTAGCCAGGAGGCTTGTGGGGGACAAAGAGGAATACTCTTCTGCAGTTGTCCTTAAAAGAAGATTCTTAGATGTTCTTAAATTGCTGAACACTGTAATTTTGTCTCCCATAGGAAATATGGTAGCTGGCATTTAAGCTCAAGCCAGAAGACTGAAGCGTTCAGCACTGAAGATGACAAGCTCTGCTTTGTGCTTCTTAAATGGGATATACATTCTCCAGAAAAAAAGACAACATTTTCCTTCAGTTCTTCTCCTCTCAGTTCCTCTTCTGACTTGACTAAACTGAACTGCCCTCATCATTTCCTTGCCTTGGTGCTGTGGAAACAGGCACATGCAGCAAGGGCATGTCAGAAGATTTTGAGTAGTTATCAGAGATGCTTGTGACTGATGCAAGCTCTCATAAACTCAAATGGTTCTTCTGCCTGTAATTGCTACCTCCTTTCAGGGTCTTTTACTGGAAGACAATGACAACTGTGCTCTTTTGGAAGGGATGAAAGTTGGCCAGAGGCCACCAGAAGTTGGCCACAGGCAAGCCTACACACCATGTTCATCTCCTCTGGAGCACTCCCAGGTGTCTGAGAGGAACAGTGTGACACTGCACTGCAGCAAGAGGTATTTCACACAAAGGGTCAAATTCTGCTCTTGTTTCTGTGGTGGAAATCAGAGCAGAATGAGGTCCTGTTTCCCTGAGCCAATATTAATACATCCCCTTTTGGCAGCTTTCCTGCAAAGAATTTGTTCTGAACAGAAAACCAGAGATGTACGACGTCACCCCAGGGACCGAGCTGCAGAGCTCTTCAGTTCTATCAGCACGGGCTGCATGCTGAAATCCCACAGCCAGCTTTGGGAAATCTCTGTGTTACAGGATAGATCAGGCTTCTGGCTTTCAGTGCTTATTCATTGCAATTTTGAAGGCTTTTTTTTAAAAAAAATTCTACATGAAAATGCCTGAAATCAGGTTTTCTAAGAGAGCTTTTGCTTTCTCTCTACTGTCATAAGGTTTTATTCAGGTGCTTTCTTAAATTCCTCTCCAAAATGAATTTACCTTATTTCTTCATTATGCATAGAACAGTGATTAGTTTAAGCTTTATCCAGATTACTGAGCTGCTGATTTCACAAGCTCAAATCTTCCTGCCTTCTTTTCCCTCGCTGTCATCTCCAGTGAAATCCTCACCGTCATAAATGTACTTCCCTTCCTTTTTAATTGAAGTCTCAATTCAGCAGGCAAGAGTATCTTAACCTCTGCCTAACTGCACAATTCTCCTTAGACAATCCTCTTTTGTAACTGGGTGCTCAAGAAAACCAGACAAACCTGGTAGGAGCTGGGACAGGCACAAGGAATTCAGCAATTCTGGGTAAAAGCAAGGTCAGACCAGCAGGATGTGGAAGCAGGAAAGGTCAACCTGACATGAGTAACCGTTTTCAGTGTTTTCTCACTGAATTTTATAAGCAAAAAACCAAAGTCCTTGCATTTATGTGTACACATATGCATGACTCTATACTTGCACCTATTTTACTTTAAAACACTAGGGTTGGCAACACCCTGATTTAAGCCCTACAAACAAGACAAGAGCAGGACAAACAAAAAATTCCCGAATGCCCTGACCTACCAAAAATACCAGAGTCGCTGGATAGAGAGAGCTCTCACGCAGCATCTTGACCCACAGCAATCTTCATAGGAGCGACATCTGCAGAGACATGAAGAGAAAAGGGCGTTAGGGGAGGGGTTGTCACTGATCAAAAGGGAATCCCCAACTCTGACACCGTTGGCACCCCTGCCCGAGGTGTGATGTACAACATCTCCACGAGCCTGGGAGGCAAAGCCTTCAGAAGTGTTCGAGGTCAGGTGGGGTGGGACACTGAGCAATCTGATCTAGCTGAAGATGTCCCTGCCCATGGCTGAGGTTGGACTAGATGATCTTCAAAGGACCTTTCCAATCCAAACCATTCTGTGAGTCTATGAACAAGAACAGACTACCCTTGGCCAGAGTAAGTCGTGGTGGTTTCACTGGGCTGGCCCATGGCTAGCAGTGAACACAGCCGTTCACCCACTGTCCCCCTACTCCCAGGGGATAGGGGAGAGGACTGGGGGGCAAGGATAAGGAGGCTTGTAGGGTGAGATAAGAACAGTTTAATAATTGAAATAAAACTTTAAAAAATACTGATATTAAAATAGTAGTAATAATAATAGTAGTAATAAAATATGCAAATGAGTGACACCCAGTGCCATTGCTCACCACCTGCTGACCAAGCCCGGCCTGTTCCCAGAGAACGAACCCGGAGGAGCGACAATCCCGACCCGAAACCGCAATCCCGGGAGAGCCAGAGCCCGAGCGAGAGCCAGAGAGAGCCAGAGAGGAAAAGCCCCTCATGGATCTCCTGCCCATGGGGGACAGGAGATGGAACAGCCCCTTGGCAGAGCCAGATGCCAATTTAGCTTATTAATTCCAATATTCCTCACTCCCTTAGATCTTGTGCTTGTGGACTAACAGAGCACAAAGTCCTTCACTCCCAGTGACACAAATGCAGACACAGGTGTGTTATCAGTGTTTCTCTCATAACAATTCCCAGGCTAAAAAGCAAAACACAGCACTATTCTACCTACTCAAAAGAAACCCAGCTCTGCTCCAGCTAAAAACCAGGACAGTTGTCAGTCACATACACACCCGTGGCACAGCTCTATCACTATTGGGAAGCTTTTTGCGTGTTGTTGAAACTACCATCCTATATACTCCTTTTAAAGCCACCTCAAAAAGACTGAATGCAGTGGTTAATTCGATATAAAAGGACATGTTATAAAGAAAAGCAGTATTTCTGTGTTTTCTTTCACAGTAAATGAACACTACAGACCTCAACCATGACCTGTTTGGGGTTTTATTCACTGCAACAGACAAGAATTGCAAGGTCAAACCTGCCAAATCACCCGTTCTCTGCAAATCAGCAGCTTCCAAACACCAAGAAGCCACTGAGTGCAGAGAACACTTCAAGCATAGTTACTTGCAAATTTAATGGCATTTTTTACTTCGCAGAAGATGCACTGGACTGCAAACTGCCAACAAATCCCATGGTTTAAGTAGGCCTTCCTCTAAAAAAAACCCCAACTTTTTCAAATTCATATTCCATATGGAATAGGACCATTTAAGAGGTAGGAAAGCACCAACCAAGGTACCACTTCACTAAAGGCCAACACATACACTAACAGCAAACTCCAAACAATTTCTATGGTAACTGCCATTTCCCACTCCAATGAAACATATTTAGTAGGAAACAGGAGAGAGGTAGCACAGAGCCTACGGTGTGTGACAGACTCAGATGAAAACACTCAGATTAGCAAATCCACATACCAAAAAACAAAAAAAAAAGAGGAGGTTACCACAACTGGATCAATATTTTAAAGGTGTTCACATCTGCATGCTCAATGCACATATTTAATTAAGCAGCTAGGCATGGAAAATTTGCCCAGCTGCATGAATGTGCTCCTATATTTGTATGCAAAGCTTAAAAAAAAAATCAATTGGATAACGGTCCAGGCAATTACACATTTACACGCTCCGTTAACGAGCCTTCACTGGCAAAGGACACCAAGTCACACAGGCTCTAATTGGAGCCAGAGAAGAAGGATCTATGGATGCATTACCAGCTGTTTTGTAAGTGAAAACAGTTACACGCTCTTCTGATGACAAGTAGGCAGGATTTATTTAAGCAAGGCAGAGGACAGGAGAAGAGAAAATGGTCTCAAGTTGCAGCAGGGGAGGTTTAGATTGGGTATTTGGAAAAATGGCTTCACTAAAGGGTTGTCAAGTATTGGAACAGGCTGCCCAGGGAAGTAGTGGAGTCCCCATCTCTGGAGGGATTGAAAAGCCATGTAGCTGTGGTGCCAAGGATGTGGTTTAGTGGTGGGCTTGGCAGTGTTAAGTTTACAGTTGGACTCGATGATCTTAAAGGTCTTTTCCAGCCACAACGACCCTATGATCAGCACAGCAAGGTCCATACACTTACATACTCAGGCACCCAGTTTGAGACTCAAGCAGAGTACTTTGCTCACATCAAAAGAGAAAACACCCACTTTGCCATCCCTGAACCTGAAAGCGACCCATCTCCAACCTTTCCTCTTTAAAGCTTGCCAAGGTTCATAACACTGCTCATACCCAAAGCTACCAGACCTTACAAAACTACTAACAAGACTTAGCAAGTCACCATTCACTTCAGTCCCACTGGAACCAAGAAATTCAGCATTCCCCCATGCTCCCCAAGCAGATCAACCCAACAGGAGCTTTCAAGACAATATGTTAAATGCACGGTCAGAATTGGGCCCCTTACAAATCGGGGTGGTAGCCGATGCCTTCAGTGGTCATAGTAACCCCTTGTCCCACACCCCTTTCGCTCTTCAACACACTTTTGGTTGGAACACCTCATCCAGGGTGAGGGGCACTTGCCCTTTTTGCTGATGCTGCACAGCAAGGACTTTGTTGGGCCAGAAAAGCAAAGAAGAAACAGAGCCCATAAATCCAGAAGCCCTTCTTGAGGCAATCCAGGCCAAAAAAGAAGAAGAAAGATTTTAGGGATGTGAACAGTCTTTATCTCTGCCTCCACACACCAGCTCTGTCAGCCCAGACACCTCCACCTGACCACAAGCAGGACAGGGAGTAGATGAGCCCGGCAGGGCCCTGTCCCCAAAGCCATTTCTCAGATCAAGCCCCAAGAGCTTAACTTGTATTAAAAGTTAAACTAAAACAGAGAGCTCAGGGAGGCTGCACGTACGCCTCCCCCGTGCCCACCCTTGCCTCGCTTATTTTGCATCTGATTCCTCCAGAGCCAGAAGAGGTGGGAAAAGGTTATTTTAAAATATATAATTATGGTCATTCAAACCACCAAAATTAAAACAGCATCTGTATGAGGAGCACAGTACCTGAATTTACTTTTTATTTTTAATCTCTAAATTATCTAGGCTGCAAGTCAGCACCATTTTTAAAAGTGTCAGTGGGTTAGCTTTTCTTCCTGCAAAAGAAGCTGGGAGACAGAAAGGTTCAACTGTTGAATGTTTATGAAGCTCCTGAGACCACTGAAGGGCAAACAAACAGGCCATCAAAGAGAAGTTTCGCCTCCTCCACAGATGGCTGCACTTTCAAACGGCTGAAAACGATGATGCAAAGGATGGAGGAGTCTCTCATTAGGGCTGTGTTTAGAGAAACTCCATTTTCTAATAGGCAGTGAGCTTTCTGAGGCAGCTCAGCCAAGACTAAGCACTGCATTTGCTGGGTGGACCTGTGAAGCCAAACCAGTATCACAACTCAGAGGGAAATCCCTTTGAGATTGGACACCTTGGAGGTAACCCTTCCACTTGTTATCCACAAAACCAAACAGATGCTTTATTTTGCGTGCCTGTGAGTATGGACACATGTACCCATGTGTAGGAGCCTGGAATCAAGGATAATACCATGATAACAACCTGCTGTTTTATTCCCCACCGTTCAATAGCAGAGCCAAAAAAGACTGGAAGAACAAATGGCCCATGTGCCCCCATCAGGGTACTGCAGCAGCTCTGCTGATCTCTTGTTCTTGATTCAATGTGCTATGAAATAAACAATACAACTTCTGACAACACCAATCCAAATCACAAGGAAATTAACTTACTTACAAAAGCCATACTTATTAGCAGGCAAAAGATGACAATAAAATCAGCTTATTAATGGAGTAACATACAAGCTGAAGTATAATCAGTCTTTGATGAACTATCTCTTACTGTCTTGACAGCAAATCCCAGCAGAATTAAGACACTGGTTCATTAAAAAAATCAAACAATTAAGCACACACAAATGTATTTATTGAATTGGTATGCATATTCTTTAAATTACACTCATGCTTTTAGCTCTGCTTTATGGAGATGGGCTGGTTGTGCCCAGTGCCAGCTGAAGAAGCATGAGTCCTGCAATCGATCTGAACTGGATCGAGCCTGCCTCCTACAGAAGAATTTCTGAAGCCAATTTCCCTCTTTCACACATAAACAATGATCCCAAGAACTGCATTTCCCTAGGGCCATGTTTGTTTCATTGATCAAAATTTAACCCCTTACACAGGATAAGACATGATCTATGATCTATCAGTTGCTTTGCTAATCGGCAACTTCACCAAGCATAAGGTCTCTCTTTTGAAAGCTGTCTGCAACGGGATTTAGGATTTAGAAGGTTCATCTTTTCATTCATAATTCAGTAGAGTGAAATGCATCTGCATGTCCAAGGACTTGTAGTGCTGGCACACCCAGGAACTGCTGTGTCAGATCAAAGTTACACCGTGTGCCAGATCACAGTGATGAGCTTTGGGATGGGTTTGCACTTAAATCTTGACATTCAACTTCTTTCCTTAATGGACAAGCAAAGCACAAACAAGTGTCACGTAAGGGTTTATGGTATGACTCAACCCCCCCCAACAAACCCTGGGCTTGCATGTGTTCTGTGGATAACAACTGCTCAATGAAATGGTCCAGAAGCTCTTTCCCATTTCTACTTGCATCCACGCAGCTGAACAAATGCCTTCTTAGCAGAGCTGCTGCAGCAAAGAACTGAATCTAAAAATAATTCCCTGATTGGCACTGGCTGAGAAGTGGAGAAATTAAAGAGGTAAAACAAGGATTACAGTATTCAGTAGACTGTATGGCCACAGAGGTCTGACAACGTTCTGTGTTCTCACTCAATGCAAGTGTCCCCATCAACACCAGGCTGCAGTGTTCTTAGGTTTCCTCTCTAGACTGTCTGCATCATACGTGCCAAAACCTGATTTAACTTTTAAGATGTTTGATAGTGATGTCTTTTGGAAGAGTTAAACAAAACCATAAATTGTTAATCTACAGGTAATGGCAGAAACCCTACTGTAGACACAGAGACAGAGGATGGGAGGGTGAAAGAAAACCACAAAGCCCCCAGGACAGCCAGATGCTGTAAACTGCATGATTTCTAACCAGTGTCCTGAAGACAAGCCTGACTTTAATTTCAAGAAAGGCTGCATGGCAGTCGTAGGTTAAATGATTGCTGCATGTATGTGCAAGATCTAGGAAGCAAACTGTGATTTACAAGAAGCACTGGCAGTTTTTGAAGGGAAGGAGGAAAAACCAAAGGGAGCCAGGAGTAAGGAGTAAAGCAGGATATAGCAATTGACTGAAACTAAGAACAGAAAAGAAAGATTTTTGATGGAATGGTTAGTAGCATGACATGAAGCTAAGAAAGTCCCAGCTGTGGTCCTAATACTGGCACGGGCAAAAGACCAGAAGGAGAACCACAAGTGCTCACAAGAACTGGAAGGGATGGACTTCTGAGACTGAGTGACCTCCTTGCAGATGCAGTGCTGAGCCCTCAAAGCCAGAAGGCTCAGGTCTGCTCCTACTGAACAGATGAAGGCAGACAGCTGAAGTGTGCATATGTATTTACTTGTTCTAGAACAAAAAAGTTTTAAAGAAAAAAGAAAAAAAAAAGAAGATTTAATCTGCTTGAAATGCAGCTGTCAGGGCACAGTGATGCTGAAGAGAGAAAAATCAAGTGAGCCACAAACCAAAAAGAACAACAAAGCAGGCAACCACCACAAA
Source organism: Caprimulgus europaeus (assembly GCA_907165065.1). The sequence continues at coordinate 3,147,838 of OU015530.1, forward strand.
GTGACTAGCAGAAACAATTGTGATGAAGCACAGAGTCTTGGCTGTGCTCTCAATGAAGAGTAACACCATCAAGCTCAACAGGACTGCACTGCCACAAGACTCAGAATTAGACCTGAAGGATGAGCAATGAGGAAGAAGATCAGCAGAAGGCGTACCAGGTAATTGAAACAGAGGAAGTTCTTTTTCTACCAAGTTTATTTCACCACTGACTAATCCATTTCAGATCATTTGGTGTGTACACTTCCACCTGTCAATAAAAAAGCAGTTTTCAAAGCAAAGCCATTGCCTGTACTGGTATGTAAGGAATGAGCCCTGGTTATTGACTGCATACAAGGGGAAAGACCACCAGACACGTGGAGAAGCTTAACACTACAAGCACAATGGAGAGATTATCCCAAGGAATCAATTTGGCTACAGCAGCCCATTGAAGATGGAAACTGAAACACAGAGTCCAACAGTGTAAAACACTGCTGCTGCTGCCCAGGAGAGCACTAGAGATACAGTTACCCAGGTACCTGATGAATCACCCAGCCCTTAACTACATAAGAAAACCTAAGACAAAAAGAAGCAAAGGGGCTGTCAGGTCATTTTTTTCCACAGAGTAGAAACAATAGAGACAGAAACAATATTTGCTCAGATTAGATTCCTGTCTGCTCTGACACAACCAAAACCTCCTACAATGAGATATTTGGCTCCTGTCCTTCACAGAGACATGAAAAACAACAGCAGTCAAGAGTTGAAAAAGGGATTATTTCTCAATTATTCTTTAGGTGAAGAGCCTATAAACATCGTCTCTGGGCAAGAACTCGGCAATACAATAAATCCTCCCCCACTTCTAACGAGATGAGAAATATTTGCTCAACTGCTCCTACCAAACCGACCCTTCTACAAGTCTTCTGCTGCCCAACGGCTTTCCATAACCCCAACCTTCTCTTCTCAGACCCCAAGAGGAAAGCTGCTCTACAGAAGGACTCTCCTCGTTGTCTGTCTCACCATATGGCTTTCTGGACAGCACACATCCATCTAGAATTTTTCTACAGCAGAACCTAGCAAGAATTCCTGCAGTTTGGGCTTTGTCCATTGGCAGTATATTGTACCTTAAATAGCCATTTTTCAACACAGGCTGCAGACCTTTCTTTCACAGAACAAAGCAGAGAAACAGCAGAGCTTAAGGATTTAGCAAAAGTAAGCATCATCTGTATGAGGAGTTTTAATTTTCTGGAGGTAGAATTGTAAGTTTCTGATACCCAGAGGAACGAAGACTTCTAGTTAATCATCGGGTCCCTTATTAAACAGATGATTAATTATTTGTATCTCAAGCTGCTCCCAGTGGGTGAGTGTCCTTACTGCATCTAATCGCTGCTTTGGGAGATCATAAGCGTTCCGCTGGCAGGAGGTGATGGGTGTCCATGAATTTGCTATCTGCCTGAATTTCACACACTAATACCTACTAAATCTTTCTTTTCCTTCACCAAGCCACCACGTGATCAAACACAGAGAAGGACATGGGTACTAATGGGCAACAGTTAGGTGCCACCAAGTATTTCAACATTTAAATTCAAGGTCTCCCTATCGAGAAAGGGTTAGAAGCCTCAAGATGACTTTGGAGTCAAGTGCTCCTTGATGGTATCCACTGGAGCTTATATCAGGTACAAGTCTTCATGCTGAAACTGAATCTCAGCCTCAGAAACTGATTCAGAAACTGAATCTCAGCCTCATATTAGTGTTCTTGCCTGGGACATGGAAGGGTTAATGCTCTGATGAGTATTTCAAGTCAAACAGTCTCAACAGGAAAAACTGAGGCTCATTCATGATAAGCTACAACTGTGGTTATTGCATCCTCTGGAAACGAGAGGGGTGTGGGACTGGGCCAGAGGAGAGTCTGGTTTCAGAGGAGTTCTCCACTAGAAGACAGAAACCGCCCTCTTTTCCTCTTTCCTCGCTTTTCACAGGCTGCCTACACCCGGTCAGCTTCCAGCTCCAAAATCATTCAGAGCTTCAAATCTCATATTAGGTCAGTCACCTGCTTGATTACCTGTGAAGGCTGAGATATTAAATCCCTCTCCCCTCCTCAGGACTCTCTCCTAGCAAGTGGAGGGGTTCTTAATTTGGTAGCCTAATTCTCCCCAGGTTGTGCATCAGACAACTGATCCATCAAAGCAAATTCAAGTGCGTGGCAAGGCATCTAGTTGCTGGGTGATTACAGCAGTCAGGTCTACAACCTCAACAGATCCATCAACATCAATGGGATCTAGTCTCTTATTTGAAGCAAGGAAGATACCACCTTCAGGGCAGAGATGATCGAAGCTAGTCGTGATGGTTTGCAACCTGATTGTTTAGGGCCACACAGTACTGAGCAATGGTGGTGGGGTTTTGTTGCCTTTATCTACAGATGGTCTGATAATTACTGCTGTCTTCATCCTTCACCCTACAAACTGTGCCCTTACGTTCTTGCCTTGAACTCCATATGCAAACAGGCCCTTCCTGTGGCTGCTGGCTGCTAAACTGGTGGCCCTGGCTTGAATCCAGGTCTCCGTTTCTGTACGGTGCCAGCCATTCAAGGCGCCTCTTATTACTATTACACTGCCTCCCCTCTCCCTCCTCCATGCTGGCTTCAAATCAAATGGAAGAATAAATCAACAGCTAGATTACTGCCCTAAGCACACACCTGCTGACACTTCATGCAGCTGTAATTGCAAAGGGAAAGCTAAGTGTATCATCAGCAAAGCCAACTTAATTAAAAGCAGTAAACATAACAGGATGTGGAGCAGAGAAAGTAGCTCCCACCAGGCAACATGCCCTGTGTCTGGATTGGGGTTTTTCCCAGCCTCTTGTACACACATTGATGGAAGAAGTGCTCTCTACACTGAGTAACAGGGAGAGAAAAATCACTTTTTAATTGTTTTCATCTGGCACATTTTGCAGGTTCTTGAGAATGCACAAAATTACTATTATAGATTGACCACCGAGCACATAAGGGCTCACATTCAAACCCCAGATGAATACAACAAAATTTCATCTGCAAAGGAAGAGAAGTGTGTGGAAATGCAGAAGGAATTTATTTCAAAAGCCATGAAAAACAACAAATAGAATACAATCAGCATCCTGTGTGACCTACTGTAGGTGTTCCTGCTCTGGCAGAGGGGTTGGACTAGATGATCTTTCAAGGTCCCTTCCAATCCCTGACATTCTGTGATTCTGTGAAGTTGTAGAAATAACAATATAGGAATTGCAGACATCAATGACCTTCCTACAGTTTTGATGCATGACACCTTTAAAACTACTGAGCTCCTACACACTCCAATACTCTCTCTCCCCTCCCTTCCACATTTCTTCACTTGTCACACATCATCTGTCCTCTGAGCTTTACCATCCCCAAAGCCTTATTGTCTTTCCTTAGTGTTTCTTCTTCCCCACTTAAACTCAGAATGGCAGTAACAACAGTAACATGCACATGACACTCACCACCATCGCAATAATCACTGGGCACACACACCCCACCTCTTCCCCCTTCCTTTTTCCATTTATTTACACTGTTCAGGAGACTGCCAAGGATGACAGGGTGCTGGAGTAACTACCACAAACACACAACTACTGCTAAGTGTCTTCTGATTGACCTGACATAGTCAACACACAACATTTTCCCCTCTACATGAAAAGATCTCCCAAACCAACCAACCCACAATCCACCAACACCATAGCCCCTCTCACAACTTTCTTCCTTCCAACATTCAAAGCTTTGTGCAATTCTAATTAATCTCTTTGATGGATTGGAAAATAAACACACTGCTTTTCTAGAAAATAATCCATTTCAGCACACAAAGAAGACAGTAAAACTAGTTACCAAAAGGGAACCAATGAGAAATTGTCTGCATCAGACCTATTGCAGATAGCGAGCCTCCCCTTCATACCCCTTGCTTTTGCAGGACTCTGTTACCTGTGGCACAAAGGGTCTGAGCTAACACTCAATATCCAAGTAGTTACTCCTTTGTATTACCAAGGGAGACAAACACTGGCTGCAAAAGCATCTGGGCAGAAACATAAGCAGAATACCAAGGTGATGAGGAATAACATGCTCCTGAATGTCAAGGTACAGTAGGATTTTCAATTTCATAACATCACAGCTTCTGTCTCACATTGCAGCAAAATAAAACAAAATGTAGTCGGAACCAAAGTTCTGTTGTTATTAGCACGCAAGGAAAATGAGATTATTTAAATTCACCCATCTGTTCTGGCCAACCATTTGTGAGTAATTCTCAACATTTCAGTCACCTGCAAAAAAGACAGTGAGTTCTAGGCACAAACGCTTCCTAAGCAGTTAATATTCAGGATTGCAGATGATGAAGCCACACAGTGTTTCATTCTTTCAGTGAGCTTTGGTTCTCATCTGGCTTCCTGGCTGCTTTTTGTCTCTAGCATTTTTCTCCTGTTTCTGGCAGATGAAGTGGAGGTGGAAAAGAAAAGGGAGGAAAGTTCTTGGGCAGCAAAAGGATTATAGTAATTTCCAGTTCTTCAGCAAGGAAGAGGTTGCTCAGGGAACAGATGACCTAATGCTGCTACCTACTCTTCCACTCCACTTTATTTTAATTTTTTTTTTTTTTAACTTAAGATTATAGATGTTTGAATCAATCAGGTTATACAACCCAGGGACAAAGTTTAGTACATTTATCTCCTTTCTGCTCCCAAATCCACAGAGAAGACACTTCCCACCCACACATTTCCTCCGCCTTTTTGTTGTTGCCGTGAGCAATTTAAACCAGAAAACTGCAGTTCAGAGAGATCCTCAATCACGCACCTACAGGTCACTGACACTTGGTTCACACCCAAGCTTGACGTGAATGTAGATGCCACTCATCAAAAAGACAGTTATGCCACGGATAACAAATCATCCCAACTCCCTAAACTGAACAGTGTTAGCACAGGGACAAACTTACTTCCAAAGCACTCGTGGTATTCTGCCTGATTACCTACCCTTGTTCAGAACAAAGGGAGAACTGTCCTCACAGGGCTCTGTTTCCTTTCAGTGTTCTGAAAGAAGAGCTGTTTAAGATCTTGCATTTTGTTTTCAATTGGAAAGGTCACCTGGATTAGGTGGTGAAATGAGTCTGTACGCTATTTTTTAATAAGGAGAAAGGGAAAGAGATGGGACACTGGCAAGAAGGGAAAGGAAGTTTATTGCACCTTCATTTTTAAATTAGGAAAAGTCTTAGGAACGTAACGGAAAAAGTGGAATCAGTGGAAGAACAACACTCTAAAAGCCTACAGAATCTATTTCTCTCTTCAGCACTAGGAAACACAAATGGGAAAGTGATGACTACTTACATATAATATGTAGGATATAATCCTTCAAAGTACCAGCAATGCTTTTTGGCCTCTGTACACTACAAAGAAAAAAAAAAGTATGGTATTAATATTTACATAGGACAATGTACAACTCTAAACACAAGCATAAGGTATTTATAAATACTGGGACTTTGAGCAATTAGAAAAGGTTTCTGTTGCCAACAATTTCGCAGCCCTGACACACGGGACAACTGGGAAGCCAGTCCCTTTGAACGGCAGCGTGCCCCATCGGGGTTCAGATCTGTCACACAGGGCTCTCTCTGCGGGGCCCCACAGCTTCCTACGATTCACAACCAAAGTCAGTGCAGACACAGGATCCAGACACACGTGTAACCCAGCAGAACCAGTGTTTTAAGAGACCAGGGAGAACTTAAGAGCCCATTGTGGTTGTAGGCACTTAAGAGACTTCCAAGGCAGAACTGGTTTGATGACACTATGCCTATGGCTACACAGTAAATTCAATAATTGCAGGGAATTATTCATCTTTCTGGAAGTCTCTGGTGTGAGGAGCCAGGCTTGGACAGGAGCAGAACAGAGGACCCATCCATCCCATCTCCTATCCTACAGCTTGGAAATGCCCCAAAGTGTTCAATAAAGCACAAGGGAAAGGAAACAGCTTTCTGCAGCCCAGGGGTGTTGTTCTCTCCTGCAGATTGCCAGCGTGTCCTCGTTACAGGACGGCGAGGGGCATTTTCTCGGCGTGTGTGTGCAGGCAACGTGGGAAGCGCACACTGTGACGGGTCCTGCCAGAGCACAGGCGGCAGCTCGGAACAATAGCGGCGCTTCAAAAAGAAAACCAGATGTCGAGCCCAAACACTATTATACAACGCACAAAATATTTCTCCATATCCTGCTGACATCCCTACCATAAAATACCGTCTTCATCACAGACATAGCTCCAGGAGCACCACCACAAGCTGCATTATCTGATCACACACAGCCAGGGTGCTGTGGGACACCCTCCACAGAGCAGTCAGGAGTATCTTGCCGGGGTTTTAACAATTCCCTCCGCTACTCACACCTGACGCCCCATGTCAGAGAGCGCTCGGCACGCCAGTGGTGCTTGGATCATCCTTCATGTTCACTTGGCAGCTCACCTTTAAATAATAGCTCGTATAAGTTTATTAGCCTCCCTGAATCCCAGAATACTAAATGAATTCAGTTAAGACAAAGACAAAGTGTTTTTAGATCCCCGACTCTCAATCCTCATGAATAAGAAAGGCTGCAAGCTCTTTAATGAGCATCTGATGAGCTAAATCACAGACAGATCAATTACAGCCCATGAAGACAAACTGCTATGGATTAAATTGTTAAGACCAGTACAGGAGACTGGGGGAGGAGGAGGAGAAGATGCTTTTGATGCGTGCCATCAGGCCTGTCCACTAATACCACAAGATCATTCCAGTCCAAGATGGACAAGCTTTAGCTTCTGTTGAAAGGAGTGGAGGTTTTTCCTCAGGATAAACACAGCAGAAGCCTTGCTCCCCTCTCGAATCGATGCTGCAGTTCAGGCAGTATAGGCAGGAGGGCTCTGCAGCTGCTGCTGGAGCAAGTGGAATTCAAAGATCTATCTCCACATTTGCCCTATTCCCCCTTTTAACCACCTCTTTCAAAGCTTCATAACCCTTCCTTCTGAATCTTCCCATCAGCTTGCAGTTTCTTCTTACTCTAAAATGAGAAATATGCCAAGTTTCTCTCCGTAACTCTCCACAAACACATATGCATTGTCAACCCAGCAGGTCTGCTGCCAAGCCTGTGAAAAACGCTTTGGCTCTTTACCTTTGAAGGCTGCAGATGAGCAGGTCCTGGCTAAAATCCCAGTGCCTACAGATTGACCCCTTGGGAAGCCTTATTTCAGAGTCCAGCTTGGGGTGTATGCTGTTAAGTGTTTTTTTCCTTCCTGCTTCTCAACCAAGATGAGTCACCGTTTACCTCAACAGCCTTAAAGCCTTCGTCAGCCTGGAGCGTTTTAATTGATGTTTTCCCAGCAATGTTTCTGTGCAGTTGGAGCCTGCGTACGCTTCACAAGTGTAAAGGAGACATTTATATTCAGCACTCATTCTGCTCACCCTCCTCTTTGTATATTAATCCACTTTACAACTTCTAAAATGGGTTGGGAAGATTCCTCCTTCCCACATCTCCCAAGTTGTAAAATTTCTCTTTCTATCTCTTAATAACTCCCTGTTTCAGACAGCCAAGATGCTTACTGCTATCACCAGAAAGGCTTCAGCCTAGGAAATTTTTGCAAGTAACAGTTCCCTCTAGCTTACAGAGATTAGATACCTGCACTAAAAAATTCCTTGGAGCACAGAATTTGCTTTTATATGAGCCCCAGAATAGTAGGTACCAATCCTGATTCTGCCTTTTTTATTATCCCAGCACTAGGAATACAGCATGGCAACGTGTGCTCGCAGCCCAGAACACCAACCGTATCTTGGGTTGCACCCACAGCAGTGTGGGCAGCAGGTCAAGGGAGGGGATTCTGCCCCTCTGCTCCGCTCTCCTGAGACCCCATCTGCAGTGCTGCCTCCAGTGCTGGGGCCACCAACACAAGAAGGACACAGACCTACTGGAGTGAGTCCAGAGAAGGCCACGAGGATGATGCGAGGGCTGGAGCACCCTGCTATGAGAACAGGCTGAGAGAGTTGGGGCTGTTCAGCCTGGAGAAGAGAAGGCTCCAGGGAGACCTTCCAGCAGCCTCCCAGTACCTGAAGGGGCTCCAGGAAGGTTCGGGAGGGACTTTGGACAAAGGCAGGGAGTGACAGAGCAAGGGGTGATGGCTTGAAACTGGAAGAGGGGAGACGGAGATGAGATGTGAGGAAGAAATTCTTGGCTGTGAGAGTGGTGAGACCCTGGCCCAGGTTGCCCAGAGAAGCTGTGGCTGCTCCTCCCTGGAAGTGTTGAAGGCCAGGTTGGATGAGGCTTTGAGCAACCTGGTCTAGTGGAAGGTGTCCCTGCTGATGGCAGGGGGGTTGGAACTGGATGAGCTTTAAGGTCCCTTCCAACCCAAACCATTCCATGATTTTGTGGCAGTTGTTCAGCTCTCCTACATGGGAATCAGGCAAACAAACAAGTGGACTTCCAACGCAAGCAGCATGGCCAAATCCAATACACATGACTTGTTACACAGATTCAAACACAGGGGGAAGCCACTGCGGTCCCCGCTCGCTTAAAACTCCTACCGATCTCCATGGCAACTTTACACCAGTAAAGCCCAGCGTGCTTAGAAGCAGGCGGATACTAACCCCCGTCTCCACTGCTGGTTAGCAGACCTCACAGGAATTCATTGCTAAGGATCAGATGAGAATGTCATTGCCTCTAATGATTTGAGCCTCTTTAGCACTTGGGTACCAGAGAGATGAACGGTGTAGTCAGGACACGGATTAGTTTCTCCCATCCCACACACGTCCTCTGAAGCGGGCTATGATCATCTGTCTCTTGCCAAGATGCAAATGACTCTTCTGAGTGGTACTAGCCCCTTCGTTAAGCTGATGGAAAGCCATGCAAGCGTGAGAGGGGACGTCTGCCATCAGCATCAGGCTCTCATCCTCACAGAGCCTTTCGAGGATGATGTCCCTGAAGTCGTTTGAGACTATTAAACCCTGAAGAAAACACAGCTGGCAGCAACTCACTGCAGTCACGGAGCAGAAACAAAGGGAAGATCACTGGAATTACAGCAATACAAAAGGACCTCAGGCATCAGGGTTGGGCTCTCACTCTTGTACACACACAGGTTATATCTCAGTGTTTCTAACAAGCGCCCATTCATGCCTTTAAAAAGCCTTTTACCCATCCACTAATAGCAAAAAAAAAAAAAAAGTGTGTCTATGGTTTTTAAATTAAGCTTAGGTACAGCCTTGCTGATGTTTTTTTCAACTTTTCTAGGAGAAGGACTCTGCACATTTTGCCTAACAATTCCTCCTTCTATGTCCTTCAACACTTTGGCACAGCTATAAAATATAAATACAAGAGTACATTCATTTTTAAAATAAATGATGCAAGTCTAATTGAGTGTGCATATGTAATCTTTAGAGAATTAATGGTATGTGAATTAGCCAGATGCTTGAATACATTCCTTAAGATTGAGTATTTGGAAAGAGAAAAAAACATAAGACTTGTTTTTTGTTTGTTTTTAAATAAATCAGCATCTGCCTTGTAGCCTGTTTCCTCTGACAGGCTGCAGCAACGCATTTCAAGTTGTCCTTTTCTGCGGCCTCTAAATTCATTCAGATTTCCTTTTAAGAAAGGAAACGTGCTTCCTGCCCCAGATTGAAACTGCAAACGTTACCCCTGCCAGTAAGAACAATGAGAAAGAGAAGTTACTAAAACATTAATCAAAGCCTGGTTTTGATCCCAGCAGAAAATACAGACTGTGGGTACATATGTATGCACAGGGTGTGGGGGAAGACAGCAGGCAGCCTGGGCGCTGGATGTCGGATGGTACTCCACACATCATTAGTTATGCTCTGCAGGATGTGCAGAAATACTATCTCCAGCAGAAATATCCTCCACCTCCACCACTTTGTTATTTTTCAGTCCACAGGACGGTAAAAATAAACCAGATCTGATCAATTAGTTCCTCTTTGCAATCAAGGGAACGGTGGATTCACACACAGTGCTTTTACTGGAGGTTTTGAAAATAATAATGAAAATGTAAAAACAATGACAGTTCCACCTGCAGGTAGTAAATACTCTCCAATACAAGTCTATTTTGTTTTGTTACAGGGACAGCCTGCTGTGGACAGACGTGTTTGTGGAGGGCAGGGGGAGGGCGATTGCTATCTGTATGCTGAAGGGACATTCAGAGGGAGTTTGTGACATCTGCTCAAAGCCAGATTCTATAGGGGGCACAAGGTTTCTATCGATCACAAAGTCAATGAAACCCTATCAGTTTTCAGCTACTGAGGGTGCAGCTCTTTCTTTTTAACCAGACAAAAGCTAGATGCTACGTGCAGTTTCCAATACCTACTACAGTATTGGAATATATTCCATATATTATCACATAAAGAGTCCAAATAGGTAGATTCAGAAAGAAAAAAGTAAATATTTAACAAAAAAGTAAGTATTTAACTACTGACCTGCCATACTGATACAACAGAAATAGCTCTTAGTATTCTGGGATGACCCCCTTAGTGGCTGTTACCTCCTGTTCAGCTGGGTACATGGTACACTTTAGTAGGGTGCAAGTTGATCCAAATGTCATTCTTGTGGCTGCAGCCTCTGAGGCTCTGCTAGGACTAATTTATAGAGTTAAAAATATTTAAGACACAGAACAAGACCTCATCGTTTCTGAGCATCACACAATCCTATTCCAACACACCCAGAACTCTGTATTCCACAGAGCTAGATCAAATTCAGAATGAAGGAAATGGGAAGGAAAACACTTTTCTGATCATACAGCTCCACAGCATCTGAGAAACAACTGGCTATGACTGCTGCCAATGCTACAGAAGACCTCTTGCAAAACTCACCTCAACAAATCTCTTGAGTTTTATTCATCACTGCACCTGGCACCTACTTGATGGAGCCCACACAGAAGGAAGGGACAGTCTACAGTGCAACTCTAGACTAAATAATCAGTTCCAGAAGCCACATTAATGGGAAGGAATCACAATGCTTTATAGGATCTGACCTTTAAAACTGTATCAGTTTTCAGAACACTATCCATTTTGGTGCCTAGACAAGAGCTGAAAGCATTAGGAGAGACAAGCTGCTCATTAGACACAGTGTGCTGAAATCAGGAGGACTTCTGCATGCTGCAAGTTTGAAAGATTGGATTTGCAGAGACAGGAATATGAGCATACTGCTCCTCCTTAGCCAAGAAAAGGGCAAAATATCATCCATTAGCATTAAGAGACAACACATACTGAAACTGAAAAGTGCAGCCTAAGGGTGAAAACAATTTACTACAGAAAATACATTTTGCTTTAGCCTTGCCTGAATCTATCAAAATCCATCCCTACTTCTTCCCTGGTGATGCTAACAGCTGGGGGTAAAAGCAGCCCATCTCCAAACTATTCTAAGGAACTGAGCTCACAAGCAATATTGCCAGTGATTTCAACAAACACTCTTCTCACAAAAGACAGAAGCATCTCTTACTAAAAAAACAGGTTTATGTTAAAGGATTTTTATTTACTAAGGCAATGAGGAAACAGTGGGAAACTGTTGTATAATAGGATGCTGATCCTTTACCAAGTTTTCCCTCCCATGTAACAGTAAACAGAATAAATACTATTCCAGATACACAGTCATGTACAAAATCACATAACTCCTAGTATAAAGAACGATTTTCATATATTTCAGAAGGAGCTGTTTCTGGCCAGTCTTTCTGGCTGTTCTCTAAGAAAAAAAGGGAATATTTCCCATCTAGGATTCTTAAAAGAAGTAACTTTTCTACCTTGAATTAATCAGCCTGTGTTTTGCAACAGTAAAAAATATCAGCACAAGCAGCTAATTCTTATTAGTTCTTCTGGTGCTCAGAGCACATGCATTAATCATCATATTCTTATATAGAATTAATGTGGCTTTAGCATTAGATAGCCTCCCATCACAAAGCATTAGGTTACATTTAGATCTATTAACCTTTCCCACAAAATAAATACAAATATCCCTCCCATGCAAGTTCCTTTCAGGAGCCTGACTCATTTATTCTTTTGTTGTTGTTGTTGTTGCCATTATGCAGCAAATCACAAATGCACTTCAGTCCTAGAATGATACGATTTGAATTGACTATAAACCTTTCATCAGTCTCCTAGGGAGGGGGGAAAAAGGAAGAAGAAAGGGAAAGTAGGAGACCCTCATATTTCAGAGCCCATGCCACGCAAGATTGGGCTGGGGTCCCCTCAGCACCACGGACAGCACCATGATATTATTATTAATTATTATTATGTGACATATCCTGCCCAGATCTACATCAGGATGTCAAGATTCTTGTGAAAGTGTCGAGACATCCTCAGCACCAAAGATGGTTAGGACTTGCTTTACGCTCTTATTTCTACACCCACAAACTCGGTAGCATTGGTATAAACATAAAAGCTGATGGGTTTTAACCCTTCCTGGTGGACCTGACCTGACACTGCAAGCTCAAATGGCAAATGTGCAAGAAAGTGTGAGGCCTGCCCCATATTGAATGTTTTTTCACCAAAGAAAAGTGTCCTGGTTTGTAGCTGGGACAGAGCTGGTTTCTTTTTAGTAGCCAGAACAGCGCTGGGGTTTGGTTTCAGCTGGGATTTGTTAGGAGAGAAACGCTGAGAACATCCCCATGTTTGCATTTGTGTCACTGGAAGTGAAGGACTTTGTGTTTTGCTGGTCTGCAAGCGCAAGATCTCAGGGAGTGAGGAATATTGCAATGAATCAGCTCCATGGGCATTGGGCTCTGCCAAGGGGCTGTTCCATCTCCTGTCCCCCATAGGCAGGAGATCCATGAGGGGCTCTTCCTCTCTGGCTCTCTCTGGCTCTCACTCGGGCTCTGGCTCTCCCAGGATTGCGGTTTCGGGTCGGGATTGTCGCTGCGCCGGGATCGTTCTCTGGGAACAGGCCGGGCTGGGTCAGTGGGTGGTGAGCAGTGGCACTGGGTGTCACTCATTTGCATATTTTATTACTATTATTATAATTACTGTTTAAACATAAGTATTTTTAAAAGTTTTCTTTTATTTCAATTATTAAATTGTTCTTATCTCAACCTCCAAGTCTCCTTACCCTTGCCCCCAGTTCTCTTCCCTATCCCCCGGCGCAGGTGAGGGAGTGAGCGAGCAGCTGTGTTTGGCTGCCAGCCCAGTGCCAGCCCAGTGCCAGCCCAGTGCCAGCCCAGTGCCAGCTCAGGGAAACCACCACAAAAAGTTAAAAATATTCCACATTCCTCCTGGGTCTCTCCAGCTTCAAAGAGGCAGCAGTAGCCTTTTTTGTTTCAACTGGAAGGAAACAGATGCAACACTTTACCAACTCCACTAGAAGCAGCTGACCCATTCCAAATGGTACTGGGAAGCTCCAAAATTGAATTTAGCTTCTACAATTATTTGTTTCCTTTTATATGTGTGTGAGAAATAAAAGCAAGGTTATTATCTGCATTCTTTAAATACAGAATAAGTCATGTCACCTTACAAAGCAATCCATAAAGTAGAGTGCCTGGAGGGGAGGGATCATTTGTCAGGAATCAAAAGGAAGATCATGCCAAGAGTGAGGATATTCACTATTTCCACCCTCAGCCTCTTGAAAATCAAAACAAATACTAGTTTTTGCAGACAAGAGGATTTGGTGATGGAATGATGGTACTTTTAAGCCTTTAATGAAACCATCAAGTCACAGATATCAAACTTGCTTTCCATTGACCAGAAGCTTGGTTCATCTCCAGCCCTAGCCCTAGGTAGGCACTTGCTCCTTGCAGGAACTGATACTCTCTTAATAGTACCCTAGAGAGAGCAAAGTCCAAATTTGGGGTTCACCCATTTCTACCTAAAGCCCTGTCAGCATTCATTCCCTTCAGCTCATGCTGAACTGGCAAATTTGCCCATTTCTTATGTACATTTCATTCTTCTACTTTAACATCTCAAGAATGAAAACAGCCTTTAAATTACCTAGTACTTAAATCCTCAGGGGTCATCTTTCATCTCCCATAATAATAAATCCAAAGCAAAGCACAGACTGAGCAAAGGAAGATGGATTCAGAACACAATTTTCTCAGTCATTTGCAGCACAGACAGGATCGAGGCAGTGACAGCATTGTGCTACAGAAGCTGGCTAGTTAAGCTATGCCAGCCCATCAAAGGCTGCAGGAGGACAGATTTCTTTGATGGTCACCATGACTCAGGGCAGTTGCTTTGGGAGTTCCTGGCCTTTGTTCTGTTGATGTTATGCATCCCCCACGCGCTGATTTGTTCTGTAGAGAGCGAGGGAGAGAGCTGACAGGATAGAGAGCAGCTGCATAACCGCAGCAACTCCTGCTCCCCTTCCTACGACCCTTATTTTTCACTCTTGACATTTAATCCAGTGATGCACACCTTCCTCAGACTCTTCTTATGAGGAGTCACTGGAAAACAAAAGATTTATTTATTCAACTATGACTTTTCCATTTGCAGTTTTCTGAGACATTTATTCCAAAACTGCAAATACTGGACCAAAATCCTTTGTGCTTTGAAGTCCTGGAAACCATCTGTAACACCCAAGGCAGCGACTCCTCAAGTCTCAAGAAACAAGATGCAGAGTCTGTGACCAATCACACACCCAGTGCAGGGAACAAAAGAAATCGATAATCATGAAATATCATCCAAGTGCTGTTCCCCTGCAAGGGATGCAAGGCCACAGCAAGTTCTCACCTTCAAGAGCTTATTCTAGAAAGCTATCATGGTTAATGCTAGGTTGTTGTTAGGAACATCTGTTCATTTTAAATCAGATTAAGTACATCATGTGTGTATTAAGCGAGCATCTGAATATAGTGGAGATTAAAGAGGTTACCTTGGAAACATTGATATTTGAAAACCAGTTTCTAAAAAAAAACCACTGGCAAGTCCAAATCCAGATACTTCTTTGAGAAGTATTTACTTCAATGCTCTGCTGGGGGAAGCTTTGCTCTTGGTGAACTCCCACCCACTTGCCAGTGAACTGTCAGCCCTGCTGTCAGATGCTTACCTACACACACTTCCACTAACAGCCATCATTGCTGTGTCCTTTGCAAGGCGTCTCAGTCTCTCGAGGGAAAAGCACAGATGTCTAATTTATGGTACCAGGGACAATCTGGTTTAATGACCAAACTGGGACTGGAGAAACAGTTCTAAAGGAAACTTTAAGTTAATTCAGTCCAGCTACATTAGATTAACTATCTTGAAGTAAATGCTGAAACTCACATAGTGACACAGCAAAGGTGAGCATGGTCTGGTCTGTCAGGGCAGCTCCCTGAGCAGGGCTGCCTTGGTGGGAACATTAACATCCTGAAACATGATCATCTCCATGTTGCAGTCCAGAAAACTGTTTGCTCTGGGACTCAGTTCCTGGAACACTGGGAGGAGTTTATAGGTTTGGGTTCATCCAGGTTAATAGTCAGGTTTTTCTGTTCTTGCACACAGCCTATTAAAAGTTCCTACCGATTGGCAGCGAACTCACATCTTTCTCAGGCCAAAACTCTCCTCAAACAAAGAAAGAGCAGAAGAGTTTGACCAAGTGTAATTTGTATTTGTTTAACAAGTCAATTCAAGCTTTCAGGGAGATGCTCTATTGTGGCTTTTGGGCAGACACTCACTAGGTCAACTGAAACATCAATGCCTTCTAAATTAAACTAAGAACCTCAACTCATTTCTACTCAGTCCAATACACTGCCATAGTGAGAGCACATAATCATTACATTCCAGAGAGACAAATTCAACAGCTGTACCTCACAACTACTCATTTGAGCAGGAACAAATACTAAAGCATTTGTCCTTGGAGTAATTCCCATGAAAGGCCTAGAATAGTAAACAAATAGACAAGTCTTTCTGGCACGTAATGATGCCTACTAATGGCAAAGCATTTTTCCAAATGAAGTAACTTCCTACGTAAAACCATAACATTTGCTTTTTTTTCCCTTCTATTGGGAGCTGAATGTGCCTAAACAATCATCTCCAATGTCCCAGTTTGTCACATTTCAACATAATCCACTAAGAGTGTTGACAAAGCCCTTAATTTAAATCAGAAGTATACTAGCATTTCACATTTTTCTAAAAGGATCATTTCCTTGGTTTGAGTGATCACCTGAGTTTTTCCCCACAATCAAAAGAGCTTCCTGGAAGGAGGGGGGAAAAAAGAAAAGAAAAAGAAAAAAGGATCTACTGCAGGTTCCAAAGACAACTGTCTAGATAGAGACACTGGATATACATAACCAGACAAATTCAAATAATCTCTTGGCATTGGAGCTGTGTCTTTTCACCCCTCAAACCACTCACTTTGCAGTTTGATGCAGGACATACTGGATGTGGGCAGCTTTTTACATGTCTCCTCTCTTGTTCAATGAGGGCACACTCCTTGCACAAACATCTGTTCATATACATGTATTTTCTTAGGACCCCATCAAGTTTTCATCTCCCTCTAATAACAGTCACAATGCAAGTTTCCTAGTTATCACTGTTGGACCTCTAGTTACCACCCTTGTGGTTCACCTGATGTTAGGTTCTTCTTTATTCTTGCTTGCAGATGACAGACCATAATAGCCTGTGGGGAAGTTGCTTGACAAGACACACAAAAAAATAGTTAGGCTGCTGCCACGAACTCCGCTCTCCCCTTTGACACAGAGAGCAAAAATCTCTTCACTAAGATGATTTCCTCACAAAGAAAATCTGAGGTTACCTCAGGGACGTTCTGCAACTGAGAACTGCAAGGCTGAGATGAGATATAAATGAAACATTCGCTCTCCATTAGCAAGTGGTCTACACTCCAAAAAAGCTCAAGATCCCTGCCTGGAGGTATTGCTATGGATGGATAATAGCATGAGATATGGACATAAATGTTTAATTTATAAACCCAGCAGCCAGAAAATTATTCAACTAGACTGCAAGTGCTGAGGATTTGAATAGTGCTTGCTCACATTAACAGATGGAAATGGCTCCAATAGCTCAGAAACGGGCAAAGACACACTCACAGATTGGGTCAGTGTTGACAACATCACAAAAATTGAACTTTCAGGGAAAATTCAATCCCTGTGCAAGCAGCAGGCAACTCCAGAGGTACCAAGGGCATTTCTCCTGCTTCCACAAGATGCAGCTTGGCTTGCTGCCCCTCTTTTCACAGCCCTGCCAGCTGTTCTTCCAAGTGCTCCAGGCTTCATCTCAGAAGAGAAACAGGACCGCAGAACAAAGGCACTAACACCACGGTTCCTACACTTTTCCAGGTTCTGTGCAAGCAAAGGACCCTTTAGGCTGTAACCACAAATGTACACTCACAGATGGGAGAAAGAAATGAAACAGAAGAAGCAGAGCAGAGAAGCAAGCAAGAAAATGATGTGTCCAAGACAACCAGCAAGATGAGAAGGGGAATAAAATCTGGAGCTAATTCTTATCATAGAATCACAGAATGGTTTGGGTTGGAAGGGACCTTAAAGCTCATCCAGTTCCAACCCCCCTGCCGTCAGCAGGGACACCTTCCACTAGACCAGGTTGCTCAAAGCCTCATCCAACCTGGCCTTCAACACTTCCAGGGAGGAGCAGCCACAGCCTCTCTGGGCAACCTTCTTCTTGGGTAATTCTTCTTTCACCAGGGTGCACACCAGCTGGAGTTAACAGGTAAGAAGTGAAGAACCAAACCAGAATCATGCCAAGTCAGCTCCTGTGACCCTACAGGTGTAGTTTTCAGGATGTGGATTATCCAGAAGGACATCAGACCTCAGTCAGGTCACCTCCCCTCCTCCCTTCTGCAAAAACCAACAGGCAGAACTGGGACAAAGGCACCAGCTCTGAGCCACAGTCAAGGCTTCTTCCCAGCACCTTTCCAAACAGATTTCAGAGGTCAGAAACCAACAGGGTGGCAGCCAAAGAAATCAGAGAGGCAGACTCGAAATGTCAGCCCACCATAGAGGAAGGACAGCATCTTGCAAAGGGTATTGGCAAGGGAACAATTCTACTGGCTTTGTCATTTTTATGCTGGAGACAGATGGCTGGTGCACCTCCATGCAAGGCAGCAGCTTCCATTTATCACCTACAACTGAGTTTCAAACCAGGAGTCTGACACAGAAGCACGACACCATGAATTAGCTACAGCTCCTCACGCCAGCCCAGAGCGGAAATCTTGTTATCATCTTCCCACAGTGCAATTGAAACAAACAAACAAACAGAATCCCTTTGTTTTGTGGTGTGCTTAGCCTCTGCTCTGGGAAAGGAAAAACCTGGCACCTCCTCATTGAGAGGTTGCTTGCCCTTGGCACATGCTTGCTGTGACATTATTCTTTTTCAACAAAAAGATGAAAACTTCTAACAGTTTAAAAATGCAGCGGTGCCAACTCATGTTTACAGACTCCCAAATCAGACATCAGATACCAAATACAGCCTCAGCCCTTCAAAACAGGTGAACAGGACTCCATATATGAAGAGGAACCTGTGTAATTATTCACAGTAGTGAAGTTAAGCACGTGCACAAGTCTTAGTGGCAACAGGTTTGGCTTTGCCCTTACAAGTTTTGGGTTACTGAGTGAGAACAGTAAACCAGCTCCCTTATTCATTTCCACTCAAATCCAGGAATATACCAACACATTTTTAATGTTTTTAAAGGAATGGCTACAAATTCCTACAGAAGTATCCATTTTTCTAAAACTATGTCCAGCCTGAGGAATGGACATCTTGGCATGAGTTTGGCCACATAAAAAGACAAATGAATTGGATTATCTCTCTCTTCTGCTAAAGAAAAAAAAAATAAATCATTCTTGCTAAATTTCTTGCTAAGTTGCTTTTCAAATAAACAAACAATGCACTTAAGTCTGGTTCCTACAGTTGCTCAATGGCAAGGCTTCTAAGGAGCATCATCTTGTACTTTCAGAAAGTGTAGTGCTTCAGGATGGGCTCCTGCATGCTCCAAGTCTTCAGTCAGAATATTAAAAAGGCCACAGATTAAGCAAAACCCTCATTTTCCCCAGCAGTGTTCCTTCCAGCTGCTGTTTCTCACTATGTTCCAAACTTCAAGACAACATCCTTACTCCTTGTGAGGGATATTAAACCCAGGAGCTCCAAAAAGTACCAACAACTAACACTGTCATACCTGTTCTCCCCCAGCATCCGTAGAGCCGCCTGGAGCTGCAGGGGAAGGAGCAGAGCTGGAGCCTGAACTTCTGGGAAGAAATCCGAGTCACTGGGCTATTAAAGGATACTTAAGAAATCCTGCTTTATATTCAGTCTCTTCAGCTTTCTTAGCTTGATTTTAGGGCCTCATCCAAAGACCACTGAATGGAGTGGCTGCTTTGGATTTTTTTATGTCCCTGGGTAGGATGGTAAAACATAAATAAAATAAAATTGCTTTGCTGCCACCAAATTTCTGAAAGGCTAAGACAGATGCTACTAGCAGTAAGACTTAGAAAGGAGAAGACTGACTGTGGAAGGTGCTGGTTACCTCACCATGCACAGAGGTGCCACTAAAACCCCCAGAAAGTCATACCAGCAACCAGACTGAGGGCCCCACGTAACACTGAATAAACTACCCTCAGTACTATTTGTTTTATGGATGCTTTTGTTCAGCAAGGCCTTTTTTTAATTAAAAACAAAAAGTCAGCCTCTTGGGGGATCTATTTTCTTTTCCTCTTCTGACTTCAGCACAAACACACTAGAAAAAAATTACAGCCCCAGTACAAATAAAAATAGCTGAAGAACTTGCAGCTGTTGTTAATTTCCCAAGTATTCGAGGTTGCCCATTTAATGACGGAACAATATGCTCCAGTTTCAGTCCTGGCACAAGGCTGGCTGAGCAGGAAGCAGATATTTTAGCTGGTGTGAACGCCAAAGGCAAGTCAACAACTACAACAAGCACAGAAGGGGCAGGAGGACAACAAGATGTAGACCACTGGATGTCCACACCAAACATTTTCTCCTGCTTTTTCCGTCTCGTTTGAAACTCTTAGTCGACTCCCCAGCTGACTAGACGAAGCTCACGGATTTACTAACATGTATAGGAGGAAAAAAAAATGTGCTTAATAAAAATTCATGAAGTGGAAAACATTTTTATAGCCAAAGAGCTGATTTTTCTTTCTATTTTAAGTATGGAGCGTTTCTGGTGTGAAATGCATTACACAGGGAGGTTTCGCTTGCTTATCTCCCTGAAAAAAGTCTTTAACCAACTCATCTATCATCTGGATGAATGGATTTCCCCAGTTTAGTACAGAACAAAGTAATAAAGTACTTGGCATTTGTAAGGAACAGAAATGAAACAAAACATGCTTCTTAAGCTTGGCAAGGAGAATCTAAAAACTAAAACCATATCTAAATATTAAAAACACTTTTGAAGCACTGGAGTCAGAAATGCTTATTTAGTTACGTCTCCTGCAGCTCTGTCTTCAGTTGTTAAGTATCTTCTCGTGCTTACCCCACTCACAGACTACACTGAGCAGAATTCATTTACAAATTCACACACAACATCCACGAGTAGCGATGAACTACAAAAGAAAAAAATTAAGGTTTAGGTACAGGAGTAAAATTCAAAGGCTGAGAAGTGACAGGGCAATTGGGAAACTGTTGATGATAATTGGAAACACAGAACTTCTGTCTGTTGGGCTTCGTTTGCCTCATTCACATGCATAAAGGCACAGTTAAAGGTCATAAAGCCAGAGCATTCAGCAGGAAATATTTAGCAAAAAAAATTAAATATCTATTTTCCTCTTATTAAGGGCCCACAGGCAGAGCAAAATTTAAGACATAGTAAGTAACAGCTTTAAAGAGGAGGAGAAAAAAAAAATATTAATAAAGCCAAAGCTTGCAGCATTGTCAAGAGCCCTCTCTTATGCTCAGATACAGCTTTAATCTACTCCAGGGAGAAAAAAGTAAAAAGGCCTCAAGAACAAGACTTCCCCACCACTGGCCAAGGCAAGCAGTGCTGTCCTGCCCTGTGAAAGCAAAGGTCCAATCCAACTTTCAACAGATCAGAGACTCTGGTTTGGATCTCTCTGTAACATCAAAAAAACCCACGTGGTGAACGTGACTGAGGTGGGGAAGAAGATGGGTTGGTTGGGTGAAAAAACAGATGTGAAGAATAGTTTCACACATGGCCTCGTGCCTTTCTGTGGGTAAAGAATGGGATAAAAATGGGAAGGGGTAAAACAAGACCCTGGTCATCGCTGAGCCCCAACAATCCACTTAATCCAGAGGTTTTGGAAGGAGAATTTAGCTGGTGTTACACCAATATGAACAGATCCTTCACGTGAAGAAGCGGGCAGTATCCGCATCTGCCTGGACTAGCCCATGTGCCATCAGTGACACCTGTGTGACAGTTTGGAAACCTTTACACCAGAGGATGCTCTTCACACTTCAAGCTGAGTCCAGACAGAAGCTTCCAGTGAGACTTCGGGGCTTGCAACTATACTATCAAGTAATGCAACTGAAGGTCTAACTAGGTTTTTTTTTCAGTAGTAGAAGAGAAAAAAAAAGATAAAATAAAAAGCCCCACAGCACAAAGCTATTTTACTGTATCCCCACGTTAACAAAGTACATTGCAGGGAGGAAAAACACAACAAAACAAAACCCTGTATCCAGAATGACTACATCTGTGAGATGACTCGATGACTTCTAGTCACATCCACATGGACTGCTCCTGGAACAGTATGATGTTTATTTAAATAAAAAGAAAGGAAAGGAAACCTCATCAGGAAAAACTCCTCACTTTGAAACCCAAATTTGTAGGTTTTGCAGTGAGATGCTGTTGGAATTCTTTACATGGTATGTTTTTGTGCTGACTTTTTATAGCTCTGTTCAAAGATAATGAAATGTCAAACTTTTTTGTTTGAAATCATCAGGCTACAAAGCTCCCTATTCATTCATGAAAGCAATCATAACCCCTTGACCCTAGCAGTTGTTCATGGTGGAGGAGAGGAAGAGCACCAACATGAGACTGACAACTAAATGGCAAAGATTACTAAAAATAACACACCCACAATGCACCCAGAGTCTAAGGACCATCATTTGGAAATTCTTGTCCTATTTCAGAACAGCTCTACCAAAAAAAATGCAAATTTACAAGTCTAGCTACCATAGTAAAGGCATTCTTAACAGGTTAGAAACATCTCACTTAAACCAGAACAGGCATCAGGAGACTGGAAACAATAGGACAAGCATTCTTCAAAGGTTCACAATTACAAAGGTCAGTCAAAAGAAGCAAGGAGAGAAGCACATGGGACGTGGACACCAGATCGTGAACTCTCAGATTGTTGCCAATGACAATGCTGAACATAAATGAATCACAGATTAACATAAAATTAAAATATATATATATTTATATATACACATGGGACCACATCCACCTAGATGATTGGCAGATGCTCTGCAGGGATACTGAAACAAATCTTTAAGGAGAAACAAGATCTGGACACGAGGGAAAGGTGATGATGCTGTGCTGTTCACCCAGTTCTGCAAGAGCAAAGAGGTGGTAGGGAAGAGTCCATACAAACTTCTTAAATGCTCTTCCAGGTCACAGGGGCACAGAAAGAAGTCTCAGTTCTCTTATTTGTACCTAATGCACAACTACTGGAACACTACACACCATAGGGGGATATTAATTCTTTTCCCAAGCTCTGTTTTGGGATAATTTCAGCCTTTCCCCTATCCCCTCACTCACCCTGAGGTTATCTACACCTCTCTTCCAGCATCTGCCTTGTTCTAGCTGACAATGCATTTTTAAATTGCTCAAGCTGACCAGACAATTTTGGGAATGCTCACACTCAGTTAATGTCTTAGGATAGCTTGAAATGCTGAAAAGCTTTTCCTGGAAAAGTGTGATCACAACATCTTTAAACTCAGCAAGTGAAATTAAAAAGGTGTGGATTTTTTTCAGCTTGAAAGAAAGAAAACAAAGGAAGAGACAGGGAAGAGAAGTCTCCCAGAACCACATACTGCCTTTGCAGAGAGTTTAGGCAAAGCCTAACCACAAACTGTCCAAAAAAAGCTTTCAGCAGAGCTGAGGTCTTTGGATCTGCCCAGCTGGGAGTTCTATCATTCATGAGAAGTAAGAGGGTGACCCACCCTACCAGGCAACCAGCTCTGAAACCAGAGCACTGGCTGTCCATGCAGGTACCAGAACTGGAGCAGCACTTGTGTTTAAGCACAGCAAATCGCTAGAGGATAATATATAAGCAGATGGTACCAGTTTCTGTTTGATGAGGATCAGTAGGTAGTTTTACAGTTTCTGTTTACTTGGAAATACACAATACACTGATTGTACAGGCACCCTTCACAGCACATTTAACAAACCTCAGGTAAATAGAGGGCTCCCAGGATTTTTTTTGATGTTGCTCAGTACAGAAGACTCCATGGGTCCCATGAGATGCTCATGCTTCCTCTACACAACCAGCAAAGTAACCAGGGGCCTTGGAGCAGGGACATCTTGGGGCTCCTTTGGGCCTTGTGGATCAACTCCTGCTCTTCAAAGCCAACAAACTGTAGCTGGCATGCGGGGTAGAACGTTGCAAACACGCTAGTATTGCAGGGGGAGAGCATAAGAGGTGGCCAGATGAGCCAATTTCACACACAAGATGCAAAACCTGTCAGGTCTCCACGCACACAAGTGAACTAGCAAAGCTCCTTGAGTGCCTGGGCAGTTGCCAGCACTGCTGGAAATATGGCAAAGGATATTTACAGAAGACAAAGAAAAAAACAGAAAGTAAAACAAATTATGAGCAAGTGCCGACTTCTCAACCTCAAACAAAGCTCACAGCAGCCAGCATGCACAAGAGTGAGCCTCTGCATTCACTGGAACTCAGCTGACTTCTTTTCAGGGCAAATTCTTGGATTTGTCACTGCTGTTTTTCTTTGTCAAGAGCCAGTAATGTTGTTTTGCTAATGGCTTACGCAGGAGTACTGGAGCCAGCAGCTTGCACACTGGTTGCTTTTATTGGTCTATTAAAATGAAATGAAGCTGGTGCTAAAGCTTTTATAATCATTTAGGTTATTTCATTATGAGTTCAGGGCAGAAAAGCAAGCAATGGCCTGTTATACATCTGTGCAGGCATAATGCATCTGCCCCTAAGTCTAAGGAGAAATCCATATGGACTAAAGGGAAAATGAACAGTGGGAAAGTCAGTTTTCCTGAGTTTCTGCTGCTAGAAGCAGCTGTTTGCTGTGCTTAGCACCAAAGAAAGAAAGAAAGAAAGAAAGAAAGAAAGAAAGAAAGAAAGAAAGAAAATAATTCACCAGAAGTAGAGTTTAAGAGAAAGTATGTCACAACTACTGTTATTTTGTATTTATCACTGATTGTATCTAGAAGCCCTAATCAGAAACCAGGATGTTGCTGCACAATTACTCCCCAAAAAGGGAACAGGGACTATCAAAGCATAAAACTAAAGATACAACAGAAAGCAAGATGCAAACAGAGGGTAAAAACAAACAAATGAAGCAATATTCCTTGTCATGACAACAAATGGTCTTGATACAGCTGCTCAACTGCTGTCACGTTTTGCACTCCTGGCACAGAGTTCGTGGTAGGACCTGCAGAAAAGCAAGGGAGGAAATGGGAGGTGTTTATTGAAAGCCTTTCCCCACAGTCAAGTGAAAAGGCAGCATGAAGGAGGTTTATTGAGAATTTCAAAGTTTTATTTGAAGATTAGGGTGGATTTAGGAAGAAAGCACTAGGAGCTGGACAATAGGATAGGGATGCAAAAAGTCTTATTCTGAGTACCCTATTTGGGTTTTCATGCAAGCAGCAGCAATGCAAGAACATCTTGGTGCATCAGGAACATCAAGGAATCATCAGGAGCTTGAAGGAATCCCACGCCAGTTTCTTTTCTCATACTACACCCAAACTAAATGCTACTGTTCATGTCCCTCTGTTTCTGCAAGTCTTCCTTGGAGTGTAATGTCAACAAATACCAAGAATCCACAGTGAGCACCTTAGCCTCACAAGCCTACAAATATTTTTATCTAGGATCTAGTTCCCAACGTGTCACTGCTAATGGCATTCTTACAGAAATTGTGATTATTTTTGTTTAATTCTCCCTCCCACAATCCCATCAGCACTGACAAGTTTGCTACCTGATTTCCTAGCCCCATGTAAACACACAGGACTTTATTTTGGCATCAGACTGTCAATTAATTATTTCCTCTCTCTTTTTTTAAAGTCCTATCAAGTAACATTCTTGAATCTGTAGGACAACTTTAAAGAGACCTAGGAACTAAGTAGAAGACTGGGGATATTGTACTATTCCCAATTAATCACAAAGAAAAAAGAGTAAGTGTATCCATGGTCCAAAGTCTCAGAAGAATTTAGAGCTGGGATCAAACCAAGATTTCTGTGCTTGAATTTCACATGTTATTTGTTCAACTAGCTCAGGTGTAAAGCATGTTAATAAACCACTCTTTATTTACTTTACACAGAAACACCACAGGTGATTCTTATCACAGAATCATAGAATCACAGACTGGTTTGGGTTGGGAGGGGCCTTAAAGCTCATCCAGTTCCAAGCCCCCTGCCAGCAGCAGGGACACCTTCCACTAGACCAGGTTGCTCAAAGCCTCATCCAACCTGGCCTTGAACACTTCCAGGGAGGAGCAGCCACAGCTTCTCTGGCCAACCTGAGCCAGTGTCTCACCACCCTCAGAGCCAAGAATTTCTTCCTCGCATCTCATCTCAATCTACTCTCATCAAGTTTATAACCATTGCCCATTGTTCTATCACTACCTGCCCTTGTAAGAAGTCCCCAAACTCCCATGTATGCAGCACAGCCCTCACAAGGCAGTGGTGCTGATAAGCAGCCTTCCTTCTGATGCTCACACCACAGAAAGGAGCTGAGCATTTGCTGCAGAAGCAGTACGTGTATTCCAACCTTCTTCTGACAGCTGCACTCATGCACAGTCCTCCAGGCTAAAATCTGTCCAACACTTCCTACAAGCACGCTCAGGCAAGCCTCTGAGCGCTGAGTTTTGAAAACTACTAGCTTCTCTCTTTCTTAGTGCCAACACAGGAGCTGAACACTTACTAATTGACCTGCCTGGCCAGCCCTATCAAGAGCAATGAAGCTTCACAAGGCACGAATCAATAGGTACTTTACTAGGTAGGTTTCATGGTCTCTAGCTCTCTGTGTTAAGTCCTTTACTCCACTAATAACCCCATGCAGAGTAAGTTACAACTCAAAGTCAGTGACACTACTAGAATCCAACTCACACCAATAAGTTATTTTATTACAGTTCCTTAAAAGCTTAGAAATTACAATTAGTTTTATTTTAAAGATCAGCTTGAGTTCTTTTTCCATACAGGAGGGCAATCCCAAATTTTTGGCAGATACTAGTGACCACTTTCTCCCTTAGGAATTTAAAGTGCACCTCCAAGTCCTTACTTCTGCTTTCCAAGAAGTGCTTGCAGTTAGGAGTCAGAATTAGAGAAGGGCAACCACAAGTAATAATGAGATGGAGCAGCTACCTTTCAAGAAGGGTCTCAAAGGTTTGGGAGCCTTCAGATTGGAAAACAGATGCCTGGGTGATGGCCAAGAGCAAGGTTGAATGCACAGCTGAATGAGGCTGAACACAGAAGTTATTATTTGCCAAGCCCTGTAACATTAGTCTCAATGAATGTCTCTTGTCCCAGCAGGAAATTAGTTTTAGAAGAACTTCTTTACGCAGCAGATAGTAAAATCTGAAATCTGTTGCTGCAAGAAACTGCAGAAGCAGACAGATTCAAAAGGGACTAGACAAATCCATGGAAGACAGAACCAAAACAGTAATTAAAGGAAATAAAAAGGGAATTATACCCTAATATCTCTGATCCAAGTGGTCCATATGTTGAAGTATGAAGGGAACAGAGCTCAGACAGTGGGCAGGCTCATGGCCTTTCCTGGCACAGCCCCTGCCACCATCCGAGACAGAGTACAGGTACAGATGGATATTTGCCTCACCCATCTTATTTCCTGCAGTCACATATATTTCTCAATGTGCAATTAGCAAGAGCTCAATTAATAGAAGATGTGAACAGAATACAACTTTGGTCAGCATCTGAAGGTGACAAGGCAAAAAGTCTTTATAAAGGTGCCAGAAGCATCCTCAAGAAGTCCTCAAAGGAATATTTGCATTCTTCCTGCACAATAAATTTAGTACACTGAGCAGATTTGGAATGTGCTACTCTTGATAATGTCTTTTGAGATAAAACCAGCATGGTGACAATACATTTTATTTCCTATGTCAAACTAAATAAATGAAATATTAATCATTCAGTATGATCACTGTATAATCACCACTTAATTGAGTTTTAACCACCACCACATATCTCAGGGGCAAGCATACAGTATTAATTACCTAAAACCCACATAACATGTATAAAATATTTCAGACACGTGATTTCTGACCTTACAGAGAGTTTGAGAAACAAACCAACTGATCCATTCAAAACACCTTCTGCAAGCTGATACATGGAAAACTTATGCAGTATTCAATACTCCATTAAATATTCACACTCTCCTCACACAGCTGCAGTCAAAGAATACAAACCCATCATTATACAGGTTTAAAAATCCATAAGCTACCACAAATATGATCTTATACCTGCAAGACACAGACCATCCAATTTAACACAACAGCTCTCCAAGTAGGAGGAACATCCCCTTTCACCCATGCAGAAGTCCCACTGATCTTCATGGCTTGAGAACTGGCTAGATGAGGATTTAGAAAGGCTTTTGATTTTGACCAACATCTAAACAGCCACATAACGTATGGATGGGTTGGTAGCTTATGGAGGGTGCCTTTCATGAAAGCATCATCATAAAGCAACAAAAAGTACTCTAGGTTTCAAGACAAATCAAAGTCTCTGAAAGATCTTTCTCATTTAAAAGATTTTTCTGTCAAACTTGGGCAAGCATCTGGAAAACCAAGGGGAATCCATAATTTTGACATAACATTATGACTGAATTTTGCTTGGAGTTAAAATTAATTTGAAGACAAATCTCAAATCAAAGCTACATAAATTTAAATAGCAAGAATTTACTTTTTTCTTGCAAAATGATGTATTCAAGTTTCAGAATCAAGATGCACCAGAAACAGGGTAGCCCTGCTCTGATGAACCATGAAGGAGAGTTTAAGACTACTCAACAGCAATGCCTGTGGCTTAAGGTACAACCCTAACTGTGGCACAAGTCAAGCACTGGCTAAGGCTTTTCAGGACAAGAGGAAAGTTGATGTGACCGAGGCCATAAAACAAAGAGAAAAAAAAAAAAAGAGAACCCCATAAATTAATCTTTCTCAATAGAGGAAATGAAACTGATATCCAGATTTTTTTACTTAAAAAAAAAGAAGTTTGATTAAAGGCCTTTAAATTTGCTAGCAAAAAAATACAAATGATGAAAGAGAGAGGACCTACTGAGAGAGGATCCCCAGCCCATAGTCAGAGTTGCTTGATCTGAGAATCAACAACATAGCAAGTGATAGTTCTGTGGTCCTCAGTTCTCCTTCCCAGGCTACCAGAAATCCCTCTTCCTCACCTCTGTTAATAGTAGATCTGCTTCATTTTATTTAAACCAGTTTTAATTAAATCAGTTCAGTCAAACTCATCTCTGTCTTTCTGACAGCTTTTAATCCGTAGCTCCCAAGACTACCTACGAATAGAAGCTGATAATTTCTTAAGCACTAAAAGAAGAATACAGGACAAAGATTGCAAAAAACCATGCCCAGGTCTGGCGGCAGAGCCAACAGAGGAACCTCACTTTCCTAAATGACACTGCCCTTAGCCACAGGGCCAGACTTCTACACTGATCTCCATCCAGTATGGTAAATAACAAATACAAGCAATGCTGGAAAAATATCTTCAAACAGATGAAGAAATGAATGAGTTAATTGATTATTTCTAACATAAGCTGAGCTTTAAAGAAATAGTATGTTTTGTTTTGGTTTTTTTTAACTGTCATATCACCATACTGGGCAAGAAATTAAATTGATTTTCCCCAAGTTGAGTCTGTTTTGCCTGTGATGGTAATTGCTGAGTGATCGCTCCCTGTCCTTATCTCAACCCACAAGCCTTTCATTATATTTTTTCTCCCCTGTTCAGCTGAGGAGAGGGAATGAGAGAGCAGCTTTGGTGGGTACCTGGTGTCCAGCCAGGGTCAACCACTCACCACAAGCTGCCTGTGCTAAATCAATCCTGATTTACCAGCCCTGTCACCAGCCATAGAAAGATAAGATTGGAAAACTGGACTAGTCCCAAAAATGTGTAAATGATTTGATTATTTCAAAATATTAGGAAAAAAAAAACCCAAACAAATAAAACCAATTAGAGCAGCAGACAGAGAAGAGACTTACACAGGAATGTATAAACTCACCACTTTATGTATTAAACATACAGTTCCCAAGATGTTCCATCAGTTTATTCAAATAAAAATTTTAAAAGGTATCTAAGATTACCGTTAAGATTTTTATTAAAGGAAAAGGCCAGCCCCAAAGTCAGCCTCAGCATGAATTCCCTACTCCAGCCCCTACCAGACAGGCAGGAGCTGAGAAAGGTATCACCAACTGGCACAGCAATGTCAGCAACACCAATCCTGCAAAACTCTGGTGCTTAGAAAAGACACTAACAACACCCTGAGCTCAGATGTTATACAGATCTGTTTTATAGCAGTCTTTAAGGTTGGGAAAGCCATACTAGGCATTGCCTTCTCTGCAGCCTTCACTACACCATCTTCCCCATCTCCCTAGTTATTGTAGAGATAGCAATTATTTAAAATAAATCTCTCCAGTATTGCCACATTCCTTGCCTGGATGTGCAACAACATTCATAACGCTGCTGCAAGATGCTTTTGACGTAAAAGGAGAAGGGGAGACAGATTTTTATGAGCTATTTATTAAATATAAATATTTCATACCAGCATATGAATTATGGAGCAGCAGGTAAACTCCAGAAGGTGCCAGCTTGATCTGAAACTTTAACAGAAAGCTTCTGAGAAACCCACTCATATTAGAGAGGTGGGCACATAACTATTCTGGGGATTCTGAAACAAATAGTTTCTTGTATTCTTAAAACAAACAAAAAACTTTGTTTTCTTAGCATCTGTTAAGTGTCCAAAGGACACATCTGCAGAACAAAGAGGTAAGGGAAAGGAGGTGGTAGTGATTGTCACCTGGCAGTCAAGAGCCACCCAAACCAGTTATGTGCTCTGCCAGAATATGGCAAATCTGTGTTCAAGTCTCCCTCCCACCCAGAAGGACTCAAACCTCTCTTACTCTCCTGGAAGTGAATGAACACCAAGGTGCAGGTAATTGGAGGAGACAACACCTCAGATTTTTGTGCTGGCAGAGCTTCTACTTGCATGAAACACATAAATATAGAGGTAAATGCCCACCTGCACCAGCATCCTATCGCTACCAGCAGACAGTACCAAAATTTTGGTGACATCACATAAAAACCAGCAAGGATGGAATTACCTCCTTCTCCAACAGACACAGACTCCCCAAATCCCCCACGTAAGCACTTCCCAGTCAAGGCCATGCTGTTTATTAACAACCAAAAGACCTAACATCTCACCCATTTTTGTCTTTAATGTCTATGTTCTTCTGTCTCAGAGGGGGTATAATTGGAACAAGCACTGTAAACACAGGGATCCCTCTTTGAAGAGCATCTAAACCACTGAGCTATGGCACAGCTTTCCACCTAGCTTATTGAGTATTTCCTTTGTATTTTACACAGTGAAGAAGAGGGATAATGTCAACCACTGACATAAATCAATTCCAGTATACCCCATCTCCTGCAGGCTAGGAACTCTTCCAGGAGAAGATTGATACACACACAAATCATCCTGAGGACATAAAGGAGATAAAAGCAGCCTCCCACACCCTGGGTGAATGCCAAGCTTTTCAGAAAAAAAGTTTCACTCTCCTCTGACCAGGTACTGTAAACCTATACTTTCAATTCCTTAGCTTTCATTAGTATTTAAACAAAACCAGCCCTCAAAAGGGCTGAAACTGTTTTGATGTCCTGTTATTTCTATTTTGACCAAAACTATGCAGTGACATTGACTCAATTTCACAAAACTTCAGACTGTCCTAGGACTGCATATTTCAATGAATGTTAATTAAAAGCAAAAAAAAAAACCACCAAGACCAAAAAACCTCAAGCACAAGCGTTAGTTCCTGTGGTGTTTCAGTGTTTCAAAAGTGGGATGGAGGTGAAGACTTTTGTTAGTTCATATTCTACCCAAATAAATATTGCCATCACTCACAGTCTGAGGATAATGAGATCAACAGAAAGTCATTACATCAAGTATACAATCCCAATACAGGTATAGCTCAGTGGTAAATGCCCAAATGCATAAATCAAAAGACAAGGATAGAGATGCCTGTAGGATAAGAGTCTGGATGTAATTACTGCTCTCTGATTCACGACTAACAGGACACACTGAACAAACATTAGTGGCACAATTTGTTAAGTCCACAAGGAGATGAGTCCCAATCCAAGAAATTTTCCTTCGGACCACTCATGTGCCTGGATGGATTCATCCCACCTACAAGATATCTAGCATGGGACTTCCAAAAATGCTCATGTTTAGAAGTCCATGAAAAGGAAGGGCTTGTTGCAAAGCACGAGCTTACCTAAGCCAAAGCAAGTGTTTGCTTGGAAGTCAAAGCAGTTTCCTTACACTGCACTGGAGCAGGAAACTAGGAGTCAGAACTATTAAGTTTCTAATTTTGCCATGAACAGCGTGCATGACACTTTCACTACTTTCTGCCCACTTCCAGTGGCCATGAATCTGGTTTGGATGTGACTGGGACATGCTACGGCACATTTCATCTGCCTTAAGCGCTATGAAATCCATCTGGGAGAGGTGCTAGACGTGCACACATTTTGTCATTACAAATTACTGCAAAATTCTAGTTCCCCATAAAAATCTGAAGTACTAACTGTCAGAGACTTCTGAGGCATAACAGCTCGATCTGTTCTTTATTTGATTACCTGTGTTTGAATAAAGCACAAAGAAATACCATAAATGTATAAATAGGTTTAATCTAATTTGGAAGATGGATATTTGGAGAAGCTGTTACCAAGAATACAGCAGATATCAAAGTCTAGGACATCATTACGAAGGAGTTGCTCCTCCAGCACTGAAGGAGAAAGGAACAGTGATTCTGTTTTTTGCAGTTGAAGAGTCAGGTATGTGATTTAGTTTTGCTGCTTTTGGTGTGTGTTCTAGGAACAGGCATCTGGGCTGGAGCTCCACCTCTGACCCTGCAGGTCCAGGCAGACCTTGCATGCAGAAGCTGTAGAAGGCACAGCAGCAGGACACCAGCCTCACTGGCTGGAACTGTCATGCCAGCTCCACAGGTGCTTCTGTGCCAAGCTGGCACACGTACAGCTCGCAGGCACAAAGGTGCTGCATCCCTGCCAGCGACTGGCTGCAAAAACACTTGAGGGAGGGTCAAGCCCGGGCAAACCTGGCAAGCCTGCATAGACAGGTGTCCTGGTTTTGCTAGGACAGAGTTAACTTTCTTCTTAGTAGCTAGAAAGCACTGGGTTTTAGTTTCAGTATGAGATTTGTTATGAGAAGAACACTGATAATGTACAAGGACACTGGGTTTTGCTAGTTTGCAAGTGCAAAGGACTGGGAGGGGGGAAACCTATTAATTAGCAAACCCAGAATTGCCATTTGGATATGCTAATGAGATATGCCATATCATATCACGTCATGGGCAGTGTATTAACCAGGGCTGACCAGAAAGGGGGGGATTCTCTTGGGAATCGCTCAGGCTCGCTCTTCTGGGATTGTGGTTTCGTGTTCCTTTTGGCGCCTCCGGGATCGCTATCAGTGAGTGGTAAACAATTATATTGTGCATCACTCATTTATAAATATATATATCATTATGATCTTTATCATTATTATCATAATTACTATTTTAAATTTATGCTACTCCAATTATTAAACTGTTCTTATCTCAACCTATGAGTCTCCTTACCTCTACCTCTCCAATTCTCTCCCCTATTGCCTGGATGGGGTGCGAGCAGCTGTGTGGTGCTTGGCTGCCAGCCCAGTTACACTACTACAACAGAGGTCAAACACCTTGGAAGAGTCACTTGCTCACGCAAAGAGCTTCACAGTCAGGTCTCAGTCCTTCCTCAAGAGCCACATGTTTACAAGCCTTACAAGCATGGCAGTCACCTTCGAGGAGGAGTCCAGAGAGTCATTAGCATTGCTAGAATAACACCTGCAAATGCTGACAAGTGCCATCCCTACCGCTGTGAATAAGGCTGCCCCGTTTGCTCTAGGCAGTATCAGGAAACCCAGTATTAATTGTCCCTTCATAACCTTGCTTCATATTGTGTTTAAAATGTTCTTGCATGAAGGAAAGGCTTTTTACAAAAGGTTCCTGTTTCTGAGCCTCTCTAGATCTTTTTTAAAAGCTTGCTGTAGGAACAGATCAAAAGGAAACATCTTAAAAGTTATTAATTTGGCTCCAGCAGGCACTTCCAGACAGTGGGACATTTACAGACGCTGCTCATTTTTTTTTTCTCCATCAGACTTGCTTTTGGAAATCTATTTAACTGAATCTATTTAACTCAACTTGAACCTTCTTAAGAAATTTAATATTTTTACAGCCTGTTTTCTTGGAAGGGAGCAGATGACCGATTAGGATCAGAGTTAAAACTCCAAAACATGTAACCCGTTATCCTCCTCCCCAACAGCGAGACTGCTGCCATCAAATCCAACACAACTGGTACATTCCAGCTGAACCCCAAGGTTTCTGCCATGGACTAGCAACCCACATCATCAAAGCCTGTAACTGGAGGTCCCAGAAGATAGAAGAACACACACTCCTACTAAAATTAATCAGATTATACATGGTGTATGCTACATGAGCAAGGTAGAGAAAAGCAAAGCAAAGTTTTGTACAGTGTCTCTGCTCCAGATCTGAAAATTGTTTTCATACCTGTTTACACCATATTTATGCCAATGGTTGATATATTAAACCAATATATGGTTTACACCA
Source organism: Caprimulgus europaeus (assembly GCA_907165065.1). The sequence goes on from OU015530.1 coordinate 3,181,770, forward strand.
TACCTTAAGCTCTCTTATCCATCTGAAACTAAGAAATCATTTTCTTTCATCCTAGGCAGAAATTTACAGACATACCTCTCATTAATGCTGGTGTAAGTGAGTTACCATTTCAGTTTCACTGGTTTTAACAAGTTAATATAGCACCTGAATTTGGTCTTCCCTCCTCTTTTCACTACTTCACACATGTCTATCAGTCCCATTAGGATTATTCTTAACATACCTGCACAGCTGCAAATTAAACAGTTTTCACATTACAGAAGCTCCCATCACAGCTCTCACACATCCTTACATGCTCTTGCACAAAACTCTCAGCTTAACTCACATCTTTTTCCAGATGTGCAGTTTGAGACTGTAAAATTAAGTCTATTAAACATATGAGAATTTACATGGTGTCATAATAATTTCATGTTACCCTGTGCCTGTCCATGTTCTCCTCAGTTCTCAGGAAGCTCACCAGCTGCACATGCAGCCTCCTCTGCCTGCTTCCCATCTACATTACACAACAACCATATATTTATACATATATTTATTAAAAGCATTCCCCCAGCACTCCATTGCCCTGACAGGAAGAGCAGCATATTCCAGGGTTGATACTCTACTAAGAAGAGGAGGCATAAATATGAAGGAGAAAGGGAATTCTGGGGAAAAGCAGCAAGTCAAAGCCTCAAATCAAAAAGGAGAAAAAGCATGCAAGGAAACAGATATTCAGACAAAAGGGACAGGATGGAAATCAGTTTGTCTTTCAAGTAAAAAGCTTTTTTTAAAATGTTTTTTTAATCTGTATCCAGCACCTAATTGCAACATATGAGAAATGGATTTACAGGGCACTTTTAAGTGCAGATGGTATGGCCTTTCCCTCTGCAAACAGAGGAAAGTGAAGAAATTATAGGAGAGGCAAAGTCCACGTGGGAAGTGGATGTGCCAGGGCTGAATCATAGATGGGACTGAAGAAAGCAAAGAGGAAAGTACAGCAAAAGTTAAAGCATTTTAAAAAGAGAGCAGGGACTCAGCAGCCAAGGAAGTGGAAACTACTGCAAATCATGAAATCAATAATGTGCAAAAGAGAGAAGAAAGCCACCCTAAGCCAAGAGCAGTGGAACGATGGTCTGGAGCAAGGCCAGGAGGAGAAGGAAACCAGGTCAGAGCTGTAGGTGGAGAGAGGATTAAGTGGCAGCTTGAAGAGAAGGTTAAACAGCTTGAGCTTCAGGCAGCAAGAGATGAGGAGCCAATAAAGCAATTCAAGGTAGAGAAGACGATGTGGCTGGAACAATGAGAAAAGGTGGCAACTATACCTTCAGGACAGTGTATGGGAGGGGAAATTAAAAACCCACAAAAGCAAGAATAGGGGAAGCCAGGGGAGGGGAAAAAGAAAAAAAGGAAAAAACCAGCAGCCACCCAGACTCCAGTAGCTGAGCTGAGAACTGCAGGAACATTTTCAGAGCCAGGACTGATGTTCCTAGATGACTCACCGGTGCTCAGACAGCTCCTTTTCTCGCTTCTTCTCCCTGCTGCAGCCTCTCGCCCCCTTCCTGCCTTCTCCCGAGCTATCCTTAGCTCATCCCTGCACAACCTTCTCGGGGCTAAGAGAATGCAAGGAACAGCACCCGTCTCCTCCCCAATTTCTCCCTGAAGACTTCAATTAGCGCTACAGGAGCTCTCACTGGCCCTGGCTGCATCTGATTTTTTCATGAGTCACCTTCCCCTCTGCAAGTGAGGGATAAACCCACGAGCAGAGATGCAGGTAGGAGCTGGGCTGGAGCACATGTGGTCTTATCGGTTGTCTCAAAGCAACCCAGGAGGCTCTTTGCTCCTCACCAGAATCCTGGAAACTGTCCAGCCCTGGAAATTGTCCAGCACGCACCAGGTACTTCACAGGGAGTAACAGCAATTTTAGCACACATTAAAAAAAAAAGATACTCTGGGAAGCAAGCGAAAGCAAAAACGTCCTAAATTCACGGAGAAACAACATGTTCCCTCCTCCATCATCTGCTCTGCCCACACACTGGGTGTCTTTGTAAGGATGTCACCACCAGCTAGCACAGGTTCATCAGAAGAGCCAAGACAACCTACAGTCAGGGCAGTTTTACACCTTCATCAAACCTGCGGTGCAGGTCCCACCACGCTATGGGGCAAGGAGAACAGGAGCCGATGTGTTCTGTCAGAGCAGCAGAGGGGTGATGGAAGTGGGGAGCCTCAGTGCCAACGTGCACACATCAGGTGCCAAGTATCTCACCCCGCACCGCGGGCACATGCGGGTTCCAGCGCTTAACCACTGCGGACGGCTATCACAGAAATAAACGCGTATTCACCAGCTATTCTTAGCCTTCACCGCAGAGGCGATTACCAAATTATCCCCTTACATAATCTCTTTTATATAATCACTACGATGCTCTTCTCCTTATGCAATGTGGAGGGAGACCAGGGCCGGCTGAAGTAGCGCCTCCTCCAAGGAGAGCTGCGCTGGCAGCACCGTGGGTGGACATGCTGGCAGCTGCAGGTGCATCTATGAGCAAGAGCTGACTCGAGGTGACCAAGCTTTTCAGAAGCACTGATGTAGAAACGTGTGCCTTCAGCCTGAAGAAGACATAAGCATCCCTGCCCACGCTGCTCCACAAGATGCAGAGAGTGGAGATCACCTGCATCTCAAGCTGGTTGAGATGCCAAAGTCAAAGGCACCCAGTGCCCTTGGGGCAGCCTGCCCTCGCTAGAAGCAAGTGGGATGTCTCCATTGACTTTTCATGGGCTTTGGATAGGGCCCAGGATTAAGGCTTTAATAAAAATAGGAGGCCAAGATTACTACAGAATTAAAACAAGCTTAATCCAAAAGCCCCTGGCTTTGTGCCACAGCCATGCCCGTGGTTCCTGTGCACAGGGAAAGTCAAGTGAAGCTGCAACCAGAACAGGTTTCCTCAGGGCACCTTGTGACAGGAGCCAGTAGCGTGGGTCAGCATAGCCACTCCGGGAAGTTTCACTCGACAGAAGGTTTTAGGCATACCCCAACACATTTCCTACAGCTGTTTCAGGATCTCATCCAATGCCTTTTTGGAACACTGGGGACATCTGTGTAGATGGTTGCCACATACAGGATGTAGTGAGACCCCACTGACTGATGTTTGCTCAAGACTTTAAGAAGCCAGCATCAAAAGTATGACCTGTGCTAAGTGAGAAGCACAATTTATGTCCTGGATTTCAAGAAAAAACACAAACTCCAAAATCCACAGATCACCTACAGACCCTGGGACACATTTCCATTACCACATTGAGAGTTCAGTGTTAAGCTCAGTTAGCTGTGAGCTGCTGGCATTATGGGAAAACCTCAAAATGTGAAGCCCCTCAACAGCAAGGCATTAAAAGTGCTAAAAACAAAAGAACTAGTTCTGTAAATATCAAAGGAAGAGAAGACAGAACAAACTAACAACTTATATCTCAATTCACCTCATCCGAGTGGTCGTAGTGTTTTCTCAGGGTTACACAACTAGCAGAATTTGGCCATTATTTGCCACTTGCTGTCTCCTCTGCTCCCTGTTTTCCTTAGAAACACAGGCAAACCCCCAGCCTTAGCATGGCACAGCATGCTTTATGCAGGGACACACAGGCACGAGTTTGGGAACAGAGATTGCTATCGTTTTAGCTACAGAAATAAAATAATGAAGTAGCTTAATGTTATCTTACACTACCTCAAACTATGGGATGACCCAGTTCTGAAGAGGTTTAACCCAATCCCGTGTGCTATTATTACCTCGGTACGACAGCCGGGAGATGCGAGTTGCCTTAGTCGAAAAGCAGATTAGAGCAGAATCAGGGTTCCTCATGCAAAACCCGCCGCACACGTTAGTGCCTGTCAGGACAGCACTGCTGATAGCTCAGGACCAGCAGGCATCCTCAAATTGTTGCTGCTCAGACCATTAAAAATTATTATTTTTGTTGGGGATATTTGTTTGGGATAGACAAGACAGCACTCAAGGCAGGAGCAACTCATGCCAGCCTTAAAAAGAAAAGCAAACCATGCAAAAGCAGATTTGAAGCTTCTCACACACCCCTCCTCCTCTTCCTCCCCCTTTGTTTTTGTTTGTTTTAGGATAGGCAACTGGCTGACCATTTGAAAGAAGTGTTTTCAAAGAAGAAGGTTTCCTCCTCCATTTTGGACTGAAGTCCTGCCAAAATAATGGCATTTAAACAAATGAAGGTGGACTTTGAAATCCATCACCCTTCCTGTACCGGGTTGAACCCACAGCTCCAAACGTGACAGGAAAGTAGGGCCCTGAGCTGGGAACTCGCACTGTTAAGAGAGCCAGCAGTGAATTCCTGGATCTCACTTACACCACTATTGAGATAATTCTCTGTAGCAATAAGCAATACAATTTTTTTTCCCCTGAGGAGCAGAAATGAAAGAAAATGCTTGACTCATCCTTGCCTGGTTCTTGCGCCAAGAGCTGAAGCACACTTAGTCACCCGACACAGCGAGAAGTGCCTGCACTGAATTTCTGTGTTTACAGTGATATCGTGGGAAAAGCAGAATGGAATTTGCCATGTTAACAGGTTTTCTATCCACTTCAGTGAAGACATTTAATAAACTCAAGAGAAATTAAACAATTCCCCAGGTAGAGACCTTTACACTGTCTCATATCACACCATCATGCCCAAACAGGTGTCACAGTGCAGTACAAGCAGTTTAATTTCAATCTGTTGTGTCTACATTGAAAGGATTGTACTAAAACCAGTGTGGTTTTAACAACTAAACTTTTCTGGTTAGGTAAGGTGTGTCTAGAAAGGGAGAAACACAGACTCAGGCCAGGAGACAGAAGAAAATTTCATCGGCCTACTTACATCCATCAGGTGTGCAAAAAGATATATCTGTGCCAGGAAAAAACAGTTTCACAGAAACTTAAAACCAATCTGCCTTTGCTACTACACCTATAGGCTTTTCTTTATTTTATTTTCTTGCTAGTATACATTCCCTGACAGAGCTCCTAATTTCTTGAAGACTTAAACCTCCTAGATCATGGGCACGCTACCAGCTCTACACCAGTACAAATTCAGTATTGTCTGGCGACATGGTTTAGTGATGGACTGGGCAGTGTTAGGTTTATGGTTGGACTCGATGACCTTAAAGGTCTTTTCCAACCTAAATGATTCTATGATTCCTGTTAGATGACACCTAATATATTGAAAGAAGAAGTGTGCTACTAAAATGAGCAGTCCTGCTCCAAGACATATATTCTCCTCCTCACTTGCCGCAAGTTTCATGATGCTACCACTGCACAAACCTCTGCTGAACCAACAGAAAACTATTCCCTCTCACTTTTTTTCCCCATCCTCTTTTTTGTGGCATCATAGCATCAGTGGGTTGATCCGATCCTTCTGTGGCCACATGGTCACTAGACCTGTGGAAGCTGGCAGAACAACGGATTAGGGACCACCCTCGCCAGCAACAACCCATCTCTGCATTGGTTGAGAGACAAAATAGAAACCATTCTTGCTAATTCCTCTCTTAAAAATCTACCAGGCTGAAAGCTTAGTCATTGAGAAAGAGGAAGAGATTTTTAGCCGAGTTATTTAAAACAAGAGTTTAGTTAACACCTATTTAGCGTGAAGCTGAAGACACGCTTGAGAAGAAAGACGTTTTTAACTCAGCAGTGAAAGCTTTTTCACTTAATATGTGAGAAACTTGTCAAGTTACATTATTCTCAAAAAGAAAAGAAGAAGAAAGCATTCAACAAACCTGGACTCTTCTCTCATGCCCCTCCAAAATACCTGGCATGGTATTTCATCTCATGTATTACCTTACTGATGTCAGGAAAGTGATAACATCCGCTATTTCTGACCTTATCTTTCCCTGGTCTTGGAAGTGCTATTTAATGCCCAAGATTCCAGGCTGTCCCCCCAGCCTTCAGACAGACCCAAGATTTGTTGCCCAAAAGGCACTACTTGAGCAAGGGAAAAAAAAGATCATTTTAGAAAGACTTTGTTTCCTGCTAGTTAGAAGAGCAAACCCTAAGAGGATTTCAACAAAGCCTTCAGCAAAACACAAAAACAAAGCAATGCAGCATCTTCAAAAATTAGGTTCAAAATTTCAAAAATAATAGTTTTCTGCAATGTGGGGGTTTTTTAACACAGATTTTACTTTATATCACAACAAATTTGAAGTATATCAGTAGCCACTTTGTCCCAGCAACAAATAAGAATTTATTTTTTTAAATTCTGTAGCATAAGCTCAAGCATTAATCTGTTCCTGTCTGTAAACCCAGCCTACACAGATGAGCAGAGCAAACCTCCATGTGGGCACACACTCTCTATGCCACACCTCTTCCTAGTGGAGTCAACCAAAATAAATGCATATTAAACCAAAGAGAGTTTCCATTTAGCCTTTTTCTCACTGATTTTAGCCAAATCCATTTTCAAAGAGCAGCTGAAGTCTAAAGGCTTGCTTTGCTCAAGTTTAACACATCCTTCCAGACACCTGCACTAGCTGAGTGGGAAGTACCGAGATAAAAAGAGTCAGAGGACTTCCCTTGTATAGAGAAAGCATAACGGAAGGTGCTAAACATTTTTGACTGCTGTAAAAATTATAAACAGATTTCATAGATGCTTTTTTTGATGGAAAAACCCCCAAATGCCCCCAAAAAACACCACATAGCTGTTTTGCACCTTGCCTTAGAGGATGCAAATAGCACTCGGCCACCTTCCCATGGTGAACACGAATCCATCTCCTCCTCAGCAGGAGCAAAGTGAGAAGAGTGTGCAGGCTCAGTTCTCCTGCCTGGAAATCTCAGCCCATCTCGCTGCTGTCAAGAGGCAGGGAAGCCTTGCCAGCACCAGCTGGATCCCCAAACTATAAATCATAAGTAAGCTCTTCACTGCCTCCCCTCAGCAATGCAATAGCACCTTTCCAACCAGTGGCAAGAGGGTAAGGAAAAAAATAAATACCAAAAATTGTTTAAGTTTCTAAGCCTTTACATAACTAAAACTAAGAAGCAGAAGAGGGTTAGTGGACATATCTAACAACTCCCTTGCAGAATTTCTGCGATAGAAAGGATTATTCCTCTCACCACCCACTGACACAACATCCACAGGAGTTAAAACATCAATAGGACAGTATCAGTGGGCTTCCACAGAGAGGGACATCACAGAGACATCACCTGTGGTGTGTGTGCACATCGTACATTCAAAGGTACACACATTCCTGTCATACATTCACAAAGGAAGAGATCAGAAACTGTGGGGGTTTCCCCCAATCTTCACAACTTCTCGAGCTCTACATGTGTCCACTATGATCAAAAGGCTTTTCTTTAACGCTGGTGGTTTGGCCCATCTTCATGTGTTTGTTCCCACAAGGGTAAAAAACCCCACCTCTTTGGGACAGACAGAGATTTTAGGTTTCTCTTCTTTAATAAAACCTGTCCTGTTGAAGCCCCCTTACTAAAAGAATACTAAAAAGCTCCACACAATTGTTACTCAACTGAGAAGCACCAGCCAACTTTGCTTTTATTTCAACAAATCTTGTATGACAGACTGTCGGGAATGTTTGAATTTTATTTCAAGTTAACACATTTTGCTGTTCATATGACATGTCCATTCTTTTCCTCCTTTAAAAAAAGGCACTTGACTCTTCTGTAGTAGCTTTCATCTGACAAATTAACAAGAGGAGGACTATATTGATTGTTTTTTTTCCAACTATCCAATTATCAGCATTTCTGTCAGCATCCAGATTATAATTGTTAGTAATGACAAACTTAGCGTGGAGAAATATCAATGCTAGCATTTCCAAAAGTTATGATTTAAATTTTTTATAGCCATGTGGAAACCTTTGTGGTGAGATTCTCACCCACATCTCACACCACCCACAGCGACTACCACGGGCCTCAGCTTATCTTAATACAGAGCACTAGAAAGCTTGACTTAAATATTCAAGCAGCTGCATGAGCTCCTAGGTTTCTCTGGACACACCATATGGGCCAAGCAGAAGCTTAAGCACCTAAAATTATTCAACAGTTTTGAAAGTTGAGGCTACCCAGCAAGCTACTCAGCAGCAGAAACAATAAAACATCACCTTCATCACTGCTGCAGCACAGGCAGGGTCCTCTACCAGGGTTAAACAGATCTGTTCAGTCTCCCCATTCTTGAGTTGAGCTTCAACCACCCAGCTCTCTTCCACCCAGCACTTCTGCATCTTGCAGGAGAGAAAGCAAGCACTTAACCATGACCAAATTGTGAGCAAAACCCATGGCATCTTTGACTTTTCTCCTCTTACTCTCTCAGAGCAGAGTTTCCTGGGCCCTGGGGTTGGGGATTTTTCTTCCTTCCTGGGAAGTCTTTGTGGTTATGGCAAAAAAACTCTCATCAAACAAGGAAACTCAGAATTAATCCTCCTTTCCTATCACCACTTAATTCTATGTGTTTCTGCAATAACTGCTTATCCAGCTCTTCTAGATAAAGGACTGGCATCCTAGCATTGAGAGACAGCAATCTCTTAGGTGTAAATCCTGCTTCGATAGTGATGCGGGAGCACGGCACAGTCACTTCCTGACTTGGTTTCAACCTGAAAGCCACAAAGAAACACTCCTCCCATCCAAACTCACACCCACCACAAATTTGATGTGTGTTTACTTGTGAAGGAGTTAATTCCTTTCATCAATATAACCAGAAATAGTGGTTTTTACATGCACACAGACAAAAAAAATGCATGAATGTCTTGCAACAAATATTTTGTGTAATTTAAGCAAGGAGAACTTTAAACATCAGAGCAATTTCCAGTGGTTTACTGAAGGGCTAATTGGCTCCCCCCTATTATTTGGATAATAATCAAGGCCTTTTTCAAAATGCTGAATGAAAAATATATTCCTCAGCTCATGCTGTGTTAAATACTAACTAGGATCATGTCAAAGCTGCAAACATTTAAAAAACTTATAACAATGCTATTTCAGATAATAGTCAGTATGGAAGTTAGCACAGAAGACAGCAAAAGTTTCAAATATCAAACAACCAGATGTCTCTGATTCAGTTATTTACATCCCCAGCATTTTGTTTCTGGTCCTTTTTTACCTGTTGAGTACAACTTAAAACAACTTGTAATACTTTCTAGTTATATAGTGTCTCATTTAAAAAAAAAAATCCACACAAATCCAGATGGCAAAACAAACATTCTAGATTAAAAGAAAAGGGGAGGGGGAAGAAACCACAATTAAAACCAGTATAAAAGCTTAAATAACAGTAACATGGGCTACATTCGAAGAGGATTTATGCAAATAACTTCTTTCAGGCACGCAGGATCTTTTTCAGCAGAACACCCATTAAGAGAGCAGAGACATCTAATCAAACAGATCCTGGAGGGGCAAAGCCTTTCACACTCTCAGATGAACAAATTCCCTCTGGGAAATGCCAGTGCCCGTTTCATTTAATCGACATTTTGCCATTCCTGCTTTCTGAAGAGCTTCTGCAGAGTCAAGGAGCAATCACCAGCCAGGCACTGGGCCAGGTTTACAGCCAGGGTAATGAGATGCAGCCCAATTAACTTGAAAAGAGTTACGTTTATTTACATTAAATGGTGATTTTGATCTGAGTGTTATAATGGGATGATGCTGGATGACACTGTGGGCAACATACCAGGAATCATTCATCTACGTAGGTGGCATAAACACATAGTAAACATAGTTTTCATGAATTATATCCATTACCGAAAACAATAATTACGCAGCCAGCACTCTGGTTTCCATGTATGCATTTGGTGGTAAATTGGGTTTTTTTAAAAAAACCCAATTCATTTTCTGTCTGCACCGCTCCATCACAGAGGCAATGAAGCTCTCCACCCTTCCAACACCTTCAGCTAGACTGCCTCTGGGCTTGATAAATGTAGAGACATACCTAAGACAACGGGTGTTTCTGAAGCCATCCCACTGTCCTGCCGATGACTCGAGCGTGTGACAAACCTGGTGCCGGAGCCACGCAGGGCAGCGTGCCCACTGTGACCCCCCTGTCCCAGCGTGGTCACTGATGCCACCCAGCCTAACCCCAAGGTTAAACCAAAGACCAAGAGACAGCTTGCTACCAGAAGACATCTATGGATCTGCCTGCTAAAAAAAGGAGCTGCTTTCCCAATCCGGTGACATAACTGTGTGGCACAAATCCCTGTTCTAATTAACATAAGCTGCTAATTTTTTTTGTTGTTTGTTTGCTTGTTCGCTGTAACTACTAAAGCTGTGCTACCCAGGCTTTCAGAGAAGTTTAACCACACTGCTTGGCACCACCACGGCTCCTCCTGAGCCAAAGCCACCACACCTCAACCTCACAACGTACATTTTGTCCACAAAAGGATACTTAAAATAAATTTTAAAACCCCACACCTTCCATTTAACCCTCACAAAGGCAAACTCCCGTGTCCCTTGCAGAACCAGACAGTTTATTAGGAAGAGCCAGCATCCAGCAGCCTGTGCCCCTGCCTACAGGTTCCTTGTTACTCTGCTCCAGCACCCCACGGATCAACCTTTTACTGCTCCCTCAATAAAAATTAAACTGAAAGGAAGCCAGGTCACTGCTGACAGCCCTACCTACAGCACCCGGGCAGCCCTACCTACAGCACCCGGGCAGCCCTCCCGCCACCAGAGACGGGTTTTGTCCCCACACCGCGAGCCTGTGGAGCCGGCAAGGGCATAACCCCAAAATAAATACAATAACCCACCTCCCACCCCAAAATAAATACTATATTAGTATTTAATTTAGTATATAGGATTTATACAGCCTCCGCCGCCCCCTCAGCTCCAACTGGCGGCTGATGGCCGATGGCCCCCCCGCCCACCTCACCTCCCACAGCAGCGAGAGCAGCAGCGCGACCCCGGGCTGGAAGCGCTTCATCGCTTCACCTCCTCCTCCTCCTGCTGCTGCCGGCTCAGGCGCGGACGGGCGCTGTCAGCGACGCCATCCCAGGCGGGGCAGCTCCGGGGGGAGACAGGGACACGGGGACGTAGAGAGAGCAAGCCCACGCCTAGGGCAGAGGGACCAGGCGGTTAAAGGGGTTCTGGGGCGGAGACGGAGGCGGGGAAGCCTCGCAGCAGGGCGGGGGCGGGAGCGCGGGCGCGCTGACCCGCCGATCCCCTCAGCGGCGGCCGGAGCCGGGCGGGCAGCGCCGCGTCGAGGCGGGTCGAGGCGAGGCGGGCGGGAGCGCGGTCCTTGGGCGGGCGGCACAAAGAGGCCAGGCGCTGCCGCTGCTGAGGGCGGGGAGAGAAGTAGGTCCGCCCTGGTATCGCCCCGCCCCGCTGCCCGGCCGGGAGGGAACGGCGGCGACGGCGAAAAAGCGTGAGGGGAAGCGTGTGACTGGGTCTGAGGGGCGAGTAACGGTCGCTGAGATGGCGGCTCGCGTGAGGGAGGAGCGGGCCCCTGAGGGCTTCGTCAGGCTCCACAGGGCCAAGCGGAGGTGGAGGGAGATGGTTTCCCGCCTCTGCTCCACTGGGAGAGCCCAGCTGAATGCTGCAGCCAGCTCTGGGGCCTCCAGCACAGGACAGACATGGACCTGCTGGAGGGGGGCCAGAGGATGCCACAAAATGGTCAGAGGGATAGAACACGTACGAAGAAAAGCTGAGGGAGCTGGGGCTGTTCAGCCTGGAGAAGAGGAGGCTCCAGGGAAACGATCTGGCAACCTTCCAGTACCTGAAGGGGACCTGTGAGAAAGATGGGGACTTCTTACCTTCAGTGACAGGACGAGAGGCGGTGGTTTTAAACTGAAAGATTTACATTAGACATAAGGAACAATGGTGAGGGTGGTGAGACACTAGCCCAGGTTGCCCAGAGAAGCTGTGGATGTCCCATCTGTGGATGTGTTCAAGGCCAGGTTGAACAAGACTTCAAGCAACCTAATCTAGTGAAAGACATAGAAAAATAGTCTTTAAGGAAGAAACTTGATGTCTCCTGATGCCAAGATGTCCAGCGAAATGTCATCAGGTGGTTTTTATTCCCATACAGTGAACCTTGGGGGAGTTTAGGAGCGGCTTCCAGCTGATACTGTTAATCATACGTTCTCTCAGGCCCAGGTCATGCGCTGTTTGTAAGAAATGACTGTAAACTTTATCAAATTCCCACATGCTGTGTGACAGTGTCTACTCAGAGATAGCCTGTGCAAGTCCTTCCTGAATGAGCACTGATTTTGTGTGGTGGTTTTAGCCCGGCTGGCAGCCAAACACCAAACAGCCGCTTCCTCACCCTCCCTCAGCAGGATGGGGGAGAGAATCAGAAGGGTAAAAGTAAGAGAATTCGTGAGCTGAGATAAAAACAATACTTGAAATAAAATAAGTATTCAAATAATAATGATAACTAATAATGGAATATACAAATGAGTGATGCACAGTGAAGTTGCTCACCACCCGCCAACCGATGCCCAGCCTGTTCCCAGATACTGATCCCAGAGCAGAGACAATCCCAAATCCAAAACTGCAATCCTTGAGGAGCAAGAGAGCCCAAGAGATCCCCAAGAGATCGTCAGAGCTTTCCAGCCCACCCTCATTTATATAATGAACATGACATTGCACAATATGGAATATACCATTGGCATATCCAAATGCCAGTTTCGGTTTGCTAATTATTATGCTGCCCTTGAGTCCTTTGCACCTGCAGACTGGCAAAGCACAGGGAAGTTGGAAATGTCCTTTGTCTTCCAGTAACAACTAGAAACATCAGTATGTCATCGAAGTTCTTCTCATAACAAATGCCACACTGAAACCAGAAAGCAGTGCTGTTCTAGCTACTGAGAAGAAAATTATCTCTATCCTAATGAAACCAAGACATTTTGATACCTTGTTTTGTCTCTGATTCCAACCGATCTGAAGCTGTGAGGTGCGTTTTTCAGATGAACACTCACATCTCTAACTGAATTTGCTAGAGGACGCCTAAGGAGATGTCACAGCCATCACTGTGTCCAGCAGTGAAGACTGGATGAGGCAACTATACAGACAAGTCTCTGTATATAGTCTGACTTGAAAAGTCACACTTTCTTACATCTGGGGTATAGAGAAAGACACTTTGTACACTGGGTATCATGTAAGATGGATCAGCTCATGTTGCCTCAACGGATGAATACAAAGTCAGGAATCACTTCAAAAAGGCTTCAATTCACAGAAATTTCTTGAAAAGGACAGTTTTCAGAGCCCTTTCCTGACATATGGCTTTAACACTAAACTGCCTTCCCATCCCTAATTTCTGTGTGGCATGACCTAGGAGACAGCATTCTGGAGACACACCAAGACTCGATGACTCTTCATGAAGAAGCCAAACAGCTTGATTCATTTAGGGATGCCAAATGAATCTGAATGTTAGTGCTGTATTTCCTGACAGAGCGGCTCTGGCAGCCCAGAGACAGACAGAAACCCTGATGGCACAAATTCTGGGAGGAGCAAGAAAGCATTAAGGCATGAAGAAAAGGTAAGAGAGAAATTTATAGTCTTGCAACCTAAGACACTAACACCCTTGAAGGCCAACGCTGCCTGCGCTTCCAGCTGGTGGCTCACTATGAAATATGCTTAGGCAAGAGTCAGCTGTGGGATACATTTCAGTTAATTATTAACACATACATCACTACTGAGTTTAGGGCAAGAACCAAGAAAGCATTAGATTTTTTTCACACACACACGCACACAAAAAAAAGCCTCAGCTGGGCTGTTTTTTTCCAATAGGCAGATTAGCAAGAGTGAGATGAGGTGGCAGGCTGGAGGAAGAGGAAGCTGTACAGCCTGGAAGCATATGTTTCCCAGGGCATGGTTTATTATCCAGCCTTGATAAAGATAGGGATATCCTATGCTACAAAATTCTTTCCAGGCCAAAAGATAAGCTAAAAAAGGAAAACCAGCTCCTGACCCAGGAATGAGCAGGTTTGGATTTCATTTCAGTCATATTTTGGCTCCCTGAAGTGATGTCTTCTTTCATTTCCACCTAGCTTCAAGGAACCATCTTCATCCCTGGGGGAAAGCCCATTAGCTTTAATGGAGTTAGAGTACAAATGAACTTAGCCCAGCATGTGGCATTTTCTCAGCACAAATGTGAGTTGCAGCAGAGCCCCTCAGAGCTTGTCTAGGCGAGGAATGAACACTGTCTATCCAGCACGCTGCAGCCAGGGCGCACACAGCGTGCCGCTTTGACACGACAGTGAAATGAGATAAGGCTTTTGTTGGAGGAGAGGTCCCTAGGTAAAAAAACAAAAACAAAGCAACAAAAAACAGCTCCTTCTTTCACATCCTGATTCCAGCCTTTCTTCAGATACAGTGTTCTAAGAGCTTAATGCTCCAGAGCACCCAGAATCTGCTCATAGAAACAAATATATATATAGAAATTAGTTCCAGGAGCAGTAGCGTTAATGAAGCTTTGTTTTATCTGATCAAAGCTTGTGCTGCAGCTGGAATATTCACAATATCCCTCAATTCTTAGGTGTTCCTCACTAATATGGCCATCCTTCTCTCGGTGGAGGTGCTAGTATTAACGTATTTCTTTTACTCAGCCATCTCTATTTCCTGAAATGTAAAAGCATATATTATTTTTGAGACTCCCACTCCCCTACCAAATTTGTTTCATGTGAAGTAACAGGTAGAACAATTCCTAGGATGGACTCACAGTACATATACATGAGTGTATCTTCTAGGCTTTATTTCTTTTGAGCCCAGACTGGTGAGTATTTTTAGAGGATGCAGTGCTTATAAAATGCTTTTTATTGAGTGTTTTCTTGTTTATGTTGAAACAATTGTGTCCAATAACATCAACTAATACTGGATTCCACAAGGGCTGCACGTGAAGCAGGTAACAACTTTATTAAAACCAAACAAATAAAGTGTTCTCATTTGCTTCTCTGCATGAACTGTAAGTAATTATTTACATTCACTATTTTGTGTTTATTAAAGTATATGTAGTATGCCACTACTTCCTTCACATATGCTATTAAAAACTAGTCAAATTATTGTTTTCCAAACTCTGTATTTTAAGTGTCATATTTCTGCAGGTTCTGTATCTTGTTCAAAGCACTTTGTTTATCTATGGTGTGTTTTTTATAAAGATCCTATGCCTCTTTTAAGACATGTGGGACATTTTCTGAAAAACCATGACCACTTTTTCTAACTCTCTAGCAGTTTACACAAAGGTGTAGTCTCTTGACATGATAATAGTTCGATGATAATCCAACTTCCCAGAATAAAGACTACTTTTTTTCCATCACTTGCACCAGCAACTACTCATCGTGACTGACTTTAAATGAAACTTTAAAGGAAATTGCACTCAGGATTTGCTTAAGTTTTAACAACCTACTCCAAATTCAGTAGCATGTTACCCCCCAATGCCTCCATCTTCAATAACTGTATCTTCAGTAAGAGTGTCTGGGGGTTCAGAGAGATGATCCAGACATTCTGGCCCTCTTTCAAGTGGTAATGTAAATATTTATACCTCATACAATTTTGGAAAGATATTCTTGAGCTGAGCATCACCAATCAAAAAAAAAAATGTACCTGATTTGTATTTTAGTATTTCAATACATCCAGATTTGTATTTTAAAGTAACACCAGCATCATTATTAATGTTTGCAAAGCACATGAAGAGGTCAGTTTTCCATAACTACTGAAATTAATTAAAAGTCACTAAACAGAATGACAAATATATAATAGCAAACAGTATTTGGAGGAGCAGCAAGCACAAGGTAAGCATTAGTATTCCAAAAGGCACAGCTTATTGATTAAACCTACTACCCAATGCAAACAGAATAGTCCTGTCAATCAGATCAAATGCTTTTTTGTTCGCTTTTCTCCATCAAGAATGAAGTTTTATCCTTTCAGCACAGATACTCATGCTTTGTATTAGAGAACTCAGGAGCTCAGAGGGTTTATTTTTTTCCTGCAAGATGGATCATTTGTAAATGCAAACTCTTTGTTTGCAGTCCAGGGTGAAAGGTCGAATGTTGGCTTGGTGGAAGGATTAAGGAAGGTTAAGTTCATTCTGAGTATTGTTATAGGACCAAAGCTCAGCGCCAACAAAACATTTAGGCTCTGAATTCCTATTTGGGCTCCTTTTATTGAGTTCAATGGATATTTTGAAGTCTAAACAAATGCTATTGGAGCTGGTCGTAGTCTGTGCTGCCTCAGACCTGAGCACAGTAAAGATGAAACGCTGTCAAATTAGAGCAGTAACTTTCTATGCTACCTTCAGATGGTTTGTAAGGAGACAAAAGGTCTTCTGGGCAGATGATCACATCTGCCATGGGAGGAAAACAAGGCTGAATTGCATCTGTGGGAGGTAGGGAGATCAGAGGAAACAATCTAACTTTGGCCAGACAAAACCAGGGACAGATAATGAGTAAGATTTTGTCATAAGGGTCTGGAAGCCACGAGAGGACGAGGAGACAGAGCCAGGTGGGACTCTGAAGACAAAAGGCACAGCACAACACGGTGAACATAAGCAGCATGGTGCACAAGGGTGGAAATGATCTGAAATAGAGATTCCTCGTGTGACACGTGCGTGCTGTGGAGTGGTAGTGGTGTGGGGCAGATAAGTGTGGTTTGCATCCTGCCTTGGGAAAGGGAGAGCCTGTGGTAGGGAGGCAGGGCAGGGCGAGGTGGTAGTGCTTCTCTTATGGCCAAGCACAAAACCAACAGCTGCTGTCTGAGGTTGGGTGACCCAGGTGTCATTTATACATTAATATGTAATATACTGAACCACTTTTTGTTCCAGAGTCTTTATTAGGCGGAACAGTGAACTGCAAATGGAAAAAAGGATGCTCTGGCTGAGTGTCTGCATCCCTGTCAGTGCTTGCTTGCTCTCTGCTTTGCTCACCACTAATTTCTTCTACAGAGCAGCCACTCGATTTAAAAACTTGGTTATTCTCCCTAAGTGTTAAAAGAAAAGGGCTGAGGAGAGGAAAAGGATGTTGGCAGAGGCTAAGAACTACATCTGATTATTGTCAGGAGTATGTCATGTATCCGGACACTGTCAGTGAGTTCTCTTGGCACTCTGGAGAAAATGCCTGGGGAATGCAATTCCAAGCACACGGTAGCATAATGGAAATGCAAAGCCATCCCCCGTGGCCTGTGAGGATGAGCCCCCTGGAATGAAATAGTCTGAAGCACTTTATTTTTGCTTTGTCTTATCTCATCTTCCTGTCTGTGCCATGAACAATCTCTCAACCCTTACAGCATCCTCCTAGCCAGAGAATAAAAAGCTCTACCAGGTCATTGGTTACAATTTGGAATAATGAGACCTCGGTGATCCAATTCTTCTCATACCAATGTAAATTAGGATTAATTCCACTGAAGTCAACGGGACAAATATAAAACCAGTGCAAGTGGAGAGTCAGGTTTTAGATTTCAGTGTGTAGTCAAACAAAGAGATAAAGTAAGCTGCCTCATAGGGGTTTTCCTTCTTCATTTACAGTACTAACCATTTCCTGGTTGGGTTTTTTCTTTTTTTCCTCCTCCAGTGTGAATATATCTGTAGCACACTGAGAATTTCTCTACCGCTATAGCCTGGATATTTCAATGTGAGAAATAACATCCCATTAAATAAAGATGGGAAAATGCATCAATTACCTGGGAACCACAGGCACTGTGTTTATTAACTAGTGTTCCCCCAGCAATCTCAATTTTCTCATATTGTAATGAGATGGGAAGAGGATTAAGCTGTTGCTGGACTGAAAAAAAAAATCAAGTCTAGATGTATTCTAGAAATCACAAGGGATAAAATGCAACTGATGTCAGAATGACAAGAAATCATAACAGTACTAATGGGACATCTGATCTGTAAAACAAACCATTTTCAATAATGGAAAATACGTAAGGCTGTTAAAAGCACTGTGCTACAAGGCTGTTCGCTCAGTCTGTTGTAGCAACCTTAGAGAGCCTCATGGGGTCTGTTATGAAAAGGAAGAACATTGAACCTTTAATCAACCTTCTTTGAGATGTGCTGTCTCCACCTACATTCACACTCACACACAATGCTGTTAGGGAATGGTTGCCTTAAGTGTTCCCCCAGTGGCATCTCCATCCACCTCTTCTCCCATGTTTTACTACCACTGCCACTACCAGAGCTGCAGGCAAAATCAAAAGAGGGGATCAAGCATATCTCCTGGCTTCCTGAAAGTTCAACAGGGACTAAAACAGAGAACAGAAGGGCAGTGCTGGTAGATGAGTGACCTTTCCTTCTCACTTGAGTGATGATATGCAGGTGTGCCCAGTGGGTGACCTTAAACCCTTCAATAATACAAAATCTACCTACCACCTACTAGGTTGTAAAATAGTCTTGATGGCATGGATATAGGGCTTAGATAAAAATACAGGGCAGGCAGATCTGCAAAACTGGCTTGTATAAACAGCCTGAGGAATAGCAGAGTCACTGTTCATGTTGTTTAAGCTCTGGAGAGGGTTGTTCACCACCAGCTCATGTGAGGTAATGAACTGTCAAGCAAGGACATTTTTCAAGAGTGATGATGAGTCAAGGAAAGCGGATGGGGAGTACAGGAGGTCAGATGTAGGTTTTGTCCCTTGGGCAGGTTTTCCAAACACTTGTCTCAGAGTTAAGTTTCATAGAGCTAAACCACTCAAGCACAAAATGCAGCATCGATGAGAGTGCTGGCATCTGGCTAGCTTTTGCTCTCTAAATGGATCCTGAGAGGTTGTGGATGTGAAAGCTTGAGGTTTGCCGGAATATGCACAGTGGGGTGATTTCTGGGTCGAGTGAAGAAAGCAGCTTGATGGACTGTAGATTCAATAGGTAAAGATTTCTTCAGCAAAGATACTAAATAGTGCATTTTTTTCATCCTTAAAAGGAATAACTCCAACCATCTGTTTCATCTCCAGCCATCTCCAAACAGTTTCTTGAGGAAACCTGAGGACCAGAGCCAAGAATTTCTCCCTGGCAGTAGTGCAAAGGGGAGCGTGCAGGCAGGCACTGAGGCATGTAAGGCCCTGCATGAGGAAACTACCTTGGTTTTCTTTAAGGGTGCATACTGCTTAGCACATAAATCAAGCTGACTCCTTCAGCTGAGGATTATCAGTTCACTAACTCAAGAGGCATTCTGTCAGTCCAGTTCATTGGCTAAATCTAAATGTAAGGACTTAGTGAGTCTGTTGAAGTCAGTGATTTATTATTCGCTTGGCCTTAACAAATCCCTAATGCTATTCAGTGTGGACAAACATCTCACACCTACCTAAACACCACTGCAGCGTTTATTATCCGAGACACTCCTTCCCGGCTGTTCTGAACCACTGCAGTGTGCCATGCATTGGTAAATAACTTCCAAGCAGCTCTCTTTTCACCAGCACAACTTGCTTTGTGTTAGCACACATTTGCCTGGCCCTCAGTCAGTTTCAAGTCCAATTGTTCAAATCTGTATTTGTTCTGCCATGCCCCTTTCTTGTAATGCTCCCTCTTCCAGCTAACCCGGCCTTGAGAAGCCACCCTATGAGCACGCTCCAGGATGTCCTTATGTTTTAGGACAGAAGTCTTGAATTTTCTAGGCTTGCTGTTATTGAAGAAGAGGCAATGTGTGCCCAACTGCAGAAATAAAGCTGTTTCTTGAGCACAGGGGCCAGAATGTGGTGGGGGTAAATAACACTGCTGTGATACGAGGATGGAAACAAAACACCCCTACCAAAAGCCAAGAGAAGCTGATCATCTTCCACGATGCTCTGTAGCAACCACTGTTACAGAAGGCTGGATGCTCTGAGGGGCAGGTATCACATTAATGCTTCTCTCTGATAGCAAAGACTACACGGCGTTCAGAGATCTGCCAGGAGCACAGACCAGTGAAACATTTGAGATGTATATCTAAGATGATACAGACCACACAGAGGAGCAGAAGCTGCCTGCTACAGCCACTCAGAAATGGTACAAACATAAGATGAGCTCCTCCAAAAGAAAAACTGAGAAAATAAAGTTTCCCTGTTCGTTGCCACATGTCTTTCCATCCTCAGTCATCCCATTCCTTTTACCTTCATCTCTTTTCAAAATACCAACTGACTATGCACAAGGAAGGAAGAAAACAGCAGGTTCAAAGTTCCCAATAGCTTCAAGATGACAGCCATAATGCAGCCATAGCCCAAAAAAGAACAAAACCATTCTACAGTCAATGAAAAAAACATTCCCGGGTGCATTTTTTGACAGATAAATTGAATTCTTAGTAACAAACTGCAAAGCACACAAAAGAGCAGAAAATAGGTTTAAAACAATAACAGTTCCACATTGAAAAATGGATCCAAAAGAGAGTCTCTGGGCTGCAGCTCTGTTAAAAATTGGATTGAGAAGAAAGAGTTATGGTCTGATACAGTGTTGTGGGGAGCTGCTCCCACAAATAGGAGAAGTGTTGGTATCCTACAGCTCAGCATAACGACCTTTACACACCCGTGCATTAGCTAGCAGAATGACAAAGAGCCAGATATCATCAGGCCAAAAAGCAATACAGCTTTCTCCAGTGGAGTCAACCATTGCACTTACCATGCACACAGCAGAGCTTCCCACAGCAGCAAATGGCATTGGGAACATCAATTATTTAACAATTATTATCTATGAATTATTATTATTAATAGGCCTTTCTTCAATGTTTGCAGGGATTCTGCACACAGAGCGATGCCGTTCCCAAAGTGAAGTGCTTCTGAACTCCATGCAGGATGAGTATCTATTACACTCCAGTCCTTTTTTAGTGGTGACAAGAGGTATTTACAGGAACCATAGGACTGACAGGAGGAAATATCCTTCTTGAGGAGACATTCGTCTGCTTTTCACTGTACAAAACCCAACAGGTTTAAGGCCAAGCATAAGAAGACTGAGCCAGCTGTTATTCCAGCAGTGGCTCAGCCTCAAAGTATTTACCCTGTGCCTAGAAAATGTCAAACTCAAGATGTTTGTTGGTAGATGAGGCTGGTAACGTGCATCACCCTTCTTCTGTCTGCTGTATTCACACAGACCTCAGGCTTGTGCTGATATGGAGAGCAAGATATCCACTTCTTGCAATCTCCAAAGCTTGGGATAGGATATTCCTCTTATCTCAGGCTTGAGAGTTCACAATATAGATGGTCTTAAGTAGGCAGAAATATCCTCGCTGCGAGTAAATGGTTTGACTTTATTACTAAGTGCTTCACATGCATTTCATGTGTAATCTCATAGCTAAAAATAAAACAGTGGAATTACTATATTTCTACTTGAAATATATGATCAGTTGGTTTTGTTGCGTCCTAATAGGATACCATGAGAGCTGTAATTATAACAGTGTAAACCAAGTAGCTCTAATAACTGTCTTCTCACCCAGCCGTTCTTGCTGACAGAAATAAAGACAAACACAGCGTGTCACAGTGCTTTTTCAGATCACTACACCAACTTAATTGCATTTATGCTGGCAACCTTTAATTTTAACTAGGTCGACTCACTCTGTGAAACCACTGAGAAAACTAACCTGAGAGTGCAAAATTATAAAGTATTGGAAACAATACGGGTCTGAAATTGCCTGTAGAACAGCATCATATGAATGACAGTAGCCACAATGGAAAATATTATGTGGAGCTGCCACAGGAAAAAGAAACTTTAGGAAAAACGTGTCGTTGGCTGGCGTTGGGTGAGATCCAGCAAGCTGTTGAAGTCAGTGGGGGATCTTTGTCTTGGTTTCAGCGGGCTTTGGCTCGGAGCCATTGTTTCTCGCAGTTCAGAGAATCAATTTGGTTCTTCGACTCTCGAGACTGAATTGAACGAGTAATACTTATTTTGGCAATGTGGAAACCCTGCTTGACTAATTCAGGGATGTTTTGAATGACTTATGTGCAGGCCACCTTTATTGCTGGTGTCACTGAGCTTTACTGGGGACCCCCCGAGCTCCTCCTCTGCTACCCCCTGCTCTCTGAGAAGCACAGCACGTAGAGGGGTAAGGTGCCAGGTGATGCTGCTTTCAGAGACCTTCCAGAGCTAATACACACTTTAATATTCCTAACTTAGAGATTTTAATTAAATCAACTGTCAGTGGAATCATATTATTTTCTGCTGGTTAGATTTTAATGAAGTTTTAAACCGATCCTTCACTGTAATGAAATAATTATATAACACAGGGATGTGTGCTGCTATTCATCTGAATTAATAACGCGATCGCTTTGTGCGCTGTCATTTTCTGCTGAGGAGGAAGAATATCAAGCAGCTTTCTCAGTCTGCAGATAAATGAAGCAGAATTCTCCCTGTTTGTGTTTACTGATACAAGATACGCACTCTCCCTTACAGACCATTTCTCACTTACAGTGTCTGTTCTCCTTCATCCTCTCTTACTCTCAAAACTCATGGAGTCACTCTCTACAACTCCCTGAAAGGAGGGTGCAGAGAAGTGGGGGTGGGTCTGTTCAACCAAGGAGCAAGTGACAGGACAAGAGGAAATGGCCTCAAGTTGTGCCAAGGGCAGTTGAGATTGGATGTGAGGAAGAATTTCTTTGCTGAAAGGGTTCTGAGGCATTGGAAGGGGTTGCCCAGGGCAGTGGTGGAGTCCCCATCCCTGGAGGGACTGAAGAGTCGTGTAGACACAGTGCTGAGGGACATGGGTTAGTTGGGGATTTGTCAGTGTTGGGTTCATGATTGGACTAGATCTTAAAAGTCTTTTCTTTCTTACAAAAATAAACAAGTTCAAGCACTTTGTGAACAAGGAGAGTTGTTTAGGATAAAAAGCTATTTAAAAGAAGTGGGCACTTAATGCTGAGATGAAAGGATAGGTCAATAGGAAAGGAGAAGGAGATGGCAGCAGTGTTTGACCTGGTGGCATTTTTCAAGAGCCTCTATACTTCATTTGGGCTTTCATCCTTCTTTTTCTGTAATTATTCTGCATGCAGTGAAGTAATTAGAAAGATGTTTGGTGCTCTGGTGAGCCTTCGTATTAATTTCCTGCAATAGTACTGTCTTTGTGAGGGACACAGAGAGACGATGTAGAAACCCCATGACTGCACCCCAGGGAAAATTCCTCCCTGTCCTGGCAGCCACACACATTATTGCTTTCTACTTTTTAAATTTTCATCTCTAACTAGGAATCAAAGTCCTCAAAAAAGAAACAGTTTTACAATCTAGATACACATGGAGAACACTGTTGCCTTGTTTCACCTGAGTGTGGTTAGCCATTGGTATGTAGGGTCTCACAGAGATCTTCCTGAAGGATAAGATTTCCACATGACACTGAGCAGGTGAATTCTCAATCCAGTCTTGCCTTACTAGAGTTCTGTATGCAAAGATTGCTTTCCTGAGCAAAGCAGAAGAGCTCACCTCCTGTAGTGTGCTCAGAATAACAACTGATTATCACTCCAGCAACACTGAGTCCAAGAAACTCTCTCTGCTCCCTCTCCAGGTCACGCCTTCCTCATGCTTCGTGCTCCAACACACTGACCTGCAGCCAGTCATCCTCAGCCCTGAGCAGCTTTGGTTTAGTCTGCTTTTATCCTAATGCCCATATTCTCTCAGCCTTTGCTGGTTTTACTGCATAAAGGGGCTTGTTTGGACTGAAAGAGAGAAAGTTTGGCCCCTGGATATAAGTTATCCCTTTGCAACCTCTCCATACAACACCCCACATTATCCCCAAAGGAGGCTAAGGAAGCTGCAGCTCCCACACTTTGGACATCAGCAGACCCTCACGGGTTTTCATAGAGTATGATCCACCCAAATGAAGGTGCTTTCAACACAACTCACTGTCAGGTTTAACACAGCTTCATACATCAGCCAGAAGTTATTTATTTATATGCCATGGCTTATCAATATGTTTATGTTCTATCTGTTAATCTCAAAGGGATCTCCTGAGTCATCAAGCCTGGTTTCTCACTATCTCAAGAATCTTACTCAATTCAACTATACATTTACCAAAAGACCTCTTCCTGCTAATCAAATTCTGTTAAACAAACAAAAAATTAGTAATTTAAAAACCATATACAAACTCATTACTCAATGTTTGTCTGTTAGGAAAGTCATCTCAAATCTAAATTAGTTTCCAAATTAAATATTCTGCAACTTTTTTGCCATTTTGCCAGCCTGCCTTTCAGCCCAGGTGGGGACTAATGGGCCATAGTCCACAGTCCAGCATTAGCCCTACTCAGCATGGTGCAGTAACACAGCAGTTGCATGTAACCTTGCTCAGACAACTGAGAGGAGATGTCTTTCTAGGGTTCCTCATACACATCCACTCTTTTTGTGGGTTCTTTTGGGGTTCAGTGAAGGAATTCATTATTACCAGGACTCCTTTCAACCTGAGTTGCCATCTCTGCATTATCAGTTTTCAGTTGCAGGAGGCTGAAGCATTTTCCCTTCCCAAGTAGTATTTATGCACTTGTATCAAGATTTCCTGCAATCCATTAAGAAACTTTTGGTTTGTTTTGTTGTTTTTTTTTCCTAAAATCTTCCCCCAAGGCTTGGAAATGTGGGTAGGCTAAAATAGAAACAGTCTTAAGAGATTTTTTTG
This sequence comes from Caprimulgus europaeus, assembly GCA_907165065.1. Next base: position 3,206,176 of record OU015530.1, read on the forward strand.
CACTCTGGTAAATTCTGGGTTACCCTTTTTCATAAGCTGCCACAATGGTTTTGTGACATTGGTAAAGCTCCTGTGATAAGATCTGAGCCCTCTGTGTATCTGCTGTGAGTATCTGGGGAGTTGGCCCAGTTTGGGCAGTTTTGCATTTCTTTTTGATGGTGGAAATTCCCTCTTTACATATTGTAATAGGCAACTTTTACTGTCACAACCCTCTTCTTTCTGATTTCATTTTCAGAAGGGCATCTTTATTTTTTTTGGAATTTGTAAATACAGCTATTCCTACTCCCAGCTCCTAGGATAGGTGGAAAGATTTTTGGTCCTGCTTTGGAGCTGTTGGCAATGTCTCCTTAAGGACCATTCTTGGGTTTTTACAGGCCCCTTCCAACTGATGAGCTTGGACCTTAGAGGGAGAACCAAAAAGTTTTCTAGGTGCTGGAAGGAAGAAGAGACCCATGTGAAGTGCCAAAGTGAAGGGGAGATGACAGAGAGGAGTGGAGGAACTTGCAGAAGTTTCCTTACAAGACAGAGGAAGATGGATGAACAATCAAGCAGGAGGAGACCATGTTCGAGGAGACCAGGAGTAGCCCTTTTATGTCCATTTTGAATGTGCACATTGTACAGTGCCAGATGCATATAACCATCAAACCACTGTAGGAGACAATAATAAGTGTCAAGAATCCCCACTGCCTCTATTTCAACTTCTTGTTTGACAATCATTTACTGTCTGCTTCTCAGCTGTCAGGCATTTCTTCTCTCTCCCACATTTGTCCAGCGATGCTGTGAACGGAAAGGCACAACTAGCCTGAGAGATTTTTAAAACTGATTTTTTCAGTCATTTCACTTTGGCTAACCAACAAGAAATAGGTAAAAATCTGAAACTGAACTGCATGACACCTGGGTGGAAAGTGGAGAGCTCAATAAAGCACTTTGCAGTTACATACATTTCAGGAAGTACTAACATCAGTCAAAAGAAGTCTCTAAAATTAAATCCTGTTCTTTCTCTTTCAGTTCCCAATGGCCAGAAAAAGTGGTGAGTAGGTACATCTGTCTGCCACACTTCTGACTGAGCAACATTTTTTGTTGCTTCAATAATTTTGTGCCCTCAGCTTTAGGGAGAGGAGAAAGAGATTGCCTTTAAGGAATCAGCAACTCCAGGGTCCTAGATATTGACAGTAGTGATATATACTGGTCTGCTCTGTGTTGGGGGCACCTAAAAAGAGCTACTGTGGCCATTTCTAAAGAGTTTTCAGTTCACAGCTTTGCTTATTTCTCTTGATGCCTCAGTGACAGAGCTAGTGTGACACATTTCTGTCCTTAGCTGGGGATTTATGAAGTTTCACTCACTTCAGTTTGTATTACAGAGTTAGCCTAAAACTGCCCCTTGATGGGGCTTTTCCCCCTCTTAAAAGCTGCAATATTCTTCTTCCTCCTAGTGCCCTACATCTGGTTGCATGAAGAGAGGAATTTGTTATGTGGACAACTGGATGCCATTTCCCACACAGTGTCAGAACTTGTGGTTTGAAAGTGGCAGAGGGCTTGACCCCTGCTTGATTAATTTTTTTAGTTACTCCACAAGTTAGTCCTTAAAGCAGTTAATGTCATTGTCCATCATCCCTGGGTGATAATCCAGAGCAGGGCAGAAGAGCAAAGGAGAAAGACCAAGGGTCAGCAGCTATCCACATATAAATTGTATCTTAACAACTTTCTTAAGCCCTTGTGGTTTAAATTCATGGCAAATTTCATCTATACTTCATCTGAGACACCTCCAAGATGTTTTTGTCTCCTATTGTTGTCGGAGCAGATGATTAATGAACCTCTGCTTGTTATGTAAAAGTGAATAAGGCATTTGTTTCCTGATTTGTGTAAGGAGGAAGGGAGCTATCGTAACTTGGCACAGATTGCATGGTTCTCAGGCACGTTCCTATCTCTTACATTTTTCACTTTTAATGAAATCCAGATCAACTGTTTGTCTATCAAATGTTCTTGCTTACTTGGTGCAGGTCTACAGTTCTAGTGCAATTTCCTCCTTTTGAAGTGGATGCAAAATGCCCAGTCACTCTTTCCCCTTGCTGATGAACAGGTAGCTCATTTCTAGGCCTCTTGGTGTTATCACATTAATCTGTGTGTACAAGTAAGAGTCCAAAACTCCGGCACATGTCACAGTTTTAAGGGGTAGCCAGGTTGCTGTCAAGTTTGTTAGCTGCCTCAGCTTCAGCAAAGCTCTGCTTTCTGTCTCTCTGTCCCATTTTCCACATTATTTGAAGGACTTTTCCCTAAGTGCTTGTGATGCTTATCCCAGGATTATTTTATATTTCAAACAATCCTCCTGACTGTAACTAATTTTGTCACAGTAGTAGTGTTTACCTGAATTGCTTCTCTCTCTTTTTTTCTGACTGCTAGCTTCCTGGTATAAACCAAATTTAACACTTTTTTCCAACTGCTTCAAGCACCATGAAATAGATGATAATTCCTCTTTTCCACTCAGCTTGGCACAATCCCACTCTTACAGCATCGACTGTGGCAGGGTCCCATACTCCCTGCTTTCATCACCAGAGTTTCCTCTTCTCTTGCCAGTGCAAGCAGTGTGATGAATCTCACAGGCTCCTAAAACCAGACCTGTGCAGACACCCGCGCTGAGCCCTGCAGCTGGCCTCCAGCTACGCTCTCCTGTTCAACTGCCCTGCCATCCCTCTGCCACTCCCTGGTCCAACACACCAAGGATCGGGCTGGCCTGATCCCGACTCACACATCCCAGTACAGAGGAGAGTTGTCCATGTCAAGAGCAATGGTTTTAAACTAAAAGAGAGGAGATTTAGACTAGATGTAGGGAAGAAATTTTTCACAGTGAGGGTGGTGAAACACTGGCACAGGTTGCCCAGAGAGGTGGTAGAAGCCCCATCCCTGGAAACATTCAAAGATACAAGAAGAGCTCAGGGCTGCTCACATCCTCTGATGTTCTGGGTGGGTCACTTCTCTCTCTTCCACACTGAAGCTGCTCAGCATCGCAAGGATGCAGCCAATCTGTCCCACCTTTGATGTTCAGCCTGGATGGATGCGAATAAGAGAACATTTTCAAAGAATGAAAAGGAAGTGGCTTTGATTTTCTAATCAAGTATCGATTGCCTAGTGTCACTAACACTGAAAAGAAGGGTCTTTTTTTCAACCTTAAAGTGTTCATTCTTTTTCAGGCAGGCAGTTCTAGTCAACAGATTGAAAAAAACCAAGGAATGACAAGTTTATACCAGGAACAAAATCGTAAAATCATAAAATGGTTTGGGTTGGAAGGGACCTTCAAAGATATATGAGACTATATCATTCATAGTCTGCTAAAACTCCAGGGTTTTTTTCCTATAAGTGGGAATTCTACTTGAAAAAGGATTTCAGATGTTTGTGCCTGTATGAATTAGAATTGTCTTGCTTACCCACAGAGCCCTTTCCACACAGGGTTAAATAACTAACAACGTAATTTGTTTTTTCTTTGATCAAAGTTTAATCAAACAGTAACCATGGGGATGCGAAGATGTAAAGGCAGAAAAATCAAACACCATGCATAATACCTCTTAATAGAGGTTCAGCAACCATAAAAATGAATAAACTGTCACTGTTTCTAGGTTCCTTGATACAAACAGATGAAAACACAAGATTTTATCTGCATTGCTGTCACAAGATTGCAACTAGAATACCTAGGCACATGATGTTCTAAGAAACAATTATTCTTGACTAATTGCTATGTTTTCCTGGAGGAGGGAAAGGCACTTCCCATTTTTTATTTCATTCCCCACGTCTGTCAAAAATAAATACAATCCTGTATTAAGAACAGAGGTTTGACTTACACTAAGGGTCAAACCCTGCAGTCTTTATTCAAAGGAAAATATCTCTTTACAGCTTTAGGAGTTGAGACTAATAAGCTGGCCCTTCTTTTACCACACAGTTACACACAGAAATACAGAAATCTGCAAGCTTCATACTGAAAACAGAATCACAGACTCAGCAAACAAACAGCAGATAATTATTTGCTCAATTACTCTTGGAGCACAACATCCTGTTACCCTTGAGCTGGCAGGGGACGGACAGTACTCAGTTAAGATTTTACTTTATTCTTTTTCCCATAGGTTTATAATGTTGCCAAATCTTGGCAGATCTCCACAAAGACAGCAAATACCACTCTCCCACTTCAAAGTATTTAAAAAAAAAGGTTAAATTTTAGCATGGACAAAATAATGCATATTCCCTCAGTAACACCTCAAAAAAAACCCCCACCAAAACCTCAAACCACAATGGCTTGGAAATTTTCCAGAACTACTCAGTCTGAGCCAGGTATCTGGTGTGGAAAATTTCAGTCCAAATGGTTAAGAATTGTTAAAAGCAATTGAAAACAGCTTTTCCCTGAAGGAAAGTGTTGGGCAACCTTACTGATAGGCAGTGCAACAAGTTCTACATGAAATAATTATGAAAAATAATACCAAGTAAATAACTCTTTCATTTACATTGGTCCTATCTCCTGCTGAGGTGATGAGTGGTAACTGTTTAATGACTTACTATAGCCACTCAAATAATAAATCAGAGTGGATGGCTTTCTGTTAGAGGAGGTTGTGATGTTTTGTTGTCCCTGCTGATGCAGCCCACCATCTCCTACTTCACTCTCCTCTGCCACAGCAGCGGGAGCACTACACATGCCACCACGTAGCTCAGTCTCATTAGCAGCCGTAGCCTGACAGCGACTTAGACCCTTGCTTTTCGAGGGAGGGAAGAGGTAACAGAGTCAGGCTAATTTACTTTAATTGCACAAGGTGCATGGCTGAGCTGCAGCCTCCTGCCCCAGCTCTCATCTTCCCCTGCTCCCACCCTGTGCGGAAGGGGGCTCCTGCTCTGCAAAGATCCAACACGCGTCACCCTCAGCCAGCTCTTTGCCTTTTATTCTCCTATTTATTAACTGATGCCTGCAGATAATTCCAATGTACTCTGGCCTCATTACGAGAAAGCAGACTCTCAGTTCAGTAATCTCCCAAGATAAAAGAAAACAAAGAAAGGAGAGGAGAAAGTAATTTCTGTACTGCTGGCACTGCACTGAGGCTCTAGAAACATGGGCTCCTTTCCCAGCTGCCACGAAAGGTGTCCGTGGGTAGGAGGATGGCTGGTTTGCTGCAGGTAACACCTCAGTGGTAGCACACACAGAGTTTTCTCTCTTCCCTTCCCCTTGGGCACTGTCTCTTAGTTCTGTTTGGCCACCCCTCTGCTATGAAGGGATGGATTTAGCACAACTGTGACACCAAGTTATAAAGAGGTAGGGTTATTACTGATTTGAAAGCCAGGGGTTTACTTTTGCCTTTGTTTTCTTTCTCTTGCCCACCCTAAAAACCTGGAGCCCAGCCTCCTCAGGGTGGCTGGCCAGAGGGTGGGTGCACAGAAGGCCAGAAGTGACCATTATACCATCATCATCATCTTCTAACTCTGCCTCCTCCACTACTCCCATAGCAGGGCTCTCTCCCTGTCATTTCTAAGCTGAACTCGCAATTTCTCTGAAAGCTAAAACACAGTCTTTAGGGGAAAAAGGAAGAAAAAAAAATGTTATACTTTTTCCCAATGTAGGAGCCTTAAAAAATATAAAAAAAAAAAACTAGGGATACTCTTCCTGGAAAAGCAGCAGCCTTTGACAGTTAACCTTTTCCAGTTCAAACCCAGAACAATGACTTGTAAAAATAAAATCCCTGGTGCAGAGTGAGACCTGCCATGTTTCCAGAAGCTGAGCTCACAGCAGAGGCTAAAACCCAGGCCCCACAACCCAGCTTGAGGCAGGTGAGACCATCCCCTGCCCTGCAGCGTGCTGCCCTCCTGCTTGTGCCTTTCTGACTCTCCTGTTAAGCATGAGTAATGAAACAATTTGAGTTAAAAACAACTTTCTTTTTCCCCCCAGCTTTTTTTTTAATAACCAGATCATCCTCACAAATTCAGTCCACAAAGTGGCTCTGCAAATCACTCATCTAGCAGAAGGGCTGCTGCCCAAGTGCAAGGGCAGAGCAAGCAGTCCTGGGCTTAAAACAGCATTTGCTGGTGATCCTCTCTCAAGAAACAATTCCTGCGTGCAAAAACCCACACAGCCACTCACTCACTCTCCCCCACCCCGGGGAATAGGGGAGAGAATTGAAAGGATAAGGGTAAGGAGTCTCATAGATGGAAATAAGAACAATTTAATAATTGGAATAAAATAACACTTAAAATAAGCATGACCATCCTAATGATAATAGAATGTACAAAGGAGTGATGTACAGTGCAATTGCTCTCCACCTACTGACTAATGCCCAGCCCATTGCCAGAAAGCAATCCCAAAAGTGTGAAAATGCCAAAACTGAAACCACAGTCCCAGAAGCAAGAGAGAGGGAGCGAGCGTTCTGGCCAGCTCTCATTTCTATATTGAACATGACGTTATATGGAATGGAATATCCCATTGGCATATCCAAATGCCAGTTTGGATCTGCTAATTTTACTATGCCTCCACAGTTTCTTCTGCACCTGCAGACTAGTAAAACATGGGAAGTTGGAATGTCCTTGATTTCTTAGCAACAACTAAAAACATCAGTATATTATCAACATTCTCCTCATAACAAATCTCACACTGAAACCAAAACACAGCGCTATTCTAGCTACTGAGAAGAAAATTAGCTCCATCCTAGCAAAACCAGGACATGCATCTGAAGTGAAAGCCAGACTCCACGTGTGTGTGCAAACCCTCCTTGCATCCACATTAGGTGAACACAGCTGCAGCTTTTGGGGAATGCCAGGTCCCACAGCCACCCTTAGGAAGGAATCTTCCTGCATGGCACAGCCCAGCAGATGAGTTGGCTGTATATCCCTGGCCAAGCTACTCATCCCCATCCTACCTACGCTTCCACATGCTGTAAGGCTGAGAGGACTTATTGGCAGCTGGAGCCCTGCCTGCCCGCTCAGAGCATCGAAACGTGGGGAGCTGTGCTGGGGATGTGATAAGCATGAGCCTGCTTCCTAGCTCCTGCGATCATTACAAACGTGGCTCCTCATCTCCTCATGCTTCTTACTGCCCAGTAGCACCTCCTGGCTCCCTCGCACAGCTTACAAAAGCTTGCAACCATTTTTCATTAGTGTTGGGGTGCATATTCTAGAACTATTCTTTGGTTTTATCTGCAGGCAATTATTAAAGCTTCTCTTTCTTATCTCTCCCTTCCTCCACTGCTAAATATGTTACCCGTCCCAGTATCTGCTCTACCATGCTGGCTTACTACCTCTCTCCTTCCTTTCAGTCATGTATCAGCACTATCTGCTTTATGCAGCAAAACTAGGGGAGATCCGGACTGTGGGACGTCTTTGTTTTGTTTTAAACTATTTTCCATTTTCACCTTGAGTCCTTTGCTAAGTCTACTTGCAGTAAATCAAACCCTTCCCCACTGTATAAGCATCTCTTTGCTGGAATAGTCTCTGGGACTGATGGATTCCCTATTGCTTTTGCATAATGCCCTTCTCGGAGCCCGTACAAAGCACTTTGTCATCCGACGTGAGGCCAATTTAAATATCTCCTGCCATACAAATATCTGTCACACTTCAAAGGTTTATCGTAGACCTTCATCCAAAAGTGGCTGTGCTAGCAACCCATAACTGATACTGCTTCAGCTAATTTTACTGGAGAGGTTGCTTTTTAATATGTACCATTTCTGGCCAGAAAGAATATCCAACAATCACCACCTGCTACAATTGCTTATTCTTCCCTACAACAGCACTGCTTCTTCAAAAATCCTATAATCCTTTTCCATCCACACCCACCTCCTATTTTCCTGAGGTGAGGCACAATGCAGGCAGGACCTCCATCACAGTTTTATAAGTGTCCCACTAATTTTTTTCCTCTCCTCTTTAGTCCTATGCCATAAAACACAGCAGCAACATTTATCCTGGAAGTCATTAATCCATTATTCTTAGATATACAGCAAAAGCACCGACTATGCTGTAGGGTAATTGCTCACACTGAAATGTCTTTCATGTACATTCATTGTTAGAAATGTATTCAGCTCTAGTTCCAATACTCGCTCCTAAGACACACAAAGCGAGCATAATTTAGTAAGCTCTACCCAGCCTCCAAGTTTTGCAAATGAATAAATTTAGGAACAAGATATTGATTCATTTTGGCTGGGATTTACAGTGGCTTTATTGCACCCACAGCTCCTTAAGCTGCCATCACTCTTTGGAGCACCTGCAGTCAGTGCAGCTCTTTTCATGAATTCCACAGATGAAATTACACTCTGCTTTTACCATTTATCCAGGTGCTTTTGCCCAAGTTTTTTGCAGCACAGATACCACAGACCTAGATTTGAGAAATTCAGAAATGAGTTCAACACTGTGTGACTGCACTAAATACAGCTCAGCATTTTTATTTTAAACATTCCTCCTGTCCAGCATGTTTGGATCCAATTTCTACCTAATTAACATTACCTCTAAATACCTTTGGATGAGTTAGGCTGCTTAGCTTTGCTTTTTGCTGTGATGTTGTTAAAGCACACTCATTTACCTTAAGCTTGGCCTAAGGCATTTTCATTGTCCACTGCCTCCTGGACCTTTGAAAGCCAAGAGCTTTGCTGCTCCTACATTTACCTCCATTTTCAGTATCATACTGTGAATCCTTACATTGATGACATATAGGCACAGTGTCCCTGGGGAACCACATTGTACCTTTTTGGCCAAGAAACACTTTTCTGTCAAGCATCTCTCTTTTTGCATCTCAGCTGGGTGGCAAACAGGGCCACCCCAACCCTGGGCCAGCTGCTCTGTACTGCAGCTTTTCCAAAAAGTGCTACCAAAACTCCTAACTGCTAAACTCTAGCTCCTAAATAATGTCACTTCACCCATTTTTTCTAGAGCCCATAGAATCTCCTGACCCAGATTGGGCCCTGTCATCACCTTTTTATTTTTGAAGCCTCTTGCCAAGGCCTTTGTGAAGACAGTGATGTTCCAGTGTTGGAGCTTCCTGTGGGTGGCTTCAGACAGAGCTGTCTCCTCACCTCCTGCTAGTGACAGCTCCTTTTTCCACACAGAACACTTAATTCTCTCTCAATTCTTAGCATTTTAGCCAAAAACCCCAAAGGTTATCTTCCTTAAAAAAATATATCAAAAATAAATTTTAAAAAAAAGGCTCCAAGCAGGCAGTGTGGTAAGCTTATCAGAACTAATTCCTATTTCATGTTGTTTCTGACACTAATCTTAGGTTTCTCTGTTAAAAGCTATAGCAGGCACACAAAAAACCAGTACACCTTTAGACTTGATTCCCCCCAAACTTACTGTTCCTGAGGAAGACATGTCTTTAGCTCAAGCTACTTTTCCCAGTCCATTTGCAGCTAGCAGCTCTGGCTTTGGCTGCACCTTCCTAGTAGGGCTTTTTTCATCTGCATGCCACTCTCACAGCATTTAATGTCCACTCTCACAGCATTTAATCAATCAGCCACAATCACACTATATTCAATCAATAGATATCTGCCTCTCTGTAACCCTAGATATTTAATGTTCCCACCTCACCTCTTATCCTTCCAGCTTCTCCTGCTGCAACACAAACCCTGCCTATGTTACATGTGTGTTTTCTTATTCTCATCACGCTCCTCATCTTATTCACAATTTCATAAGCATTTGTATAAGGAGCTACACAATTTGACAGGTGTTTTGCTTGAATTAAAAGGGAAAGTATTTCTGGTAAGCAATATTGTTATTACATTATGCCTAGTATGATAATCACATAAGTGTTTTCAACCTTTTAAGGAATGCTTTCCTTTTTTAAAGTCATCTTGTTTTACTCAATCAAATCAGATGGAGTACAGCCCCCAGTTTCTATACAGACAACATTGCACGTAGAAGCAAAAGTTTGCCTGAGCTTTTCCATACCTAGGCTACATTTTACATGCAAATTATGGCACTGTGTCCCCCAAAACCATGATCAGAGGAGACTGAAGTAACCCCCTCCTGGGTTCCCACAGTGAGGTATCCGCACTTTCCTTCCAACTTTTCCATGCAAATACACATCTGCATTTTAGCAGCTTGCTGTAGGCCCAGTTGTACCTAGCCAGCAATATTTTTGTTGTCAAACAGGAAAAAAGCAGGATTCTGAAATCATTACCACCACGATAGCAAGACAAAGTCTTGTGCTGAGCAGGAGGTTCTGCTAAGCCCACCACCAGGCACAACTGGAGTTAATGATAGACAATACATTAGAAAGAAGGTACCTGCCAAGTATGGAGAAGCAAATATAGAACCAGTCAAAGAAAATGGGTAAGACAGAGAAGGAAGCAGACTGGAGGGTCAGCACTCTTTAAAATACCCTTTCCAGCAGAAACAGGCACAACCTCATTGAAACTTAACAAATTCTTCAGATCACACCTGAAGAATTCAGAACTATGTCTACCAAAGTAATTTTTTTTTCAATTGCAAATAGGATATACTTGCTTTTCTAGATGCTCAGCAGGTTCCTCTCTCTGCCTTGTTTAAGGGCATGTTAATTGTTGGCAGAACTCAAGTGCATGCATTCAGATTCCCTCAGCCAAGGAATCCCTGCAGCTGCCCATGATAAAGCAGGCTCTGCTTTTATAAACTTCTGGCTTGTTTTGAAGGAATATAAAGCTGAAGGATCCAGGTTTAGGCATGACTGATATAAAAAAAAAGTCTTTAAAGGGGATTGGCTGTGTCATTGAAGACAGTATGTGATATAGCATGAACTTTTCAGGTCTCAGGAGCAGCCAAACTCCACTTCCCCAATTTGCCAGCTTAAGGACTGATGCAAATCAATCCCAAATACCTGGAAGATCTTTGATAGGCTTTCTAGCTAAGCTCTTTAATGCCAAATGTTGAATTGTCTTTTAGGAACCATAAGGAACAAACATATTTTGATAAGTAAGTGCATGAATGGTGACACAAAGTTCCATATTTACTATGTAAGCAGTTTCTCAGTCAAACATCTCCATTTACACCTAAAATGTTCCCTTTGGCTGCCAGCATAACAAATGCAGTCAGTGATGCAAGAGCAAAGCTGGCTTTTGGCGATTCTCACGTCAACAGAATAAAAAATTAGCAGATCAGACTCTGCCTCCAGATGAACTTGTGCACGAGGGAGCTTACTGTCATCCCACAATTTGCTGTTAATTAGCTGTGCTATACTAAGTAGAGCACAAGGCAGAAAAAGAATCTCACAGAATTTTTGTAATTAATGAAAAAAGAATATTTAAGTCCACCATTCGAATTAAAACATACACAGGAGAAGGAAAAAATTTCTTTCATAAATTCCAGACTACTACAGTGAGTATCTGTTTTTAATGAGGTGAACCAAAGCATTTGAATGGTTTAGATCTGGATTAACATTTTGCAGCATAGATCCACCATTATTTATAATCTTTGGTAGCATCTAAATGGTTGAAAAATATTTTTGCTGCTGTTATATAGTGCTTACATCAGCAAGGAAGAGCCCAGAATTATATTACATACAATAATATTTTTACATACAAAACAAAAGATCTTCAGAGAACAGGGCATGCATCTCCAGCACAGTAACATAGGATGGTCATGGGCTCTGAACAGTACCTTGTGCCTTGAGTAGCTTGTCATTTCTGATTTCTACTGCAGGCCTCAAATGGGAAAACTAAGTGAAATATGATTATTTTTTAATCATCTAAAATAGAGAAAAGGAAGAAGGACACTGATGAAATCTGTTCTGGAGTTTATGATAGACAACACACTAGAAAAGAAGGTACCTGCAAAATATGGAGAGGCAAATATAGAACCAGAGTCAAAGAAAATGGGTGAGACAGAGAAGGAAGCAAAGTGGAGGGTCAATACTCTTTAAAAAAAAATCATATGTTTTTAGTGTATAAATGTGTTCAACTCATGACAGTGATTCAGTTGTCGTTCCGTTGTAAAACAGGAGCATTATGGTTTCTCTTAGGGTCTTAATGCTGTAAGCAAGGAGCCTGATTTATTTATATGTGCCAGCTTAGCAGATGTAAGCTGAATATTGAATATCCTGTATCATTCCCCACGCCTTGTTCCCATTCCTGAGGTTCCCTCTGCCCTTCCTGAGGTGATGGACTCTCACCAGCTTGAGTGTGGTTGCACAGAAGCATAAGGTCAAACAGGCTGCCGATGAGAAAGCAGCAGCAGAGCCCATCTCTCCAGCACAAATTTAGCTCAAGTCTAGCCCATTATTTCAGGAGGTAGAATAAAATCTTGAAAGAGGGTTAATTTTGAGGAGAAAATTCTGATTAATCTAATAGCTAGGTAACATATGTGTGAGACCAAAAATAAAGCCCCACTAAAAAAAAAGCATCCTAAATGTGTCATCTACATTGAAGTCAGTGTCAGGAAGAGATGGCAACTGGCCCACAGGATGAGAGGATGTTGTTGCAAGGCGTTGCAGCTTCTCTAGGAACTGTGTAAATAAACACCAAGAGAAAATGACCAAAGGTCCTTGATTTGGAGATTTCAGTACTTTACCAAAGAGTGCAGGTGCCAAGGAGTTTTTACACTGCCTTTAAACTAAATAAATAAAATATATTTTTTCTAGAATTATTTTTCCTGTGAGAAGGAAACTCAAATTCAAAATGATTACTTCAGACTTCCAGGAGGAGAGTGCTCAGGATTTCTTGTTCATAAATGCATTAAAAATGTCACACTTTGAGAAAAGGAAAAAAAAAAAAGCAATTTGAAGTCTGGAAGCACTTCTTCAGCTATCTTCAAGGACATCAACAAGCCAAGTGAATTTCAGCATATGTATTTTGAAATGCTGAAATGCCACTTGCTTTTGTGACCTGGATTCTCAGAGATCCTAAACTTACCTTTAAGGACTTTAGGGAACTGTCTAGTGTGCCAAGAGATAATAGATGAGATTTTTAGCTTATTTGCTGGGTGTCCTGTTATTCAGCTCATAGAAGCTTTGGATAGCCCAGATTTTAAGAAATCTCAGTGGAAAGTAATTTCAGCAACACAAAAGTTTCCATTTGTTTGTAAATGTGATAACCCTTCACCAATACAACACACCATTGTGTATTGATTTCTGCAGATCTTTCATATGGGCTGAGATCTTCAGGATACCAATTACTGCACCTATTGCTTCTTTCTCCATCATTTTCTCGAGTGCTATGTTCCAGGGTGGCGTTAAGGATTTAGCTGGCATGCTTACATGATATATAATCCCATGGTTTTTCTGTAGTGTATATGTCTCAGAGTTAACTTGCCCAAGGGAGAGGGTTAGGAAAGTTCTTTCCTACCAGAGGGCTTTGATGTCTGACAGATGTCAGTCCTAACCCGGTGTTTTTCCTTTTATGAACATTTTATGTTGCCCACTCCTTTCAGCACTAGCAGAGCTCAGTGTCCGTGCTTTCATCTCAGCCCCCACAGCCTCCTCGCCCCTGGCAGTGGCACAGCTGTGTGGTCAGCTTCTGGCTGCCGGGAAGACCTGGGATTTATTCCCAGACAGGAAAACCTGTGTAGTGACTGGAGAATTAATTATTTCCTCTTATTCTAACTTTAGGAGAAATCTGTGGCTTTCTGAATCATGTAAATTGATCATTTCTACTGGCATCATATCTCTGCCCGCCTTGTATTTACCACTTGGTCAATGCACCTCAAACTACTTCTTCTCAAGTGGCCTCTAATAGAGAGGATTGCAGAGATTGATCCTCAAAGTCCCCGGGGACTTGTAAGCACTCTTGCTTATAAAAAGCACTGTCATTTTTAAAAATTGTTTTCTGCTTCAGTCAAGCCAAACTAAAGGCTGCAGTCTTCTGTCTCAGCCACTTAAACTGAATTACTCTTCTGGCTTTAAATGAGCTCACTTGGTATCGGTGGCATGTAGCTGCTGTGGCCAGACTCCCTCCCGCTTCGCTGTGGCTGGGTGTCAGCTGCTGTTTTAAACCTCAGCCACCTATTTCACAGCTAGATCCTAAAACCCAGCATGAAGGTGGTGAGCATCACTGTGCTAACCCTATGTGAGGTAAGGACTCCCTCGTTCCCATGAGAGCACCCCCATGGCCTGCCCCTCATCATAATTCCCTTCTCTTGTCCTGCCTTGCTTTGTGCTTTTTTATACAAAATGAGCTAGATGCATTTATTTTCTTACAGATTGGTGAAACCTTATGACAGCCTCTTTGACTTCCCATCTTCATCCTTCTTTTTCTCACTGAATCTTGTGCAAGAAGTAAAACATTATCCTACCAATGTACCACCACAGCCACTTTCTCCTGCTCCAACGTCTTCAGGTGTTACTCATGCCTGAGGCCACGGAAAGGACCCAGCAGCCCTGTTGCTGTCCATGGCGTTGACAGCAGTACCATGTCTCCACCTAACCCTCTAATATTCACCAAAAGAAGAAAGGAGAGGACAGCTGCTTACACTTCCCCACACCAAGGATTTCTGGTGTGTCTTCCCAAAATTATTACAACCCTGAAAAATAAAATTCAAAACATGTTAATTCTCTCTGGCTTAAAAACAACAACAACAAACCACAAAACCCCAACTTGTTCTGAGAGGCCCACACGTTCTCCTAGATTTCCACCATAAGAAGGAGAGCTGAGGAAGCTTCTTCTCTCACTGCTCCTCGGTGCACACCTCAGGGCACACCCAGCTCTCTGCTTAACCATATTCCATCTCAGATGGTGCCAGGCTAGCACTTCTCACCAACAGGAGCGCTAATTTGTCAAGGAACGTGCCCTCTGGGGATAAGCCACTGCTTAGTGGTTCCTGGTCACCCTAATACTTTTGGAGACACATTTCAATCACATTTGAAAAGGAGAGGAAATAATTTCAAACCTCTCTGGAGTCCTAGAAGTTTTTAGGAAAAACAGGGAGCTAGAGAGAGAGACACTGCAGGTGACAGCACACTTGGTCTTTCCTGTAGGAGGCATTTTACAATGGGCTCTCCATGGAAAAAAGGAATTAAGGGACAAAAGGCACAAACAATATGGCAAAGCGAGCTTCATTAGCTCTGCCGCTCACGGAACAACTTGTATTTGACTCTGGGCAATTATCCAGCCGATAATGACATCTTCAACGCAGCCTAAAGTCTTGGATGAAGACAGGGGAGGTTTAGAGGCTGTTCAGTTACATGCTGCCCTACACGTATAGTCATGCTCTACAACAATTTAATGTATTGGGATAATCTTATTTTATTGTTACATAAAAGCCTCCAAAAGATAGCTTAGGTGAGGAAATCAACTGTGAAAGTGAGGAAGATAATTGTCCTCCAAAGCAGCTGAAAGAGAAAATTACCGTAGTTTAAACAGCCTGTATTGACCAGATGAGTTAATATTTTATTTCTTCTTTTTTTTTTTTCCTGTCAATACTCACAGAATATGCCATAAAATAGGTTATAATTCTCACAGCTTTCTGTTTTTAAACCTCAACACTAATTTCTTTGTTTGCTTGTTTTTAAATTTGATGGAAATAATTAAGGAGGCCCTTAAAAAGCCTTCTATTGCTTTTGGCTGGTTTCATCCTTAGGCTTGTGTTGATAGAAAGCAAAACTGATACTTGTTAAAAGCTGAGAAAGACATTCATTATTTCCAAAGATATGACACAAAAAAAACCCCAAAACAACCTAGGAAACATTCTGAGTTTCTTGTGTGGTGGTTGTTTGAGGTCACTGGAAGTTTGTAAGAGTGCTACCACATGAATTGATGGTTTATGCTGCAGCATGGTCCTCAGCTCGCTATAAGGCACACACTCCTCTGTCAACTCTACTAACATGAAACAGAGGAAAGCAAGGTGCCATCAAGAGCAAGATCCATGTGTGAGCTTTGGCAGACATATTGTTTATGATGAACTTGTGTGTTGAATCTCTATGGAACTTGTCCAAATATCCCAAAGCAAGAAATGTCTTTTATATTCATATCCCAGAAAGGAGGCAAAAATTATTCCACAAGAATCACAGGCTGCTGAGCATGGAAGAACAGCAGGCTTTCAGATAAAATGTGCATTACTGTGTAGGCACAAGACAGGTATTGTTTTCCTTGCAAAGCCACATATTTCTACATGGATGCTGTTTGTCATCCATACCCTTCAGTTTCACACATTCAGTGTACTAATACTTTCCTGTGGGATAAGCAATTACAGTGAGATGTTGCAGGACACAGGAGGAGGAAGAACAACCAGTACTCTATTGGCTTTTTCTCACTACATCCCTTAGCAGTAGCCCTTGTCCTTACGGTTGGTGATGGACCACCAGGTGTTTTTTTCTGGCTGGAGCATCAAACAGTTCTCCTCAACTACCTGTGGCTGTGGCAGTGTCCCTGAGAGACCTGATGCAGAGTTTGGTCAGGCCACAGCAAGCCCACCTGCTGTTTTATTCAAACTGCTTTCTGTGGGAAAAAGAAACCAGCTACCAGAGCTACTTCTAAGCAACTAGATTGTCATGAGATTCCAAAATGCATGTCTGGGGAAAATATGCATCCCAAGTGCAGCTGAATAGGAGATGTCCAGCTGTCATTCTTTTTCCATTCCGGGGAAGGGGAAAAGGTTTCCTATAAAAACATATTTTTTCCCCTGTCTCAGGAAAAGCTGCATTAATAAACAAGCATCACAATATGAATCTCTGCCCTGGTTCCATCTGTTAAGCCACTACAAGACTCCAGAGAGAGTCTTCACAAAAATAACACTACATATAAATTTCAGGCTGCTCTACGTTTCTTTCTCAGAATGATGAAATCAGGAAGAACAGCTAAGTCCACGCTGCCAGGGTGGAAGATGTACCCTGAAGGGTGAGGTTCACCTAGGTTCCTTTGTTGGTGGCTGCCAGTGTACAAACAGACCTTACTGAGCACCAGTCAGATGTTTTACTGAGCAGATCACCTTTTTTTCCATTAATGGATGAACCAGCAAGGAATCACCAGGCAGTTTCTGCTTGTCCCAGATGAGCAAAGAGGTTCTATTGAAGCAGGCTGTCCCCCTGGAACGTGGTAAACTGTTGGCAGGACAGACAGCATGGGCAAAACCCAAGGCTGATAAAGCCTCTCTGGGGAAATTTCTCTCCAAGCACTCGCCCAGCTGTGATTTCTGTAGCATTGCCCCCCTGATGTGATAAGGTTTTGTCCAGTTAGGTGTAGATGTTACCAGACAGGAGGGTGATGAGGGTTAATAAGCAGATGCCAGCACACTGAACTTCTTTGGAGGTGAAACATCCAGCTGCAACTGGAGGATAAACTTGGGTGAACTTGGCCTTAAGAGACTAAGCTATGCCTTGGCAAGGCTGTAGGTTGCTATTTCGAGAACAAGAAGAGCTAGTTTGTGGAGTAAAGTTCACTGCATAAATAAGTTATGGGTAATATTTTAATTGATTATGTAAAGTAACCCGCTAGTACAAGCTGATAGCAGGAGCACAGTCTTATGAGATCAATCCCAGGGATTCCCTCTGGGCTCAAAACCTCCTTGACATCCTGGCCCTTCATTGTATTAACAAAATCTACTTTCTTTAAGTCGTTAATTTCCCTAATTTTTCCACTCTTTTTAATTTTTTTTTAAATAAAAATCCTTCCTAGTTCACATGAGTTTCAACTAAGTTTCAGAATGTCCCTTTTCCTCCTGAGTTTTCTAACTTTTCTGCATCCTCACCTCTATGGTCCCCTTTCTCTTTATACATCAGCCTTCTGAAACTTTACTCACATTCATTCTTGTTTCTTTGTAACTGTCCAGCAAGCTCTCATAATAATTCTCAATATTTTGGAGCTTCCAAATCCTTTCTAGGAATTCAAGATCTGTGCTTTCCATACATTTCTTCAGGTTTCTTTCCAAGTCCTTCAGCTTTGTGCATGAGGATGACCAACATTATTGTAATGTCACTTTATTAGAAAAAGCTCAGTAAATTATTGTGCACAGTAGATACTCTGATCATGTATGGGGTAGCTCTAACCAAACAGAATTTCCAAGTAAATCTGTGTCTCTGTGGAGATGTGGACTTCTTAGGCTATCAACTCCCTTAGCTATCTGCTCATTAACTAATAATGATAATATTATGATACTCATAATCTGGCTGGAGAGGAAGGAGGACTCCATCCTGCTGACCCACAGCTTCCAGAGTAGCAATAGCAAAAGGTGAATAGCTGAATATTGTGGGACTTTGTGACCAAGACTCAGCATTTCCTGCTTGTGTTGCTTGTTTGATTGCTACATAAAACCCCTACCAGTCATGTCAGCTGGCCTGTGCCACACACTGGACATGCTCTACACCACAGGTTACCTCGTCCTTGCCTTGGCTGCAATGCGCAGTCCGAGAGCTCTTCACCCAAGGGAAATCACTTGCTGGCAGTGCACCTCAAAGCAGCATCCCCAGGCATCCCCTCTCCTGCCCATGCCTCTGGAGGACATAGACTTGTACAACACAGCCTGGAAAACACCTCCACAGTGTCTGCAAATATGCCACAGGCATGGTGATGAGTCCTGTCCTCTTGAGCCCACTCTCCTCCTGAGCAGAGCAGACCCCCAAGGACTCCTTTTCCTTCGTCAGTTCACATTTATTATTTTGCCTTGTTCCAACATCTTGTGGTTTATGAACCTAAATACTTTCCTCCCTCCTCATCCCCACACTGGGCTTCTCTACATCCTGCTTGGAACGTTGGTACTGAGGAAGGTGCTGTATAATATGCAGGAGCTTGGTTTTCATGTATTTGCCTGGCACACAATGCTCCAACAGTTATTTTAATGCTTCTTAACTGTCTGGCCACTCGTATGCTGAACAGCTTTGAAATCTTTTTTCCACGTCCTTCTGCTAAGAATCATAAATGTTCATCAATAACCTCTGCTTCTGAGCCCTGGCTCACTGCTTCTCCTCCCACCCACAGAGGCCCCAGGCTGACATCTTCCTCAGCATCCCAAATCTCTCTTTCTCTCTGTTTTGTAACATTTTCCCTCTTGGGAGGCCAAATTCCCTCTCTGTCCCCAATACCATCTCATCTACTCATTACTTATAACTCATGCATCACTTCTGTCACCATTTCCATAGAAAAGCGTACACAGTTTTTGTGACAAAGCTGTCATGGCAACTTGCAGTTTGTCAGGTTTTCACATTATCCATAATCTGCAAAACTGCACATTATTAAACATGTTCTGACACTCCCAATTACTTACAAATTATTCTGTTGCCAGATCCCACTGCTGTATTCAGGCAACATTTGTCATCCTGAAGAAAACTTCCAGATTAAGTTGCTGTGGTTTTAGGGCACTGAGGAGGGAGGGTGCTGCTCTGTCATGCCTGGAGCAGAATTAGAGGAGATCAAAGTCTCTAATACTTTTCTGGCTCCACTGGTAGATGGACTTAAGAGTTGGAGTAGGACAGCTGCTAGGGAGCACGATAACCTCTGCACGCATCTACTGAGCCTTAAAAACGTGATACAACAGCTGTTGCCATCCCTTCTCGAGCACATTCCTTGGTAACAGTCACATTTTGGTCAATGAGCATCAAATAAATGTATGCTGATAGATCCAAGCATAAATTAGATCATCCATACCATCATGCTGGAACTATAGTAGGTACCAAGAGTCTTGTGCTCCCCTGCTTGGAGCCCACAGAAGTGCTACGTGAGCCTGGCAGAGCCAGACATTGCATACACATCTGCACTGCTGTGAAGACATTTCATTCACTAATTTCATTTCCCATTTCATTTGACTTACAAACACCTAGAATCTGGCTCAGCCTCCAGTCGGTGGCAGATGGATTCTCCTCATTTTTTATTAGGCAATGAGGCTTAGGTGTGGGGAGACCATTTTATTTCCTTGCTGATCTTAACTTTAAGTGTAGTTACATGCAAGTATTTTTCCATCTGTTACCTGATTTTCTTCTTCATAGGCTTCAGATATTACTGGAACTACCTCATCTTGCACAAAATTCTGGCTCTAAGAAAGAATACAGAGACTGCTAAGGCATTCCCTGTGGAATTCTAAAAGGTTTAATCAAGTATAGTGCATTGACTGATTTCTAATTTTTAAATTCACAATTTTTGAACTCCCAAGAAATGTTTTCCATTGTACAAAACCTACATGAATAACTTAATAATTAATGAATGAGTTGCCAAGAATTAGAATAACAAATTGCTTAATAAGTAGTTTGATAAAGTAATACTTCAACTTGTTTTTTCCTCTCTATGTGCAGAGTGACTTCTGGTTTATTCCTTTCTTTGATGAAAAATTACATTTGCTCTGCATTCTCTGAACAGCTTTAGCCGTTATATTTTATATTTGATCTCACTAAGACATCCTGAGATCAAAAGCTCCTGAGAAGGTTTAAAACCTGTGTATTTGTCCCTGTTTCTGTGGTGAGATCAGGCAGAATCACACACCTTGCCTTCCCACAGACACTCATCCTGAGGTTCTTTCTTTGGCATTACCAGAAGGACACTATGACAATTTTCTCCATCTTTTCTCAGAAGCTGCCTCTCTTTCAGAGTGTCTGTAGGATGTCCACTGTGATGTGTTACAAACTCACCCCTGTGTTGGTGGATTCGGAATACAACAGTAGCTATGGATAAATTATTTTCAAGTCAGGGTTATCTGGCTTGAAACTTACCCCTCTAATGAAGTTAGACATTCAGTTTGTTCTCTGCACTGTGTTGAAACACTCCAGGACCTACTCGGTGGCCTCGTCCCAGTGGCAGCTCCTCCTCCCTTTTTTCCCTCTCTGATTTTACCTAGTGAGCAGGAAAACAGAGGTGTGAGTTCTGACTTGCTACCTAAGGAGGTGTTTCTTGTCAAACATCCATTTCCCAAGCGAACACCTTTACCTTCTAGCACTTCTATCTTGTAGCCTCTGTGAACTCTCCATCCTCCACATACTCTCCAGCAAGTACCAGATTACCCACCTGCTTCTTTGATGTGTCACAGCATTTCTCAGCTTTTTCTACCAGGGCATCAGAAGCTGTAGCATGCAGCAGCTTTCACTTCTGTTTCTGATTTTCACCTTCACCTCTTTTCTTTCTCCATACCTTGAACTTTTCACATCCTCTTTCAAGGCCTCATTTGGCTCTGCTATCACCATGGTTAGTGTCTGTCAAACACTGAACAACTGCAGCTGTGCTCTATTCTTGTCAACATTCTGCTGTTGGGAAAAAAAAACCCAACAAACCAAACACAAACACACACACACAAACACAAACCTATTTAGGGATTTCCAGCACTTGTTTCAAATACATTCTGATTGATTTGTAGAACAACCTTTTTGAGGGATTCAGTGTCAGGTGCTGCCAAATACCTCTGTATCTTCCCAGAACACCTACTACCCCGTATCTCCTACCTACTGCTCCCAATAACTGTCATTTAAGTTAGCAACATCACTAAGAGCCCAAGCTGCAAACAGGCTGCAAATAGCACTGTATTTGTCCCTCTGGGATCATCAGCTTCTTGACCTCCTAGAAGCTTGATCTTTATGAACTCTCTCAAAACCCCTTCCTACATCTACAGTACTAACTTCTAACTTTCCTTGTAGCTTTTGCAATGTCACTATAGGTCCCATTAGTTTCAGTCAGTTATGATTACTTTGCACAGGCTTTTGTAGCAACATATATTAGTAGAGTTTTCCAGTGTAAGTACTATCCTCCCTCAGTGGTCTAATTTAGCCTTTTCCCCTTCTTTCATGATACACCATTTCCCCTCACTTGCTACACTTGCATTCAGATTTATTGACCCTTGAACACAAATCATCTCTCTCTCTTGCATTTCCCAGTGACCTATGAAGGTTCCCCCACACAGAAGGATTTCCAGCTGTTTGCAAATGTTGTAAAGAGCCACTAACAAAAAGCCTTTAAAAATCCAGCCTTGTTTGGAAGAGAAACACCAGTCTCAAGTAAAAAGGAAGTAAACCACAGACAATACAGTATGGGCAGTAGGAAAGCAGCATACTTCATCTATCAGTCACTAGAATTCAATTCTGCAACTAACCCTCTGCCTAAAATATCTGCTGGATTCCATCCGAGGTCAACATGACACCGGGAAGGTGCCTTCTGATCTTCTTCCTGATGAATGAGGAAGGATGGAGGGATGGATAAAATGGCAAAAGAAGAAGCACAGACGTAGAAGCTAACAGGAGAACCAGGTATCAATAGGATGATGGAAGAGAGTAAAGTACTAGTGAGAAGGAGTGTACCTATCCTCTCCCCTAAAAACTCATCTTCCTCTAAATTCTGGTCCTTTGCTCTTCCTTTTATGCCTGGTTCATTACCCCCTCCAGCTTTGCTCCTCCCATCCTGCTCCCTGGATGATCCTGTCTCTGCTGCAACACTTGTATTGTGTCCTGCTATTCTGCAAGCCCATCTTGCCTCTGAGCTCTAAGCCCCTTCCTCCTTTCCCTGTATTATTTTAATTCCCTGAAATTCCGTATCTCTCATCAGCACTTCCAAGCCCATTACATTTCACATTCTTTCCACAAGTTTCTCTCTCTCTCTGTATAAAAGGGTCTTCTTTTGAGGACCACAAATATCCTTCTTCCCAACCCCTTCTCTTCGACAAGACACGTACTCTTTCCCATTTTTACCTGATTGCTACTTTTATGCAAACCACTTCTGCTTAAATTCTTCTATCTTAAAATTACTTGCTGTCTTCCTCCATCTCCTGAAAACTTCACTCTTTTACCAAAGCATCTTGCTCATACTTTCCCTTCCTCAGGCTCTCTCTCCTCTTCCAAAGCCAACCAGATTCTCCTTCCTACAGGTCTGTTTCTCCTCTCTTCTCTGAGATCTCCTCCAAGGCCTGCTCTCACCAGCTTTTATCCCAGGCATTTTTCATGCTGCCAAAACCCCAATTCCACCTGAAAATCTCATCTTGTTTTAGCTCACTAAGCCCTTCCTCACTCACCCTCAGCTCTCTATACAAGCCTTTTCCTGGTGCAAGGCCAGCCAGGACATTTAGTAGCTCATATTGAGAAACATCCACTTCATCAGTCTCAAAAAGATGTTGAGAAAGGCTTCTCAAAGGAGAAGTGAATCACTGCTTCTCTGCCACTATTTTATCCCTACCTGCTCCAGGACAGCTCATTTACCAACCAACCAACCATACTAGGGATTCTGCTCCACTGACACCCACCAACAGCGAGCAGGATGGCACAACTGACAGACAAAGAAGGTTTCATGATGGTAATATCAGCTCAAGACAGCATTTTGCAGCCCTCTTTATTTTGCTTGAGAAGCCCCAAATGTTCTATAGCATTGAATGTTTCATGTGTTTTGTTTGTCTTGATTCATCTCTTAAGCCCCTCCAGCCAAACTGTAAACGCTGTGCTTCAATAAACCACATTAAGCGGGTTACTAAAAGCTGATTCTGCTTTAACTTACATATTGATAGAGCAATTACAAAGGATCTTGAACAAACTGAGTCAACAGACTCTGAATGTTATGGTAGGACAAAGGTAACAAGAAAGAAGACACCAGCAAGGGGAGGCAGTATGTCAGTATAAGCTACAAAGCATGTCTGGAGGACTCAGGACTCACTGCCTGTATTCAAAATAAAATAGTTCACAACTTAAAAAACCTGAAAAATCTGGTAAAAATAATGCTAATTCATTGGATTAAATCAGACTACTTTATAGTGCTCTAACAGGGTTCATATGTTTCTATTCAGCCAAGAGGCTTAATCCATTTGCACGCTCTGTGTGTGTTCAAATACAGGTATTACCTGTCTGAAGTGAGGGAGCAGAATTTGGTGCCCGCAGCACTGAACACTAGCAATTACCAGTCAAAGCCTGGGATGATTACTGGATTTGCATACAAGTTGAAGTAAGATCAATAATTTCAGACTTACATACTTCAGAGGAAGCTTGCTGGACTGCAATAAAAAAAAATAGTTTCATGTGACAAGTGCAACAAATTGAATTTGCCAATCCCTGATGTCCTTGTTTTGCATGGAGCTTTGAGATGCCATTTTTCCAGCCAGCCAGGATCAAGATGAAGCATGATGGAAAATCAGTCTGTGGGCTGCATTTACAATAAAGTCAAGGTAGTAAACTCACATTAAGACAGTGGGCAGGAAATGGGGCTACCAGACCTCAATTCTGACATTGCCCAAGGCCACCATAACAGAGCTCTGTGTTGGTGGCAAGGAGGGTTTTAGTGACACTGGACACATCTCTTTTCCCAAGAAAAGTAACATAGCACTGTCTAGGTTTGCACAGCTTTGGACAGTGCTCTTGTTGCTAATGATTTCTGGTCACACACCGGTGATATCAGTCACAAGGACCTTCTTTCAAGTAGAAATTAATTGTCTTCTGGTCTCTGCTTCTGGAGGCTGCATCTTCCCTGAGTCTCCATCCTTGATCTTCTAATCTCTCCCCAGCCACGAGCTTTTGCAGTTTCTCTGAAGCTCTGCTGATTCAGAGTACTGATACAGATGGAGAAACATTTCCCTGGGGAGAAGAGCCAGCTCCCAGTTTGGAAACAGAGCTAATTTTCAGATGTCCTTCTTTTTCTGTCCCTTTTTCCTCCCCCCTCTGAGAATATAATATTTTTTTCTGTGTCAGAAAATAAGCATTAATAAATAATCAGATTAATCCCTGTCCTGGCTGAACCTTCTTACAAAACACAGCAGACTGCTGCCTCTCAATGAGAGAAATCAATGTCAGACTTTAATTTCAAGTAATATTGTAAATGTTAATTCTCCTGTGTTGGAGGAGTTTTGTGTGTGTGTTTGGGGGGCGGGGGGGTGGTTATAAGAAGAAACAAAACAACCTTGAGATTTAGGAAGAAACAGAACATCTTTTTGGACTTGTATTTTCAAACCCACCTCAGTGGCAGAGCTAAGAAGTAGAACAGTGTTTAAAGTCAACAAGATCTGTTTGGAGAAGAATTCTATCCAAGTTGCTGTTGCACAGGGAGGTTATAGCTGTTATTCTTTTATTTTATTTTTATTTTTTCCCACTTAGGTGAATGTCCATCTTTCCCTATTCCTCCACCCCCCTTTCTCAGGAAAACTGTGCTCATAAATGAACATTCCAAAGATCTTACTGCGAGTCTCTCTGCTGAGTCTTGCTTTAAAACAAGGGACTCCTCTCACATGAGCTTAATTGCAGCTGAGGCTTCTTCTTTTAACCCAACTCAAAACCACAAGTATGAGGAACTACAGGTAAGCCAGCACCACTCCTCCCTCTAACACATCTCCTTACAAAACATCTGGAAGGTATTGCATAGCTCCAGCCAGCCCAAGTCTCACAGGTCCCAGAGGACTTGCTTTCTGTGCTAAGTCTGTATCAGTCACAATCCTTCTCTACAAATTAAGTTGGATTTGGAAAATTAAAAAAAAAAGAAAAAAAGGAAAAAAAAAAGATAAAAAAGAGAGAGAGAGAGAGAAAAGAAAACCAAAACCAGGGAAAAAAACCCAGGAGAGCACCCAGGGTGAAGAGAGGCAGGAACCTGAATGAAAGGAGCACTCTTGATCTCAGAGCCACAGAAGGGCAGGAAAGCTTAGAAACAAATCCTTGATGCCACAGTCACTTTATGGAGTGGAAATGTGTTGTTAAGAGGAAACACACCTTTAATCACAAATAAATACATAGCTCACATATATATTTAAAAGCATGTCATCCCAATTTCCAAAACAAGACCAATGGTCCCCCTGCTTTCTGCTTTTGCTTGGTCTGGGTGACACAGGCAGGAAGCATTTTTATACCCCTTCCCTCTGCCAAATTCTAGCTTCCATTTCTCTTGATTACCACCAGAGTCAGTGTGATGCCTCCTACGAGCCTGTGCCTTCCTCGCATCCTGCTTGCACTCACTGCTGGACTCCTCCTCTCCTCCCTCAAGTGAACAACAACAAGAGCAGCAAGTCAAACAATACAGCAGGTTACAAAATTAAACCCCTCACTCTGTCTTTAAGCATAAACCTGGACAGCAACTGCGCTCAAAGCAACATAAACATCTCACTGCCCAGCTCCACACTCGGCTCCTCCCCAGGACCAAACTGATGGTTATGTCCCAGTTCTGGTTTGCATCCAGATAACCTCCTTATGGTGCTGAAGGGATCTTGGAGTAAGTGTCAGTGGTGGTTAGGAAGGGATAGAAGAAAATTCTGTTTCCCTTGTGATGGTTCCTTTCTTGCCTGCCATACTGCAGGGAAACAATTTTTCCAAACAAGTATTTTGGGCACCTGGCACAGAACCTCCCCGGCTCTACAGCTTTTCTTCTGTAGGCAATGAAAATATCCCAACTATTTCCTTGCTGTGGGGTTCAGGGACAGAGGGAACAACATGATGGGGGCAAATTCAGAGTTCAAGCTATCCCTGAACACATGCTCCTGAAAAGTTTTCCATCCTTTTTTTTGCATGGCTAGAAACCAACACATTTCCAACACTACTAGACACATCACCATACCATCACTGTCACGAATCAGTTCCTCACTGCTTTACTCCCTGGGCCACGTACACCATCCAAAACATGTCTAAAAACACCGTTTTGCTGCTTATGAGCTTGTTCCATCTTCCCAAAACTCTGACAGACCAAGTACTAAAGAACCCGAAAACAATTCTCTGACTCAATTTATTACAGCAGAACTACAAATCACATTTCCCAATAGGGTGGTTTGAAAATACTGAGGAGTATTTATTTAAAACATGAGGAAAAAAAAAACCCCAGAAACCCAAAACAACAGTGCTCAGTGCAGAGTAAGTATTAAAAAATGAAATTCAGACTTTTAAACTATTTGACAAAACTGTGTCAGGCAAACAGTGACCCTGGGAACCAAAAGTATTGAAGGAAAAGCTCTTGATAGTCCTGGCAAGAGGAATTTGAGGACGTTTACAGGGACGGGGGAACACACACACACACAAAACAGAGCAGAGCAGAAATCAGTGTACTATTTCTATTTAAAAAGTTATTTTTTAAAAGCACTGTTGCTGATGGTTTGGATGGGCTTTTTGTGCATGGCAGGGCAGACTTTTAGTCCACTGAAGTTCATGGGAAATGAGGTACCAGTGCTGCCTACCACAGCCTCTGTTTTCACACTGAACACGTTGGTACTTCTCCTGATGGTACGTCCCAGCCCTTGCCCACAACCTCCGCTACAAAGAAGAGAAAAATCTATAATTTTAATTTTCCACACAAACTTAAACAGCACTGGGGTTGTCCCTGGGAGCCAAGTGGCAGAGCCAGTGTCAGGGACACCCAGCAGCTGTGCTCAGTGCATGGCCACCAAGGGTAGGGACAGCCCCTGGGCCTCCTGGGCACAGGGACCACCTCGGGGCCAGCACCCCAGAGTCCTTCCTCCAAAGGCTGCTGGGTGGGACTGCGGTGGGTGGGGCTGTGCAGGGGGGTCCGTATCACCCCCATGTCACAGTGCCACCACTGTGACAGCGCCGCAGTCACAATGCCCCGGGGCAGGATAAAAGGGAGTGTCCTCAGCATCCTGCTGTCAGAGCTGGCCCGGGGGCAGCCCAGAGACATCCGAGAGGAAGTCTTGTGGGGCTGAGGGAGGAAGAGCAGAGGCTGGATGAGGCTGACGGAGGTGCCCCAGGCTCTTTCAGCTGGATGAGGTTGACGGAGGTGCCCCAGGCTCTTTCAGCTGGGTAGCTGTGGCAAGACCAAGGGAATGTCTTCTTGAGGAGCCCTGCAGAGCTCGCCGTCTTCATCCCCTGTGGAGCCAGGGGCAGCAGCCGTAAGAAATGGGATGTAGAGATGTTTGTAGGGGTCCCAGTGCTGAGGGGCAGCCACCGGTGTCCTGCCAGGCGCAGGAAGGATTCTTGTCCCCAAGGTGGATGAGGCCGGGGGCCTTTGGCCCCTCGGGGAAGCCTCTGAGGTGGCTGCAGGCTGAGGGAGGAGAGGCCTTGGGCATCTCCTGGGAGGCGTGACCAGGCTGTGGGCGGAGGAGGCGGGTCTTGCTCCGTGCTCAGGGAGTAGCCGATCGCCAGCGCTGGGGTCAGGAAGGAATTTTCCCCCGGGGCAGATTGGCGCTGGTCCCCGGGGGTTTTTTGCCTTCCCCTGCAGCATTGAGCGTAAGCACTTGTCAGGGCTCCGCTGGTCCGTGGTGGCTGGGTCACTGCCTGCTGCTCCTGCCCCACGAAGGGCAGGACGCTTTCCAGGCTGCCCGGGCGGGCCCCAGGGTGGCCCCCGGGGGTGGCTTCTTGTCCTCCGTGGCACTGAGCATGGCCCCTTGGCAGGGCTCCCCCGGCCCCTGGGGCTGGGTTCTTGCTGCTGCTCCGGCCCCGCCAAGGTGCCACTCGTGCCCGGGCTCTCCGGGGCTCTCTTGCCCGGTGCCCGTGTGTGGCGGGAGCGAGCTCTGCTCTTCCCGGGGCTCCATTGCGCCCACATTCCTCCTGCTCTGCCTCTGGGGTGGCGGGTATCTATCCCGGTCCTTCCCGAGGTGGCTCTGGAGGACACAGGGAGGGCTTGGCCCGTGCTCCCGCGGCTCCTGGTCCGGCCCCACTGCGGAGCCCGGCAGCTGCTCCGGGGCACTCGGGTCCGGGGTGAGCGCCGGGGAGCAGGGGCTGCAGAGCAGGGGCAGGGAGAGCAAATGGAAATCATAACGTTAAATAAACATAGCAGTAAATTAAAGTAAAATATGGAAAATACAATGAAATTTTTAAACTTTAACACAGAAACAAAAGAAAAATGAAAATTAATAAAAACAGGAATAAAATTAAATAACATAAAAACACTTTTAAAACAAATAAAAATAGCCTTTCAAAAATAAACCAAAATTAATTTAATGCATTTAAAGAAGGAAAATAAAAAGAGCAAGAAATAAAAATAAAAGAAAAACAACAAGGGGAAAAACGAAAAAGAAATAAAGACTAGTAAAAAAATAATACACAAAAAGAAAAATAAAGAATAAAAATAAATAAAGATCAATAAAAAAGAATTAGGAAGAAAAAGTAAGGAAAAATAAAGGAAAATATAAAGAAAAAAAGGAAAGAAAAGGAAAATAAAGGAAATGAAAAATAAAATTAAAAAGTTTTAAAATTAAGAAAATAAGAGAAAGAAAAAGATAATTACTAAGTAAAAGAAAAATTAAGAAAAAAAAGCAAAAAGAAATTTTTTAGAAGTTAGGAAAGAAAAACAACAAAAGGAAGGAAAAAAGAAAAGAAGCAAAGAAATGAAGAAAAAAGAAAGAAGCAAAGAAGAAATGAAGAAAAAAGAAAGAAGCAAAGAAGAAATGAAGAAAAAAGAAGCAAAGAAGAAATGAAGAAAAAAGAAGCAAAGAAGAAATGAAGAAAAAAGAAAGAATCAAAGAAGAAATGAAGAAAAAAGAAAAGCAGCAAAGAAATGGGAAAAAAAGAAAAGCAGCAAAGAAATGGGGAGGGGAAAGAAAAGCAGCAAAGAAATGGGGGGAAAAAAGAAAAGCAGCAAAGAAATGGGGGGGGAAAAGAAAAGCAGCAAAGAAATGGGGGGAAAAAAGAAAAGCAGCAAAGAAATGGGGGGGGGAAAAGAAAAGCAGCAAAGAAATGGGGGGGGGGGAAAGAAAAGCAGCAAAGAAATGGGGGGGGGAAAAGAAAAGCAGCAAAGAAATGGGGGGAAAAAATAAAGAAATGAAGAAAAAAGAAAAGAAGCAAAGAAATGGGGGAAAAATAAAGAAATGAAGAAAAAAGAAAAGAAGCAAAGAAATGGGGGGAAAAAAGAAAAGAAAAGAAATGGGGGAAAAAGAAAAGCAGCAAAGAAATGGGGGGAAAAAAGAAAAGAAAAGAAAGTATGAAAAAAGAAAAGCAGCAAAGAAATGGGGGGAAAAAGAAAAGCAGCAAAGAAATGGGGAGGGAAGAAAAGCAGCAAAGAAATGAGGGGAAAAAAGAAAAGAAGCAAAGAAATGGGGGGAAAAAGAAAAAAGAAATGAAGAAAAAAGAAAAGAAGCAAAGAAATGGGGAGGAAAAGAAAAGCAGCAAAGAAATGGGGGGAAAAAAGAAAAGCAAAGAAATGGGGGGAAAAAAAGAAAAGCAAAGAAATGGGGGGAAAAAGAAAAGAAATGAAAAAAGAAAAGAAGATAAGAAATGGGGGAAAAAAGAAAAGAAGCAAAGAAATGGGGGGAAAAAGAAAAGCAAAGAAATGGGGGAAAAAAGAAAAGAAGCAAAGAAATGAAGAAAAAGAAAAGAAGCAAAGAAATGGGGGGAAAAAGCAGCAAAGAAATGGGGGGGGAAGAAAAGCAGCAAAGAAATGAGGGGAAAAAAGAAAAGCAAAGAAATGGGGGAAAAAAGAAAAGAAGCAAAGAAATGGGGGAAAAGAAAAAAGAAATGAAGAAAAAAGAAAAGAAGCAAAGAAATGGGGGGAAAAAAAGAAAAGCAAAGAAATGGGGGAAAAAAGAAAAGCAGCAAAAAAATGGGGGGAAAAGAAAAAAGAAATGAAGAAAAAAGAAAAGAAGCAAAGAAATGGGGAGGAAAAGAAAAGCAGCAAAGAAATGGGGGGAAAAAGAAAAGCAAAGAAATGGGGGGAAAAAAAGAAAAGCAAAGAAATGAAAAAAGAAAAGAAGCAAAGAAATGAGGGGAAAAAGAAAAGAAGCAAAGAAATGGGGGGGAAGAAAAGCAGCAAAGAAATGGGGGGGAAAAGAAAAGAAGATAAAAGAAGCAAAGAAGAAATGAAGAAAAAAGAAGCAAAGAAATGGGGGGGGAAGAAAAGAAAAGAAATGAGGGAAAAAAGAAGCGAAGAAATGGGGGGAAAAAAAGAAAAGAAAAGAAGCAAAGAAATGGGGGGAAAAAGAAAAGAAAAGAAGCAAAGAAATGGGGGAAAATGAAAAAAGAAAAGAAGCAAAGGAATGGGGGAAAAAAGAAAAAAGAAATGAAGCAAAGAAATGGGGGAAAATGGTAGAAAAAATGGTAGAAAAAATGGTAGAAAAAATGGTAGAAAAAATGGTAGAAAAAATGGTAGAAAAAATGGTAGAAAAAATGGTAGAAAAAATGGTAGAAAAAATGGTAGAAAAAATGGTAGAAAAAATGGTAGAAAAAATGGTAGAAAAAATGGTAGAAAAAATGGTAGAAAAAATGAGGAGAGGAGAGGGAAAAGTAAGTCAAAGGAAAAAAGTAAATAAATAAGAAAATATCAATTGAGATAGGAAAAAAGGAAACATTTTAAGAAAATAGAAAAGAAATCGTTTTTAAAAAGAAAAAGGTGGAAAAGAAAAACTGAAAGAAACTCAAATTGAAACTACACGAAGAACAAAGAAGTACAATAAAAAAGAAAAATAAAGAGGAGAGAAAGGAGAGAAATGAAAGAAAATAAAAAGAAAGAATAAAATAAAATGAAAAAGAAAGAAAATTTAAGAAAGATAAAAGAAGAAAAATCAAGAAGAAAAATCAAGAAGAAAAATCAAGAAGAAAAATCAAGAAGAAAAATCAAGAAGAAAAATCAAGAAGAAAAATCAAGAAGAAAAATCAAGAAGAAAAATCAAGGAAATGTAGAGGTAATTAAAAAAACACATGCAAAAATGAAAAAGAAGGAAAAAATAGAATAAAGGAAAAGGAAAAAGAAATTAAGGAAACAAAAGAAATTAAGGAAAAAATAAACATTAAAAAAGAAAAATAAGGAAACAGGAAAATACAGAAAAGAAAACAAAGAAAAAGTAAAAGGAGAAAAAGAAAAAGGACAAAGGAAAACAAAAAGGAAAGGAAAATAAAAGAAAAATAGAAAAAAGAAGAGAGAAGAAAGACTATAAAACAAAAAATAGTTTTTAAATGTAAAAATGAAAAAAGGAAAGGAAAAGAAAGAAAATAAAGATAGAAAAAGAAAAGTTAAAAGAGATAAATAAGTCCAAAAAGTTAAAAAAGAAAAAGAAATTGAATATAAATTAATGAAGAAATACAGATGAAGAAATAAAAAAAGAAAAATAAAGACAAAAAGAAGAAAAAATTAAAAAGGAACAAAAAATGAAAATAAGCAAAAAAAGAAAGCAAAATAGAAAGATGAAGAGAAAAAGGAAAGAAAAAGGAGAAAAATAAAGAAAATGAAAAATTAGGAAAGAAGGAAAGAAGGAAAGAAGGAAAGAAGGAAAGAAGGAAAGAAGGAAAGAAGGAAAGAAGGAAAGAAGGAAAGAAGGAAAGAAGGAAAGAAGGAAAGAAGGAAAGAAGGAAAGAAGGAAAGAAGGAAAGAGAAAAAATAAATAAGGAAAAAAGAACAAAAATGAAAAATCAATTAAAATATATAATGAAAAAGAATTCAATATCAATAAATAATAACAAAGGAAAATAAAAATAAATTAAGAAAAATAAAGATAAAGAATGAAAAAAAAGTAAAAGTAAATTTAAAGAGAAAAAGGAAGAAAAAAGGAAGAAAAATACATTGACATGTAAAAGAAAAATGAGAAAAGGGGAAAGCGAAGAGAAGCGAAGAGAAGCGAAGAGAAGCGAGAAATGAAATGAATGTAAATATAAGGAAAGAAAAAATATTAAAAGAAAATATTGAATACAGGAAAAGAAAAAAACCATTAAAAATAAAGGCAAGAAAATTATTTGAAATTTCTTATGAAGAAGAAAACTGAAAGAAAAATACAGAAAAGTAAAAAGATAAAGAAGAAATAAGAAATAAATAAAAAGAATGAAATAAAAGAAAAATTGAAAATAAAGAAGAATAAATTAAGATAGAAAATTAAAAAAGAAAAGAAAAATTAGAAATAAATAAGAAAATTAAATTAAGAAAAAAAGTAAATGAGTCACAGAAATTATAATAGAAGAAGAATGGAAAATATAGAGAAAAGGAAAAGAAGAAAAAAACAAAGAAAAACAATAATGAAGAAAAATGAATTTTAAAAACCCAAGAAGGACAATTAAATAATTAAGAATAAATATTAGAAGAAAATAAAAATAAATGAAAATTGAAAATAAATCAGCCACAAATAAAAAAAAAAGAAAAAAGAAAAAAGAAAAAAAAAAGCAAAAATGAATATGGAAAAGCAAAGATACATAAAATGACAGGAAGAGAAGAAAAGAAAGAAGAATGAAACAAGACAGAAGAAGAGAAGAGAGAAGAAGAAGAAGAAGAAGAAGAAGAAGAAGAAAAGAAAAAAGAAGTAAAAAGTAAAAGAAAAGAGTAAATTAATTATAAAAAATACTAACTAAAAGAAAAGAAAAATGCAGCGAAGCCCAATAAAGCCACTCCAAGCCCAGTCCGTTTGCTGTTGTCTCCTTTGTGTCCCGTGTCCTTCCCACAGCTGCAGGGCCAGCGCCCAGGCTGGGACCCGACTGTCCACTCAGTGTCTTCTGCTGGGGCAGGGCTGGGGAGAAACCTCACCAGGGATTGTCACCAGGGACTGCCTCAGCGTGTCCTGGACTTGCCCACCCGGTATCGCTGTCCACAGCTCCCTGGCAGGAGGGTGCAGAGAGGTGGGGGTGGGTCTGCTCAACCAAGGAACAAGGGACAGGACAAGAGGAAATGGGCTCAGGCTGTGCCAGGGGAGGTTTAGATTGGATATGTGGAAGAATTTCTTCACCAGAAAGGTGGTCAAGTATTGGCACAGGCTGCCCAGGGAGGTGGTGGAGTCACCATCCCTGGTGGTGTTTAACAGATGGGTAGATGAGGTGCTCAGGGACATGGGTTGGAGGTGGCATTGGTAGTGTTGGGTTCATGGTTGGACTCGATGAGCTTAAAGCGCTTTTCCACCCACTACATTTCTGTGATTCTCAGTAATCCCACGCTGAACACGTACCTTGGACTTATTTTTGAAACCACAAGTGCCTGGCTTCAGTGAATCACCACTGACAACACCACAAATGACTTCTGTGCAAAACTTTTATTATTACTTTATTATCTTATAAAAATGGCATTTCTTCTTTACTGACCTTAATACGACTTATTTACTTCAAATAGTTCTAAGTCTTCCCTCATGATCTGCTTTGGCTGGCAGATGGATTATTCTATTTTATAAGGGCAGTAATCTAAAACTATGTTGAATGTACTGAATATAAAGAAAAATAATAAATTTACCCTTAAAATGTGCTGTATTTTAGAGAAATTAATCACAATGGAAATATAATGTGGGGTTTCAGCCTGAAGAACCATCAGATAACCCCCTCATACCTAGTTTGTAAGCTCAGGCTTAGTAGGAACCAAGCAAGTATTTCTGCTTTTAAAACTTCAGCCATTTTGTTTGTTATTGTTCAGTTATTCTTTGGAGGGAACTGTCCTGCAATAAATACAGTAGAATGAAAAATTATATGAGAATTTAGGGCTATAGAAAGTTATTTGATCAATTCAGAAAACTCTGGCCTCAGAGCTCTTCTGCTAAGAGCTTCCCATAGTTTCAGCAACTTTATCTTAAACTGAGGTGGAAAGTATGTGTTGCTTTTTTGTTGGTTTATCACATTTTATTTTACTTATATAGTAACTACAAGCATTGCATTTTAATTTCAAATGCAATTTTAACTAGATTTAGGTTTCAAGTTTGTATTATGTTTTTGTGTTGTTGTGTTTTTGTTGATTTTGGGGGGGTTTTTGCTTTTTTTTTTTTAACTAAAGCTTCATTTAACTCCTTCAACTATTTTTTGTCTACCATCGCTGAAATACATACACTGAGCTGGCTTGGGAAAATGACATCTCACATGGTGTTCCCCAATGCAGGAAAAGCGTCCCTCAGCCTTCCAAATGGAATGGTTTCCTCTCTTCTGGCCTACAGGATGGCTGGGGAG
Source organism: Caprimulgus europaeus (assembly GCA_907165065.1). The sequence continues at coordinate 3,240,722 of OU015530.1, forward strand.
GGACTTTGGCCAAGGGCAGGGAATGACAGAACAAGGGGTGATGGCTTGAAAGTGGAAGAGGGGAGATGGAGATGAGATGTGAGGAAGAAATTGTTTGGTGTGAGGGTGGTGAGACCCTGGCCCAGGTTGCCCAGAGAAGCTGTGGCTGCTCCTCCCTGGAAGTGTTCAAGGCCAGGTTGGATGAGGCTTTGAGCAACCTGGTCTAGTGGAAGGTGTCCCTGCTGCTGGCAGGGGGGTTGGAACTGGATGAGCTTTAAGGTCCCTTCCAACACAAACCAGTCTGGGATTCTGTGATTCTATATTGATGCAATTGCCCTTTGTAGTTCTTTACATGGACAGGAATTACGTGAGGCTTAAGGTAAAGACTGTGAGACTGAATGAACTGAACAGTCAAAACGAAAATAGCCACAAGACACCATTTAAAACAAGCCTGCTCCCCGATGTGAATGCCTAAAAGCAGATAGATTAAACTGTGATTATTTAATGTATTAATAATCATGTTCACAGGACAGTAGGAGTTGGTGACATGTTTTAGTCTGTGTCCTGAGTTTCCAAAGATCTGAGCTGCACTGACAGGAAGACATTACACTGCCAGTAATAACTACCTGACTATGATTTACTGCAGTTTTCTGCCTAATAAACAAAACTTAACATACTCAGTGACCAGAACGTTGCAAGTGGCATCTTATCATAAGCTGCTGCAAAATGAACAGCAACACACAAAAAAATTCCTTTCCCCCGATATGCAGAGGATACATCAAACAAAAACAGCTCCTGAGAGCTGAGGTCAAAGCACTGGCTCTTTCTCAGCACAAGCGAAGGTGCCTCTGCATGGAGAAAACCTGTCAACACGGAGCTGCCAAATTATGGTGGCACTTTTTACCTACGGGCATTTTACACATGAGAAATCCAGGTATCACCTACAGAGAGAGGCACTTGGTGGGGTTTGGGTTTTTGCAACTCTTTTCAACAGAAAATTGGAGCAACTCTGGGCCTTTAATTAAAAAAAACCTAAAACTAAACAAAAAAATGGAAGAAAGGTTATCTATATTTTCTGAGCTATTTTCCAACAAAAATATTTAATGCCCATTACTGGGTTTTTTCTCTTTCTTTCTTCCTTGATGTGGGAGAAGTGCTAACTAAGAGTGGCAGCTTAGTCTCCTCCCTCCACACTACACTCCATCCCATGCCCACTCCACTCCAAACCATGGGCACTCAGTGGTCCTGCCTGGAGAAATGTCCATCAAACCTCACCCTAAAACACTACAGCTCAGCTCTGCCACGTACGGGGCTGGGTTTCCAAGGGCATAGTACCTGCGAGGGGATTTGCAAACAGCAAAAGCAAGGAAAGCTTTTTGCTTTACCCTCTCCTTCCCCTCAAAATCCATCATGTTAGAAGATACCAAAAAAAGGCTTTTCTTCTGAAGCATTGGAAGAAACCATGCTGCCTGCCATGGTTTTTCAAACTGGAAGGACTGCAGAGAGATCGAATACATACAAGGACCTCAGAGACCAAACCATCTCAGGGCTGTCAGCAGATGTAGCCCACCTAATGCTATGGACCAGGGAAAAAGGTAGGGACATCCACAGAGCTCCCCATCTCCAGTGACAAGTTCACTGAAGCAGAAAAGAAAAAAAACCAAAACAACAAGCACTGCTTGAGCTGCACAAAACCTCATTATTTCCCAGTGAAAAGCACCTCTGTGCAAAGAGCTTCTCTGATGAGAGAAATCAAGGACGTTCCAAAATGATTCATGAGCGCGTAACCTGGCTACAGCTGACAGCAAGACGACTGTGCCCTGACAGGCTGGGATGACAGGCTGAAAAGAGGAGCTGCTAATGAAATCAAGCTCAAAAGCACAAGTAGAGAAAGCTCTAATGGCTGGTAATTTAACACAGAAGAATTTCAGATGTGACAGCACATGGGAGCGCTCTGGTGTGCAGTCATGACCCGCACAGGCATGCAATAAAACAGGTATCTGTAATAACACAACAGTCTCACGAGCACACAGAGGTGAAGGTACCACAGCAGGACACAGTATTACAAGGGAAGCAAATGTGTGAGCACAGCAGGTTTGTGGCAGAGGTGGATTGCACTGTGCAAAGCCAAAAAGCACGCTGAGTGAGAGGCAAGATGTACCTGAAAAATTACATATCAACCTGTTCTGCCCGAGTTCACTGCGGCTGGACTAGCAGACAAGATCAGGATGCACGGGGTAGAAACAAACAGTGACATGGATGGTTTGGGTCTGGTTGGCTTTTACCACAGGGCAAAATAAGATCAAGATGATGATAAGGCATTTATAAATCCCTATCTTTAAAGATCTTAAATAAATTTCCATACCATTCAGCATCTAGATCACAAATAGACTTCAGTGTAGTAAAAGTCTAAAAGCAAACACTGTCTGTGTGGACAAGAGTAGGAATCTAAACAGTCCTCACATGCAAAAGTGCTATATTAAAATGCAGGTAACAGGCAATAATAGGAAAACATCAGCATCCAGGCCTTTTCTATAATAAATGTGTTTTGCATCAGTACTAAAAAGAAACATCTTAAAATATTGAACTCAGTAATAAATCCTCTGGCAGCGAATTCATAAAACGAAATCTCACATTGGAGGAATCTGAGAAAAGGTGTCCTGGTTAATTTAAAATCTACTGAGACCTCACAAAGCCACGTTATCTACAAGCACTGATAACAATAAGGACCAGAATAAAGGAGAGATGTCAACCTGCAAGGAAATTGTGTGTGTTCAAAAAGGCAGAGGAGCCACTGATATAGGTGAGAGAGAGAGAGAAAGAGAGAGACACAAACAGCTCCTTAAGAACCAGAGGACAAGGATACTGCTGCCAACGCAGCCTAGGACACATCAGCTATAAATCCCTGCAGCAAATACCCCAAATACCATAAAAACCAAAGGCTGCCAGTGTGCTGCTTCCCAAATCAGGGCAAGAGGCTATTTGAATTAGATCTGTATTTGAATTACAGACTATATTAGAATTACATAAGAGAAAAATCATAGCTAATAGTTCACCCACTCCTTCTTACCTATACAAAGCTATCCTCACCCTATTTATTTGTTTCTGGACTGTTTTAGAAATCCCAAGTGACAGCTTATTCCCAAAAGGACATTATTCCTGACATTATTATTATTACTCCTCTGTTGAGCTTCTTTCTTGACTTTCTGCTAATATTTAACCTAGCAGTTTAAAATGACTTTTACTTGTCTGTTACTCAAATAACAGCCAAGCACAATGAACATGAATAATCAGAATTAACTAGTTATTCACTACATTAACCTAATCTGGCTGTTTTGGAGAGCAGTTACTGGGTTCTTTGTAAATTAAGCTTTATCAGGGCAAAGAGGTGAGGTCAGGCAGGATAGCAGGGTACACCAGGTGTAGAGACTGGAACATTATCAGTTGGGTTGTGACATCAACAGCAGCAGCAAAATCAGAGTTAACTCACACTAAACACAATCTAGAATGCCCTGAGTAGGAAGTTTTAGAGCAGTTTTTTGAAGCAGTAACCTAGACTAAGTGATTCTGTGATAACCATTCTATGAACCTGTGATTTAGTGATGCCCAGTTTCTCTGTTCTTTGGAAGTTTTCCATTCCCCTGATCTCTAGCCCTCTGAAAAGGCCTTTGGATCAAACCACCTCTCTTCCAGGTTTCAGCCATCGTGTTGCAGTTAATTTCTCCGTGCCTCTCATCTGCCAGAGACAAGCTTCAGCCTGTGTCAGCACACTGAGCCTCCCTCCCTCATGCAGGAGCACCCTGCATTACAGCACTTTCCATAACAACTCCACAGCGTCAGGCAGATTAATAAAGCCTGTTGCAATGGACTTCCTACAGCATCCCACAGGAGCAGGCTGATTTGTAGCAGGAAGATTTAAAAAGCAGTTATCTCCAAACAATGTGATATACCTGCCTGCCCCATCACACCTCACGCTTACCTTTTCGTACCTCTGCTTCTCTAAAACTGGCTGGGTTCAGGCCATGCCAAATATTATCTGAAAAATTCCTCAGATAGTACTCCTGCTATGAAAAAACAGTTGGTTAAAACCACAAGAAAACCCATTTCAATCCTAATTCCAGATTCTACTTAGCATATTCAAAAAGGTTGCTCAAATACACCAGTTGTTGAATGGGAAACTGGAAGCGTACAGCTGAGATTTACACTTGCCAGCCCTCCTGGGCAGGAGTCAGACGGGACCAGAAGGGCAGGAATTTTGTGGGAGGGCTCAGAAGTTGAGATAAGGTCACAAAGCCCACCAACACTTGTATCCAAAACTTTGAAACAGGAGAGGGAGACAGCCCAGGGCTTTAGGATGGCAGCCTGTCGTCACAGGCAGGATTTCATAGGGCTCGAGGAGTGAAAGGGGGGAAAGAACAGGTCAGGACAGCGTGAATTCCAGCACAGGCAACGGGAACTGCTCATGAAGGAAAATGGGAACTAAAAGGAATGATTAAGAACTCCAATATTTTATTGGCAAGTTTGACATCTGGTTAAACAATACATACATTTGAAACTTGACATCCCATAGCTCTCGTATACAAACCATCGTGGTACCTCAGCAAATGCCCAGGGCTGAAGGAAAAGCCCTTTGAATGCCACAGGCTCCCAGGGGCAGGGCAGACAGCAGCAGGCAAGCAGGTTAACTGGGAGGAATGGGAGGGGAACGAGGAGAGCACAGGATTATCCAGCTCTAGGCACCTGCCTTCTCTAGCTCAAATTAACCAGCTCATTTCCCCAGGCACTCTCTATAGAAACAGGCTTCACCAGAGGGTGATTTCACTGCACAGCGTGACGCTGCTGCTCCACAGAGCTCCTGTCAATTTATTCCCTATTTCTTAGAGGAATACTGCTCTCACCAGCAACTGCAGAGCGCACCCAGGGAGAGGTGGTGGCTAATTTTGATGGCTGTAGATGGGGAGTGTGAACCTCCCTCCATTCCTTTTGCTCTCCCTCCCCAGTGACCCATTGTGAATTAATGTGTAAACAAGTGGTTTCCACCCCATATTCACACCTGAGGAGTCTGCCAAGAAACAGGACCTCCCGTGTACTGCCATACATAGCAGATAGATAGGTACACACAGCAGATTTTAATTCATTCTCATCCCAGATGGACCTTTTGCATTTTGCCACAAACCCACTTTTTCCCCCTCATACAGCATCAGATCTGCCCAGGCAGTGTCCATCACCTTGGTGAAGAAGTCCCTGTGAATGCACCCACAAACCCGCTGGCAATCCACGTGGGTTTCAATCCATTGCAGTCAACAAGAGGCTTTTTGCTGATTTTACCAGAGCAGGTTTTTTAAAGTTTTGTGTGCAGAATCCATTCCCATATCAAGCTCCAGTAGCTCCTAAAATCTGACTGATTTGGGAATAAAAAATACACATTCTTTCCTTCTTAATTTCAAACTTAACTGTATCCAGCTTCTGAATGAACATGAGTTACCTAACGGAAGGCTTCCTTCCGCCACTGCTGACTGGCTGTAATTACGTACACATCCACAACATTTATGCTCCCTTATTAAAAAACTTCTCAAGTGATAACAGAGAAGAGACACAATGGTTCTGTGTTTAAAAGAACAACTGCACAGACTGAAGTTTGCTGCTCTACTAACATAGCACCGACAGATGCTGTAATTACAAAGTAAAAGGCAAACAGCGGAATTGTTCAGAGTTTTGTGCGCTGTTGAGGCTTCTCCTAAAACTCAAATGTTTCTCCAGGGAAGTGGTGATGTCTTCATACGTGGCCCTGGGACTACTGTAAAATGCTAAAGACCCATCCCCACAGGTGTCATACGCCACAACTGCATGGCTATATTTGCAAATTGCTCCATTTTCTACAGTTCTACTCTAATTTTATCACTATTTCTAATGAATTTCACTGTTTCCAGGAACACATTAGGGGTTTTTTTTAATTCCCCTTAAAGTCAGGAGATATGTTATTTTTAGCACTGATCCATTCACATGTTGAATTAGATACAGAACACAAGTGAAGGGCAATAACAGGCTGCTTCCAGTACAGAAGAAAAATATTTAGATTCACTAGAAAGCAGGCAGGTAAAGTGTTAGTTTAATGTACTGTTCTAATCTCTGCTGGAAAAAAAGGATTTCTACATTGGCATAAGGCACCAGAGAAATTAAGTGAATTAACTCAACATGGCACCTACCAAGAGAAGATATTTCTTCTCTTCTTGTTTGATACCCACATAGGTTCTGTTTGAAGGCAGCTGATTTCCAATATGAAAAAAACAAACCAACCACCACCCTAAAAACCAACAACAAACAGGCACAGCTACTAATTAGAGCAAACACACAAAACAATTCAGGGCATCTGGAAGAAAAGGTCAGGATTGTGGTGGCACAGGTTATGCAGATCAAGTACAGAGGTGGAAAACTCACCTAGAACTTCATTCTAGCTAATAGTTCTTTCTAGATAATCCTACAGGAATACTATTGAATGAGGCACATCTCACTTTCAGAGGGGGAAGGAAAAAAAAAACAACAACAAACAAACCCTCAAGAGGGAAAATCACACCCAGTATTTGCAGTCCCCCAGGATCTGCTCTCAGGGACATTTCCAACTGAATGGAGTGGAAGCAACCACAGGAAAGCTTGTTGCTGCGAGGTTCCTACCTGCCTGGAAGGATGGCAATACATCGGAGCAGGGTAATGTTGCTTTGTTCTGGCACACACACCAGAAGGCACGGGGCTCTCCAGCCCACCCTGAGAGTTTAGGAGTCACAATTAGTCAAAAAGAAGGTAATGAAACAGAAATAGCAACTGCTTGATGGCAGCAGTGAGCTCTAGCCCTACAACTTTCCCGTCTGCCTTCCCCACGAGCAGTCTCAGGAACAGATTTCCTCTGGCTGTTCACAGTGTTGTTGGATCACATCGGCAAGGTCAAGACACCGCAGAATTCGCCATTTCTCAGCAGCCAGCTCTTCCTTGGATACCTGGCCCAGCAGTTTTTTGGCAAAGAGGTTCTGATCCTGCATGAAAAGGCCCACAGCAGACCTTGGGACTTGAGGGAAGTTCTCCAGGCAACCACTTGTAAAGCAGAAGTTGATTTTCTTTTCACGTCTCATCCCTGGTCCCCTTTCTTCAATCCAAGTCAGAGGTCTAGTGCGGAGGAGCAGAGAAAAAGAAGAGTATTTATGGAGAAATCAAATCAACAGTTACGGTTTATGCTTTTTTTCCTCAGAATTTACAGAAAAAGCCCTAATACATACACCATTTTTAAATTTCAGTCATTGCATATTCAGGTAATGTGCTCTGACCAACATGTCCTGTGGTTACAGAGTTGCACACCAGGTAATAATCTTAACTCTGCCACTGGTCCATGCCATGACTCTCAGCACATGATCTAAGCTCTCTCCAGCTTTGCTTTCCCTATGCACAAGATGAAGTCAGCGGTGCCTTGCCATCTCAAAGGGAAGAGGGAAGTTTAATCTGTTTGTCTGTGGACTTGGATGAAAAGTGCTGTTAAACATCCAGATATTTTGTGGATGATTCATGTCATTTTTGCCTGTTTCAGCTACATAAACTCTCAGGAAGGTCCTTCTTAATCAAAGTCCTGTCTTCTGCCAACATGATAGCCACAGCCTCCATGCTGAGCATCGGTGCTGCTGGCTATAGACCAGCATAGCTCACAGGTCCTCACGCCTTCCTCCCCAACTTCCCAGCTCAGCTGAGGAAGGAGGAGCCATGGGACATCGCTTCAGGGTCTTCACAGACTCCGTGGCCCAACACTGCAGATGCTTGCAGAGGCTTTGAGGAAGGGTCCTCAACACCAGCCACAGCCACGATCCTCCCTTCCTGCTCTTTTGTCAACTGCCTAAACTGCACCATTACCTTTCTGCAGCTCATTCATCAGCGCTCACTACTGCCTGTGTTTAGAGGATGCACATTATTTTTCTTACTTGGTTATTGATGGCCCTTCCACAGTCCTTTATGGCCCACTTTAGTCTGCCACTCACAAATTATGAGGGCATCAATAACATGGAAGAATAAATTCTGTCTCTAAGTACTGCCCATTACATCTTCAATATCATTAGATCAGGAAAGAAAGTCCTTGTCAGTCCACCCTGAACACATTCTGTAGAGCACTCAGCTTAATGATTCTGCACCTCTCCTCTTTTATGCTTTAAGATCCAGTTTCTGTATTCATGTTGTTGCATCAATTATTCTTTGCTCACCTGTACTGCCACACACACACCCTACAAATTAAGCATGGCCAGAGGAACCTGACTGAACCAAATAAAACAACTGGAGGGGAAAAAAAAAAAAAAAGGACCCAAATCACAGCCTGCAAAAATACACCCCAAAAATCCTCAGAAGACTTAATAAATGCAAAGACAACCATGTGCTTCAGGAAGGCCCCAGGCTACATGTCTCTGCAGGCCAGAAGGGTGCTTGAGGGCCGTATCACTCTGTGTTCTCATCCTCCTTCCCCGAGGTGCTGGCTGTTGGCCTGGATCAGAGGAAGGCTGCTGAGCAAGCTGGGTTTTGCTCTGACTCAACAGAGCCAGTTCTTCAGGCCACTGTTACTCAAAGCTGCTTTATCTCAGATAGGCAGGTATGAAGAAACCACTGGGCAGGCACAGGCAAAGATCTGCACTATTTAAGAGGGGAGAGTCCATGATATGATCCAAAACAGGCAGTGTCAATGCAGGGTCACCTTCCTGGGGTCATCTAGAGCAGATGCACACCAATGTCCAGGCTCAAGCAGATGTTGCCTTCTCCTGTGGCTTGGGGAAGCCACTGAACCAGAAGCAAAATCATGCAGAGTGGGCAGAATTTAATCAAAGTGATTAAAATGGCTGCTTTAGATCAGTGAGAGGGAAAATGTTGGTTTTACTAATAGATCTATCTTCCGTGATTGGGTTTTTAGTTATCTTCCCAAAGAGAGGTTGATTCTACTTGATTGGTAACCAAAGCACGTTAATTTTTAATTAACAACAACTTCTGCACTAAAAATAGTCTCTTTTTTTTTGCTCTGAAGATATGTATGCTGCAAGTCTGCACAGTATTCAAGCCATTTTGTAGCTTAAGAAACAGGTTTGTAGTTTACATCAGAAAACTGTGAACTTTTTAAATATATATTTTACCCGTTAGTAGTGTTACTTAGAAGCAACAAATGCAGCATTTTTGGGAGCTGAATAAAGCCAAATTAAATATGCTGGACAGTTAAAGAAGAAAAAGAAAGTTTAACCAAACAGTAGCAAACCACTTTTACACTGACTTTTAAAAAAGCAATCATTATCTGCAGTGAAGAGACCACTCTGACTTTTTATGGTCGTTTTGTCTTTCCAGATTTTAGACTGGTAGAGCTCTCCTAGCTACATTTTATTCAGAGATTGGAAGAGACTTTCTGCTTTTCCAATTCCTTGTTTCTTCAAATAATGAGTGTCCCTAGTTGGGCTATCTTGGTTATATAAACCAAACCAAAGCGAACACTTTGTACCTGCAGCAGAATTAAGCTCGTTTCACGCTCAAAAGAATTCTGGGTCCAGTCAGCTTAATGTTTTATGCAACAACTTCTGCAGAAAGCATATATTACATAGGGTTTTTTTTATGGATGTTAGATTTGAAGCTTTTTTTATTAGACTTTGTAAGCTTAGATCTTAATACAAACATACTTTCAAACATTTATTGCCAGAATATGTGCTCAGAAAATGTCTTCAATTTATTTTAGGCATCTTCCTTTTCGCGCTTGAAAATGCCAATATTTTTTATTTACCATGCAATCAAAAAGAGCCACCTTACCCTGGATGGGAATTAGACAATTAGACTCTACCCCTAGTTAACATCAAAAGAGACATTGCCCAAATCATTATCTCTCCAGCTCACACTAAAAATTCATTTTTGATATTTGCTGAATCCAAGCTCTCTAACCCCGGGACAGCAACCGCAGTTCCAAATCACCTGTGATGTCAGCAGAAGTCTGGCTTTTCCTGGACTGCTCAATGTTTTAGCTCAGAGAGGCTGTCAGCTCAACTGCCTCGGAAACTCAACAGAGGCAGAGGTGGCCTCTCAGATAGCTGGGTGTCAGGCATTAACACACACCTCCAAAATCCACCAGAGACAGATGAGCAGCCAGCACGGGCTGTGCAGCGGAGACAGACTATTGCCTTTGCACAAATCCCTGCTTAACCAGCAGAACCCAGGCTGCTGCATTCTGCACCTGCTGTATTTTCCAAGGCAGAAAATAGGCCGAATTAACCTGACTTCTCAAGGTTAACCTATTCATTTCTTTCAAAAAAAGGATGAGGTGCAGACCTTTCCCATCCTTCAGCCAAATAAAGGTTGAGCAAATTAGAGCTGTAATATCACCAACCACAAATGCCACAGGCCATAACTTCACTTGATGGAGAGGGGGCCAAATCCTCTAGTGCCCTAACTCCACTGACGTCAGCGGGGGAAGGTCAGCCGGAAACACGGCCCCGCCACCGAACGGAATACAGGAACGCTATGTAACTTTCCAGCCGCCGTAAATTATCCCAGAGCCATAAAGCTGACTCGTCCCCGAGGTCAAGGGAGAGAAAGAAAAAACCCAGTAATCCAGAAATGGTTCTGTATCTAGCAAATAACATACTTAGCAGCTAAGAACTACCTAGGAGACAGGACAGCCAGGGAAACATTTAAGCCACCCGCTAGTTCCACCTGCTGGAATTAGTTCAAAATCTCACTCTACACAGATCTTAACAGCTACTCGTGTTACTGGCAAATCGCTGAGGGTAAACAGAGCCTGTGCTGGCCCCTCACAACGGCATTTTAAAAGGAATTGGAAGTTATGTTTTATTTAAAGAGAGAGGAGGATTGCTAAGATACGATGCTAATCCCACGATAAACTGCAGTGGGCTTTGTAGGACTGGCTGATAAAATGCTTAACTAGACTCATGGTGAAATTAACAGTTCAAATGAGTCCTGATTATTCATTCTCCAAACAGCCAGCCCTTCAGGTTATTACTTTTTAAACTAAACACTTATGTAAAATTCTTAAAGTAGGCATTCATGTTTAGGTGGGTTTTTTTTTTTCTTTTTTTTTGTTTTAAGTGTTCAAGCAGTATATGTGCAACAAAAAAAAGGGTAATTGATTACAAATGAAGATAGGGCAGAATATTTTCTCATGAGCTCTAATTTTACCTTGCTCTCCCTAGTCTTCTCATCTGCTTCTTGTCATATGACTATGAGAGGGTCATCTGGCTCAAAGGCAGTGTGTGCTATATGGAAAAACAGGAAAACAGGAGCAAAGGGAAAGGAACAAGTTGTTCCATCACCATTCCCACCTCCTAAGAAACATACAGTGCTAGGGTAACTTCTCTATACCTTTTCATGTCAGACAATTCTCAAGTTGCATCCATAGCATGCAGTAAACTGTCCTCATAAGTAACTTCAATATGACCTCCATGGCCCAGAATGACCAAACTGGAGAGTTTCCAGCAAAATACACCACCAGACTTTGGACCAAGTTGAGTACTCAGCCCACAGTATGTAACACTATTTGACAGAAAGGCTATTGTTATCATATAATAAAAGGGAGATCAAACTCATTATAAAATGCATCATCAAAAGAGTTTTCTGCAAGAAAGTCATAGTGCAATGATTGGAAAAAAATTACAAGTAATCCTGGCTGCTGGATTTGCACTCAGTCTGACATATCCACACAACAAAAGCAAAAAGACAAGAAACAGGAGACAGACTGATGTCCTACTCTGGAAAAATCAAGGAAACTTCAGGACTGTGGAATAGGCATTAATTAAGAGCAAATTCTGCACATGGGCCTTTCAGTAGTTCATCAAAATTGTGCTCAAAATGTGTAATTTTCTGTTAACATGCAGCTGGCACTACATATTAGCACAAGCATGATAGTGCTACAAGCTAAGTATTGTGACTAGTGCCTTACCTTTTCAAACACTCATCTATTTTGAACCTTTGAAGAACGGTGAGCTTTCAATGTACAACTAGAATGGCTGATGCTAAACAAAAAATATCCTGCCTCTGAACAACTTTTTCTGAGTGCAAGAGAAGGGCCTTTCAGTCTTGGGCATGGTAAAATGCTTTATGGGCCCATCCCTACCTTCAGACATCAGAAAAGAGCTATTTAACTCTCCTCATGCTCCTCAGCAGACATTGGTGGTGGCTCTTTTTACCCTGACTGCAGTAGGAAACACTTCAGGTCCGTTTCTCTTGTACACTTTCACGCCAGCATTCACCCATTCTGTTTCCACAAGAGGAAGGTGAGGACGCACAACTCCTGCCAACGATACCCAAAGCCTGGCTCACCTGCTGCCCCAGCCATTACTCACTTCTTGTTTGCTGTCTGAAAGTGAACAGTCATTCTGGAATAATTCTTATCCTTCTGCTTTTCTCTGGTGGCAGAGGTAACAGTGAGGTCTCCAAAGAGGTCAATCAGCCAAGTCAGTCGAGCAATTCCACTGAAAGCTGGGAATCCTGTTTTGTTTTCATCGAGGACGCTACCTGGTGCGACAGCAACAGAAAATCTTCAGAAATGGGAAAGAGAACAATGTCCTCCGATAGGAAAGGCTGAAGAAACAGCAGAGTTGTAAGCTTAGAGACCAGGGTGTAGAAAGGCCATGAGTGGGAGAGTCAATAAACACAGGACTAAACACCAGCATGGAAGACTAAAGGTCTCCACTAGAAATTGAGACACTTCCTCAGAGCTCATCCTCCTCTCTCGAGACAAATATGAATGAGAAATTGGTCACTACTACCAAAGTGCAAGAAGGGATGAAGAAGTGCTCTCTCCTCCACACAGCAGCAAGGCACAAGCTTGTGTTCTTCATCAGATAGCAGAAAGAGATTAGCAAAACAACGGCCCAGAAGACAACTATTAAGGCAAAGGTGTTTTCCAGACAATTCTCTAATTTCATGGATATATCCAGAACAGATACCTGTGTCTCTAGTCAGTTTGTAGACAGACTCTCATCTAAAAAGACCAAATGAAGCCTGGAAGGACTGGCATCCCTGTGGAGCAAGCAGACATATCCAGATGGACTTAGATTTCCTCAGAGCTACTGACCTGTGAAATGCAATGTTCCCTTCACCAGGTCTTTCCCAGCCACCTCTTTTTTCAGCTGCTTGTACTCTTCAGTCAGAAGTTCAATGTGCTCCACATGGAGGACTTTATCTGCCATTAAAAAAAACAAATCAACTGTCAAAATAAAAATCAGAACAGATTAAATACGAGCCTTCTGTGTGAATTAAAGGCAAAACTAAGCAGTAAAGGCTTCACCAGCCACCAACAGGAACTCACTCAGAAAAATTCTCATGCATGAATGGCAAAAATGATGTCAGGAAGAAAACCAAACACGGGTGCTGCGCTGAGGCATCGATCCAAGTTAAGGATTTTCAAGAGACAGCAAATATAGAGACTACAGGAACAGCAGCCACTATGTTACAGAAACCCTGTAATGAAACCCAATACCCAACTAAGGCTGAAACATTAGTCTTCAAAGTAAAAGACGGATTAATCCTTGGCTTCTTTCCCCTCACATTTCCTTGTTCTGCATTTTTCCTCCCAGGGTAGCTGGAAAGAAAAAGGAAGGGGAAAAAAATAGCATAATAGTCAGGCCCAGATGGTAACAATATGTTAAGGAGTACCTCCCTCCATGGCAATTAATTGGGCTACTTTGGAATAGAGGCTATCCAATACACATTGAACGTGGTCCTCATTCAAGCCACGTTTTTCTGGAAGGTTTCCAGGAGAGTCAATTTAGGCTGCTGACAGTAACTGCTGCTGCTTCGAGAGAAGCAGCATAAATTTTGCTCAATGGGAAGCCATTTGGTGAGCAGCAAGGCAATAAGTGCTGTTGGTACAGGGAAACAGTAAAACAGAAATCCTGTAGCTCCAGGGTTTTAGGACAAAAGTCACAAAGGAAATTTTTAAAAAGCAGCAGTATAAATAGTGCAGCCTGTCCAAATGGTTTGCACTCTGCTCCTACCCAGCACTGTTCTTTGCTTTCCAGCCCCATACATCCCCACTGGCCTCAGCTGAACTGCCAGCTTCTGTCCCTTGGCACCACAGGGATGGGACCACACACTTTCCAGAAATAAAGAGATTTTGCTGAGAGACAAGCTGTCTTTCAGACAGGGATGCCTTCCTGCCTACAACAGCACGAGCAGCTGTGTGTGACCAGCACATCACAAATGCTATAGGGTAGGGAAGATGTTTCCAGGTTTATTTTCAGGGAGAGATTGGATAGGGAGGTGCATGAGTACAATGGCTATGCTCATTAGGTGCTTTACTCTCACTCAGAAGTTTCCTTCTGTAGCTGCATTCTTAGTGTCACAAGCAAAGACCAGTGCTTTTGTGAGGTCAAACGTACCTCACTCTTAGCACTGATATTTGTGTGTTTATTTCCCCACTGGCATGCATCTTAAATCCTAAATTGAAACATCTCTGAGACAGGCATACTCCTTGTACATCATGGTTAATAGCAGACTGGAGCCCTGCCTTTGAGTTTGATGCCTTTGGTCCTACCCAACAGGTAATAATACTGTTGACACCCTTGAGAATAAATGTGTTACCTTTCTGCTCAGCCATCTCCCAGAGCTCATGGGCTGCCTTAGCTGACAAAGCCATGGGGTACTCAACCAGGACATGTTTCCCAGCTTCTAAAAACATTCTGAAAGGGATACAACATCAGTTTTTAGAAAGTATATCATCATCATCATCTCTCTCCCACAGTCAGCATCATATGGAGACATGCACAATGTGGAGTATAACAGAAATAAATGGCAATTTTCCAAGCAAGGATGGTGGGGTGGATATAACAGACATTTGAACACCAGGAGTGTTGGGTTTTAATTCTCCTATTTCCACAGAATTCCCTCACTCACCCACAGCAAGTCACTAAGATGCTGCAGAGTTGAACACTCCAGTTTCTAAAGTCCAGACATTTCAGTGGCTGGGGCAGGGCACTGGAGTGCCCTTTCTCTATATAATCTGCTAGGAAAGGCTTAGAATCCTGTTTCAAGCTGCCTGTCCATCAAACACAGGCCTAGAGGTACACAATTAGAATTGTTTTGGGAAATGAATGCATCCTAAATCCTACCCTCTTCCAGGGCTTACTGGAACTCGCTATCATTCACTTCAGGCGTTTACTCTAGCAGTCTCTCCCTCCAGTGTCCATATCCTCTCCTACAACAGTTTTACACAGCTCCTCTATGCTTCTAAATTACAGGGGAAAGGGTGGGAAAAGGGGGAAAAAATAATATCAAAATACCTGATGGTTTCTTCATGGCTTCTGTTCTCTGTGCTGATGAAGGCTGCATGTATCTCTTTGCTTCTTAGAGCATCTTCCAGGCTAATCTGCTTGGCCTCGTTAATATTGCCAAAACTTCTCCTGCATATTTAGCATAAATACAAGCAGAGCATAACCATCACAGTCCATCCTTCCCAGCTGCACTTAGAAACTGATCCCAGGGACCACTGTCTTGCTGAGTTCAACCAGGGTAGAACAAAGGCAGCTTGTGGTCCAGGAAGGGCACAAACACTTACAGGCAGAAGTGGAGTGCACAGAGAAATAAAAGCTCTAGGAAAGGCACCAGGGAACCGAGGTGTATTTGGCAAGGAGATAAACTGGATGACCTAACGGGTCCTTTCAGACTCAAACAACCCTGACTGCATGATTTAAATATAGCTGGAAAAATATATTCCCAGTCAGATCCATACAAGTACAGCCTAACTATTCAAAACCTTTATGTTCCGTTGTTTTGGGGCACAGAGTCCAGCAGGAATGCCCTGAGGGAGGTATAGGCCAATGAGAAAAACTCTTGCTCTCTAAGAGGCAACCTTACTGCACATACAAAATTATAGAGTTTTCTTTAAAGTTCAGTACCTGGTTTAAAAAAAGAATAATAGCATTTTATTATAAAGTTGCAGTATTAGGAGCTTTAGAACACATTTTTGTAAAAAAATTTTTTAAAACTCTGTATTTTTTTTTAACATTTCTACAAATGTCAGGCAGACATTAGCTCAATATTGTAATTATTGTCTGTATCACCCTAAAACTACAGGAAATTCCAGTCAGACAAAATTGCATTTCTTTTTATCACACTGATCCTGCAGCGAGAACATCTCTCAGCTTTTATTTCAGTCATTTCTGCAAGGTACCTCTCTCAGGTAACCTATTTGTTCCCTACTGCAGAGCTTTCTGCCCTGATTTCCTAGCTGCCACTCAGAATGACAGGCATATCTGCATAAACTTTCCCTTAACAGTAAGAGAAATATAAAACTTTGGCTATTCATCCCCTGCCCCCCTCCAATAGTAGTCCTCCACATGGACAGGCATGTGCACCAGAAGAAAGAACAATTACAATATACATATCAAACATGCTAAGATGAAATTTCTAACCTGGATACAAATCCAAAGAATTTCAGGTGCTCAGAAGGGCTGGAAGGCATCGGATTCATCAAGTCTCGGATGCGTGCTAAGCCAGCAATCCCAACTCCAACCACCACGGTCCCAAACATTTTGTTAATCTGATCAAAGGAGAGGAAAAAAAAGAGAAAAGGAACATTTTTTAATTTGAGCAGGGAGAAGAGCAGCTGGGAAGGGAGTGGGATGGATGACTCTTGAACTCTACTTTCATACAGCCAAACCTTATTCAGATGTCAGCCACCAGCTAACAGTGATGCTACAGGCTGAGCTCACTTGCATCTCACTGAAACATGGTCAAGCAGTTCAGCCCATCATGAGACTGGTCTTGAGGCTTGTATTTAACAGCTATTATATCACAGCTCCAGTGCAGAGTCCCTCCTTTCCGTGAATGGAAGGTAGACTTCAAAAGTGAGACGTTCTTCTATTTATATCGCTGCTTACCATGCTGGAAAGGAGCCAAAAGGTTCTGCAAACCCAGCAGAGCTTTATATAAACCCTGCTGACTTCCTGAGTGTCTGCCACTCAGCCTGCTCCAGGCTGCCACGTGGACATTCCCGGTGCACGGCAGCATAGCCGGAATACTTTGGGACAGGAAGCAAAGAGCATCTTTTCTTCCCCCATGGAACTGCTGGCACGTCCTCCAACGTCAAGATGCAATCAACCATCTGATAATGTGGTCAAGATGCTTGCTTGATATTTCCATGCACACACAAAAAAAAGCTCTGTCATCTATTTAATGACAAGCAGGTATGTTCTCAAGATTTACATCCCCCTAAAGCAAATCCTTGCCACAGTTGCATCGTATGGAGGATGAGCCAGGTATTGCATTGGCTGGCCGGGCTGCTGGGCCACTGGTAATAAATTCTCCTGTTAGTTTTATGATTTGACATCGATTTGCCAAAGCACTGGGCAACTGGTATAACTTTTCAAACCTGCACTGTCCCCCAACCCCAAAAACTAGCAACACTTTAATAAAGTAATTTTAAGATTCACAGGAAAAATGGCTAGAAGCCAAGCCAAGTCAGCCCCTCTGCATTGTTTGTTACTTCCATCCTTGTGACAGTGTCTCTTCAAACCATTTCTTCTGCTTTGATGTTCTTCCTGCTGCTGCCAATGCCTTCACCCGAGTGAACTCTTTCAATCACTTCCACTACATGTCTGAAATCCTTCCAAGACTTCAATGGATAAATGGATAACCCCACTTCACTCCTCCTTGTGCCTCTTGTCTGACAGGATTACAGCACAGCACCGCAGCCAGGAGTGACTGTTCTGACAGTGCCAGAGGTTGAGAGCTACTAAGAAATTACATCAACTTGCACAAAGAAAAAAATAGTAATAAAATAAAGCCCTTCTTCAATCATGCCATGTGTGAATTTGTTTTTCTGCAAACTCCTGCCTATGTATATATTCCTGTCAGTGCTGAACTCTGCTTACGTTATACACGTCAAAAAGGTACAAGTGTAAAACACCCAGCGGTGTGTGCTTAATCTAAAAGAAGAAATGAGTGATACTGGAAGAGTTCTCTAGGGGGATTAGAGTGACACATCATTACCAAATATTTGAGGTATAACGTGATGACACTGCTCACCAGGGAAGAGGGATGTACAGGGCTGAGAGAGAGAAGGGAAAAAGAAGGTAATATAACCACACAACCCATTTTCAGTTCCACTCACAGGCTGGGCTCTCAGTTACACTCGCTCTTCTCTGTGGCCAAAGAGACTGAGACTTGCAGAATGATCTTGGCTGGAAGGAGCCCCTGGAGGTCGCCCAACCTTGCCAAGTAGAGCCATCAAAAAGCCTAAAAACCTGCTCTTCTGAAGTGTACGGCTGCAATGCTTTAAAATTTTGATTCATAAAGGGCTCCAGTGTGAATCAGAACCAGGCCAGCAGGGGTTCAGGAGCAGTCCAGCTGGAGAGCAGCTGATCAGGGGGTTACTTTAAATTCAGAAGTTTGCAAGGTTACTGGAGTGTTAAGCTGTTAATATTTGCCTACTGCCTTTAGCGGGACTGGGAGTGGGAGCTGCACAGCAGACAAATTCCCCCAAAGCTCCTACAATCATCTTATTTCCAAGAACTGTTGGGTTTTATTTTGGGTTTTTTTGTGGTTTGTTTTTTTTTTTTCTGGTGAGCTGCTGACCTCTGCTTCAATAAAGTGGAGAATGTGGTGGAGCTGACTACCTTCTCGCAACACCATGAATAAAGAACATCTCAGCAGATGCTCAGCTTGCAAAACATCAACATTTTTGCCTCTCCTTTGAAAACCTTCCCTAGTTTCATCCAATGAGCACCTTCTGACCTTCCCAAAAGTCACATTTAAGAGAAGCACGATGATTTCAATCTAGGAACAAAAACTGTTACTATGCAACCTGTTGTCATAGCTACCAGACACTTGGTGAAGGTCAAGGGTTTGCAAGCTCATGCGGTATCCACACGGAAAGAGACAGCTACTAAGTGTACGTTGCAGAACCTTTGCTTATGCATGTAGCTGAGAAAAATCTCTCTGTCTGCATCCCTGCTGCTGCTTTTTATTACCCTCATTTTGCTCACACAACAAATCCCAAAGCAGCTGAGGGAGAAAAGTAAATTAGATGGTTTTTGGACTTGTCATGAACTAGATAAAGGCAGAGTACAGAATACTCATCTGAGAGTCCAGATGAATAGATGAAAATTTACTCCTTATTTCAAACCTTTACATGAGGATCACAGCTACAGTTATCTTTCAAGTACAAAAATGGTAAAACAGAAAGCTCAAACCATAAACTGCTGTGCCTGCCTTCCATGCCTTTTCTTAAGATAAGTGATCTCAGTTAAAGCTTTGACAAAAAGATTACAGAGGCATTTTCAAGGCAGCTGAACTTTGTCTCCTGTTGTACTCAAAAACTGTATAGTAAGTGATATAACAGCACATCAGCCAGCATCCAAAAGCTTTTTCTCTTTACCCTTTCCTAACTGGCTATACAAAAGCAAAGGGCCTGGTGAGATTAGAAAAGGATGTCCTTCATGCTGACAGCTTGTGATTGAAGAGTGATTCCCACTGCCCTGGCCTGGGTGCAGGAAGCTCTGCCAGCCCCACAAAGCGTCCCCTCTGAACTGGGACAGGGGGTCATGATGGCACCAGACTGGTGCAGGAGCTCTTTCCCAGTGACAGCCAGCACAAGTGGCTCCTCTTACCGAGGGAGGATAAGCCCTGTGTGACACAGAGGCAGAACCAGCAAAGGCATCTACCTGGGGAGGATCATTTATGGTACACAGATACATCACTGTCCCATCATCCCAAGTATTCTTGCAAAATCTAGCAGTAAACCAGAAATATTCAGCAGCAAAACGGGCAATGGATTACACGCACAGGGATCTGTCACAGAGCCAACGTGTTCCTCCCTGGTGCAATCACAGCCCTTACCTCTCAGAGGTGAGCTTTAGGGAAGCGAGGCTTACCTCTGTTTTGTGCAACATCACTAAGGCCATGCAGAGCCAGTGCAGGAGCAAGGTAAAAGGCAGAACCTGAGAATTATCTCCCTTCAAGAGAATTTTTCATGGCATACCTAGACATTCCAGGATGGGAACAGGTACCTTCCCTCATGCTCGACAGAGAATTTCAGGTTGCCTCATGCATTCTCCCCACGGTTTGCAGTCTCGTTCCCACAGGTACGAATGAGTGACTCACATCAGAAAGCAAAGTATTTTGCTAACAATGTCACCTGCAATAGCACAACACTGATATGGGAGACTCTACTGAAGCACTCCCAGCCTGGCCTTTGAAGTGTGCTACTTCAAGGGACTACCATTTTACTGCCACATGTATCTTAAGAGTAGCAGAAACCTCGCAGAGGAGTACTTGATCTGGAAATGCTGCTGTCAAGGTTAGTTCACTTTTGCATACTCAACATTTGAACCATCTCATTCCCACAGTCATTCTTCAGCAATTTTCACTCTCTTCACCACCCCTTTCTATACCTGTCAGAGCTTTGCTGACATTAAATCTGTAACTCTACTAAGCCTGAGCGATGACATACGTTGTAATTTCCTTCCTGCCACTTACAAAGACACAATACAATCCCCACTGACCTGGCAGCCACCTCCTGCTGCTCCTAAGAGTAAAGGAGGGGGCTCATAGGGCCAGGGGTCAGCAACTGGGGAGACTGGGATTCAGGGGCTGCTACTCAGAGTGTCTGAGCCCAGCTGCTGGAGGGATCTGCATTGTATATATGTACATATATATATACACACATATTCTCACCAGCAGACCTCTATTGTGCTCAGCCAGAGAGGGGAGCAGGATATGGCTGCCGGTGCTGTGTGTGTACGTGCGAGTGCTCTGTCTGTGCTCTGCGTGGCCGGCCATGTACACGCGTACATACGTGGTGTGTACATGTGCTCTGTGCCTATGTGCTGACTGGGAACATGTTTTCAGCCTCACAACTGTGTGGCCCTGGGAGCACAGAGCTGTGGCAGCCTCGCCCCTCATCAGATTCAGCCCAGTCTTTTCCACTAGCTTAAGCCAGACTGGACTGATGAAGTTCTCCAGATCTCCCTGTGCAGCAGACTCGTGGATTAGACATCACAGAGAATATTTTCTCTGTTACAGCAGCAAAGCCCTGAGATGGGGGGGTTGCAGCATCTGCTTTAACAGAAGTTTTTAGGGGAACACCAGACAGCAGCAGCCACTGTAAAATCAACAAGTTGAAACCTTGAGGTCCCTCCATCCCCACATCTCTGATTTCAAATACCCAGAGCCCTGGCAGATGTGGTACTAAGGGTGCTGGCACGTGTTATAGGACCATATTTTACTCTCATATTGTCTGCTCATAGCAAGATGCATCTGCCTGGAGCAGAGAAAGCAGAAGCTGAACAGTGTGGCTTTTGTTAGTGTTGTTTTTTAGAAGGGAAGAACTGCCCCACTGCTCATTATCAGCCTATTTAAAGGCATAAATATCCTTTGTTCTGCAGGAAACCACTTATGTGCTTTAACCTCTGTATGTGCTGAAGTACCTTCGGGAAGTAGACCCAAGATGGGCTTCACTAATCTAAACTAAAGGCAGAACTTGAAGAAAAAGGAAAAACAGAAATGAAGGCAAAGAAAATAACTGAATGCTAACATGCTGGAGCAGTTTGTGTTTTTGATCTGCCTTTGCTGCAACCTAGAGATAAAAGTAAAGCCCTTCTGCGAGGCAGAGACAAGAAGGCAACTCCCAACACTCTGTCCCTTTGTTACTTCTCTTTAAAAACATTAATCGAACATAAAATGACAGTGACAGAGAAATTTTCTCAAAAATCTGCCAAGGCCATTTACAGTCTCCACTTTTCAAAAGGAAAACAACAGCATCTAGAAGTTGCAGAGCAACCACATACATTTTCCTTGAGAGCTGTTTGTTACAGTCTGAAGTATCAACCCTCCCCAGCATCTCTCCATCTCCCACACCCATCTCTCCAGCTATCACATCCCAGGCCACAGCTTCCTGGCCAGACTCTGGTAGATGAGTTAAACCTTTGAGGCAACAACTCTCACAGGGGTTTGCCAGCAGAAAACAGTCTCTCCTCCTGACTGGCACCACTGTACCTTGGCAACAGCCAGAGCAGGCTTGTCTTCCTGGCTTTTAAATGCCATTTTAACAGTACACCTGCATCATTACACATTTATGTGCAGGCTTTCTGATTAAATTGGGGTTTTCCAGCTGTCTGCCAAAGCTGAAGTTGATAGAGTTGCACTGAGATATGGCCAGATGCTGTGTCACAGAGGCCAAACAGCCACCTTTCCTACATACAGTGGAGGGTTAAATAATAAATGATTGCACTTGTAACAGATACACTGTCTCCAGCATTAATACCTAAGCAGAAAGGAAAACTTTTATTAAAACATACATCTGCAACTTAACTCTACTGACTCCAGAGTCTGCAGCAGTCCTGACTCCTGTCACAGTGAGGTTGCTCTCCACAGCCTGCAACTCCATACTTGCAGCAAAAACATCTCAAAAAACTAATATAAAACCGTGAGAGGTACTGGAAGAATGTGAAGATCTCTTTTTAATACCTGACATATTCCACCCTGTGGAGGGATGAATCAGAAGTGCTGTGAGGTACATGTATGGGTAGGAAAGATCCTTTTGGCCTGTTGCCCTTCTCTGTCTGTACTCACCCTTTGTGGTTCAGATTTGGTTGCTAGTCTGAAGAGGAAAAACCAAGGCAAATAAGATTTCTGAGATGGAGTCCCAGAGGTGTGCAGGGAAGCAAAGTCCTCGGCCTGGTGCATTTTATTTGAAGCTCTGCCCTGGGATAACCTGTATTGTTTCAATTTGGGAGGGGGAAATGATGATTTGTGCAGCCAGTTTAATAGTGGACCTCACCCATTATAAGTGCTTTTCAAGAGACAACCAATTTCTATAGGTAACAGCCAACTGGATGTACCTACACTGCTAACACTGAAACTAACCAGGAAAGATCTGAGCTGAAAAAAAAGAGAGGAAGACATGAGGGGCTTCACTTTTTATTTTATAAAAATATCCCCCAAAACCAAAACAAAACCCCCTTCTAATGTTAACTTTCCAGGGACTACTCTGGAGTGAATTACAGAGTCTTGTGAAACTTCTGGTGGGTAAATAAACAATCCCACATAACTGCAGCCTCATCACAGCTACTCTTTAACCAAAAGGCTGCTTGTATGTGGCTAATTAGTATATAACTAAAGCAAAGGGAGCCACAAAAAACAGTCCTAGAAATTTCTTTCAGCCTTTAATGTGCTATAACCATTTTTGAAAGTGAATTTGTGCATGGTGGAAGAAGAGAAGTGTTTTAACAAGCAGCTGTCAATTACTTTGAGGGTATGGAGCTATCAGCAATTCTCAGATCCTAATTTTCCATGGGATCAAACAATATTATTGCTACAGTACCAGTCTGTGTCTGAACACTGGCTGGAGAAGATAACCCTGAGTAAAACAAAAATTGTACTAACTCAAAGAAAAAAAAATGCCATGAAGCACATCCTACACCACATTTTTGACTAAACAAACACATAAACACCAAAGCTATCACAGAGCTGAACTCTGCCAGGTCCCTGTGGACCACAGACTGTGTCCCCTGGTTTCACTGCACAACATTAAAGCCACCAGAGTAAAGTCTCTGCATGGCTAAGCAGCGAAACACTTAACTTCTGAGACTCTGCTTAAACATCTAGTTTGTACAAAGGCACTGCTGTTTTGTGCTGACTCTTACACTTTTTAAAACTAAGTTTTTTCATGTTCCATTAAAAAAAAAATAGGAGGAATACTCATCCATACCTGCATTTTTGGGGAAACTTACTTGGAGCTAGTGACAAGAGGTGTAGCTGGCAGGGCAGAGAGTTGAGACATGCCAAATAATCTCAGTGCATTCCCTTCCCTCCCTGTGATGCTCAATTTGTTTTTGCTGGGTCACTTACCGAGAGAAGAGGCTTCTCCACTTCACTTGATAGATTCACGAGTGCTTTGCAGGTAAACTCCAATGCCAGGAGTGGCTTCCAAGCCTCTGCTGTAATACAAATGGAAGTTATGATGGCCAATTACAGAAAAACGTTCTGAAATATCTTCTCAATTACTACATCTGCCCCGAGTTTGCCTGCCAGTTACTGCAGTCCTTTCCATAAACATTTTCCTCTTCAGAGGGTGTCACGAATGCAGAGCTGGGCAGGAGGGAATACATCCCCTTTCCCTGTCAGTCCTCCCAGTTCCAGGGCAGGGGAAGTCTCCCTCTTCTGTAAAGCACACTCAGACCTACTGATGTTAAGTGCAATGAAAGAAGGAGGTATTATTACAACCTCTCCTCTTTGCTGCAGGAAATCCCACACAGATTAGGTCCATTAGATGGCTGTAACTGAGGCTTGTATTGAAACAGCTATATAAAACAGTGCCATATAATGTATGACACCTAAATATTTTCTTTCTTTCCCTTCTTTTACTGTTAAATTAATCTAAAACCCAAACCCTACAAGGAATTATATGCATGCATAGCTTTAATCACAAGTAATCCCATTGATATTGAGAATACTCCTACAAGTACATTAAGAAATAAGAGCTTTTGCTGTTTACTGTAATATTAGTAGGCACAAGAACAAAACACATATCCAGCCACAAGTATGGTCTTTTAATATCTTCAGGGACTCAACCCAATAAATGATACCTATCTTCCGGTCCACTAAAGGTCACTTCATGACAGCCTGACCTATTTTGAGAATTCCCAAAACAAAAAAAACCCATTCCTGTTAGATGCTGCAGTCACCATAAAGGTACTGCTTACCATGGCTGATGAAACCCTCTGTCTCCATCATTAGCACGATGGCAAATCCTAACACTGGGGCATGCCCCAAACTCTCTTCAGAGCAAACAATACACACGTAAATTGCAGCTAGTCAGACAAGTGTATTTCTTTTTCAGCTGGCTTTCTCTTCCCCTACCCCAGCAAGAATGTTTTCACCCTTCAAAAATTAATTGAGTGTGATGGAAAGTTTTGAGGTTTTGTTTTTTTTTAATAACTTGGGAAGCAGATAAAGGTTTGCATCATGTTGTAATTTCAAAAACGATGCCCGCAATGGCTAACACCTCTGTCATTTTATCAGTCCACCGCTCCTCAGTAGGGCCTGAAAATGCAATGGATGCTTTCCATTCCTATTACGTTTTGGAAATTTAACAATGGCAGCAATTGCTTGATAGTAGGAAAAAAAATAGCTCTTGAACAAAGGTCAACAATCCAAGTTACTCAAACCCCTCCTTACTTTAGAGCTCAGTACTTTTCAAGTTATTGGGCATCACAACACTCAAGAACCGTACAGGCCAGCCACTAGCCTGCTGTCTCACAAAGAGTTAGTCTGCAATTCCATGTGATCTAGCAGTCAAGTAGTCCCAACATGCTACTCATCTGTTAAAACTGTCCTGAGAAATTAAAAACACCTTGACCAAAATATCAACCACTAGAGGGGGCGTTCGGTATCCTTCTGAAGTCATGCTGGTAAGAGTTAATTTTTAAAAAATAAATAAATTAAAAAGTTACAGGAATGCTGTAAAAGCATATTTCCCACAGTACTTCAACTGCACATTAGGTCTCAGGCAAAGTTTTGGGAAGAAAAATGTTTTGTGTGTAACTGGACATATTGCAAAAGCAAACTCCACATCTCCCCTTCCAACTCCTAGGATTACCCCCACCAAACGCTGCGATTTCCACAAGCAGAGGTGTAGTTCCATATGCCAAGACAACAGATAAATTACCCACTGGGTTTGATTTACCTGTAGAGTCAGACAGCTGTGAGCACGCCTAAACCTGAACTTCCAAGTGCACCAAGCTACAGCCTGACACACTCATGCTCAGGCTTGACAAATGAGCAAAAGAATGACCTACAAAATGGTTCTTATTTACCACTGTCTGCCTCTTTACACATCCACCATTGCCAGATCAGTGTTCCAAAAAGTCTCCAAAAGGACCTAAAAAACAGCCTTCAAGTTGGGTCCAACTGCAAGCAAAGCTGAAGATCCAACCTGTACTCAAGCCACTCCAATAACTACTAATATTAAATTTAATTTAATAATATTAAAACCATGTCTAAAGAAAAATGAACACATATTGCAACGCCCAGATTAGGTATTCCTGTCTTGCACATGGATGTGTAATGATTACAAATCTCATTAAAAATTATAATCTAAGGATGGTTGGATCCACACAGTAACATTAGCTGGAGAAGGACACAGGATGGGTTGTGCCAGCGTACTGGGGCACTGTCAATTCTACGTACTTTGTTAAATCGTGTTGCTTTGGAATTGGTGAAGCTGCTGGCAGTGGCTAGAAAACTCATGACCCCTACCAAAATGTCTGTAAAATAGCAATAGTTGGTGAATAAGCTTTAAAAGAGCCTCTACTCCTCATAATTTGCCTTCAGAGATGGGAAGCTTGAAGGTTTTAGTGAAGCTTGAAGGTTTTGCCTGCTCAGAGGAGTATTTTAAATGTACAATCTATTCAGAACCAACACGGCCATGTAATCAGGATGAAACAACTAAGTGTTACCTTCTTAATTTCCTCTGCCAAATAAATCTGCTTAATGTGGACCACTATTTTATTTTCAATTGTGGCTGAACAAATGGGGAATATCCTGTCAAAGGCAGGATTGGCACAACCACCTACCTTTGTGACAACTAAAACACCTGCTGCAAAGGTTCAGGAGCAGACAATACTCAGTCCATTGGATTTTTTCTGTAATATTTTCAAGTGATTTAACAGTCACTTTTGTCAGATAAAAGCTCTGTCCCCTCCCCAAGTTCATGCCCTTAACTGCACCATCCCTTTAAGTGACCAAAGGGGACAGTGAGTTCTGAAAAGAACAGTGTGGCTATACTGAACCACCACCATCCCGTGTTACCAATGGTAACATTAAAGATATATTAAAATGCAACAACAATCCTGCTCATTACTTTATTCAGCCTTGTAGGTTTTTAAAATCTCAGTCTAAATCCCCTCTTTCTTCTTTACCTTCTGCTAGCATAACTCCACAAAAGCATTTTAAGGTTCTGAGAAAGAAATTAAATGTGTAAGACATTTCTATTATTTAAGCTATTCACCAATCTCAGGTATGATTGTGGCCTTTTCACAAACTGGGTTTCAGACAAATAATGTATTTTTTATCATTAGAAATGGAAAACACAAGGCAGCTTACATTAGCATTAGTAAACACAAACACTACACATGGGTATTTATAAATTGTCACTGGTTTATAGATGCCTGCCTTAGCTGTCAGACAATAAATCTCTGTTCTTCCCTCCCATGGTCAGGCTTGTGTAGATCAAGGCAGCAACGGAGCCTCAGCAGCTCAGAATAAGTAACTGACAGCTGTCTGCACTGATCTCTCCTCCGAGCCCACTTGGATCCACTGGCTTTGGTTTAATTGAACTCAATTAAATTGAGTTGGGAAAGAGCATAACGGTGTGGCCAAACAATGGCTCGTGAGCCAGCATTACAGGTCCCAAGCCATTTGACTACACTTGCTTGGTTCTTCCTCCTGACCACACAGATTTTAGTTCTGCAGTTTGGAATAGGAAAGTTTATTCCAGATAGGCATATAAGCAAAAATAAAGTGATGGAGGAGCTGGAAATTAAAAATAATAATGAGCAGACTGTAAAAGAATGTCCTTTGAACTTCTTTTTGTTAGAATGACAGAATGGTTTGGGTTGGAAGGGATCTTTAAAAATCATCTAGTCCAAACCCCCTGCCATGGGTGTGATGTTTCCCCTTTTTCCAGTCCCTGGGGACTTTGCCTGCTTGCCATGACATTTCAAATATGCTGGAGAGTGACCTGGCAACAGCATCAGCTCTCCCTGCTTCTGAGGAGTCTCTTGATGAAAAAGGCCAACTCCATCAGCACAGCAGTACGAGATCCCAAAGGCAAAAAGAGTTGAAACCTCATTTAGTCGTAATTTAATAAAAAAACCCCTTAATCTCCATGGTTATCAGCACCATCATGCTTCGTTAGGAGCTGATAACATAGCAGCACCTAGGGTAGGAGGACTTCCCCTGCCATGTTTTAAAACCAGGAACATCGTGTTTCTGACATTACAGGACATTTGATGCTGGGAAGGCACCAGATGGGGATAGTGGGAAACTGCAGTGGATCAGCAGTTTTTCTGAAAGGTGCTCGTTCAACCTGGGCACATGAACATAAGAAACCTGCTGGCCCTGCATTTTGGGGAAGTTAAAGAAGTGCATCATGTATTTCCCTGGTGCAAAGTTAGAGCTTCTTCAAAGGCAGCAGGTAATAAAGATTGTGTTCTCCATTTCCACTCCTCTTGAGAAAGCAGCATCCTTTCTGGTGTCTTAGCAGAAAAACAGGGCTCAGAGCAGCCAGGGAATTCCATTCCCACTTTCCCTGCTCAGAGGGCAAGAGGATAAAGGATTTAAGCTCTTCTCTTCCCTAAAACAGAGGGCCAGCTGCCATCCAGCCACTTTAACCCCTGTTTATGTTAGCCTATAATATGGATATTTTAATGGTTCTTTTGCCCTGTTTTCATTGTGTCTGTATTGCACATACTACCAGATCAGGTTGGTCATCACCAGGACCTCCCCAGGAAGGGCTGGGTTGGAAACACCTGTCAGAATATTCTTATTTTTAAGCAGCAAGCAGAGTCAGGCAAATGACCTGCTTATTTTGAAAAGATTTATTCAACAGCCCTCAGTCTGAAGGCCTCATTACAGATGCCAGGCATACAAGAACAGACAGTATGTTCTTACCTTTCTAAATGCTGGGATAAATGCAAGGACAGCTATTCCACTTCACTATGCAAGGAAATGTAAAATAGATTAAAAAAAATAAAATAGAAGTTTTGCTCAGCTGTTGCCATTTGAGATTACAAAGTCCAAATGAAAAACATGTTTCCTAGAGCAAACATTTCCAGCAGCCACCAGTACCAGTAATCCTGAGTTCTGGATGATGAACCTAAGACATCTCAGGGCTTTTTCTAACAGATACCACACTTCAGGTTACTCAAACTGCAAATTCAAGTCTCTCTAGTTATGTAAAAAAACAGGCCTACTCTGTCTTACACTGGACACCAAACACAAAAGCAGGTGAAGCCCATGGTCACCTCCAACACCAGAAGTGTACCACTCCAGCTGATGGCCTCATCACTCAACAGTGAACTATCACCAGTACAAAATCCATCTTTATCCTTTCCTGAAGGTTCCTCACAGATTTTTGCCACTAGAGATTCATAGCTTTAGAAGAAGACAGAAGAGTTAATTTGCATTCTCCATCCAAATTTTATCAATCTGATTTAATGGGGACCAAAAAAAATAAATCTCAGTCCTGCATGTATTTGTATCTGTCATCAAGATTAAGCACAGAGAGATCTATACAAACACACTGGTCCTGCTCACAGCTCCACATAATTGCGCTGTGCCTGAGAAAAATTAGCAAATTATTCTGAAGACAAGTACGAGCAAGCCACCGCGGTCTCTGAATTCATCAGCAAACAACAGACTAACCAGTCTTCTGCTGCTCATCTGTGTCAGAGCCTGCAACAGACACTAAATACTGATTAAGAGCTGCTCTCCCTAGCAACAGAAAGGTTTGCAAAGCTTTATAGCTTCTAGCACAGCTAAAAACCTCCACAGCGCTGCAACTAGAATGGCGGCTGTTCAACTCTTCCCCTCACATCATGTACTGCTTCTGCCTCTTATTTAGGGATTATGGGATTATTTACTAATTCCATATTCTTTCAGGTTGTTCTTTTCTCTTTCACAGAACAAAGGTACCAACAAGACAACAAAGATTCCTGTCTGCTTACACATTTCACTATGAGGGAAAGCCAATAAACACAGTAACATCACTGGAACCATCAGAACAGCTTGCTTTACTTGCATTTATTAGCATTTTGGATAGTTACTGTAACAGGAATACTAGTTGCCCTAAATAGGGTGTTTCTAACTGGTCTATAATACTATATTGAGAAGAAAGAAGGTGGTGTGGGGGGTGTGGGGGGAAAAGAAACTTCTTTATGCTAACTGTTGAACTTGCATCCTTTAAATCATGGATTGCACTCATCTGGAATAACAGGATTAGCAGATGCATTTCATTATCTTTCCCACTCAGGTGTGTTTTCTGCAATGCTTTCTACTTAGCACAATAGAGCTTTGCAAATATTAGTCTAGGGAACGCTTAAGTTCAGTTAAACAAAAAGCTAAAGCTCTTTTTGCTTAGTAGAGAAGATAAAGTTCAAATGTATATTTATAATTCTATTACACTTGCCCTTATTTTATAAAGTTTCAAGATGTAAAACCAACAGTTGGGCCTTACATGCATGAGAACACTTTCCACAGTTCAAGGCTAGCTCTGGAGGAGGGGGACAGAGCATGTACACATTTGGGGTTTTTTTGTTTGTTTTGATTATTTATTTATTTATTGGTTTTTCTTTTGTTCTGTTTTTCAACTACAGGATTAAGCTGCTAAGTGCCTTGGCTTTCAGACTGTTTTTCTTCCCTAAGCTCCATTCTCTCCCCTCTCAGTGAAGTAACCTTTTAGACACCTCACTTTATTTAAAGTGCAGTACAAGCATGACCTAAGTTCCTTTACTACCTTGAGCACTACCCACAAGCTTCAGAAAGATCTACAGTTGCCTAAAAACTAGAGGTGAACAAGTTATCCCCGCTGATGTGGCTGTACCAGGAACTCCTCTCCTGGGGAGCTGTTCTCTCATTGCAAACCCTGTTTTATCACATCTATCCCAGCTCTTTCTGTTAGTTTCTCCACTTTCCAGCTTTGGTTTGTTTTTATCTCCTGTTGCCCCAGTGCTGCTTACCTAGCCAAGGATGGTGGCACAGACAGAGCTTCAAGGGACCACACCAGTGGTAATGGAACACATCTGCTGAGGCTTCTGACAACAAATCCGCATCACATACAGTGCAATATCCTCTCTACAAGTCATCTGAAACTGAGGTGGCTTCAGAACCATCACTTAAAAGCAAAAATGCCAACATGCATTCCACTCTTGCATCTTACTGGTGTCCTGACACCAAAGTGTAAGATGGGAAGTTCAAGATGGAAATTCAAACACTGGTCAGTTAATTTATCTATTTATCTTCACCTGTTTTGACAAGAACAGTTCATTTTTAGTGCAGCTATCGAAGTGGCCCTTTTCTCATTTGCTGAGCTTAGTTTCTGAAGTCTGAGGATACAGTACACATTCTTCACTTGGGGGAAAAAAATAAGTTTGATGCTTGGACATTTAAAATGAAATCTCTTAGAGCTGAAGATGATGGTCTTTTGGGGTTAGGGTTTTTTGGGGGGGAATGAGGAGTGGGTGTTGAAACATTCAGTTAGCACAACAATTTGAAAAATCATGAGGACACTTAAAAATAAGAAGTTGAAAACTACAAAGACTGATTCTCTTTTTTAGCTATATAAAATAAGCATTGCCATTCTTTTAAGGCTAACACAAACTATACTTCATTGACTTAAACTCCAGTTGCTCACAAACAGTTACTCAATTCACTAAAGAAACTGTGAGGTTGGTATTAGGAAAAAAAGTTTGTTGACCATGTGCACGTAAATTCAGGAGGACGAGGCTAGAATCATCAGCCCTCCAGTACAAGGGAAGTTCCTTCATACAATAGTAAGAATCCTATCAGTCATTAATATTTTACTACCAATTACTGAATATCTAAGTTGCATGCATCACTTGTGACAATAGTTTTTAGCAAGACTTTAAATAAGGCTTTCTTGTATGTGCTAAAATAATTTTAAATATTTACCTATTGCTCTCTATTTTGTGAAGATTAACCGTCAAGTTGGATTTGTATTATTGAAACAGATTTGTCTTTATTTTCCCATTTATCGACACAAATGACAGAAAGATGCTCAAACACTATGTTACTGATTTTGGCACAGTGGCATTCTGTATTCACATCTGTCATCAGAGAACCAACAGCTGAACAACTCTCCTCACTCCAGGAAAATTAATTTGGCAAACCAATGCAAGGAGTTTGACAGAAGTTATTTCACACAAAATCAGTTCAATAAACTGCCCTAATTAACACTAACTGCATTTTTCTTTTTTGAGCATGCTCCAACACAGTTGTTCAGCACGATGCCAGGAGAGCTATATAAAGGCTGAACCTGTCTCTTCTCTGTGTGTAGACTGAGCCTTGATGCATGGGTTTTTTGGGTTAGTTAGAGATTAGTGGTAGCTGTGACTAGAGCATAAAGCAATTATTAATAAAATGTCAGTGTGTTTTTACACTTTGATTCTGTACCATATCTGAGAACATAAGAATCACCTCTCTCCCACCAAAGGCTGTCTGGAATATGGCGCTACCATGTGCCTTTACAAAAGGAAAATACTCTCATTGCCACTTTACACATGGGTAAACTGAGGTACAATAAGGTTAATGGTCTGTAGTTTCAGAGGGGGGTGTCAAACACCCACAGTAAACATGGATTTTACGAGGATTTGGAGGAAGCTCGGTACTTCTGAAAACAAGCCCAGAAGACACTTTGTAGGAAAGGTTTTAAATGACCTCTCACACCCTCACCATGCAGTGCTCTCACCACCCAATGATGCTGCTTGGCTACTTCCACATCATTTATGAGCTAATACTATGCTTCACTGCAACCTTGGACATTTTTCCAAAGGGCTTTTATCTTTTTCTCTCTGTTCCCCTCCTCCCAAGTGCTGGCCTGTCCCCTCTATTGTGGTGGGCGTCTTTGGAGCAGGTAGGACAATGTAACTTTGCAGGACTCCTCAACTCCTTCACAACAGAGGGGGGAACGCTAGTGCCAAGCAATCTTGAGAAAGCTAGAGGGGGGTCAGAAGATTTGCTTCCAAACCTTAATTATAGTTAGCAAGGATTAAGTAATAGTCACTAACCTCTTCAGCTCACAGAGGAGAAACGTGATCCTGTTTAATTCTCCTCCGTTCCCTGCAGCTCCTTCTTATACAACGCTCTGCTGCTCCAGCATATCAAAGCGTGCTCGCCCTGCTGCTATCATTGCAGCAACACCCCCTTGGCCGGGAATCCAATAAGGACACTATAGGGGCGGGTTAGAGCCAGAAGCAGCTGCAGAAAGGCTGGTATGAGCAGTGAGGCGGGGAGATTTCGCCTAGAAAACGCCAAGAAAACTGCATGGGGCTCACAGGGGGCTGACACCTCCTCTGGGGACCTGTGCAACAGCCCGGTTAAGCCCGCGCAGCCGTCACCCCAGCCACGCAAGGGCTTGCGGAGACTGGAACACCAGCGGCGCTCAGCTGGATCCGTAGGGTTTGTGCCGCAGGCTCAGCCCCTGCTCAGGAAATCGGGAGTTTCTCTTCCCCTTGGCACTGCTGAAACCATTCTGTGTCTGGCTTCCCCCAAGCAGGCGGGATACGGAAAGCAGCTGCTGGGACAGCCCAGGCCAGGTGTTACACAAGCTCTTACTCAAGACTATTTCTCTCCCTTCCTACAGAGATTGCTTCCTGACCCCCAACATACTGTGCTTAAGCACTAGCTTTTCCTCAGAGCCACTTCTTACTCAGCTCTTACTCCCTGCCTCTTTAATTGCTGTTTCTTATCTATGTGCAACAGGACCTTCAGCTGGGCTTGGAAGATAAAAGCCTGGGAGGGTGCAGCTATTTTCCCCCAGGCCAGTAGCTCCTGCAACAGATAGTAGATGAAATGAGGATGGTCTGAATTCCACAGGTCATTCTATACCTTGCTGATGTTGGGCACTCACAGACTATGATAACATCTAAAACTGTGTCACACTGGGGCCGCAGGTACAACTCATTCACCTCAGGCACAAAGTAGAAATAATTCTGGAGAAATCAGTAACTATTTTTTTGCACCTGTTGTTCAATGTTCAATGCAACCTGTTTCTTGCAAATCTCAGGGCACGCTACATGAAAGCAGTAATACCATAAGCAGTCTGTCTTCTTCCTAGAACGCTTAAAAACTCAATGTAACTCTAGATTCCTTCATTTCTTTATTCTGAAATCCTGCAGGTTGGGATTGTAAGAGTGATACACCCTCCTTTCCATCTTTCTCACTCATTTCTTCCGACCAGTTAACTTCCTTACCAGCAAGACTTCAGGAACTCACTTGGCCTCCTCCCAGCTACATTTGCTTTTCCAGTCACGTTTTCTGAGCCACTTACAGAGTTTTAACTTGGGCAAAACTTCTGTGGTCTGACATAACTTAAACTGAACATGGAGTTTATACTGACATTACTATGCTGGATGTTTCAAATATGTCACAGGATGTTTCAAAATTCTTTTGCTCCCCTCTCAAACATGTTGTACCACAGGCTAAAGCACAGCTCTAGGTATTATCAGCCCTAATTACAGGCATTACACAACTGCAATGAGAAGCTCCAGAGGGTAACATACAAGACTAAAGAGCAGGAAGTTGAAAGTCCATCAAAGCATGAAGGAACGTCTGCAACATATGTGTGGTATTGCATAAAGGAGGATTGGCAGAGCAGGATAGATGGCATTTAAAGATATACATCATGAGTGCAACATATGGGACTGCTAATGACTAGCACGTGACTGTATGTTTCACATAAAGTAATGAATCAAGTAGCACATGATAGGAAACCATAACGAATAGCAAAACATATGAAAGGGTGCATATGGGAGCGATTAGAGGCAGATGTAACTCAGAGCCTTTGGATTCAAAACAGTGCTTGCGTTTGTAGAGCCACGTGTTCTACAGGATGCAGGACCTGGCTGATCTCATAATTAACCTTGTAAAAAAAAAATAGAAAAAAAATCTACTTTCCAGATGGATCAGCTCCCAAAACCAGATGGGAGTGGCAACACACAACCAAACAGGAGGGCACAACTGCCTCTTCCCACCACACTGTGGAGTTAGCTAAGCTTAAACCAGTCAGGTAACTACTTGCTGTTCAATCCCTATATACAGCCTCAAGCTTGCTCTGCCACAAGTGTTTTTTTATTTATTCAGGTGGCTAGATAACAAACCCAACATTTAACTGAACTCCAGACCTGGTCAAGAGTGAGGGAATGGTTCCTCCAGAGGTGAAATGAGACATGGGCTCTGGAGGAGTCATTTGCGGCCATGAGATGAGTGGCCAGCATGTCCCCAGGGTGGTGACAGTGGGCAGGTGGAAACACCAACCTTGGAAGAACCAGCAGCAAATGAACATAACTCTACTGGTATACTGATGTCTTACACAGTCTGTTTCTCTTTCCATATGGAAATAACAGAGAGAGTATCTATAAATAACAAGTACCTTTCAATACCAATAAAACTTCACCAAAATTGGATGGATATTGCATACCTTTCATCACTGCGAAATTACAAGGAGAAGGCCTGCAGGGTAGTTAGGCTGACAGAGGCATAGCCGGGACCTGTAGACAAGCTTTGGCACAAAATCCTTCTTCAGGCCTGAAATGTATAAAATAGATTTTTTTCAGACATTAATCAGACACACAGGAGTCAGACCACCCCTGAAGGCAACCGATTCGCACAAAGAAAGGATGTTAGTGAACAGGCAGGAGGAAAGAAGGGTTAAAAAAACGGCAGCTTTGAATACAAAGCAGCTTCTTAGGAGCATAGGAAGAGTTCCCACTAGGCTGGGCTACCTGCTCCCTTTTTTTGTCCTGCATTTCTCATTGTCTATCTTTTAGTCATACCTGCACATCATTTTGTTCTGCTGATTGTCTTTCCATGCCATGTTTCTGCCTGCTCTCACCTTCCACAGTCCCACAAGTCCTACCAAGCAGATGTATTAATTAACTTCAGCTACAGTCTAACAACCTCCCACTTCTCAATTAGTTTACCAGGAACAACTAAGCAAGGTAAAATAAGGTAATCATTCTGACAGTAGGAGTTGACTGGCAACCACTAGAAGCCCTCCATGGGAAGAAACAGTTTATTTGGGAGAATTCAGCAGCAGATAATAATATTCCACTAAATCACAATGGTAAGCCAAAAAGTATAAGTGAGAAGCTGGAAACTACTTAGATAAGAGAATAAAGTGGCTTGGTAACATCCCAGAGATGAATGCTTGATTCAGCTCCTCAGCCAGGGAGCACGTACAATAAATATCAAAGCAGGTAGGACGTAGTAAGAAAGAGCAGTGAACCAGACTCTGAAATTATTGGTCCAGTTATCATTTAATTTCAGATTAATCAAAACTGAGAGCTAAGGCTCAGGACTTGGTTAGCTACCAGTGCTCACGTACCCTTTACGAATGCCATGAGGCAAAGTGCCGAGCTGTGCCAGCTCCGGCCAGCCCGCTTCAGTAAACTCTCAGGGACACCGGCTTACATCGTACAATGACGAGGGATAAATCTGGAATGAAAAAGGTAAGCTAAAGGCAGCAGTAATTAAGATAAATATGCATATTATTGTATGGAATCGGATCATCAAGATTAGGTCCAGAGATTTTTTCTTTGGGAATTACCAGAAAGATGACTACATAGATTCTGTTGGGTTTTTCAATGTTTTAATCCTGGAGCAAGGCAGCAGCTTGGGTGTCTTTCGGATCATCCCCACAGAGCTGACGGGATTTGGGTTACAGGGAAGCACCGGTCGCCATCCCCTTCACAGGCTTCCCCCAATCCATCCCCGCAGCAGGACACCCGCCATCCTCAGCAAAAAGGCCGAGGCACAGCCCGAGGGAACCCTCGACCTCGCCCCGAGGAGCGGCTCCCTCACAAGATGTCCCCTCGATCGAACACGCGCGCGGGCCCAGCGCCGGCCCCTCAGCCGCTCCCCGCGCCCCCTGCCGCGCCCCGCCGCCATTGCAGCCCGCGGCCATGGCGGCCCCCACAGCCCACGCGTGAGCCGTGCCGCGACCACCGATGCCGTGAGTGGGGAGGCTCAGCCGAGCCCGGGGCGCCGGTACGGCCGTTAGCGCGGAGCTCCACCGCCCTCTCCCCACGGGTGGGGCGGTGCAGCGCTCGAGTGAGCCCCACCCCGCTCCGCCGGCGGGCTCGGCGCTGCACAAAATGGCGGCGGCGGCGGGAGGGGGCTGTGAGGCAGCCGGGCGCCGCGAAGGGCGGGAAGGGAGCGCGGGAAGGGGTTTGCAGCGGGGGAGATCTGACAGGGCTCCGCTGGCGCTCTGAGGGGACAGCCGACACTTACAGAGGCGGCTAAGGGGGAAACTGAGGCACTAACCGGGAGGCATCGCGGCGAGACGGCCACAGGCCTGCTAAGCCAGGAGTCAGACCTGTGAGAGGACGAACAAGTGCAGTAATTACACTCACGGCATGATTACCAGGACCACGGTAACGGTAATTGCGCTTTAAATACACCTCACCTGCTTTTAGAAGCGGGGTGTGAGGCAAATTCATTTACCAAGCTACTAACAAAGGCTGATAGACAATATTCAAGCTTCTGTAAAGACCTGCTCCTCTAACACTGCTTTCACCCACTTAAGTATCATTTTTAGAGACAGTGTTGCCCCAGGGAGCACTGCCAGCTCCTACACGGGTGGGTTTGAGGTGGAGGAGGCAAGGGGTGCCATCGCTTCTGCCCCATGGCTGAGGGGCACAGGGAGCCCAAGGGACATTAAAACCAGGCACATGCCCCCAGTGCGCTGTGCTGTGGAAATCCTGGTGGCAGAAACACTGCTGGTAGAAATCTGAAGAAATAGGGCAAGTGTAAAGCAAATCAGTTGCAGTAACTCATCCACATGGTAAGACAGCTACAGCCAAATTTGCTTCATCATACAACTTGAGAAGTGATCAAGTTGTCTTAAGCATGTTTAGTATGACACCTTCTGACACCATGAAGAAAAGGAATTGCTATAGAATCGTAGAATTGTTTTGGTTGGAAAGGACTTTCAAGGTCATCAAGTCCAACTATTAAGCCAACACTGCCAAGTCCACCACTAAGCCACATCCCTCAGCACCACATCTACTCGTCTTTGAAATACCTCCAGGGATGGTGACTCCATCACTTCCCTCAGCAGCCAGTTCCAATGTGTGTGTAAGTAAATAAATTTTTCCTAATATCCAATTTAAACCTCCCCTGGCAGAACTTGAGGCCATTTCCTCTTGTCCTATCACTTATTACTTGGATGAAGAATCTGACCTCCACCTCTCTACACCCTCCTTTCAGGTAGTTGTAGGGAATGAGAAGGTCCCCCCTCAGCCTCCTTTTCCTCAGACTAAACAACTGTGGTTCACTCAGACTTGTGCTCCAGATCCTTCACCAACTTTGTTGCTCTTTGGACAAGCTGCCTCTTTTTTTTTTTTTCTTTAAAATTTGAAATTCTTCAGTTTAAAATTGTTCCTGTAACTAAACCAGAGAAGGCTTCCACTGTCTGCTTTTATTGGTGAGGCTAGTTCCTCTTTCCTCCCAATCTAGTTGGTTTCCACTCAGATCAA
Organism: Caprimulgus europaeus; assembly: GCA_907165065.1. Next base: position 3,278,983 of record OU015530.1, read on the forward strand.
TTACTTGCTGCTGATTTACATGAACTCTCAAAGTGGGAGCATGTAGAGATGATAAGAGAGGACTGGATTGCTTCTTTTTAGAGACAGTTTTTGATCAGACTGAAGCATAGATATAAAAAATGGGCCTCCCACCTTAGGCCAGCCTCAGAGGCAGGAGTAATAGCAGGCTGTGACAGCAAGATGGCCCTATTCTACCGCCCAGCTCTACATCCTGCAGCAGGTTTAGGGACCAGCTGGCTTTTTCAAAGTTGGTTTTCCAGTGCCTCATAGCTTTCTGTCCATGACATACACTGCAGCTGTAGAGTCCTGCAGAAGGGAGGGAAAAGGGGCATGAGCATTTGTTCCAGCAGCAACCCATAGCTGCAGTTAAATGCAGTGTTAAACTGCATGTTGACAGATAACAAAATACTGCCTTTTTGGCACCTTAGTGCCTAGAGATCATTTTGTCTTATTTAAGACTTGACAAGAATTACTGCCCCCACTATCTCAACATAATAATTTAAGGCCAAATCAGCCAGATTCTATTAAACAAAGTGCAAAGAAAAGTTATCTTAAACAAGCAATGTAGCAGTTTTAAAGTTGTTGCATTTATTCCCCTGAGGAAGAAAGGATTCTCATCAAGAGGGAGGCGAAGAGGTTAGTCAAACTTAATGTGTCATTCTTTTGTTAGATGAGCTTTAATTTAGACTACTGTAAATTGAATGAAAAAATATGGAGAACAGAGATAAGGAGCTTTTAGGATTAAAAGAAAAAAATAAAACCCAAATGCTTCATTACTATTTTACAGCTTTTTTAAAGTAGTACTTTGCTGCTGCAATTCTGAAATTAATGAAGTGTGCATGGATTATTGCTGCACGAATTTTACTTCAAAGCTGGTTATTCCCCAGAAGTCAGAGGCTTTGCATGTCTGTTAATACAGTACTTTCCAGGCCACTTTTCTAGTCCAAACTTCAGGGTTTTAAGTCAATACCAGAGAAGCAAAAGAAGCAAAATAACATCCTTACCTTTGCAGCTGTGACCACAACATAAAATCGAGCAGGAGGAAAAGGTGATGCTGGGGGTTGTTTTCACTGTGGTTAAGGCACCTTAAGTATTGCAGCTCACACAAAGAGACAGGCCCACACATGCCCTCCCTAACAACGTGGCTGTTGGGGCACTTGACCTTTCTTTTCTACCTGCCACAGTTTAGCCAGCACAGGTGGATGCAATTTATCTGTTAAACAACATAACTCCATGTGAGCGTTGTTATCACACGGCAGTTACTCTTATTTTGCCTGTCCTACCTTACCTCATCAACAGCACAGCCCTTAGAGCAGCTCCAAGGGTGATTTTGTGGCAATTTGTGGTTGGTCTGAGAATTAGGAGGGAGCTCTAGATACAGATCTGAAGGCCACATCAGCTCTAGCCTACTTCTATACAGATACCTTGTCCAACTCCCAGCTGTGCAAGTGCCACAGAAGCAGAAATCAACAACCCATGTGTGTGAGCACAGGATCTTGAAATGCTTGCATATTCAAGTGAGGGGGAGGGAAAAGGGGAAAAAAAAAAAAGGACTTAGCTGTATTTTTCTATTTGTCTCTAATGCTGTTAGTGACTCAGTCTACAGTTTTGAGCTGTGATTTTGCATAACTGAGGAGGTTGCAGAAAAAGGCTATATTGTTTCTCAGTTTCTGGAAGTAAGCAGTAGTTACATGACCATAAAGCTAGTGTGGGAGCTAACTTCTTGAAGATGCAGTCTTGGTTTTTTTCTACTCAGCGTATCATAAGGAATAGAAGCTATTTGAGTGTGTGCTTCTGAAAAGCTGCCTGATACACAAGAAAACTTGCAATTTCATTAACACAGTTCCAGTTGTCATTTCAACAGTGCTTAGTCTTTTCCCTGTTGTGAGCAACTTGAAAAGCATCACTGGCTAATTATACTGACATTTGCTTTTAAGCACGTTTCAGGGGTGTTTTCTGGTATTAGAGTGTCTTTAGTTAAGTGATGGAATACTTTCATCTGGTAGAGTGGCAGTGTGTTGGGTTTTTTTGTTGTTTAAGAACTGCACAGCAATAATAATTATACTTAAACCCCCCTTTTCCCCTAAGGCAGGGTAATTTTCTTTCTTAGTATTTACATATTTTCATAAGTGATTGCACAGTCTACCACCAGCTAAAATACATAGTCCCTGTTTCCAGAGCTGTCTCAGAGTACTCTGCATATCTCCAGTACATAGCAGATAATTTAGGGGGTTTTGCCCATTCCCTGCCTTTTCCACCCCTCCCTACACCAAATAAAAAGTAATTCCTGCTGTTGATTTGATCACTATAGTAAACATAATAAACCCAATTATCCATTCCCTAAAAATGGATTCTGCCATCTTGTTATTTGACCTCTCATAGATCAAGCTGGAGGCACGTGAACAAGCAGTGTTTTCCTTTTTTGTATCTTAGCTGTATCTGCTTTGAAGAATGGCTTTGTAAGCTTCTCCCATTAACTAACAAAGAGATAGAAATCTTCCACATCCCTGTGTGCCTTCTCCAGATGCCCATTAACTTCATTAATGGCAGCAGTAATCTCCCAGTCTGTCTGGCAGGTGTTGATCTGTGCTCCAGTAACAAGAGTGTGCTTTTGAAGCAGACTGCCTCCATGGACTGCACTTTCACTTCAAGTTTTCTGATGGACCACCAGAGACTGTGTGACAGGAGAATGCTTAACAACCTCCACAGCTTATAGGTGGGAAAGTCCATGAGAACACTCAGGAACTAGTCTGAACAAACCACACACAAAACCCACGTGGTGGGAACACAGCCCTCAGCATCAGGTGTTTCAATTTACCAACCTGGGCTTATTTCTAATGTAAATATAGCCAGAAGTAAATATAAGAGAGGTCAGTCTAGTATTAAAATAATTAGAAATTGAAGTATTGAACTCCCCCAGAAGGGAGACCCATAAGGAATGGGAACATCCATAGGGAAGTTTGATCCAACTGAAGTCTAAAACAGTCCCAAACACCTCAAACCAGTGCTTTCCAGTCTTTTAGCACTCTGCAGGAGTCTCTACAACCAGTTGTATGGTGTTGATAAACACCACAAATTGAAGGTGTAAATACAGGGTGGTACACCGAGATCTGGAGTACTGGAAGAGACATGCTCATCAGAACAATGTTTATTTCAATGTAACATGAAAAATCATTCACCTGAGGCTTGGAAATGTGTGTAGGGTACTTAGGAGGTAAGAGAAAATAAGAAGATACTCAATGTAGAGACATTTGTAGATACAGGGTGACTAGCCTGCCTAACAAAAGTTCACTTTAGCAGGTTGTAGGTAGAAGGAACACAAGTCTTGCCAGAGCTACAAATTAACAGTGTGTTGTGTTCATGGCATAAGAGAACCATGAAAGTAGCATTAACATTAAAACCAGGCACAGAAAAGTTAAAAGATTAGAGAACTGCAAGAACCTACTCTGGAAAGCATGCTGGGTGAGGGTGATTAGGCTTGGTTAGATGCACTCAGGGTAATTCAGCTGCTCTCCATATAGGTGAGTTTTTAGAGATTGCTGCTGGGCTGCTCTTCAGCCTATGGGGGAAAAAAAGTCAAAGCTAGCCAGGTAAAAAGTGAGGGATGATGCAGATGGACACAGTCAGGAGAACAAGCAATGAAATACCTTATTTAGCAGTGCTGTGTTTTTTCTGAAGTCTTAAAATGAGGAATGGTATTGTCTTACAAAGTCCTTCAGGTCTTATCATCTCAATGCAGACATCACTGGGTAAGGATCTTTGACTTACATACAGCATGGCATACTCTGATCTCCTGTATCATTTTCCTTTGGCCCCTCCACAAAATTAGACCTCTCCAAAACACATAGGAAGCGTTTTTTCAGTGGCCTTCCCCAAAAGCAGCCTTGCCAAGCAGCAGACAGAGTAATTTTTCCTCTCCACTGCCTGCCCACATTATCTCCAGCCATAGTAAGAGGCAGACTCTAGAGAAACATTTGCCATGTTTGATAGGACTATGTTATTAATGAATATTCAGAAGGAGATACAGCCTGTATGTCTAAACAAGTGATACAGCACTGTTTTCAGTACCTTCAAGTCTCAGGGATTTAACTGGCAGTCAGTAAAAGCTTTAGGCTTGAAATTTTTTTTGCCTTGGCTCCTAATTGTTATTTCTCCTTGAGATCCAGAGAGCTACAACATGATGTAGGTCATATGCCACCCCATTTGAACTGCAGAGTTGAGATGGAAGAGCCATGTTGCTTATTCCACTAGGACTGGAAAGCAACTGTCAGCACTTAGAGCTACAGCATGAGCTGCTGCAAGACATTTCTGAAAATCCTGTTAAATAGAAAGCAGAGAACTGCTTGTAAGTTATTAGAGCTGCAGCTATCCAAGCTTAATCCTGGCATCCAGGAACATTTCCTTGGGTTTTAATGGATATGTACATTTGTGGACACAGCTGTACAAGCACCGAGAGAGAAAACTAAAAGCCTACATGCTTCAGTTAGAAAGATAAGGCAGACTAACACAAGTGTAGAGGAAAAGTTGCTCATTTATAACTTTATCATTACCTTTGCTCTAGGCAACTGCATAGACACAAGGCTGCTTTAGAAGCGCTTGTTTGCTGTAGTACAACATTTCTACATGTAGCATAGTTGGAAAGACCACCTTAAGAGATGGTTTACAGTAAATAGTACCTCTAAGATTCCCTGTGCTGTATAAGAGCACATTAAGAGATAAGAGATTAAACATTAAGAGATGGAAGCCATCACACACCACTTGGAAAAAGGCAAATAATGGCTTACCAGGAGTCCCATACACACCAAATAACAGGCTTCAGTTCTTTAAAAAAAATAAAAATTAACCAAAATTTGTATCCTAGTACATTTTCCTCTTAGCTTCCTACCTAAAGGAGCTGTAGACTCCTGCCATAAAAGGATTCCGCTTCGCAGCAGAAGCTCCCAGGTACCTTCTCTCAAATTTTGATGCCCATCACCTGCTACTCTTTATAGCCTTTCTCCTTTGAGCCTCACAGGTGCAAAGCTTCCAGTTGAAAAATGTGTTCTTTTAACTCTTGCCTTACCCAGAAGTGGTGAGGAGCATGTTTCACCCAATCTTTATCCTGCTAGGTATAGAGGACTCATTCTGAAAAAATAATTTGTCTGAATTTACGTTACTCCTTTTTTTTTTCCAGTCAGAAATTAATTCCAAATTCCACAGGCTTCTGAGTAAATGAATTGAACTCCAGGGGTGTATATGGGTTACAACCACTGTTAAACACAGGGTGTTTTCTTCCCCTTTTATTACAGAATCTACAGTGATCTCCACGCTGCTTCCATTTAATTGGAGTTTTGCCACCAACTTGAATAGGTAGCTCAGGTCCAAATTAATTAACAGAATGGAAAGATTTACTCTAAATGTGGGATGAAGTAGAGAGATGATTAGAAGCTGAGCAGTTGCTTTTACACAGTGAGCATGTCTTAGCTTGATGAGGTTATTTCCTGAACCTAAACCATAAACAAGCACCCGTGCAAAGTCACAAACCTGTGCATGGGGTGCTGGATGCATCTCTTGGAAACTATGACAGAAGCTAACAATCTGCACCTCACTGAAGCTGGTGAAACATTTTCCATGTGCAGAGCCAGCATTCTGCTGGAGGCAAAATCTCTTGACTTTGCAGGCAGAGTTGATGCATACTCCATAGTAAATTCCTCTGAAAACTGCTTTAGCTCCCCTCCTCCCCGATTATCCTCTTTTCTTTAGGATAACTGAGTTTTAAAATGATTTCCTAAACATTCTTCATCTCCATTCTCCTTTTTAAACGTGAAACTGAATAGATATCCTTCCAGCATTCTGCTTGAGCGACACCATTGGCATCACTTCTACACTGTATTAATCATCATGCACACTAGTATGATGTCTTACATCAGAATTTCAAAGCACTTAACAAATATTAATTAAGTATTGCGTCTCTGTGAGGTACAGAAGTAATTAATTTTATAAGCCAACGCCGTATAAAGGAGAGAGAAGGGTGGATTCTCACATTAGTGCATAGCCTTTTATTCGTTTACAGTTATTTTCTTCATGGGTGTCTAGACCTGAAATAAGTTCCTTATGCAGCTCGTAATGGCCACAGAACAGGAACATTTGTGAAGCTGAATTGCAAGACAGCTCTCGTATTTCCACTATGTGAAAGCATCTCCTCTCAAATTCATTGTAAAACAGTTATAGTAAATCAAGTCAGTAGAGAAGACAGGTGAAGAAGTTGGGACTTGAGCTCCAGCCTTGCCTTCAGTTCATCAGAACAAGCGTTCCTAAACTTCTCTTGTCTGATGTTTGCTTTTCTACAGGTAGCGAAGGACTTTCTGGGTGTTGCAGGCTTCCTTTTCCCAGACACATTTATTCTTTCTGCCTGGAAATCCCATTTAGGCAGATTTTGAGGACTTCATAAATTTGCCTGGGCTTTCCGAATGTCTGGTAGCTGTAGGGAGCAGACACTTCTGAACTAGTTGCTGCATGTCTGGAACTCTGGATGTTAGCAGTGTGAGCATGCACTGCAGTTACAGAACACGAAGCAGGCTAGCAGGAGCAGCTCTGCCTGTCAGCTGTGCTGTCCATCCATGCATAGTAAGTGCAAAACTCTTCAGAAACACCAGGCTTGATGTAGATGTATTGTGCAGCTACTGTGCAGTCAGCCCCAAGCTTTCCTGGGGGAGCTACACAGCTATTTGCGTACAGATCGTCCATCCCTGGCTCCTGGGTGTCCTGCAGCTCCTGCATATGCACATTTTTTCTACCCATGGCATCCTCTGCAGACATATGAGATTCCTACCCCTCTAGTTTACATTCTTACATCCACAGTCCTCCAAAGCAGCGATGATCAGGACCTGTAGTTGTTCCGCTTCTCCCTTTCATTCCCTCTTCCCTTCTAATGACAAGTCCTTGCACTAAGACAGTGCTTCCATGAGACACTCTGAGACCATGTCTCTGTCGCCAGAAGAGAGAGGTGGCAGTCCCCAGTCCTTTCCCCTCCCAACAATCTTGCTCTTGGTTATCCTGCTGCTTACCTTGCGCTGGTTCTGGCATGCGTTGGATCCCTCCATTAACCACTTGGACCTGTTAGCCTGAAGAAAAACAGCAGAAAGGTAAGATAGCTCTGTGTGGAGTAGTGAGGTAAATCAGCTGACTGAATGACAGATAGAAGGATCAGAGGAGTGCTGCAGCTGCTGCAAGTGCAGCTGGGAGGCTGGGAAAGAGATTGAGAGACTTGACCTCACACTTTTTCAACAGTGACTTGTTAGTTTGGTGGCTGTGAAGAAGTAGTTTGATTTCTTTCTTTTACAGAACAGAGACTCTACTTTGCCTCTTTTTCTCTCCCCCTTGTCATCTGTATCATTCAATCTGCGGAAGTCTGGGTGGATTCACAGTTTTTATCACACTGCCATGTAAGAATCTTATTTTTGAAAGGGTTATCCAGGATTTTCTACATCATGGTCTAAAGGGCAATTGCATATAAACTTTCTTTAATACGCTTCTGTGCCCTCAAACCACTTGGGTTATTTGGTTTTCCCCAGCTGTTCATCTGTTGGAGTCTCAAAGCGTTGCTATCATCATGTTCAGAAACCTCTATGTTTTTTTAAACATGCTTACTCTGATTGTAGGGTATCCTCAAAAAAAGCTTTGTATTCCTTGTCTTCAACAAGTTTCAAAATTGTACCTAAAGCTAAATACAGCTCCCATATCGTGTGGAAACTGCTTTGAAATTAAACAGAAATTTGAGAAGCTTCTGTTGGCTGCCTCAGAGAGTGTCAAGCACATGATATTTTCCTTGCAACTGCATGGAAAATTAATACATTAAAAGAACCTAATCAGTTTTATCCCTACTGCATAACATCCAGCTAGATTAGAGCTGGAAGAGCAGAATATCAAACCACGGTGAAATTCTGATTATTCCTTCAGTATTGTTTGAGAGATGGTGGAAAACTTCAGCGCATTAATAAAGCAATTTAGACATCCGTCTGCCACGGTGGTGGAGTGCAGGAGATCAAAAGAACATTCTCATCTGCTTGACACACACACACACCCCCACACCCAGTGTTCTTTCATTAATGGCATACTTTTAGCGTGGGTTCTAACTGTACACAGGGTACAACAAAGCAGTGCCATGAAGTCCCCTGTCCGGAGGGAAAAAAATAAGAATCAGGTTGATTAAAGCATTCTCAGCGGCTGAGAACACCACTAACTCTGACAGGGTTTGCTGTGAACTCTGAAAGGGTGGGAAGAATAACTGCACATTAGTGTCTTCGTTTGATTGTATTGTTCAGACTGATCCCCCCCACTGGTGAAATGATTCCTGATACAGGGCTTTCCAGCTTGCAGAAGTGGTGCACTGGAAGCGTACGCAGCGGGCGTGTGTGGAAGTTTCGGCGCAAGTTAGCGGTGTAGGGCTGCCCATCTGTGTTGGTGACAGAAGGTCAAGGTCTAAGTATATGTATTTTAAACCAATTATAACCCATTTCAGGACACTAAGAAGAAAGTCCATCCTTTCCTGGCAGAGGAAAGAGACAAAACCTATTGTTTTCATTCCATAAGGGTCTCTCTAAAGACCTAAAACTTCAGCTGGAAAGCAGAAAGCATTTTCTTATTGGTTTTGCATTTTTAGAAAATCAATTTCCGCACCTCCAGTTGAGGAAAATCCCAGTTGTAATGAGGCTAACTGGGCAGATTCCAGATCAAATTCATTCCTGGCATGGTGGCATTGACTTAGTGGCAGTGCACCAGAAACGAATCCGGCCCTTTCTCTCTGTGCTGTTGGCCAGTTGTTTCAGAAGCACGCAGAGCTTTGGGTTGTACACAGTAATCCTCTTTCTGCTTTGCTGACTGTAACCTGCTTAGTCTGACATGAAATGTATTCGCCGTCTTTTCGTGAGCCTGATCCAAAGCCTGTTGAAGGCAGTGGAAGGAGTCCAGGCTTTTTCAGTAGTTTTGGAGCTGACTCTATATGAACAGCTGGTCTAGCACTGAGTCTTCTAGTTGAAAGACAAAGAAAATAAGCAGCACCAAACCACATTGGACTCAGCGCTGTATTAAAGATATAAATGAAAGTAATGTGGAACTTGTAAAACCAGACTGGACAAAACACTCTGAAACATGCTGCAGGGAGCAGTCTAGTGCTAGCAAGGGAATAAGTTAGCTGTTTAATGATTTCTTTTTCATAGCTTTTACTTTTCTACATATTCTGTAACAGTACTTTTTTTTGGTTTTTTTTTTTTCCTTAGGCAAATAGCTGCCAGACAGCAGCACTGGAATGAGAACATATGTAGCATTTGCTTTTATCTTACATTACAGAAGAAGTATGAATACCTTGTGTTATTCCACGTATAAAATTACAGGTGTCAAATCATTTAGTGCTTTAAGTGCTGTGCCAGAAAAGTAATCCAGTAAAAATAGCAACGTCCTGTCAAAGCTGAGCAGCTAGTATTGTTATTACAGTTCCTTACTTGCATGGCTCCACCAGTGTCAGATGGCACAGAACAAGTGTAAGAGACCAGCATGAAGTTTGCCTGGAATTGCCCAGAGCATGGAAAAACTGGAGGATGTAAACCAGATAAACCTGAGGGCCCAAAGTGAGAATCTGCCTGGTCTGCTTTACAGTTGGTTTGAACTTTTAAAATGCTGTTATATGAAAGTTGTTTGACATCTTAGGGGTGATTCTTATCCAGAGATCCCAAAGAATTAAAGCAAAAGATGGTTTGTGCTAGGTTCTGGTTAAGTACATAGTCGACCCTCTGTCCTAAGGAGCATACCATTTAAAAAGTAGAAAAATATTTAGCTGGAAAGGTGAAATAATTGTTTCATCTCCATGTTACAGATGAGAGTGGAGAACAGGGAATAAGATGGCATGGCTGAGTTAGACGGTCAGTGGCTGCATTGCCTGTGGCAGAGAACCCCTAACTGCTATCAAGTGCTTTACAAGTGAGCCATCCTTACCAAGCTGAATAAGCCTGGAGGAAGAAGCAGCTTGCTGTGGACCTGAACTAAGGCAGGAGGTACTGGAACAGGCCAGAGCAGAGCACAACGTGGGGTTTTGGTAGGTGAATTTCTCCTCAATAGAGCATGAAGAGCCACACACACTTTGTGCGGCTCTTGGAAATTAAGTTAATACTGTAATTGTCCATTCCACAAAAGCTGGGTCTGAAGAACATCTACTTAGTAGATTATTTCCCTAAAGGGGGCAGAAGGCTCACTGCATTTAATACTTTTTCTAGGCCTCCAGAGCTGCAGTGAAACCTGGGTGGAGATAGCCTGGTTTGCTAAATTGGGGACACGCTGCTTCTGTCTGTATAGATGTTAAGAAGCTTATTAAAGGACATAGCAGCTGACAAGTGAATCTTTAATCCCTGTCAAATCCCTTAAGTTTATAATTGGTGTAAAGCTGTTCATGTAAAAAAGAAACTTTTACTTATCAATTAATGTGCATTTCCAGATGAAATGTGTTTACTTGCATGGGGATCAGAACATATTTTACTTGTAATTTTCAGGACCCATTTTGTCTGCCTTAAAAAACACTCCCCAAAAAAACCAGCTGTCTTCCCCTGCTTCTTGAAAACCATGGGAGTCATATTCATTGTCCACACTGGTATTTTAAGTAAGTGGCACATAGGGTGTGGCGGGCAACAGAGTATGCCACTGAAGAGCAGGCCAAATCCTGATGCTGAGAGGCTGCAGTTGTGTTAAAAGGTCAGAAACGACAAGGACTTAATAGTGCACCAAAGCTTGCCTGTCCTAACAGAGATACCAGTAAGGGGTTAAGTCACACGTGCCAATTTACAGAAAAGCTTTGAATTTGGTTGCTCTTTTTGTTCCTTTGCAAACCACATGCTCGTGCTGAATGTAAATATGCTGCAATGGATGAGTCCATTTTAGGTTCCTTTTTCATGCAAGTTTTGTTCCTGTTAATCTGTGAAAAGACTCGGTACCAAAAACCAGAACCAGCTACGAAGGGTAAATTGGAGGGGGTTTTAATTTCTGGAAAAAAAAAAAAGAAGACTGCAGTAGATCTGTCAGTCAGTAGATCAAAGGATGGATCTAGTGTACCTCAGTATGCTGTAACGTGAGCTATTTGTTCAGTAGTTAGCTCTAGTTAACTAACATGACTATTCATTCTAAAATAAGCACTCTGGCAGTGTTTGCTCCCGGGGAAATACTTGTTCTGCTACAGTTCTTTCTCAGCTTAGCTGCCTCTGATCCCCTTTGCAAGTGCTGAAGTTGTTAGCCTTTGTAGTCATGAGAGTTAATTACCGCTCATTTTGTTCACTTTTCTGCATGGCCAAAAGCTTTTATGTTCTTTACATGGTTTGGGAGTGGAAAGACTAGAGCCTGCATTAAGGGACTGTTTCTTTTGCAATATATGATTAATAAGTGCCAAGAAGTGGTCTGCCACTTGCGTACTGGCAGGTTGGTGGCTGTGCAGCTGCACTGCTAATTACATAGCTGGGCTGGTTCAGTGTGGTGCATCTGACGGTGGAGAGAGGCTCCAGGGCCCAGCAGGAATCAGAGAACCATTGAATGGTTTGGGTTGGAGGGGACCTTAAAGCTCATCCAGTTCCAACCCCTCTGCCATCAGCAGGGACACCTTCCACTAGACCAGGTTGCTCAAAGCTTCATCCAACCTGGCCTTGAACACTTCCAGGGAGGAGCAGCCACAGCTTCTCTGGGCAGCCTGAGAACCACCACCCTCACAGGAAAGAATTTCTTCCTAATATCTAATCTAAACCTACCCTCTTCCAGTTTCAAGCCATTTCCCCTTGTTCTATCATTAACTGCCCTTATGAAAAGAGGAGATGGAGGTTAGGTAAACTGGGCTACCTGCGAAGTGGTGGCTAGATGTGGCATCTGGGGACAGACAGGATGGATCTGCTGGGGATGGAGGCTGGCCATGTGGAGAGTACAGCTACCAGCTGTGATACAGGGCAGTGGGGAAGGAGCAGAGGAAGAAGTCAGTAGCAGGCTAAAGCAATTCCTGTAGCAACCAGCTGTGCTTAGCACAGCCCTTTGGTATTGGGCTGAACTCCCTCAGCTTTGGGAGTGGTTGTGGTGGTAGGAGAGGAGCATATATTATTATTTAGCTTTCATAGCAGTCCAAGAAAACTAGGTTCATCTCGCAGCCCAAAAGCATTGTCCCCACCAAAGCGGATATTCAAACACAGTGCTCTTTAGAGGTTGTGGTCTGCAGTAGCAGGAAGCTCAGCAGAGACCACATACTTTTAGCATCTCTAATCTCTGGGGTTTTTTACTTGAATTATGTTTTTCCTTTTCAGCTAAATAAACCATAGCAAAAAGCCTTTCACTGTGTGCTGAGATATTCTCAAGTGCTCTTGTTTCCAAGGGTGACTTTACGGGGGGCAGCAATGCACTCTCAGAACAGAGTTCTTACGTGTCCCAGTTACAGATTTACTTCCCATGGTGCTGACAGCTTGATTTGTGAAAGAAAAAAGGACAAAATAGCAAAACAAAACTCAATCCACAGCTCATGCAAGAGAGAAAAACACAGGCTTGCTGTGCTACAGAGGAAGTGTCAAACACAAACATTTCAAAGGAGGAAAGCTTCTAGTCTTTATATACACGATAAAAATCCTTTTACAAGAATAAGTCACATAACTGTAACTATTTTTAAGCTTTAAAAGTTTCCTGTTTAATACCTGTGGGATAAGTCTGTGCAGCTAGCTGGAGGCCAATTTTAACCTTCGGCCATTGAAATCTATTGACCTGTGGTTTGGTACAGAGCTAGCCATTGTTTTTTTCCCTGCTTTGAAATAAGGGATATCTGGGAAACCTCTAGCCCCCCCCCCCCCCCCCCTCAAAAAAAGAAAAATCACATGCCTGACTCTGCACTAGACCTGTTTTACTTCGCTGCCTCGTTTTGCAAAGTAGCCAGATATTGAAAATGTTGCTTAATTAAGCAGATGTCAGAAATTCACTGTGATGCTTTTGTACTGGATCTGGTAGATACTAAGAGGACGTTAAGTGCATGTGTAATTCTAGAGCTGGTTTGAGACTAAGCAGCAGTTGTGGAAAGAGGAGGCTGAGCTGGGGTGTTCTGCTGTTGAACAAACCATTTTTATTTCTGAAGCGAAGTCGCGCGGCAACGCACTGCAGGGTTCATGATTCATAAAGCCGGCCGAGTGCTGAAGGGAGCTGTGTCTTGATTTGTGGCTTATAAAAACAGGAGTTTGCTAATAAATGTGTTCTTCAGAATTACAGCCCAGCACATTCTTAAAAGTGGAGTTCATGGCTTTGTCTTGAGCAGTAGCCTGCTATGATTACTGCATACTGTGCTTTTATGATAGATGAGACGGCTTCCTCCTGGCCACTTCGTTATGTCGCCATTAAGTGGAGAAAAAGAATTGGGATGACCCAGTCTAAAGGGGGTAAAGCAAACAGCAGAGCACTGCCATTGATGAAACAAACTTGCTTTAAGCCCATTCTCTACTCTAGTCTGAGTCATTGGTCCTCAAATATGTTTATTCTCTTCTTCTTCTTCCTCCTCTGTCTGTCCCTGTATTACAAAGCAGTGCTTTGACTGAAAAGTGGGGTGTGTTATGGGGGGTGCTCCTCAGGACTGAGACAAAGTCTTGAGAAAGACAACCTGCTCACAAGCTGCTTGAGTCAAGTGTTGCTTCTTAAGGTGGGCTCTGAAAGAACATACCCAGCCATGGGTAAGCCATGCATTACTTTGGTAATTCCCTTGGTGCCTGTTCTACCTCCCATCCCTGGGCTTGCCCCTGTTGCTTCCTCCTGATACAGGCTTTGACCTTAGGGAGTCCCCAGGCTGGGTGTTCCTCTCCCTGTCATCTCCCCCCATCATCCTCAATACTGGGAATTTCAGTTTTAAATCGGGAATCTTGAGAGGAAAAAAGTATTCCCTGGTTAGGAAATTAAATGAGTCAAACATACCTTTCAATTGCCATATATATTTCTGGTGAGAGGATCCCAGACCTGCAGATCAGAGCCAAGCACAGTGCATAGTGACCATCCACAGAAACCAAACTGAGTATGGCCACCCAAATGGTTATATTTCAAAACTAAATAGTACAATTCAGCAGATGTATTTTGGTAAGGCTTAAGTGAGACACAAAGGAATTGATTTTCCAGAAATACTAAACTAGGAAGCTTTGCTTAGTTGTTCACAGAGCACAATTTTTCCTGAAGTCAGCCACTTTTTGGGGGGATGTACTTCTAGTATGTGTTGAGCCTTCACCAGTTTAATTCCCTTATCAGAACATGTCAGAAATGTTTTCTTCTCTGAGCATGTCTGCACATGCATGTGTATTTGGATACATATCCTTGTGTGTATCCCATTATTAACAGTTAGCATTAACTGTAGGCATCAGGGATGAAATGGACTGTGAAATTTCCATGCCATCTGCCCAAACAGCAGGCTGGCTTCAAAAAGAACACTCAGATGTTTACAAAAGCTAGACTGGATGATGAGGGTGATGAAGTCGTCTCTGTGTCAGTGGAAAAAACTCATTTCTGAACTGGCAAACTTTTTTGAAAATCAGAAATTTCTGATGTGCTGTCTTTCAAGTGCAGGATACCAGTTTTCTGCTTTGTAAACTGTTACAGCAGCAGGTACCTTGAGTAAAACAAAGTTTACAGTGTGACAGAATGTTTTGATACGTTGCCCTATTTCAAGAGGGAATTTCTGACCCCTCCATGGAAGGGAACTGCTTGTCATCACGTGCTGAGGCTGCAGCGGGGCCAGTTTCGGTGGCAGCAGCTGTGTCACTGGTTTTGCTTTTCCACGAGAAGCACAGGGCAGCAGCAGCAGCAGCACCAGGGGCAGCGTTAGGTGGCAGATTTGTAGATGAAAGAATACAAATTTGATTTACAGTATTGGTTATGCTGTTAGTCAAGCTCAGCCAATTGCATTTCCGTTGAGGCTGCTGGAGCCAGTGGGAATTTTGCCATCAGCTTCCCTTGAGGGGTAGGATTTTGCTCATTGTTTAAATTAGCTGTATCTTCACGGGAACATATGGGAGCAAATGCAAAGGTTTGGAATTGAAGGAGCCAGTAAGCAGCTTTCTGCATTTACTTGGTATACACAGGTAAAAGCTGAGACAGCAAAACCCATCTGCTAGACCTTCAACACATCTCTGTAAAACCCATGTTAGAGCATTCTTTTCTATTTTATTTATGGCCTTGGCTGCCTGAATGAGTGCATCTGGAGCTCAGATGCCTTATGCCCTTGTTATAAATTAGTTAACTTGCAAAACTGCACACACTGTCAGATCTTTGCTGTGGAAATGCCAGCTCTGTAGTTGAGGTACTTTTGTGTGTATTTTTTTTTTTCACTTGAAAAAGCTGTTGAACTTTATGCATAAACACTGTTCTCTGTCTTCCCCCCCCACCACTTTTTTTCCCCCCTCCCTCTTTTGTTACAGACTGTGGACTAGCATTGAATATTCAGGGAAAGCTCCCCAGAGAGATTAGGGACATGGACAGATTTTAAACAGGGCCTTAATGCATGGACACGAAAGGACAAACGTTCTAGTGGGAATACTAATGCAAATGCCCTGCTTTTGGGTCAAAATGCATTAAACAGCTGCTTGTACACTGAAGATACTTTTAAAATCACTGCAGACCGGAAATTATCAAATTTATAAATAGAGATCTTGCTATTTCCTCAGTGTAGTAGCCAAAGACAGTGAAAGTACTTCACTGACCCCCTTTGTTATAAAGCAAACAGCGCTGTCAAGCACCAGTGCTGGAGAGAACCACATCTCTGAATCCCTTTCTGCAGGGCTCAGAATCCCAGATCCCACTGAAACTTACTTCAGACAGGAATTATCCATGTCCTTCCTGGAGATGTATGGGAACTGTGACTTAACAGCAGTAGGAATTAAATGTTTTGATATTAGTAAAGCTGTTATCATCAGTTACTCTGATTGCAGCATTGTGCAAGACAGCCTGTTGCTATTTTTAATAAATCTACATTAAAAGAAATCCAGTGACACCATTGCACTAACAAGCAGTAGCAGTAGGTGTATTTGCACCAGCTATGCAGCAACTAAACTCAGGTGGAGTCCAGCTGTAAAAACTGACAACCTAGATGGGTCAAGCATCTGCAACTGGGTTGCATAATAGCAACACAGCAATATCAAAGCTAGGCTGGGGCTTTAATCAGCACACAGTTGGTATTTATCATTAAGCTATGTGCGTATTAAAGGAGGGCTTGACAGATTTAAAATAAATGGAATAAAAAACAATATTTCAAGTACTTTATGGTTCTGAAATAAAAATGTTGCCCTACCATTGCTGTACATTTGCCTTATGGGTCCTTCAGCCTGACTCCACGTCACTGCTGTGCCTCAGGCTCTGAAAGGGAAACAAGTGTCATGGGCAGTACAGAACTGCAGCAGCATCCATGTTATACTTAGATCACTGAAGTTCCCATTGTGGGACACATTTAATTACCTTTGCATTTCTTATGCCCCATTGCCTCTACTGCCACCATCCTGTGTTACAATAATCCCTAAAAAAGCTGCTGGTAAATCGAGGCCCTTTGTTTTAGGTGCTGCACGTTTGCAGCTGCTGCAAACACTTGACAGCTTCAGACTCCACATTTCTTAAGCTCCATCTTAGTTTGGGGCAGAAGAACAAGTCTTCAGTGAGGAGCCCTGCAGGACTGTGCTCTGCAGCCCACAACTTTTCATCACTGCCTGCCTTCTGCATCATCCCTGTAGGCTCTTCTTTTGGTTCCTTTTTGCTTTCTACCAATTCAGACTTTTATTATTTTTTTAACAACCTCACAGCTTTTCCTGATCTGCTGCTCCCTATTGTGCTCTGTAAACCCTTCTGTGGAGACATCTTATCTGCTCTAAAAGCTGTTCCCAAGCTTATTCTGCCAGCCAGTTCTGAGGTTGTGTTGGGTGTATGCATCCTGTGGAAGACAGTGTTGGGTCCTGCTCTGCAGCTATAAGAAGTAGGTAGAACTGCAGCTGCTGTCTGCAGGAGATATAATTTTGGATTCTTTCAGAAGGAGGTGGCCTGTCTAACCTTAACCTTGCTGTCTGTAATGCCTGTGGTGTAACCACGCTCCACAGTTTGTGGTTTGGATGTTAAAGAGCACAATTCCCTTTGCCGTTGACAGAAATGGCAAGACTTCAAGATGTTTGCATTCATGCTTGGCCGTTAAAGCTACTCAGACAGCAAGACCAGTCAGACCCTGCTCCACAGGCTGGTCCTTGCTGAAATTAATGCTCTCAGAGACCCTGAGATGGTGCTGCTAGTGTTAGCCAGGGTGCCCTTGCATGCCCCAGCTCTTCCTCCCCGCCATAATATGCACAGATGACTGTTAAGACAAATGCCACCATCTCTTCTCTACTTTCCCCATGCTTGTCTCAGAGACAGAGAGAAGAGGAAATGCCAAAGGGCAAGGAGAATTTTTTACAGCCCACAGTATGTACTTACCAGGTAAGGTGGGATGTGCTGTGCAGCCATCCTGGGTCCTGCTGCTGCCACCCCCCTGGGGCTGCTCCCCCCGAGTTATCTGCTGCCTGGTTATGGATTAAAAGTGATGGGGGGACACAGCAAAAAAGCAGTTCTGGGGAGTGAAATGAGGATACTTTCCTTAGTGTCCTTCCATCCCAAGGTGAAGGTGAACAACGCTTGTGCATGTGTCCAGGAGGTGGCACCGGCAGCCTGAGCTGTAAACAGCCTCACTAATCCCAGCTCTCAGCCTCCTTAAAAGGCTCTCAGCCCTTTTAAGCCAGCAACCAAGCCTGTGATCTCCTTGCCTGGCTCCAGGCTTCTGAGCCCACGGGTGACCTGTGTGTGGGTGACCAATAGTCATAGGTGTGACTGGGATCTTGCGACTTGAATAAGCAACTGAGACTTGGGAGATACAAAAGCTTTGAGCAGAAGAATTTTACCTCCTCTTTACAAATGAGTTTTGCTGTTGAAGTGGGGAAGAGCCCATCTGAAGACACCATTCAGGGTGGGTTTTTTAGAGGATATCTGGCAACAGCTGCTCGTGCTGGGTGGGCACCGCTGCTCTGTTAATAGAAGTACGTGTATCGATGCCAGCAGTCGAGTTACCGCGTCGCTGGCAAGCGGATCTCAGGTGTCACGCTTCTAAATACTAAAAGACAAGAGAGTGCTTTATCTTTTCCTTGTTGGGGGAATCTCTGTGGCTGTGGAAGGTAGACCAGGAACAGGGTTTTGGCACTGTAATGTGAGGCTTTCAGCCAAAGTGCTGGGTGAGGACACACCTCGGTGCTGGAGAGCCCTCAGCTCAGCGCCTCTGGGCAGCGAAACCATTTCACTGCAAAGGGGAGTGGGTAAAATTTTCAAGCACACTTGAGGAGCCAGATGAGTTAGGCTTTTCTACCAGAGCGATTCTGGCTTTTAGGTTTCCTTTCTTGAGATGGAAGATAGCTTTCTTAATTTAGGCAATGGTTTTCCAACCTCAGAGACCACAGGGATCTACGCTGGGTTGTGGAGATATCCTGCTCTCCATGTTGGCCAGTCTATCCCCATTTTCCCTTATGAGTATTATTGCTCTTGGTTACAAAAAAAAGTAATCTTTTTTTTTCCCCATTTTCTTCACCCCATCTCACCTCAGCAGGAGCCAAAAACTGGCTCCTGTGCCTGCCAAGCAGTGGGAGGGGGAAGGTAGGCACTGGGCCAGCTGCTGGCTGCGACACCACTGCCAGTCCTCATCCTCCAGCCGCTGCCCTCCTCTCCCTCTGGGACAGCCGTTCTGTCATGAACATTAGCAGGCAGGACAAGATGCTTGAGAGAAAGCAGTGGGCTGTCTGCTGATTGTGGTGATCACTTTTGCAAAAACCAAAAAAAAACCCCAAAAACCCCACAAAAACCCATCCAAAATAACCCCCAAACTCTCAAAGCTCTTCTGTGCTGGTTCTTAGGTGCTATTAATTTGCATCTAGTGGCATGAAATTGAAGAGCAGGCTGGAATAAACTCCTGATATCTGGGCACAGCGTGTTTACTGTGTGCCTTTAGTTTAACAGTGTCCTGAAAGGACCCTTGTTCTTTATAGCAATAACTGAGCAGTTAAACATAAGTGGTTCTAAAATACAGATAATTAAGTCCATCTAAATTTTAGAAAGGTTTTACTGCTAAGGAGGAAACATGGAGGTTGAAAGTAAGGAGTAGAGGAGAAATTTCTGAGTTGGGCAGTTGACTTTGTGCTGGAACAGCTTGCTTTTTCCCTAGTGCTTATCTGCTGTTGATGACTCTTGGCATTATGCATATGCAGGAAGGCAGAACATGCAGCTGGACAAGAGGGCTGCATACAGAGAGAAGATTTTTGACCTTGCAGCAGCCTCAGATGTTGCTGTTCCTTCTTATTTCTGCCCATGTCCTTTGTTTCTTATATAGTCTCCTTGCTAGACAGTGTTAGGGGCTGGGACTCTCAATTTTTTTCTTTTTTTTTTATATTGTTGGTTTACACCACTTCTGATAGATTCTTTATCACCTGCTCCTTGCAAGGCAAACTGCAGGGCTGCTTCCCTTCTGTAGCAGCTGCGCTGGAGAACTGCTGATGAGGAACAAAATGGGAGGTACTGAGCAATCATTTAAAGACTGGCTATTAAAAAAAAAACCAAAACAAAACCCAGCTAATTAGAGCTTAGAGGAAGAGGCAGCACTTTGTGCAAAAACACCAGAAGGTAGGCCCTCCAAATCCCATACACTCCCTGTAAATAGCTATAATTAACCCCACAGTATTCAATTTATTAATTAAAATTTAATTAATATTTTCTGTCCTTGATGATCATCTTGGAGGCGGTCAGGAAAATACAGTGGCAGCTGGGTTTCCATAGAGCCGCAGCGACACTCGAGAGGATAGAGGCACAGGAGACTCCTCAGTCTCCCAGTCTCACCTGTCATAAAACAGAGCTGAAACTGGTCACTGGATCACAGGCAAAGGAGGGGAGGATGGGGGACTCTGCAAGCTCCAGCCTTCTCCTGCACATGTCCAGGCATCACTCTACACATGCAGCACCCACCTGGGTTATTTGAAAGTGTGAGAGCGATGAATAGTGAGAAAATGAATGTCATCATTACTTATTTGACCACACCAGCTGAGGGCTGCTGAGCAGCACTGTATTTCACTTGGTTTTGATGTTCTGCTTGGTGCTTCGCCTGAGTAGAGTGAGCTCAGCAGAGGTACCTCTCCTGAACTTCATGGGTCCTGTTGAAGTGGAGCAGTTCCTGCTAGAAGCGCTGTGTCTGTACTAAAAGCTTGGCACACTCCTGCTTTGCTCCAGGGATGGGTTTCCTGGTCATTCATACTACACGTGGTCAATATGTCAGACACCTATCAGTGTCTGAGCTCTCTTTTGGTGTCCCCAAGGGGAAACATGAATGTCATCATAGAGAGGATAGATGTGGGAGACACCAAATGTATTTCCTTTTATTCCCCATTTAACAGAAGGGTGCAGACTGACTCAGCAAGAGAACACAGTCGAAGCGTGTTGAAACCAGATCTGTGGGAAAAAGCTTTCCATGCAGAACTCTTAGATAGAAGCAAGTGGGGAGAGGAGATGGGACACTAACTCTGTCATCACCACCCTCTTCTTGTCTTCACTCCTCTGGATGAAACATGATGGGTTAGGCATGTTTTTGATATACCTAGTGGGTCAGGCCCTTCTGGCAGTGAGGTGGCATGCTGTTTCTCAATCCTAGGGAGGCAGGCACCAGGCTGTTCAGTGCTGTGAGGTCAGAAGTGCTTCTGAGCACACTCAGAAGCAGAACTGGAGGTTCTTGGTGAATGTCAGTGTTAGAAAAGATGAGTGGCACAATCTGGAGTCACTTCAGCCTCCGGGCTTTGGTGCATAACTGCAGCTTTAGGACCATCATAGACCTTGCCATTACTGCCTCTCCTATGATCACAAAGAAACCAGCCTCAGACCCACAAAACCATGGTGCTCCCAGGCATGGCCAACACTGAGGGGTGAGGAGGGGCTAGAATGAACAAATTCTCTACCTTTTTGAGAAAAGAAGTGCCTCTGGTGTCCTGTGCAAAGGTGCTCACACAGGACTGTCCCCACTCTGCTAGCAGCAAGGCCAGTAGGGTGGAGAGAGAGACGCCATCGCTATTGCATTGGTTCTGTTGGCTTCAGGCTGGGACACCCAATTTGGCAACGTTGAGTCACGGCAGCATTTGATCTTGTGTTGCCAGATGTGATGAAACGGGCCAAATCCATTGTTCTACTGTTGGTAAATCCAGGTAGGCTTCAGTAGCACTGAGAGAGATGGAGATGGGACAATCACTGTAGCCTTCATCCTGAAATGAAACTCCAAATGAGCACAGTAACTGTCCAGCAACTATTGCAACTTTGCATTTAGCCCTTTCTTACTTTCTTTGTTCCAATCTAGTAAATTATTTTGAATGCATTTTTAGAAATGTCCTTCCTGCACCCCTCCAAAACTGATCAGCTTCTCCAACTTTTGCAAAAAGAGGAGCAGAAAAAAAACCCAACCAAACAAACCCCAGGCAACTCACTGCTAAATTTTGAATTCAGCATTCAGAACAATAAATAGATCCAAATGATTTTTGCTTTACTGTTAGTCATTTGTACTAACCTGCAATTAAAAGGCTCAGCATTTGTTCTCATCTCTTTCTGAAATTACATTTTCCACTTCCTAGGCCCTGGCCTCAGGCAGTGGATTTTTGAAGCAATCATGCCTTGATAATTAATGTTTAAAGATGAATGTTGCAACTTTTAACACAGGGTGTTGCTGAGTAAACATCTAGCAATGCCTGGTACCAGAAAAGAACACCAAAAATACCAGGCTTTTACTGGAAGCTGCAGGTTTTGCGAACGTTATCCTTAGAGCTCCCAGCTGCAGTGTGTTTGGTTACCCCTTCCTCTGTGCTTGTGGATGAGGGAGACTGCAGTGCTTTGAAAAAGCAGAAGAAAATAAATACCACATCTAATCTGTCAGTTCTTTGTGCCACTGACTCATCACCCCAGAAGGTTTGCTGGGAACGATTAGCTCATCCCGAGAAGGAGGAGACAAACCTTTGACAAGTGGTCTGTAGCTGTAACACCATCAGTGCCATTTTGGATTTTTGCAAAAGGGCAGGAGGACAAGGCATGGAGTGGGAGAAGAAGAGGTAAAAATGGAAGATGGGTGAGCAAAGCATGGTCAGAAGTTCTTTCATGTCCCTTTGATTGTCCCAAGTCTGCCTTTTCTCTGTAGAAGCTACAGCTTCCAGGCTGTTACTATCCCAGTTGGCTTTACCTGTGAGAGCAGCTCATTCTACATGGGGCTTCTGTATGTCACACCAAGTGCTCCTAAAACTCCTAAAAGTTTTCCAGTAAAAATTAGAACCTATTTGTACTAAATTTAAACTCCTCAGTAGTGTGATCTGAATCTCTCACTGCAGCATTTTTGGTGCTTTAGAGGTACTATGTCATCACTTTCTAACAGAAATCCATAGCAACTGAAAAGGCAAGTGGGAAAATCAGCCACTTTGGCATTTCAGGAAGGGGAAAGGGTAGTCTGGGCTGAGACTGCCTCCTTACTCTGGGCATCTGACTTGAGCCTTGCAGTCCTGATTCAGACCTTTTGGCAGACAAACCCCTTCCCAACATTGCCCAATTGGTTGGTGTGAGGCAGCTGCCTCTTCACCTGAGATTCCTGAGACAGGAAAAGTTGTGAACTACTCACATGGTCTTGTGAGTGGTTTCTGTAACATGGGCAGGGAGGTCACGCTGTGACCAGGGGAAGGGTCTAGCCATGCCAAGGACCCCATGCTGCATCCATGACTTGGGTACATCTTCCTATCTTATTTCTCAGTGCTATTTCTCCTACACTGAAGCCTTTCCTCTGATCTGGCAGAGGCTACTGACAAAATCCTAAGCATATCAACTGGAACAAGAACAAAATACTACTTTAGGCAAGTTTTCCTTTTTTTCCCCCCTCTTCTTTTCTACCTTCCAGGAAGGAGAAGGAAATTCCCAACTCAGTACACAACTGGGAGGTTGGCAAACCAAGTTTGGAGCAGGTGCTTTGGACTTTGTTGCTCTTTGATGTTCTTTTTTGCTCAGAAGAAACCAAACCCCAGAGAGCTCCTGGAAGAGCTCCCTGTGTCTGATTCTGCAATTAAGTGTGAAAAACGGAACCTCCCAAATAATCTTGCCTTTCTGGAAGTGAAATTCAGGCTCTAAGAAAGATTAGTAAGAGAAACATTCAGTGCTACTCATACTCATTTGGGTAACAGGCAAGTTTCTGCCTGTGCTCACTTCTAGTGTTCATTATGAATGTGTATTAGTGACTTCCTAAGCAGTAGTCCCAGCTGAATAATAAATGAAGTATTACCTTCTGCTTTAATCATTTCCTCTTCTTTTAGCATTGTTTATATACCATCAAGAGCACGCTGATCCATTAACTGGGTAGCCACTGCTTGGCTATTTTATTGCCCAGTGCTTTAACTAACTGCCCAGATTCCTGATCCTGAAAGTACTAAGCTAATTTTTAGATTATTTAGCTGTTGGAGCACAGTGGTTTAGATTTTGTTGTTGTTGTTGTTTATTGGCTCCTTTAAAAGTTTTCCAATAAAGATTAGAATCTATTTTACTAAATTTAAGCCTTCTCAAAATAGCTGGCTTGCATTTTTTCTGTTGTTTTTTCACAGATCCCATAAAAACCAGGTCCAGAGAGCAGGTACAGGGTGCTTCAGTTACACTTCATGTTAAATGTGACACAGATCGTACAGCATTTTGCTAAACTGAAGCATTACCAAGTCCCACGGAGTGAAAAATGCTTCAGGAGTAAAAGCAGTGTGTTTTCCAAGAAATACTTAATCCTAAACAGATCATTCAAATAGAGTGTAATAAAGACTCTACTACAGCTAATGAAAAGATTTGGTTCAGCCTCAGTGGGCTCTCAAACAGGCAGAGATAATGTGCTTGCCCTGGCTAATAGCATTCATTTAGCTGTGTTTCCTTTCCTAGACTGGGAATTAGATTTCCTTCTCCATTGTTTGTATAGAAAGACTCAAACTACTCAAGAAGATGATGTGGGAGCCACTGTTTTTAGAAAAAGGAGCTGCATTTTGAATAAAAGATACTTCCCAACTTCATGTTCAGCAATGTAGCTTTAGTCAAAATAAGCATCTTTGCCATGCTTTTGAGCTGACAGCCTGGAAATGTTTATCTTTTTTTTTCCTAGTCCCCATCCCAGTTTATTCCAAATCCTATTCCCAGACTTAACATACTTTGTTCTTACGTTGCCTACTTTGAAGTCTGTGGATCTGAACTGGGCAAGCTCCCAGCACCTTCAGTTGTCTCTGGACCAGACTTCAATTGGTACATTTTATCTAGAGGACATTTGAAAGACGTAGGACTGTTGACTTCCAAGGCTATTTCATAAGGACCAGGACTTGTAAAGAAGCAAGCAGAGGCACAGAGCAATTTGATCAGGGGCACAGTCACCTAAGTATCAGGGATGAGGGTAAAATTTAGGGCTCTGGCTTTCTCCTTGCATTAGAGCATAATTTGCTGTCTGTATTGTGTTTTGTCTTTTGCTCTTTCTCCTTACTTCTTCACTGTTAGAATTAAAATAGCCTGGGTAGTTTATGTTCCAAATTCCTTTTCATGTTCTGAAAGCAGCAATGAACACTAGGTTTGTCTGAAGGAAAACCTTTCTCTAAAGGTGCCACATGCTACAGTTTTCTCTCTGGGAGCATGGGATAGGGAGGAAAAAAGCTCCATTAGTGACCTTTTTGCTATGTAACCTTTCCTTAAAATGCCAGCAACTGAGCTTCCACAGAGAGAACAACAAATATTGAAAGAGGAATGTGAAGGACATTATAAAAAAAAGAAAGCAAGAAAAGGGATCTGCTCAGACAAGTTTCTCAGGAAAGGTGATGTAATATGTACTGTAGAAAATTCTAGTGGTTGACATAACTTACTCTCTTTCTAAGTAGCTGTGGCTGCCAGCAGGCTGGGAGAAACAAAAGTTATGGCTGAGAATACAGCTGAGCAGAGTGTTTTGTCCAAAAGGAAGGTAGTAGGTGTAAAACTTGTTTTCAAAAGGTGTCATTGAAGTTTAATTGGAAAGTGTCCTATTAATTAAGGCTGAGTGACCAGCGGTGAAAGTCTCATTTCTGTTGGGGCTGTTCATGGTGTCACGAATCCTGATTCAGGATCCTGCCCACTGTGCCAATGTGTCCCAAAAGAGTGGAATGTGCCTCAAAAGAGAGAAGTAGCAATATATATTATTAAGGTAAAAATAATAATTTCTCAGAGTTCAGTAAATTTGATGGAATGAAACAAAATTTAACAGTGATTTACCAAGGTTCAGTAAGTTTAATGGCAAGGTTAACCTTATTAATTACTGCATAGAAGAAAACATGCAAAGGAAAATTGAGTTATACTCGAGTTAGAATGATTTACACTGAGACCAGAGATGCAAAAGGGTAAGGAAGAACCTCCCTTTGAGTCACAAGGTACAGAGTGAACCCTCTTGCTTCCTAAACTCCTGAGGGAGCTTAGGTACAGCTAGGTCCAATTTGAATCTCAGACTTGGACAACAGTTTATGTCTAATGGAATTATATATACAAAGCATATAATAATTAATATTTAATAGCTCCATGGATTAGTGATGTTTCATTAGTATTAATTCAGCATGCTATCAATCACTTAGCAAAGATCTGCAGCTGGTAAGAGGTGTCCCTGCCTGGAGGAGCACCCTGGAGAGATGTCCCAGCTCAAGGGGAGATCACTACCACGCAGCGAGGCTGCCTAGCAGGGAGAGCTCAAAGAAGGCTTGTCAAACAGCCTGCAAATTACATGCAGTCAAATTACATGCAGTGGGAAAGGTATTCCTGAGACTCCTTGACCCACAATCATTCCTTGATAAATGAGTCTTGGAAAAGCCACCTGCTGTTGGTGTGTTAATTGCATGATCAGTGTTCATAGCTCCTATGTGTCGACGCTGACTGTGTCCCTCTGCTGCTTTGTGGGTTTCAGAGGACAGATTGGAGCTGGAGGATTTCATGACCCAGCTACAGCTCAGGCCTTCACCTGCTTTGGAGCCTGGACCAAACTATGGCTGGCTTGGTTAAGGGGTTAAGTGCATCCATCACACATGGTGATACTTTAACTTCTGCAAACTGGGAGTACTCCAGGGCTGCTGTTGGGATGTCATGGTATGCAGTTCTGTTACAAGCATGCAGTCCTGTTCCTGAAGTTTAGCAAATGTTTAACAAGCTTTTTAACAGCTGTCTTGAACATTGCCTGGCTTTGTATCGACTGCCTTGCACATATTTCAGTCTGGTTTCTTCCTCCTAGTACATGTACAGAGCAAAATGCTGCATGTGCAGAGACTGGTAAACACAAGGTGTCCTTAGAAGAATGAATGTATCTGTTTCTAGGTAGGATAGCTCATAAAATTGGTTAAACTGGTAAGCAAAAAGTCCCAGCACATGGACTATTGTGGATTTATTAATTATTACCAACAGAGGAAGAGCTGTACAGGAGAAATGTCTGTTATGAAAATTATAGTTGGTTGTAGGACTGAAATACATGGTCTGTTACCTCCTTTCACAAATACTGCTAGCACTGCTCAGACAGCCAGCAGGCACAACTTCATGATAAAGAATGAGTGGTTATTTTCATAAGGTTTTTGTGAATAAGGCCAGACAAAGCTGCAGGAGATCCCTGATGTTTTTGATGGGACAGCTATCATGTCAAAATGTCACGTGCTAACTTCTCGCTTTACTGTAAGTTGGTTATAAGGAAAACACGGGACTGACAGTACTCGATGTTCTCTTGCAGTGGGAAGGCAAAGGATGCTGTTGAATCCTTAGGAATATCTGAATGTTATTCCTCCACCTCTGCTATATCACCAACTCCTTGCTTTTTGTTGTTGTTGTTGTTCTAGGTGGAGTCTGGATAAGAGCTGTCAGGAGCACTTTTTAGCTGGATTGAGGCTACCAAGTGATAGTGATCTTGAACCACTGTCCTAGAGGAGTGGCACCAAAGAGACTGTTATGCCGAGTGCTTTACGGGACAGATAACACTCCCTGCTTCATCAGCTGCCTAAAAACCAAGATACTGAGCTTCAGTCTGAATCACGGTAAGTCAGGCCTTAGAAGCCTGCATCCATTGCATGACTGAGTTTAAAATTAACTGTTTTAAACCAAGCCAGGGAAAAATCACTAGAAAAATCACTAGAGCACAGTGCTGTGTAGCTGACACTCATATCCCAAATCCCTCCCTGTTCTACTAAAACCACAGTAAATGAGGTTTTGTTAGCACACCCCAGCACCGTGCTGATGTTGGGTTGCATTTCAATAACTCCCTCAGTTACAGCAGTGCTGAGGCAGGAAAATGGCAGTGGATGACTGGAAAAGTCCTGCCCGCTGCTAAAAACAGTCTTGCTTCTTGGCCATGACAAAAGCTCAAGATTTCTTTGTGCAACTTCAGTTTAATTCCTCAACTAGAAAGCGCAGAAGACACCTCTTAAGCTGGCCAGTTATGTAAGAAATAAAATGGTGGTTGACTTTTTTTACCAGGGGAGAAAAACAGGGATTGGAAAGCGATGTTAGTGGTCAAAGTGACAACTGGCTATCCTTAAAGATCCCTAAAAAGCCAGTAACCTTTCAAAAACCTCTCTCTCCAGGATACAGTATCCCAAAAGTCTCCCTTATCTTTAGGGATACAATAACCTTCAGAAACCTCATCTTGGGTTTTCCTTGCACTTTGCTGGGCTCCATTGAAGAGAAAATTTCCCCTAGCTAAAACCTTGGTGCCTAGAGAGATGAGGGAAGAAGGGCATTGCAAATAGCTGCTCGCTGTCCTTTTGCATGGAGGTGAAACCAGCTGGTTGCTCCAGTCGGCCTTTAGGCCAGCATTTGATAAAACTTTGTTCCTTTGCTGTTCCCTTTAAGTCCTTTCTGCTGTCACACTCACATATGCAGCCCTTTCCCATTCCCACATAACCCCCATGCATACTCTTGCTTCTTTATAAAAGTCCATTTGTGGCTTGAAAAGCTGTTATCAGAAACAAAGCAATTTCAGTCTCTCGTGATTTATGTTTATTCTTGTGGCGGCCGAGTACAGTTGCTAAAGGTCTGAGAATGGTTGCTGCTCCCATTTGAATTTCTTCCCTTCCCCACCCACAAACCAGGTGAGATTTCTAGCTTCAAATTATAAAGCAGGAAGCATGTTAAGTGTCAGGTCTGAAAGAAATGGGAAACAACATGATGGGGCTGCAGCTTTAGGTGCTGCAAACAGCCCAACTCTGCATATTAAAAATCAACCACTGTTTTTGTTTAGAGCATGAACAGTCCATCAGAAAGTGCCATGAAGTCCATTTGCTGGGTGACAGAATGTATGCCTGCCTAATTTGCTTCCTATTTGGTTATTAACACTTAACTGCATCTGTAACTGACAGTTATTGATGGAAGGGCTTAACTTTCTACCAGAACCTTGGGACTAATTAAAACATTGCCATTAGCATTTAATGAGAAACTTGTTAGTTTCACCAATAAACTGGCTTAGACTTTTGGTCCCATAAAGCACAAGTAGCCCATACTGAATTATAGTTAACAAGCGGATTTGGGGAAAAATGCAGTCAGAGGAGTGCAGCTTGTTGGATAAGTTAAAAATTATTGGTTGCTTCCCTCGTACTTTCCCCACCAGTGCTGGATATTTTATATGCTAACTAGTATTCATGTCTCAGCAAGGCATCCAGACCTTGCAGGGCCAGTTCTTTCTTCCAGTAAGACCTTTGCATCATAAATCGTCCCAGACAAAACATCCCCAGGGGAAAATCCCATGCTTATAGGAACTTCCAAGCCAGAGCCAGGGTATATAGCACCACTTGCTTGCCTAGCTGCTTGTCCTGGATAGAGGACTATGGCCTGTTAGGAAGGAATCACCAACACAAATGAAGAACAAATAAGACACTTGAGAGTGGGTCTAATGGGTCTCAGTATCAAGGGTAGGAAAGAAGGAAGTTTTGCTCCTCTTCTGTGCCAGCCTTGGGCAGAGGATCAGATCTGTTAAATTTTAGCCCTGTATATCTGTCAGCCAACTCTACTATGTTATTATTTGTACATTCACACAGTACACACCTCCTTTAAAGTGATTTGATTTACACTGAAGAAGTGTCACATGAGGAAAATAGGGTTGGGGGAGTCTGAGTCCTCTTTACTAATGTTATAAAAGTTTTAAAAAAAATCTCTCAAACCATTTCACAACACATTTACAGAGAATGGTAAGAGCAGTGAATAGTGCATTTTTTTCCACTTGTTTCATTTAACAAAGATTAAATGCACATCTAAACATTGTCACTTCGAGGCACCTTCCTAATCTGGCTTTGCTCTTGTTTATAAATCAAGAATTACTTTACTGAAGTCAGCAAGGTCATTACCCTGTGTAAAACTCAAAAGAGAGCGACTCTTGCTTTCTAGCTCTACAGCAAATCCCATTTGATTCAGTGTGAGTACAGCAGTACATTTAATGGCAATGCAAGAACAGAGCCAGTTGTTAAATCTATACCCTAGATTCAGTACAGAGCTCTTGAGCTGAATTTCCATCTGAGTGCTCTTGAACTCTGCACCACTAAATCTCCTTTTCCTCCAGTGTAATCTAGTTTCTTTTCCCCGAAAAGAATTATATTTTCCTTGCTGTGAACAGTGGCCACATGAAACAGATGGTTGTCTTCTGAATAAAAACCTCAAAGACCATAGCTTATATATATTAAAAAAACAACAACTTCTGGTTTGAAGCTAAATGCAGTTTTTGAGTCTATCAGCATTTTTTATTCCATACCAGTTTTCTGCATAGTGAAAAATACACACCCTTAGGAGGGTAACAACTATGATTAGTTGTTAAAAAACAAATTATCTAGGAAAGTAATTTTTTCCATTATGAAAGTGGCTTGTCATATATTAGTGAAATGAATTAGTCACACAGCACACCTTTCACAACCTCAAAAGAATTAGATTATGGCCCGTACGTTCCCATGTGTAACAGGAGCAGCTCTCCTCTTTGTACATAAGCCACTATCACTCCACAGTTTCTGATTATGTTTTACTCATATGTAATCATAAATCACTTACAAATCAGTCCAAAGCCTAAAACTAACCAAACCAGTTCATATTTCTGGCTTCAGCTATTCTATTTGCACATCTCTCCAGATTAAAACAATTCTGGTTGTGATATGGGCAGCTGGCTGTAGGTAGCCCTGCTTGAGCAGGGGGGTTGGACAAGGTGACCTCCATAGGTCCTTTCTGTGATACTGCTTTGGTCTCCTGTCAGTGAGAAGGTGAGGCACCTCACTTTCCTGGTGGCTCCCTTCAATCAGAAACAGCAGATTTTAGAAATGCAAAGGGTGCCCCAACAGCTCTGGAAGGGACAACAACAAGCATGTAGAATTTGCAGTGGGAAGGAGTGAAATGCGTGTGGGGTCAGGATGGGCAAACCTTACATCTGGCAAATTAAAAGAAACAAAGCAGGAATGCAAGAATTAAATATTACTTCCACTTCAATCACTCTGAGTAACATTCCATCCTCCTTGTTTCAGGGAGAGAGAGCTGTGACATAACTAATAAATATGGTTCAGGTATCACCTGATGACTACAGCTTTGTGCCAGTGGCACTGGGAGCACAGAAGGGATGCTGAGAACTACTGTGAAGGAACTTGTCATGTGCAAAAGCAAAGCAGAGAAATCTGGATGCCTGAATTTTATTGCATTTAATTTCAGTGCAGAATACCAAGACCTTGGTGGTTTAAGGGGTTATAATCATGTTTTTCACACTGATTTACCATGTCATGCTCCTGCTTAGGATGAAGCTAAGCACATCAAGGGGTGCTTAGATCCAGAAGCTTTACAGTGCCAGTTGCTGGCTCTGGCCATAGACAATGCCAGACTTTGGGGCTGCAGTGTGATCACACTGGGGGAAAACACAGAAAAAAGGGTCACACATCTCCTCCATCTCCTGTGACTAGCTTGTCTTCTTGAATGCCAGCTCTCCTACAGCTGAGCTGGACTTAAGGCAGTGGTGGGCAGCAGGAAAAGTTGGAAGGCAAGTTAAGTGCCAGGCTGAACACTGCCTTTTCTCAGAACGTCACCTTCCTGGAATGGCTTCCCAACAAGCATGGCAAGGCAAGGTGGCAATTTCTTTTTCTTCCTTAAGTGCATTTAGCAAAAAGGCAAGACAAAGGAGGCTGAAACTTTCACAAACAAACTCTTGAGTTCAAGCAAAGGTGCAGCGCTTTCAAACCATACCTGGCACATTAGGGCAACCCTGACAAGCAAGGTACAAAGGTGCAATTGCAGCTCTAATGTAGAATAGCAAGTTTCTGTCTGTCATGCTGAAAATAACTGCATCTTGCTAAGTTACAAAGACATTTTTTTCATACTCTGCAGTAGAAAACCCTGTTATCAAATAATAATGCCTTCACCTTTTGATGGTGCCACTGGAAGTGGAGAAAGAGCTCTCCTCACATCTTGCTCTATTCTCCCTCTATTTCTAATAAATACAAGTGCCTGCAGCTGAAAAAGCTCTGTGCTAAAGTGCCCGGGTTTCTCTAAGGGAGACCTCAAAGAAACACTGCTGGGGTTAACATATTGTTTTTCCCAGGCATATACAAGTGTATTGCAGAAGGCACTATGCAAACAGTGTTCACAGAGTTTATAATTTCCTGTTGGAACAGCAAAGAAAAGAAGGTCATTGATTTAAACCAGAGAATACAAATGATTTCCTGCCCACAAAGCTGCCAAATGCTTGGGAGTTATTGATTTTTCCCCCCCCCCCCTCCCTGCTGCTAACTAAACACTTCTGGTCCTGTCATGGGCATCATCAGCTTATTGACTAAGTAAACATAACCCATTAAGCTGAACATTTAAAAAATAATAGAAAATTACAGTGGCTACAGTAAAAAAAAAAATCTGCATTCAAAAAAAAAAAAGGGAAAAACAGCTCTTGAAGTTAATTAACTTTTATGTAGACTCAAGTTTCTGGAATTTAGGTTTGCATCCAAAAAAGAGAGAAAGGAATAAATTAAAAGAGGGAAAAAAAAACCCCAAACAAAAAAACCTCTTTTCCTAAAGATGCCAAAAAGGGGAAGGTACAGGGAAGCAGGTACTTCAAATTTTAAGGCCACCAAGGAAAAGAAAAAATTATTGCAAAATTGAGATTGAAAGGATAAAAAGATGTGGCAGCAGCATGGTAAAGGCATGTTTTTATTTGTTTATTTATTTATTAGCAGCAGGAGGTCTGTGCTGTTGTGTGAATATTTTTTTTGAAGGCAGAGCTGGAGCACAGCTGATGCTTGGCCTCAGAACACGTCACTTTGAAGATCGCATGTACAGTATTAATAAATGTAGAACAATACTTGCTGTCAAGTTGGTTACAAGGCAGTAGTTCACTGAAGGGGGCCTGACAATGTCAAAAAGCATTAGAGCAGAGCCAGCAAGTGCTTTATATGCTACAGCTGAACCCAAAGATGAATCAGTGCCCTGGATCTGACTTTAAGGCATCTGTCTGCTCTGGAGAGCGTGTGTGTGTCTGAAGAAGCAGGGAAACGAGTTGCTTTCCTCTCCTCCTCCAACCATCTGCCTACTTGTGGAAGGCAAGGTGTAAGACAGATCCCAGAATTGCCTCAATTGAAAAAGCCCTTTAAGATCATTAAAGACCAATCATTAACCCAACACTGACAAGTCCCAGACTAACCCATGTCCCTCAGCACTGTGTCTACACAACTCTTCAATCCCTCCAGGGATGGGGACTCCACCACTGCCCTGGGCAACCCCTTCCAATGCCTGAGAACCCTTTCAGCAAAGAAATTCTTCCTCACCTCCAATCTCAACTGCACTGGGCACAACTTGAGGCCATTTCCTCTTGTCCTGTCACTTGTTCTTTGGTTGAACAGACCCACCCCCACCTCTCTCCACCCTCCTTTCAGGGACTTGGACAGAGCCAGAAGGTCTCCCCTCAGCCTCCTTTTCTCCAGGCTCAACACCCCCAGTTCCCTCAGCCGGGAACTCAGCACAGTTGTGCTCCAGACCCTTCCCCAGCTCCGTTGCCCTTCTCTGGACACGCTCCAGCACTTCCATGTCCTGGTGTGAGAGCGAGCAGCGAGAGAAGAGCCAGTCAGAAGAGACACCAGGAGGGAAGTAAACAAGCAGATTACAAAGTGATGAAAAATAAAGGTATCAGCCTTCTACAGTGACTTAGAAGAAGGTGTGACCATTTCCTCCACCCCCTCACTCTCATGCCTGTCAACTGAAGAATACTATTAAGCAGGTAGTTACAGATTATTAATGACCTGTTAACAGCTTCTTTAATTTTCTAATAAGTGCCAACTGTGGCTGCTGTAATTATTCTGCTGGTCCTACAACACGCCCTGTGCCAGGCTGCAAAATATATATATTTTTTGCCAGAACACATTGTCATACCTCTTAACATGCGTGTACCGCACACAGGCAATTTCATACCTAAGTAAAATTACATCTTGGGCTGTCAGAGCATTTTGCAGCCATTAAATGTCACTATCTTCCAGCAAAGTAGGAACCAGGAAGTGTTTAGTCACTTATTTTCACATGTGTGAATTGAGACACTCGGAGTTTATGGTTTTAGCCACGGTGATACAGTGAGTCAGTCCCCGAGCTGCTTGTGAAACCTGGGAGCACCGTCTTCTGCTCTGCCTGCGCCGCTGTTGTATGAACTGCAAAAGCCACGGATAAATTGGATGCAACAACGAGCAGGGGCTTTGTCCATCTTAAGCAGAGGTCTCTGGGAGTAATGTTGTATAAAAGCAATGGTATCTCTTTATCACTCTTCCTAATTCCCCACAAAGAGAGCACTGAGTAGCACGCGATGAGAAAACAAAAACAAATGGAAAAAATGTGTGTGTTGTGGTCAGAGGCAAAGTCTTTCCTCTGCGGCATTCAGTTTAAGCAGTCTGTGGGCAGGGATCCCTGCCAGCGCCACTAGCAGCAGCAATTCCCCGCTAACTGCTCCTGTTTCCTTTCCTGATGGATCACAGCACACCTATGTGCCTCGTGTGTGCTGCACTTCCCAAATGTCATTGTACTTAGCCCTTGGTAATTTAGCCTTTGACCAAACCCTACAAACAAGTATTGGAAGACTATGGTAGCAGTAGGTTTATGAGGAAATAGTGTATGTTGTTAGCATCCCTGTTTGAAAGCTGCTAGTGAGAGCATGTCTTGCAAATGCTATAAAGCAGCTGAATTTTCAAAAATCCCAGCACTTTTAGGAAACAGTGATCCTGTAAAGGTGCCACCTGGTGAGTGCACACAAAGCACCCGATGTTCTGAAAAATCTCACACATTGACAGTACATAAAAATGTGGTTTGTGCTTCTGTCTGGCTCTTGGACTGTCACAGCTCCTTGTTGGGCAAAGCCTTACCCTGTAGCTCCATAGGGAAAGGTTGTTCCTGTGTCCCTAAAGGTAGGATCACTGTAGGAAACAGCCCTGGAGTTGTGCTGAACCTGGCCAGGCTGCTATGTTTTAGCCTAAGAGAGAAGATGGTGCATGGGCAGGGGCACAGCCCAGGTCTCTGGAGACCAGGTGTCCAACCTGGCACAGGCTTCCTGTGAAGTCATTCCGTGGTTTTCTGCCACAGCTCTGCAAAATGGAAAAAAAAAAAATAAACCCTGCCTTCCCTAATGGGAGCTTATAGATGATCTAAGATTTAATGAATAAAAGAGATACAATTAAAGCATTAAATGGAGAGAGGTTTTTTCCCCTCAGATTTTTTCCCACACATGTCCTGAGGAGGAAAATATGGATTGCAGTCAGCTGTTCTCTGAAATTCCTCTTCCCCTGACTCATTTTTGGAAGAGAAGCTGATGTCCAACTGTCTTGTGAGCATACAGCATATCTTTTCTTTTTTCCAAGGGTGGATGGATAAATCAGTAGCTACTGCTCAGATCACATTAAATGTCTGACTCCAGATGCTGCATGTGCAAACGGTGTGGCAGGTCCCACCACTTCCTTCACCCTTTTGCTCCCTCCAGCTAGAT
Organism: Caprimulgus europaeus; assembly: GCA_907165065.1. The sequence continues at coordinate 3,314,009 of OU015530.1, forward strand.
TGCTCACAGCTCTCTGCACAAGCTAACAAGCTGGATGTGTTTGAATGGAAACCTTCAAGTATTACAGGAGTTTCTTTGGGGTTTTTTTTAGTGGTTCCCATCATAACTTTTTTCCCTTTTTTGTCTTTCTGAGAATAGAATGTTTCTAGGTCAGAATCCCTGTTGGTTTTGTACTGGTTTTGGTGTTCAGTGCTTATTTAAAAAGTCACAAATCTTTGAGGTTATTTTTTTCCCCAGACCTTAATTGGTGTTAACAGATTTAGCTGATACTGAACCAGTTCTGCTCATATGGGCAAGGACCAACTTCTGGAAATGATTCAGGTGTCCACGATGTTCGAAAGTAATTAGTTTTCCTCAAAGCCTTAGGCTTTAAGAGTTGATCTGATGTATTTCAAAGGGACTTAACTTTCAGAAGAAGGATAGGGTCAGCATTTTCTGAAGGAGAGGCCCTTCTGGGGAGGGTGTAAAGATGGGCACTTGAAATAAACTTACCACATCTGAGAATCTGGGGGGGGGATTTAGGGTAGCATTTTGTTTATTTTTGGTTTTCAGTAGGAAGTATAAATAAGAGCAAGGTGTTTGTGAAGTGCCAAACCTGCTACAATACTATATAGTAAAAGGTGTTACATCAGCAAGATGTTTGGCCTTAGGGCTGCTCCAGTGATATTTTTAAAGGCTTTGTAAATCAGGCTCCGCACTGATCACAGCAGAGGAGATCAGATCTTTTACCCCCTCATTTCCAGAAGCAGACACATTACCAGGGAGCAGGCATCATGTGACTGACACTATGTTCCTGCCTTCAACATTTTTCCCCTGTGACTGCCTTACCCTGGCATTCTGTTCCTTTAGGTCACTGCCTACTGCATGCCTATTTAATGCACACATGTGGATCATATTATTGGAGTTAGTAAGACTGCAGACAGGCCTAAGCCTTATCAGGGTAGGAGTGAGATACTGTAAACTTCCAGGCAGGTGCTAACTTTGAACATAGCCACGTACAGTTCCGAGCCCAGTGACATCTGCAGGACTTGTATGAATTTTTGTGACCATTCTCTTTTCTCTTTACAAAGTAAAATGTGACCTCTTAATCAAGAAGGTTATTACAGACTCCTGTTTCTTGATGTTTTTCTCCCCCATCTCAGGATTTAGTAGCTGGACTTAAAGCTAGATAGGTTGTTGGTTTTGGCTTTGAGAACTTGTCAGTGTCTTGGGCATAATTAATGTATTGGACACAGATAAATGCCCACAGACTGGCAAGGAGGCCAAGTAGTTACCACTGCACAGAAAGCATTACAGGCTCTTTGATCTTTCCATGAGAAATGGTTTGGTACTCCTCACTCTCATTTACCTCACAGGTTCAGTGTGAACCTATTCTAGGAGACTGTGTGCAGAAAATACACATCACACAATGAAAACCTCCCTGGCCTGACAGTCCACTTCTGCTAAGCACAGAATGCTCTTCCCTCTCATCCTGACAGCACGAGACAGTCAAAGGACTATATTTGCTATTTCTTTATGAGATTCTTTTGTTTTAACTTGCCTGTTGGAAGCTGGGCTGTGACACATGCTGTGAGGAGGCAGCGGTACAGCAGAGAGCAATTCTTTTGAACCTTGGATTGCAGCACTCATGGCCTCACTCCTGGTGGCAGGGAAGCCAAGAAGCTGTCCTATAGTTTTCCCAGGTAAACCACTCACTGTTAAACCTAAAAACACCACTGATCTTTTCTTCCTTTGCCTTCGATGCAGCTTTCTCATTTGCCCTACTTAGGAATTCTTACTCTTAAATCCTTTGCAGTTCACCTCTAATAAAACACAAAAGGTGAACATTCACACCTTCCTCCCCGCTCCATGGTGTCCAATTACAGAAACATACAATTAGGGATGTTAATGACAGATTATTAGGCATTAACCTATAATGCCATGCTCCAATAACAGCAAAAATGGGTCACACTGTAGGATTAATTATCCTGCATCTCCAATAACATGCCCTAGTCGTGCCTCCTTTCTGTGATATCCCTGGTATTTCAGTACAAAGCATGGGCAGCTCTAATTATCTTGGAGGATGATATGGAGAGGGTTGTTGAACTGGCTGGCGTATGAGCCTGGCCTTCAAAAAGGCTAAACAAACTAGAACAAAAAAAAAGGGAGGATTTAGGCACCTGCCTTTGTTACCTGCTGTTAAGGAGACAGACTCCATTTCACAGAGGGATAAACCGAGGGATGGCAGGAGAAGGCTCCTTGGACAATGGGAATGGTGGCCCCACTGTTTCTGTCTGCCCAGCACTGGGGTGGTGCAATAGTCTGCAGGTGAAGAGGGCACATAGAGGGGTGAAGGTGGGCAAGCAGGAGGAAAAGAAATACAGTACGAGCCCACCAGATGAGACTGTGTAGCTTAGGAGCACGTGGGGAAGTGGTCTGTGACAGTGGAGTACAGAAGATGTATGAAGATATATAAATATAGAGAAATGTGCAAACAAGAGCACCCAAGAGAGGAGAAAAGGGAAGAAAAACTGAAATATCTGTATGCACCATGTCAGCCTTTGTACTAACTGAGCAAGCCACCTGCATTATAGCGTGTGCCTCAAGATACGTGATACAACTACAAGAAAGAGGTGGCTATTTAGAGTCCTTAATCACTCTATTGACTACTTTCACTTTCCTTGTTAATTAGCCACCAAAACCAGCAGAAAATAAACTTTAAGCAGTTTCTTGGCATGCCAGTAATCTTCCTGAAACATAGAGTTATCCCTTCAAAGTCTTTTAATCAGGGTAAGTCACCCATTTCTAAGAACCAATGTACAAGGAGATCGTGGAAGGGACCATTTCAAAGCTGGTTGAAAAGGTGTTTTACCTTCCTAAATGCCGAAATATGGCTTTTCAGTGCTTCTGGAGAACCACCACTGAGTAGAAAAAAAAAAAAAGCATTACTCCTGCTTTTGGTTTGACTGTGAATTAAGCAAACTTCTTTCCTACAAAGCTGCAGAGGTTTCGGTGCAGGCAGATCGTGCAGGCAAAGTCTTTGGTATTTCTGAACATCCTGGCACAGGGCACAACTTGTGCTGCTACTTCTCAGAAATGAGGTAAAATGTTGAGACTATTTCAGTGAAAAAGGGGGAAATAATGTGCTGAAACGATGATCCTGTCAAAACACTTCTGCTGTATTGTCCTCTCTAGTGACAATACCGATGAGGAAGGTATTTTGTAGACTGAGCATGAGCATTGAGAAGCTGCGTCTAAAATGCTGTCCTGGCACATTATTAGTATAGAAATTGGCTCACACCCAGACACCTGATGGATCTCACAAGATCCATGGATGGGCAAGGGAGCAAGAACATAAAGTACAAGTGTGTGCTTGTGTGTAGCTTGCCTGCCATTAACCTCATCTCTTATGACTACCTGGGTGGCTTGCAGAAAAGCTGGACCCAGGGCTGACTCAAATCCCACCACCAAAGGGAGAGTTTCATTGCAGAAGGGTTAGGCAGCAGTTCCAGCTTTGAAGTCAGACACACTCAGGTCCATGTTCAGGTGTTCAGGCTTAGTGATAAGTTTTAGTTTAATCCCAGTCTTTTGCCACATGTATTTAGTGTGCCATGCCGACACCTCAGGACTACAGTGGTTCAAAGTGTTTTGAAGGCTCCCAGCTGCTTGTCTTGGTGACCTGGCAACGTATTGTCTATGCCTGGTGGGTAGTCAGTGGCCCACACTGAGATAGCCAGCACTGGTCACACAGAGTTTGCATGGATCAAGTTCCTTCTCTCCAGTTTCAGAGCAATGTTATTTTTTTACTGTTTGGCCTGTGATAACACCCAGAAGCTGGAGCTGCTGGGAGAGCTTGGTAGCGTGAGGAAAAGGAAGAGGAGAAAGAGGAAGAAATGCCTTCCCTGAGGAACCTGCAGCCTCAGCTCCCTCACTCGGATCTGAGGCAAATAAAATCATTTGTGGCTTGGTGAAAATGCCCTTGTCTGACCACTCCCTGCCCTTGGTGGAGGTGCCAGAGGACAACCTCTGCTGCACAAATTTCAGAGACCAAAACAGAAAATCTGAATTTGCTGAAATAAGAGAGAACATCTTAAGCCCAGCCTATTTTTAGAAGGTCCTCTATGGAAAAAACAAAGTCTAATGAAAACCAGACTTTATTGTTGCAGTAACCCACCATTTCACATGTGACCCTGGGAGTCTTCCACCTCTCTGGGTTTGTTAAATCTTGTTAACTGCCCGAGTCCTGCTTAGTTTCAAAGTCAAGCCTCAGTGCTACCTTCTCTACCATATCTTACTGTTTTCAAGACACCCTTATTAGGAAGCTCTGCTCTTTAATATTTATTTTTAGAGAACACTACTTATAATGATTTAATGTCTCTTCTTTTGGTAACTGTAGGCTCAGTGGTTTTGTGTGTGCTAATCTCCACTTAATCTTTTTTACCACTACAAATAGCACAGGGGAAAAAAAAAAAAAATGTTTTTGCAGAACAGCATAGCTTGGAAATTGTGCTTTTTTAATTACCAGCTGTGAAGAAATCTGTTTTTCCACCAGTTGACTTGCATACTTTTTAGTGGTATAACAGGTTCTGAGGAGAGATCTCCGCCACAGATAGCGACGTGAAGGAGGGAAGCTCGTGTTGTATCGATAAGATTCTCCAAAATTCATTGCCTGACAGTTACTCCCTGTGTGGTGAATGAAGTGGAGGGGATTTGGTCCTTCCCTGTAACAGCCTCTACGCTTTGCAGACTGTCAGTTATTTTCAGAAAGGCTCAGGACAGGAGGCACACCTCTGAGCACATCTCTGCTTCCCTTTCCTAGCCAGCCACCTCCATGGCACGTGGGGATGGGAGCAGCAAACACGGTTGGCCAGAGGGCAGAAATCCCAGTGATGAGTCCTCACAGACAACAGCTCTTTACTACACTTTGGTCTTCCACAAGCTGACACCATTAGTATCTCCAGTGTCATCATTCAGAGGTCACCAGCAGCTGCATACCAAGGGATGCTCCAGGATTTGGATGCAATATCCGGACAGCCATGCTGCAAGGGACCGTGATGGCAGGGAAAGGGAGCAGCAGCCCCCTGTGAGGAATGCAGTGGGCTCCAAGGGCACCCCTGTCCTTGCTTTAGGAAGCTAGCAAGGAACTGTGGGATGAAAGGGAAGGTTTCATTTGCGAGGTCTTGAGAGGCTTGGTAAAACACATAGCTCTGAACCTCTGCCCACAATGTGCTGTCGTAGGACTGGCTGGGGAAAACAGCTGAGAAACAAGCGGGAGGAGAGCATCAAGGGCTGGCCTGGGGATGGGATGGTCCAGCCCATGGGCTTCCCTCTGTGACCCAAAGCAAGCCATGGAGATATCCTCCTGTAATGGCAATGAAGGCCTTCACAGGGCTGGTGTGGGCTGCACAAGAGTGCAGCTCAACCCTTCACATCCCTGCCTCACCAGGACCAGCAATGGGCAATGGCTGCAGGCAGGGTCAGCGCATCAGACGCAGCCAGGAGTGCTGCATGGGGCAGCAGCCCTTACCAGGATCACCATTTCTCAGCTCCCAAGGTCCCTTTTTGCTGGATGGCACCATCTCAGCACGGCACCATCAAGGCACTTGTGGCTGCTGACCCGCTGTGAGCGGAGGCGGTGACAAGAGCACGCGTAAGCACGTGACCAACTGATGGTCACGAAGCTCCTCTTGCTTTCCATCCCCCTTGTTTGGGTGCGAGCAGACCGTGAGACCTAGCAAACCTCAAACCCGCTGACAGCGAGTTGCAGAGCCTCTAATTTCCTGCCTTTGCTAGGCAGGTCCCCTGAGCCTCGGTCAGAACCTCCTTGCTGGTGCAAGAGCTCCACATCTTCCCACTTTTACTTAGCAAACCGCTGGCAGCACCTCCCACCCCCAGACATTTGAGTTCCATTACCCTGGATTTCATCACAGAAAGCAAATTTTGCTTGGCCACAACTTTGAAAGGGGCAAAACCAAATGCCACGGGTCACAGGCAGCCTGTTATATCTGATCTGCCCTCCAGATTTACCATCTTTTCTGTTTTGTTTTCCTCCCTATTACATGGTGTTGGTGTCAGATCATCCTCCTGGCTGGACAGATCTTACAGGAAACTCAATGAAATTTTGCTGTTTGATTTGGGGGAATAATGTTATAAACTGTGATTTAAGGAAAGTTGCAAAGACAAGCAGGCAAGCAGAAAGCTCTTGCTGCCCTTGTGAAATGACTGCCTCCATTTCTTTGTAAAAACACACTCACACTTCCTCTGCTGCAACTTCTCACGCTGCTCAAGTTCCCCAGGGGAAGTGAAGAAGAAAACTCATCAGAGAAACAGATCAGAAGCGAGAGAGATGATGACTGACTGTACCAATGGCATGATTTGGGGGCATAGAATACGCATGGTACTCATGTGCTTCTCTGGGTTGCTACCATGACTAGCCATCCATAAATCTGAACTAAATTAAACAGGAAACTTTAATATTAAAGAGCTCTTAAAAGCAAGGGAACCTAGTTAACAAGGAAAGCCTTCAACTAAGGCTTTTCAGTAGAGGAAAGTTGTATCTGGGTTGCATTCACGGTTTCCCTTCAGCTAGAGGACGCAAGAGGTGGCGCGTGGGCATGTCAGCAGAGCGGTGAGCAGAGGGAGGCTGCCTGTGTCATCCTGACCTGGCCACGACAGGAAGGAGTCCTGACATTTGCCTCTCCACCCTCTCTAAACTGTGGTTGTCAGCTGAGCAATACCTGACTAATGCATACCTGAGGGGTGCTAGAGGTGCTTTTCACAACAGGACTCAAACAGCCTTGCCCAGGTCACATTTCTGTAACTGGTTTGGGCCTGGGTTTATTAACCAGCTCTCGCTGAGTGTAACACTTCAGTCACACCATCATGGCACAAGGATCGAGGTGGGAAACCTTTGGGATTAGAAATCCTATGCAGCTTCCCCAAGTATTCACATATCTGTGTGCTTACATCGAGAAGGGCAGCCTTTTGTTAATTTTATTCTAATTCTTGTCAAGACCATTCCTCCCTACCATCCCAGCTACGTGAAAAACAAGAGCATAAGCTGATACTCGGATGCTTGGTCAAGTCTCATCCTGCCACAGCCTGAAGCAACTTGCTACTCTCCCACTGACGACTCAGCTCAACTCCTACTAACGTGCTGTGGGCAGGAGCATTAGCTCAGGCTCTTCAGGCCACACAGTCCCCCTCTTACCCGAACCGTGGAAGTCTTTAGTAGATTGACTTTCTCAGAGGTGTTTCTTATTCTGCTGGGTCATTCATTCAAATGCCAAAATTGTGACTCATTAAAAGGGCAAGCTTGGGCTGGAGGGGTGCAGGAAGGAAGAAAAATAGCTTGCAAGAACCTTCCTGTTTATCCATGGCTTGGGAAAAAAACCAACACAACAGAATACACACACCCTGGCTCCATTATCTTTGCTGGCACAGCGCTGGCTTGGCTCTGTCCCTTACCACTCGGGGCCAAATCCAGCCTTGCCGTGAGCGTGTTTACTTTAGAGGAGGTTACTCGAGAGAGAAATCCAGCCCCCGGAGCCTGAATGCGCCCAGTGTGCGAGCCAGCGAGGGCACAGGCACCGGGAGCCCCCCGTCACAGTGTGCCCCTGGCCCCCGGCCACACCGGGGAGGTCATTTTCTTCTCGGCAATTAGCAAAGTGGTGGCATCACTAAATGAAGTTGAATAAACACATTCAAGTCGGCTGGGTCCCCGGTTTGCTCTGTTCTCACCACCCTTCCTTCTGGGCACGCGGTGGGGCCCCAGCAAGCAAGAGCCTGATGCCTGTGCACTGCGCTTTCATTCAGGCCTGGTTGGAAAGGGCTTTTAGGAAAGAGAAGGAAGGGGGGCGGGAAATAACCCTTTAGCTTTCTTTTTTTACAACAAATGTCTTTCCTTTTTCTTTTCAGGGAAGAAAAATGCCAGCTTCTCTAAGGAAACTGCAGCAAATGGCTGTTTTCATGGGACTGTTTAGCGGCGGGGGATGCATGGTGATGTATAATCTTATGCAAAGTGAGTCTTGGTGCTGTTAGCAACCTTATTTCTCCTCTGCCCTTTCATTTGCTTTTGTGTAACGGGGAAAATAGCAGCATGCAAGATGTGCAAAGCAGATGAAGTTAAGGGAAGTGTGGCTGAGCCTCCGGGTTCTGCCTCTGTGGGCTCTGCTTTGTTCAGCCCCAGGGCTGCTGCTCTCCAGAGCGCTGCTGGATGCATTTCCAGAGGTGGGTATTGCATAGGAAGCAGGCTGCTGTGGTCAGGAGAGTCTGGTTTCTCAGAGGTTTCCTGAGGGTGAGGGCGAAGCAAAAGCTTAAGCAGTAGTGCAGGTTTCATTTCTTAGCGAGATTTTACAACTGGGCAGGAAAAGAGAACCATCTGTGAGAAGGTATTAGAGTCTATCAGTTTTATCTGCAAATCCCTCTGTGGTCCTGGCCCTTAAACACAACGTGCCTGTGAAGTGCTAAGACCTCATTAGTTTCTCCTGAGTGAAGGACAGATAAGGGCACTCAGCACTGAGAACACCAGGACAAGGAGAGAAGAGCTAGACAGCTCTACTTGCTACAATTTTTTTTGGCCAAGAATCCAAATTATTAGTCCAAATGATAGATGTTTATTTTTTTTTATATGGTCTCATAGATCTTTAGCATCAGACTAGAAATGGGCTTTGCCTCTCTCGGGGGGTGCTATAGTCCTGCTGGCCCTATGCCTCTCCCTTGATGGTACTATCAAATGATGCTGCTTTTCACCTACCCTTCTATCAGAGGATGCTGCCAGAAAAGTGCAGCCAAGCCTGTTCCTCAAGACCTCAGATAAGCTCTGAAACCTCCTCTTCATTTTACACATATTAATAACAAATTAGACAAGGCTGGAAAACAGGCTTTAATTTGAGGCAGTTCATGCCCTTAAGCTCTGGAGTACGTGGCAGATATAGGATCCCCTTACACTTTAAAATATTGAATCTGGCTTTAACAAGGACATTAGCATTTTTTAATTTTCAGTTTCACCATTTTTATCTAGAAATCTCTGGTGGTAAAAAAAAAGTCCCCTCCCTTTGCTGTAGAGAAAGTCAACAGGCTCGTTCCCCACTTGTGCAGTCAAGTGGCACAACGCTGTGGCTACTTCTTGCTCTGTGGCAATATCAGTGGCTGCTGAGGAGCTATATGTTCACTCAGCAACAAGCCAACTGGGCTGTTGAAAGGACACTTTCTGTGTCCTTTTGTAGCCTCCAGGAGAGGAGAGCCACACTGGGCCCCTTCCTCCCTCAGCCATAAGTTATCCCAGTGCACAGAACTGGCCCATGCTGGGACCTGTGAAGAGCAAGTGGCTTCTGCAGAGGTGAAAGCAGGGGGAAAGGGTTGCTTCCTTCCCTGTCCTTCAGCCTGAAGAGAAGTGCATGTGTGGGGTCTCTGTGAAAGCTCATACAAACACTCAGGTAATCCTATTTCTACTCACGCCCTTCACCTCCACACCCTCCTCATGGGAGCAGTCTCCTCAGCCAGCCTCGGCATCTTTTCAGCTCTCCTACTGAAAATGTGTGGACAAAGGGGTTAGACAGGCATTTTATGTCTGATACAGAGGATGCTGACAAGGAGCACCAGGAAACTCAAACCCTTTTCCCCTCCAACCTGCAGGATAAGCACAACATATTTTTTACATGGTCTGGATGACTGTTTGCCATGATCTGTAGGCACTAAAGGGCTGATGTGCAGCAGCCCCTTTTGCTGGAGCTCCTTAGGATGGCCCAGGGGAGCCAGGGAGGACCAGCACATGCTGCAGCCTAGCAAAGCTGTTTCTATGCCAACTGGATGCTGCCTGCTCACAGGGGATGCCTCTAAATAGGGAGAGAGGGCAGCATCCTTGTGCCTCGTGCTCCAAGAGTGATACTGATGGGAAAGAGACCAGGAAACAAACCTTACACCTTGTTTTAAACTCTGTGGAAGGTGAGAGGAAAGTTGCCAGAGTAGGATTTTCACACACACACTCTTAGCTTAACTCTGCCCTGCCTGATGTCAAGAGAGTGAAGTTAGGCTAGCAGGAAGCACATCTAGAAATCTCAGCAGGCAAGCCTTAAACTGTTTATAAGCAAGTCTCTGCTTCCATAAGGAGGGTCAGCACATTTCCAGCCCCACAGCTCTGCACTGTGCAGCAGTCCCCCATGGGCAGCATTTCCCAGCTATACATAGTAACCAGACATTGATAAATAGCAATTGACTACAATTGTCCTCCATATGCCAACACTGCAGCACCCAGTCTCCTGTGCTATTGTTGCTGCTTGACCATTAACTCTGGTGGAGCTTCTTTGTGCCTCCTGTTTAATGCATCCATCAATAGTCTTGCAGCTTTGTGGCTGCCACTTAAAAAAGCTCTATCAAGACCACAGCAAGAGTTTCACATCAGCAGCAGCTGTTCCTGTCTCACACCAGTGTCTGTGAAACATTCTCCATTCTTAAAGTATTTTCTGTACCTCCTTTAAAAAAGCCCTGAATTACATTCAGAGCATTTTCAGATGTTCATCCTTAAACTTTTTCCCCCCCCCTTTTTTTGTTCCTTTTTGATGATGTACAAACATGAAAAGCAGGGAGACACAGCCTTAAGCTGAACTGTCTATCACTATGGAACAGGTTATATTCGGAGCCTTCTTCACTTAAGTGAGCTGAATAACATCACAGCTCACCACTGCTTCTCTCATATAAGGGTGTGTTTCTTCCTTTAGACAGATTTCTCCTAATTAATAATTTCAGAGTGTTTTTCAGGGAGGGTGTGGTAGTCTGGAGCAAGTGTCTTGGTTTTTATATATATACACACACATATATTTTAAACTTATATTTGGATTTTAAGTGGACAGTCTCCTCACTACCCTGTTTCTCTCACTTAGAGAGTTTTGCCAGGACCCAGTATTACCAGCAGGCTTTGGAGCAACTGAACAACAATCCTGATGCCCTGGAAGCCCTGGGTGCTCCCCCTCTTAAGGTTCACAACATCCGACTGACAGATGGGAGCAACCGTGTGGACACAGAAAGAGCACAGGTAATGTCGGGAAGGTGGTGTCACAGGGTGGCTTCCCAAGGTGCAAGGTGACAAGGGATCAGCTATGGGATTTTCAGCAGGTCATGAGTGACTTGAGGGCACCAGGAGGCAGTAGAGTGGGATGCCAGTTGCTTTGGAAGAGGAATGGATTTCCAGAGCATAAATCTCTGCTTTAATGCAAAGGACTAGAAACAGCAAGAGCAGCATCTTCATGTTGCACTATGTGGGCACATCACAGAATGCCAAGGGACCTCCCAAGCCAGTCAATCCCCCTCCTGCTACTATAAGCCACAAAATCATTTTCAGAAGCATATCAGGATCCATCTTTAAAATAGCAGCTGCCTCCCTCTTCTCCCTGGATACATCCCACGCTAGTTTTTAAAGCTTTATTCAGAAGAGAGATTTATAGCTGCTCACCAGCTCTGCTGTAGCACAGCACAAGTGGTGTGGTTTTTAAAAGCATTTGTCAGTCTGTGCCACAGAGGATGTGGAGGAAGGCTGCCCGGCACAAGGCTGAGTGCTGGGGTTACACAGCAACTGGAGAATGCTGCGCTGGGTGCTGAAGTATTGCACAAGGCTGTGTCAGCCCAGGGTTGGGGCGAGGCAAACCTCACAAACAAGTCTGCTTCCACCTCTGGGTTGGTGCCTGAAGAGGACTTTCCATCAGTACTTTTACCCCTTAATCCAGCCTGCTCTTCCTTGGTTTTGCTAGTGACACAAAATATCCCTAATGACCTCTCCAGGCAACTCACTGAGGGATCTCATCACATTTGAGTCATTTTGTTCCTCCTGGTGAGGAGTTTGGAGTCCTGAGGACCAATCAATGGCAGTAAGGAGTGGGACAGGTGGTGCAGTGAAGGAGGGTGGGCTGCCAGAGCAAGAAAAATCAGCCTTTAAAAACTCTCATCAAATTCCACTTTCCATCTTGCTCCAGCCAGGCTTTACCCATGTGTCACCCTGGGCCAGAATGTTTCCCAAATTCTCATGTTCTAGAGGTTCTACAAGGCAAAATATGTAAGATAAAAAATGAGGGGAAAAGAAGTATGCTGATTGAAAAGAAGAAGAGAACTTGTCCCACTGATGTTTTCCTGCATCACCTTTTAAGAATGCTGGTTGCTCGAGTGACTCAGGGTGAAGTCAAACCCTGCCTTCTGCCAACCTCACCCAGGACACAAACCACCAACTTTCTTCTCTGCTTTTTTCATACTTATAAGCATTCATGTTCTCATGAAATAAAGTAGTTAATCATCATTAATGATTAAGTCCTGGATCAATTTACTGACTCCACAACATCCCCAGCTCCTGCCTACTGGGTGAGTTGGAGAACCCCTGCCATTTTCCCTTTGTAATTGCAGTACCACCAGCAAACCCTACACTTGAAAGATTTCTTTCATTGAAATGTTAAGCCATGCAATTAGCTGTGGTTGGTGCTTCAGCTCCCAGCTTTGTTAAACAACACTGAGCTGAGAAACACTGAGAAAAATCATTGAACATCTCATTACCTTGGTGTGTTAATGGCCTGATCTGTACAGGATCCCAACCTACAGGCTTGTTCTGGTTATGGGAAGCTCTAGCACAGTGAGGTCACCCCTGGATCCCTGTGTGTTCTGGTAAGGAAAGGTGTTTGCTCATAAATATTTTGGAGAGAAAGTGGTTTTCCCTGGGGGTTGCAGCTGTAACACAGTACATTCTTTCAGCAGAGAGAGATTAATGTATGGCAGAACAGACATACTTGTATAGGCCTGCACACATTAGCCATTTGAAAAACTTAGAGAAAAACTGAAATACATTAGAAATCCATGAAATTATGATTTCAGTTAAAAAGGAGGTGTTGCATCTGACTGTAGGAGGAGTAAATGTCCATTTCAGTAACATCCCTCACTGAATCTTTAACATACTTTTACATCTGCAGATAAAGTTACCAGTATCTGGAACAAAATCAGCGGGGTACCTGTATATTAACTCCGAGATGGACCACTCCCATCAACGGTACGTACTGGGAGGAACGTATAGATGGAGGGAGAGAAGTGGTAGGAGAAGAGAGTGGAGCAGAATATTTACTTTAGTCATTGGTATTGCTGAGATGATGCACACAAAGGAAGAGGAAATTCATGTCTGAAGGTCTTGTGAAAGGTTATTACCGGTATGATAACAAAAAATGTAAATTAGTTGAGAAATATATTGAATTCCTCCCTATGAACACAAACAGAACAACATGAGCCGTTCACTTGTGTGTAATGTGTTCTACAAACTATAATACAGCTCAGTATGTATACAAATACTGTGAGCCAGGGTAGCATACTGTCCCCTCCCACCCCTCCTCCCCAAGAAGGTGCAAAGCCACTGAGTGGCAGTCCTAACTGTAGTCTAGTGTCATCTATTGCAGTAGGGGAGTTATCTTACATGTTACATTGGAGCCTGTCAAGGTGAGCTAAAAATCATGCAGGATTTTTTCAAGCTATCCAATACACACATTCTTTATAGTTAAAAAAGTGCTAGAGCAGATACATTACAGTAGAAGGATGCTCTGACTCCACATCATACAAGTAGTGACTTTTCATGTTGGTAATACTGAAGCCCAAAAGCCTCTCTGGTCAAGGGTGAGCAGATTCATAGATCTGAACAAAGAATTACTACATGGATTCCAAATCCATCTTCCATTGCAAAAGAGGAAACTCCATTAGATGCAAACCACCTCACATGCACTTATTCTCAGAGTTTGTTAGACACTTCTGTTCGCTCTATTTAGAAACCCAAAGCTACAACATTTTTGCTCAGCTGCCACCAGCCATATGGTAATGTTTTCTTTTCATAATTAGATGAGCATGACTTACTGCATTTCTTTTCTGAATAGCTATAGGAAGTAATGGGAGGAAGGTACTAGACTGGGACTTAGGAGGGCTCAGCATCAGACCTGGCCTCTTCCCTACTGACCAGAGATATCCCCAGAGGTCCCAAGCCACCCTTCTTCTACACATATGCTTCCCTGGGCACCTGGGCTCTGATCTCCTCACTCCTCCTCATCCCTTGCTCACAGATGGAACGAAATAACAGTTCCCTCCTGTTTCACTGAGTTACTGTGAGGATAACTGAAGATTGCAAGATGTTAAACTATGGTAGTAATTGAAGTGCATATGTGTATCTCAGTTTTGTTTTAAAATGAGCTTTCAGTGCACTTCTACAAGCTTAATAGGAAAAAAAAAAAAAAGCATCTTTGAATCATAGATTAGAATCATAGAATGGTTTGGGTTGGAAGGCACCTTAAAGCTCATCCAGTCCCAACCCCCCTGCCAGCAGCAGGGACACCTTCCACTAGACCAGGTTGCTCAAAGCCTCATCCAACCTGGCCTTCAACACTTCCAGGGAGGAGCAGCCACAGCTTCTCTGGGCAACCTGGGCCAGTGTCTCACCACCCTCACAGCAAAGAATTTCTTCCTGATACCTAATCTAAATCTACCCTCTTCCAGTATCTTCTGTAAAAGGGTTTGTAGCAGACAAATCTGTCATACTCTGCCATCTCCGCTTACATGTGGGGTCCCACGCACAGCTCCACTTGGGGCTCAGCAGGACTTGGTGTCCTTGCACTCAGCTGAGGAACTGACTGTAAAATGGCTGGTTCCCATGAAAAAGAGCTCCTGAAATCCCCAGTAGAAATAACAAATGTAAGGAAGCCATTCTGGTGGAGCTTTGCAGAGTGTGCACATCCACATTTCCAGTGGAGATTGGAGAGGCAACCAGACCAATTCAGACACAGTTAAATGACACCAGGAGGTGAGTGCTTTGTGCAAGAATAGTTGTGGCTCCTAAACCACTGAAATATTTCTGAGTGCACAGTCTGTCCATATTGTTTTATTTATTTATGTAGTTATTAAAAAAAAAAAGGGGCAACTGGAAAAAGGGAAATTGGGAGCACGTGAGCTGGTTTGGACGTGGAGGAGGAGGCGGTGGTGGCATTCACTCAGGCACAGGCAGTGCAGGGGTGGTGCCCAGAGACGAGGGCAGCCAAGGCACCAGCCCTGCAAAGTGACACTTGCCTGCTCCAAAGCAAGCAGAAGGAAGGACAGAGACCCCAGGCCATGCTGAGGGGAGCAACCAGCTGCTCCTTCAAACCTCGCTTTGAACAAGGCAGTAGTTTGTCCTGCATCATCTGGAGGTGGAGGGCAAAGATCCCTGCTGCAGAGCCATTGCACAGAGGTGTGGGAGCCTGATGGCCCAATTGTATGTACTCAGTACTGACTCCAGCAAAAGCAGAGCTGGGTGAGTGCCAGGAGCTTTTGGAAAAATCCTATATTAGTACCCCAAAATAATAGTCCTTCCCAGCTGGAAAAGCAGCACGAGCAGTCTCACAGAAGTGGGCTTGGATCAGAGCTTAGAAGCAGCAAAAGCCTCCTCCTCGGTCTCCAACAAATGCAGTTTTCCTTCTCCTTTGACTAACCACTGTCAGGGTTTCAGCAGTCACACTGAGTGATCACGCAGTGTTCAGACTCCTCCAAGCCAGGATAATTCCTTAGCAACATGGGCTGGCTCCAAGGCTGGAGAGGAGCCGAGCAAGGAATGCACCCACAGGATGGAGAGGAAGAAAGGCACCGGATCGGGGGAGGAATGTCCTATCTAAAAATAGCTGGCAGGATTTTATTTGTGTTGCAAACAGGAACACACATCCCAGACCTTTAAGACTGAACTATGCTATTAGGGAAAACAGCTTTCAGAAGCTGGCACTCACAAACCAAGTTTTAAAACACAAGAGAGAATTTTTAAAAGCAATGTATGTGTGGAATGATTTGTTTCTCCATGCCAGCTGTTTCTACACCGACTTTACTACTATATTAAAAGTGATTGAAACAAGTTAAAAATCTCATTTGGTTTATGTCAGTTGGTGCCTTCAGGATGTCACCTTGAAACTGAGGGATGGCCAGAATATTCCAGTTTACCAAGCCCCTGTGGAAAGCATCGGTGTGCAAGAAGGGTAAAAATCAAAGGCAGCTGCTTCTCCACCTCCCACTGAGCCAAAGGAGCCATTAATCGATTGCATCCCACTGTGTCTGTGAATGTACAGAGTTGTCACAAGTGACAATTTAATGTAAGTGGGTGCTCTCAAGACAATTTTCTCTCCAAGATTGACCTCATCATTGTCATAATTGTATTTTTTTTTTCTTTTGCTGGTTTATTCACGTGTTCACCAGAAGCCTAAAATAAATATTTTGCAAAAGACTTGCTGTTCCAGAGAAGTCATATGTTATGTTCTGTGTGTGCTGGTATTATGAATTTGAAATAAACAAATAAACTGCCAGGACACTGAGATTTTCTGCAATTGCAGCCCAAAATCAGGACAGTTGGGCTGCTCAGTCACAGCTGGACTACCAAGCTACTCAAAGTGATTCCCTTGCTGCTTCTGTTTTTTCCCCATTTCTCAGCAAGGTATTACCTAAGGCAGGAGGGACAAAGCAGTGAAGGTGAAGCTCAGCAGCAGCCCCCTCCACTCCTAGTGAGTGGAGGCATATTTCCACCTTCCCTCCCCAAACCACACAAATTCTGACAAACTGCAAAGCCTAAGGCACAGTCTGAGGAGGTGAAGAGACACCAGTACCTGATCTGTCTTCACACCTTCAAGTAGCATGTGAGCCACTAAGAATATCCAGAAGAAAGAGTGTCTTGGATTTCTTGTAACAGAACAGGTTAATCAGGATAGTGAAAGCCCAGAGCTTACACCACTCAATTGCCTCCCCCCATCACAACATCCAGATTTGAGTCCCAGAGATCCACCAAAGGCACAGGCAATGCAAAGCTTTTCAAGAGTATTGAGTATTAGATAGAGAAGGGAGAGCTGGAGCAAAGAATCATTACAGACCAGCGAGCATTTTCCTGCTCAGCACTGACCCAGCAAGCTGGGTGAGGTACTTTTGAACAAGTCTATGAGAGCATATGCCAAAGCAAATGGAGGGAGAGACTAGAGGACCACAGCAACAGCATCTGTGACAAAATGCTTTAGGAGAAAAAAAAACAAAATCCAAAACCACTCCAGATTCAGTTTGGGATTCACAAAGAGCTGCCCAGGATGAACAGCACCAGTGGGACCTGTTCCATATGAATACCCACCATGCCAGGGGAAGGATTAGGATGAATCAAGGAGAGACAGTGTGTCCCAGCTCTAAGACTGAAATCACTGCTATCTGGTTTCACAAAACAAAACACAAACTGTGTGATTTAAAAACATTAGCCTTGCACTACCACAGCCTACCTAGCAGGAAAACCACCTGGGAGATGTGGAGTTCTCCTGGCCTCCCAGTGTCTTGGAGCTTCAGCAACTCTAGCTTTCAGTCACTGAAGAAGTTTGGTGGGCACCCAAACAATTGACAAAAGTCCAATCAACCACATCACATCCATCAATTACCACTTCCCTGTCTGCAGCTTTAACTCTTTCCATCTCCAAAGAAGCTGGGGCTGTTGAGAGCAACCCCAGCTCAGGCAGTCCCTCCCTACATCTGTGCTAGGAGCATCTGGCACATGCTGCCATTTGTCACCACTGTGCACTTAGTAGGTGGCTGCATGGGGTACAAGTGTCCAGGAAACCTGGCCACAACCACCCCAGCCTGCAACACAACACTCAACTCACCACTGTCACATCTCTTGAGCCATGACACACAACATCCTCAGTCTGGCATCACAAATCACTGCACCACAAGACCATCCCCAGGCTGGCTCTAACCCTGGTTATCCCAACCCAGAGGGAGATATTCCCCACATACACCTTACCAGTAAGGCTGGAGAATTTGATTTCCAGCATGGGGGAAGCAGAACTTGTGAACAGGGTGCGTCTCCTGCTTTCCCTCTAAATACCTACCAGAACACCCCTTTAACTCTGAGCACTCCTGGTCATCCTAACCTAACCCATGGGTTCATCAAAGCTGTGAACATGGACACTACCATCATGTCCTACCAACATTTCTCTAAATCAAATCTTTAAACCTGGAGAAGGAAGAAAGCAATAGGTGGAGCTGGAAGCCAGCAGATCAGTGGAGTAAGGCAAGAGTAAAATAGCATTAAAATCCCTGCTTTTGTTTTACCTTTTAGTAGAAAAGGCAGAATTTCTTACCTCTTGACCTTGAAGAGTCTCAGAAGCCACTTCCTCTGCCATGTTTGAGCTCTTTTTAAGGTACACATATTCAAAAAGAGACATAAAAGCAGCAAGCTGGCATGTTCAGTGCCAAGCTGCTTCTGCCATGTGGCTCTCATTAAATACACCACAGCCCACGACTGCTTTCAGAGAGGACACAGGTGCAGCAGGAGCAGCCAAGAGAGCTGGAGCATGTAGGGAAAACAGGGAGAGCAACGGTCTTCAAACCACCAGCAGCTGCTGAAAGCCCAAATAACATCAAGAGGATACCTGGGCACCCTTCTTCCCCTTTTCTTTGCTTTTCTTTTAAGGAACACTGGAGCAGATTGGGTTGTGTTTAACTTTGTTAGGTCATTGAAGCACTAATTCATTATAATTACATTGTATTGCCTGCCACTTAACACTGATCTGGAAAATAATTTCATTTTTATTGAAAAAAATATTAATCTTTTGATAAAAGACCCTAGAACCTCCAGTTAAACTCCTTTAGAAAGACATTTTTTCTAATCACAGAATGGTTAAGATCAGGAGGAACATCTGGAGATCAAATAGTCACTCACAGCAGGGTCAACTAGAGCAGATTGCTTGTGACTGCATCCATTCAGGTTTTGAAGATGACTAAGGATGGAGACTCCACAGCCTCTGGATGAGCTGTACCAGTGCTCAACCATTCCCACAGGAAAAAAAATAATTTCCTGTGTTTCAGTGTGTTCCTCTTGTCCCACCACTGGGAAGAATCTGGCTCCATCTTCTTTACTCTTCCCCCACAGGTATTTATACACACTGATAAAATCCCTCCCAAGCCCTCTTTTCTCCAGGTGGACAATCCCAGGTCTCTCAGCCTCATTAACAAGTGCTGCAATCCTTTAATCATCTTAATCATTTTAAGTATGTTAAATAATTTCTTTTAAATTGGCTTGAAAATTTGCATAGTTCCTTTTCCAGTTGTTGGGGTGGCGAAAACAACCACCATGTTCATGACCTTTGCTGGATTACATGTTTGTTTCTTACTCTCTAGTTTGATTTTAATAGCTTCTGCCAGGCAGTCATCACCCTCAAGGAAACTATCAAGGCAGCAGGCTGTCCAGGGCATGAACTTCTTGACAACTGAGGAACAATAAGTGCTGCTCAGCAGAGTGTTACAATGCTTGCACCTACTTGAGTTGGACCTGACTAGTACACAGGGGCTATATATAAAACAAGGTGTTTTAAAAGCACCAGCTTCATAAAGGGAAAGTGGGCTGACATGTTCCCTTTGGGTATTGGCCTGGTTTGTAGCTGGGACAGAGCTGGTTTCTTTTTAGCAGCTAGAACAGCGCTGGGGTTTGGGTTCAGCTGGGATTTGTTATGACAAGAACACTGATCACATCCCAATGTTTTAATTTGTGTCACTGGAGGTTGAAGGACTTTGTGTTTTGCTGGTCTGCAAGCACAAGATCTAAGGGAATGAGGAATATTGCAGTGACTCAGCTCCATGGGCACTGGGCTCTGCCAAGGGGCTGTTCCATCTCCTGTCCCCTACGGGCAGGAGATGCATGAGGGGCTCTTCCTCTCTGGCTCTCGCTCAGGCTCTGGCTCTCCCGGGATTGCGGTTTCGGGTCGGGATTGCCGCTCCTCCGGGATCGTTCTCTGGGAACGGGCTGGGCTTGGTCGGCGGGTGCTGAGCAATGGCCCTGGGGGTCACTCACTTGTATATTTTACTACTATTATTATAATAATTATTTTAAACTATAAGTATTATTTTAAGTTTTATTTATTGTATTAAATTTTTATTATCTCAACCTGTGAGTCTCCTTACCCTTACACCTCTCCAGTTCTTTCCCCTGTTCCCTGGGGGGACAGTGAGCGAGTGGCTGTGTTTGGCTGTTAGCCAAGTGAAACCACCACAGCTACTTGTTTGTACTGGGTGTACATGGCAAGGTGCTGGCAGCAGGGGGGTACAGGGGTGGCCTCTGCAAGGAGAGGCTATGCACTCCCCGGTACCAAACCCAGGTAGTAGTATGGTTTTGTCCAACCCATGGGGACTGTCAGTTCACTTCCTAGCTTGGGCAGATGTCTTGCCTTGACAGGGAGCATTAGTCATTTAGAAATGAGGATGCATCCAGGTCTTTCCTGCACCTCGCCTGCTTGTCAAATCAAAATCATGTTTCTCCATGTTTTCTGCAAAATTTGATACAAAGTTCCCTCCAGCATGGCCTAGGCAGGAGTGATGGAGACCTGTCATGTTCTTGATGGTATTTTGGAAGACACATCACACATGGCTAAACACCTTTGGTTCATTTTATGTAGCACCAAGTATAAAAAAATAGCAGAATAATGTCATTTCTTGACCAGTCTAATGCAGTTTCAGTTAACTGGCTTTCCTAGACGATTTAGAAGCAAGCACCTTTATTTGATAACTTCTGAGAGAACCTTTGCCTCCCTTTGCTTGGTGAAGCCCATGGCAAGAACTTCCATCCAGCAACCAGACCAGCTGGATCTTCCAGGGTGCTACTGGAAGGTGGCAGTCAGCGAGGTGACACCCCAACAGTTCAGGTTTTCCTGTCAGGATTGGTTAAAAGGCACCTGTGTAACGCTGTCCGCTGGGATTACAAACTAATTGAAGAGTTGGGGTACAGTGATTTCAACGCATCGCCAGCTGAGGTGTGATTCTGATTGTGTGAGCAAGCAAAGACTCAGTGCAATTAAGTTCTCTGTGTTTACAGGAGAAAAAAATAATCCCTTCAAGTAGTTAAGTTCCCTTTCCTCTAATTTTGTAGTAACTGTTGTGGTCCTAATGCTCTGCTTCACTTTGACAAATCCTAACCTTTTCTTAATGAAGAGATTTGTATCACAGCCATATAGACTTTTTTTTTCCTGTTTTATAACTTTTTCAGGTTGTATTTTTATGGAAGCCAAATGTTTTACTTTTACAGAGCTATACAGTTGTCAGCTGCCTTGTAACAGGACCAGTTAATGAAATTAAGCAGTGTTAGAAGAGGAAATGCCTTTCTATAGAAGAGGTAAAGCTTTTCTCACCCAGCATCTAGTCGATGCTCTGACTTTGCCCATAGGAAGTCACATCAGGCAAATAACAGAGTTCTGGACATGGTGCACTGCAGAGGGGATATTACAAATCAGTGTTGCTTGGGAGCACACATTGATTTGTTAAACCAGGATTAATGCTGATGTGCATCTGCTCCACCACATCGTGGATACACAGCCATCCTATGCTGTGCACCATTCCTTGGCTTTTAAATACCATCTTTCCAACTCCCCACCTTCAGGCAGGTCATTTCCCACCTGTCAGATATCAGAAATAAAAATTCTAAATTTAATGGCAATATATTTCTAGATTTAGTATACACCAAGAAAAAAAAACCCTCCCAGATAATGTGCCTGTATTTATTAATCCCAATGACAGCTTCATTCAACATCTGTAAGTGCTGCATCATGAAGATCTCCACAGCAGAAGCAGATTGCTTCAGAGTGGAAAAGATTATTGATGTTATTTTATATTTGCTGCACAAATTGAACAAATGTGTAATTCAGAAGACTGAAATATCAGTAATCCTGCTAAATATGGGTATTGAGAAAAATAACAAAATTCCTTGGAGAAAAACAAAGGCATTTGAAGAGGAGACTCCATCTAACACACTAAAGCCCAGTTCCTGCAATATACTTCTAGCTAGTATTCAGAGCCAAGGGTGCAGGTGAACAGTCACTGACCACAGAAGAATTTCAGTTGCAGTAGTTTGCAACACAGCACTGCACTTATAATATTGATTCCTGTCATCATCCACTAAACTAGTGTGACTTTTGGAATTCTGTTTCAAATCAATAATGTTGTCTTGGAAGAAAGATGAGGGCTTTTAAAATAAATAAATAAATAAATAAATATTATTTTAGTGTTTTCCCAATATTTAAAGAACAAAAGACCCATCAGCTGTTCAGAAAAAAAAAAGTTTTATTTATTGTAAAGTTCCTGAAACAGTAAACACCTTATCAAAAGTACAATAAACTGGCACTATGTCTTTAAATTGTTGAACTGTCTTCCAGGAACAGCACCTGGAATACTGTAGAGCTCTGAAGCATATCCATAGTCATGGAATAACATGGTGCAAGGCCCATCTTCCTGTCCCTCACCAGCATCACCAGTGAAGAATAGGCAGGTAATTTTTATTTGCATTTCCTACCTAACAGCTCTCAAGATTCACCTGGTAGATCACAAGCTGGAATTCACCCTTTTGTATTTTGGGCCCCTCAAATGAAAGGTGCAAGAAATGAGACAAATCACAATGGGAATTTGGCTTTGGACAGAAGGAAAAAAAAAAAGGTTGTTTTACAGAACTTTTTAGTTTAATGACTATAAAATCTACAGCCTCTTGCTTTAAGAGGTGAATGTAGCCATGAAACAAGACAAGGCTTTGCTTTTGCTTTCAACTAGATGTTTGCTGTTGTCCAACACTCACAACAGGCATAGGCCTGGACCTTCCTGACTATAAATATCATTCATTTCTTACATCAGAACCATAGAAATAACAATTCTCCAGCCATTTCTAAGAACATCTGCATTTCCATTCCTTCCAACTTCCTGCATCCAAGCAAGAGCATCCCTGATCCCAGCATTCCAAAGGCAGGTGCCCAGTCTGGAGAGTGGGGACCGAGAGCGCTGCCCACAAGGGACAAGGAGGCGATTCCTCCTGCACAACCACCCCCTTCCCCACAAACACTTTAAGGCATAAGCAGCTTTTTTTCAGATAAACTGCGTATGTACATGCAGTCCTTCGGGTTCATGGAGCTGCAGCAAACCAGCTCTTCTTCACAAGCAAGTGATTTGTTCCCAGTCTTCAATGTGTTGCTTCACTAGTAACTAAGCCTCCCCACAGCATTAACCCCGACAGCCCCTTTTTACAGCGTAAGAATTTACAGCTTTACCCACACTTACACTGGAACAGAAACAGCTTCAAGTGTGCGTGGGACTGGCTGATAGTCCTGCAGCTAAACATTTAGAGAAAGTTTTTCTTATTAATAGGGCCAATCTAAGTTGCCTTTGTTTATAACTTATACTATTAAACTTCCACAACTTTATACAAATTCTTAATGGTGTTAAAAAACACTGTACAAAACCACCTTAAGGCACGAACCGTTACACAGAAATGCAGCCCGTTTGAAGTCTCAAAGCAGCCAATTCAAGAAGAAGCTGGCCTTGTAGTAAGTACATAGTTAATTTATACATGTTAAACTGCATTGTCATACATTACAAACAGTAAATAAAGAACAAAATGTGTGCTGCTCGGCATCTACTCATTTTCTTTAGTACCATCCAAGATATGATCTGTGGTTACAAATCAGAATTGAAACACCTTATAGGTCCCCTCAGATTATTCACTGTGAGCAACCATGAGTTATTAGTATGCAGATATGGCAACATACATTTGTTCTGTAGGGGTGGGATGTGAACAAGCTTTGCTCAACTTCATAAAAGCCAGGAAGTACAGATGTGAATAAAACAAGTCAAAATGGCAGTGACTGAAGCTGGGTGAAGTTTTAATCTTGCAGAAATAAATTTTGTAAGTTAATGTCCCCCCCCCAAGCAAATTGTCTTGGGCAGATGATTAAATGGTAAAAGAAATGCCCATGAAGAGTACTGTCGTGCTTAAAAACTCTGAAACAGATCAGCATTTGCAGGTAGGGTCAGCAAACACGTGGTAATGCAGCTACCAACCACCTCCAGAAATGCCCAGATAACTACTCTGTTGGCTCAAAGATTCTTGTTTAACCTCAGCTAAAGGCCAGCCAGAGCTATGCAAGAACATCTTGCACGGTACCATCTCAGTAGGAATCTGTAGGTTACTGTCTACAGGAGGGGAAAAAAACCCAGCAAGTCATTTCTTCAGAGTATGAAAGGCACCTCTGCAGACCATATAAAGCACATCCAAACTCAGTTATGCATACTCATGGATGTTTTCTCACCGGAAAATCTTCCAGGAGTGAGAAGCCCCCCTACCTACATGAATATTCAGTATGTAATTCCACAGGGGAAGAAGCCTGATAGAATGCTTTAAGTTCAGTTTTTCTGATGTGGCTTCAAGTGAAGGCAACCAGACCACTGATAACGAAGCCTTACAGAAAAATGCCCACTGCCCCAGCATCACAACTACTGCTTTTCTGTTTTCTTATCAGTGCTTTTTCTCCCCCCCTTACAGCAATGCTAATCAGATCACACAGTACTGCTTGTGTTATTTATAACCTATTTGTGTGAAGGAGGAACTGTAATATTAGCACAGAGCACTGAATTCCTGTCACTAAAAAGAATAAGGACATTCTTGGTACCTTTGAAATTAGGAAAGCGTGTAGCAACATGGAAAAAAAGGAAAAACTAACTTAAGAGTTTCTGTTCATTCTTTTATAGCAAGAAAACTTTTGTCAGGGTTTATTATAAAGGAACAGCATAAGGAAACCAAATAAATAGTTGAATAGTTAACAGTATGCAATATAATAGGACTAAACTTCAATTACATAAAAATTAAACTTTGGAACAGCATTAATAGGAAAGATTTCTTCAAAAACTAGGACTCGGTCCAAGATCCTCAGACCTGTACATTGCAAAAACCAGTCAGTTTGGGTACCCAGTTGGTCCCAGCTTTGTCCTCTGAGGGACTGTGTCCATTGAGAACTATGACCCATCCACAGAGCTCCCTAATCCCACTCTGCCCCATCACACACATGCTGTTTTTCCAGGTGTCTAAGGGAGAGTGATTGGGAAGCACAAAGTATGAGTTGTGCTTCATTGTTTCAGAGGAAGCAGTATCTCCTTCCTCATCTGATAGCTGTGTTGAACAAGGTTATGCAATTTAGCCTAAGGATCCTTCTTTCTTCCTTAAAGCAGCAGTGAGAGGAACAGAAAGAAGGCAGAAATGACCTCATGCTCCCAGTGAAACCCCAGCTGGGTTCTGGGGAGAGGGTGGAATTGAAGGCTGATTTATCACTAGCTGGACAAGCTGTCTGATCTAGCATGGTGAAGTCAGTGCAGAGAACTTCAATAACTTCAGCAGAGCTACATCAGACCCTCTGTCATTCATTTTTCCATTCATCAACAGTGTGCAGTCACACAGAGCTGGATTCTGCTGAGACATCTCACCCAACACAAGAGGGAGGGGAAGGGAATGATCTCTCCTAGCTCTCAAGAGTGTCTGACTTAAGCAAATTCACCACCCTGTGGAGCAGGATTTTATTGTGCCCCCAAATAAAGAACTATCACCACTGTGATCTGGAGTTGTTCCCCGATACAGATTTCTTTCTTTACCTGTGGGACACGTGCATCTCTACTTAGAGAAGTGCAGCTCACTGTTTGGCTGTACACCAGATGAGTCTGGGTCCTTGACTTGATGTAAACAAAGGAATATATACACAGTATAACTTTGAAATCTGTATGTCAAACTAGTTGATCAAATTCTCCTCTCATACAATTTTTAGATCAGTAGATAGTTCCACTGAAGTCAGGAGTGCTAAAAGGTGTTTGAGGAAAACCCAGCATTGTATATTTGCATTAAATGCCAAAACACATCCTAAAATACTCCTCTTGACATCTGTCACTGAAACACTTCCAATGTCAACTTCTCCAGAACACTGGAATCATTAACAAAAACTCTGCTATCAAGCAACAACAACAAAAACCAAACCAGAAATAAAAATTACAAACAAAAATAAGCTTTTATCTCTGTTAAATTCCTGTCAGCCACTTGCAATCTTGTTTATCTGTTCCATGAAATTAAAAACTTGGCACATTTTCCTTGGATGCCATTTATCAACATTTTCTTTTATCTAGAACATTTATTGCATATCAGAAATTCACTTGGCTAGGATATTTTTGTTTAGTAGAAAACACTGCCTTCCAGTTATAGCTATGAAGCTCCACACAGTTCAGTAAATGAATTCTCCTGGTATTTCTTGCAGCAATGGTTCCTCAAATTTAAATCGTTTGGAAATGGCTTTCTGCTCCGTTACTTTTTCTTTTTCTGACTGCCTGCATTGTCCCAGTGTGTATGAAGCCACTACAATTAGTTCTTCTGTCACTATTGATTCTTCCTCTTCAGTCTTCTCAGTGTCTACTGATTTTTCAGAGGTGGAATCTGCATCTTTCTGGGTGACATCGCTGGCCTCCCCTCCTGTACTCTTATTCCAGGCCCTGCAAGCAGGATTATCGCTTTGTTCTAACCACGGATGTTGAAGACATTCTTCAGCAGTTGCCCGGTCCCTGTAAAGGAAAGTGTTAAAATAAATGTCCAAATGAATTTGAAATCCAGCACCTTGCAAAAAAGAAATCCATACAAATTATTCCAAGGATATGATGGTATTAAAGACACACTCATAAAACCTAAAAAAAAAGTGCTGATAGCTACTTTTACCAAAAAAGACCAACAGCAGCCCAAGGAAATGAACTGATAACATTTAAAATAAGACTTCATAGATCCTTAAATATCAGTTTACCCTTCCATGTTGCCAAACAACTTTCAAAGTTTATACTTTTTTTTTTTTTTTAATATATAAGAAACTTATCCAATCCTTCCATTCTTAAAGTATTCCCACAGACAAGCAGGAGGCAATTTCAGTAGGTGGCATGCCCCATGAAGAACTGGAAGTTCCACAGAAAACACCACTTCTATTTTGAGACCTGGAATTTCCTATTTGCTGCCCACTGAGAAAAGGACAGTAACGAACCAGGAAAGAGTAAGGTGCTCTGCCAACTCATTAAACATAAAAGGCTCAAAGCACAGTTCATTTAAAAGACACCAGCAAAGTACCTGCAAGGAAAGTGAGTTACTGTACCACGTGCTACGATTCATATACAGCTTTCTGAAATCAGCTTGAGTTTTAATTACTGACACTTGGACACATTCAGAACATGCAAGTTTGGAGGGAAATGGAGAAATTCTCTCTTCATATACATGAAAAATAATAGCACAATGAAACATGAATAATCAAAGTTCCCTTATACTTTAAAAATTAAAATGCCAGCACTTGTTCCATTTAAAACAAATCCATTCTGACACATTAGCATACACAGTTGTGCATTTTACTTACTCAGGTTTCTTAACCAGCAGAGTTTTGATGAAATCCACAGCAGACTCTGATATGAGGTCAAAGTCTTCTCCAGAGAAACTCACGTTCATTTGAGATATATTTAAGAATGTTTCTTGTTTATCATCCCCTAAGAAAGGCGAGATCCCTGTTAGCATAACATATGCCAGGACTCCAATGCTCCTAAAATAAAAATAAAAACCAGAAAAGCAGGTTTTAATTTATTTTAAAAAAACCCAACAAAATAAAACACAACCCTTTTCAGTGAAGTAAGTTCTGATGACCCTTGATTTGTTCAACTCACCACATGTCGGTTGCTGTACTGATTGGGTCATAACTCAGAATTTCAGGAGCTATTCATGGGGGAAAAAAAAAAGGTTCTTTTTGTCATATGCAGACATTATACTGTAGTAATAGAGTGCAATAACAGGCATGTGGTAAAATTTAAGATATACCATTTAGAGCATGGGTCTTTTGAAATCAATATATTTCTATTTAATTATTTAAGTCATTACTATATTTCATTGGTTTTAAGTAAAAAAAAAACCCCAAACAAACCAAAAACCAAATGTTTTCCTTTTGTTGTCATATTTAGAAACCAGGCCAGTTTCCTTCCCAATTAAGGGAGCTATATACAAATTTCTTACAGAAAAATCAGAAATATCCAACAATGTATATTCCAGCACTGAAACCCATACCCATAAAGTTGTACCATACAACTTAAAGGTATTTTAAAATACATTTTCAAGGCCTGGATTTTTTTTTAAATTTTTTTTTTAATAAAATGGATACAAACCTCTACAGGCTAAAATTCCATATTCAGAGAGTGAATATGCAATTTTGAAATCTTAATCCAAATAATACTTGTTACCACTCCTGGTAAGAACCATCTAAAGAGCGTACTCATCGTCAGCACAAGC
The DNA here is from genome assembly GCA_907165065.1 of Caprimulgus europaeus. Next base: position 3,342,117 of record OU015530.1, read on the forward strand.
ACACAATTATCACTCATTAGGCTGGCAAGGCTTGCCAGTTCTACCTTTCAGAGCAGTACCATGTCCATGTAATAACATGATCTTTCGCCACAGTAACTACACAGCCACTCTGGTATTTACCAAATTGAGGTAGTTTCTCACTTTACTCCCCAAAAGCCTCGACTATACATTGCTCCTATAGTGACAACTTACCTACGTATTCTGGAGTTCCCATAATTTCTCTTAGTTCCTCACTGCTCTTCATTATTCTGGAAAGGCCAAAATCTACTATCTTAATGTCTCCCAAAGGAGACTTACTGGTTAGTAGGATATTTTGAGGCTGAAAAACAAAAGGAGGAGACTTTCAGGATCACACAGATCTAACGTCTGTGACACCATAGTGCATAATTATTTTAGATCATGAGTAGCAATAATGCATTCCATAAGTACTATACCCAGTTCATTTACTTTTTTTTCTCCCCTCCAAGGTGAACTTGAAGAGACATGTAGGCTAAAAGGAGTGGCAGGATTGTCTGTTCATAACTGAGAATCAAACATCTACCTTTATTAGCTTAGAACACATACAAAACACACGCCAATAGCTATCATTTAACAAGTGCATATAAATACCTCAACATTTGTACCTTTATTCCTTCATATCACCTTTTTAACTCCCCTTCCCTCTTTGCTTTCTTCCAACAGATGGTGTAAAATACCTCCCTGTTGAAGGGTGTCCAAAACCACCCAATCATTTCAAAAAAACCTGAACACACAAAACCATTTTGACTACACCTGTTTAAAGAAAGTCTGTTGCAACCGACCTCAATCTTGTTCAAAGTACAAACAATTGTATTACAGAATGCTAACTGAAAAAAAAAGTTTTAAATTTAAATACAGCAGCCTGAAAAACAGGTTTGTAAGAGCATCACCTTTGGGTAAACTTGTTTGCTCTGACGTCACTAGATCTTGGCTGTCATCCTTCAAAGCAACTTTGTGGTCATTAAGAAGTTCCTTACTGTCTATTTTAAATGCTACCTCAGTTAAAAAAAAACAAAAAACCAAGCAAAACTGAAAACTAACTTTAGACAACAGGTCTTAAGAGATTTTTTTTTTTTGCAACTGAAGCATATCCTTGCCAAAAAAAACCCCCAAAACCAAAAAACCCCAAAAGGTGTGACCTTCCCTGCCCCCAGGCCAGTGATCACATTGGGTTCTATCATTAACTCCTCCGAATGGTAACACTGACAGTTGGCACTGCTGAGTTCATGCCTCTGGTGAGCACAGGTTCCATGGAAGTGAAGCAGCTTTTATTTATTGGGAACCTGGATCATCCTGCATCGGGAGTGGTGGAAAAGGGAAGAGGGCAAAAGAGTAAGAACACCAAAGCAACCACTGACTGATAACCCAACTGGATTAATACCAACATTTACAGTCTGTCCCTCCTTTTTCACCGAGCCATTCTCTCCTCAGCCCTCAGTCAATCATGAAGGCACATTTTCACATGAATAGCCTTGCTTTTGAACACAGAAATAAAACTCTGCAAGAACATTTTTAAGACTTTGGGCCAGTTCTTCTTGCTGCAAGTCCTAAACAAAGTCAAGTTCTTTCATTCCTGCAAAGTTAAACCACGGTATTTCAAACTAACTCCATGATGTTGTCCATCCATTTTCTGTTTGTAAATTTATGTGTTGAGAACAGCTTATTTTTTTTCCTTATAAACTGGGATCTGGTGGCCATACAAAGGCTTTTGGAGCTGTACGTTACCATATGCTTTATAGTTCACATTTCTTATTCTGTATTTGTATTAGAAAAGCAAACATCCAAAAAAGCTGACCATGCCTCCCTAATTAGCCTCTCAGATGTTCTTCCCAGTGGGAAATTGAGTTACTTTCTGAAGAAGCAAATAGAAAGCATGAGAAAAAGCATTTGTTCTCTATATTTAAATGAGGAAAAGTTTTTAACTGAAACACTTCATGAAACCCTTATACCCTGTATTATAGTATTTTAGCAGATAATGCAGTTGCCAGAATTTTGTCTTTTTCTTTAAAAAGCAATCTTATTACTCAAAACACACCTATGCAGAAAAAAAAAAAATTAAAAAATCTGGCTACAGAATGTGTTGAGTCATAACCCTAAATCAATTCATAATGAAACACTAGTTATCATTATGGGGTTCATGTGAAGTGACCAGCAGGGACCCTTAAAGAAGCCACAGCTTTGCATGTACCATACTTTTCAGCTGGACACAATTACTCTCAAACTTTTCAGAAGGAAGATCATTTTCCCACATCTGTAATGCTATTTCTCTTTTGTTTTGCCTCTGCTAGAATACATCTAGGTTTGCCTAATACTGATCAGCCCACAAAGGCAAGAGAGATGCAGGCCAAGGCTCTCCTGGTAGCCCTTTTACAAAGGGTCTTTGGCTCTTACCATCAAGCAGTAATAAAATGACTGATGAAAACTGTCAAATGACATTTAAAACCCTCCCCCCCTACTGCAGTGAAGCTTAAAGGTTCCAATTTAGATCCTCTTATGTTGTGCACTGAACAAAAACATGAAAAGAAAAAAAATTTTTGGCTAAATGGACAATCTGAATGGATGTACTGTACTACAAGACTGGTATGTGCACAGAAGCCACATGATGTGGCCACATGAGTCTAGCCCTGTGCCACAGTGAGTACAGCCAGGAACAGGTATCTTGGGAGAGACTATAAAAACAAGACAAAAAGTGGTATTTTCCAGGCATACTGTCAACAGCCAGCAGCTCGGGCTTTAGGGATTTGAGGTGTTGGTTATACCTGTATCATCATGTTAAGAGTAACAGCAGGAAAAGCATCATTTATCACTACAAATACTAACCAGTCTTACATTTGTCACTTCAATTGGACTAAACTACTGTCACGTGAAGAACATTGCTCTCTTGGCACCATGAACACCAGTGCAAAGGCCAGACTTAAGGCCTGTAATGTATACAAAGATCTGGTCTTACCTGGAAACTTATTCCACAAGTTGCACAAATAATGTGTAATTAGGACACCCTTCAACCTGACCATGCCAGCAGGTTTTGGAAGCTTGTAAACTGACTCTATAATGGCAAAATCCATACACTGCAAATTTGCCATTATTCCAGATGTTCCTATGAGCCAGTGACCCTAATATTTCCTGCATCTTTAGCTGGTTTCAAGAAGACTATGACTAAAGACATAGAATAAATGTAATGTCTTTAAACTAATCAATGCCTCACCTTTACCTGCAACATTAATGAAGTTAGGTATCTAATTTTAGAATGCTGTTTTTTTTAAAAAAAGAGATTCCTAGAAGTAAAAACAGGAATTGCCTAAGGAATAATGTGCAGAAACAAGAAAAACAGACCAGCTGGGATACCCCAGGTACCTTGTCTGTAAAGATACTAAACTAGGCTGACTACTCTGCCCTAAAAAAAGTTAAAGGACTCCCATGTCCTTAAACAATTGAAATGTAAGAGCAGAATTTGCTTAGGGTTGAGGTTTTTTTCAGTCAATGTGTAGAAGTTGAAAAAATACAACAATCACTGAAAGAGTAGACATTTCAGACTGGTATCACACTTTATTCCCCAAAATAAGCAATGCAAGGCCCATAAATTAAGAAATAAGGTTATACTCAAAATAGGTTCTGTATAAACTGGATGCTCTATATCAGCCTATTAACAAACAGCTTTGCTCTAATTGCTATAAAGGTTTGAACTCCAGATTAAACTTTTCTTTTGCCTTGAAAAATTGATATTTTAATTTTTAACTCATTTCCTAGGTGTTCCTTTAGACAAGGAATATTACACTTCTGTTATTACTACACTTCTGTTTAATAAACATCCCACCTTAATCCACCTGGAAAACTCAGTTGAGAAAATTAATCTGTAATGCTGTTGTAACAGGCCACTTCTTTTGTAATTGCATTAGTTTTCTTGCTGAATATTGGTGTAAAGTGACAACCAGACCAATTTCAAGCAATCATTTTGCTAGTTGTCCTCACTGAACAGTACCTTGAAAACAACACAGAAGGAGGAAGGGCAAAGTGGTCTGTTGGATAACCAGAGTCACAGGCACTACAGGAGAGTGCTGCTTGGAGGGAAGGCTCTCTACGTATCTCCGCTGTAGACAAGAGGCAGCTAGTCCATCCTCAACCCCCACGCCTTTTAAAATTCCCTTCCATTCCCAGATACTTTAAGCTTTTACCAAACACCAATTCAAGCCCAAGCCAAACAGCAAATGAAAACACAGAGAAAGCAAGCTTCCCTTACTCTGCAGCTTTTATGCACCATTAAGAGGAGATGAAAGACTCCTGACTACGATCTATGCACACCCTGCAAATTAAATAGCATCAACACAATACTGTCAAGTGATACTTAATTTGCACTCAGTAGCATTATATTTGCTCTTTCTCCAAGTCAAATCTGGATTACATGATTGTAGTTTGCTATTAAAAACAATCCACATTTCAACCATCTTTCAGGAGAACCATGCTTTTGGAGAGAAATGATCAAATGTCAACTTTGCCAAGCCACATCAAAATATCTCATTTTTTTCTGCAGTGTTTAGTCTCATGGGAAAAATCTTGCATCTATTAAGGGGCAGACAGAAGCTAAAGCAAGCTGTCAGTGTCATAGATCTGGTTGATTAGATTTATAATATAAAACTACAACACCAAGCTGACAATCACATTCTGACAACCATTGTGACTTAAATTCTTCATCACACAGAGCCTGACTTTTTTGAAGGTGCAACATATGGAAAATTTGATGTACCTTTCCAAAGGTATTTGTCCCAGACAAATGAAAGGGAAACCTTTAGAGACCAAAAGGTGAAACTAACAGCACAAGGAAAACATTTTAGCAAGAATTTGTAAACCTTTTTATATAGGCAAACACCTTGCTTAACAGCAGTACGCTTTGCACTAGTCTTCCAGATGTCACCTCACAAAACCAAGTATTTAGTAAATTCCATGGTGCTGTAAGCCACTAGCTAAAGCAGCATGAGCCACACTAAACAACAGGAGATGGTTTGGGGCCAGTGGGTTTTATTATGCAGCCAAAACCAGCACCCCACTTCAGTTTTTGAGTTCCTTGAAAAATGGGTCTTTTTCTAAAGACCTGCAAGGCATGTGAGTCAATCAATCTTTGCAAGTCATGGTTTTTAATCCTGCAGTTCCCATCAGCTTTGTTTGCCAATATTCTAAAGACTTCCCTAAACCTTGTTTTGCAAAAGACCAATAGTCTTATATATAATGAAAATAATCACACTGCAATTAGGACTCCTACTAAGATTGACTTTTCAAAAACACTGCACACTGCAGTAACGTATAAATACATTAAACTCAAACACTGGACAATTTGCTCTGCTAATTAACTCTAAAAGCTAAAGCAACGCTGGATCTTTCAGTGAGAACTGGATATGGTCCATTTTAGAACTTAAGTTTTCTGATCAGTTGGAAAGTTTTTAAATAAGCTTTTTCTGAACCTTGAAAAAGCGACCTGTCCGAAAGCTGTAACGCACACCCCAGTCTAATTTGCCATTAAGTAGCGCAGTCAAACAAAGCCCAACGCATTTCTGGTTACAGATATCCAGTTGATAAAGCTTTAACTACAAACATGTGTGAATATATGCTGTTCACAAAAGACATGTTTTAATTTTACACACTTTGCTTCAAGCAAATTCAATGGCTAACCATAGTAGAGACACTGAGTACCTTGTATAAGCATACTGGAACTTGAAGGAATTCTAACTGCTTGTTTTTAGTCCCTCTGAACACTTATTCTCACATCACTTGCTAAAAATTTTCCATTAATTATTTTAGTACAATTATTAATATTCTAAGTGTATGACTAAATCAATGGGCTACTCCACAGATAATTTGAATAAATGAGTGGAAAACCAGGCGGGTGACATACTTGTGTGCAAATATTACTCATCATCTGCTGTAGCTGATGAGTGGTTCATAATGTGCTAGGTTATACATTAAGTATGTACAGCGTGATACTGGAATCTACTGGTAGCTTTGTAATACTGCCAAAATGCAATTAAGTAAAGTAAGGATCTCAGCAAGAGAACAGAACAAACATGTAGCAGCTTACGACATAGTTAGTAAATATGGGAATTGAACATGTAAAAAGAATTCAAGAATTTTACAGTAAGATACTTTTTATACTGCCCTGCTCAGTAATACAGTATTTCAACCTCAGAATGAGATAAAATTGCATCTTCCATATGAGTGTAGAGATGGAAACTAAAGAAAATTAACTGCAGCTTGCTGCCAATGGGAGAGGATAGTTTTCTGGATCTCTGTTACAACTCCCTTCTTAACCATAAGCAATGCTCTGGTTAACCATAACCATTGTACAATGGCAACTGTACTTTTCTCTTGACTTGGGTCAAAACTGTTTTTCAGTAAGGAAAAAATATTTACTCCAGTAAATCATGATACTTTATATACCAACAGGGTGTTGGCCAACTGTTTGGCAGTAAATGACAAACATTTAAATTAAGTTTTACAATAATTTTTTTAAAAATACTGAAGTGTTATAAATGTATTTAGCACATTAATACACTGTTTGCCAGTCCTATATGAGCACTTCATTCTGAAACATTACACTTAACACTAACAGTGTCTCTGACATCCTTCTCCTTCATTAAAACTCAAGTCAATACAAAAAGCAAACCTATTTTTCAATGGCCATGTAATACCCAGGTATTTTTACTGTACTTTAGAAATGAGTCAGGTCTTACCCCAAGCACTCATTCACCATTTAAGACGCAAAACAAATCTACTTCTGAATTCGTTACATTTCACTTTATCAAATGAAGTTTATATTTGACATAATCATAGAAACTCCTCAAGAGACTTGCAACCCTGGTGCCTGCTGCATCCCAAAGGTTGAATTTTATTGTTTGAGGAATAACTAGATAAAAATTATTGTTAATTACAATTAAGCATTAGTATGACATATGACCGTAAAGAAAGTTAGCAGATAAGAAATTAATGAGAAAAATACAGCAACAATCTTACCTTTAAGTCAAGATGAACCACATTGTTTCTGTGCAAGAATGAAACTCCTTCCAAGATCTGCTTCATAAGTCGTTTAACATCTTTTTCTTTGAAGGCTTCTTCTCTTTCAGCCACACACTGGTCAAAGATTTCACCTCCAGCAGCACTGCAGAACAATACAGATTTTATTATTTCAAAGACTAAGTTATAGCACCCATTTTGTTCTACTTGCACTATTTTATTTAAGCAAGAACAGCAGGCAGTGGCATCCAATAGTGATATTGTCAGTTATTAGAGTTTGGCAAGCTTTTACAGTCTAGGAAGACTTCTCTGCAGTACGGCAGCTTTGGAGAGAAGCAAAAATCTTAGTCACTTAGGTGAGAGAGTATGAATACTACTGAAATGTTGGGGACTATTTGGAAACACTACTGACTATGCTGTAAGATTAGTGCCACATTTGTTTAAGGGCAGTGTTTACATAAAGTATGTCCCTTTTGCCATTCCTACGAAACTACATGGAATTTTGGCCAAGGTAAGCCTTTGTAAACACAAAGCAAAACCCCCAGTCCTGCTCAGAACACTCTGCATGTACTCAAAAGACTAAATGTAAAGTCTACACTGGAATTGTTTGTGAAGTCTCTGGTATACAGGGATGCATTCAGTTTCTCAGTGGCTTTCATCTAAAAATACTTTTGAGAATTTTAGCTCTCGGCTTGCTTCCTTATCTTTTGTTTATATATGTTTAAATAACAAACAAAGGAACAAATTATAAAAAGAGCTAGAGATGAATGAATGTTTTTAAAGTACTCTGAAGCCACATGCTGTACCAGCTCTGTATAGCAATGGCTCTAGAGAATTAAAATTGTTTTACAACATAGCCATGTAGCATCAAAAGTAAAAGCAGCAGAGCAGGGGCTCCACCTTAAAACAAGAACGGGCATAAGAACATTAGAGCGGGGCCATTTTGCACACAGATTGTTGAATTACTACTATGAAATCAACACATACACACTTTTTGTTCTGTGTGAAATTCTATGATCATCCCTTAGTGAAAGATGGTGAAGGCCCTGGGGACAGCATCTTCTCCAGTTACCCCACACGGTCCCGTGCCAAGCAGGACTCTGCACAAGCGTTAATCTTTACTGGCGCACAGCCGTCTACTCTGCCTTTGCTTGCTCTTTGCTAATCAATTATATTACCTAGGCAAACCAGGTGACAGAGAGGCATGTTCAACAGGAATATAACAGCAAATGTGAGTGCATGCACAAAAATGGTGCATTTGGATGATGTACCCCTAGAAAAAGAACACCTAAATATACTCAGATTTTCATGTTGCCTACACTAACTTTGCTGCTATCGTCCCAGTACCTTAAAAGGCCTCATGGCTTATAAAAAAAGTTTTCTGCCTTCCCAGATATTCTCATTACTGTTTAAAATTCTCCCTGCAGATTGTCTTACAAGAAAAAAGAATTTAAATGAGGGTTACACCTTAACTTTTTCTAGAGCTTTATATTTCTGTTCTATATGCTGACTAACCGGTACAGCAGTACAATTTCATTTATTAAACTGAGATTTTCTTTAAAAAAAAAACCAAGTCCATTAAATTATTTTTCTTCATCATGTATCAAAGATGATAGAGCTGAAGAATAAAATGAGGTTTTCAAAGGACTATCAATATTTTAATTCTTCTAAAAAAATTGCATACACCTGACACTATCACACCTTTCTTCAGCACATTTTAATTTAATTCAGTAAAAAGTCAGTAATATTTCAGCTTTGAACAGGATTCAGATATTAATGCCATTTTTAGTGGCTAGTGTATTCTAATATTCTAAAACAAATTCCTTCAAAAAGCAACATCAATTGGATCTTCAAGACAGGGATTCAAAAACATCTACTGTAATCAATAAATTAAACTTTCTGCTTATAAAATGACATAATATGTTGCTTGGAAGAATGATTTAATTCCTTGTAGCAGTGAATTATAATAACGTACATACAGTGATAAGATCTACTACCAAAATTACTGACACGAAGTGTTTTATAGCAACAACCCAGGGATTTTGCTGGTATGGCTCTGCCACTTACAATAAGCAAAACAATACTTCTGACATTTAATTCTGTGAAATAGGATTTCTACTTAAAATCTGCTGTTGTCAACTTTATTTTTAATAGATTCAGCTGAAAAAAAATCAGCAAAATGGGGACCCTATAAAGTTCTGTTTGCTATATGTCTACTTGGTCTACCATCTATTATAATTAAGTTATATTAATAAACAAATTAACATTGAAGTAGGCACCAAGCTAACTAGAATTTTAATACTACACTTCAAGAGAACTTTGAATTAAATACGTTAAAAGTCAAGGCAATAAAAGCTGAAGCAACGTCCCATCACTGAAATCAGGAGACAGCAAGGCCATATGAGAGCAGAAAACTCTTGATCCAGAAAATTTTGGTTTAAAAAAAGGGATTTAAGTACCTCGCAGCCCTTATGATGATGCCTAGGTTCATCAGTGTTTTTAAGAGTGAGACAAGCAAGTGCAGCCCTTACACATGCACACCCACTTCATGACTTATGAAACAGCCATTCCCAGCTGCCACAGACAAATACACTGAGCTTTACAAAAAAACTAAGCATGGAAAGGTGGTTTCACATGCAATGCTTCATTTTTTGATCAACTTTTGATACTTGGGATGCAGACAGAACAACTCCTACTGGACAATTCATTCTATCCCCAAAATTACCACATTCAAACAAGTAACTAGCAACTTTTTACAAGAAGAGGGGGGAAATTTGTTACTGCAAGACTGTTTTGTGGAGTGTTGCTGGGGAGTGAGCTTAATTGATTCCCTTAAGCAAAACAGTCAGCTGGCTGTGAGCCAACCCACTCACAAGTGGTTGGAACTACAATGTCAAAACCAACTCCACAAAGATTCTTCTGCACACCTATGTCAAATTTGGCCAAGCTCCTTAACAATACTTTCAACTCAGTTATTCTGTATTCCTTCACTAGGATTCAGGGATAAAAAAATAATCAAAACACAGAAGGAATTAAAATACCTGCTAGGAAAGCAGTTTGGGCATGTGATTGCTAGGATTTCTGTATATACACAGACTACGAGTTCTCTGGTGTTTATTACTCATTTTTCCTCTCAGAACACATTTACCATTAAGCTGCAGCTTTTCTAATGGCCATTATGAAATAACAACTTTGCAAACCACAAGGCACCTCCACAGAAAATTTTCCTAGGGGATAAAAGTAAAGTATTGTCCTTGAGACCAGAAAGTCTTTAGGAAAACAAGCCCTCAATCTGAAAACATAGTGGATAAGGAAATATTTATGAACATCATGTTTTGAAATCCAGTTTTCCTTAGAATGCATTATTTCTCTAGTACACACTCCCTTAACTAGGTGTATGAAAAAACTGCATAAGACATTTTTCCAAACTTAAAAGCTATTTTAATTTGTTTATGGAAGTACTGTTGTGCTATTAACTTCTCTGTAGCTTCAAGTGAAATCCAACTGCTCTTCATCAATGAAAAGCATGCTAACATTTTATTACCGCTTATCAGCATAACGAGCTAAAAGTCATTTGGAAGTCTGGAGCATTAATCTTGGTTACAGTTCTGTTGACTTTAAACTCAGTGGAGACTGCTTATCTTCCTTGAAACATATCTTAACAATGCCCTGTACAGAATTTAGCATCCTACTTCTTTCAAGTGCACTTAACAATCAACTAACACAGTCATTTAGTGTACCATTAGAAAAAGACTGAACAAATCTATTTCAGTACATCTGAAAAAATTAAATGTTCCCCCAGCTTTAATGGATCAGACATTAAGAAAGACTCAGAAGTACAAATCCTCAGAGTACAGATACGTAGATAACAAGTTCCTAGAATACACTTGGTTTCTAATGCTGAGTGAGGCCATATACGGTCTGCAAGGGCCAAAAATTTACTTCCTGAATCTTATGCTCTGTCAAAAGCCTTTCTTGAAAGGGTTTATCTTTGGAAGATCTACTTTTTGTACACAGAGCTTGTATTAGAAGATCAAACCAAGGTGGTTGTAACACTGTGAAAGGTCCACGTTCACTACTGCTGACAGTCATACCCTCCTTTCCTTGGCTAAGCACACCGTTGGGTAGTAAGCAAGGAAGTGAATTTAATAAGAATTTTTCCAGCGTCCCCAAAGCCCAAGAAAACTCTAAGTCTGTATCTGATGAGAGCACATATGGGAAGAGAAGCATCTAAATGCATTAAGTTGTGGATACTGTTCTTTTTAAGTTCTTGGTTCTCAGACAAATGCTTTTTTTTTTGCCTTAACCTTTTGAATCAGCTCAAGAACTGAATGAAATGCAAACAAAAGGTAATGAACACCACGTCAGAAGTTTTCCCCTGAAACTTTTTCGAGGCCTTCAGTCTTGATTTGAGACTGCCATCTAGAACAACTTTGCTAATTACTCTAATAGACAAGATGCAAACACTGGAGCAGCACAGTTATTTCTGATTACAGTGGTTTTGCTTCAGGTTCTATCTGTTGAATCCCGTGCTAACTGAATCGTTTCCTGACAGCAGACTTTCTTTAACCGGTCACATCTCCAGTAAGTAGTGTCCAGGATAATACAAGTAGCAACATTATCCAGGTCCAAATAACTACAGGTGAAAAAAGCACTTCATTCAGCATATCAAATAAATCCTGACTATGTCTTCAAGACAATAAAGAATAACTTTTTTCTTTTTCAAAGTAAGTATAACAGAAGTCTACTATATCTACACAAGACCCTGGCAGGTAAATACTCAGTCCAAAAGCTCTTCACAAAATAACCCCAAAACTTCAAGGCTTAGGTTTTGAAGTTACACATACAGGTTTCTGTAATATCTGACCCACTAATGACCTACTAGTAGAATCTATCCCTTCCATAGATGTATAAACATATGGTGATAAACACTTATTAAAAACACCAGTTCTTAAGCATCAGATGCTCTGTTACTCTTTATTACAAAAGAAATTGAAAAAAGCCAGGTAGGTTGAATACAAATATTGAACCCAGAAGTTATAAAATTTAATTTTTTCCTTTTATAGCTGATGAGTCATGTTTTCTAGACTATATCTCTACTTTTTTTTTCCCCAGTAAAAGTCCACTTCTATTTTTCATTCATTCCATTTTCACTGAAATACAGAAACATGACTGACCCACAGATTAATTCCAGGCTTTACAAAGAATTTACTTCAGACTTACTTAGCCCTTCAACTCCTACTTAAATCTTCTGTTTGAGGTCTTGTGACAACAAACAAAAGTCAGAGCCTGCTGTCAGGGTGGATGCAGGCAGCCACCAATTTGCTATCCTACAGATGAAGCCAACACTGTAATGCCTCGTTGCTTCCCATTATTGCTTAGAACTAAATATTAACAGTTAGTGGCCAATTTTAAGTTTGTTTTCTGTCAAAACCTGATACCACTTGACAGACAATCCTCCATGTCTCCATGTAATATTAATATTTCTCTTCATGAAGGCAAAGCACTAGCTGTCCCCCTCACTCCTTATGACAGATTCAACATCAAGACCAGCAACTGTAAAACCTTAGCAGATAAAGTTAATGGCCAACAATTAAGTATTTGTTTTTCTCCTTCCCAAGATAAAGATCTGCCACACAGACCATCAAGCTTAATAAAAACTGAAATGCCCCAGAGAAGCTTGCAGTCTAGATACGTTCTTTAATCCTCTGCATACCGAATGTCAGAAATCTAACAACATTCATACCTGTTTTGTTGCAACACGTTTCTGGAACATGCTGACATTAAAGAAGCATCCAGACATATTTGCTGAAGTCAGGGAAAGATTGTTTTTGTAAATTACAACTCTTAACACACAGCTGTTTATCTGAAACAAGGTATGACTGTTTGATGCATATAAAACCAATAATGTTGCTAATTACTGAACAACCTGGTGACTACTGAACTACCTAGTTAATGCTTTGGATTAAAAATGTTTGGCAACTGTAAGAGAATTGAGTTCTAAAAGAAAACTAGCCATTTCACATTAAAACTATCACAAAACCCATATCAAGCTTTGGATTCTACTGCTCGTGCTATATCCCTACAGGATCTAGTAATTTAAACTGTATTCTAGTTAGATATTTGCTGCTGGTGTTTAAAGTGTGTATTTATGAGTCTCCAATAACAGCAGTTAAAGCTCTAGAAGCTCTGTTATGCCTTTGCATTATAACAGATGCTTGAATATTTCATAAATCATGAATTCTATAAGGGCATAAGGAAATTGAAGAAATGTGTTCTAGAAGGAAATTTGCCATAGCAGACAGTCTCATTCCATTTCACTGAACTTTAAAGATACAGTTTCTTTTGACTTCTAAACAAGATCAAATTAGGACACAAGATTTCTCACCATTTCTTTTCCTTCTCAAGCAAGAAAAGAGCTGTACAAACTAGATTTATCTTAGCAGACAGGTTAAGTCCCTTCTAAACTGTTGAGTCTCACTGGTCCTCCTCTCCTAGTTATTTAAAATCCATAGAGCTTGAATGGGATCTTAACAGAGTGGAACAGCAACAAGCATTTGGCTGTCTCCTGGAACCTAGCTGTCAAACATCTAAGCCACTAGCATATTGGATGAACAGTCACAACAGCTGCAGAATGCACATCTGGACAAACTCAAGGGGGGAAAAACACAAAGAGAAATGTAGAGTCACAAGTTAAACCATGTGAAAGAAACTACTTTCAGTAGGTCTGAATCCTCCTACTCTTTTTCTTCCCCCAAAAATAATGATTTAGAAAGTTTTCCTTGTAGGTCTAAGGGGTTTTTGACAGTTCCTTTTAAACAATGACATTGCTTTCAATACCATTTTCATAACTGGTAAAAAACCCCCAGACTTCACCCTACCTTTGTCACTGTCAATGAAATAAAACCCAGTTTTTGAACAGATACTTACTGCTTCCTTCCTCTTCCTCTTTTACAAGCAGGGAGTGTACACAGTTCATATTTCACTAAAGATTTTTTTCACTACATAAATTATAGTTCAACTTTGTAAGATATTACATAATTGGGGAATTTTATTATAATCTGCAGTAGTTGCAAGACTGCACATAACTTCTTGTAAGACTGATTTTCTTAGCAATTCTTTTTGAACTCAAGCAGGTGTAACAGGCAAGCAAGAAAATCTTTTCACATTATTCATAATGAGACACAATATTTTTACATTATTAATTTTAAGCAAACACTGCAGAAGCTTGTTCAGGAATTATTACTAATACTTACTATTCCAGGACTAAGATCATCTCTGTTGCAGTTTCATAAACTTCATGCAGGTTAATGACCCAAAGGTTGCACTGTGCCAGCTCGAGGACTGCGATTTCATGGATTATTTCCATCCGACAGTCTTGGCCCTTTCTTCTTTTTCTCATGAATTTTGCTGCAAATTCTTTTTCGGTGTCTTTCTGGATACATTTCTTCACCACTGCAAATTTTCCCCTGAAATTAAAGAAGAATTTAAAGTTAAAATGAAGTCCCTTAGTGACAACTTTTTAACATTTCAGGAAACTTGAACTAAATCGCTATTGATGAATACACTTAAAATAGGTTCTAAATTTAGGAAGATGCCTTGCTGAGGGATAATCCTTACACTTGCAAGTTAGCAACACCACAATCCAGAGTGTAATTTAACCACCATGAAAAATAAGGAATTTAAAAAAAACCCATCAATACAAGGAACCTAGATTTCAAAGATACAGAATAAACAAGCCGTGCAAGTTCACAAGATTAAGTTATCCTCAAACCTTTCATTAAAAATCTGGCAAAACAAAAATGTACAAATAGGCAATTTATGCTTTCCTTGAGTACATCACAATAACCCACTAACTGTTTTCTGACATATCACACCATATTCAAGGCAACAGCAACTAGCACTTGAGTAACTGCTCAAAATCCTGCTCCATTTGCCAGGCAGCATCCAGACTCTGCTCTGTGTTTTCAAAGACAGCACTTTGTATTTTCACTATGCTATGTCTCAAATGATAACAGCCAGAGATTTTTGATGAATAGTTTTCAAAATCCCTTAGTCTCACTGTATAAATAAGGAACATGGATAATTAAAAAAAAAAAAAAATTAAGCAGCTTGGTCAACATAAAGCTTTCTAACAAAATTTTTGTGACAATGATAATGTGAATACAGACACACACTGAGCAGAACTGAGCAGTTTTGTCATCACTGCTGACAAAACACACATGATGAGTTACACCAGGCCAGCCAAAACCACACGGCAGCACTTACGTCAGAAGACTTCCTCCACAGCATTTTGGACTGAAGTGTCTGCTCTAAACTTCCTTACAGTAGAGTCCCACAGCACCTGCTCTGCTCAGTTCCATTCATACAGTGCTGATTTTTAGACTGAGAAGGTCTATTAATTAATATCTGTCATTTAATGCAATGATGAATTATCATACTTTGAAGTACAGCAATCTTTTTGTAGTTCATACCATACAGGAATAAAGTTCATCAAAACTATCTTTTTTCTTTATATGTAAAAAAAAATTTTTGTAAAGCTGCAGGAATAGCTTAAGAGATCTTTATTTTTGTTCTTAACTTATTGTAGGGTTGCTGAAGCCAAAATCAGAGTCCTCATCTGGTTTGGAATACAAGTACATGGGTTTTGCCTCTCCTGTCTCCAAGCTGAAGTTCACAGAGTTAACTAATTCGGCTCACGTCAAAGTTCCCACTCTCACAGCTCCCAACCTATTGGCAGAATCAAATGATTCTGCTACCCATAAAATGTAGCTGCTCAAAGAAATTGTGGGCAGCTTGCTTTTAATAGGCATTTGTTTCAAAATTACCCAGTCTAAATGAATTAAGTCAAATCAGCACCCACAAAGTGGGTATTTGCTAGGCAATCTCACTAAAATAATAGGACTTGTAACCGCTGATACAGCCACAGTTATTCCTCTAGGAATAAAACTTTGCATACACACACATCATCTACAGCACAATATCTATTAAGACTAGATGAGAGCACAGCCTAGGTGTCTGTGAAGGCAGACACACAGTAAAAACACACTTTCAATGTCTTGAATTGAGCTTTTTTGGGGGAAAGTTCTTAATTACTAATATATACTTTAAAACAATACTACAGCTTTGCAAATGCATGACAATAATAATATAGGATTTTGTAGCACTAGGAAGGTGTGGTCAAAAGATCACTATAAAATGTGTTAATTGATGTAGAGTTACCACAGAACACCACAGGAGGAACAGACACCTAAAACTTAACAACTTGCCTGATAACACATCTATCAAAAACCATGGTGGAAAAAATAACACATGTATAGCAGAGGAAACATAGGAAGGTGCTAATGATGCTCCTGATCCCCCAAATATTGCAAGGACAGTGTTTCTTTTAGGTAGATTTCTAGGAAGCCTGTGACATTAGTGTTGCAGCTACAAGTATAAACATCCTTCCAGTACTGCAATCCTAACCATCACAGAGAGCAACCTTCCTTATGTAGCCAGGGAAAAGGATTTTAAGTTACTCCAAATGAAGACCCACATCTATGTGATTTGTGTACAATATAAAACTATGCATTTATCAAAAGTGTTAAAATCCTTGTTGAAGCTTTTAGCACCAAAACCAAAAACAGGACAGGAAAACAAACAAACAAACAACAGTGACTATGTTGATAAGAAAAAACCCAACAGATAAAAATAAATTGAGAAACTAAGAGGTAAGCCCTTTAAAAAGCAAGTTGTTTTAATACCTGGTAGATACTAAGCCCTTACACAAAAAATCCAGACTCCTGGGTCAGATTTTCCTTTTTTCTGTTTTCCTTAAGCAGTCTCTGAATGCAGTTTCCTTTCACTCAGATGTCACCTTAGCACAGAGTCAAAAGCTTTTAATTCTAGCACCAGGGAAGGACCTAGAGAAAACAGTTTAGAAAAGTTTGAAATCTCTATAATGCAGCTTTCAAGAAGCACGGCATTGTTGTGAATTACGTACAAAACCTATCTGGAAGCAAGTTAATTAGCAGGATGAATACCAATGTTGCAGATTCATCAGGCATTAGTCACTATGGAAATAAAACAGTATTCACAGGGCAGCAAGAAACAGCAAGAGCCACCACTGTGTGTGGCCACGCATGTCCTGCTTAGCAGAGCTGGCCAGAAGCCTGACAGGTGACGTAATTAAAAGGACAGGTTACACGGGAGCTCAGCCAGTTGACAAATACTAATTCTTAGTCCTTTAAGACCAAAAATCCTGCCCAGATTCTTTATGGTTCTACCTATAATTGGAGCTATTACAACTACGGTCTGCAGAACTCATCTTTTCTAAATACTATCCCCAAAAAGATCAAACTTGACAAACCTGATGTTTATAGTAAATAGAACTAATTACTGTGCAGCGGCCTAGATCCACACCTGAGACAATTCCAGAGCTAAGATCCAAAGATACCATCAGCCATATGGTTAAACCAAAAGAAACATTTGTAAAGAATCTATTTTTGATAGAAACAGCACAGCAGATGAGACAGATGCAAACAAGCTTTCCCACGAAGTACACACTGCACACACTTCATCTTTGCTTTTCTTAAAATCCTGCTTTTCAGAAATCCTTATTAAAAAAAATAATCTATCAAATAGTGAAAATATTATTAGATCAGAGCATTGCTAGCTTAGCTGTATTGAGAAGAGCTAGCAGCGAGAACACTGCATTGAAGGAAGAACAATTTTGAGAGGAAATACTTAATGTGCATTTCCAAAGTTAAAAAATTGACTACCAGTCATCCAAACACAAACAAAAATGCTTTGAAGGGAGACATGAATAGGAAACTAGAAGTAGTTCTCAGTCCTCACAAGAGCCTCATTCAAGAATTATGATTTAAGATAAATCATATCTGATTACAAAGAAGCTCAATGTCATCTTTTCAGATTGCCAACAGAATTAGCATTGTTTCATCCAGCATACATTATAGCTTAAAGGAAAAGCCTCAAATCACACAGCAAATGTCAAATCAGATAAGCAGGATCATTTATGTCACACCAGTTAATTTTGATTGTCACAGGCTCAGAAGAGAACTAACCCTACTTAAAACATATTATTTTTAAAGTGACCTATGAAACCCTGTCACTGTAACAAGTGCAGGAACAACAGCAATTCCCCTGAAGATACTTACTTTTTAAAAAGTTCAGGAAGCTTTTCTGAGACCCACAAAACTATATGCAATTTATTACATAACTCATAGCAAACACCTTTTCAGAAGTGTGGTGTCCCCCCACTCCCTGTTTTTGATTTCCAAACAGCAAGGTGCGGGGATTCCATTTCTGACGTTCATGAATGATGTCCTCACATAAATTTATTCTCGAGTGGTGGAACCAACTACTGGCAACTCTTCATTTTCATCTCTTTTCCACTTTCACTTAGTTCCACAACTGTTTTACTGCTAGCTGTGTGGAGGGCAGCTGAGGACAGATGTGTGACAGCACATACATGCTTATTGATGCACAAAATGGTCCAAGTGTCATGTACCACTACGATTCACGTTACTGAAAGGTACTTGAGAAATAAGCAAGTTCATGCCAGAGTTTGTGAAGAAAAATAAATTCAAGACATGAGTTACCTGCACATGAATCTACAGCCAGGTCACTAGTCAGAAACAAAGAATATTTCCTTATTATTCTGTTCGGTCTTCTTGGATGATTAAAATACTGTGAGATTTCTTCCAGGCTGAAGAATTAACCTGATAGTCTAGTAATATTTTGTGTGCAATTAGTTGGGAGTTTTTGTTGAGGAAAAAGAGCAAAGCAACTAAATACAATTATACCAGACTCTTTAGAGAAGCTCTAGGTAATAGAAAATACATTGTTCCCCATTTTAGAGTACAGTTATGGCTTAACTGCAGGTGGTAAGGGAAAGAGGAGTTAAGCAGTGTCTTGTCCTCTGCTCACACTCCTTCAGACTCACCTAACTCAAGCTAGCACTGTCTGAAAACACTTAAGTCTGAGTGAATTTGATGAGAAGTGGCACCTTTAAAACATCCATCAGAGGAAATTTGATTTTAAACAACATGCAACTTGAAACGAAGATTTGTGAAAGAACACTCTGATTTGGGACAATAAACTTAATAAGGCCGTGAAGACTAGCCCAAAATTTCACTTATTAAAACATATCATTAAAATCCCGACCATTTCCATATCATTTTAAGCAACTGAATTTCCTTTCCAGAGTAGTCATTATAACCAAGTTTTTTCCTGAATTAACCTGTTTTTCCTCACAGCTGTATTTTGATAGACTTGCAAATGCCTGTTCAGCTACTCAATGAGGCAGCAGCCTTTTGACGCACATAAGCTTTACCTTCTCAAAGGAATTGTTTTTCCCCCCCCATCATGAGCAGAATTAATAAAGCCTGATTTCCTATGGCTTTGCACCCAGGTCCCTCTGGTGACATTGTGACCAGGTTCCTCCCAGCTCATCTACAACTCTTTCAGCAATACTTCCCCAGAACTTTCTCCTCGAACATGCCACCAGGGGCCAGCAGCCCCAGTACCTCCCATTCCTGCACTGCTAGAACTACACCACCTCAACGTTTTCCCATGTTCCCAACCTCCACTGCACACAGGTGACAAGGAAACAGAGGACAGAGGCCCCAGGTGCCACGGCAACTTCAACATACACATGTTGATGGACTGGATCAGTGGCCAAGGAGCACACACAGTTCATGCAGCAGCCTCACTCTCTGCAACAGTACCACACCTGCTTTCTTTTCTCACCCTGCTCTCAGTTTTAAACTCAATTTATACAAAATGTTGTTATTCTCAAAACCTCCACCTAAAGTTCAGCTTTTAAATTCTTTCCCTAACTCTGAGAAGTGGGATGGACAAATACAGAGTATATAAACATTCTTCATTAGCAAATTCAGCTATTAAAATAGACTATATTGTGTGCACAAGGACTTGCTTTTCATCAGAGACAAAAACCTGTCATACCTGGGTGCTAATTCATCCAAGTCCTTTGTAAAGATAAACTCCACCCATAAGTAGAGACTAACAGACTTTATGAACAGATACAAACAATTTCTGCTAAGCAAACTTTATCAATAAAATGACAGACAGTTAAAGTGGCAGACTTTCCATTTACCACCTCTGTTTCATCACAATGAGTTAGCAAAAAAATTCTTTTCCATGGGAGTACTTGAGCTGAAGCATCTGCTTTTTTTAAAAAAAAAAATCAAAATGTAGTAAAAAACCTAAGCATTCAACTTGTTGAATAAAAACCTAAGATGGATTTCTATATTCTAGGAGAGAAGATAGTGAGAACATCAGTCACTTAACTCATTTTAACCTAACTACAGGTGCAAAATCACAACTTTCAGGTGAAGGTCATCTTTAAATGTAGTTCTGGTCAAAAATGACTCCAGACAAAAGGCCATGCTGAGATTCACTGGTTTAAACTGCAGACTTAAGATTTGCTGTAGCACTTAATTCTTGCTTACAGAGTAAAGCTATTGATATCAGTTGTACTTTTGCGTGCCAGAAGGAAGCTTCATCTCATCTGTTTTCTGATCAGGCCAATGAATATCACCCAGCTCTAAGGGAAGCTCTTGCTCCATGGGAAAAACTGCAAAATATTTTCTGATTGTCTGATCTTCAAATAAAAAACCCCGAGCAGCACTGATATCACGACATCCTGTGCTACTCCACTCCTACGCCTTCTTGACTTGCTTAGAATGTATTTAGTTAGCTTCAGTATCCAGGCCCTGGACTTTGTGGTCACATCATGCTGAAAAAAAACCTTTCTCACTTTATGGGATGTTTCTCCCACCTGCTTCAGGCCACTATGTTTAAACAGGTATTATTCTATTAGCGCATCAGAGTTACTAAGTGAGCATTAAGCTGACGCTGAAGCAATGTAAAAATCTGTTAGAGGTACTTACAGCAGCTACATTTGCTTTGAAACTCCTCTTTCCTCTTTAGCTGCAAAGGGAATTGTTTTTGCTGCTGTATAAACTGAGCTAACAGCTAGCGCCACTTGCAAAAAAAACATATATTAAGGAGTGTATCTTGCTGTAGATCCTGCAGTATTGAATCTAATCTTTTTTTATCTGAATACTCTTTAGATAAAGGACATGTGATTGTAAGAATATTGTCATTCTTTTCCTAAGTGACCGTTTCAGACAAAAATATTGGTTTAGTGGTGCTGAAATTCCATATATATAGTTCCTGAGATACAAAAACCTTTTAACCAGACTTTCTGTCTCAACCCTTGGCTCGCTATCAGTCAGGTGTTGAAATTACAGATGGATTAAACCTTACACGTGGAGTCACTTTCAAAACCAGGTTTTTTAAGCAGCTTTTTAATTCTTTGAAAAGTCCCACCAATAGATTATTCTCAAGCATACGCTACCACAAACCTGCCTCCTCTAGACTTTGTCACAGCTTACAAAGCGCAAGACAAATAAAAAACGGGCAAGTTTCTGCCCCCGATGGAAATCCGGAGCAATATTCTATGCTCCACAGCAGCTCCCAGGGAAGAGTGTGGATCTCCCCAGCCAGCTTCACAGGGCTGAGGACAACTCGTTCGCTAGAAGGAGGGACAACCAGCCGCGGGTGGCAGCTGGGGTACCCCCCGGTACCCCTTCCAGCCAGCCCAGCCCAGCCCAAGCTGCCCGGCCACCGCGCTGGGCACGTCCCCGGAGCCGAGCCACGGCGGGGCGAGGCCGGCAGAGGATGGAGGGGATCCCCCTCGCTCCCCGCACACCGACTCCCAGTTCTGCTCACACGGGGCAGCTGAGCGGGACGGCTCCGCCGCCGGTACACGCCTTGCTCGGCTCTTCGGGACCCAGGGGCCCCGTCCCTCCTGCCACCGCCGCGGGAGCAACCGCACCCCGGGGACGGGACGGGACCGGGCGGCCGGCCGCCCCCCGCCCTGACGCACTCACCTGCCGAGCTCCCTGCCGGGGCTGAGGCTGTACCGCTCCTGGAAGGGCTCGGTGCGGATGGGCGTGCGGATCTCCGTCAGGAAGCCGCCTCGCCGCCGGCCTCGGCCGGGAGCGGGCTGGGGAGGCGGCGGCGGGCGGTCACCGCGGGAGCGGCTGGGGGGCGGCTTCTCCTCGGGGCTCATGGCGCGAGGCTTCTTCCTCAGCGGGGCGGGTGGGACGCCCTCGCGCTCCTTTCGTGCCGACGGGCCGGGCTCCCTCCGGCAGCTCGCGAGCCGCTCCGCTGCCGGCGCCGGAGGAGGGCGGCGGGCAGCACGCGCCGCGCGGAGGGGCGGGGCGTAGCCGCGGGCCCCGCCCTTCAGCGCCTCACCTTGGCGGCGCGAGCCGGGAGGGACGGCTGGGCAGCGCCACCTGCCGGCGGCCCCTGGGAGCGGGGGGGAGGCGGGCGCCATGACGGCGGCCAAGGGCTGGGGCTGTTGGAGGGGGGCTGAGGGCTGAGCGCCGAGGTTGTTGGAGCGGGACTGAGGGCGAAGGTTGGAACAGGGCTGAGGGGCAAGGGTGTTGGAGCGGGGCTGAGAGCTGAGGGTGTTGGAGCGAGGCTGAGGGTGTTAAGGCGGGTCTGAGGGCTGAGGGTGTTGGAGCGAGGCTGAGGGCTGAGGGTGTTGGAGCTGCGCTGAGGGCCGAAGTTGTTGGGGCGGGTCTGAGGGCTGAGGGTGTTGGAGCGAGGCTGAGGGCTGAGGGTGTTGGAGCTGCGCTGAGGGCCGAAGTTGTTGGGGCGGGGCTGAGGGCTGAGGGTGTTGGAGCCGGGCTGAGAGCTGAGGCTGTTGGAGCAGGGCTGAGGGCTGAAGTTGTTGGAGCGGGGCTGAGGGCTGAAGTTGTTAGAGCGGGGCTGAGGGCTGAGGGTGTTGGGGCGGGGCTGAGGGCTGAGGGTGTTGGGGCGGGGCTGAGGGCTGAGGGTGTTGGAGTAGGGCTGAGGGCTGAGGGTGTTGGAGCGGGGCTGAGGGCTGAGGGTGTTGGAGCGGGGCTGAGGGTGTTGGGGCGGGGCTGAGGGCTGAGGGTGTTGGAGCGGGGCTGAGGGCTGAGGTTGTTGGAGCGGGGCTGAGGGCGGAGGGTGTTGGAGTGGGGCTGAGGGCCGAAGTTGTTGGAGCGGGGCTGAGGGCCGAAGCGGTGCTGAGGCCGCGGAGCTGCGCGGCGCCTCAGTGGCTGGTCAGGCACCACCGCTCAGGCTTTGCCTCATACAGCACAGCCCAGCAGCTTGCTTTGCAGGCGCTCGGGTGCTCCCTGAGGGAGCGGCACCTCGGAAGGGTGAAGCCTGAGGTGAAGGGCACAGCCCTGAGGGGAAATGGGTCTCAGTCCCGAGCAGGGGCACCGGGGCAGACGGGTGAGAGAAGGCAAGGACAAAAGGGGCAGCGGCAGCTCTGAGGGGGATGTGTCTCCATTATGGGTGCAGAATCTCTGCCATGGCCTGCCAGTATCCAGAGCACGAGGGAGAAGAGACTCATGAGGAGACAGGCCAACAAGTAGGAAAGGATTCAGCCCAATGGATCAGGGATGGGAGTGAGATCGCTGACAAGGCATTTTTCTGAAATTCCCTCCTTCACTAAACACCAACCGATTTGTAGAAATAAAAAATTTAGGAATAAATTCCAGAAGCGACCTATAGAGTAATGGAGAGTCCAAGACTTATAGTACCAACGTGCTTTCCACTCAGAGTGTTGTTTATGCTGTAGCAAGGCCAGACTGTTACTGCTGAACAATAAAACTTGGATTAAACAAGGGTTAACAAATCACTACATTTGAAGGCATGTCAGAGGCATCTACTATGGAGAAAAGGTCGTTCCCCAAAAAACAGATCGTATCTTAAAAGTACGTTAATCCTAAATTAAGGTTTCAGTTACTTAATTGTTGTGATATTTTCTGTTTCTTTACTTACTTTCACAATCACATTTCCCTGGGGGGGACAGGGCAAACCTGCAAAAAATTTATGGAAAGGAGTGCAATTACTGATTCTGGAATATGAACAGACTGTCCTCAAAACACTTTAGGATAGTTAAGGTCCTCTGGTCATATTTTAAATAAAATGTAAGTTTTAGATTCTTAAATGCCATAAAAAAAATCTAGCAATTGGTTCTGGGGGGCTTAGATATTTTTCCCACAAGTGGTTATTTTATTCAGACAAATTTAAGATATATTTGTATCTAACATGTAGAGTTTTGATGATCTTGCTTCTTATCTGAAACAACCTTTATTCCATGTAGTAGGTGAGTTTATTTTTCTTCCATGGGGTAGACACTACCAAAGACATGAGCAATGTCTTAATATAACAGGATTTGTTGCTTTCTTAAAAAGAATTATCCACAAAATAGGAAGACAATGACAAAAAGAAAAAAATGTGCTTTACTGTCGTAAAAACTGACTGAAATAAAATCTTTTCCCGCTTCACTATGCATTAGCTGTAGCACAGGCTACGCTTTGCCTAGCCGCACCAGAATATTAGGGAGCTGATATATGCTGTATTAATTTAAGTTTTCCCTGCAGAAAGAATAAACATAAGCTTTATGACTCACCTGTGTATTTAAACAGCACTGATCTCAGTCTTAAATATTGCAGCATAAGCTCACATGTGCTATCCACACAGGGAGAAATATATGCGGATATGAACAGGGCTTGATTTATTCAGCGATAAGCTAACAGACATATCTAGCCTGGTTACTCTCATACGTTACCCACTAAAAAAACATACATCTGCTTTTTTTGTTGTTGTTTGGATATTTGGCTTCAGTCACTGAAATATTATTGGCTGTTGTATGCTCAATGGCACTCGGATGGCATAACAAACTGATTTCTGCTTGTACAGATAACATTAACTGTTCCATATTTCAATATGTTTTTTTCTCTTTTCTGCCAGCAGCATCCAAGGAATTCATTCTCATGAGCCGTGTCTGGCCCGCAAGCCAAGAAGCAGGAGGTGAGGTGGAAGACACTACCACAGGTACTCAGTTTAAAAGAATGTCCTTTGCAATTTATGTCTGTGTGCACTGGAGTGAAAGAGCAATTTCAGTTCTGCCCTGGAGAGATGGATCAAACGTGTTGCACGGGGACATAAGCTTTGCTCAGTTGTCTTAGTCTGACTCTAGCCTGATCTTCACAGGATATTCCTCTTCCCAATACAAATGTTCTAAGGCAAGTTGTACATGATGGAAGAGTTACCCTAAATCATCATCACAGTCCATTTATAACAGAAATGTGAAAGCTAACCATCCGTAGCTCAGCACATATAACTTAAGATTGTTTTTCAGGTGCTAAATTCATTCTTTCAACTTCCATAATGATAAAAAAGCATGAGCTGTGGCTGGAATTTCTGCAAGCAGCTGAAGCTCCATATGAAGCTATCTTTTTTTTTGCATTGATGAGCTACTTACTACTTGATGTGATTGTTTTATATATGAGGCAGCAGGAGAGTCCACATTCCTCACCTGAGGTGCTTCACTCCTGTATTCCTCAAATACTTCTTGTCATCACGTAAAGGCACTTACACAAGAGCTCAAATTACCCAGCACTGCTGAAAGACAGTCCCATGCTACACTTCTGTACAAATTGAGGTTTCTCACTAGCTACAACAAAAAAATCTTCACTTTTTTCAATTTAAGGAAGGAAAGCACAGCTCCACTAAGTGGCAGCACTAGGCATCATTAGTGCCAGCTTCATTTAATTATTTTTATATCATATAACTATTTTATATTTGTGAGAGATTGAATAGAAACTGCTGCTCTTTTTTGCTCATAGTGTTTGATTTCATCATTTCCAGGACAGATAAATAAACTTGTGCTCAGGGAATCTATGAGTAACTTTTCCAAATACTTTCACAGGTTCATATTTGCAGAAATTTCCATTTGAATATGAGTTTTATATATAATAATGCTAATTTGTAAGTTGGAAAACACGTTATATGGGTCCCCACACATTTTTGGGTGCTCCTCAGGTCACTCCCACAGCTTCTGATTAATCTTTCGCAAATTAGGTAGACTACATTTTACAGGGGTGCATTGCAACTTATTCTGTGTCTGTGTCCAGAGCATAAAGGTAAGCTCTTTCAGTTTGTGCATTAGGAGGACTGAAATGTGTAGCTGAAACACAATTTTGATGTTGAAAAGCTGTGTTGTGTGCTTTGTGTACCATAAACGGTTAAACTCTACGGTGCCATTTATTTCATGCTAAAAGTAGAGAAGTTTATATTCGTTACCAAAGATGCCAAAGCTGTCAGTAAACGTATCTTCACACATGTGAAGTATAATCTTATATAGTAATCACTAATTTCAGTCATTCTTAAAAAGCCACTGATTGGATTTAATACTGACACATACCCAGGAGGTACTGAAGTCAAATCACAGCTTGTATCGAAGTTCCTAAGCAGATTCCTGTGCTGCCCCAGCTGCATTCCTGAAAAGCGCTTATCTCAATACGATGACTCCATGCAGCACGCCGGTTAAGTACCTACACTGCTTTGTCTACAGACTGGAGCATATTAAGTGCTGAAAACAGAAAAATAGGAGCATGTGCAATTTATTTTTTTATTTTTATATTCTGTTGTGATTCTGGAAAACCAGCGTTGGGAAATCACACCCAGCAATGGTTCTTCAGCTGCCGTCTGTGGTCCATTTTGAAACTGACTGAACAGATTTTCAGGGTCACACCGCAGAGTATTTACAACACTTTTTTCTTAAAAACTGAATAATTTTGTAACTGGGAAAGAAAATAATGCAAACCAGTCTTTTACTTTCATACTGAAAAATTGACAAGGTACATCCTTAAAGTGTATTACTCTTCACAGAAGGAAATGCAAGTGACCTTGGTATTACTGTTGTTTATCATTGATACAGAACATGATCCCATGCAGCTCCACTATCTTCTTATACCGTAGGAGTTAATGATATGAAATCCTACATGCCAGCAGTTCCGGAAAAAAACATCATTAGTTGCAGTATTTGTGTTCCAGTGACTTCTGTTCTATTCAACCTCAAGGAACTGTAGCATAGCACTGTGGGGATAAGCTTCACTTACACTAGAGTTAAAACAATATAAATGTGCTTTACACCAAAGCAACTTAGAATCGGGGCTTGTGTTTCAGGCAGAATAATGTTTGGGTTTTTTTTCTTCAAAACTTAATTCCAGGAGGGTAGGAACTAAACAAAACAAAGCCACACACTCTTGATATATCCATGAAAGGTATTTTCAAGCAAAATTGATTTTGAAGGTTACCAGAATTAAATTAAAAAATAATAATAGAGTGTGGCTTTGCAGTTCAAGGAGGATTTATGATTAGAGGAGACACAGCGGATCCTTTGTGGCTTTGTTCTCCATTGTTCTCCAGAAATGACAGCTATTGTCCAGGCCAGCCTCTCATACAAGAATGAACGTCAGGCCACAAGTGGATTTATTGTCCATTGTAGCAAAAAAACTATGACTTTGCTGCCACAGGGTGGGAAGGGATGATGATTGATTTGTAATATCCTCTAGGATTATGGAGGTTTGTTAGCATGCCAAGACAGACAGCTGATGTAGGTACGGAGGCGTCAGGTGCTCTGCTGCTGCTATATGTTGAGAGAAATTCGGTAACATACACCATAGAATGGGTTCTGGTAAAAGGTGCAGTTCCAGCCCCATAAATGGATCACTGCTGCAGAAATGGACACCTAATGATCAGCAGCTCATCTCACTGTTTTTAGTCAATATTGTGAAAATATGTGAGGAATTCAGAGAAACGTAGCTTAGCATCACAAATACCCTCTCCCCCTGCTTCCTCCTCACACACCAGCGCAATCACACAAGTTTTGAGTAAAGGCTGGGCTGTCAGACCTGGATTTCTTGAGCACGTGCATGGGTGGGTGCTACTCTTGCCACCACGAGGAGAGCCAGCGCTGGCCTCAGACTTGTGAACCTGTGCTCCTCCACACACGACGAGATGCAGTGCTGACTGCAGGAGGTCTCTTGAGTTGTCACAGTCACATAGTTTCACATTTGCTACTGATTTGTCTTGTGCAGGCTGTGCTTACGGCTTCTGTTGCGGCGTCTTCCACTGGTTTATATTTTTCCTTATAAAAACTGCTCCTGATATTTAAGCTTTCCCATCCTTCATATTGTACCACGATCCCTCCTGAGGTGCCGTTTATGTAAGAAAACAGGTAGGGTCAGCAAGGTGTCTGCTGACTGTGTATCTGAGGCGTGTTAATCTACCCTGGAATGTGCTAATGAAACATGCCTGAGATATTACAGTGACGAGCAGGAGAGAAATGGGTGTGACACACTGAGAATGCCTGAGCGTCGCGCTATTTATTTGCTGTCAACGCTTAATGCGGACCCAGCATATGCTATTAAGAAATCACCTTTGCACTTGCATTTCATACCTATAATGCAATAATTATCCCTAGAAGCCAGGTATGCACAAGTCGTATATCCATCTCTTTTGTCCCTCTGTTTGTCCAGGCGTTTTCTACAGCGAGGAATAAGCTCCCATGCTTTCAAGGCAGGGCTGGTCTTGGGGTAGGCTAGGAGAGCATGGGGGCTTTGGTTATACACATTTACGTGGACAACCTCAAGTTTTAGCCATGTACCCTGAGAAATAGAAGCAAAGAAGTGGAAGAGCCTGAGTGCAATGGTCAGGAAGGATAAAATCCTGGAAGAGCAGTTCCTTAAATCAGTGGACTTTCACTACTGCCAGTTTCCACCCACTCTAGTAAAACACATCCTCTATGAAAGAAGTGGTTTGTAATAGACAGTCCACACAATGCCATAACAAAGTGATTTTATTGACATTCCTCTATACTGATATGGTTGAATAGAAAGCACAGCCTGAGTATCATGTGACTTTTTTTTTCTGTCAATAGAAGCAAAATCAGTCCAATAATGAGGACCTTTCCTGCCATTGACTTTATGTAGTCTTTAACAAAACCGTAACAGACGTTTCTGTTAGATAAATCGGAAGCTGCAGGGAATTTGGCTAATGGTACAATATTTACTATACTTAGTATCTACTATCTACAGGCATCTGTTTTTCTACTAGAACAAAGGAACTACATGACTCACTAGAGAGAAAGTAACAATCTAATCTTTTGGACCTTGTGAGAACTGGAAAACCTATCTCAGATTGAGTATATTGCAGTCACCTTTTTTCTTTCAATAACGAACACTGAGGTACAGCAAGAATAATAAAAAAGCACCGCATTTGTTGTAGAAAGGTCTGTTGGTCTGCATTTGACTGAAAGTGTTTAATCTTGACTGGGAAGCCCTATTAATATTACTGTGGAGACAGGGCAAATTCTTATTATTTCGACAGAAATTAAACAAATCGCCAGTCAAATTTGTCCTTCTGGAATTCCACAGACTGTCACAGGATTAATAGCGAAGGATGAGTTTAACTCATCCTCTGTGCGTGTATATTTTAGCTTATTTCTTATTTGATTTTCATGTCCACATTCAGTATCTGACTGTTTCCAACTAGAGGTATGTCAACTATTTGTTACAGTGAAACTAGAACAACAAAGCACAAACCCAACAAACACCCCCCCCCCGTCCCCACAGGCTGTCTCTCAGACTAGACTACAACCTCAAACCTCAGCTGCAGTTCACTGACAAGTTCATGGGTGCTTGAGCAAACTGGGTGGAAAAAAAAAGTCCTCTGTGTCAGCTCTGTACAAAACTCAGGATTTCTCTGTTAGATGTAGTTTGGATCATTCACTTCTTGCCTTGTGATAGCCAGGGATCTCCCTAGAAGGTAAAAGTCAAGTTCTGAGTATCCACAGCCACGTGACTGAAACTGAACACTGGCGTAGCGCCCCGCAGACTGCAGTGACGGCGTTTGTAAGGCTTACAGACCCGACACAATTACAGTAAGGTAGGGTTGTTTGTACTGGATCAAATCCCGCATAGCTTACGTAGTTGAACAGTCGGTGACACTGCTTCAAGGTGGAAGACTTACTGATGGCTTAAAATACCTACTTTTGTTCTTGTATCTTCAGCTTAACGCTAGTATGGCAACAGGATTTCATAAACAGAAATATCCCTTTCCCTCCCTCTACCATCATCACAGCAGTTACTCTGAAAAGACATGGGCCCTCTAAAACCAAACGTACAAATTACCAATATTGATTGCTCCCATCGAAATCTGCAATTCACAAAAGCTGTCAGATTGCCTATTCCGTTTTTCACTTGCATTTTAAAATCTATCAATGTTGATGTCGTATCTTAATCTAGCCACCACCATATGTAAAGGGAACTGAGGTGAAGGAGCTGAACAGATTATTTCACTGTAAATCTGCCTGATGGAATATCTTCTAGTCTTTCCTGTGGGAAAACAATGAAACCAGAAGTTCTGCAATTAACAGTCAGTGTTGTACAAATGAAAACGCTGGGGAGAGCACGGATGATTATATGAGTGAGCATTTGAATCGAAAGGTGAAGAAGGAAGGGTCTGTGCCTTGCATATGCGTAACTACAACAACAAAGTCAATTAATTGCATAATGGGCAGGTTAAATAACAGGGCAAGGGAGATGGGTTCCTCCCTCTCTCCTGTTAGCACCAGTCACTGCCCCACTTACTCCAACATTACAGTGCCACCGAGATGCACGGCTTCCCCTTCTCTCCCGACCGGGACCGGGTTCAGCCCACGGTGTGATGCAACCAATGGAGAAATGCACTGCGAAGCGTCGATCTGCATATCCTAGAGATGATGTCAGTGTTTGAAAACCTACTGGGGCAGGGCATTTGGGAAGAGAGGGACAGGCCTGGAAGGATAGAATGCAAGAGAAGCAGAGTATAGCGTTCTCTTTCTTTTAGGAAAATAGTCAACTGTCTTCCTCTATTCCTGGCTTTAGATGCAAAAATACTCGCAAGGAAATCTGCATGACCTTGTTACTTTGATGTCATCACAGTCACCCAATAAAGCAATCTTTTACAAATACAAGGCTGTGCGCTTGGAAGACAGCTTGGACCAAGGGTTGTGATGGGAAGTAGCTGGCCAGACTGTTCCATTTCCCAGAGCAGGAACACTCCGGGTGCTTGAGATGGCATCTGCCACACACAGACATGCAGCACACCCAATTCTAGCTCAGTGTGCGGCCAGTGCCAGAACATGTCATGGAGAATTTCAGGAGAAAGCCTTCCTTCTTTCAATCAGTGGGGTTTGATGCTGTCTCTGAAATACAAACATCTTTTATTATGCTACAAAAAATAGTTTTACTTTTTCTTAATAAAATATAGTTTTTAAATACTTAAAAAAATTTAAATACACAGTATTGTAAAGAGTGGATTTTTTTTTTCTTTTTTACTTTTTTACTCTGTTAATGAGACAGCTCTTGATACATTATTTTCCTTGGCCAAACATGGACCAACCAGTTGGATACTTTTCTCCTATTGTTAGAAGACATCCAACATTAAACATAATGCAGGTAACTTTGTAACATCACCAGGAATAAAACAGGAACCACACAGGAATCGCTGGATTTCGGGACCCAGTGGTGAAGAAGCAGAAATTACATACAATGGAAGATTTCATTGTTCAGTCTCTCGTGGTGTGACTCACTTTGATGTAATTCACGCGCATGTGACAGATGCTCTTGGAAAAAAAGTTAAGATTTCCATCTCTACTCTGTAGTGGGGCTGGTCATGGGGAACAGATGCCTGAGAGCTCATTTGTGGAAATAATAAGCATCATTTTCGATGTCTGCTACAATGAAGCTGGCCTGTAGCTGCAGCCTCTGTATGCAACTGTAATATAAGTACTCAATAAGAATAATAACACGCACTATAAAACAGATTCTCAGTAAAAGCCATAGAGTGAATTACTATAAAAGTGGCCGAAATGTAACACAAGTTGAACAAATGTGGTGATTTAAGTATCCCAAATATTTTATGCGTCATTAACAAAAGCTACTATTTCTGCTTAGAAACATGGTTTTGGTTCCACTACCTTTCAAATACCTCTTGACCCAAGAAATCAAAGCAGCAAAATGACCTCAAACTCTCAGAATGCAGTTTTTCAAGTGTGATGAGTTTCTGTATAGCCACCATAAAAATACGGAGGAAAGCAGGGTCCAATTTTTTTCTCTGGAGAGAAAACTTACGGGAATTAGATGTGTTGGACATCAAACTGATCTCCTGATTTTCCAGTTTCTGAAGCATACCTAACACAAAACTACCAGTAACAAGCCCCCAAGGGGGTGTGGTATTTCATGTGAGCTGCTAAACACTATGATGTTACCTTCTCACTTACCTTCACTCACTCTTCACAAGTCTCTCACTTCATATTTCATGCATCTTTTAAACATATTTACTGTCAGAAATAAAGATAACTTCATATTTCCTTTTCCCAGTTAAGAAAAACACTTTCAATCTGAGATTAGTCTTGGAAAACAAGGGCAGCAAAGATTAATAAATAGGAAACAATCAGAGCAGCGTGGTTGATTGTAACAGCCTCAGCAAAAATCCATCCAAAGAGAAGCCTACTGCTGTTTTCTTTTCATTCCCTGGCTTCAGAGTTGGAATGCAAAGTACACCAAACTGAAGAGGGTTACGTCTGCAGTAACAAAAGCTAGATCTTTAATTTAGTGGTACCTAACACGACTGGAGGGCCTTTGGACTTACTCCAAGAGAAAGTACAACAAATTCTTAACCCAAAGAGAGTTACAATCCCCTTCATGCCTGACAAACACTCTCATTCACTGCAGCTTCTCATTTAATAGACCCTTGACTAAAACCTTCTGTCTACAACCACTCTTGAGGTTATGGAGGTTTGCACTGAACAAGGAAAGAAAAATGACAGAACTGAAAACCACCCCCAGCAACCATAGATTAGCCCAGCCTGACAGAAAATAAATGGCTTCTGACACAGGGAATGGGATTGTCTGAACTTCTCATTTGGAAAGGAGCATTTGAAACATCAGGAAACAAAGATCTGGTAAACAGAACCCAAGGGTATTCGTAAGAGTAGAACATTCTTCTTATTTCCCCTTTCCCTTGTCATATACAATACTAAGGTAAGGGAGCCTCGTCCTTTATGCTACATAAAACATCCTTCTTGAGCGCACACAACCTTGTGCTTCTTGTGTGGTAAACATTACAATGGAGATGCCCCTCCCAAGTGCAAGTTCTCTCCAGCACTGGACAGTAACAATCGTAACGATCGCTGTTATGCTCTGCATTGCGTTACAGGTTGGTTTTTTTACTTTTTGAAGGTCTCAGTCTGCACCGTGTGTCTGGCCCCGTTCCAGCTGATGCAACTGATGTGGATCATGAGTTCATATATAAAAAACTGCAGTTTTGCTCAGAGGTGTCTCTCAGATGGAGAATACATACAGGGAAAACAAAGATAGATGAAGATATATTTGCCCAGCTCCTAGTACTGGATGCAGCAGTTAAGAAGTAAGCTGGGCTGTGAATTGATGTAGAAGATGTGGGCATATAAAAGCTTGGAATGCTCGATGAGGTTTTTTTTTTTATTTTTTAATCAACGTAGGTGGAAGTAAACATTTATTAACATTTGGTCAAGTGTAGTGTAACTTGCATTTGTATTTTCATTGTTATTAATGGAGGTATGTAGAGATATACAGAAACCTTGAGACAGTTGTTTTTCTATTGCATACAGACTAGCAGTCCATTGGAAACAGAGGATGAAAGCATGAAGGTTAGATCTTAGAGGGCAGCAGTTCTTCATGCACAGCTTTTGTCAATCTTGATTTTTTTGTTTGTTTGTTTTGTTTTCAAAAATAAAAACATGGGAAACCAAGATCAAATGATGGTGGAGAGGAAAAAGTGACATCATCAGCCAGAAATACACCAGAAGTGCCTCAACCCCCTCATTCAAGTCCAAAGGTGCTAGTTTCTTCAACAGCTGTCAGCAGCTTTTCATACAGCATAGAATAGGAGGGGTAAGGTGGAAGATCCAAACGGTTGAAACACGTGTGCGCCCTGCAAAAGGAAAATATGTCAAATGTTAAGTTTAATCTAAATAACTTGAGAAAATTAGAATTGACAAAACAAGTTCCTACTGAGACTCAAGACACTCAAGTTCATTCAAGAGATATAAAAAGAAATCCTAACTATTAAAATAAAACTCTTGAATTCTGCCAGAATCTGAGGTACTGAAATGTATATGCACATGCACATGAATATTTCAAATAGAAGACAGCAGCTAAGTATCAACATAACGTAGTTCTCTGCTATCCCTGCATTAGATGTTGCAGGGATCTTCATGGAGAAGAATGCTGGAGGTCACTGAGGAGCTAGGGTCTAGGCCCTGACAGAGAGAAAACTCCACTACTGTAATGTCAGTTGCTCTGAATTTTTCCAAAAAAAATCCAACTCAGCTGTACAGCAAACATGAGCAGCTACTCAGTTTTGCACCAGTGGACAAGCAGAATGTGATGAACTATACAGAGAGAACGGGCTCAGCATGTGTTCAGAGTGAAAGACCATTCAGGGTTGTGCTCACTGAAGAAGGAAGGGTGCTGAAAATGTTCCTGTAAGTCAGCTGTTGGCCATCTGCTGCACGGCTGGCCTTTAAACTTTATTTATTTGTAGTAGCCAAGGCAAAAGCAAAATATTTTGTGCAGAGCAAGCTGCCAACTTGATGACCCTCTCTTCCCCCAGCTGTATCATTATATTTACCCCCAGTTGGCAGCGCCTTCAAAAGAAGCTGTGGAACGGGTTCCACGCATGCCTCCACCTTGCTGCAGCTTTTCTGGTAGCAGCAATTAGACCCAGATACAGACTGCACTTCACTGTGTGAGGTGCTACACAAATGTGGAGCAAAGAAACAGACCCTGCCCCAATAGTTCACTCATTTCAAACTGACTGAAAAACTGTAGAGCTCACTCACTGAACAGGAGGACACATTTTTATTAAAAGTTTATTTTTTTTCAGTCAGCTTAGTTTTACATGATGCTAGAAATATTTCTGTTTCCTCTTGCTCCCTTTGATAAATGTGAATTGACAGAACCCTACAGAGGAAACATAGCCTCAATGGCTAACAGTGTCTAAGCTCCTGCACCTAGTATTTTTAGACGCCATTAAGTTGTTTTAGCTTTTCTATCTCCTCCTTTAATTCAATGTTATTTCCTCAAAACTGAAGCAGAAGAGCTATCTAGGAGAAACTACTTGAAACCATGCTAGTCATCTCTTGAGGCCACCCACAAAGTGAGAAAAACATGATACTGGTAGATGGGCTGGCCTGAGACTTGCAGATTCAGAAGGAGAGATTTATCAAGCACCAGTGCTGGATGGTTAAAAGCAATCAGGCAACTGAAATAGCCAGAGGCACCTTATCTTCACTGCATCACACAATTTCAATTAGGAGAGCTTGTACCATCTTTTCCCCTTCTGAATGAAGATTTGTTAGCTAGTCACTCTCAGAGAGAGTGTACAATAAACACAGATTGTGCGGAAATGAGCTGGGAACACTTGAATTAGTGAAAAAGGAACATTAATAAAGCCATTATTTAATACATCTCTGGAAATTAAACATGGCAGCTCATGTGTATTATCCATGAGTAGCCCTGCACTGTTTATTGTTATCTCAGCAATCTTTGGCAGCCTAAGTTGTTTCTACAATCCACTGCCAATACGTAGCAACAACTGGGAGTTAATTAACTGAAGGGTTCTTGTAGTCCATTCAGAACGTGTTTATCACAGGCCAGAGAGCACCATTCAGAGCCAGCACATCCTGAGGAGCTCAGCTGCCTGGCTCCAGAACTGGAAGCAGCATAGTCATGGTGGCTCTGTTGTGGATTCTGCTAATATAACTTTGCTGAACCTTAAGTAATATCTCTCTTAAGTAATATCTCTCTAATATCTTAAGTAATGGTACTTAACCGTGGCACATTTAACTGTGTGAGACTGCAGCTCCTCAGACATCGCTGTCATGCATCCTGTTGTGTGGGGCAGACATCCACAGCCACTGACTCTAGTGCTTAATTTCTTGCAGACATTCATCTTGATTGACCATCATCCATCTCATTTCATACTGGTTATGAAAAAACCTTGCAATGCTGTTGACTTTTAGTCATTTTTGACCTAGTCAAACTCAGAAAAAAGATCCATTCCTTTACCAATTATAAGGTTTATGGAAGTAGACTCTTCTGTAGAAGGTATCAAGGAATTTATTGTAGGGAGAAACTATTACAAAAAAAGGAAGAAAAAGCTAATGTGTCTAGAAACACTAAAGCATTTTGCCAAGCAACAGTCATGTTCTCCAGTTCAACAACTTTACAGAAAGAAATCTGTTCACTCCAAAAACTGCCATCAAATCAAAAATGAAAACTAATTTTCAGGAGTGCTATGCTGGTTAGGTTTACACTTCTACCTACTGAAAGCGCAAAACACAATATATTACTAAGGGCAAAACCTGAGTTCAAATTCTGGTCTGTGAAACTAATGTGAATCTGCTGCAACTGCAATGATGCCAGTGAAGCCCACTCAATCTTACCACATCATGATGTGCAAAATTGTCTACTCCACATTCAGCAATGGGTCTAATTGCTTGTCCTGGTTTTGTAACTATCACATTGCTTCTTTGCTGCAAAGGTCAGACATGGTGTCTGCTTGTGTAACTGAACAACAGATTCTGCCTCACCTGAAATAAGAGAGAGGGTTGACTGGAAACTCCTCATTCAGTGTTTCCTCTCTCCTCAGTACTGCTGTGCATAGTGCCTCTGCCTCTTGCAACTGAAAGCTGAAACCTTGATTTTCCAAACCAAACTAAAGACAAATTGCTCAGCCTCTAGTCTGACACACCACGTTGTGGTGTGATACTCCACTACACAGGGCAATTAAGAGGCAAGGATATTTTCTGTAACATCTGCTGTTGCCTGACTCTGTGCCTTGTCCTTCAAAGGTGAGAATGGTGCTGACCTCCTACTATTGATCCCACTGAGAGTCACTGCAGTAAGCATAATCCAGGAGACACTTGCTGTTTTGTAGTACTGGGCTTGCTGCACATATTGGGGTGAGAATATTGCATCAGCAGTCCAAGAAACAGTCACTGCAATAAGAAAAGTCTTTCTTCCCTTGATTAAGTCTCCTACCACATCAGCCAGCTGACATTTGAGAGGGTGTTCATGGAGTGCGAGGTCTGGAGTAAGAATTAGATTGGTAAGAGCTTTTATAGAGAGGATTCTGGCTTCTCTAGAAGAAAATGCAAGATAAAAGTTGTGTAAACCAAGCCTGACCCTCACGTGCCCTCATCCTCCAGTAAGTAAAGCAGTACATGGACCACTTAAAACTTCATTCTTCCTGGCAGCCTGTCTTTATTGCTCAAAGCAGTTTTGGTGGGCCTGAACCTTTAATCTTGCTCACTGTTCACAGTGCTGTGCTATTTCTTTTCTTTTAAGAATTCTCTCTAAAAATTATAAGCTTTTAAGATTTGTGCATTCTTCTTTTCTTTGTCACTTCCTTTAATCCCCATAATGATGAGAGTCCAAAGGCAGTAAATGTGCACAGAACCCCCTCTTGTCTTGTTTATAGCTTGAACCTATCAACTAAAATAAGACTTGCATTCTAATACAGCTGTGCCTGTTCAGGCAGAAACTGGGCATTTCTCCTTTTCACGTCGCTTTCTGTAGATGAACCCACAAACCCCAATTTGATCAGTCTCAGGACCCACAGGTGTCAACTTTTGCTCCTTTTGTCTGCAAGAAGGAACACTTATATGCTGTCTGGGAACCACTGCTTAATAGATGAAGGTAGATTTGTAGATGGTATTTCTGTTGTATGTGAGAAAAGAGGAAAGAGAAGAAAGATGGGAGATAAAGAATGATAAAAGACAGCAAAGCACGCACACTCGGTCCACTGGGAAAGATGGGAATTATGAAAACAAAGTTCTTTGTAGTCATACAGAATCTTTTTTAAATTGCTATATGGGATTCTGGGTTGATTATCTCATCTAGTGGAGAGGGACAGAATTCCCTTACTGCATCAGATCTTTCCTAGCACTGGTAATCTTTATCATCCATAAACCAGAGACAGTATGGTGGTAATCGCTAATATTACTCTGCTGAATGAAAATCTCTTTTGATGAAAGGGTAGTTACAGCTCAGCACTGATGGGGAAAGTGACCTCACTGCGTCAGATGTGGTTACTGGAATCACTGGGATACATGCTGAGGTCCTTACTTAACTGATACTCAAACAGAAACAACCTTGGAGCAGACAGGAGTTTTGGCCAGGCGAGGAGCGCAACCAGAAGATGGGGCAGTGGAATTTGCAGGCACTGAATGCTTTTGCAGGCTGAGGTTTTCAGAAGAGGGAACTGTTGCCCCCTATAGCTGTAGTAGAAAACATTGCTAGTTCTTGGCACAGGCCTGTTTGGGCCAGGAGTTCTGCTCCATTCCAGCTAGAAAGCCAGTGTCTGTTCATTAACATTTGGTGGGGAATAAAGAATAAGTTATTGTGAAACTACTGCTAAAACTGGTTCCGTGTTAAATATCTGCATAGCCCAGGAAAGGTAAAAGAGAGGCTTCCTACTTCAGAGGAGGCTATAGCTGGAAGAGTTCTCCATCCATCCCTACTCAGGCAACCAGGTACAAGAGGTGAAATATTCTCCTTTTACTTACTCTGAAAGTAACTCCTTTATTTTGAGATAAATTTTTGCATATTAGATAGGGAGAGTAAAACTCAACCTTGACGAATGAGTGGTTGAGCCTGTGACCTGTTCAGTGTTATTTCATACAACAAGCTACATCAGTCTGGGAGAAACCATGCTGCAGATTTCCACTGACAGATCTGTGAATCTGGCAGTCTCTTTGGAACCATCATTTAGATGACCATTGGGTCATCATCTAGAGATCTGGGATTAGAGCAGCATCTCTGAGCTGTATAGTACTGTGACTTTCTAATGTGTGTGGACTCAATTTCTGATAGGAAATAACGTGTCTGGTACACACACACTCCAGAAATAAACCACTGACGTAATCTAACTCTTATTTGTCTTACATGGCCATATGACACCACCATCACCCTGTTCATGTAGGGGACTGGTACTGACAAACAAGTGCATCGATTTAGAATGCAGTAACCTGATTCTCAACCTTCCTGAAACAGTCCTGCTTATCCTCAGTGCTTTCAAGAAGCACTCTAGGTATTATGTGTTAGTGGTTATTCTTTGAAAAGTGCTGCATTTTAGAAATGTACACTATGCTGCTTTTCTGGGAGTGCCACGCTGCTGTCACCAGTGCAAAGGCACGGCTGGTTTAGGGATTAGCACATCTTCCCCCGCTGCAAGCAAATGGCAGGTGCACACTCCACTGCCAAAGGGTAAGGAGAAGATGTAAGGGAGAGTCACCTAACTACGTCAGCCAACTGGAGCAGGAGTGGGGGAACACAGAGAGTGTCCTGGGCTCCTCTGATAGAGCTAAAAGGTGCCTCAATGCTTTGTAAAGCAGCTGCAAACCCAAAGGCCAGCCTAACCTATCCCCAGCGACCCACTATCTACCGGGATGTGAGGAAAGCCAAGCACATCGGCTTTACACGAGCTTCCCCAACACCTCTCCCAGCATCACCTTTATTGGGCCAGGGCCTCAGAGCTAAGGCCAGTAATTAAGAGGTGCAACCCACACCTAAGCACATAAACAACTAAATCTGATGATTGCTAAGACATGAGAAAGCTGAGGGTTTGGTTTTTTTCCTAGGACTTTGAAAACGTGGAGCAAGTGTAACTCTGACTGTGAAATTGGAGGAATTGTTAGAAGGGCAAGGAATTTGTTGTGGTTTATTTTAAACAGCTGAAGTTAGTTACAGTCATATCACAGGGGCCAAAAGGCCTACAGGATATGACATAGGACTTCTTTTTAGCCTCTAAGTCTAAGTAAATATGTAAGTAAATCTAAATAAACACGAGCAATCCATAATCAGGCATTTAAAAAAAGTTTAAAACAACATTTATTTAGTTGCTTAACTAAGGATTTAGGGAGCCTCCAGGTTTAGCCTGTGTGTTTTATGTATTTCTTAACACCGTGTGTATGCTTGGCAGCACTCCATAATTTTATAAAAATGCAGGTAATAATTCAGGGTGATCAAGCTGTGTTTATTCCCCATGAGCAAGTGTTGTTTCTCTTTCCCCTGGCTAAAATGAATGCAGAGCTCTAAGACTTCTAAAAGGTGCTAACAACTTTCACCTGGAAAAGAGGCCTCTTTCAGGGAGAGCAACGAGTTCGGTGATCAGCAGGCATGAAGTCGTTAACGTGAATATCTTGGGGCTAACTGAATCTAGGTCATAAGTAATGCCTAGGTTCACAAAGAAAGTTAAGCAGAGCAGAAAGAGGCCAATTACCTTTTCAGAACTTGATGGGTCAGCCCAGGGCATTTTCTGTGTGCACACCAAGGCCCACCCTCCCCTCTCACCCCTTTCCATCCCAGAAGGGGTGCGAAGAGAGCTCTGCAGAAATGGTGCACCAGTCTGTGACTTCCATTTGCTGCCTGTCCACAGACAGGAATGCCCTTGGTCACCTCTGAAACCCTGACATGGAACCAGACTATAAATATGCTGCAGGAGGAGGATCAGGCCTACGCACAACAAACTGGAGCTCTCAGGCTGTCTTTCCACATTGCTGGCTGAAGCTCTGAAGGCATGAGTCATCTCACTGACCTTAGGTGTTTTCATCTGGTTTTAAATCTCAGTGCCTATATCTAGCTTTCATGTAGGCTCTAGTTCTCCATATAGTCTCTTGTAGAGTCTTTATAGCTGATGGAACATAAATCAGAATGTAGCAGGTGTGATTCAATATTCTAAAAGTCTGTGCTCAGGTGAGATGAATTGTGCCTTAAATACACTTACTTCCCTTCTCCCCACTTTAGAGGAAGCCCACCTCAGATGCCAGCTCAGAATGTCTGCTGATGCAGTGCCCTGGTCCAGCTCCTGTGTCTTCCCCACTGCATAAGCATGGATTTGAGCAGGCTTGTTGTACTAAGAGGGTGACCACATTTGGACTTTCCCTCTCCAGGAAGTCTGCTCAAGTCAGTGTTTTATAGCATGCTTCTGGGTAAACAACATAGATGGCAAGTAACGAGAAAACTGGACCAGACTGTTGTTAATAGATTGTGTGAATGTATCTGTGAGGTCTGTGAGAAGAGGTTTTTGCTCTGTGCTGTCAAAGTAGCCTCCTTTGGCCTGCAGATGGTAAGAGCAGGAGGAAAACATCCTCTGGAGGGCAAATGTTAGGTAAAAGGGTCATGTAGCTAAAGCATCTCAGGGGTGCTGAGGTGCAGCCCCATGAAAAATGCTCTGTAATCTCAATGGGGCAGAACCTCAGGCAACTGTAAGGACATTCAAGAGAAGGTGGCTCACGTCAGTGGGGAAGGATGAGTGCTGGTCAGGGATAAAGTGCTGCAGCAGAACTCAGAGCTGAACGTATCGCTAGCTGTGCTGTGGCTCTCCTGGGTGGCTTTAGGCAAGTCAGGCCACTGCTCTGTGCCCCAGTCCCTTCTTTCTGAAAGGGAAGATGACCCCTTCTCCTTTGGGAAGCACTGGGAAGTCTGTAGACTCGTATGACATTGTGGCTTGTTTGCTGCTAGCTGGCTGACTGAACTAGATGTAACAAATTGGGTGTTATCACCACATGGTCTGAAGTCCCTTCGCTAAGCTTCCTCGTGAGGAAAAAATGGAACCATCAGAGCAAATGAAGGGATTACACTCGGGTCTCTGGCCAAAATTCAGGGGCAGATTCTGGTTTTCATGGCTCTGTAAACTCACAAGTATTTTTACTAGTACTTTGGAAGTAAAGGGAACAGAATCAGCTGAAAGGCTCCTGCTGGTCTGGATCTCTTCCAGAAGCAAAATAAAAGAACTAGGACCTATGGAAATCTTTATCTTAATTATTTCCCAGGATTCAGACTAGTTTAAAGTGAGCCTGCAAATCATAAAGGCAGCAAAAGAAAACACTTTTCTCTGAACATAATTATAGCACAAACTGGCAATTGTTTCTGTGCTGTGTTAAGATGTCCTTACCACATTCATTATCTTTCACTGGCAGAGGGATGCAACAAAGTCCCAGGCTCACCTTTCTCACAGCACTTCTGTGTTGTATATCCTAGCTGGGACGTACCTTGGGAGGGAGGTTATCTTCCCCCATTTCTCTATGCAGAAGCGCCGTAGCCCGTTGCTCCCTCGGAGCGCTGCAAAGCCCTCGTACGGCACGCTCGATGTTCCAGTGACAAACTGCAACAACCGGAGTCTCTGCTCGTTGTTGAACCTCTCCACTGCTGCCCAGAACCACCGTATTACTATGTGTCCATCATGGTAACCTAAAGCAAGAAGCAAGGGAGAGAAATTAAAATCACTCCCTCTAAGTGGGTAGTGTAACATCAAAATACGTTCCCAGTAGCATGGGGCAGTAGTTCTCCTGCTGAACAGATCCTGACCTAACAGTGTATCTCGTTCTTGATGAGCAGTAGGTCCCAGCTCCACCATCTTGCCCTGGCTATGGTTACTATAATATCAATAACTCATTTGAAACCCTGAAATTCAAATATACATTTGAGGTACATTGCACTCCCACAAATCCCTTGGCACTGGGATTTGTGTATGAGATATAAAAGGAGGAGATATAAAATGGCTTATGTGTATGAGATATAAAAGACCAGTTGCGATATGCCACACAGTGAGAGTCCAAACGAATTAACAATTTCTGGTTCCTAAATAAATTCTTTTGCACTGCAATAGTGTTCAACATATGGAGAGGAGTTTGCTGCCACAAGCCCTTCCCTGGCAAACTTTGCACCTGAGGGGCTCTGTGCCTTGGTTTGTGCTGGTGAAAGCCAGCAAAAACCCATGCTGAATGTGTTTCAGTAGCTAAACAGAAAAGAGTAGGAGGAAAAGAACTTGGGGGACCAGCTGTGCTTGTGGTGAGCTGCGTACTTCAAGGTAACACAAAAGCTGCGCAGTGAGCAGCAAAGATTTAAACCTTGTATTTCAGAGGAGGCTACATGAACCTCAGGGACTTCCCTTTTGTAGTGCAGAAGTGGTGGATTTCACATTTATCCATCATCCAAGATAGCCTGGATAAATTATGCTCAGTGTTTACAGCAAAACCAGGCCAAGCAGTAGAGAAGAGAAGAGAAAAAGCCCAACTTGACATAGCTTAGGCTGAGGGGAGGGATAAGCAAGATCTGTATTTTGTTGAAGAGTATTTGGGAGCCGTGAAATTCAGCTCTTGAATGCAGCTCCCTGCTGAAGCCTAGAGGATTTGTGATATTACTTTGAGGCCAGGAGTTCATTCAGAGTTATCTGAGTAAGTAACTATTACACCTAATACTGCAAGTCTTTTTCAGTCCTTAATAGTCAACACTCCTGGTAAGTTGGTAGGAACTGAGTGGGTGAAATCTGGACAGAAGTAGCAGAAGCAATTTCAGTATTATGACATCTGTTAATCCCAACCTGAGATCTTATTTTATGTCATCAGTTATTCTTCACAAAAACTTCCTGAATAAAATAGGGCATTTCCCTCATGACAGACAGGAGGAAAAGAT
The DNA here is from genome assembly GCA_907165065.1 of Caprimulgus europaeus. The sequence goes on from OU015530.1 coordinate 3,385,562, forward strand.
GGACCAAGTATTTCATGTTTTAGACTGAAAACATTTAAGATATTAGGAAGCATCAGCAGGCAGTTTACCTCCACGATATTCTGTGTTGTTTCGCCAGTCATTGAGATCTATTTCTGCGGTGCCAGCTATAACCAGCTCCAGTTCTCTGGCATCAAAAACAGAGACAAGCCTGGAGTCTACAACCTGGAACAAAGAACACTTGTAAGCACAGTTTCAGGCTGGAAATAAAGCAGATGCAATGCCTTGTAAACCTATGGCTCTGAGGGCCAGCTCTTTATTCTGAGGAGGTCTGCATGCTGACAGCTAACCTCCACTCCTCTGCTGATAAACCTGTGCTGCTCTTCAGGGAGCTTGCTGATGTTCTGAGCTGCAAACACGGATGACACATGAGCTGTGACCAGAGTGAAACAATACAAGTGACGGGACATAATGTGTGCAGAATGTTCTTCATTGCTACATTCACTCTGACAAGAGATTTTGATAGTCAAAGACTGGATTTGTGATATAAACAATTTATATTTGTTTCACGTTGGAATTTGACTGCAGTTGTGTAGGAGTGCCCTCAGGTCTTCATGCACTGAAGAGGCAGCTGAGGTTCACTTTCTTCATTAGGTGAAACCAAAAGCTTGAACAGCCTGCAGTATTCACAGGGAGAGCAGGCTACTGAACCATACACACGCTTCAGTAAATTGTGTGGAGCCACTTGGCCAGCCCCTTTCTACAGGAAAGACCAGGTCTGCTCAGGTACAAACCACCCTCAGTGGCTTCCACCCCCTGTAAATGTCAGTGCACGACTGCCTGGAGCCGCTGGTTACCAGTACTATTCGGCATGCCCGTTACCTGCTGCTTCATCTTCCAGGTTGCCGTTTTTTCATGTGTATTTCCCTCTGTGAGGCAGCTCTCAACTTCTGCTTATATTATACAGCTGCCAGGGCAAGATATGTGTTTGCATACAATTAGTAAAGGGGGAAGAAGAGGTGACTACATGGCTTGGTCAGCAAAGCCACAGGTTTTCCTCCAATCTTTGGCAGTCCTTGTAGCAGCTCTGCCAGAAGGATGTTCTCAGCAAAGACAACATGGCAAAATCCAGGGACAACCATGGAGTAGCATCCATGAATACCAGTGAGATTACAGCTGACCCTAGCTGCATCCTGGGACTAATTTTACTGGAATGAGACCCTAACGATACAGCAGGTTACACCAGCTCCTCAATTAAGTGTGAAATTCTTCACAATCCTCTTTTGTATCACAGCAGGGTGAAACACAATTGCAAGCACCTACTTCTCTTACTACACGAAGGAAAGCGGTATCTTTCTTAACTCCTGATTGTTAGTAAATATTGCTTTATCATATTCAGAATACACATTTCTTTCCTTTCTCCCTGAATGCTAAACACGTCATCTCCAAGGTCCCTGTCTCTACAGATCCAGACACTCCAATTTCTTGCCATCTGTGTCTGTTTAGCTATTTCCTAGGGTACTGGTCAGGCATCATTTAACCACAGGGTCATCTCATTCCGAGGAGGAGTGGAAGACGGTGGGAGCATCGTTTCGGTACTTACTTCGTAGAAGCCACGGACCAGGGCCTCTGTCTGCTGAACCACTCCTCGTTCCACTCGCCACTTAACCATCCTCTCAATGTACTCTTTTTTGTTCTTTTCTGTCACTGCTGTATTTGCCCCTCCAGATTTCAACTCTCTCTCTGTCACCTACCGAACAAAGACAAACAGCGTGTTTCGAATTTAAGTTGTACTTTGAGAATATAAGTCAGAAATCTAACAGCCATATTTCTAGTTCTGGCCTCTTCTCCTTTTGCAGTTGAAATAAAAAGGATAACGAGGGACACCCCCTCAAATACAGTCACTGTGGGATTCAGAGTTTTGTATCAGCCATCCAAACCTGCAAAGTGTTTGTACTTTAAATAACTTTTTTTTTTTTTTAACTAGAGCTAGAGCATTTAATTGCATTTCAATGGTTAATTTAGCTGGCTTGGGTTGCTAATGCTTAAGATTGAGAAGGGATTTAAGGAATCAATCTAGATTTTATGCATCATGCACATACTCCTCACATGTGACAGAAAATAATATTTATCTTGCAATTATTTTCACATTTAATATAGTGGATTTACAAGGAAGAATGTTTTGCTCTCCTCTTCAGTTTTCTACTGCTATAACAATGATGCCTAGTGCAGATAGTACATGAGCTGCAGGAATACATATTCATTATTTGTAGTATTTACATATTATTTATATCATTATCTATTTATTAGCCCAACAGACAGCACACAGCATATAAAGTATTTAGGTCACTTTGCTTGAGGGATCTGTTGTAACATTATGAATTATGGAAACACTCCATGAGTCATCTAATCTGTAGCTTTGTTGAGAAACAGCAAGAACGAGTAAGGTTGGATGTAACGAGTTCGGAATTCTTAGCTGGATCAGGTTAAATTCCCAAATGGAAATCCCGGCATTGCTGCATCGTCCAGAGGGTCAGGCTCTGGCCCAGCTGCCACGCTGTATTCCTCAACATTGTGTGGCATAAAGATACATCTGTCAAAACCAAAGACTAAACGTCGTCTGGCTTTAAGCACAACTGTAAGTCCAGATGTTCTACATCTCCTGCAAGACCTCCCACAACCATGTAGGCGTGCTGGTGATTTCTTCAACTTCTCATTATCCATGCAGTTTTGAATTAGTTATCTAGAACCAGAGGCAGGCAATCAATAACAATGTGTCCCTAGTTTTTCTTTCTTGTTGATAGAAGCATTAACCACAGCTGTGAGCCAGAGTCCAGAATCGGGTTTCAGAGTAGCAAGGAGACATTTCCACCAATCTAGCCTGTTCCTGTTACCTGACTAGAGCAATCACCAGGGCTTGCGAGACAGGCTGTATCCACACAGAGGGCTCGGAGACAGGCCTGAACAAACACTTTCTACTGGGTAAAAGCATGAGAAAGCACTTCAGGTCACAAGCAACTGACACCTCTCTGTCTTGTAAGTTAAATTCTTCAATTGGCATCCAGTCCCACCAGTAAAAATGTGTAATGGTTGGTTTGACACTGAATCTTTGCTATCACAGCGGAGTGCTCTGGGCTCCAGTATGCTAGAACTCCTCAGTAGTAAATTCTAATATAAAGGTACCAAGAAAGAGGATTTGGCCTGAAAGGCTTAAAAGCTAAATTCACATCAGAGATGAGACAAGAAAAAATAAATTAAGGAAGTAGTGACTGGTCCACAATAAAGTCATTGTGGAAGCAGGGCAAAAGGGCCGCAACCCATCTACCACACAGCTTCTCAAAGAGCCACTATTTCTTGTTTCCCTTACCCAACCCTTGAAATCCAGCTTCCCAAATATTAGCAGAGCTCCCACTGTGATCTACCCTTGCACATGTATCCAGCAAAGCCACGCTCAGGTGGCATTTAAGTGGTCAGATACTCTTGGCATGCAAGAATTTCCAACTGGGATCCATCTGCAAGCATAAAATGTGACTGCGCTTTCTTCGTTATTTTGCTGTCAGCACTTAGCAAATTTCAGAAGGGGAACAATCTCACCTTCACTTAGGGCTCTTGGATTCTGACAGTTGTAATTTACAGCAAGAGCTATTTTTTCCCCGTCACTAGATCTAGTAAGGTTAGTGTCTAGTATGTATGAAATAAAAGTACTAGCATAAAACCAGCATCAAAATCTGGCTTTTAGTAGTCTTTTGCTTTCTTATCACACTATCTACAACAAATTGTGGTCTTTTTCTATTCTCTTTGGAGACATCTCTTTGGTAACTACTCTGTCAAATGTTACCTTCAGATGCATCAGGGCAATTCAGGCTGAGATTCTTACTCATCTTTGTAGCCTTCCAGTGCAAATACAAACTTGTCTCATCTGTCTTTGTGAAGATGTCTGTAGGTTTCTGTCTGTCTTTGTGTATTAGTCTTACACAGCCGTACCTTCCAGGGAAACCACTGTACTGGCACCTGAATGTCACGCAAGCTCTCAGCTCAAAGCCCGTGAAAAACCCCTGCATTTCAGTCTGTAGAAAAAGTGTTACCTTTCCTACAGACGCTTCTTACTTCTATTCTTCTGCCCCATGCTTTTCATTTCATCCACGCTCAACTCTGCTCATCCGTCATGACCTTGTACTATAAGCAGACTAAATTCAGTTTTGAAAATATCCCCTGAAGTCTTGCTTGCTTTCTTTTACTTTCAAGCATGTAGTAGAGCAGCCCTTTTACTCTCAGGGCCAGAATTCCTCCCTTCAGAAACTAACCCTACCCTAGCTCTGTGCAAAGCCCTCCTGTCAACTTGACTTTCAAGGGCTGAGAGCCACCCACTGAATGCTCCACCCGATTTCTCTGCTCCCTCTGACACTGTGTGTCTGCTCCTTCCATCCCGTGAGCTTCTGCAGTACTTGGTGAGCTTGGTTCTTCAATATCTCTTCTCTTTCAGCATCTCCCTGGAGGTCCTTAATCTTGGTCTGAACATTGCTTTGGGTCCTCGTTAAGGCTTTACAGAGACAGTTATAACCCAGCACCGGTTACAACAGCAAAGATCACCGAGGCTTCAGTGCAAGCCAAAGAATCCCAGAGGAGACGCTTGTTCTGGCTGCCAGTCTGCACTTAAGCCAGGGTTGTGCCCTATGTGAGGCTGTAATTATCCAGATCAGCGAGGTCAGAGAGAACTCTCTGACTAAGGTAGAGTTGAGCAGTAGAAAGCACAATAAATGGATGTACATACTAAGTTGTTAAGTAGGTGCAAAGCAAGAGAGACAGAATCTAACAGGGAAACATCAGACAAAAAAAAACTGTGAGAGTTGCCAGGTCTTGCATTATCTGCCAAAGGTTCTTCTTCCCTCCTAACCCACCCATCCTTTCAGTCACATCAGCTTTAGGTTACATTGCTTGCATTCACCGAATGCCACATCTGTGTGAACTGCACCCTGGAGAGAAGGAGCTGCACTCCACTCCAGAGAATTCCTCATGCTCGTCAGTGTGTGGTTCAATAGGCCTGTAGGGGGGCTGGGATTTTATACTATACACCCTAAGAATAAACATCTGCATTGAAACAGGTGGCTTGAAAGAAACAGGAGGTAGAAGAAGAAAATGATATTGAAAGGCTGAAGGATCTGTTCTGACAGAAAGATGTTCATCATGCTCAGCTCTGTCAGCTTCAAATTTACTTTTCAGATGTTTTGCATAGCTGTGCTCACCTGTCCAAACACCTCCTCGTTCACTGTGAAGGTGAGATCCAGGATATCTGTGATGTTATTATCCTTCATCCACTGCAAGCTCTGATGAAACTCTTCATCCAGGTACTCCAAGTCGCTTAAATCACACGGCCTGATTGTGAGGCAAGAAAAAGGATGTAGCTCAATATATGACCCCACGACTATTGGCAGGATGACTTACTACTAAGAATGTGAACAAGTTTATGCCGAAGATCCAACATAAAGCAGGAGTTTGTTTGGTTTTGTTAACATCAAAGCCTGTTACACAGACCCTCTTAAAGCAGTTCTGCCACTGTCTGCTTCGCACAGCTGGGCTCAAGGCCAAATCTGCTGCCTGCCTGCACTATTTGCTGTCGGAAGGCACCCCTGGGGCTCGACTTTACGCGACTCTTCAGGATGCCGTGCACTTCAGAGCTTACCTGCAGTCTGGATGGGCCCAGCCATGTTGTGCCTGGCTGCTGCCATGTATCTGTCATCCTCGAGGAGAGCACACAAGACTGACAGAAAGCAGACCAGGCAACCTAAATTTCTGCTAATAAGGAGTCGCCCTTCTTTGCTGAAAGGGCAGGTGGATCTTAGTCTGGTTTCACATCCTCTAAAGAGACAATAAGGATGCGGGAGCACTTTGGTTTCAGACTGTTTCCAGACCAACATAGATGTGAATGTTGGGACCCCAGCAATATTCATTGTTAAAAAAATAGAATTAAATACAGTTAAAGAACACGAAGGACTATTATGACAAATATCTTCACTGATTTGGAATCATCCCAAATGATAAACTATTTTGGCAAAGCTTTATTCTGCTCTTTGTCATTTAATTGCAGTCTTGACTTACTACTTACGGAGTTTCTGATTGCTACAAACTTTATGTACCTTGTCGTATTGTAGTGTTTTAATTAAAGAGGGACAGATTGTGAATTAAAGTTAACCTTATAAACTTGACATTGACAGTAACATATTACTGGTAGCTTTGGCTTACTGGTGTAAAAGACAGTAGAAGACCAACATGAAACATTCACTGTTTATATCTACATTAGCATTCCTAATTAATCCGAGTTGTGTTTAGAATGAAAACCTACTCCACCAGTGAGGCATGAGAAATTATGTATTTTTCTTAACATGACCCCTCTCCTTTTTCTGTTGTTGTTTGGTTTTGTGCCATTAAAGATGCTCTGCAGTCTTCCATGTTATCATTTTAATTGCTTTGACAGCTTTTTATCAGTACTAAACTCTGGAACTATGGGTCAGTACTTTCAAAGGTGTGTTCCTAAATGTCATACTCATTATGCATTTTTATCAACAGTCAGTATTTATGAAGGGGCAAGTTCTTGGAGAAAGTAAAGAAAAATTAAAACACATTTGTTTTCTACCACAGATCAACCAACAAACAGAGGAAAGGACTTGGAGGTCAGAGCGCTCGAAGCAACTGCACGAGGGTCTGTGTCTCTGCAGGACTCACCGCAGGCTCACTGTTTCTGCACGGTTTCTGCATGCTTATACTTACAGCCTTAGCAGTGCTTTGTAGAACGGCCTCGTGAAGAAAGCATCAAGAAGGTACTGATGAATGAGAGCAAGGCCAAGAATACGACCACTGAACCTGAACCTGGGATATAAAAATGCAGAGGAAATTAAGTAGAACTCAAGACATTCAACAGAGGAACTTACACAGGTAACAACTGTTCTTTTTTTTCTGACTTGGTTTCTTGACGTTAATTCATTTATTTCTTTTTTCTGAGCAGATAGCACCCCTCACCTCCAATCAATAATGGATCTCTTCTTCATCCATCTCCACCAGTACCCATACATGCAGCTGGCATGTCAGATGCTCTCCCATGCCAAAGCAATAAACACTCTGAAGACTCACCTTTTGTGGTCTTTAGTTGAACATACTGATACAGACCGACTCCATCAAACACAATATTTAGCCAGTGAGATACTGTAATACTCCACCTCAGCTGAAAACATACTATCAAAACAGCTACCCAGGATATTTGGTGAATCAGTATATCCCATTTCCAACTGGTTACAACCCTTTCCAAAAGCTTTAAATACTTTAAAAGGGTAGGGAGTTACAGGGAGGAAACTGAAGTTCAAATAAGTCAACTGTTGTGACCAAGGACACATGAAAACCAGTATCTAAAGCTCAGGTAAGATGTCCCCAGACCACTTTGTTAATGCTGATGCTCAGCTGTCTTCAGTATTTACATACTCGTGTGTTCACTTCTGTTTTCTAAGAACAACGAGCCCTAGTCCTGCTCCAAGTACACTCAAATAGTGCCCTGACCATTACAGTCTATGACCTGTGATGATAAGCTCTTAATTTTTCCTTTCTGTGATTTCTTTGGTGACTTATTAGCTATTCTTCCATCAAATATGGTTTTAAATCAGTAATTTCAGACAGAAAAATACAGAATTGGTGTGAGGCCAGGTAAGTTTATTTGTAAAAACAACCCCCACCACTCACTTACTTATTTGTAAAAAAGAAAAAAATTCAACATCCCAAATGTGAGCTCTCCAAGCCTGAGCTGACTGACATCATAGTAAAGTTTTCTTGCACAAAAGATAAGAAACAGATCAAAAAGCCAAGAAACCATTCCTTCCACTACAGGAACCAGTGCAAAGACTCCTCCCTGCACATGAATGAAACATGAGTCTCAATGTCATAAAAGCAGTGCAGAATATCCATTCAGTCAACTTGACGCTCGTGGGACAGAACAGCAAGTGCTTAGTATGTCAAATGGGGCACAAAACAGCGTGCTGTGGGCCCAATTAGCATTTACATCACCACAGGAGCTGCCTCTGGGTCCCCTGCATCCAAGAAAGGTGCTTATGATATGCAGCTGCCTGGGAACAGAGGGTGATTATATGAGTCCCTTACAGCTGGTTCCACAGCAGCAACAAAAGGCAGCTGTTGGGTCTAGTTGGGACCTGCTTCACTTCACTTGTGCCCCACTGCAATGTTTCCAGCAAAAAGCAATGAAAAGGGGAGCTGACACAATGGGAGTACAGTGGAAGGCAGACAGCTCAAACCCCAGAAACGCTGAGCCTGTAATCCATCAGTTTTACAGCACCTCTGGGATCTATAATCAAGGTCATTTGTCCTAAATAATGCATGTTGGCTTTTTTGGGATTTTTTTTTTTGCTTTATTCTTCACCACCTCCCTCCCCCATCCATCCCTATACATTCTGAAAGCGAACACTGAATGAAAATACTGTGAGCACCGGGTGTTCCTCCCTGCAACGCTCACCCCAACGCTCACCCCGTGGCTACTGGACTGTGCGGGGCTGGGCAGGCAGGAACCATTTGGAATTAAGGAAAGCTGCAAGTAAATGACCAGGAAAAGCCTCAGGGATCTGGGCATGCTGTTTCTGCTAAGAAATTGCTTGAATGTGTCAACAGTGGAGATTTTCTCCTTGCTTTCTCACTTGTATGGCTTCTGTCCCTCCAACACATCTTTGAGGGCATTCAGGCAAAGCTGACACGAAAGGGCAGCACACCCAGATCGAGGTGCTGACAATCCCGAGCGCACGCTGTGTGCATTAACGCGTTAACGGCGACTTTAATTTGAACTGGTGCCTTATGGCAGAGCTGTGTCAAACCATCCAAAGGGCATGGTCAGCACTTCTGTGTGAAAGGACTGAGTCTGGTGGGTCAGCCTAAGCAAACGTGGGCAGAGCAACTCTAGGGTGTGCGGTCCTTCAGTCTGGCCCTGGGCTCACAGTCTTCTGGGACACACCAGGGCTCGCTCAAACTGCGGCCCTGACTGTGGTTCCGCAGTCCCAGCCCTTGCAATGGTAACTGTGTAGAAAAACAAATCCAGTACTAACTGGTCTGGATAAAGGAGGTGAAATAATTAACAAGACATTGCCGCTGCTGTCAGTGTAATGGATGAAGAAGCTACGTTGCAGACTATTTCTGGGCAGCTCTATATCACCCCAGCAGATGCAGTGCTTGGTGGCCAAAGCATGTGAGCTCTCCAGCCCACAAACCCTTCCTCCCCTGCACACAGCTGTAGTATCACTGCAGAGACTCACTAGACCCGACTCTCTGATCTGAAGAGGGGTGTAAGAGAAGGTTCTCTGGTGCCTTGTCCATTCTGGACAAGGCCTGGGACCACAGGGGACACCTCTGTGGTCCAGCAGCGCACTAAGAAATGTGGACTGTGGTAAGTCAGTGAACACCTACCAACAGGGAGGCATTTGCTACTGTCCTCAGAGCGCAGTCTGTCTGCATGTGCATCCATACAGCCCATCAAACTGCCACCACCATCAGCCAAGCAGAACAGTCCCACTTAAAATGCATCAAAACTTCAAAAAAACCCCAACAAGAAACAAATGGTCCTCCTTACAAAAGCCAGGTAAAACAAAACCAGACTTTTGTGTTTATTTCTTTGTTAAGGATTTAGAGCATGGGTGAGATTCAGAGGTGGATGAGACAGTCCTTTCAGAAAAAAATAAGTTTTCTTGACAGACTAAGCAGCACAAAGGTAAATCCTGGCTGCAGGGCACATACCTTCCTTAAGCCTGACTTACATTTATCTTTCCAAGGAAGTGTAAAATGCTTGTTCGATTTCTTTCTAGCAGGAAAGACAGCTTGGGAGAGGTGGGGAATGTGAAGTCTTGCTCTGGCCCTTTCTTTCAACACCCTTCCCTTTCTGAGACAATGATTGAGTCTGAGTAATGTGCTCTGGCAGAGAGGGGAAACGGGAGGGAGTTAATGAACAGGAAATGGTGGAAGGAGAGACAGAATTAATGAGCAGGAGAGCTCTCTGGTTTGCCTGCCTATTGACACCAGTCATCCACTCAAAAAAGGACATTGTGCACACCTGCTTTCTGGCTGTTAACAACACTACGCTGTGAGCCATTTGCACAAGTTTCCACACTACCCACCTCACTCCCTTTCCTTCTGGAGGCTGCAGGTGCCCCTGGAACAGCCTGTTTTCACAACAGCCTGTTGCAAAATAACAGGCTTGTTCTCCTCAGTGGGACTCTCCACATACTTACTGCGTGTCTGTGTACACAGGGAGAGGCAAATCCATACGCTGTAGCAGCGACTAAGCAATAAATTTTCCTCCAATTGCAGGTGAGTCACAGGAAATTTAATTTTCTCTGGTTCTTATCATATAGCAGCAGAGAAAGGCAGGACCCATAATGACCCTTTGTTACAGGGCTCTCTCTTCACTGGTTGAACAAACACAGCCCTACTTTATATGACAGTCCTTCCTTGGAGTCAGATGGAGAATGATGCACCTCGACAAAATCGTAGTGGATGTGTTCAGGGGAAGGAGTTTTATCACTCTGCAGGGGATGCTGCGGTAGCTGTGCCTTGTGGGCCAAACTGGCTATGGAATGAGAAACTTTAAATCCTAAATAGAGGAAGCACCTGATGGGATTAAAGAGACTGAAAATCTTGCAAACCTTATCTCACTCAAACACATTAGCTGGGTTTAAAGCGTGCCCTTCTTGGTGCAGTAGCTCGTGAAAAAATATTCAAAGGAGAGCTCAAGAGAGAGGAATATAATACGGTTCACATCAAATTTGAAAGTGTCATTTTCCTTTCACCGGACTCCTGAAAACTTGCTTTCATCTGTAAAACAAATTTACACATACTGTTGCACCAGTTTTAAAGTTTTTGACTGTTTAATGGTGCAGATGAACTTTTGGCCACCTGAAAGACAAGCTGAACAGATGAGGCTGCACTGCGGTACAGGATTCCTGCCCTTGTCAGCTCTTCTAAGGCAGATGATATTTGGCAGGTGGATGCAGCTGGAGAGCCCTATTAGTGCTTCCACAGCAGGAGAGATTGGACCTAATCTCAACCATTATTAGACACCAGAGAATCTAAAAAGGGGAAAGTATTTAGAAAGGCCCAGTCATGGGAAAGACTTCACTCTGAACATGCATCTTATTAGACAACAGAGAATTCAGTCATGGAAGCCAAATTTCTAGGAAACCAGGCATCATCATTTCCAGAGGTTGTGGTACAGCTTGGTTTAAAGGACAGTTAAAACCTCCATTGTCACAAAGACACTCGTGAGCATCCTGCAGGCCAGAAACCACTGAACAAAGGAACAAAAAATCCATTCTGAGAGCCTAAAAATTGTGATTTGCAACCTTGTGATGTTGTGGGGCAGGGGGCGATGGGGACACAATGCACAGGAAAATGTACTGACTCGTGATTTCTGAATTCTGGTGGAATCACCAGCACTAGCACTTTTTAAACATTTTTTTTTTTTTTAAATGCAAGAAAGTTCTAAGAATGTGTATTTTCCAAAAAAGCTGACCCGACGGCTACGGCAACTCTGCCTGGCCTCACACACTGTGTATTTTAAGCAGAGCTGTCAGCGTGGCAGGAGTATGCACCAGAGGTGTGTGTCTATATGCTAGCAGCACAGACCCTTGTGTTGGCTCAGTGCAGGACATGACCAACACGTCCTGTAACGAGCTCCATCTACAGAGCAATAACCCAGCAGCAGATCAGATCACCTTAACAAAACCTTGGCAGTGGCTCAAACCCACACCTCTATCAGCCTCCATCAACAAATGCCTTTCTTCAGTTTGGTGTGCCTATTTAACCCCTGCTCACATAAGTGACAGAACGTTTGAGCGGACCGGTGTGATGACATGAAGCGATCTGTTGTCAGGCTAACCGTGCGGGTTGGGATAGCTAACGCCGTTCCGATTATCCGACCTGCATCTGCACACTTTGCAGACCGCCCCGTTGCCACCGTGTCATTTGGTGGTGTGGCAAATTTGCTCTGCGTATCTGCAGCCTCAGAGGTGGATGCCGTGGCATTCCAGCAGGATGCCTCTTCAGCTCAGGAATCTGATGAGCTCAGGCATCATTAATATGAAAGGAATGGCTCTTACAAAGGCCAGGAGACAAAGTTCACCAAGTCTCAGCACATTAAAGAGAAAAGGTAAAATAATTCCTAAATTAGTCATGGAGGAGAATTCCAATATAAGGAGTAATAAGATTATTGTTGGTTTGTTTTCTTTTCTTATAGCCATCTCTAACATGAAGAATTCTCAGAGACACAACAATACAACGTTGGGTCACCTGTACGTGGCATCTTCCAATATTGTGCTGAGGACTTACCCCACCTCTTCTGATATCCAACCACACTGGCATCCCACTGAGAACTTACTCTGGATCTCCACACACTTCTGAAGAAATGGTAATGACCCACCCAACCAAGTTTTGTTGTTGTTTTCTTTTCAGCCTCTTCTGAGTTATGTTCTAAATACTGAAATGCATCTTATCTCATGTACGATCAAAATTGACTCCAGGTTTTCAGACAGTCACTGAGTTTTTAAGGGGAATCTCCATACTTCCTCACTATGAAACCATAGACCATTCTGTCAGGCAAGCTTCATTTTCAGTCCATTTTCCAAATTAAAACGGAAAGGAAACATTTAGGAGGGCTGACATGGAGCAACTGTTTGTGCAGACTTCAGGCCTGGAAACTGATGGATGTTAAACAGTTACAGTCTACAAGGATTTATCCCTGCAGCCCCTGCCAACGTTATTTGGACTTAATAGAGGATACATTCTACTCAGAGCCACGGCATTTCATTCAGGCATCAAAAGATGAAGGAGCATATTCCATGAGTCCCTCCTTGATAATACTCTGTCTGCTTACTATTCCTATAAAACTTCTGAGATTTAATTAGATTTTAGAGGAAATTTGTAACACTCATTTAAGAAAACACTAGGCTTTCTTAAGTAGCCCCGATCGTAAAGTATACGGAAAGTGGAATAGTCCAGCAGGCCTGGCTTGCAGATTGTCATAAAATACAAAGAGGGTGTTCAGAGATGTGTGAAATATATCTGCATCGCCCAAGAACTGAAATTAAACAAGAAAAAAAAAAAGTATGAGAACATTTTCAGAGAGAAAGGCAACCTGGTACAAATAAACTTCCATTAGGCTTCAAATCCTGAGCTGGTCATTCTCTTCCAGTGAAGAGCTACAGGAGTGAGCCTTCTCCTGCCAGCCTTCCTTTAGATATGTTTACTTTTGCTGGGCACCTGAGTTTCATATGATGAACATGTTTACGTGAGTCAACATCTCAGTTTGTTGCTAAATTGTGCATACATTTTCTGCTGCAAAAAGCCAGTGCAATACTGGCGCTCCAGTAAGTGCTTGCCCTACTTTGTAGGCTGTGTTTTTGACTGGCAGATCTCAAAGCAGCTTACAGAGATTGGTGCCAAGATTTCATTTGACAAGTGAGAACACTTATGTACCAAAGTAAAATGACTCATGTTGTAGAGACAGCACCAGAGTCACAGTCCTCCAAGTCTCAGCTCCATTTCAGTTGTTTAGTCTATTTGACATTTTTTACCTCCTTACCTGCTATAAAATATGTAATTTTGTGAAGCAGCTCTAGTTTATGATCAACTCAGTCTGATCCATATGGTTGCTTTTTTTAAGCCAGCAAAAGAACATTTTTATCAAGAGGTTTTGATTTCTCAACCAAACTTTTTGGAAGAGCTGGAAGAGAGGGGAGGAGGGCACTATGTAAAACCATGTATTGGTGAAGTTTTATACATTGCATGATTTGTGTTTGTCTTCCACAGCTTTGCCACGTGTTGAAACAAACTAGTCAGCTACAGGGGAAAATCCATAGATTGAGTCACCTCCCAGACAAGAGGGCCATAAAAGCACAAGCCAAGTGACCACACGTTTTCCTTCAATGGCAAACTACGAACACCAAAGCCACAACTGACTTATTCTCAGTCAAAGGAGGCACATCCTTTCCAGCCTGTCTGGGGTGTTTAAGCACGAGAGGGACTGCTCATCAGAGACTCACTGGTAAGCACCCAGGAATGTTTACACCACGTGATGGAGCATGATGCAGATATCCTTGAGCTAACTGCAAACAGGTTGTAGGCAGTGCAGGGCCACGTGGATTTACCACCTCAGGTCCAGAATGCAGCAGACCTGGACCTTTGCGTTGCTGTTCTGAAGTCCAAGAAAAGTTTTGACTTTTCCTTTATGAATCTTTCCAATACAATTAAATAATTCCAATTTCTAGTCATTCTTTTTTGGAATGCAAGTTATAATGTAAAAGCTTCTTTTAATCAGACTCAAGATACTGAATTTACGGTTCTGCATTCCTGTTATTAAATACTTTCTTCTTTTTTTTTTTTTCAAAGAGGGTGGGCAGGTCAGGATTTTTCTCATCCTCCATAATTTTACTGAGATTTTGAAAAATAATCCTGTCCCAAGTTGGGGCAAACTGACAAACTTGACATTGCCCTTCTCCCTTCACATACATTCAGATCAGTTTAAATCCTTAATCTTCCTCTTTATTCTGCCTTTTGATATGAAACTAAGCTAACACACTGAAATAAAGAGTAATTTTCCATGGACAAATGAAACTTTTAACTTCCAAAATATACGAGGGAGAAACCTACACAAAGAGAAATGCCTTTCTACTCAGAAATACCCCAAAGGAATTTGGGTGATTTACTGAAAACAATTCTGCTCTGCAAGCAGTCTTTCTTTTGGTGTATGAGTTGTGTTTACTAATAAAAAAAGGTTAGCTTGGGAATTTCTGCACCTGCTCTAATTAACTTTCCTGGACCTTACCAAAGCCTGAATAAAATGTAGTGAGAAATAAGGAGGGGCAGAGGCGACTGAGCAATACTTCACAGTGACAGCTCAGCCTTGCTATTCCAGTGCGGCTGGAACAAGAGATATGAGAACATTCATCACTCCCTGGGAGTTTTTCACCACTACAAATAAACACACAGTCACTGCCCACCCTGATGCTTCCCCTCAGGCCCACATCCTCAGAGACACTGTGGATTTTACTCTCTTCTCCTCTACCACATGCAAGGTGGAGACACTATAGAGAATTTCATGTGAAGCCTCCCATCTCTGGGCAAATTTAATCCACAACGTTGCAAAAGACTCAATAGCCTTAAGCAAGGGAAAAAAACAAACATAAAGATGGATTTTGTAAAAGATGACTTTTGTAAAAACACACCAAAACACCCACCTTTCCCTCAAACCAAACTCTAATTATGGAAGCAGCGCTAGACACTATGAGATTCCGAGAAGGAAAAAGAAGGAGAGACTGTGAGAGACATCTCTTCTTTCAACCCACGTGACACTGCCATTCAGGTCCTCAAAAGAACTTGAAAAAAAATCCTCCAGTAAGAGACAGAAAGTCAAGATTAAGGTAAATATAAAGCAGAACCTTCTCTTAAAAAAAGTGGTCGCTGTAGCAGCTCAGTTAGGGAGAATGTTTTTTTTCCTCCTTCAGCTTGGTTTGCCTTTAATCTTTCAATTCCTCCTGACCCTTAATAAATAATTAACCAGCTGTTGAGCCAGGCTGTATGTGATACAGTCATACATCAAACTTCATAGGAAAATCAGAGTTTACTTATTTAAGTACAGAAGGCATTAAGAAAGATCACAGTACTGCAGCAAGAAGGCATTTCACTGGTAACACACTGGTCTTATAAAATTATTTCAGCTGCACATTTATTTTAATATCATTCTTGTCCAGAAGATTTACAATAGTGCTTGAAAATTTCTCAGGCAAACATAATTTATTTAAAATAAGATCTTGCCAGTAATTAAAATTTATAGTGTAATGTAACATTAAATGCTTTGGTTTTCTATGGTGCCTTTCATCTGAGAATTTCAAAGCAGTTCAGAGCATTATTGTACATCAAATGGATTGCAAGTTGATTACATACTAGGAAACCTCTTCAGATGGAAACTGAGGCAAAGAGGTAATCATTTAATTTCAAAAACAATTGGATGTTGCTGGATGCCCCACTCTGGGGTGCTGTATCTGATCTGATTTTTAAGAGGATGATTTTTCAGCATTTAGCATAAACAAGCCCCTTCAAGATGGCTGCAAAACTGGTCCTTTAAGTTCATTCCTCCCCTGAACGCAGACCCACACCACTGGCCCATTTGAGACCAAAACCAAGCTCGGGGTTTCTGTCTCCCTTAATAGAACAAGTATTGGGCCATAGGTAGGTTGCCTGCCACAACAGTTGAAAAATTAAAGAGATAAATGAGTAATTCAGGCCACATATGCCCCAGAGCTACTTTCAGTCAGAGGAGAGGAGTAATGGCTGTTTGCAGACCTCCTGCTTAGCTGCTGTGACTACATTTCTCCACTGTTTCTATAAAGAGCCACGGAATGTGCCTAAATCCATCCCATGAGCTGGTCAGCATCGGAATACAACCCATTAGGTCAGGAGGCAATTTGTCACTTTCTTTAAAAACACTTTAATTGAAATAAGTCACTCTCTGCATAGCAGGATTAATGCAGGTTTGTTTCCTATGGACTTTGATGGCCACACATTACCACACTGCCATAGCTCCAGTTCCTCCTGCCCAGCTCTGCTAGCACTTCCCACACTCTGGAGTATCTCCAGTTTGTCCCTGAGCTTTCACAGCTCTCCCTCACATCCTCAAGCTACTGAGCAAGATGGTACAGCTGGTTCACAGCCTGTGCCTGCAACAGAGCAGCTCGCTCCCACTCACTGGCCAGTAAGAGGCCAAACAGATCACTGTTGAGGGCACCAGCCTGCCCTCGCTGAGGCACTCTTCTGCCTATCCATCCTTTACTTAGCCACAGGTTTCGCAAAGCTTTAAGGAAATTAGCATCTCCGAGATGTTTACCTTCCTGGCACATAGGTCCTCAGCTGACTAGGAAACTGTCTGGCGGATAGGCAGGGCAACTGTACGGGGCACAGCTCCGAAGGAAATGGCGTTCAGAAAACCAACCAAGCTGTCTAAGGAGAAAGGACAGCTGGGGTTGCAACATTCTTGGTTCTTCTTGGGTTCATTAGAACAAAAAATGGGAAAAACACCACCCTGCATTCATTGTTATGCTTGAGATGAATAGTGATGGCGATGTGGTTCTCGTTTACATGAAATAAATAGAAGGGAAGGTCAGAGTTTGGCCAGGGGTATATCCCCAACAGCACTGTGCAGAGGGAGCTTGCTCTACCCATGTGCCAAGCTTGCCAGAGCACGTAACAGCAATCGAGGCAGTGCCAAGCCTGAAGTAACCAGCCCTGATGGGAGGCAGCATCTATTTTCTCAGCTCAGTGTTGCAGTCACCACGTCAGTTGGCTTGGAGCACAAGGAAAAAGAAAGTTAATGTCTGCACAGAGAGTGGGTGCAACAGGTTTGCATCTGCCTGCAGAATACCATGTAGAAATACATGCAAGTTTTCTTTCTGACTCCATTTAGCTGCACAGACCAGAATACAAAGGGTACTGGATGGCAGAAAGGAAGGTTAACAATGAGAACTGAATAAAGAAACTCCTGCCCCACAGCAGTTCTAGGTGAGCATGAAGTTAATGGAGTTCATTAGGACATTGCAGCAGGAATCAATCTGCAGCTTCTGGGGGACCTGTGTCACTGGGTCTGACTCAGCAAACTACCACAAATGGGGGTATAAATACTACTTTAGAGGATGTTTTCAAATAGGCAGGCAAAGAGCTAGACATGTTACCTAGATCAGATAGAATGGCTCATTACTGGTGTGGATTAAAAGCAGATCTTCTCGCTATGAGCTTCAGGTACAACCTGTAGCATGCAGATAAAATCATCAAACTTCTTGAGTCTAGAGAGATCTAACTGTGTCCTTTCAGAGACAGGGGGATTTAAAATATTTTGTCTAAGTTTGAAAATGTGCAGTATCTTATATTTTGTGTGTTCAGCAGGCACATATGTTAACTGAAGGAAAAAGTCTTATTCAATGGAAGCTTGCAGGAAAGGTGTTAAATCTCAGTTTCTCCACAAATGAGAAATATTTTCCAGTCATTATGTCTCTTTCTTAACTTGGCATACATACAACTACTCTGTGCTTTGATGTGCTCATTTTGGACTCAGAATGCTGTTTGTACAAAGAGCAAGGCATGAAATAAGCCATTAACAGGGGCAGAACTGGAACTTTTAGGCCAGGGGAAAAAGAGCAGCGTATTTCTCAGTTCTGCCAGGATGAACAAAACCTCACATCTTTGCATTTTGTTGTATTTATCTCAAACTCGCCACTGTTTGCTTAAGGAAAAGAAAATGTAAAATCATATATTTTTTTGCTAGTCCTGTTTCTTAATATAGCCGTGTCTGGATAGGTCTTGCAGAATTACTACACAGGAAAACATGTCAAGGGTACATGCCACAGAAATGATAAGCCCCACAGCACCAAAAAGCATACTGTTCAAGAAATCTGCAAATCTAAACCAACTGTGGTTGTGTGGTTTTCATGACCAACATCAAACTTCAAGCTTTGAAAAGACCATGAATATTAATTATCTGTGATCCTGGGACTCTCAAAACTGATCCATCCATCTGTGTTAACTGATGTCTCATACCAGGCTTGAGAACAGGAAAATAATCTTTATCTCTTGCATGTAAGAGGGAAGAGGCTTTGCTGGAATATATCAACAAGTAAATCTGAAAAAATGAAGTTTTAGCACTGATTTTGATGAGAACAAAGTTGGAGAAAGACTGAGAACTTCAGGAAACCCCAATTCCTTGTGAGCAAATAACAACAAGCAAGTTAGTACAGTGCCCTTGGAGAAGTTAGCCTGTAAAGCCTTTATGGGAGAATCATACTCTGACTTTTATAAAGCTTGGGCCAAATCCTATCTTAGCTGGCTCCACTGACTTCTAAATACAGTGCTCTAGAGTTACACAGGAACAGCTGAGATCAGTCAACACAGACAGCATAAAAACCTTTCTAATGTCTAGATATCTACAAGCCAATCATGAAACCTATCAGGCTAATTATAAACTGCTGGTCTCAGCCAATTATCTCCACAACAGGTTCAAGAAGTACTTCCAAGCACTTACTGGATTGCTTATCTTTCCCTGGGGTTCTGCAATCTTGCCCTATTTACACCACTTTATGTACAAACCTCTGCATTCATAGCATTTATTTCCTAAAAAAAGAAATCCCAAAATGCCCAAAGCCCATATAACACCCTGTTACACAAGAAGCCTGTGTAGATACCTGTAGTGGAAGAAACCTCATCACGACTCCTTTTTCAGAGCCTGCTGTTGTATTTACACTTACTCCCTTCTCTTCCTTCACCCAACCTACTTCCCACTTGTTCCCAGCAGAAGCAGTGATATTTGTATGTAGTCTAAACTGAAAGCTTGTGTGTTTTGCATTTCCATTGCTGTATTGCTCTAAAAGGATTGATCAACTCCACATAAAATGTCCTTACCATTCCAGGTGATTTTCAACAAAGGCAGACATGGGGCTGATCTGTACAGTGTAGGTGTCGTTGGCTGAATACTCAAACAGCCCGTAATAGGGATTGAAGAGCTCCTGAGACAGAAGGAAGAAGAATTCTCGGGAGGGGCCACTGTAGTCCAACCTGGAAAGGAAAAGGTAAAAAGATAAAATGAGGCTCATTCCCATTTGAGTGAATTTCCTGGGTTTGGCCTATGTTAGTGGTGTATCTCTCCTCTCAAAAGTTGATTCTGAGCCCTGAACAAGTCACGATGCTGAAACTTCATCAACATCCAGGTTGATATGGGAGGAATCATAACTTGGACACATCCCTTAAGGAGTTTGTTTTCCTTTGTTCCAAAGGCTTAGTAAATTGAAGGTACAAAGCTCAGCCTTGCCTTAGCTGGCTGGCTAGCAGAGGGCTAGCTTTTTTGTGAGTGGGTTGGAGCTGCCTCTGAACACCTGGGTTCACAGACCAGACAGCCCAGACTGAAGCAGAAATTGCTCTTACTCTCCCACACTGAGATGGAACCAAAGATACAACCTAGCTCCAAGGATGCTTTCTTAGCTATAGGTATAACCTAAAGGTCAACACTCAACAAGATCAAGCCCCACCAGAACTGTGTCTCTTAAGATAGAATGGTGATTCCTCAGTTGTTCCATCCAAGCTGCTCTTCTTTTCTGATAGTTTCAAATACATGTGGTAGATCTTGCGCTGTGCTTTGCTGTTGCACGATTTTGCTTTGCAGAGAGTAACTTTTTTATCTTTTTTTTTTTAAGCTCAACTTTTAAATCAAGCTGTTTCCAATTATCTCAACTTGGAAAAAAACCTACCAGAAAAGCTTCATGAATGCATTAAACCCAGCTGTGATGGATTTACTAAAAACAGATCATCCTCTAATAATGGTAAGTAGGTTTTATTTTTCTAAAGTAAATCTAAGCAATATAAACAAATTATTTGTAGCCATGTATCACGTGTGCCAAAAGATATTCTGAGGTGGGTACTATTCCTTCTACTTAACAAATGTAAAGTAAGTGGGAAAACTCTGCAGCTGGATCAGAATGCCCTGTATCACATCTGAAGCTACAGAAGCACAATCACAAGGGGTTGAATGATTGATAAAGGACAGGCTGGCCCAGCCTCCTGTTTTACATCTGGAGATGCCGTACTTTTCTCTCTGAACACCTTTAGCTCTAGGATCACATGGTAAGACTGAAGCCACAACAGCAAAAGGGGGTGGTAATAAACCTGCAGGAACCACCAGTGCTAAACCACGTAACAGATCTGGTTCAGTGGACATTAAAATACTGGGCCAAGCCTGAAGATGGCTGGAGTAAAGAACTACAAACTGCCTAGATTTAAAAACCTCCACGGAGAGACCAGGTATTGCATTTCTGGGCAACACACAAACACATCATAAAGCCTTCATAGTTCATTTCTAATGTCATTTTAGCTTTGAAACACGTGGGAAGCTGTGGCCATACAGCATCATCTGGCCATACAGCATCAACTCTTCTTTTCAGTAGGAAACTGGTATCTTGGAGTCCCTCCAACAGAACCTGTATTAGCATTAAACAGCAGAAACCCTGGGGGAATGTATCTTCAGATGTAAATGAATCAGTGAAGAATGAATGAATTTGCAAATCAAATTGGTTTGTAATTTCTCCTGAGGATATGGTGCCACACACAGTAAAAGTTACTAGAGATGTGGGGAAAACAACATGACTTTGTCAGTGCTAGCATACCAGCATGCTCTTCCAAAAACACAAGCTGAGGTATGCTGCATGTTTATACTTTGCTTGCAAGCCAGAGGCAAAACGAGCCGTGAAAGACGACCTCTGTTAAATAATACTGAATCCATGGAGTATAAAAACTAAGAGTTAAGGAAAACTTTGATACTGAGGTCACTCTCTTTGAGCCTGGTGACTTCTGTTTTCCACTGGACCTAAGATGTCCCCAGACTCAGCTTGGCAGAAGCTCTTCAGTTGACATGCCACCTCAGAGCTGACAGCTGAGAGCTGCCCCAGAGCCTTGCTCTTCTGGTACCTTTGGAACTGAAATCCAATCCATGTGTGGTTTTTTAAATTGTAAAGAAATTTTATATACAAAGCTACTGAAATATGATTTCAAGCCTTTGTTATTTGGAACACTGGAAACATGCACAATGGTCTTTCCATGATAAAAGCATGTGGATTAAGCCTCAATTACAACATAGCTCTTGAGGTGAGCCAGGGTGGCTTTGAAAGCTTCTGTTTAGATTTGGAAACAAAAAGTCTGAGGCTGGCTTTAATCATACAAGAATGGCTCATGGATTTTAAGGCTGGCAGAAAGTCTCCCGAGAAAAGGCCTTCTCAAGAGACTTCTGTTATTTTCAGCTTCCAACTGGGTGAATTAAAGCGTAAGGACTGACCAGTATTCATGTCCCTCACTTCAACCAGAAACAAGCAGTCCACATATGGACAACAAATGATCATTAGATGGCATGCAAAGCAAAAATTTTTGAAGAAAAACCAGATTAATTTTGAAGAGTTGGAGTAACAAAAGTGGTAAAGGACTGTCTCTAATTATGGCCCTGAGACTGATTCAGTGTGTAAACATGGGCCTGCAGCTTGCTTTTGCCTTTTAGCCAGTCAGAATACCTACAGCAACAAGATGACACTAGATTTAACCACTTAAATGGTCACCTTGAGACATCTAGATGGAAGGTGCCACAGGAAAATGAAGCATTATTGCTATTGTTATTTTTAACAAATGTTTGAGCTGATTAAGATAAACCACTTACTCAGAGGTAAAACAAAACCAAAGGAACATGACATAACAAGAAAGGCTCAGCCTTAGTCAACTCTGTTTTGCAACATAACAGCTACTTCAAAACTGATAGCATTTAGTGGTTCCTACCCTTCCTCGCCAACAAACGTGACGTAGAGTTTGTTCCGCTGGAGCTCCTTGCGTGAATAGGCCATTACCTGGTTGAAGGTGCCTTCCAGCAAGTGGTCACGCCGTATAATTAACCTGCAACAGGGAGGCAGAAATAGAGATCTCGTGACTGAGTCGTGTGAGGCTGAAGGTGAACAAGAGCTGGTGAAGAGAGACATTGATTTTCAGAGAAGTTAATAAAGTTGCATCCACTGGCGCACGTGCACATGACCATTATGGGTTTTGAGCGAGTTGCTTCACTAGGCTTTTCTACGTGCCTCAAAGGTGAATTTCTTTACAGTGCTGAGATGAGGTTCAAAGTGTTGCTCTACATAAGACTCTCTGTAATACCCTCCATGTACAAATTTATATGGTAGTGGGGGCCGTGAGTTTCATGTGTGCATGAGGTCACAGCTTTTTGGGATTAGCCCCAGGATCCTCCTGGATTTAATCCAGTGAATGTCCATGGAATTACTGCTTCTGTAGCAGGGTAAGCAAAGGGAGTATCAGCTTCTGTTTATACAACACACTTCTCATTCCCCTGCCAACCTCTAAACCAACTTAATGAATAGTACATTTACAGAAACCCCTCTTGTTTGTCTGTTCATGGACGTTTTAAGATAGACCTTCTAAAATGTATTTCCTGTCTGCCTTGGACACACTTAGCAGGACACCAGAAGGGATAACCTGCAGCTAGGACTCCCCAGCTCCGTAAGAATATTTTGATGATGATGTTTGCCTGGAATAAATTGCTTGGCTTCATACTTTTTTTCCCCACAGCAGATGCAATTTGGTAGGAAGCCAACCTGGTGCATAAATTCAACCAGATGCCCAGGAAATACCTTAGAAACATATGGTCCTTGGGCCAAATTGGATAACTAGATTGAGCACAAGTAGGTACAGACTCAGAAGCCAACTAACCAGATGTCTGTAAAGCAGACTCCACAACAAAGTGACAGAGATCCGCAAAAAATACACAAAGAGGGGCAGAAATCTCTCTAGTTTCAAATCCAGGAGGGCTACCAACACAAAGAACTACTGAAAGTTAAACCTTCATGTACAAGCTAACTTCTGTAGGGTCATACTCTGGTCCTGAGTTATACTGATATGTAGATCCAAAGGATGTGGAGTCACTCCATCATTACAATGATGCAGCTGTTAATCTCTGGTGAACGTTTGCCCAAATAGATGATTTTCCTACTAGGAAATTATAGGTAGGAATACCAACATCTCTGTTAAATAGGTAGGGAATGGGAGTGTAAGAGAATATTAATCTATAAGAAATAAAACTTCCAGGCAAAAGCCTCTTGAAGGTCACTCTCTTGCAAGATATCCGAAGATCTTATCTTCCCCTGACGGTTCATGTACCAAATGCAATCTCTGGTGTGTTCCCCACTGCCTATCAGTGTCTTCATTCATAGATAATGATAAAAGACAAAGCTACACCACGTTAGACTACTCGAGTGACTTGCTGTAATACTCACTTAATTTTACCCGGACCTTGCCCATACCCTTTGGCTTCAAGTTTTCGATAGAAATTGCGCAGCTTGGCTTCAAAGTCCCTCCTGTAGGGAGAAGGTGCTCTTGCACTTGCTCGCTGCAGTCCTAGCGAGAAAACAAACAGCATCCCAAGGTGTAAGGGGCTTTAAATTTTTCCATCTCATGCAGCTGATGTTTCCAGACAGAACTGGTTAGCAAATGCGTTAGGTGCACTCAGTATTACTTTTGTTCTACTTGGCATCAATGAAGTTGTAAATTTCTAGAACTCAGTGGTTGCAATGACTTCCAGGGGCTGTATCTTCTCTAAAAGAACTGTTAAGCACACCTTGTGTGTCTTTGTGTTGCTTCAGCCTCAACTGGGATCTGAATGGAAATTCAAGGATTGGAAAGGCATGAGAAAGACTGACATGCAGAACTCCCACTCATGGTCTTGGGTATTTAGGTTTTCTTTCCCTTTTGCAGTTTTAAGAGATCTCTCTCCTCTGCATTGTACAGGAGATCTCCTTACTTGGCAGGATTAAATCTCTGGAGCTCAAAGCAACGCTTCTCACTGGAGCCTAGCACCCTAGCCAAGCTGGGAATTGGGTTTCCCTGCGTTAATCTGACTGTATTAAACACTTCCAGCTATCAACACAAAACCCCTTTGTGGCATGGAGAAGGATTTCTGTCAGCAAGAAATGCTGCTATGATGATTCACGCATACAGCAGGTTTTTAGCGATTTGGGACCTGTTTTGTTTTGCAATCTGCATTCTCAAAGTAGACCATTACTCCTTTTGTATGAGCAAGTGCCATGCCATAAAGGGTCAAAGGATGGATCAAAGAAATTCCATCTCCCTATCTTGTTACAGAAGACAATAAAAACAAGCCCTTTTATATGAGAAATCTGGCAGAAAAACCTCCATAGGAAGGGAAAAAAAAAAAAATCACATTTAGTGGGAGCACAAGGTATTGTGGTTGCCAGGAGGGAAGGACATTACTAATTGTCTTTGCTGGTAGAACATATTTATTTACATGCAGCGCAGAGAGAACCCCTTGCAACACTCCTGTTAGACCTTTTTTCCCCCAGGACATAAGAGAACGGGTGCTCTCACGGGCTATATAACCAGTGGCAGAAATAAGCAAGCAGACTCTGTGTTGTTGGAAATGTGTATTCGCCCTTCTTGTGTTTTCACAAGACCAGGTAAAAAGCAGTGCAGTTCTTTCAACATTCCCCTAAGTCATGTTCTTGCCAAATACTTCAATTTTTGTCTTGCAGGAGACTTGTTTATGGTCTGTCCTGATGTAGAGGGGAACTGTATTAGCAATGGTGTTAAAACTCATTAATGAAAACACACCGTTCTGACAAAACTCTCCTCCTGTAGATAAGGGTTCAGCATTCACCAAAAAACCTTCCAATTTTCCACAGCCACTTCCGAGATTTGAATGTCTCCTGTCCATTAATTTTATTTGAAACCAGATAATTTAAATTAATGTTTAAAAAGCTCAGCCAAAAATGGAGTTCTTCAGGTCAATTCTCTCAAAATGGCCACTGGACACAGCCATGCAGCGAGGCTGCGGTGGGGGCTGTGTATCTTGGCAAAAGGGAGACACGGGTTCCTCCAGTTTCTGTAGCATAAACAATAACTACAGAGACGCACCACAGCTGGAAATAACCCTCCCAGACACCATGTCTTTCTGGAAAATGTGTTTCCCGGCAAACCTCAGTCAGGGGGCTCAACACGGGAGGTCAGACGAGATGATCAAGGTGATCCCCTCAGGTCTTAAAACAGAGGAGTCTTGGGAAGAAGAGAAGTCTTTGGAACACCGAGTGGAAGAGACTGAGCTTTATAGCAGTACTGGAAGTATTGCAATGCACCTTTGATTTGGAAATTGCTTTCTGCTCCTGTCACATAGCATGAATGTGCTTCCAGTGAGTTGTATTTGGAGTGCACCATTCTCTCATTCTAATCCCTTCCAATTATAGAAAAAAACAGGAAAATAATTCCATATGGGCAATTTCTGATCTCTGTGCTTTGTCTGCTGTTAACATCTCAACAGATACATGCCAGCAAAAAAGCAGCTGAGGTCACATTCGGAGAGGGCACTGGAATTAGCAGGCTGAGAACTGATGCTGGCTCTGAATCTGCCCCTTTGCATTTATTAGAAGAAATACCACAAATGCAAGACTTTGTCTTATTTTCCCCAGCCCTTTACCTGGAGAATTCTGGGGTGATGAACAGGGTGAGCAGCGAGGAGAGAAACTGTATCCAGGGTGGAAGGCAGCCTGCAGCGGTATGTAGGACATAATATCCTCTTCAAAAAGGCTGCATGGCAAAAGGGATAGGGAGAGGTTTGGTTCACATTTGTGACACAAAGTAATGTAAATATGCAGTAGGGTGCAAGTCAGCTGTGGTCATAAAATTTGGGTACATCTCTGAACTCATGGATTCATAAAATCCACAAGTGTCACAAATCAGGAATGGTCACCAGTAACAAAGAACAACAAAATGAATTTTATTAGACATTTCACACTAACACAATGGCTCAGTCTGCTTATAGAGAATAAAGATCTGGGACTATGTAGTAAACAGGGACAACCTCAGCACATTAGAAGTGAGAAACAAAGATACACACATCTGTCTCCCAGGTTATTTTTCTTGGGTCATACACTTTCAAATAGCTCAGCTCTCTGACCATTTGGATTAAGCTGATGAGAATAAGTTGTAAACTTCTTGCATTAGCGCACCAAAACCACCTGGGGAATGCAGCGTTTTCCATGTAAGACCAAGACAATAACATAACCCCTTATCTGAGCTAACCAAAAGCAGCCAGGGTCTGAAGACCAAGCTGCCTGGTCCCAGTAAAGATTAAAGCCTTATCTACACTGCCCAAACAATGCTCACTGCACAGTATGTCGAGGTTTCACTAGTGCGACATGGCCCTGTGTGTGTGGGCAGCACTGCTGAGTGCAGCCATTTCAGGAGCAGTTACATTATTTACTTGTGCTGAGAAAGACTAAGTTTGGGTTTTTTTAAAAAAAAACCAAATAAACAAAACCCAACAAGAATTTAACAAAGTCTTTTCAATGATGCTGAGAAAGAGTCGGCCACCTTCTCTGGAACCATCAGTAATGACATTATGCTTTTGAACACACTGCTTACCTTAGCAGAATTACTAAATCGGCATCACAAGACAACTTTTCAAGCCCATGTGTACCCTCTGTCCGAATGTAATGGATCTTCTCCCTGAAAAATAAACAATCTTATTGACAAGAGAAAAAAAAAAATTAAAAAACCCAACATGTCACTCTCAAGGCACGAACTGCGCACAGAATTATTATTCCGTGGTATTTTGCCAGTTCCTGTTTCTCTCCTTCCAAAAATGGCCAACATCTTAAATGCCTGATTAATTTTCTGATCTTACTATCAAACTTGCAAAAAAAGAATCTATTTATATCACTCAGTTTCCTGATTCAAAAGTGAGAGATTTTATACCATATTTTAGAAGACAGGAGAATTCTTAGTCCTCCAAGCTCATGTGTAGCATGATAGCTAATGTCACTGACAGACTTTTTTGTTTAAAGCTACAACTAATGTAAATACCTTTTGTAGACATAATTTAACTTCCTTTACCTCTATCAGTTTTATCTGGCAAATGACACTGTAACATATACTTGATATCAATTGATCACGTAGAGGTTATACAGTACTTGGGTAAAATCATACATTTGATTGTTTAAATGAATGCTGGTGAGTAGGAAACATAGGATGGGATCCTGTCAGCAGATAAGGACCATGGAAGATACAGACCTACACCCCAATCTGTCAGTGGGTTTCTAAAGCATTGCACTGTCCAAGAATGTTCTAGTATTGAGTCAAAGGATCCCACCTCAAGTCACGGGTCTGTGTTCGTACCTTGTTGGGTGGGGCTGCAATGTGTTGCAGAATCAAGTCCCATAAAAGATGGACATTTGTCTCCTAGGAATTTGTGTCAGACCTGCTGTATGAGCGTTAGACAGCAGCTCTGGATCACTCCTGACTCAAGGTATAATCAAAGCAATGACCTGGAGGCGAAGGGCTCAATATCCTGTTACAAATCTCATTAAGCACTGGCTAAGCTGTCTAGTCCCTATCACTAGTCAATTTTGTTCTCTGCTTAAAAGGAGATAAAAGCATCATCTGTTCTCTGAGAAACGAGAATTCAAATTACAGCTGAGAAAAAAAAATAGTCTGGAATAACTTGATGGTGAAGATAAAAAATTCTCAGTTACAGAAATGTACATCTTGAATACTGAGAGCATTTTTCATCCTGTCTCCTTCATTTTATTTGAATGTATTAATTCCTCCAGGAAGGAAGTCTAATCCTTACATGCAAAGAACTCTTTGTCTGCCCCTCACAGGTAAAGGAGCCAGTAAGGCTATCAGCAGAAATGACACTGCAGGAACTTGAAGGTCCTTCCCTTGCTCTTCCTCCCCTCCTTCACCAGCCCCACAGCCGCACTTTTTACTGCACAGTACAAACTAAATCCTTGGTCACACTCTTAGCTGTTGCACACTGGCATTGCTGAGACTGACTAATGCCAACTTAGGTTCTTGGCCAAAACAATTAATTTAACCTTTGGAATTAGAACCAGTTAAAATTGTACTGGCTGGTGGTTTTTCTTTCTTTTTTTTTCTTTAAAAAAAACCTAATAGGAAAGGAACAGGCATAAGAAAAAGAAAGATACAATTTAATGACTTTGGAAAGGATTACCATTAAGTCATAAGTGAGAAAGATTAAAGACAGGAGTACATACTACTCATAATGTTCCTATTTCTTTATAAAACCTAGGGTGACTATGTCCATGGCATGGGTGTAAATCCAACCAGGGGGTAAAATCCTGGTTCTGCTGAAGTTACTGGGGTTTTGCTGCCGACTTCCATCCAAACACTATTTTAACCCTATCTTCTGAAGAGCAAAGTGATAAATGTAGGTGAAGACAGGGCGTCTGCTATTCAGCAGTGGAAATTAGATATGCCACTCTTTGCCCATAGTTATGTCAGTTGCTCTTAATTGTTGGGGGGTCTGTGGCAAATAACTATAGTAACTGCATAGATTCTGCAGGTCCACACCTACTCTTTAATGGTGACAGTTCCATCTGGGGCCCAAGTTCCCCTTTTGTACTACACTCACTAGAATTTGTTTTTCCCCACTAAAATAAGTCGTTCTTGGAACTTGGTTTCAGCAGTCTAGAAAAAAGTGGTACCTGAGTGCATGGTTTCTGGCCAGGCTGGGCTGACGTTCCTGCAGCATCTCAAAAATGTTGGGTTGGCGTAGAAATGCAACAATCTTGTCGTTGTAAGCTGGAAAAGGAAAAACAACACATTTATCTACCACTGAGGGGTCCCAGTCATGTTACCGTGACTGTGCAGGGGCACCTGCAGGGCTAGTGAGGCACAGGGCAACATCAAGCAGTGCACATGACTGATGAAAAGCACCTTTGTGAGCACTGTTTTGAAAAGAAGAGAAACTTGGCTTACCCAGAGGTAGTGTCTCGTGATGGTGCTGGTTTCGAATAGCTGTTACGAGACTGTTGCCTGGTCTGGCCAACAGAGTAACTCCTCTGTTTCGAGAGACTTCGGAGGCCTACAGCATCAGAGGAAAGAGAAAGAGTGATCAAAACTGACCATGGGTAGCACATCAGTCAGTAAAAAGGCTTCTCATCTTTACTTCTGTGACTTTCAGTAAGGTGCATGATGCTGACTGACTGAAGGACAGAAAACCTGCATGAAAATTATAGCTTTATACTTCAGCCAACTTAAAAAAGGCAGGTAATTCTGTGCTTCCAAATGGAGGGACACCGTTATCCACACTTATCACACCTCTCTGATGCTGCAGTGAGGCACCAGAATCCAGAAGTAAATGCCAGTTAATAAAGGTACTGCAGTGACAGTTCTCTGGTTCAATGAAAAGCAAATCTCTGTAATGTCACACTGTCTCTTGTTCTAGCAGAACTGCATTTACTTCAAGGCTTTTACAGCAACATTAATCTGAAAAAAGAAGAAACCCCGCAGCGCTGCAACATGTCCACTCAGCATTGCTGAAGGAAATTCAATATTGGAAATAACATGAGGAAGGTGTTTGTATGCAGATCACAGGAGAGAAAAGGGCTATTCCATCGCAAAAGGGGGCTGCCTAACTTGCACAACCAGAAGCAGAAGTTGAATTGTGTACTTTGAAAAAAGAACATTATGCAAAGAGCTGATCAAGAGAGTGGCAAGAAGGAAATTTATCACTACTTAACTGAGACACTTAAAGAACCCCACTGTCCTAAACACAGTACCTAGCAAAGGGGGAATCCTGTCGGCACACTGCAAGGTGAGGAAACACTTAGGAATGAAGACATTACAAGCCATACAATGAGGTCTGGCAGTCTGTCTTCAGTAAGTCATTACTTGCTGGGTAACTCTATGGGGACTTGTGCAAGCTGAGGGAAACCCATCTCTCCTATGTCTTCCTCCAAAATAGGACACCCTGTATCAGGGCAAGAATCCCAACTGCCATTCTGCTGGGCGAATGGCTGCTCCTTTCTCACTGCACAAATTGTAGTACTTGGCAACCACTTCAGGAAGAAATTGCCCCTGCTCCAAGATTTTAAATGCTTAGCTCTGCATCCAAGCAAATGGTGCCAACCCCTTTTCAGTGGTACAGCCAAGTGCCAGCTCTTCCAACTGGATAGAAATGAAAACCAAGAAGCTAAATGTGATTGGCAAGCTGCCTTTGGAACTCATAATGCATAAAATGATTATATGTAACAAGATACAATACACATGTTAAACAATGAAAAATCTTAATGATTCTAATTAAATGTACTGTAATTGGAAACACAAAACTGCTGTGAAAGGGCACAGGAAATGCTTTGCTCCATCCTTCACTTATGATTTCACTTGCACCCATTTTATATTGGTATGCATCTGCTGACTCCATCAGAGCTATCCCAGTGTCAGTGTTTAATGGGGTGACGTGCTAACCTTGGTCCAACCCCTCTCGCTTTTGAAAAGAGGAAGAACTTTCAAGCAGGTCACAATTCACCAAGTCCTTCTTCTGCCTTCATCTCCTCACACTCCCACAGGCCAACTGACACTGCAAGTTCAGCTCAGGCTTAGGCAGCTTTTGTCCTGTGACCCAACCACCCACCCTGACAGGCACCGCGTGGCCTTTGTGGCTTCCGCTCTGCGCTAGGGAAGGAGGAGGCAGCTGAGGTGCAAGAGGTGCCCTATAATCCGCGGCCACAGCGGGCGTGAAGCCCTTCTGGGAAGGGCCATCCATTCCTTGGGTAGCCAAGTCAAGAGCACACTCTGGGCTGTGATGGGCTGTTAGTGAGGACATGTGGGATGTGCTAAGGCATCGTGGTGTGCTCAGCTCCTCCACTTCAGGGAGCTCTGCAGATCAGGCGAGGATGGCTCTCCCCAGCCCCCTGCAGAACTTGCATGGGAGTGCGGATGGTGGGTGAGGCTGATTTTAAGGGTGGTCTCCTGTTTGGCACAGACAAATCCTGTGCCCTGTTGCTACACATAGATGTACTGAATAGAGGTAGGAAGGGGGAAAGGGAGGTGTAAAAGAGGAGTTAAACCTTCGTCTCTCACAATAATTAGCACCAGCTGGTATTTGCTTTTCACTGGGGAACTGCATGGTACTTCTGCCCAGCCTGCCACTGGATCTGCCCCTTGCTCCTGTCACCTGATTTTGTGTTTTGGTTGGTTTTGTTGTAGTTTTTTTGTTTGGGTTTTGTTTTGGTTTTTGTTGGTAATTTTCCAGTGCTGCTGAGTTGTGTGCCTGATCATATTTCTCCTGAAGCAAGAATTCTGAAAGGAAACGTGTCTAGAGCCCATGGAGAGAAACCTTCACTTCCCCCTTCCCTTCTTCCCAGTTCTGGTTTAACAGCTGATCTGCTAGATTGCAATAATCCAGTTCTGTACACACCTTAAAGTAATAAACTGCACACTCTGTGGTGCTGTACTTCTCTTCATCACCATCACCAGGCATCACTGATGCTGTGTTTGGATCATGATCTTTACGCTTTTACACCTCTAAACCATTTTTCTCTGGCAACACAACAGGAAAATTCCCAGTGGTCTAATTAACTTCCGTTTTGCTAGCACTCCTCTTTCCAATCTTTTAGCTAATACAATACAATTGATTGCTTCAGTTCAGTGTTTAATCACAATCTCCTTGTCCACTTTGACTTTCTAATTGAATAATTTAATTTAGATTAGCACGCTATTCTCTAACTAAAAAAACAGTGACCTCTCTAATGATTTAGTGATATGGCTCATCTAGTACGCAGTAATCCGACAGATTTATGGCAGGCTTTAACAGCTTTGCAATTGATCCTGGGATGTTGCAACCAGAGGGGAGAGCCCAAACTATCCCAGGAGCCTTTCAATGATATAATACCCTTTCCTGGGTTTTGTGTCGCTGCTGGACTTGAGAGGCTCCTGCTTGTTTGAGTGCTGCTGCTTGCTTGCTGTGGTTTGGGTCAGATACTGCTATATCCCAGAATTGCCTCAATTGGAAAAGCCCTTTAAGATCACTGAGTCCAACCTTGAGCCCAACACTGACAAGTCCCAGACTAACCCATGTCCCTCAGCACTGTGTCTACACGACTCTTCAATCCCTCCATGGATGGGGACTCCACCACTGCCCTGGGCAACCCCTTCCAATGCCTCAGAACCCTTTCAGCAAAGAAATTCTTCCTCACATCCCATCTCAACTGCCCTGGCCACAACTGGAGGCCATTTCCTCTTGTCCTGTCCCTTGGTCCTTGGTTGAACAGACCCACCCCCACCTCTCCCCCCTCCTGTCAGGGAGTTGGACAGAGCCAGAAGGTCTCCCCTCAGCCTCCTTTTCTCCAGGCTCAACACCCCCAGTTCCCTCAGCCGGGAACTCAGCACACTTGTGCTCCAGACCCTTCCCCAGCTCCGCTGCCCTTCTCTGGACACGCTCCAGCACCTCCATGTCCTTCTTGGAGAGAGGGGCCCAAAACTGAACCCAGCACTAGAGGTGCAGCCTCGCCAGTGCCCAGTACAGGGGTAGGATGACCTCCCTGGTCCTGCTGGCCACACTAAAAGCACTCCCAGTACTTTTCTTGCTAACCAGACACTCCTGCCTCTCCATTATGGATGCCTCCTTCTTTCTTCTTTTTGTCTTTCAAATCTCTACCCTGTAATCATACCTGCTGATTTCCATTACAGACAAAGTCCCTTAGAGGGAATGGAAAGTGTTTCTCACCTTCCTGTTTATAGCAGTGGCAGAAGGAAACGAAGCACTTAGTGACCTATGTGTTTTTTGGGGTAGGCCATCTGAGTTGCTCAGCGGTGTTTCTGTCCCTGACGTGGTGAATTTGTAAGCAAGCCCTAGGCAAGCATGGGCCCAAATCTGAATCATCATGCAGGTGACTTTCACAGTCACATCAATAACTCGGTCACAAAAGCAACACTACACTGCAGGCTGTTGGCAGAGGGAAGTTGCTAAGTTGGTGGGAAGATATGATTGAAACAGATCCATTGATATACTTCTATCTTCTGAAAATGGGTTGCTGTATTCACCCCAGGACAGGGAGATCCTACCCAAGCTCCTCATGCCTGGTCTGCCTGTGGTCCTGAAGTGCTGACCTCGCATCCTAGCCAGCTCCCGATCCCAACCCCATTTGGCAGTGGGAGGCGTTCAGATCAATTTTCATGTTAATTGCACAACTATTTCTCTGGATGTTTTTCTGGAAGAGGAAGACCCTTTGGCCATAATTCATCTCTGCTCCTATTCAGCTTCAATCTTTACAAACCTTCAGCTGCATGGATCTGCTATATGGAGAGTCTGAGTGCTGGCACTTTTTCCTCCTTAAGTGCACAACACAAACCCAGGATTTATGATTCCATCAATCCTGCCCATGCTCCTCTGTGATAAAAATCATCCCCCGTGAAACAAAGGAGAGATGATGTTTCATGTGATTGAAAGCCAGGGAAGCAAAGCTCAACATACATTACTACATCTGCTAGGGAGCATATTTCTTCAGAGCACAGTGCCACAGTGGGGAATGAAGAAAGATATGAGGCTGCTGAAGTATCAGGCTATAAAAGTAACGAATGACTTACCTTTACTAAAGCAAAACTAGGATGTCAAATATAGATTCTTCTTTTTAAATCTATTTTGCCCTCATTTAATCTTGGTTATTTGGTTTTACTTGTTTATTATTTTACTTTGAAAGCAGTCAAAATATAAACCTTCATAACCAGAAAGCTCTGAGATAAACCCTTCAGAAAGAAAAAAAAAAATTCCCTTATTTCCTTTGGAAGATAAAATCCACACAACAGTCTGTTTAATCACACGTCAAAGATAAGAAGTGCTTTCAATTCAACAGAAGATGGCTGTCAAAAGGAACAAAGTGTTGATAAAACACAAAAGTGTTGATCCTAGCACTGTTACCTCTCCAGCGCTGTAGCTACGAAGCCTCTGAAGATGTTGCCTGTGGGTCAGGTGATTGGGGAGACGGCCGTTCTGCAGCGGGATCCTGGGGTCGATGAAAGTGGTAGCACGGCTGTTGTGGTCAACGAAGAAAGACTGAAACACACAGGAACAACAATGAGGTTTTTTTCCTAAGAAGATTGCCAACACTGTGATGGTATTGGGGGATCATAAAGTGAAAGCCCCTGGTGATTGTGTGTCAGAAATTCCCTGTTCAGGCACAGTCCATGAAGATATCTGCAAACAACAGGACTTTCTTAGCCAAAGCCAGAACAGCTCTTGGAAAATACCTGAAATCACATACAATGGCCGTGAAGTAAACAAGACAGAAGAGAATAAAATGACCAAGGAACACGGCCCATTTGGTGGTTCCAGAAGTCACTCAACAAACCTTCACTGGAGACAGAGACAATAAGCCAAATTTTGCCATTGTGACAAATCTAACACTGGCTTAAACTTTTTTGTTAGTCCAATGCTGCCTTGGCTATGGTGTGATATTCTGCAGAAAGTTAAAGGTCACCATGGTGCTTCAAAACATTTGTTCTTGAAGCTTTTTTCTGCTTCTAAAGTATCTCTGCTTGCTGCTTGTGTTGTTTTAACCAAACCTTCACCAATTTTGTGTCAAGAAGGAAGGAACTTCTGGTGATCAAGTAGCACGATGAGCTGTGTTAAAGAAGTGATGAGTTTTGTTGACACTCTTACCTTGCCCTGCTGATCAGTTTTTATCTCCCAGCCGCGAGGAAGCTCCAGTCGGGTATCAGCAAACATGTTGATAAAATTTACCAGGTCTCTGTTGTGCTGATAGCGCTCAAAATTACGGGCATCTCTACGGATCTTCAGAATCATATGCTTCAAGCAGGTACTGTTAGTGAAGACTCGATAGGCACTCTGTGAGATGGAAAACAGAAGTGAGGAAAGCCAGTTCTGATGTCAAAACAACATATTGGTTATCTCATGGGACATATGCCCAAAGAACCGAAACAGATTCTGTTAGGAGTCAAGAACCGCTTCCATCTCATTGTTTTAACGACTTTACACAAACACCTAGGAGTAAGAAATATAATCTGGGAAGTGAAACATCCCACACACATTATGCACAATTAGCTGGTGCTTGAACGTCCTAATGCACTCCAAAAAGATGGTCAGCTGATCCACCACACACTCACCGTGCAGGTACTGGGCCTATTCCATGGCTTTCATCCGCCACCAGAAATACCGCTTGTGTGACTGGACGGTGCCAGGGAGGCACACAGACAGCTGGGACATGTGTTTATGCTCCACTTCCAATCAAGATGCTTGTGACAGGATTAATGAACTTAAGAGGACTGCAGTGCAGATGTCTACATCTAAGCCTGCTACTTTATTTATGGTCACTTTATCACCAGAGGACAGAAACAGACACTTTTAATTGTCTATTTTTGGAAGATAAGAATAATTTCCTGGAACTGAGTATTTGTTTCTGCAGTGACCACAAAGCATGTCAGATGGAGATGTTTTCATGAGTCAGGTGAACACCACACCTCCAGCAGGTAGTTGTATCTCTCAACTAGCATTAAATACACCTCTTGGAGGAACCTGCCCTGATGCAGATCTGAGTGAGTTAGTGCTGAGCTGGTTGCAGAACAGGAGCCAAAGTGAACTGTATGTGTTGCCACAGTGTGCTCCATGGTAGAGCACCACTAAGTGTCTTTGTGGTGACAACACTTTTTCTCACCCATAGGCTACTCCTGGGACTTTTTACTTCAGGGAAAAAGCTCCTCAAGAAAGGACAGGAACCTACCAAAATCTGCAACCCATCTGAGAATTTCACTAGAGAGAAAATGGGTGCACTGGTTCTGCTGGGCAGCCCAAAGGATGTAATTACTGGAGTAATGAAGGATCACTGGAGATGGGAGTCCCAGTGAGCCCCACTGGGTGCACCTGTAATCCATCCAGAGAATATGACCCAATGGCTTTGAATTTTTAATTTCTGTGCAATTTTAATGCATTTTAACCACTATAATGCAATATAACATTTACAAGCAGTATCTTTATTAGGTAAGAATTTATCGTGGTGGTTAGCACTGAGAAGAAAATACTCTCTGCAGCACAGGGTCCCTAATTATGGCAAGGGCTGGTAAATGTTATGAAAACACAGAGATACGATCTCTGCCCTGAAGATATGACCTGGTTATAACCCAGGAAATCTGCATGGTCACAAAATGCTCGGATCCCAGCCCACTCCATGACAGAAGTTGGATTTTGATCTAATGTGTGATCAGTGACTGTCTCACTATCTCTTTGCTGCACTTGGGAAACAAAAATGTAATGTAGTTTTATCCCTCCATGGCAATAAAATATCTGAAAAATGAGAGCCTTTCCCTTTTAATTCTAACTGCTGGATAATATTTTCCAAACCTGACTTCAGTGCCATAATTAATAGCTTGAAATTTTAATAGGGGCTTGTGGTTACAATATTACAGCCATGTTAAGCCAGAAGTTATGTGGGTCATTATTTCTGTACGAGTGGAATCTGTATGACCATTTGACAGATATTTCAATGGATGCTTCTGGCTCTCATATTAGAGACAACTTTATAAGCTCAAACTGAAGGCCTCTCTCTTGGCTTTTTTATTTCAGGAAGGAATAAAACTGAGATTCAGTCTGTTGTGAGCTGTTCCTTACACCACTATGGAATCAGTTGCTCATTCTGCAAACAACTATGCTGAATGAAACTGATACTGCTCCCAGCTATAAATCATCATATATCACCCTGCCAATGGAAGAAATTACTTGCACTCCATAACCTAGTTCAGGTAAAGTCAGATGAGTTAATGTATCTCCTCCTCTGCAGGATTTCATGGGCAAAAATCTCTGGGAGATGCTTGGAGATGGACAGCTGGTTTCCACCTGCAAAGCACCAGAGCCAAAACCTGATGTCTGCAGTTAGCTGAAGACCTGTGCTGAGGCAACTCCTGAAGAGTTTCAGTTTCAAAAGGTAGGTCATCCCTACCCAGAAATTGATTATTTTCCAAATAGGCATCTGCAGATGCTTAGCAGAACTAGGTTCAAGGTATGGAAAACTAGGTCTGCATCTGCTTGTGAGGTTTCCCTACCTGCTTCCTCCTGGTTGACCTATCATTACATTTTTTCCACTCCACATCAGGTTTGCAAGAAAACACGCAGATTTATTGCATTAATGGGAAAAAAAAAAGAGTTATTTGAATTTTTAAAAGTTCATTTTCATTCTTGTGTTTTCCAAAGTGGCTACACTGACTCAGGTCAGCATTTCTTTCACTGCATTATACCATCTGCTTCTTGGGAGTGCAAACTGCAGGAGTTAATAACTTTTTCCGCTCTATTTCCCTGAGAGTTGGTGGTATCTGAGTAAGATTTCTCAGGAACAGGTAACAGCCTCACTCCATGCAGCAACAGATAATAGAGTCAACCAAGCCAAAACCAAGGGTTCCTGCTTATTCTGGAAGGATAATACTAATGAGATTCTCTGTGCCAGAGAATTCCTTGTGCAAGGCAGAATCCTAGCAAGAGTCTCCTTGGAGCAGCGTGTCCGTACTGTCCCCAACCTGGTCTAGTGCTCAGAAAGGGCAACTGAGCCCTGAGTCACACAATTCAATTTAGGGCTAGCCCAGTGGAACCATCACACTGTCCATTCTCCCCAGAGGCCTGGGGTGCAGCATCTGGATTCAGAAATCAGTAGTGTGAGAGAGCAAATCATAATTACTCACATAGTTTGCATGGAGCACAGTGAAGAACTCGGGATTGGTGATGAACTTCACAGCTGGAGACTGTAGCAACAAGGTGATTTTTTGAGAATTCACAGGAGAAAGGGAACCTTCCCTCCTAACCTCTGGACAAAAAAATAATAAAAATAAAAAGGCAGCAAAACCTTATTAACATCGTGGTAAGCACAGTCTATATTTAACCTTTACAACCTGAATGGCTGCAAAGGTGACACTATAAAGAAGTCACCATCCTGCTCAATGCACCCATCTTCTTTGTGTTTCCATGACAAACCTGCTTGCAAACTGGTAGATGTTCTCCTTAGGGTCAGTGCTCACTGCAGCAGGGCAGGAGCTGGATGCTTTTCTGACTGTATGTTACAGAACTCTGTGTCCTGTCTACCCCTGTCTCTGTCACTGTGACCACAACAGTTTTTACCAGCTGATGGTTTGGTTCCATATGGTCACCCAGGTCGTAACCAGTTTCCCTCACTGTTGATTTTAGAGAGATCTGATTTCCTAATGCAGCCTGAGGGGTTCACCAGCAGAAACCATCTGGCAGCAAGACTGGGTTAAGGAAGGTCCCTCCTCAGCCACTCACATCCATGTTGGTGCTGCAAAGCATTGCCCTTTACTTGTAATTGCATTATTTTTGGCAAGTTCATGGTTTTGAGGACTTGTATGGTAGAGAAAACAAAACAGACACAAAGGAATTATTTTAAATCTGTATCAATTCATGAAGGAGCACAGCTAAGCATTTGAGGACGTAACCCTGTAGAGGTGGGAACTCCCTGACCTTCTACAGTCACCAGAAAAATGCTTCCTACCATGGAATTATGGCTTGAGTGTACAGTTCTGACTTTTTCAAATACAAGCCAACTTCTATTTGCAGTCCAAGGAAATTGGATGCAGACATCATCAACAGAAAAAATACAGATTCCTGTTTTTTTCTTATCAGTTATAACTTTTTTTTTTCTTCCTGCTAGACACATATTATTTTATCCACTTAAAACTGCAGACTGGATTCATTGCTGGAGTTAAATTGATTTATACTGGTTTAGAACCTGGATTAATATGCCTAACTTGTATTCCTTCTAACGTTTTTCATTTAAATTAAAAGGCAAATAGCAAATGTATCACACTGCAGCTTTCTCTTACTCAGGGTTCTCCCTGTAAGATCCAGGGTAGGTGAAAGTCTCCCATAAATTGCAATACAAAGGACTGCAAGGAACCTGTGAATATCAAACTTGGTCAAAATTGATTTTCAGGCTAAAAACATCTAATGGGTCAGGAAAATAGTTGAAAACTGAGTATTTTTCTAAACTTGTTAAAAAAAAGTAAGTTCACTATTTCTCTGTGTAATTCTTCCTATTCAGCATGAACATGGAGAAAATTCAAGGAGATACTGTGTTAGTTCATTCCTTTTGCCAATGCTATTTACAGAGGGGTGGCAAAGGGGTGGCAAGAAGTCAGACTTACTTCCAGCAGACAACACAGAGCACAAAGTAACACAGAGTTAGGTGGAGGTGAGAACCATGCGAAGGAAGAGAACGGGCCGTTCATTTTGGGGGTGCAAGCTCTCAAACAAAGCAGATAGTTATTTTTGCATGTCTGCAAGTTGCATAGTGGGCAGTGGTCTGATTGCTGGTGTTTCTTACCTGAAACAAACACTTAGGCTATGGTTTCACAAATATTTATAGATAATATCACCAAAAAGAGGAGAACAGCTCTCTGCCCTCCCCATCCTGCCCTGGGTGCACGTTCTCCTGTTCTTTGTACTGACACTCATTCTTGTCATGTAATGAGCCAGATGAAAGAACCAAATCTGTCTGTAAACAACGTTAAGTACAAAAACCAAGGTTATTTTTCAGGCAGATGAGTTCTCTGCTCTGGTATGGGGTGCTATCACACAAGTTAGTGATGAGCAAGACGACAGCTGTGCCTCCTTCGGTGGCAGCCCACGCTGAGAGCAGCTATCACAGAACTGCGGCTTTCAAAGCCAAGTATTTCATCCTCGATAGCAGGGTCACTGCAGGTGTCACCATATGTGCAAATGTGGCCGTGCAGAAGCCATGCCCAGAGGGAATAAACTGCAATGCCCCAAAATGATACAAAAATAATAATAAAAAAATCACACTGCAGCAAAAACAAGACAGCACTGGTTTTGCAGCTATAAAATGAATAAGAACCAGATGCCTTCTCCATTTCAATTTCAATAGCCCTTTACTGAAGTAAAAATGCTTTGTCTGTCTTCGTAGTTGTCAAAAAGAAACAAAGCCTTCTGTATCTAGCTCTGTACATGGAGCTTCAGGTCTAAAACCTGTAGCTTCAAGTCTAAACCTCTTTTCTTTTAATTAGCTTGTGCAATCTGGTATAATAAAGTTCCCACCTCCCGTGGAAACACAGATTTCCCCAGAACTGCATGCGAGCACTGAGTGGGACTGAACGTGCCACTCAGTAGCATTTTTTCCGCATACCTGAGCTTGGCTGGGAAGGTTCTGCCTCAGAGTCACTTCCTCCTCCGGTGGGAACTCTCTCCACCCTGTTGTTCACCACAGCATCATCTTCAGTCCGCTCTGTTGCAATAGTTCGCTGGATATTTTGGTACCTGGTACATTCAGAGAAAGGAACAACATGCTTCAGTTAACAGGAGAGCTTTCTGGTGCTTTACACCTTCACAATCAGCACTGGTTCTGAATTATTCCAAGACTTATCTTCAGCATACAACAGAGTAAGAGCACGCCCGACTTCTCCTTCAGCTGATGTAGCTACTCACACTTGGGCCAACTGTTACTCTGCAAATATGGCATTTGGCACTAACAGAGAGCTACTGGGGGTGCAAAGCAAGGGAGACTCAAAGGTCAAATGTAGGCAGGTATTTAGTACAGGTTGCTACTACAGAATCATAGAATCTTAGTGGCTGGAAAAGACCTTTAAGATCGAGTCCAACCATGAACCCAACACTGCCAATTCCACCTCTAACCCATGTCCCTGAGCACCTCATCTACCTGTCTTTTAAATCCCACCAGAGAAGGTGACTCCACCACCTCCCCGGGCAGCCTGTTCCAGTGCTTGACTGTCCTTTTTAAAACACATCTGGATGTCTGGAACCTAAAGCCACTGCTGGGTCACGGTTCCTCCTCTCATTTCGCCTTATGGCAGCATAACCAATCAAGTAAGGATCAATCCTGTGGTGCCCCGAGTACCCTTCAGTCTTTCTTATTACAACATTGGATGCACATGTTCAGTCTTAAAAAGGTAAAGCCTATTAAGAGTGTCCACAAAATGTTTACAATTATCATGTATGGCCAACAGCTGGGAACACTTCCATCTTGGTAGGCAGTATGGAATGTAAAGTAGTAGGCAGTGTGACCTCGAAGAGCTACAATCTAATTGATATGACAGCCACAGAAAGGCACAATGGGATGTAACACATGAGCTGAGCAAACAGCACCAAGTGTTCCATCTGTTTTTGGGAATCAGTGGGACTGGGCAGTAGCTTGGGTGGTGACTAGTTACAGAACAAGGAAAGGGACACAATGTAGAGATAACCAAACATCAAGTGAGGGAGAAGGACAACAGAAGAAAATTCAGAATAAAAACCTGCAAATGTCTTAAAAAACTCTCATGTCATTTCCATACTAATCATGGAACTAATTGCCACATTAGTTGATGTCAATGGGACTGATCATGGTCTTAGAGATGAGCCCAAGCCTAAATGCTTTACCAGATCAGGAACAAAGTATATACCTGGCTGTGGGAATAACCTGGAGTGTTTTGAATGAGCACTACACAAAACAAATCCTAGATAACTTGTTCACTCACATAGATGAATAAGATGAGAAATCAAGATTGCTTTGGTTCTACTGGCAGCTATGAATATAAGTCTAACACAGATAAAGAAAACAAAAAAGCATAAGGAGAAGGAGAAAGAGAAGCAGAAAGAGAAATAAAATAAAATAGGCTATCTTAATTATTTTAATTAGCTTTTACTCCACCCCAATATTCTTAATCCTTATTTCTGGATTGCATTTCTCTACGTATATAAAACAAGACGGCTCTCCTGCCTCATTTAATCTGATCCAGCATTGTTTGTCTCTCATTTGCCTGACTTACACTCTTTTCTTTCTGCAGCTCAAGCTATGCCTTACAACTTTAATTTACTTTCTTTCTCTTTATTTGTTAATGCACACTTTATTGCAAATTAGTAGTTAGTCAGGAGTTAGTTCCTCAGAGTGACACAGGATCATTAAAGACAAGCAGTTAGGATTTGGCTTTTACATCTCTCAACAGACACCACCCCCAGTAGCTCAATGCAACCCAATCTTGGGCAGAGGTGCTGGAGATAATGAAGAAAAATAAAGTTTTAATAGATTTATGCTAAACTTTCACAGTACTATGTGTGTTTGCCAGTACTAGAAGTCATTTGAAGCTACCTTCAGCGTAAACTTTGACAGCTCAATAAATAGCATCTCTAGAGTGTTTAAAATTTTATTTTAAATTAGGGGTTCTGTGTTGAAGGGAACAAGGAAATTCTGATAGCAGGTTTTGCACCAGCATGACTTTACTGCAGTTTTAAACCCTCTGCTTTAGACTCACATTTTAAATTTGGATTCACTTGACTGGAGGCAGTTGAGTGAACTTTCCATTCCAGTACTGGAGGGGTTTTACAACACCCACACACAACAGAAAAGGGCGGGGGGGGAAAGTAGTTCATATAATCAAAGGATATAAGGACACATATAAAAAAAATAAAAACCTTGTAGCTTCAATTTAATTAGATGGTAGAAAATCCCTATTGGCAAACCTGAAAGAGCAACACTAGCTGTATGCCAACAAAAGGCCACACTTTCCTTTTGGGTCTCAACACTATAAAATCATCTTATATAAATACCAGAAAATGACAAAAGAAATGGGAGAAAACATTGAAAGTGCAAAAGTTATGAGAATGCCTCTGGAAATTTCAGTCTCCTTTCAAAGTGATTTGTCGAAGAAATGGAGGTTTATAAATACAACACTGTGGCTGTCTCAGTTATTAAGGTTTTAATTTCTTATGTTACTTATTACCTTTTAAATTAGCACAAAGACAAGTCTATGTATACACATGCTGCAAAGCATCTTTCCCACAGAGCTTGAACAACAAGGGCTGTTACCTGCTTTGCTAACAAGTAAGCAAGTCAGGTAATTCTGTAGAAAATGAGCAAGAATCTTTAAAATAAGAAGTATGGATGCCTCTCTGGAGTTTGCCCAACAGCTGGATCCTGGTTTTGCATTCCCTGGATCCTCAAGTGGCTAGTGCAGCTCATGGGAAGCTTGGAGCACAGAAGGAAAGCAGGACTAGGCTCAATCACAGCTATGGGGTTTTATTTTTCAAGCTCCATTTCCAAAGCTTTGTGGTTTTGGCTGGGCTGGAAATACCAAGCCTCCTTGTAATATTTGGTCTTTCCATTCCCTTCCACAAATGAAACCAGGAAGCTGAAAAGTGAGTAGATTGGTTTAAAAAGAAAAGTCGTCAAGTTTTTTCAAACTGCCAAGTGATTCTGAGTCCAAATTTTGTTTGAGGTTAGAGCAAGAGTTCAGGCTGCTGCTAATGCTGTCTGCAAGGTCTATGTTTGCTGTTGCCTCACCTAAAGTGATTCTCAGGTGTGTTTGCTGAAGAACATCTCAAATAATGAAGTTTGAAATACAACAGAACAGTATTTCTAAAATCAGCGTTTAAAACAAAGCCTGATCCTTCACAGCGCTGATAGGAACCATTTATGAAAAGTGGTTTTCCTCACGATCTTGACACCTGGAGACATGAAATATCTGAAATGAGCTTTAGGACAGCAGTAACTTTAAAAATGGTACCAGCCAGGTTGAAAATACAGAGATGCCTTGGCACTGAGAAGCACTCAGAGATTCAGTAAGAATCAATTTTAGAACCGAATGTCCACCCTATTAACTGTGGGTTCCCAACCTGAACCAGTGATCCTCCAGCCATAACCAAGGTGGCCAGGTGCCCTACATGAAAATGTGGGAGAGTAAAGTTTGAAGCAAGGAGGTCACAAAGACAACACCTGCCCTTCAGCTTCTGCGGAGATCTCTGGTTTAATGATTAACTTGTATTAACTAACAGAATGGTAAATACCTACGCAGACCCTCTAAAACACTTAGTCCTTTCCTGGTTGTGCTGCACTTACAGGAGTTCAACCTCAAAATCCCCTTTTTTTAGCTGATGTGTGCCCACAACAGAGCTTTCTGCAGCAGATAACTTGCTTAAGTGGCAGCCACATAGTCTGAGCTTTGACATGGCCCAAATCCCTCTTAAAGACAAATACTAAATGGCAGAACAGTCATGTAAATCCCTTGAAAGAATCTACATTAAACATTTCACTTTCTTTAGGGTTTTTTTAATATTAACATGGTAGCTTGACACATTCTGAAAAAGCTATAATGAAAATAAATACTGAGCAGGTTCTTTCACCTTTGCCAGACACAACACGTTATGAAATGCCATCCAAAATAATGAATTTTGGTGAAAAAAAGAGAGAGATTCTTCGAGAGTGTGTTGATGGTGTCAACTTACGTTGCAAACCAACCACTTGAAGAAGGCTGGTATGCTCTCCACATTAGCTTTCTAGTTGTTGTCACTCAGGGCTCTATTTTCTTTCCATACAGTAACCCCCAAACTATTCTGGACTCTGAAAAGAGCCACTTTAAAACCCTGCATCCTTCTCTCAGCTTCAGACCTTTCTCTTAGCACAGAAAAAAACCACCAAAAAGCTTTTGTGGCATTTTGCATGCTATGATTAGAATATAATGTCAGTTTTGCTTGTCTTTTTCTAGAAACCA
Source organism: Caprimulgus europaeus (assembly GCA_907165065.1). The sequence goes on from OU015530.1 coordinate 3,430,451, forward strand.
TATCATTACAGTAAGCAGGGAATTACAAAAACAACCTTTTCTGAAGTAAAAAGGCAGGACTTTTGACCAACTATTTTCTTTTTCCTCTTAAATTCAGTCTGAAAAGCAAGCATGAGAGGGAAATGATAGACAAATCTATGTGTGGACTAGTCAAACAAAGGGAAAACGTGCACCATGTTAAGAGATATCTCAGCCAGCTCAGAACAAACTGACAGATTTACAGAGCCCAGTGCAACACTAAGCAGATCTGTCTACGTCTAGAAATGTCTACAGTCCTATTAGAGCAGGGCTCTGCCCTGGAAGGGGAGACAGACCTTTCAACAGGCCTCATTAGCTTGAGTAGAAAGGCCACACTGATATGGCAACACCATTTCAACAACAGTCAGTTCAGAAACCTCCACGGTGTAGCACTAGACACCAACCCACTGATACCACTCTTACAGTTAAATGGCAGAACTGACTCTATCTTTTGGAAGAACATTCCCTTCTCTTCTGGGAGTAATGTAAAAAAAAAAAAAAGGTTTTCCAAAAGCTGCTTCTTGCTGTTTGAAACATTTTGCAATATCTTTCACTCAACAGCGCTTCTCATCTGGGCAAGTTTGGGTACCGGACACCCACAGCAGGCACACCAGCAGGCTGAAAGACATCAGCAGCAGGGACAGGAACGTGCACATTGGACTTGGACATGACAAATCCTTAGGGAGCCAACACGATGCACTGGGGAAGGAAGGAAGGCAGGAAGGAAGGAAGGCAAGCAGGAAGGAAGGCACTACGGGAGAAGGGGAGCGCAGATCTCAAGCGAATGTAAGTGCAGGTGCTCACCGCCGGTTCAGCTGCTCCATTTGCTGGATGGAGCCAGACCTGTGGATCCCATCCGGCGTTGCCGCGGCCGTGGGGCGCTGCCACGTGGTGGTTCTGTTGACGTGATCAACGTAGAACACCCTCCCGTGGCTGTCTATCCGAGCTTCCCAGTCTAGGGTTGGAAAGAAAGGAAGGGGTGATGCTGTCAGTGTGATGCCTTCCAGAAAACCCAGCTGTGGGAGGTACATATACACATACATACATATACACAGACAGGGGATATACACACAAGAGTCACTCTACATAGAGTCGGGGTGTGTGCAGTATTCAAAGTATATGTTCAAATGTGTATATGTACTATGTGCTTGTCTGTATATCCGTATATGCAACACAGGCATATACATTTCACACACCACACAGAGGCAGCCAGGGGATTCACTACCATGGACTATGGAAAACAAGTGACATAGTGGCTCTGTTTATAAAGGGCTGGATCACCTTACCGTTAGTCATACCAGCCAGCTGGCCTCACTGCAGGTCGGGGTAGCCACACAGAACCAACACTCAGTACAACTCATATGGAAAACCTCGTGTTTTCTTTTTTTATTACATTTCAGAACATGTTTCATTTCTCTCTCTTTTATAAGGTGGCTTCAGAAGATACCATACAGCAATTAAAGGCTCCCCTGAAATCTGATCACAGTCTGGCTGGAGATACCCTTAGAAATCTCTCTGAACAGGTGAGTGTTATAAGTTTATTGTTCTGATGAATATCAACTAGATTGAAAGTTTGCAGCATAACATCGAGCCTTCCATCATTATTGTTCCCTGCTAATGTTAAGTTGTTCCATGATTGAAAACTAAAAGTTACTTGGTATATGATGGCTTGTGGAAAATGGTAATGTTGGTAAAAAAACAAACAAACAAAGTGTTTGGAACAGGAGAAATTCTGAAGTGAGTTAGCCAGCAAAGCCATATATCAAATTGGTTGGAATGTATGGAATAGTGATATAAATTACACTTGCTAGCTTCATATTTCTACATGATCCACTAGCTGATGACATATCCATGTAAATATATGCACATTTACACGTGTTTATATACAAACCTCACTCACATTCACACACAATCCACATATGGCGATTACCTCTGGGGGCAAACACTTCCTCTTATTCCCATACTCTTACCAGGATACCCTCCTTCCTGATGAGCCCATTCTTCCTTCTCTGGCTTTCTATCATCAAATTCAGGATCAGCTGGATTTCATTCTTTATCTATTTTATCTCCTGTGCTCTAAGAGTAGGATTGAAGTTGCACCTCTTCCTGCTGTGTCTGGAAACCTATCCTTCAGGGCCAGATCCCATCCCCTAAACGCTACCCCTGGCTAAACTCAGTTCCCATACCTGGGTTGGTCCCAGCCAAGCATAGGCTGTCTTAAATCTACAGCTGGCTGCCCGTGGCACGTTAATCCCACAAACCTTAAAGAGATGGGCACTGGAAGTCCTTGGAGGAGTTTTCTGTAAGACTCCAAAACAATAAGAGCCATATGCACATGCATTATTTCTTTCAAAGCTGACTAAGTACCTCAGTCCTTATAGATGCAAAACCTATAGTCACACCACAGGTACACACATAGTACCTCTCACTCTGAATATCACTGTGTCATTTCAAGAAGACTCTCTCCTCCTCCCACCAAGTCAAGTTTCCCAAGGATGTTGTACTTGTTTCAAGAACAAGATCACAGCTTTGTGAAAACAATGTCTAAAACATAAGATGGTGAAAAACAGCACAGATGCACACTGAGGGAAATCAGATTGACACATAAGGCAGGCAGAAGGCCAAAGCCTCGCTGAGCACGCTGTCGCTGGTGGCACGTGTACCATCATGGGTGGGGAATGGTCCTTCTGGAGCTATGGGTTATCTGCAGTTTCATCAGGGAAATAATCTTGGCCACACCAAAGGTGACATGACATACCTTAACATCACTGAGACCTTCAGTTCCCTTGCTCTTGTCTGGCAAAGGACACATCCTAGCCCCCGCCCCACGCTACTGTAGTATGCATGTAACGAGTTGAGAATAATAAAGGTCAATGTATAATTAGAAGCTTGTAGGCCATGCTGTAGATCCACACTCTAGACACCCTACAGAAGACACCAACTGGTCATATTGGTCTGAAGCCTGCTGAGGGACACTTAGTAAGAATAATACTACCCAATTACATAGTCAAGCAAAGGCTTCTCATAATCCAGCCCTGTGCACTACCGGCTCTAGAGGCTATGTTGCAATGTTTCTCTAATGAAACGCAACTCAAGAGTTCCTAAGCTCCTAAACATAATACTTAAAAATCTAGGAGCAACAAAACTTGTCCAGAGCTTGGAGGTCACAGTGAAAACATCACATCAGGATCATGCAGGCTGGATTACCACTTGAGGAAGGCTCTCTCTGTTGGATGTATCAGGCATCCAGCAGCGGTACGTACAGATATGAATTCCACCTATCTGTGAGTGCTGCTTTAAGGGTACATACACCTGAAACCATGGGCTGACACTTGTGTTGGCATGCCAGAAGTATTAGGAGCTGTGTGTCACGTGGCTTTTGAGAAACCTGCAGCAGTGCTGCTCCGTGTGACAGCATTTCTGATCAGCTGAACAACTGTAGGCTTCTTTGGGCCACCCAGGAAGGCTGTTGGAGGGTGGCAGGTGCTGGTACTTCGGCTGTACCCAGGTGGCGGGTGCACTTTCTGCCTTCCCACCAGACAACCTCTAAGTCACACAAACCACTGAAGCTGCAGACGGTACCAGATTTGTGGACAGATGGATGGATACCTGCACAGAGGGATGAACAGGCTGAGGAGGTGAACTGACAGACAGAACTCTGCTGCTGAGCTGTGCCCAAGTCCCTTCATGCTACTTCAGGGGCATAGGCGATGTAGGCAGCAGCCACATCTCCTCAGGGTCTGTTGTTAGGTTTTCAGGCAAAATACGACCGTGACTACACCAGAGACGAACCTCCACCTAACCTTGACAGCAAGAGCATGCTGGAGCACAGGCTGGGGCCAGGACAGCACCGGTTCTGTCCTCCAGTGATCCCCCTCCATCACATTTTGCGGCAGCCTCTGAAGCTGCTCTGATTTATACCAGAAGACACAACTTTTTTCTGGCAGGACCATAATCCTGGTGGGACAAAGTAAATACACTGTCTCTCCCTTTCCAAGCTCAGCCGCACCTTTGGCAAAGGGCAGCTCTGAACTGGGCACATGGATTTTGCTTGGCTTCAGTTCTATAAAGTTTCCAGCAGCACTAGCAAGCACGCACATAATAAGGGGTGACTATTAGTGCCGTCATGAGGCTGGACAAACTCTGCAAACCTTCCGTCAATCTCATGTAGGCCTTAACGTTCAAACTGGTCATTAAGACATTCCTACATAAATAACCAATCTCTTCTACCTTACTTTCCTAAATAAAACTGTCTGAAATTAAATTTCCTCCCTGAGACCAACTGTTGTGGGGTTATAATAAAAGAGAGTTACTCAGAAAACTATTCAAAAGAGAAAAAAGAGTGTCCAGAAGGTTCCCCAAGACCAAGGTAAAACCAGTCAATGCTGAACTTGCAGCACTGGCAAACCATCTTCAGCTCCACTTATGGATGGGAGCTAATGCTGCAAGTGAGAAGTAAGCCCAGTTTGATGATATAACTCAGGTTTAAGATATAAAGTTTCTTCCTTTCACATAATCAAAAAAATATTTATCTGGGATTAGAAGAAACTAAAGGCACTGAGACAGTGATACCGAATGCTAGTAGCAGAAGTATTTCCAGATTAAGGCTATAGTTGTCATTTTGAAATGACCTTAATATTTCACGGAGAGTTTTTGAAAACAGGCTTCCTAGCTGATATGATCCAATTCAATGTTTCTGTTCCCAAAACTAAACTTGGTACAGTCTATTTCTATTAAGATCAATATGTTTAAGCCCACAGTATCAACCTTTATTGTCAAAATGATGCTTTATGCAAATGCTAAAATAAAATCCTACATAGGGTTATCCCTTCTGTACTGTCTCATCACACGTGGCATTTCATGTCCTTAACCCTGTTGTGAAAGCATCTTGGAAAGCAATGGGAGAAACACTTGCCTTTTGAGGATAATTATAAGAAAGAGGAAAAATGTATTAAATTGGCGATGGAAGAATACGGAACAGATTCGGAATACGTTTTGTTTACCTGAGCTGGTGTCACTGTCCTGTCATTAAGTCATCTAATGGGGACTGTGCCCTATTCACAAAGTGTTGAGGTAAGAGTGGGAGGAAGAGAAATATTTGCCTGTTACAGAGGTAACCGTTCCCATTTCATCATTCACTGGCAAGCCACAGTGGGACTCTAATAAGACTTCACTGGGCTAAAGGCATTTGAATCATTCATGCTACCGTGCCGCTGACGCCAGCATCGCGGCTATTTTCAGCTGAGGGAATACTGACAGCATGGTTGGTTAATGATGAGTTATTTGTCAAGGGCACCACGGGCCAAATAAGTGTGTTCCCTTCTCGGGCTTTGAAGAAAACAGAGCGCTTTGTTTATACGCCTGGTTGTTTTTCTGAGGCACTGCACAGTTTAGGTTGTTCAGTCATGTGCTGAGGTGGAAAGGTGATCAGCAGCAGGTTGCAGGGCATAGAGTGCGCTCTGCTGGGCACTGCATGCCAGTGCAAAAAGCTGGGTAATCCAGGAATGCACAAGGGGAGGCCACAGAGACAGCAAAACCATCTCCAGCAGTGGATTCGGTGGCAAAGACGCCATATTATCAGCCTGCTAATCGATCACGCTACTTCAGACCCTCTCATTTATACCCAACACAACCGCAGTCACCATTACAGTCCTGAACAAACATAGAATTCACTGATTAACAAATCCAAAGACAGTACCAGACCACTCTACATGGGAGCTGCCTTTTCCCAGCTTCTGCTGGTTTTGCTCAGATTTGGACCTGTCCATCCCAGGAGCACCCATCCAGCATTCCTGCTGGACCTGCAAGCAGACCTGACAGGCCACAGGGACTGCCATCCCAAACCATCTTTGAAGTTGTCTATGGAAAACTTGGAGACAAACCTGGTAGAAAAATCAGAGTGATTTGCTGACACACCACCCAGAAAGCTTCGCAGTAAGGCCTCCAGAACACCTGAGAGATTCCCACTCATTCCAGTCTAAACACACTGACTGGAAACAGGGAAATACTATTTATTTCATTTAATGGGAGCTAAGGAAGAAGACAGACCAAGGCAGAGGGAGGTTATGGAGCTTGTCCAAAATAACACGGCAATACTCAAAGTCAGGATCAAATAAGGGAAACAAAGGGCATATTGCTTGGGTTCTGGAGAGTGCATGTACAGAACAGACAGGGTTATTGAGAAAGACATACTGACCTCTACACTGTTTGAGTTAACAGGGAAAGCTGAAAAACGCAACAGATTAAAAAACTAAAGCTTACTTGGTGGAAGAGGCTCATCGATAGTTGGGTAGTGATGATGGTCAGGCCTCAGAGAAGGAAGCTGGCTGACTGGCTGAGAATTATGGAGTAAAGGACAATCACCTATGGACAAGATATTCAAGACATTGACAGTCATTCACTGTTTTCACAATGTGGTTCAAAAAATGTGCTACTGTAAAACAAGTGATTATTTTTAAAACAGGTTAGCCTAGTGCACTGGCAGCTCTGGTTATTCCTATTTTCAGGCACTATTTCAATAACAACTCATATGCCAAAGAATTATTAAAATAATGCAGTCGAGGCTCTGATCTCAGGTTTGAGTCAATGCTAAACTATGATGGGCCAGATTCTGGACTCATAGACACACAAGTGTAAGCGAGAGAAGAATCAGGCTTGATCTCTGAGAAATACTGTGCATGTAGAACCAAACTCAAGCTTCTGCAGAAACTGGCAGGAACGTGCAAAATCCTGGTTCCAACTTTTAATTCATCCCATCAGTGGGAATATGAGGCTAAAAGCTGCCCTGGATCTTTCTCTGCTTTTCCAAAAGATCCATTGCTGCATAAGTGGACTGAAATGGCCAGATTTTGCAGTCCCTGCAAAGCAGATCACCCCCTTCAATAGGCATTTTTCAAAATTCAGAGAGTCCATATCTTGGGTGGAAAGAGGGAGAATGAGAGAAGGACCAGAAACAGGTAGGAGACAGGTGGTAGAAAAGGAGGACAAAAGATAGTCAGACATAGTCAAGATCCAAGATAAAGAAGGAAGACCTGAGATACAGAAGAAGGAAAGAAGAAGGAGGAGAGAAACACAGCAGACAGTGCAGAGGAAGTTTTCAAACACTAACATTGTATATACATCTACACATCCAAATATGAAATAAATGAAACCCAAGCAAATGGCCAAACCCACGGTCTGCTGAAAGGAACAAGTAACTTGAGATCCAGTCATGTTTACAGAATCCTTTAAACTAAGAAGTTCTAGTAGGGACAAGGAAGCATCCCTCATCTTAGACTCCACTGGGAGAATAAGGGACCTGCAAACTTCACAGCTTCCAGAATTCAGATCCCTTCTTGCTTTGTCCTTAAAACTTAGACACCAGGACTACTTATCCCAGACACAATTTCATATTGTGTGGTAACAGCTTTCATCATAGCCTCCAGCTCCAGGTGGGCCTGTTAATACAGACACAATCTAAGCTGCATAAATATAACATTTACGTGCATCAGAAAGATGCAGCTTGGGGAAAATAAATAAATAAATAAATATATATTTAGTGTTCTAACATCACCAGAAAATGACACAAGGACACTTCAGAATTAAAACCCAGAGCATTCAGCTAAGCCACACTGGCTGTGTGCTGGCTGGTTTAGCTGTCTTTACTGTCAGAATCTTAATAACCTAAGAATGAACATTTTGTAAAAAAACCCAAGCATATAGCTATCAAATGTAAAAATAAATAAATAAATTACCCAAACTTATGTTTTTTCTTTACACAACCAACAGCTAGGAGGCAGAAGCTAATTTTGTATAAAGCTGTAAAAAAAAAAATAATCTCACACCATCCAGAAGTGAGAAAAATGGCTTTGACAAAACCACTCCCTCCCCTAGGTGCTCTGGTGGTACCGTATGGCCTGTTAAATGTCTCCATGCCACCTCACAGGCGCATCTGCTGCGTGGTGGCAGCAGACAGCAGAGTTATGTAAGTCATAACTCAGTCCCTCTCTCACAGCCTTACAAACTGTGCTGTTACTACAGGTGGTGTAGCACTGACTGCCAGATGGTCTATCTATGTTTCTTTACTTACCTCACCATAATTGACTCTCCCCTAGTCAAGACAGTTACGCCAAGCCAGTGGAAGCATGGTAGTGTTGGTCACCTGGAGTGGGTGGAGGTGACCACATCTACTGGATATGTAACTGCTGCCAAGTCACGAAGCAACGTGCACATTTACTGCAGCACCCCGCTGATCCCAAAGGAGTGCCAAGGGCCGGGCTGCCCTTCGAGACATGCTCTCAGCTAGCCAAAGTAAAGCCACCCCGAGCTCATACAGGCTCAAGGGGCACGACCTTGGAGCTGTACTGAATCCAGATGCAGAAGACACCCTCTCCCCCCACATCCCCTCTCAAAAGTACACACAGTCCAAAATAAGCATCAGATCTGTAGGCATGGTCTCACACCCACACACGCTCGTAACCCCTGAGGTACACTGGCACATAAATGCTGTCCACACGCAGAGACCCTCGCCTGCAAGGAAGGAATCTGGGTTTCTGAGCACTCTGGGCACTTCTGAGAATTTAAATCTTTGGGCTAGATTCTGCTCTGCAGAGCGAATAATTGCCTACACCCAGCTGTCTACAAAGTCTTTACGCAGTCCAGCGTGTAAGGCCACCTCACACCTTTCTTTCTGCTGGGGTAGGGTCTGTGGCAGTGGAAGCTGGGGAGAAATAAATTGGGAATGGAGAAGGAGAAGACAGAAGGATGCTCTGGTTGAGGTTTCCAAGTGATCCTTCAATATCTTATCCTTCTGGTGCCATTTTAATTTGGTGTCATTTATAGTGGGAGACAGATAACTCGGGATTTGGAAATGCAAAGACTACCTCTTAACCTTGCTGCATGTTCCTCAGCTGCTGCCGAGACCTTTACTCCTTCAGCTGGAGAGAAACGATACACTAGCTGAAGAGAAGGTGAATGATCAAACCCACCCTCCATTTGACTCCATATGACATAAAATGGGTTACCAAAGGGAGGAATTGAACATAAAGGCTTGGAGGGATTGGGGAAAACAGTACCTAAATTACAGAGACAAAAAAATTACTTAATTAAGTATGTTTTATCTCTAGAGAAGGATAAAGAGATGAGAATTTTGTTCAATAGACTTCAATTTTCAACATATTTAAGAAAAAAAAATTGTCTGTTGAGTTGCCCTATGGTCTTGTGAAATCTGAGGTAGATTTGTTTGATACTTGGGGAACTGGAACAAACAGGAGTAGCAAACTGGGTTTGTAAGAGAGAAATACTTGCATTTCTCCTTGCATGGCTTGCAATCATACACAGGAACCGGCCCAGCTCTTTAGCTGGTGTCAATCAGCATCTCTACCCTTTGACAAGCACAACGTGGTCCTCTCACTGACTGTCAGACACGGCAGCACATCAGATAGGTGAAATGGAACAATCCCAGGAAATAAGGAATGAGTTGGTGGATGTGATAATGCTGATCTGCCACATAACCACAGTAGCTAATCTTGATTTTATAATGATGCAGGTACATCTCCAGGAATCCGTACATACAGATCCCCATCTGATTTATTTGGTTTTGCTGGGATTTTGAAGGACAGGCTCAATTATCCAACCCTCCCCTGATATCTGACCCAGCTCACAGCCCCCAAATTTGTAAAAAATAAACCGTGAGCTATCTGAAACCTTAATTATCTGATGCCTTCTGTGACATCCAGATAATCAGGGTTGCTCAGCGCATCGATTCTCAGGATCTAACCTTCTCTTCTGCTGCTTGGACCTGCTATTGGGGTGTCTAGACTCTCTGTGGCTCTTTGTGGATTCCCACCATGAGCTACTAGTTCATCTGGCCACTGGGAGGAGCCATCCACTTGCTCCCTGTCCAGCTCAGGGCTCTGTACTGAATCTGGCACTGACTCAAAAGCACTGTTCTCCTCCTCCTCATCATCCTGTGAGGAAAAGACCGTGCTCTCAGAAATCTTTGCACTGTCGACGGAGGAGAAGCGCGTATGGCTGGAGAAGCGATTGTTACTGTCGTAACAGGAGGTACTGTAGCAAGAAGTGCTGTAGCAGGAGGTACTGTAGCAGGAAGTGCTGTAGCAAGAGGGGCTGTAGCAAGAGGTGTCGCACGCCTCACATTCGTTGTCACCATTGGGCCTGGAGCTCGACTCGCTCTCGCTTAGTGTCCTGGGGTGTTCTCCATCCAAGAGCCCATCATTTAAGTCAGAGAGTTGCTCATCGAAGGTCCCAGGAGGCACCGTGCTCTGGCTGAAGTTCTCTTCAGCCTCATTTTCCAGAGGAGGCTCTGCTGCCACTGTCTCACTTTCACTGACCATCTCCTTGTCCAGCGCCTCCTTGACCGTAGACTCCTCATCGTTCTCTCCACCGTTGCCCCCATCTTGCTCTTCCTCCCCATCGCTGCTCATCCGCGCCGAGGGCAGGCTGTGCAGCAGGTTGTGGATCCGTATGTAGTGTGTGCGAGGGGTCTCTGGCTCACCACAAGCTGAAGCTATAACTGTCTCCAGTTCAGACACGGGCAGGGAGCACGGCCTGTTTTTCCTCTTCGCTGTGGTCCTCAGTTGTAGCTTGCTGTCTTCCTCCTCTTGGGCTGAAGCCCCTTCTTCTTCCTGACTCTTCTCTAGGTCCTTGCCAGCATGCACATCTGCACTCACCTCATCGACATCTAATGTTTCTACGCTGGTCAAGACTCCACCATCTCCCTGAATACCAGAATTGACTTTGATGTTTTCCCTAACTTCAGTCTCAGGAGGAGACACGCAAGCCAGCAGAGCCAGCTGCTCCGTGAGGTCCGTAGCACTCAAAGAAGGCAGCACTTCTCCTGGGACGGATTCCAAGGGCTCAGGAACTGGCACGGCATCAACCTCCCCATCTCCTGCTAGCTCTTCATTTAAGCTGTTCTGGTTGACTTCCCCAGGTGGTTTGACAGCCCCTGGGCTATCGACACTGTTCACACCGTATCCATTTAGCTGTTCTGGAGCTGTACTTTCTGAGGTCACTGTGTTGATGCATGGAGGCTCACCGAGGCTTTCCTCCGTGGGGTTGTTCACAGGGCTTTCCTGGAGGTCAGCTGGCTCAGGATCTGCACTAATGGAGACCTCTTCATCATCTGTATGAGAAAGGAAAAGAAATCACTTATTCCTTTAACAAGAAGTGTTGACTGAACCAAAGTTTGGCTGTGGGGGCACGGGAATCCGCAGCAATCTGAGAAAATTAAAAGCATAAATTACAGTGTGAAATGAGGGGGCAGCTGAGCAACTATCAAGAAATGCTGGTTGGTTGGTGTTTTTTTGCTAGGCAGTCTTTGTACTGTGGATGTAACAATCCTGGGGCTTACCCACGGTGGTAATCTGTATGCAGCACCCTGCTTCCCTGCAACATAACCTAAAGGTAACACCTTCTTGAAACTCCTCTTTGAGCCAAACTGGCGTTGGAGGGAATATCATGGGAACGACAAGGACGTCCTCCCTGAGGTTTTAATGACATTTATCTTGTCATGCTGAAGCTGACAGGAGCCCACAACAGAGAACTTAAAAAAATATGGTTTTTTACACCCCTGAATGGTGGAAACATTCCCCAAAATATCCTTTGATGTGATCCTCATCTGTACCACCTCCTCCCAGATGCTAGATGACCTGGGCTCTTTCACGCCAGCCAAAATGAAAAGACAGAAGTCGGGGTTTTCCAGCAAGGGGCAGGTCATGATTTCCAACCACGAATGCAGCTGCTGTTGGCTTGACAAAGTGCACCTGAGAGGGCACCACTGCAGAGAGGCAAAAGGTCCCTGAGCAACACTGTTGAGATTTTGACAGGAAAACCAAGGTTCAGACTTACACCACCAGTGCCAGTGACTTCCTAGTAACCAAGAGAATGTGAATCAAAACCAAACCAAAAGGGAGGGAAGGAGGGGAACATTGAATTTTTTTTGCTTTACTTTTTACATTTAAAGTAATAAAAATGAGAAAGTTTTTAATGATCACTACTATTACATTCTCCATTTTTACTCATGAAGTGCTCAAATGCAGATGACTACAAGTGACAGCCCATCTAGCACTTCCCCAGGACAGGTGACAGAGACGCAGGTCAGACTTTAGTTCTCCACCCTCTTCTCTCCCAGTGATGTGTCAGAGTATTTGAAGCACCCGAGAACAGGAGGATACAAGACACCAGTAGCTCTAAGCTAAGGGGAAACAGGGAAGAAGAAGTGACTCACAAAGCATCCTGTGACGGGGGACTTTATGCACTTCCCCTTGCTCATGACTGTACCTAAAGTCCCAGAGCAGCCAGGAATGAATTCAGATTTCTGAGGAGAAAGAATGCAAAGCAAAAAACAAAACAAAACAACAACAAACCCCAAGATCTGGATAAATGATGAGTTAGGACTGAGAATTACCTGGATGGATGGAAGAAGTTATCTCAAATCGGAACTGCAGCTGGCCACTGACATGATCTGTAGGAAGCCTGCGACCCAGAGTGTAGCTTACAACTCTGTCCCTGAAAGAAAACAAGTATCGTCACAACAGACTATAACCTACCCCATGTCTGCTGAGCACTGATAAAGCTGCTGTGTCCTACAGAGGTACACAATGGTGTTCGAGGGCTATTCAGCCCGGCCATGAGGGCGTGCTGATTGCACACGAGAGAACGGATGGCAGAGAAGGAGAGGACAATGTCTTCAGTTACAATGGAAGAGCCGAGCCAGTGAGCACAACAGGCTGCTGGGACACACAAGCACGGATGTAGAGATACAGAGAGAACGGTGGGAATGGAGCTTCTGCAGCACGGGCATGGAAATATCGACATGGGAAGCAAACAACTCCCACTTCAGCTATCGTAAAAGACTTCACACTTCCTTGCTGATCTGCCCGTATCTACCCTCCTGTAGAACCTCGCATTTCTGTACGTCCTTCCCTTCACTGTCTGCATTAAATTCAGCTTTCCTGTCCTTTCTTTCAAAATCCTGTCCAGGCCAGTCCCCACTTACCACCTTCTCTTTTCAAACTGACTAAATGACTGCTCTTCATCTGTTTCCACCCCTCTTACCTCTATGAAGCTGAAATATCAGGAGAACACCTTCCTGACAAGGTTGATCAATGACTCCATTCTGTCCTTGTGCAGGTCCCTCCCTTTGCCACACTTCATCCACCCCTCAGAACAGAATGAAACTATAGAAGAGATTAACTTCCCAGCTGCCCAGAGTGAGGCTGAATCAATGTTTGCAAAGCATTTTTTGAGTGTAAAGGCTTTACTAAATAGTAATATTATACATCTTCAGCAGAAACATAGTTCACTACAAGTTGGGCCCAATAGATTTGCTAGGATAGTTCTCATGCATCCGAAACTCCCATAAATGAGACAATCAAGATTTGTGTATGATCCTTCTGAACTTGTGTGTTTACTTCTCTGTTGAATTTGCCTAATTTAAAAGCCACTACAGCACTAAAACTAAGCCAGATCTAGGTGCAGTTGGAAGCACTAGTCTTGGCAAAGTATATCTTTAGATAGACAGTGTTTACAATAAGGAAGTAAAATAGGAAGATATAATCAGAAGATGATGAGAAATCTTCTCATACAGAGGGAAGCTAGTGACATCAGTTACAGGGCTCCACCTTCCCCCAAGCTGTTCTTTCCCATCTGGTTTCTAAGAAGCTACTCTATCTTCTCTACTTGAGAAACAGGGAGGTAGCTTAGTCCCTTCTGGTAGATTCAGCTGTCCTTATCGCAGCCAGTTTCTGAACCAGCTGTTCAAAACCACTTCCAACAAGCTCAGCTTCCTGCTGTTCTAATGAACCACGATCCAATTTTCATAAATGCCTTCTTGGGAACCACATTGCCTGCGCTCTCCTCAGTAGATGACTCTCTCTCTCTCTCTTTGCTTCTCAAGGTCTGAACCGTAAAGTTTAGAGCCAGCTTTTTGGCTTTGTCTGCAAACTATCCATCTTCCTAAAATTGGTTTGTGTTACTTTGGCAGCACACACCTTCCCAGGACTCTCATGGCAAGGAGGGGAAGCAGGACAGGGCTGGTGAGCTCAAGTGAACTGGTTATTCCTTGGCAGCAGGGTAGGGTCAGAAAGATTTGGTTACAACACATCACATTTTTGAAATAATATTTCCACTGTCTAGAAAATCGAGGGAGAAGGAACAGATCTGGCATGATTTAAGCCTAGGTAATTCCATGATACATGAAAACAGCCTGTTGATAACAATAAAATAATATCCAAATTGAAAATATTGCACTCTCCAGATTCACAGCCATGATACACACAAAACGATTTTCTTTCCTAAATGCCAGCTCTCACTTTTCACAATGCAATGGAGAGGGTTTTAGCGTGAACTCCTTGTCGGGCCCATAGTCCTATATATTCTAATTAAGACCAACATCATTCATCAGACAACTGTCAGTTTAATAACTCCCCCTCAACATCATTATATCAGCTATAATGATATATCAGCAGGGACTCCAAAGCAGCGACAGGCTCATTAAAGGACAGAAAACAGCAGAAGCAGATTTACCCTATGGCGTGTCTTTCCAGGAGGCGCTGCACCGGCATCGAGAGCTTTCCCAGGAAACGCTTGATGATCGGGCGGCTCTTTGCAAATTTGTCTTTAACTTCTATTTCCAGGACATCCGTGGGCAGGGAGACAAAGTTGAATTGCTGCAATAAAGGGAGAGCACAGAACGTGAAGGCGGTGGCCAGGCCACAACACCGCGCAGCTGCTGGAGGCTCATCCATCTCTGGAAGTCTCTGGATTTTCCATAGGACAGGAAGAGTCCCTGGACTCCAAGGCACAGGCCTGCAAGATAGAAGAGCTTGGCCGCTAAGCAGGCAGATGAAAGCACCCTACAGGTACTGTGTAAGGCTGCAGAAGCGGGCTTGGGAATGCAGGAAGCTCATTTATTCATGTCATGGTATCATCCAAACACTCTAAAAAAGCCATGTTGATGGTAAGGTCAGTACACCTGCAGAAACCTAATGAGCTCTGCCCTAGCAATGGTTACTGATCTAAAGCTAATTGCACAACTTCTAGGTTTTTTCCCCCTTTTGTCTCCCCCCCTGCCCCCCAAGTTCTAAAAACTTTAAATATCTGCATGGAAGTACAACTGAACTGGCAGCCTGGAGAGATGTTTAATCAGCATTTCCCTCCAGGTGAAATTAGAACCATAGAATGGTTTGGGTCAGAAGGGACCTTCCAAGGCCACCTAGTCCAACCCCCTGCCATAAGCAGGGACATTTACAACCAGATCAGGATGCTCAGAGCCCCATCCAACCTGACCTTGAATGTTTCCAGGGATGGGGCTTCTACCACCTCTCTGGGCAACCTGGGACAGGGTTTCACCAACCTCAGTGTAAAAAATTTCTTCCTTCTATCTGGACTGAATCTCCCCTCTTAGTTTAAAACCATCATCCCTTGTCCTATTGCTACAGGCCCTGATGAAAAGTCCAGAGCTGGAGATAGGACTCCAGGTGGGGTCTCATCACAGCTTCCAAGCACAGGAGAATTAGGGCACCTGGAGATGTTGGGATCTCACCACAGGGAAAGCAAAGCTCTATTTAGGAATAACAGTGAAAAGCAAATGTAGAACATAACTTGGCCTGCTTGCTCCTAGGTTGGCTAAATTCAGTGCAGACTGGGAGCTGGTGACACAGGTCACTGAATCCTTATTTCCAAACAGATCTGCTACTACTAGAATATCATCAATTAAAAAAAAAAAAACCCCAAAAAAACAACAAATTAAAAAACCAGATCTCTGCTGTGGTGTGCCACAGTAGAAAACCTGTCAGGAGTGCTGTTCACCTAACTGAAAGGTCAGGATTGAACTGGAAGGCAACTTCTGCAGTAAGTGAATACTGAGATGGATTAAAGGATTTTCTAGCTTTCCTGCTGCCAAAAACAATCTTCACAACAGAATCATGCTCTGGGTTATCCAGGCCTGGAGTTAAGCCCTAAATTGCTTCCTCTATTGAATCATGATCTAATTTTCAGAAATGCTTAGTTCAAAGAGCTTCAAGTGAAACCAGTGTGAGGGGGATAGTCTGTTAATCAGGCCCTGCAAAAATGCAAATAATCAGGGAAATACAATTCAAATAACAGCTCAAGTGTTACTTGCTTCTCATTTTCTCCTACATCTTTGCAACAGGTTACCAAAGATGATAAACCCAACAAAGGGCAGAACATTAATTCCTCATGTATATTGAAAGTTGCCTTATAAAAATAAGTAGTATTACCATTAATGTTTCATCTGCTAAAAACCCTGGGTAACTGCCACTCTGTGACACTTACAAGGAAGGCAGAAGAAAGGAATTAACTCTTAACTGAATGAGGTGATTGTAACATACAGCGATTTGCTATTTAATGAATTCTCTGTTATTATGCTGGTGACACCTGTATTGTAAAGAAGCCTCTGTGGGGCAGAGCACACACACACAGATAAAGACTGAACTGTTCATCAGTGGGAAGTAAAACATAGGTTAACAATCTGCACCTTCCTCTGTAATTACTATGTTGTCTTGTGGCACAATTCTGAAGCCAGAATCTGCAGGGATGTTTGTTTCCATAGTGTCAGGTGCAACCAAGCCTCTTCTTGGGCAAGAAACACACTTTCCAGAGTAATTATCAGCACCCCAGTGCTCAGAGAGCATGGATGCATGGAGTAAGGTGTGCTGGAATCAACCAAAGGAAATGTCCTTTTTCCTTTCAACAGCTGTGCCTCTCAGATGCACAAGGCAAATCAACACTTGTTCTGGAGAACAGGTCTCACGAGGAGCGGCTGAGGGAACTGGGGTTGTTGAGCCTGGAGAAAAGGGGGCTGAGGGGAGACCCCAACACTCTCTACAACTCCCTGAAAGGAGGGTGGAGAGAGGTGGGGGTGGGTCTCTTCTCCCAGGTAACAAGCAACAGGACAAGAGGAAATGGCCTCAAGTTGTGTCAGGGGAGGTTTAGATTGGATCTGAGGAAAAACTTTTCACTAAAGGGTTGTCAAGCATTGGAGCAGGCTGCCCAGGGAGATGGAGTCACCATCCCTGGTGGTATTCAAAAGATGGGTAGATGAGGTGCTCAGGGACATGGGCTAGAGGTGGAATTGGTAGTGTTGGGTTTATGGCTGGACTCGATGATCTTAAAAGTCTTTTTAAATTACTATGATTCTACCATCCAACCCTAATTTCTCTGTCTTCCTTTAACTTCTTTTAAGACAAGTGCCAGCCCCTGTACCTCAGTCACAAAACACTGCCTGCATTTACACTGTGCAAGCCTTGGCTTTTTCCTGTCTCTGAAACAGAAAGGACCCCGTGCTTCATGGTCTTCTCTGATATAACCAACATAACACATTAGCATTGTACTACCTCTGGAATAAACACCATCCTTCTCTTGCTAGCATTTGCTAATTGTCACAGCCATAGCCAGTTTGTGAAGACGACAGCCTAAGCTTCATATCTAAATTGGGGAAAGAAAAAGACACAGATTATAAATTCTGCAGTACTCTTGGGTTCACACTCAGTGATGTTGTGATTAATAATTCATCCCAAAGAGGGGAGAGAAAAGGAGGCTATAAGATCATAACAGAGATAAAAAGCGACTCTTTTCAGGATGAGGAAAGCTTGATGGGGCTTCTTACATGTTCCCACAAACTACACCACTGATAACCAAAACTGCCACATTTTAAGAAGAAATCTGCTGCCATTTTTTGATGTTACTATCATAATTTTTTCCTGTAAGTCTTCTGTTATTTGGAGCTTTTCTTATCACAACTCTTAGTACCACAGAATAAACTCAGAAATTAAGCTTGCACATTAAAAAGCAGTATAACGCCACAGTTGCAGAGAAAAACAAGAATACCAAAACTTTAGTGGAATGACCCCAAATATATTATTTTAAAACTACTTCTGATTTTTCTGACAGTCACTCCTTGGAGCCAGATTCTTGTATGTTTTGCAGAGGGCATGGGCTACCACGCATTTCCTTTCACAATCTAAGACAGCAATCTTTAAGCTGTTTATTTTCACTGGGGCCACAGCCCATTTTGTGGCCTTGTTCATTGGCTGGGGTTTTTTTCCTCAAAAATTTAAGTTCCTTGAATCACAAATGTTTAGTGCAAACTCTGCAAGACTGGTCAAGAGCTTCATGGAACCTCCTGGAATCCAAAACACTAAAGTTTACACTGAGACTAACTGCAGTAGAATGTACTGAAGTTTACATAAATGGGTTTTTTCACAGTCAAAGAACAAAGTGACAGCATAATTTCTGGCAGGTTTTAAATTCTGATGTCCTGACTTAACTTTTTCAACAGTTTTAGCCTCTCCAGCTGTCCAGAGGTCCTCCAGCCTTGACAGTGGCTGCATGGATGTGGTCTGTGACTTTGAGGGTTTCTTTGTACTTTAATATAAAAAGTCTCAAAGGAAGAAATGGATTTCAGCACAGGTGCAAACTCATCTACAAAAACAGCTATAGTTTCAAGGAAAAGCCTTTGCCTAATGACTGATTGTGTATTTATTTGGATAACAGCAGAAACAGGACAGCTGGGAAAAACAATCCACAAAAACTCTAAGTGCTGGCTAGAACTTGAGGTTTTCACTTGATCCCTAAGCAAAAATCAAGTAAAATGCATTATATAAAACGCCTCTTACAAGGCGTCACTGGACCCAGAATTTATAGATGATCCACAGCAGTGAGTGGCTGAATGGATAACAAAGAAGTCGTTAAATCTCTAAGATCATTAATTTTCTTTACATAAACAGATCTTGTGAAGGTTTAATGCATGACTTACACATGGTAAAGAATGAAGGGACATGCTAACGCTGACCTGGCAGAACACATCTGCATCCATTTAGAAGGTAACAGAACCATTTCCAGACCTTGAGAAAGTTTTCACAGAAAGCCAACTAACGAGGATGATTAATTACCATGGGGTTTTTGTACTGTTATTTGCATGCCTGAATATGGCTAGATCACAGCGATCAGCTCGCAGTAACGCTATCAGGGATGTTGTTGCAGTGAACAGAATATGCACATTAGCACCAATTGGACAAGTTAAGTGCAAGTCAAGTTCTTTAAAAACAGTCAGCACACTCACTGGTGAAAGGTAGGTAAATTAGCACACTGCTGACAGGAAGAATTAGGCTTTTGATTTGGAGTTGAATAAGAAATATAATTAAAAAGAAAATGTATTTGTGATCTCTATCATGCCACAGGGATGATACAAGCAGAAGTAAATCTTAAAAGGTTGGAAATTACATTTGATGGGTGAAGATAGATTTAGTCTTTCAGCTGAATATTTCATTACTGGGGTTTTCATTTCAAACACACCAGCGAAACAATTACACTCTTGATGCACTCGCCACTCTCCATCTGTATGATTCTGCTCCCCATTCAACATCCTCCTCTACATTCACTCCTGTCCCATACAACACGAGCTCGTGGGGAATTCCAGTTCCTTGGACTTACTGCAGCTTTCCTCAGTGACAATACAAAATATTGCTGAGTCAGTAGTGCCAAGGACAGAGCTCCATGGCTGCCCATCTGTCCAGTTCTGGGCTCCCCAGGACAGGAAGGACATGGAACTCCAGGAACATGTCCAGCCAAGGGCAACTGAGATGATTAAAGGACTGGAGCATCTTTCATATGAGGAAAGGCTGAGGGAGCTGGGCCTGTCCAGCCTGGAGAAAAGACGACTCAGAGGGGATCTGATTAATGTTTATAAATACCTAAAGGGAGAGTGTCTAGAGGATGGGGCCAGACTCTTCTCCCTGGCACCCAACAATAGGACAAGAGGCAACAGGCATGAACTGCAGCATGGGAAGTTCCACCTGAACATGAGGAAGAACTTCTTTGCTGTGAGGGTGACTGAGCACTGGGACAGGCTGCCCAGAGAGGTTGTGGAATCTCCCTCCCTGGAGATATTAAAAAGCCACCTGGACAAAATCCTGGTTCCTGTGCTCTAGGAGTCCCTGCTTGAGCAGGGGGGTTGGACTTGATGACCTTCAGAGGTCCCTTCCAACCTCACCCACTCTGTGATTCTCTGACATGCCTACACATGCTCCTAGAGTCCCAGAACTCAGCAGTGACCGCAGGGTGCCAGATCCAATGTGGTACCTTCTTCTGTGGCATGGCACAATGTTTGGTTTTTCCTACAGTAAAAGGGGTGCATATAAATATGTGTTCTGTTCTAAGGTCTGACTCAATCCTTCCTACTGAACTCCTTCAAAGTCAGATAGGGCCTTCAGTAAGCTGGCTTCCCACGTCTCCCTCAGATTCACTACATCTCTGTATTGAAAAGGAGGAATAAAAAACGTCCTTCCCTTCTATTTGATGTATTCCACAGCATTCAGAGTTACTAGTTAACAGGCTCATCATGAATTCTCTCTGATGGCCTAGATAGTTTTGCAAGATGCCTCTTACTTTATTAATGGCAAATTTCAGACCAAAGACATTAGAAATTGAAAAGAACTTCTGGAAAAAATCAAGTGTAAACACTGCTTAAAAAGTCAGGGTTTTTCTTCATCTCTCACACATTGTCCACAAATTTATTGGCACAACATAGATTGAAAATATTTGAGGACTTTCATGAGCACTAATATACAAGATAAGCAAGACTGATAGTCTTCTAGATGCAGAAGTTGCAATTAAAATGCATTTCTAAAAGAATAATGTTAAAAAAAAAATCTAGACAACTTTTCACAACCTAACCCATTCCTGAAGAATCTGAAGTTGTCCTGGGCTTTCACACTTCAGTCATCACTAGATATTAAAAAAACTCCAGCTGTAAAATCACAGCTTTTCTGGGTAGTCAAACTACATTTTACACTTTGCCTGGCCATGTGTGTGGAAACGTTACCCAGTGAAGCTGCCACTCACAAGGCTTTACTCAGTCCAAAGGACACCTTTGGCAAAGCTTACACTGAATCAGGAGTTGGATTTCACTGCCCCTATACTGGACTTATGCTTAGGTGTAAAGGCCTCCGAGTTTCTGCAGCAGATTCTTTTGTATCTGCCAGCAGAAGGGGAAAAAAGCTTATCTAAGCTAAACAATAAATAAGTAGTTCACTCAGTGGGATGTTCCTGTTGCTTTTTTTTGTTTTGGACTTCTGGGGAAGTCACACAATGATTCTGTGAGGCCATGGTATCAACTGCTCAAAATCAGATCAAATATAGCCTGCTTTAGTTTAAATTCATGCTGTTGATTCAAATATATTAAAGCATCATTAATGGTTTATATTTGTTCTGGAAAGATGAATCTTTGATCAAGTATCCCCTGCTTGCATCACTCTAGGTTAGTGCTGGATCAGGTAGCACCCATCATATCAGTCAACATGAAGCCCCAAGAGCAGCAGAGAGCCAACATCAACCCCACACTGTATGATCTAGCTGCTGAGACTTTCAGTGTCAGTACTGCTGGGTACTGTCATACCCCAGTCCAGCATTCCTGACACGGAACCAGTGCCCGAGCTATAAATCCACATGGTAAAGCGGTGACAAACCTGCACTCAGGCAGCTGCATTTGTGTCATGGTGGCATTCTTGCGGGCAGCACCCACACCCAACGTTCCCATCACAGATGACAGTCTGCACTGCAGAAGCCCTCTCTCCCCAAACCCTCTCCCCCTGACTGTTTCCTTCTGATTTTGTGTTTGTAATCTGAAGAGACACCTTCTGTGAGAATTTTTTCAAGTGCAGTGTGTTTGAAAGGTTGGGGGTTATCTGAGGCGCAGAGTTACGCACGTGAAAATGCTGTAATTCTGTTTATCAGGTCTGACACATTAACTGCTATTTGTTAAGTGCTCTTGCAACAGAGTACTGAACACCTCTGCTCACACACATCAATTAACTCCTCAGCGAAACGCAGCTCTCTTCAGAGTGATAAAACAGCCACCCAAAACACTATTTTGTGCCTCAGCTATAATTTAATAATATTTGTAAAGAAACCAACAGTGAAGCTGCAGGGAGTTGAGATACAGTTTTCATCCTAGTTCCAGGCTCCCACTTTAAGGCAATCTATTCTTCCAGAGCTAGAATCATCAGAGATGAAATTCCACGCGTCATTTAACAGATGACACTTCCTGCTACTTTCAATATGCTGGGTGGTTGCAACAGTTGATTTTTATAGTCACCTCACTGCCCATTCCTCGAGGCTCTCTATCCACTCACTAGTAAATGAATAAAAGCTGAAGAAGCCGTTAGCTCAAACTGCCAAAGTTAAGAAAGAAATACCAGACATGTCTAATGAAAAGTTCAGAGCCCTGAAGTACTTTATCTGCAAAACCATCGAGAGAATTTGCTAGCTAGCTGGAGGTATGTGAGCTACTTTTTAAACCCATTTGCTTTGTTGCTCATGACCCCCAATGATTTCTACTGCTTGTCTGAACTATCTGTCACTTCACTGCTTGCTGACAAATCCTAAAGCAGCCTTTTCCAAAGAATCTGACAGCAGACACATTGTCTTAATATGAAACAATATGGGAATAGTGTCATTATATTTCTAATATCAATATGAGAAGAGATACAATCAACACTCACCCTTCTCAATTCTACTAGATGTTCAGAAGATTTGGGAAGTGAGCACTTCCTTCCGAGATCTCCTTTCCATTTTACCTCCAATAAGCACAGCAGGACAACTCACCCACTACACTCCTGCAGCTGTGTGGACTGTCAGCACAATGTCTGCTTGAACTAGGAGCTCAGAGTCAAGCTGTTGAGTGCAACGTGGTGTCCAGGAACTCATTTATTTCATTTATCAGTACAGACATTGCTGAAGAATGCATCAGTTTGAAAATAGAGCCAGGAGTAAGAAAACAAGCAGGACCATTAACCCTGATTCAGTAAGAAATTCCCTGTCTGAAGACACTTGTTTTTATTTTCTGCAGCTGCCTGCTTCTCCTCATTGACCCTGCAGAGGTCCAGGTGCCATCAGTAGCTCGCCTAGATCTCCTCCAAGTACTTACCATTTGTCATTACTGCACACAGCAATATTCAGCACTTTGGCTTAGCAGAATCTGATCTTATGCTTCTGTGAGCAGGTGAAAGCATATAGAAACACCACCAGATGATCCTTCTCTACCAGCAGAAGATACCACCTGAGCTTTAACCTGTCTCAGTGAACAATTCCCAGTGTGAAGGCTTTTACACCTCACACAGAGCCCTGCTGCAAGTGTCAAAATGTCACATGCTACTCATCTCTCTCAGGAAGAAATTTCCTTATGTTCTCTTGCACAAAATACTGCAGAACAGAGCAACTGGAGAAAAGCTTTAGGACAGGATAACTCATGCTGAACAGTATTTGAACAGTCTGCAAAATGATCATCAATATTACATGACACACAAAAAATTCCTTGAGGTATCACGGTGCTCCCAGAGTGTTTTTATAATGCAAGTGGTTACTATGCAAATAGAACAACCTGGTAAGAAAGTCAGGGGGAATACTAGAATTAATTAATACAAGTAAACGAATCATCTCCCAGTCTCTAGGATTTGATTTTGGTGTTGAGGACTTACCAAACTGAGTAAACTTTCACTTTTGAATTTGCTCAGGGGTAATCAAGAACATATATAAAGACCCCCAGTCTGCAGCTATTTCTAGAGTTTTATTTTGCTATTCTAGATTTTTTTCAAGTTTAGCAGCCAAAACAAATAAGATGTCATTCAACTGAAAAGAAAAAAGATTTTTAAAAGATTTAAAAAGATCATCTGGCTTCTACTTACATGCAGTGACAGAGAACATCAGGAAAGAATCACCTGTCTGAAACAATATATTGCCTAAAATATTTTTTTGGGAAAACAGCTAGTGACTGATCCATGTAGTGAAATGGCCAGGATTCCTCAATATTGTTCACTTCATATATTCCCACCCACCAGTGAAAAGAGCAGACAGAAGAATGGCTACCACCATAATTCAGCAATCTAATTCAGTTTGCAGTCTTCCTTCTTCCCCTTGTCCCGCAGAGGGACAAAACTGAAAAAAAATCAGGCCTAGGGTCTTCTGTGCAGCAGAAGCCAACGTGAGTTTTCAGCATAAAACAAGGGCTTCGGACTGGCTGATGTACACAGAGCAGAAGACAAATGCAGGCAGCTGAACATCTCGGTATCAGCTGGAGAGAGGCAGAAGGAGAACACGCTGAACGACAGCGCGGCTGTTTTAGGCTCCTTAGGCACTGACAGGCTAAGGACAGCAGGGGAGAAGCAGCGTGCTTGCACGCAACCAGGAAAGCCAAGGGGCTGAACAGAGAAGCTGGAAGCCAGCTGTGCTCTTTTGCTTTCTGAGGTCCATAATTAAGCCATTGCATTGTTTCTCCTCTTCTTGCTGCCAGACTGCACCGGAAAAGAAATGTCAGCCCACAGACTCAGCCATCCTGCATGGCCTGAGAAGACACCCTTGGCATTTTATCAGGGCCACATTCTTACTCTTTGGTTATTTTACCCTCCAGCAGCACAAAAGGACCTTGAAGTGAGAAGAAATTACATTGGCTGAGGGTTGCCTTTGTCAAGTGAAGACTTCTGACCAGTATTGGGTTCTTCTAAAAAGCCTATTTTCAGCCTCCATCAGTACAGCTACTACATCTCTGGATACTTTTTTGGATAAGGACAGCCTGTGTGCCACCTCAGCAGTCAACTCTGGCTGACACAGAACGGTGTCAGTGACATTTCTGCTGTCTTTTTGTCACCACTCACACTTTTATGTCTATACAGTTTGACCTTATTACCCCTAAACTACTTTACAATTTGCATTTTAACTTGAGTAAATCTATTAAGTCTATTTATTTACTCTTACTTTTTCCTGCAGTGGAGATATTTGCCTGACAGGGAACACCAGTAAATCACACTCATCATGTCAGGCTCCTTTAATTCCAGAGGGATTCCTTATTCTTTGCTGTCTGTTGCCATTTCACATGTAATTTAGAAACAGCAGGCAGCAATTGAACTCGCAGATCTCATTAATACCTACTAAGCCCTTCCAACAAGGAGCAACAGACTGGAGAGTATTTCTTCAAGGTGATGGGCAAATGTGCCAAAGTTGCCTTTAATTTATAATGCCACTGACACTTTTCAATCACATAGATTATTTTTATTTGCATGCTATACTTGTTCTGCTTTATATCATGTCTCCTCTCTGTGAAAGAACACTATGACAATCTAGCAGCAGCCTTGCACACTGTCCAAGTTTATTTTTCAATTCTGTGTTATGCCTGCCTTCAATAATTAACAGCTTCATAAATTATATCCACAAAGTACAACCCCTACTGAAAGTTTTAATGTATCATTAATCTTTGTAGCTAATTAAGCCTTTTGCATTAAGACAAGAAGTCATGAAATACATCAAGCACAGTTAGGTCAACAACCATTTAGCCAAGAAAAGAATTTGATTTTTGAATGTTTTTATTTTATTTATTTTTTTTTTTAAAGGAGGATACTGCTGGAGTCATTTCCCTGTTTTAAGAAAAGTCTCAGCAAAACACTCAAACTGCTTACCTCTCCTTGCCAGACTGGGTTAACCGTATTGCAGATGATCTTGGATCTCTTCTCCTGTCCATGATGAGGAAGTGCTGGGAAGATGCTGTGTTTTCCAGGTTGGATGGAAATCTTCAGATAAGGATCTGGATTGAAGAACATTCCCTTCTTCAGACCAAAAGCCTGGAAATCTGAAAGAAGGTAAATAACCTGATTATTTTTCACATTCCAGGTAGGCCTCTGGGATGTCAGGAGAAGCATACAGGAAAACTGGTAAGGAATTCAAATAATGTGTCAGGAATATGAAAAAACTCAGTTTCTTGTGAGGTAATGTAAAGCCAAACCATAACAATCTTGTGATTTAGGATTTACAAATGATTTTATAATGAAGCTGCAAATTTTACAGCCTGATCTGGCTTCTAAATCAATATTTATTCAGCTTCATTTAAGCGATCTGCTGATTTTTGCAAAGAGCTGAGCACTTGCTCAGCCTGGCTCCAGTGGCAGAACTGCTCTGAAAAAGAGATCCATCCATTTAACCACACACACACAGCACTTGGTACCCAGCACATGTCACTTCTAGGTATCCATTTTCTCTTTCTCTGAATCTTAGCTTTTAGAGCACTTTTTTCTACATGAGAAGTCATTTTACATTTTTTTCTATGTTAAAAAGTTTTCTTCCCTGCACGGGTTAACTTTGCCTGTAGTAACTTAGGAAAACTCTTGTATATAATGTCCAAATTTTAAGCTGGGCTTTCTAGCTGCAGAACTCCCAGGGAGTATAATATGAGTCATGCAGACAAAAAAATCCCCAGGCACTTATTTCAAAATTTACTCATACTGTTCTAAAGAAAGACACAAAGTCTATTATGATTTGTCCCTGTGAAGCCAATGAAATACAAACCAATCTACAGGTAAATCATTAATTTTGGCTAAACAGCTACAAATTAAAGCCTCTGGCCTTCTCTTTTTTTTTCCAAATACATTCCTAAGTTTTCTCTGGAAAATAGAAGCACTTATTCCTATTAGCAAGTTCAGTAGCTAATTTATTTTCTACCAGTCTCTGCACAGAGATTCTCCTCCTCTGTTTAAAGCTTTATTTCTCATAGGGCTGTAAGCACTGAGCTGCATTTTGGCTGCTGTCTCTTGCTGTATGGACAAAATACAAACCATTAGTCAAGACACCTTCCAGAACTGCTCAGATGTATACCTACACATTAAATTTAAACATTTTTTTCTTTTTGGCAGGTTTTGAAAACATTCATTTTCACAGACTTTTCATTACCTTCTGATTAAAAACCCAATTATTCTGGCAGGCTGCAGGAGACCATTTACCCTCCAGGCAGATATTCTGGATGAATCTGAAAATCATGCACTCTCCACACCACCACCAGCAATTTTTCCAGGAAACAGTTGTATCAAGAACAGTGATAAGATTCCCCCAGTTGTATTTTCCTTCCTTAACATATGGTAATAGCCAACACAATAACATGTGCAAGTTAAAAAGAACTGGTTTCACTCTGGTTGGTTTTCACCATCTATTCCAGCACACAAGTCATGTTGCAGATACTCAAAAGCTGTTGGACAGATGGTCCCAAAACAGACTGTTTTAAGAATCTTGTGACATTCTCTAACAGTTAATAAAAACCAGGGGATATCACTACTAATAGCCCATTTGAACGTACCTTGCTGATAGTATGTACTGCTGTGGTCCTAACAACAGTATTGCACAAAGAAAATGACCTGGCTTACACTGATAACACTGATTTGGGGTTTTTTGTATGTACAATATCTGTGTAACCAGCACATATCTCATCTAGCAGCCTTGCTGAAACCCTGCATGGCAAACTCTTTCGCTTTGGAAGTTGTACTGTTAGAAATTCAGTCCAGAAATAGAAACTAAGATTGCAAAAACACGCTGAATGACAAGGCCCAGCAGTGTAATAGTGTCAGGCTGCTAACACAGGAGAGGAGAGAAAGACCTCTGGGATCTTATTTTCTTTCTCTCTGATGTTTCCTCAAAAGATTCTGAAACTGAAATATTTATTGCTAGATATGGTTCTGATTTTTTTTTTTCCTTCAAAGAGAGACCGTGCTATCTTTGGGTACCACTGTGCAAAGAAATGGTTTATTGATAGACAGAAAAGGCAATAACTAGCACTCAATTATGTATTCTTATATATTATGTATCATAAAGAATATACATATTATGATGACCTACCAGCCTCCTTCCAGTTATGGGAATTAAGCACAGCCATGAAGGTGAAGGCACTCCTAACCTCAGCCAGTAGTCTAACTTTTGTATTTAGATGAGAAAAAAATAATTTAGCTAAGCACACAACAGGAAATTGTGTCATTTTCTTGCTTAAATTGCATAATACAACAGATTTTGTAAAAATGTCAGTTAGAAACTTCAGTTTTTCATGTCCAAGGCACAGTAGGGATAGCACAAATAGCCTTCTCAAGGACAAATATCCCAGTTATACTTACAGATCTCTCCACAAATTCTCAGCACTGCAAAAAATAGTGTCAAAACCACAAAAGCTCTGACGAAAGCTCCATGGGCACTGCAGATATCCAGAAATAGTACATTTAATTTGAAGTGGAACTTATGGATGCTGGAACTTGTATCCAAAGGCTCAGGTACTTTCTTACCACTGCTCTAACATCCTAGCAGAAGAATCCCAGCTCTTCTGCTTCCCTAAATGAAAATATTTCTTTCTCCTCTGTATTGCCTTCAGAAAAGGCTTCTAAAGATACTAAATATTGAAGTGATGGTTTAAGGTTAACTGAATATAAATCTTTGGTAAAACCAATGAATTCCTGAAGGCTTGGGTGTGTCTTGCTGTACACTGTACTTTTACAGTGTATTTCTTGAAGGCACACAAGGAAATGCTACCAAGGTTACTCATCTATGCTTTGTATGGGTCTATTTTAATGCAATTTCTTAAAAAAAAAATTAACTACTCTATGTCAGTTTTGCATTTACTCATAAATCACATTTCAGCATGAAAGAGGTTACATACATCTATCAGTTCAGTAATGTCGAGCCATCTCTCATGAAAGATGAGAGAAGGAAAGAATCCAGACAGAGACACAGCAACCACAGGCTCTTTCACTGCTGCACCTTCTGTCATTTGAAGTGCACACACCCTAATCCAGCTCACTTCACTGGACAAAACCGGCTTCTACTACTGCTGCCCTCAAGTGAATTACCAATTTGTTCCAGCTCCAGGGCTTCCCTTCCATTCACTCTGGTCTCTGGGTGGGCTTTGCTCTAGGTCACTTGCAGGCTTGCAGCCTCCGTCCCCAAGCTGGGCCATCGACTTCCCTGCCTGCCCCGTAAAGGATCGTTCTGCAAATCCATTTTCCACGCGACATCACAAACTGACAGCGACTGGATAGCGATGGAGATCCTGTTTCTGTGGCAGTCTGGAAACTAGTTTTTGTGGCAAAACATGGAACCAGGTGGGGATATCACTTTCAACAGACACAGCTCAAACTCTCTGTGCTTCACCATGTCTGATTCTGCCTCAACACAAGTGACTAAGCCTTCAAAAAGTCAGGGGAAGAGGTATGATTTGGGCTTGCGAGTCACATGTTGTCACGCTCAGGAAGGAGAAGTGACTGGTGATATGCAAGAGGTTAAATCAGATAATTGAAGTGCTTTTTTTTCTACTCTCAGAAATCTACAGATCTATAGACAAACTCCATTTTCCTTTAAAAAAAAGTAAGAATGAAAGAATTGGCTGGTGTAGTTGCAAAAGGAGGTGTTTAAAGATCTGAGATTGAAAAAAACCCCAAAACAACTAAGTGGAGCAGATAAACCAAAACATTTCTGTCACATGAGGCTCCCAGGCAAAAAGTTAAAGACAGTGAGAAAGAGGAGAAAACAATTTTTCTAGCTGGGAATGATACAAGAGAAAACGAAAGGGATTCTCATCTGTGTAAGGAAGGGGCAGGACAGGTATCAGGAAGAAAACAGGTCTATTAATAAATGGAGTGGAGAAAGTGATTATTCAAAAACGGCTGAAAGACAGGCTGCTTTAATTGTCTTCATCAAGAGAGAAAACACAGAGAAGGTCTGAACAGCTCATGTGAACAGCTTAACACAGCGAGGGGGAGCTTTTATCCCTGCAAGCGATTAACCGCTGGAGCAGGGCACCAGCTCTTGGCCTGTCTGTGAGATATGTCTGAGCCCAGCTCACACAAAGCTCCACACCACAGAGCAAGGTGGCCTGCGTTACCTAGGAGAACGGAGTAGCTGAATTCAAAACCTTCTGAGGCCTTTTCAGCTGTTAGTCTAGAGCACTTTGAAGGCACAGGTGTACTGGAGGTGGTGGAAATTCACATCACCTTTGCACAAACTCTGATGAGTAAGAAAAAGTCGAGTGATTAGTAACTAGGGTTTATAAAGAATACATCTGGGCAAGTTAGCTTGAGTTGGGGAGGGCAGAAGAAGAGGCAAAAACATAGCAATATTCAACAATCAAAATTTAGTGGCTAGAACTCCTTTTATAAAGTCACTCACTAGGATTTTAAAAAAAAAGGTTGGAAGATAAAGTGTATTATATATTCACACTCTGATCAAGCATTTCACAGTAGCTACTGTTGTCAAAATGACCCTTAGCAGACCTAGTACTGTTTTCAGTTGTGATTTATACTCTGCCTTCCATAAACTGACAAATGATGTTACCTGAATGTCTGGTCTGAAAGCCACACAAAAATAACTGACAATGTTTCCCAGAGTGATGTGATGAGGATAAATGCCTCAATGTTTGTGAAATATTCAGATCATCTGGTCATTTGTTCCACAAGAACACTTAGAAATAAAGAGTGTGCAAACACGTGAGGTATGTAAAATATTAAAAGCTTGGAAAAAAGTTCTTTGATGCAATATGTAGCTAGGAGGCATATCATGCAACCCTCATGATAGCACTTTCTAAATATATCAGCCAACAGAATGGTTTAACAGGCTTTCAGCAAACGCATTACGCTGCTGCTAAGCCACGAGCCCTCGCTGAAGTGGCTGGGACGTCTCGGGAAGCTTAGCACGTTTCTCCATGCGAGAAAGCTCCGACACTTCCAGCCGCCTTATCACAAGTGTGACAGGCAGCGGTGGCAGCAGAAAGTCATGTCAGGAAGTTAATTCCAAGTGGCTGCATAACTTTCCTTAAGGACTGCATTTCATCTAGCTACATGAGGCTTACAATATTTCTCTTGGTGTTTTAAATACTGAAAGCTATAATCATACAGTCATCATATAAACGGTTAACGAGCTTAATCATGGGACATTATCTGCTTTGAGCTCAGCGTTGCTAATGAACTCACTAATCTAACTAACCTTTCACAGGACCAACTGCCAGGCTCCAAAGAAGCAAATCCGAAGGAAACAAACCTCTCCTACTGATGTAACACAAACTCTCGGCTATTTCTGTTCTCAAGAAGCTGGCAATCTCCTTTCGCCCTGAAGCATCACTTTATTTTTTTTTATTACTTGTTTACCATTTTTGTTCAATCCAGAAATCTTTTCTCAGGTTGGATTTTTCCCAAGTAAATACTCAATAAAACACTTTATCCCCAACTTTTTGAAAGCAGCAGTTTCTGCACGGTTCGCTTCAACACTGGAGTGTCCAGGCAGTAGAGCAAGCAACACAAGTCTGCTGAAATGGACTGATGTTTTTCAGCATTTCTTGGGATTTAGCCTACTTTGAGATTTTTCTCACCAAAATTCTAATATTTTTTTATTTTTAAGAATGGATGTGGTAGAAGGCATAGCTCTTCTCGCATTCTTCAGATAAACTGCTTCAGGCACGACAGCCCCGTGTTGGTGCAGTGCCTGATGCAGTGGTTCCCAGGCAGAGTAATGGTCTCACTTTTTTTTTTTAATTGCAGCTAAATCAAACATAATTTGGAAACCTAAAATTCAGTAATGACACTGAAGGTGACAGTATACCAAAATACAGATACTGAAAAGGACAAGCCTATATGAGGTGAAATGACACATGACAACAGAGAGGGTATTGCTGCAGTAGTATTGCAAACAGAAAAGAATCTCAGTTCCTTTGCTTGATTTGCATTTTATTAGCTAGCATAACAGGCACAGGAATAACAATAATTTTACTTTGAGAGAGACAATAACATTTTGTTGTTGTTGTTGACTAAGTAAGAAGGTAATAAACAAATCCTTGTGATTAATTTCAGAAAGACTGAAATTGAGCTATTTTGATACCAAAGATTTTTGATAAAATAATTGTGAGCTCCAAGCCTTTGAAATACCTGGATGTGACGATGCTGTTAATATGGATGTGATATAAATGTAAATTAATTGCTTGTGAGTCAATAGAAAAAGGTAACTCAATTGTACTGCACGGTATGGTCTTTGTATACTTTGAATCAAGCTGTAAATCAGATAGTGCCCACTGAGACAACATTATTTAGCAGTCTCACAAATTATTACTCTTGGCACCTCTTGGTCTACTAGGCCAAAGAATCTGAGAGAATGAAAAAGTGTTA
This sequence comes from Caprimulgus europaeus, assembly GCA_907165065.1. Next base: position 3,462,436 of record OU015530.1, read on the forward strand.
CCAACTCTGGGCAACACTTTGTAAGATTATTTAACAGTATGTCCTGGCTTTTGCTAGGATAGGGTTACTCAATATTAAAAAAAAATATTAACTCTACCTCTTTCTGTTGAGTTAAACCTGTGGCTTTATCAAATTTATGTGACTGGGTGGGTGTTCAGTGTCCAACCTGGCAAAAATAGGTGATGTGCTCAAAGAATCCCATCTAATGTCAGTCTAACCTGCCATATAACCTATGTAACCCCTCAAGAATCACACTGGCCACTTAATTTGGAGAAGCACTGACTTGCATATTTAATATTAAAGAGATATGGAAGTCCTAGTTCACTCTAACACAACTTAGAGGGAAGCTTGAAATAAATCATATGACCAAACCAATCATAGTGTGATGCTTGTCCGAGTGGACTCCATACAGAAAGGCCTACACTTGTAGAAGTGCTGAACTAGGGTAACTTTTTTTCTGTGTACTACTTCCTCAAAGAATTTCCAAGTCAAATTCAAGATCTTTCTTCTTGTTTTCCAGGAGGTAAAAACCATGAAAACCAAATAGCAAGCATAAAACTCCAAAAGGAGAAACTTGCTCACAACTACCCTCTTTTGACAAATGCATTTTCTACAGAAGTGATTTACAGATTTTTTTCTTAACCAAAGCCAAATCAAACGGTCCACAGCTGCCATGTTAAGCCTTTAAACCTGCAGTGACATGACAAGTAATGAGGCTGAGCATTCTCCAGAGAATTTAGAGGAGTGGGAGCAGTCTTCTGGCTCAAGAAGCCTCAAAGTCACTGTTGAGCAACACAGACAAGCTTGTGCACCACGGTGTATGGATCTGCCTCAGGTCTGGATGATGATGGTGGCACATGCTCCCCAAGAAACAGAGGACTACCACAAATCACATTTTGCTCTGTAATTAAAGTCCATGCCTTTGATCTCGCTTTCCCTGACCTAGATACACAGCACCAGATTTAACTGTAAACAGGAAAACCTAACGTGTCCCTAAAACTCTGCTTGAACAAGACACTTCAGCACAGGCATAACTCTCGTTGAAGGAAGAGAGTGCAGCAGTAATCATAGATATCCTCTGTCTCAGCATCACTTCTAGAGCAATAGGCAAATCCCCTACATAAATATATGCATACATATACATACATACATATATACATGAAAGTTTTTAGTAACTTCAGTTTCCCACTGAGATTTGAGATTAAAACTTTCACACCAGCAGCGACTTACCCGACAGTGAAAAACTTATCAGTCTCCGACTTCCTTGTCCCTGGATTGAATCTTCATTGGTGATGCTTTTAAAAACCTGCTGGAAGAAAAATAATGGTGAGAGTCTCCAATAACTCTTGAACAGACAAATTGCTTAGTAACTGTCTTTTTTACAGATGCTTTGTTTGACAACTAAGAACCAATCAGATAACTAGTAACCAAAACAATGTTTTGATCCAGGTAATAAAACCCACCAGTGGCCTAAGTCATCCCTTCCAGGATGCTTTTCCTGAGAAAAACAGAATACAAAAATACTACTGTAATTTTAAAATAGTAGTTCCTCACCTAAAAAGGAACAGGAGGTAAAATAGCACATAAGGATGGGGACGTGGCTCTCACCTCTGAAAAAAACTTCTATCTTTGTAACATCTTATTACTAGCGTAGAAAATCTTGTTCCAGAAAGTTTACTGCATACATGTGTGAAAGATTTCCCAGAGTTTACCATGCAAAAGTCAACTGTGAATTATGATAACAATAAGCATTCAGTGTGTTCTGGGGAAAAAAAAATAATAAAAAAAATTTAAAAAAATCAATAGATGACCCTCTGTACCCCACAGATTAGGTTTTAAGGTCAGTTTTTGGTTCAGTTAGTTTATTGGGGGCTGTTGTTCAAATTAGGACTCAGGCTGCGATCAGATCTGGGAAGCAAGAACGTCTCCAAGCCAGTGTCCTGGGCACCAGCAGGAACCCACCACCAGCAGTTTTCACTGCTGTTTCCCTGAACAGGGCAGAGGAGATGCCATCAGGAGTCAGGCTCCAAGTTCAGCAGGGAGGGTGGTGATACTATTACTACTTCTCACCAACCCTGGAGTCAAAACCAGTGCTGCTCTGCTCCTGGGGAGCTGCAGCTCCTCACCGCTATTGCTGCTCGGCTTTCAGGCAAAAAAAAAGAAGAAAAAAAAAAGAACATTTATGCAGTGAAGTTCCAATTTCTGCCAGGAAACAGTAACTGAAGTCCCACTCAGCTGTGACTCATTGCTCAGTATATTAAATATTGTATATTCAAGCTTAACTCAGAAAACAAGCTGCTCTTTGCCCACAGGGAGTTCAAAAGCTGGGCAAGGGCGCGCTGCAGCCCAGCGAGCGGGGATTAAACACCACACACAGCTGGCAGGTGGAGACACAGGTTAGGGTTAGGTCAGAAATACACAGGTGCAATTTAGACACCGTTACAAAAAAATGGGCTCTGCTGGACTTGCGTTTTCGTCATCATCATTTTGTTTCTTACAGACTGGTTAAATGGGAAAAGGAGTACTGAGTAGTGCTGGACCACAAGCAAATTCCAGTAGAAACATCCCTACTGGATCACAGCTAATTAGCTATAATTGCACTTTTGGCCTTCTTCGCTAAGCAGGTTTCAATATAATTATTGAAGCTGCCGCTGATTTCTAGATAGAGACATGTTTAAGTCAGAATATTATATGCAACTGTGAGAACTTTATGACAAGAACTCAGTAACCTTTACCAGCCAAAGCTGTGATCCTGCCAAGGAACAACGACATTTCCTTGTCAAGATGTATTTTTCATGCTGCTTCACTGCCTGACATTTATTACACGCTCTCCTTTAATGCTCACTACTTATGGTCCGTCCATGATTTTGCCCAGGACAGTCACTGGCCCAAGTGACCCAGATACGTACACATCTGCAAAACAGGGGGGGGGTTTTGGGTTATTTTTGGTTTTTTCCCAGTCCTTAAACATTTCTCTGGGGTTTCTAGATCTGCCACAGATCAGTATGAATAGTTTAACAGTCTATGCTTTGAACAGACGAGGGTGGAGCTGATGGGCTCCTGTAAACACCAGCCTGTTAAAAACTTAAAACTATGTTGCTATTAAATGACCCATTTGGGCCACAGCTACATAAGTGAAATTGTACTGAGAGAGTCACACTATTGTCACTAATCCAAATTTAGGCAAAGCATCCCCAGCACGGCCAAACCTGCCCTGACAAGGCTTGGCATAATACAAAGCAAGTAATGACACATCCAGCCCTGTAAACAAAAACTAAAAATACATCAAATAAATATTTTAAAAAATTATTTGCTCCTAAAGGATTCATCTATTATGTGAAGCTGCTGTACCCCACAGCCTACTGCCAAGTGCTCACCCCTCAGTCACTCCATCACAGGGCCATTGGTAGCACTCCTCTAATTCCTACTTGAAATTTTGACATCATTTTCCTAATCCCAGACTTCCTGATCCCAGTTCAGTCAGAGGTTTGAGGGGGACGCATCCGCAGCTTCCCCTACAGCGATTCTGCCCAAGAGATGAAGACCAAAAGGCCACTGGAGCCAGCTGGGACTGGCTGTGTCCAGCATGGCACAGCCCCAACCTCTCACCCAGCTCCTATTTTCACAAAACCAAGGGATTTACTTTCAAAAACCCTTAAGGATTTTTTTTTTAGGGGGATGCACAACACAAATGAACAAATGTGCCATTAAAAACTTCACCTTACAACTGAGCCGAACACCTCCTGATAGCCCTACCATCCCCAAGCCATCTCCTTGTCCTCCAGCGGTCTGACTGCTCTGCCCACACGTGTGCTGCACCTTCTCACCCTCAATGCAGGTCCTCAGGTGCGGCAGGACACGTGCCAGAGGAGATGGAGGGCAGGGAGATGTCCACTCTCAAAGGAAGAAAGGATTATGCATGGATGTGCTCAGGGAAGGATATCAGGAAAGTGATTTTACTTGAATACAGACATTTCAAAGGGTCAGAAGGAGCGGTGGGAGAGGAAGGGAAGCTGCACCAGAGCATAGTGTGATTCAGCTCTCTGTGCTGAATCCTCAAGTGGAACACACAAGGCTTCTCCTCTCAGTGCCCTGACCAGTCGAGGTCATTACATTTACCCTGCTGTCCAGCTGAAGAGATGCTTTCAGGACCAAACCAGGTATTACAGAGACTCAAAAACAATGAGAAAAGTCTCCTGATTTTGTCTGATTTTCTGGGGGGGGGGGGGGGGGGGGGGGGGGAAAAAGCTATTTGCTGCAGCTTGGATTCCCCATTTTCTAATGCAACATCTTGTCCCTGGTAGTGAGGACAAGGCTAAGAGCACTTGGAGCAGGGGAGGACAAAGGAGGGCACCAGCCACCATGCTGACTGGGGTTCATAGTGTCCCGAGGCCTGGGATGGGGAGGTGCACTCGTCCTGCATGCCATTTATCACAAAAGAAATCCAGCCTGATTTTAGTGGTTACAGTATCATTGCATTGGGAGTTTTGTCACTGTAAGCAAACCTTGAATTTAGTCATCAGGAGGTAAAAAAACCCCGTGTCTTCTCAACTGCCACTTAAAACATAGTTAGCTGACAGAAAGACAACATTCATCTCGTCACTTGACATCCTATGGACTTGGAAGTCCTTGGAATGAAAAGGAACAAGTAACTTTGGTGCTTTTTTATGCCCTTGACGTGAGAGCTGAGTCTGAACTAATTTAATATTTTTAGTTTATAATGTCATGTTTGCACATTGTGCAGTCCAGCCTAATTACTTCACAAGTCCTGCTGATACAAAACAGGATGAATATGCTTTTATTACATTTTTCCGTTCTATCTAGACATGAAGAAATAGGACATGAGCTGCAACTTCAGGCCTAGCTGAATCTCTCAAAACTGAAGGCTTCCTGAACCAGATTCAAACCTCCCTTCACTTTCCTTGCTTGTCACCACAGCCAGTGTCATTGTCACTAATGGGAGCGCCTGCACTCAACCACTTACAGAAGCATTGCTGCTTCCTTGAAAATACTCTCCAGTAAAGACACACTCTAAAATCTTCTGGTCTGCTAATGCTCCCCAACCTCTGAAGCACGGTAAAAGACAACCTCCAGAGCCTGTGATGGCTATCTGTGAAACACAGAGAAGGCCTTGAGGCCAGATCCAAGCCTCTTGGGACTTGCTGAGCTCAGGAAAAGGTCTATGTTTGGCAGTGCTTTGTATTTTTTCAGTAGAGAGAAAAAAAGAAGACAGAAGGAGATGACCGCAAGCTAAAAATAATCCAGACTTGTCCTAGTATCACTTTTCCTTGTGAGTAGTTCCTGCAAGTGCTGGAGGAAAGTTATGTGACCTCAAATGAGAAAGGAGGCAGGCTCCACACTAGCAAATGGAGCCCTTGAGACCCCCTCCTTCTTTAGCCATGGTATGTGTTATGAAAAATAAAGTGGCAATCTTGAGAAATCCCAGAGCACTACAGTCCATCAGCTCTTGCTGAGGTAAAATTCCAAGTGCATCACTAAAAATTTGCTTAAGCAGAAGCTAAGAAAGAAGAGACTCTCACAGATCATTTAAATTTCTCCTAAAATACCTTGCCCTTCACCCTTTTACTTTGACATGCAGAAGAGTAACAAGGACAACACTCTTGTTCCTGAAAGTAAAGTGACCTACAAGGCACACCTTGGGTGCCCCTCTTCAGCCTCCCTGTGCCTCTAGGTTATGATGAGACAAATATTTTAGGACACATTCACAGTGTGAACACAGATCTGCAAGAAGCTGGAACCCTCTTTGCCTGGTGCTGTATTAGAAAATGTGCTTTTGGGCACCCACAGTGACCAGTACAAACATGTTCTGCACCACTAAGACTTCCAGCACGTTCGTACATTGTGCAGCCCCATTTAATTGTTTTAAAAATCCTGCTGACATGAAACAGGATTAATATGATTTTATTACTTGCTTCTACCACAGCTAGACATGCACAGCTGACAGATATAAGCACTTACTCCTTTCCCCATACACAACAGAGAAAAACACTGTTTTGCCTTAGTCTTAATGCTCTGTAACACGTTTTCCTCTCCAGAAAGGCATTTTCAGCCCCTGCGACCACATGAAGAAATTCAACTAAGCTAAGCAAACTTTCTTTTCCCCTAAGCAGGGGAAACATCTGGTTTAACAAATCTTACTCTTCACTGACAGCCAAAGAACTTCTGTATCAGTAGCTTCTGCTGCAGAACAATGATAACATTTAATGATCATAACCAATACAAATTCCCTCGCCTTGGCCAGTGTTTCTTACATTTAAAACAGAGGAAACTGCAGTGCCATTGGAACAGTGCTGCACTAGCTGTTTGTGTTTGTTAACTTGGTATGGTGAACATCATGGATGTGACCTAATGTTCAATCCAATCCAGTTCCCATTTTAAAAGGTGCTAGTTAAAACCTCGACTATTTCACACTGACAGAACAGACTGTAACTATAGCAATATTTAATGCAGATTAAATAGCCAGGTACCGTATATTGCCAAAAGTCTAGCCTGGACCATACTATCTATTCACAAGAGCTTCTCTTTAAAAAGGCAGATCTCAGAACATACCAAAACATTCAGAGAGGCTCAACACTTCCAAGCAGTACTGTCCAAACCCACACTGAAGATGGAGGCCCACAATGAGAGAAAACTAGAAATTCAAAAAGTAAAGCAGCAAAGTATTTTCTGTTTGTATCTGAGGATGAAAGGCAGTAGATGAGAGCACTGCAAAAAGGGAAGGCTGTGACCCGTGCTTGATTCAAATCACAAGTGAAAAATAGCCTCAACTCAGCCCCAAATTGTGCATCAGCAAACAGAAAAAATACTGGTAATGTGTCAGAGCTAAAGGCGTGGCGATGCAGTGCTGGGGGAAAAGACAGGCTGTCCAGTAACTGCCTGCACCACGCCTGCTTCCAGCTCCAGTGCCCTGCTCCCCACCTGTCAACAGCACTAAACGTGCCTGTAGATTTAAAACACAACAAAGAGGGTTAATAGCCTGAACTCAACAATCAGGAGCAAAACAAGCAGCTGATGCTTTGTCCTCTGTCTCCTTTCATCTCTCTGTACCCTTCAGTTCATCTGAGATGCAAGGTGTGTCCAATACTCCTCAGCCCAGAGGCAGAGGACCAGTTTCCACTCTGCACAGCTTTGCTGATGTCAGTTTAATCAGCTTTCAGCACAGGTTTTAGCAGACTTGTGTCTACATGGCACAGGTATCAAGAAGAGTTCCTCAAAAACATTATTCTCCCCTAACCTAGTTCTGTGGGCTTTTATTGCTGCCCTCTTGATTTCGCTGAACTCTTAACATGAGGACAACTCTCTAAGCAAGCGGCAAACAGCTCAGATTTCCCACAGCTTAGCAGTGAAGGGTTATTTCCCAGGGAAAGAATAAGACATCGTGCCAAGCTCATGCCTCGTATCGTACTGTCCTCTTCCGAGAGGGAACCGTCCTCAGCAGGTCTGCAAATGGGTGAATACTCCCATTTCTTCCTAGTGCTGAATTTAAAAAGAAATAGTTTTGGGAAAAAAAATGGACAAAATAGAGACTAAACCAGCGCTTGCTTTCTCTCCATCACTTGTTTCCTTCCGCACCTCGGGAACACGGGGCGCGCCGGGACACAAGGGGCGAAAGGAGCAAATGGAGACCTGAGCTCCGTGACTGTCACTGACACAATTATGGCTATAATCCCAGGCACCACTTTGGAAATCTAGCCCTAATTAGTGGCACTGCTTCAGCTCCAACCCTCACTCCCTTAACAGAATTATCCAGCTCTTGAATGCAGTATGTTCCACTTATCCCGTTAGCTCGTTAAGCCTCTGTGCTGGCACTACAGGATTTTTCTATCAGGTGCTCCCAAACAGCAGCCAGCTTCTCCGGCAGCAGCCTCACTCCCTGCTGGGCTCTCTGCATCCCTGAAGGACTGTGACCACACATGAGGAGAAGTCTTGTAATACACCACCTTCTCAATGCCATTCCCTAATTAAGGAGAGAATTTGCCTTTTGCAGGGACAGGGCAATTGCCCTCTGTCTGCAGGAAGCTCCTTTGTCTCATCTTGCAGCACTGTTTATTAATTACTTCATTTATTCCCAGGAGACAGAAGTTATTAATTCCAAAAACTTCTCTTCTGGAAACCCCTAAAATAGGTAACAAGCAAGTAAACTATTTTTTTCCCATTGAAAATGTTACAAAATCTTTCAGTAGCTTCTAGATAACAAACCCTAGAATCCAAATGAAATTACCAGAACAAATTGCTGGTTATTATCACCAGGAAAACCCTCCAGAAGGTGACAAGCAACAGGCTTATAACAAGAAGGCATCAATGACAGTACATAGCAAGTGTATGAGGGCTCCACGTTGGCATGAAGATATTTCACATTCCCCAACTTCCCCCCTGTGGGTAGAATGCTGTGTCAGCATAACCAGCAGCTACAGTAGGGATGTTAAGAACAACCACTTTCAATTAAAACGAAATTGAGGATTGAGGCACCAAATCAGTATCTCCCACAGAGTCCAGTATCTTTTTCTTCCAAACTTTTATTAGGATTCAGCTTTTTCATTGTTTCAACAGTTTTTCCTAATAAACTTTGGCAGCAGAGGAGAAGCTTTGATTGGAGATTCTGATCTTCCTTTGTTCTTTGAAACTTTATTTAAATAAACTCTTAAATTTTCAGATACTCAAACACAATCACACACATGCACATGGACAGGCTTTGGGTTGGGCTTTCTAGGTCGAAGGCTGGACCACATCTAAGCAGCAGTCATTTTTTTCTTTGTATGTAGCAAACTTAAGGATGTTTGCCACCAAAGGATTGCTTTCTGCAGCGTATCTTGCCAAGTGCCCACGTTGGCTCCAACGCTGCAAGCTATTTGATGCCAGCAAGCCTTTGAGTGCTAACAAGTCCCTCAGCAAGTTGGAAGTGATCTAAAAGATTACAGTAATTTACAGTCCCAATGTACAAAACCAACTCTGGTGGAGTTAGCAGAGAAGGCAGCTCCTTGCAGTTGCTAAACAGCTTTGTGCATCCCAGAGCTACCAGAAAAAAGCCTCTGGAAAAAAAAAAAAAAAATATATATATATATATATATCTGTGTTTATGATCAGATTTACATCAGGCAGCTGCCTAAATGCAGGACAGGATCGGCCTTGTAAACCTAACAGGTCAGTACATGGAGCATTAATGTGCTTATGCACTCTGACAGCAAGAGCTGCCTGTAAATATGATCCTCACCCTTCTAACGTAGTGTGGGTGGGACGAGTACGTCGATGAGCAACGCTCACACATGTGAGAGACAACCCCATCCCTCAGCAAAGCTGTCTCTGAAGAACAGCTCAATGCATTAGTCTTGCTGTCCGAGAGTCTGGATGGGGGAATCGAGTCGCTGACCCTTCACGCTGTAAAAGCAGCAGCAAGGCATTGAACAGTGCCCATTCTTCTAACTGAATGCTCCAAATGTCAGCTCACTATGAACACCACTATTTCCAGAAGTGAGTTACAGACTCTCTGCTTTCAACCTTGGACCCTACTTTAGGCAGCTAAGAGGTGACTGCAGAGATTTAGAGTCTGATTTAAGAAGTAGAGAAATATCCCTGCTACTTGTTTGGGTTGCTCAGAGCCCCGTCCAACCCGATCTTGAATGTTTCCAGGGATGAGGCCTCTACCACCTCTCTGGGCAACCTGGGCCAGGGTTTCACCACCCAGTACACCTCTGTTGGAACTCAAACCTGATGGCAGCAGCTTTCAAACATGTCTGCTGGCAAAGAGAAGTTAGATTGTTTTGGGAAAAACAAGATAAATAAATAAATGCTATTGAAATCGAGGTTTTCTGACAATTAGCATCACCTCCAGACTTCTCTAGTGAGAGGTTTAACTAGTCCCATGTAGCTGAACCAGCTCTATGGCAACAGGTAATGGTTGCCCTCAAATACTTCACATCTGGAATCACAGTCAGTACAGTCTGCTAGACAAAAGGTCAGAGATGTGCTGGTACCTGAAACAGTCCCTTACACATTTTGTGAATGAAATTGCAACAATTGCCCAGGGTTAGTTAAGTAGTATGAGCAATACTGGTGGTCCTTTGCTAAGAACACATGGTCTAATTAATGTGGTTTATACTTATGTTCACCATAAAGTCCTACTGCACTGCTGTAAGGGCAAAAAGGGCCACAACGGAAATAGAAATCAGACCCGCTGAGTTAAAGAGGGAACTGTGTAAGAACAATTTAGTTGCTTTCCATCAGACTTTACAGATGTCAGAATTTAAGCCTGCTTTTAAACTGGAGATATTAAGTGTGGAGGGGCTGATTGCTTTCAGTATGGATGGAAACATGCTCACCTGAGAACTCAGCTAGCTAGCTGGGAAAAAAACCCCAGATATTTAATAGAAGTAGAAAGTGTTTCTCAAGAGATTCAAGGATTAAAAATGAACAAGGGGTTCAAAATTCTATTTAAAAATTATTATTATGCCCATCTGCTGATATATAACATACTGACCTACATTGATTTCCCCACTTGAACCTCTTTCCTTCTTAATCTTTCATACAAGTAATCATTATAGTAAAAATAATTTAGAAAAGTATGTAATGTTACATAATGGTATTCCATCAGCAAAAATATGTTTAAGGGAACATGATTATCCTGTTGAGCTCTTTGAAACCAGGAAATATAAACCTAAAGGGTAACTGTGAAGTATTAAGTCTGCCTCTTGATGAATAGAAATTGTAATGCTTCTTTCTTTTTTTAACCGTCTCTGATCCTAACCTTTTCCCAATATAACTTCACAGATGTATTTTTGGATCACCTGGGTTTTTGTAAGAAGTACAGGCAATCCACGATACACTCGAGATTCAGATAAAACTTAAATCTAAAAGATGAATCATAGCAGAAACAAATGGGAAATACACAACTGAATAGAGCGAGCAGAAAACACGAGGCAGCTAGGTGGAAAGGATGACATGATCATGATGGGGCTTGCATGCATGTGCAAATGGAGATCCACACACAAGAACACTCGTGCAGGTTGTTGGAAAACCTCTTTAGCTTTCAGTCACCCCTTACTCTTCTCTTTCACCTACTCAGCATATTTCCACTGAAACCACTCGTGAGTTATACCACAAACACTAAGAATTACCCACAAATCCACAAGTTATAACATGTCCAAGTCCACCTCACAGTCATCTCCCCAGTCACGCCTGCTGATTGTCTTCTTATTATGGATAACCTATTCCATAGGTTATCTGAGGGTATGGGTTATTTCAGGACAGATTTAAATGCTGGTTACCAGAGGCTTTATAACCCGTACATCTACCCAAGAGTTTCTCAGTGTTCTCAACTATGCTGTGTAAAATCATACTTTGCTTTTGCACAGCAAATTCACCACTGATATATTCAGTTCATTTCTCTCTCAAAACATTTCCCTCACATCTGTCAACCTGCAGGCTACAGCTTTGACTGCCACACAGAGCACGGGGCAGCTTGGTCAGTGCATCAAGAGTCCCCAGACAGAGACCTTGGATAAGGCTCCATGCTCTTTTCTGCTAAAAACAAAAATTTTTTCTTCAATTCTTATAAATTATTTGCATTACACTCTAAAGCAGCTGTCCAAAGTGTCATGCCTTAGAGCAAAATAAGTAATTTCAAACAGCCAGGCAGAGAACCACAATGTAAATGACAAGTATATTGTACCTAGCCTATGTTTGTGCAATAGTTCACCCAGGCTTTGAGAGAAAAACCCACTGAACCAGCAGGAAGAGCTCCATTAGTTCAGTGGATCTGACTTTCCGATTACCATAATCTACTCTAATAGACTTAAAAACCATAGCCACACCTTTTAAAGCATCATTCCCTGCAGATTAAGCCTCCTCTTCCCTTTTCACTTGGCAGCATGTCTGAGACCCAGCAGCAGACACATGAAACACCATCTTCAAGCCTCTGGCATCCTAATGCTGCTTTAGAAATCACTCATCTCTCAAAAACGTCACAGATATTTTAAAAATAAACCCATAAACTGGTTAATTCTGCTGCATTTACCAAGTCTTCCTGATGCCCTGTTTTCATATCATCATAGAAGCATCACAAGAATTGTACAAAACAAGTTCCTTCACTGCCCCAGCTCCATCTGTGTGTTTTGCCTTGTTCATGGTAAGATCTTCAAAAGTCATTTGGGATTTTATTCATTGCTTTCAATAAGCAGCGAGTCCATGGTTTTCCCTGTACACCTCTTAAAATTTATTCAACCTCTTTGGAAGGCTTACCCACACAAACAGTTGTGTCTCAGCTAATATTTGCATTCCTTCCTCAACATCAGTAATTTCTTTTTTATTCTCATCTAATGACCATGGTTTGGCACATTAATTTTCCTGGATGGACACGTCAATCAGAAACCTGCCCACTGTGCTCTTCAGCATGGCTAATACTTGCTCATAAGTCCTCTGCTTTGTCTCATCAGCTAATAGGAATTAATAGCAGATTAAAGACTACGACAACAAATTCCATTTGAGAATATCTAGCCCTTTCAGAAAATCTTAATTCTCAGCCTACACCTGAGAGGTGGCCCACATTGCCACCCACATCTGATGAAAAATAAAGACATCCAACAGCAGTGCTATATAACAAAGCCAGACAAGACATAAAAAAGCTAAATGAATTAGAAACTGCAAGTACTAAAGATGGATTGTGATTACCCAAATTAGAATCTGAACAATTAGAATTCATGCATTAACTCAGCTATTCTCAAAGTGTCAGCATGATCTTAAACCACCAGAACACAGGCTTATCATCTTGTTGAAAATGCAATGACCTCCCAGAAACACTGGACTGGAAATTACTTCCTGGGTCATGGAGTCTAATGCATATAGCAATTCATACATCTCATCCCAACTGATTCAGATTTCTTAGCTAATTAACACCATTCCCACTTCAAAAATCCTCTAGCTCAGTTGCAGTTCTACACAAAAGCATGTGGTTACCATCCACACTCAGAATTTCCTCTCTCTTCCCATATTGTTATATAAACACACAAAGAACTCTCTTAACTCATAAGTATTGGAGGAGATCAGAGGTTCTGAAAATGCTTCCTTATGCCTTCAAGAAGTATCTTATTTTGTATGAGAAGTCGTGTGAGAGGAGATCCAGATCAGAATCACCTGATGCTTTTAGATTTTTCTGAAGCACTTTAGAACAGAAGTTAAAGGAGACATGGTAAAACAAAGCTAACTGGTACAGAGAGAGAAGATGAAGAGTTCTAATCTCTGTCTCCATTAATCTTGGAACACGAGAGAAGTCAATACAATTGAAAAATAGTAAATCCAAAATTGAGGAAAGCAAGGATTTTTTTTTTCTTTATAGGCTTAAGTAAAGGGCAAAATTTGTTACTGCAGGTACACAGAAAGGCCAAGATTTTGAAAGACTAAAAAAAGGTGATAGATGGCAATCAGGAACATCCAGAATTTCTATAACGTACCACAGTAAAAAAGTCAAACAGATGAGAGCCCATGACCTAAGCAGCTGCTTACAAGGTGTGTCTCCCTTACTGATTTATTGCACAGGACTTTTGTTTGGTGCAGATTTGCCTTTATGTTGCAGCTTGTGACACACATCCAAGCCTACAGCTGATAAGCCCAAAATTACTCCCCTGTTGCAATGCCATCCAGTCATCAAGCACCCCAGTTGGTGGACTCCAGTTTTTCCAACAGCACCCATCAGATGCACACTGAGAAAGGGCAACTGGTGAAAATGTTGTGCCCAGTCAAGCCATGGTGTGGACAAGCAGCCCTGGAAACATAACAGAGCACAGAAAACCAAACCTTGGTGCTTTCCTCTTCATGCCTCATCAGGCAGTACTGCAGACATACCCCATTTCACCAAGAGGATTTCATGCCCATGCACTGGAAGATTCTTGTAGTTTCCACAATCCTGGGTGTTGGACTAGCTAGATACTGGAGAGAATTCAGCCTGGCAGAATGCCTGTTTCTTTTTCCCCCCTCAAGTGAAAACTGTATTTTTAAAATCAAGATTGTGTCAATGGTGCTCTCACTAAATGATAGTCAAATGCACACAAAAAATGGCTAGAGCACAATGTGCTTTATCCTTTTTTTAATCCATTACAGCAGGCCTCCAGAGCATCCAGTGAGACTTAGGTCAGTGTGTACAAAATTGGCAACAACAAATCGAACTGATAAACACAGGGGGAAAAGGCAGAAATAATCTATTTCGTAAAGCAACATCAAAGCAAATATTTTTTGCAACTTCTGAAGTGCTAAATACTGGAAAGGTGTGTCGTGTAGCCTAAACTACCTCCGGTGTTTGGCCACAAACAGATTTGTGCCCTACCACAGCAGGTAACTCCTAGAAGGGAGGAAGCACGAGATGTTTCATTCAGAAGTCTATCACCTTCACCTCTGAAGTGCACCCCACAGGTCTAAGTTCTTCCTTCCATCCTCCTTCAACAGAACTGGAAATATCTGCCCTCAGTCCCACCAGAGGGTGAGGAACTGCATTTTTTCCATGGATCTGACCAGATGCAGGAGGGAGGATGCAAGAAGGTAAAAGGCTGAAGCACAGACAATTACACCAGTGCAGTACACTGAACAGTTGCTGATCTTTCCATAATTTACTAAACTACAGAAGGGAGTAATATGATGTGCAGACCATTAGCACAGCTATTACGTGACCATAACAAGAGACATTCAGAAAGCAAGTGGCTGGGAAATACCAGACACTGATTGAACCCATTAACAAGTAAATGGCTTGTGTAATGATCTTCTTGGTGTTGCTGAAATAAAATCACTCCAGTTCCCATCTGTCATGCTTTTTATTTCTTCAACTCTGTGCAGCAATGCAAGGCAGCTAATTAAACCACTCTAAATCTACATTTAGAAGTTCATACAGGAACAGATGTCCAGTAAGGTTAAATTTGACCTAAATGTTTTATTTGAAACAATGTGTGCAAAGAAACAAGGGCAACAAGGAGAGGTTCAACATTGGTGCCACCAACCTGTAAAGTTAAGAGTAGGCTGTGGCCAGTAATACTTACTGATGGCTCAGCAGCTCTGTAATTAGCACTGCTTAATTAAAGTCCATGAAAGACAAGACATTGATAGCATTTTAAGTGAAGATGCAAATGGTGGCCTTAACCCTGCTTTTTGTTCTGTCCCCACTCTGCTTTTCTGACTGCAGAACTGTATGTTCAGACTAGCACAGGAGGAAAAAGTCTGATGGATGAACACTTAGAGAATTATTTTGCTTCATAATTTATCAGATACCAGCTTTTTCTTAAGTCATCTCTTGCCTGTTTATACCCACTGCAGCTGTGTCTACAGCAGTGTGTCACGTGTGAAGCTCCCAGGCACTGAAGCATGCCTTTACTGGTAAAAAAAAAAAAAGGAGTAAAGACAACAATGTCAGGATTCCCCTGACTTCACAGAATCCCAGAATGGTGGGGGATGTGCAGAAAAAGGACTGAAGAGTATTTTTGGGCCCATTTCTTGCATTGAAATATTTTCTAACCCATTCTGATTTTTGGCACCAAGCTTAATTTTAGGTGCTCATATTTAAACCTTCACTGTGATGATCAAATACACTACACCTCCGTATTTTGTATGGACAGATCAGGAAATCATGAAGACTGAAAGATTAAGTAACATTTAAATATGCAAACAGCTGTGTGCTGGAAAACAGAGACATTCCTCCTGGCTTGCAACAATAAAAAAAGAACATCCCTGTGTGTTGAGAGTTATGGGCTGCTGCTCAGGAAATCAATGCTGATGTTCACAAAGAAAATTGTTTGTACCTCCCGTGCTCAATTTGTGCTTGTTAGAGAATAAATTCTGAGCACTTACCACTCGCAAGCAGTGTAAATCCACGGACGCGTGGAGATCGCGGTTTGAACCACAGCGAGTTGAAACAGTCGATATCAAGATGGGGGGAAAGCTACCAGGCACTCAGAACTGATCATCTGTCATTTTAGCTATTGACATATCTGAAATCTGTCATAATCAACACGCTGCTTGAAGTGACTCTACTCGCTGGTTCTGTTCTGCTTTGAAAGATTCTGCCAATTTGGAAGAAAATCCTGAAGCATTTCCAGTAATGGCAGTGAGGGTTCAGCACATGCTCTGCACCTTTACTGCACCAGGACTGTAAAACCCAGTGTTACTGAGCTGCACTTGGAAGAGACCTTCAGTGCAAATAAGTTTTCTTAATATTTCAAGAAAATATCTTCTTGTCAACTATCCCAGTTTAAAATGTGAGTAGAGGAAATAAAAGGAAGTAAAAGGTTATTATTTGTAACACAGTGATTATGGTTACTCTGCAGTCAGAGACCAATTACAGCCTCGTTATGCTTTCTGACTCCACTAATTCATATAAACGGAGCTCTAACTACATCACAGGGTAATTACAGTGTAAATACAATAGTTTTTATGTATCTAGATTCTTAAAAAGCACCCGTGTTACTGAGGTGGCAATAAGACATAATTTGGATGTGTCATTAACCTTCAAATTCTTTGAATCAGTGCTAATTAGGATATAGAAAAGCATAACCAAAAATGTAATTACACTGAACTAGGGGCTCAACTGTGCAACTATTAGAAGGCTGCTCATGTGAGTAAGTACGCTTGAACATAACTGAATATCGCCAAATCAGGCTGTAAAACACCACCGTGGTTTTATAATGAAGCAAAATGGAAGGGAAAAACCACCAAATTAATGACATTTTTCAGCTTTAACAAAGGTGCTGAGGGTTGTTCCCACACTAAAAATCATTCCCATGTATTTTATAGCTGAGGATGGTCAAATTCTGCCTGAAACCCCTTCCCTCTAAACGAGGGTTAGCTGTAGTTTGTGTCATGGCTGGTGTACCCAGTCAGTGCACAGCGCCTTGGAGCCCAACCCCAGATTAGGGCTTTGGGTGATACCACAATCTGAAGAGTTTTGTATTTTCTCTATTGCTCCTCCTTTCCTTGCTCTCTAATTTTACCTCTCTAGAACATTTTAAGACAAATGTACAACGAATGCACAGAGGACTGTCACATAGATCTGCCATGCACACAGGAAAATCTTTGCCAACTTCCTACTAAGAGGTCCTACTACACCTCTCCTACCTCTGATGAGTATACCATGAACCGTTACAACTTCTTAACTCCAGACACCATAAGACTTTTGTACACAAGTGACCAAATTATAATCATAGAATCACCTGGTTGGAAAAGACCTTTAAGATCGAGTCCAACCATACCTGTCCACTACCAAACTGTATCTCTGAGCACCTCATCACCCATCTTTTAAACACCTCCAGGGATGGGGACTCAACCACCTCCCTGGGCAGCCCATTCCAGTGCCTGAGAACCCTTTCAGTGAAGAAGTATTTCCTGACACCCAATCTGTACCTCCCTTGGTGCAACTTAAGGCCATTGCCTCTTGTTCTATCACTAGTCACCTGCTCCTTGCATGCTTACAGAAAACCAATGACACCCAGAACTTGCTGTTAAAATGCTGAAGCAACTCCTCAGTCAACACAATAGCTTCTTTAAATGCAACAACTTATGTTAATATGTTGTACCACTTCAGGATGTTATGCTACACCAGGTGCAAAGTAGGAGCCTGTAAGGCAGGCGGGATGTGGACAGCACTGCTGCTATTGAGAAAGAAACACCATGTCAGGACAGAACAAAAAATGGGCTGGTACTTCTGATAGATCAGAAGCTTACACAGATGACCTTCCCCCCACAGTTTATGGATCAGATACTTTTTTTCAGAATTATTCACCTTGAGTGGTTCATCAGTGGAATCCACTCTCTTTCAGCCATTGTACTTGGCAGATATATTTTCTGTCAGGTGCCCTTTTACATTGAAAGAGGCTGTACCTTGGCCGAGAGCCCTTCATATTCGACTGCTAGAGTCTATGCTTCCTTCAGCCAAGCGAGTATTTCCAGTCACTTCCCCTGCTCATTTTTCCTTGACTTTTTCATTCCTGAATGACTCCATCTCCTCTGCAGGTAATCAAAGTAGGAGGAGACATATACAGGGATGGGTGGATGCTAACCATGCTACTCCTTACCTTGCATTTGAAGGCAGCTGCAAGTTGGGAGAAGCTCTGACTACCTGTCACCTCAAGATAAGAAAAGGATTCTCTTGCTCAGTGCTGACAAATACCCAGTCACCCAAGCATAGCCATGGCTTCCAGAGAAGTGCTGCTTCCCTCCCTGGAAATGCTGAGCCTCTCAAGGTACACCACTTACACTTGTTAAAGATGTACCTGGCTTGCATTCTTTGCCATGATTAATTGCACCAGCCTGATATTGTGTTTTCCATAAATCTTTTTTTTTTTTAACTTCAATTGCTGAACACTGCAGAAGACACCAGAAGTTTCTGCTCCCTCTTTATCCTCTGTTTCTTAAAGTATAATTAATTCTCACACACTCAAAAGCAGACTGTTGGATTTATTACATAGCGATTGCCCCAGAAACAGAGAGAGTTTTGAAACTCACCTATTGCAAAATAAGACATGGAAGTAAATAACACAGCTGACATCCAGCCTTTGGAAAGAATGAGAGATACAGCTGCTCGTACGTGCACCCTCTCATAAAATCCCAGCTTGCAGCATATACATGGAAACAAGGCAGAACCCTTCATTATCAAACACTCCTTGGCAGCCCACGCTCTGACGTGACAGCACATAATGCAAATATTTACAGCAGGAAGTCCTCAGGAATGATCAGTCACCACCAAACGGCAGCAGCTTATCAAGCAGTAATTCCTGCTGTGGGAAACCCAGCTGAGGCAGCATTTCCACTCAAACACAACACAGAGAAGGTCTCTTTCAATAATTAGCTCTGATTTGCAGAGCTTTCCCCACGATGCTAAGTGTATTTGACGAGTGCCATGGTGATCTATGAGACAGAAACTGCGGCACAAAAGCTCCAGAGGTTTGATCAGCTGTGGTTCCTTGCATCTAATAGACAGCGAGTGAATGCTCCCAATTTAGTGAAGACATTTGTCCTCAGGCTAAAACATTGATTCTCCACTTACTGTCCTTTAATTGTGATGTATCCAATTTATCTTTTTAGGATATAAACTCTCGGGGGGAAAAGGTTTTTCTTTTCCAAGCTGTATGCTGTTCTCATGTCTGCTTTATTTTACTGCAAAAGAGCCACATTCAGGTTAAATCATTTTCACACAAGCACGATGCCATTTTCCTATTGCTAGAAATTATTGCTGTAACTGGTATTGTTTTCCTACAACAATGTCTGATGTAAAGATGATTTAGCAGTAACAACATTATGAATAAATGAAGAGTAACAAATAGAGGAATGTTCCAGATGTTGTAAAAATGTTCTTTTCTAGTGAGAAAACTGTTTGCTCATCCATACCATGGCAATGTTTATGATTTAGTAGAATAAACTACTGCACACAAGCAACGCTGCTTTCAGGATGCCACCAGTCCAGAAAAATACCCCGTTTTCCAGAATTGCAGGTGCTCTGTTTCACTGCCACCACCCCCAGGCCTATCCACTGCCCTAAATTCACATTTACGCTCCTGCCATTTATGAACTGGCCAAAGTGCACACCCCATCGTTCCCAGATATTCAAGCTTGATGACTCACAGGCAATAAAATGTGACAGGACTTTTCACCGACCAAGGAACTGCAGGGCATCCTAATCAGCAGGCAAGGCTCCTCTAATAACTGGGTTACAGCGTAAGGAGATAAACTCAAATGGAGCAGAACATTCACAATACAAGAAATTCGAGATGCTGCTCAGCCTAAAGCACCACTGGTGCTATACAAAGATATCCAACTAACACAGCAACTTTTTTTTTCCCCTTTGGAAGCAGGATTCCTTTTAACTGCCAGTTAAAGACGGTCTCAGCAGCGCATGAACAAGAATGGCAGCCGCTTACAGCCCCCAGCGTGACTTCTTCCAGCTTCTTTTCCCTTTTCACTTGCAGTGAACTGCAGTCAGACAGACAATAAAGGGGTTTGTTGCTGTTGTTTTTTTTAAATCATGGTCTTAGGATACTGCTGGTTATCGGTGTTTGCAGGTCTCACTGACAGACAGGACGGGACACACACCGAGCAGCCAATGCACCAGCTGCTGTCCCCACCGCGGGATGTGCCACACGCCTGGAGGCTCAGACAGAACCCACTTGGGTGGCTCTGGCATCAGCTGCAGATGAGTCTGTGCTAGCAGTGAAAACACTGTCCCCACAAGGTCACCTGTCCCCAAATGCTGCCTCTCACAGGACACCTGCTCTGGATCATTTTCCCAAGCTGTGCCAAACAAAAGGGTTTGCTTGTGTCAAATATGCAAAGCCTTGTTCATTCCCCCTGTCCCCCCTCCTGACAGCCTAAGCTTCAGGGTGAGTTTGTGACACTGTCACTAGAATAGCAAAACTCCCTTTGGTCCAAGGCAACCAGCTTTTCAAAAAAACTTCAGCAAGATCCCTACTGAGATTTTTTTCCCTGCAAAGCTATTATTTCTAACACACTAAGGACCCACAGCCACTGCTAGAACTCCTACTAACTGCAAAAGAGGGTAAATTGCCAAGCACAGACCACAGGTTCCCCCCTTCCAGCAAAAGGATGTGCAAGAACCTGGCCCAGGATCTGAAGAAGGTTCCCTCTGCGCAGAGGGCCTCTCTGCAGCCAGGCCACAGCAGTCAGAGGAGCATGGCTTTTGCTGGTACAGTGAGAAAGGCCATGCCTGGGACCCTGGGGCAGTGCTCCGAATCACTGGAGCAATGAAAACAAGGGAGGAATTTGATGCATGCGATTGGATCATGGAGAGCCCCGTGTGTCATGTCTCACTAGGGTCAGGCGTCTCAGCGCCCTCAGATGAGCTACAGGCTCGGCACTCGACTGTCACAGCCCTTAGCTGGTCACACCGAGGAACAGGGGAACAGAACAATTTATCACTTCCCTGCTCAGTCATGCTCAGATTATGATTTGGGACACAGGAGAAAAAAGAGATGGGGCTGCCCACTCTGTACACTGTGGAGCCACCGCAGAGGGACGGGGAGAGACTCGGCAACACTGATAGAGCAAGCTGTGTGCTTGCTTTATTTTTAAGTAAATACTCTCTGGCTGATGATGGATAAGCACAGCAAAGTACAAACCAGAAGAGCTGCTGCTTCTTTTGAACAAGACATTTCTGATCATTGTTCCAAGCCATTATTTAGAAAAAAATAGGTTTTAAAATAGATATAGCAGTTTATTTTGGGATTTCTTGAATATTTTATCCTTCTTTCCTTCCACTAAAAAAATAAAATGAAAAGGAAGAGGGGCATCTGGAATTCACTATTAGCAAAATCCCACTCAAAAGGTGATTGCAGTTAGTGTGTTTGCAATTCTAAGGCTAATACTTGCACTTTGCATAGCTGTTACCTCTGCTCAGAAGCAGCCACTGCAGAGATACACAAGAGCCCAGGACTGGACAAATCTTTA
This sequence comes from Caprimulgus europaeus, assembly GCA_907165065.1. The sequence continues at coordinate 3,483,880 of OU015530.1, forward strand.
GTGATCCCCTTCCCCATCTGTGCAGTGAGGGTAACACCACTTTCCAGTGGCACAGGATGTACTGCAGAGCAGCAGATGGAGAAAGCTACTTGGTGGTTTCAGCTGGGACTGGAGCTTGGAGGGTCATACACAGCTGAAAACCTCCACATGAGCAAGAATCAGCCCATTATTTTTCTCTGTTTCTCATATCTATAGTGTTGCTCTCCTCTTGCACTCATAACCTTTGCTGCTATTCCTTTGCTTTTGTTGTCTTCACTGCTTAGTATGTGCCTACCAATGCACCAAATATTTGTCACACAGCAAACAAAGAAAACAAGAGAAAATCATGCTGCTGTACCTAAAACACTGCTGGCCTCTCTGGTCTGCAGAGGAAATGGGCAAAACCCACACAGGCTATTCTGCAACCCAGAAAGGCAGGAAAAATTAGAAGATTATGTGAAGAGAATGCTGTTTCTAAAGACACTGGTTTGGCCCTCAAATGGAAAATTGTTCTCTGATATCACTTTTAATCATATTTTATTTTTCAGTCACATACAGTATACTGAGCTGTAGGTCATAACAGGTGGTTCTTCTCATCTGAACTCTACAAAGACCATGAGTACTGCACAAAGAGGACTTCCTTTTAAAAACAAGTCCTGCTTAGCTGGAAGTGAACGGTTGCTTTATTTCCTGACACACATATAAAACCCTCAACTGAAGAACTCAGAAATATTACATACTTGCATATTACAAAGGCACAGGTCCTCAGATATTCTTCTACTAACTTATAACATATTGCTGATACTTGATAATGACAAAGTAAACCTTTCACACTAGACCTAAAAAATGTGCTTAATTGGTTCAAACTCTAACAAATAGATGTGAATTGTGCAAAAAAATATTCTTATTTTTTTATCCTACTGGTGCTTACTGCCTTAGTTGGCTGGTTTACCTTTCAGAGAAGACTAGGTTTAAATCAATGACATAGGTTGTCCTCCAAAATTGATGATAACCAGGAAATGAACAGCAAGTCCTGAGTCAACAAGACACCACTCACTACAGCCTAAAAGACTTTCCAGCATCCCACACAATGAAGATATTCAAGGCCACATCGTTATGTTTCTCTGAAGACAGCTGAAGGAAAGTCTCCAGGCTCTGAAACTGGTGAACAGCTTCACCATCAGCATGTGAGAAAGGCACATAAAGACATGAATATTTTTCATTCCTAAAAGACAGGCCATCAGCCCATACCTAGCATCCCCTTTCCAGCTGTTGTGCATCAAAATAAGGCAAAGAGAAACCACCAAAAGTTTCTACATCAGTCAAGGGTGAAAAAAATTAATCTTTCCTGGCCCTGGTGCACTCAGACACAGCCAACACACAGCATGGGAGACTTTCAGCCTTTCTAGAGACACTCACTTGGGGCCATTCAAAGAAAGAAAGAATGAACTTTCAAAATTTAAGCTTCAATGATCCCCACTGAAACCTACATATGCTCACAGGTAAGAGAGTTCTTTCCTGAACCCATTTCCAGACTAAACAACATCTGAGCTAGTCTTTTTTTAATGCTGGTTGGACTAAAACCTCTCAGCTCATGCAGGTCTCTGCCAAGACAAGCCTGGCAGGCACTGAAACAGTGTCAGCAAGGCCAGACAAGCTTTGGAGGTCAGCAAGTCTCTCTGCAGGCTTCTGAAAAACTTTTCACTCTCATGGTGATCAAATTTTCCAAAACCAGGCAAGATATATTGCTTTTTAGAGCAATTTGAGCCATGGAGCTTTGCTAAGCTCTAGCAAATCAAAATTGCTCTTAATGAAGCCTCAGTCTGTACAAAATGATGTTCAGTCCTTTGATGGATCAGGGCCTGAATGTCCACTTCTTACCACTGATGGGAGTGTGGCAGAGTGTAGCTGTTCCTGGAACTGAGAGGCATAGCCATGAAAACGTTCCTACCTTGATCCTTGATTTTGGAAAAAAAAAAAAGCACCATAAAATAGGTAAATCTTACTCCTTTTCTGGACTCTTACTGCATTCAAAACTCAAGGACCTCAAATCCTGTAGAAGTATCACTCAAGCCTTGCAACACCCAGCAGAGAGAAGGTAACTTTACAGAATGGAGTACAGCTAGGACATGGGACTTGCCCCAGATCTGTGACACATTGAGAGCTGAATCTACAATCTCTTGGCTGACAAACCCATAACTTAAATAAAAGACTACTTATTTCTCTGTATCACAGTGCAATGAAGAGTTCAGTTCTCATATAAAAGCAGGTAGGGAAAGCAAAGGATAACACAGGAAACATACATGGAAAAAAAATATGAAGTCAGCATAACTTACGGGAGCCGCGTTGTTTTTCACTGTGACACTCGGAGTTGTGGCTCGTAGTGCCCCGCTCACACCATGGTAGTATTTGAAGCAGATCTTTGTTTCAGCTAAAAAAAAGTAAAGAGAATTATTTTAGATTAGCAGAACTTCCAGGGAGAAGCTGCATGATCAGTTGCAGCTCACAGGCACAAGGCTGGCCAGTGGTTCATCCCAGGTTGGCTGGCATGACAGGACACTTCCTGCCTCCAATCTTCCCCTCTGCCAGAGTGAAATTGAGAGTTCAGTTCCTGCAACTTAAAAAAGGTAAAATCCCATCCTCTGCTGAGCAGCAGCTGTGACAGACAGACCTTAGAGCACCTGATCAGCATCCTTTAGCTATGTTAGGAGAAGTAGGGACAGACAAACCCTCTCCATTCAGACACACCAAACACCCATGTGCACACACAGTGAGAAACTTCCTTAGGAAAATGAGATTGCACAATTGCTCACCGACAGACTTCCCTGAGTCCATTTGTTCTGCCCTTGGTTAGGGCAAGGACACAGATCTACACAGATTAACTGTTCTGATAGTCACTACATTACAATGTTTTTCAGACACAGCATAGTACCATGAGACCCCATCTTAGTGTACTTCCACAGACGTGGATTAGGTGAGGAACACAAGCAAGACCATGGCTTTGGACTCACAGCGCTGCTTTTTGCCACATGCACTGATATTCAGATAAATAATTGAGGGAAATCATTTTGATAACTGTATCAAGGCATAGAAGTAGATTCACCTTTTGCTCAATCATTCCCTTAACAACCCACCTTCTTGTCTGCTTGTGTCCAGAGCACATCCTGCAGGCAGGAGCTTTCTTCCACAGTCAATTAGGATGGGAAGTGGATTGATATGCACCTATACATACAGCCAAGACACAGCAGCTATGTGCTGTAACATGTATGGTTATGGGATCTGAAAAATGCCTATTGAAATAAAAGCAGCATTCACATCTTGCAGGGTTTTTTGGTTTTTTGGAAGTTTTCAGCTGCTCCATAACATACCTGAAGGCACTTCTCATAATCAAGTTTTTCCTTAACATACCTTGCTTTGCAGCTGCTACTGAGGCCCAGGGAAAATACCAACCTTTGCCTGCAGAGCCATAAAAAAATAATAATAAAGGAATGCCAATATTTTAAAACATACAAATTGCATTGCTGTTTTAACACCAGTAACAAAATAAATGAAATCAGCGCAGCTGTGACAAAAGATTACGCAACATGAAGGGCTGGGACCTTTGCCACACATTATAGTGCTGTCATCTGCCATTTGGCAGATCCCAAAAACAACCATGCTCCAGGTGGAAGCAAAACATAGGGAGATGAAAAGCAGTGGAGACCATCAAGAACACAGGCCTGAATTGCTTACCCTAACACCTACAGATACACAGGAAGAAGAATAAACCCTGATTGGTTTTTTGAAAGACTTTTTTTTTTTAAGTGTGAAGCCATCCCAACTTCCAAATGTGACTTAGGAAATGAAAACTGAAGAGCTTATGTTCCCAAGTAGCTTGAGCACTTCCATTTCCAGGTGGCTTCTCAGCACTCCTCCCTGAAGAGGGACCAGGGACGTGCAGTCCATCGATGAGAAGCACAGTGCCAGCACAGTTATCTGCCACCATGTAACACCACAGCTCATTCATCAGGCAACCAGGTGCACATTTCTGCTCACAGAGTGAAAACACACACCTCTCCCACACATCCATATGTCCCTTTTACTTCACAGCACTCCCCAAGAAGTGGAAAAAGCTACATAGTCCTTCAGCACCTTCATGAGGGGCTTTGCTGCCCATTCTGGGGTTTAATTCACAATTGTGACCCAAACAAACTTCTGCAAATTCAAGAGAATTACTTGAGGTGTCAATGCAGCTGAGCAAGCAACCCAGTTGTTGCACCTGGGCACAGCAGTAGTTTTATTTTGGCAGCAAAAAAGCTGGATGAACTTATGGGACTGAAAAAGTGCAAGTCCAGATTGAATTTTCACGTTGTAATTTTCTCTACAGGACTTTTAACAGCTCAGCAGCTAACTCATTTACTCACTGAGAAGACAGCAAAAGCTGAGGATATCATAATAGCTAAAACACACAGTTCTCACCAATTATTCAAATGAGAATTTTCCTCTCCCCCCTGGAGATTTTTAGCTACAGTTTGCATGGAACATTGAGAGCTAGAATAAAGAGAACCTCTTTTTTTTTTTTTTTAATTTTTATTAACTCATGTAGTTAATAAAATCTAACTTCAGGTACTAGCCTGTATGACAACGTTCAGACCTCACCGCAGGAAATCTTGCTTGACAAGTAGGAATCCAGTTATCACATATATTGGGAAACTGCTTTAAAAGAATCTATTTAATTAAATTAAAAGTATTAGACAGAGAACAGGAGGGGGAAAGACTATATCCTTATGTAGGTACTCTGGATATTAGTATTGCTATCAAGGACACAGGATTAAGACAATTGAGTATGTATTTGGAAAGAACCATGTGGGTATTGAAGATTCCACTCAGATTCACTCACCTACTATTTCTAATGTAATTGACAATCAAACTGCCCACATACAGATGCAAACTGGCAAGAAAGCAACCCAGAGAGATGCAGGTGTCACACCCAATTCAAACCAGTGGCAGAGGTGGAGCCACTCATCAGGTAATATTTGAGGCAGGGACTAAGGAATGACGAAGGTTTCATTCAAAGCAGAGCTGATACCAAGCAGTCTCACGGGGGCTTGAGAAATTGCTCTAGAAACATCAGGAATAACATGTTACTTTTTCTTGATTCTCTCCCTCCCCCTTTTCCTCATCTTTTTCAGATTGAAAATATTAGGAAAATGGCTAATGTCAATGCACAGATAAAACTTTAACAACTATAACACTTGCAAAATGACATACAGTATCTTTATGTGCAAAAATTCCACTTAGACCTTAGCTGGGTTTTATTTGAGGGGAGCTATTCCTTCCAAATACCATTGCTGGTGCCACGTTTTTCACTTCAACAGAATCCTAAGCATTTTAATCTGTCTGAATATTGTTCTTGTAGTCCTGAATAACCTGTGAGACATTTCCAAAAGAGATGCAGACATTTACTGGCTGGGTACCACTGCCTCTGCAGATGAACACAAAGCACTGGAAGTATAGGCAAGGCAGTGACATAAATCAACCTGAATATTATCCAGCTGGCATTTGTAAGCAATATGTCGTTATAAGGGCTGTAGTCTTGTAGATTAGCTTGTTGTGGAACAGAGGAGACCATTTAACTCTGTACCGCTGCTCTCACTACATGGCACAGCACACGGGTCAGGAGCAGGTGTTGTCCACTTAATCCTCAGTTATAAATAAATACGTGCCATTGTTATTTTCATCTCAGTAATTATGAGTAGCAGCTCACTGGATCAGGTAATGAAGTTATAATGTTAAAGTCAGGAAGTAATGAGGTTAAATTCTCCTTTCAGTTAGCATAAGTGACTGGTAAATCTTCCAAGAGAGATGTCTAAAGATGCTCAGAAATACTCATGCCCATGACAATTACCAAACTACTCACGGATCAAGAACAAAACAGCACTGTATTTCCTTCTCACCAAGTTTGCTATCTCCATTATACCATGGCTGTGTCACAGCCTTCCCCTGCACTGAAAGAAGTGAGACAGTTCCCAGTTGTATGCCCAGACCCACTGCTGGAACCATCACAGGTGCAGAAAACAGAGCTGCCCAAAAGCAAGGCCCCCAAGGCAGGGGAATCGGAGCCAGGCAACAGGAGAGGCGATTCTGTCTCTCTCCTTGCACCACACAGGGTGCACACACAGGAGGGATGCTCACAGGGAAGGGAGGAGCCAGGATGTAGCTCATCCCCGGACACCACGCCTCCTTCAGAGGAAAACTCAGAGAAGTTTGAGTTTTGCCAGAGAACAACTCTGCTGTGGAGCTTCATCCCTCTCACAAGAAAAAATCCAATCCACAGAAAATGATTTCTCTATCAAAGCCCTGAGTTATCTCAGTTACCAAATCAGTTCACTTTGCAAATTAATTGGAAAATGAATTTACCAGCTGAATATTACTTTTCTTGGCAATATTCTATACTGCCTCCACAAGCACCCATCCCTTGAAAACATCCTACCCTCCTTACTGAACCAAAGTGAGAGGAGATAAAATCTAGCAGGTCTTATTGATGAATTGCAGCTGGAGGTATTGAAGATTGAAAGCCTCCAAGAGATGTCCTAGTTTCCATCACCCGTCCATTCTTCCTTCCTGTCAGTGGTATTGCTCCTGTTGGTTTATTTGATACCCTTTTCCTTTAAAATACTTCCATACTTACTAATTTTCCTTATTCCTTCAGAGTTGTCAAAATTGTCTTAGACCTCTTCTCAAAAGTTCACTTGCTCTTATAATCCTCTAATTCCTCACTTTCTACAGTTAGTCTGGTCTCAGAGGCTTAGCTTTCACTAAAAGGTGGATTTATTCTCTCAAATATGAAAAGAAGCACTGCCAGGATTAAGCATTTTCCCTTGTTAAACTAAAAAAACCCCACAATCATCCTAATGAGTACTTCAAGGAAAGACTAAATTATATTCTTTGAGGGAGGCAGGAAGCATCAGTTGTTGTTTGGCAGGAGTGTGTGATACACCTGAGGCACATCCACAACCTGGTTGTGATTTACTCCCAAGATACTTTTTGTTTCAATTAATTAGCTGAGGTGACTAGGCATCAGCTAAGCACTTCTCAGCACTGAACAACCTCTCAGGGAAGTAGTGCCAATCTTAAGACCCGAGTAATTTGTGATGGATTCAAGCTATTACTAAAAGAGCTGCTGTTGCTCTTTTGGGCAAACACTGTGTATAAAAAATGAGAGGTGTCAAACACCAGTAATGAAAAGGTAGATGTCTTTGGAAAGTGGGTGGCAACCAAGTGAACCAAATCAGAGAGGAAGCAATTAAGCTACAAGTCATTAAGCTTTCCCTGGAGAGGACTCAGAAGTGGAATAAACAAACATATGATACTGTGCTATGATCAGATCCCTCTGGGACTATCTTGAATTAAAGTAGGCATGGTGATCTCTGGAAGTGGAGACAGAAGGCGTCAAAGTGGAGAGAGAGAGTCAATGGAGGGGAGATCTGGTTGAATACAGTGGGGAAACAGAGAGGGATATGACAAAAATAGGACGAGGTTTTACAATGGGAAGCCAAAACAGAGAGAGAGTAAAGGTGGTTCATATGAGGTGCTGCAGTACTGAATTGAGGGACCGATGTCGAAGTTCAGGGAAGGAGAGGACCAAGATTAGAAGAGAATCACTGCATGGACAGACTGGGAGAGGAGAGAGACTGGGACTGCCTAAACAAGACTAGAATCACAGAATGTTGTGAGTTACAAGTCAAACCTGAAGAAGAAAGGGAAAAGAGCACCCTCTCACCAAGAGATTCACGAAGCACAGAGCACAACCTATGAGCTGTACTAGCAGTGACCTGTGAAACCCGGTGCGCAAGCGTACGCTCTGTCCACCTCTCACGCCTGACCCCGCTCCCCTCCTGCTGCTGCCTCCAGTGCCCTTCTCCTGCTTCTGAACACCACTGGAAGTGGAGAGAGCAGGGAAACTGCAACCCAGAGTCAAAACCCAGTGCTCCTGCATCAGCAGGAGCCCTTCCCCAAGCATCAGCAGTTTTTAGATAAACTGACTTAGTTTCTCCCAATATTATACCTGCTTTGCCAGCAAAGAATTCCGACACAAAGTGAAGATGTAAGGTTATTACCAACAGATCTGATTTGTACTTGCAGCATCAATACATGATACTGTTTATTTTCCATCATGTATACCTGCTGCTGCTCCATGCAAACACCAGCTCTTACTTCTTGTGCTGTGTCAGAAAAATCACCTGTTCCAGGAGCTGCCTGTCCAACATGCAACAGTGACACTGCAGCCATCAACCTGGTCTGCTACTCAGCCACCCATGGCCTCTCTATTTCCTCCAGCTGGAAACCACATCTGCTCACAGTTATTTGTTCAGCATCAACAACCGCGTACGGTTTCCTGTAAGGAGCCTCAGTTTTTAGACAATTAACAGTTTTAAACCCAGTTTCTTTAAAACCCCATTTCTTCAATCCCAGATGCATAATTTCTTATAGTTTTCTGATGACTTTTTCCTTGCCCTGCTCTAAAATGTGCACACACACGTGAACAGATTGTTAAAAGACTTCTTTTGAGAAACTGTGAAATATGAGATTTTAAAACCTCACCTTTCAGATTATTATAATGCTTCCAGGCAAGAAAGAAAAAAGTATCTGGAGACAGAATTAAGCCTGAGCAATACATACCAACAATTTCAGGCACAAACCCTTGCAAGGAAACTGGAATAGATCAAAACCAAAGCAGTAGAACATCCAGAGAACTTCCAATCAAGATTAAATTTTAGCCAAAACTCTAAACTTGTCAAGATGCAGAAATGCACAGTTAGAGCACTGAAATAACCTTAACTCTGCAACAATAAATAATGTATTTCAGGATTTGTAGCTGTAACTGACATTTGAAGAACAGACTGGATTATTTTAGCCACTTTATTTCATCTTCAGATGGTGTTGTCACAGACTGCTATTGCTTCACAAGCATTGCACATTCAGGGCTGGAGTTAGCTCCTTTGGAACAGGAGAGCTGATTATTATCATTTGTTATATCATTTATTCTTTGTTCTGTTGCATCTGCTTACCTATAACTGCGCTGTGATTAATGATCATTATTCAGAATATTTTCAGGTGTAGACTCCTGAGCATAAGAGACAAAATCACACCATTTCTGCCTTATGAGAATGAAGGTATCCAGCAGTTTCTATTATAGGAGACACAACAAAGTGGCTCTGAACTGCTGTTCAGGAAAAACATACAGATCTAATTGCAATAGGTTGTTGCTTATGTGCTCCCCTCAAAAAGTGTCCTATTGACACAGGATATAGGCTTATACATTCATTTCCAGCACTTGGATATATTCCTCCACACAGGCAGGACATCTAGCATCGCTGATTACTAAAGCTGCTTGACATTTTTCACTATAAACCTTGTTTTCTGTTGCTTATACATTTTCAAAGATACATATATTTGGAATAAAATTTGGCATGCTGGATGTCTGGCCTCAGAACTACAGAGATGCACAGCAAGAAGATTTCATCCAGAAATCTGTAGCTGTGATGGTAAGGAAAAATCATGGTGTTTTTACCCATTAAAGATTTCTGAAGATCCTTGCTTTTTACCCACCATGTTACTATAGAGCAGAAGTCACTATCCTAAGTGTATATCTTTTGCTGTTCCTGTAAAAGCACATTAAAATTCAGCTAACTTCTAAACCTCTCCAAAAAATTCAGTTTGATATGCTCATTTAAGACATCTTTGATTTTACCATTTAAATGCCCAGGAAATCTTATCTGTGCTGAGCAGGTTCCAGACTGGCACTAAGAGAGGCTTTTTTTCTGCAATACAGATCTAAGCTCTTCCTGGCTGTGCCGTGTCTGGGTGCCTCTCATGGGAGCTGGAGGATCCCCTGGGTATCTCCCTGCTGTGCCAAGTAGCCTGGAAGAAGAGAACACGAATCCACTGCTCATTTGCTTGTTGAAGGAAGAGATGAAGGCAGCTGGGGGGGGACTAGGAACGTGAGGTGAGGAAACAGAAGCCAGAACAAAACTAGGTAAGATGGTGAAGAAAACCAAAACAAAACAACAAAATGAAACAGTGATTTCTGATGGTCACAGGCTTGAGTAGAGAAGAATTTTGGGAGACCAGGTAGCAGAGCACTGTTTCAGTCCTGCTAGGACAAATGAGCGCTGCCAGCTGCCTTCACAGTGGGAACACAATGCATGGACTGAGGGACTTGTTTCCAAGCTCCCAAATAGGCAACCACAGGGAGGTGGCAACAGGATTTATGGTCAGTCTCCTGGCTCAAATTCTGTCCAGACAGGCAGAGGTTGGGATGGATTAAAATCCACAGCCATCCAGTGGTCCTTGTCAAAGTCCAATTCATCACCATCCCTGGAGGTATCTAAAAGATGTGTAAATGCAGCGCTCAGGGACATGGTTTAGTGGTGGACTTGGCAGTGTTAGGTTTACAGTTGGACTCTGTGATCTTAAAGGTCTTTTCCAAACTGATTCTATGATCACAGACAAGGGTCTGCACCATCTAAGTGCCTAGTAGTTTGGCATTTAGATTGACAACTAGAGTCAAGGCAGAGTAAAGCAAAGCAAAGCTTCCACAGATACTCACCACAGAGAAGGTCAGTGGGAGGATGCCCCTGCCCAGCCAGTAGCTAAAGATGCTGAATATCTTTAATAACAAGATGTCTTAACCCTGATGTAGCCAGGAACAGTACCTGCAGCTTGTACTGGGGCATATTCTCTGACTATTACCCACTTCTTCAGTTTTATTGTATAACATGAGCAAAGGAATTGAAGTTTGGTTTGCTCAGACAGCTCATGTCCTTGAAAATAATAATTTCCTCCTAAAATCATGTTCAGAAATGTAAGATAGGGGGAAAAAAAAGAACAAGGACTCAGCCTTACCATTCCTGGCACTGAGTCATCTTTCATCCCATTGAAACCAACATAACTATTTGCTCCATATTCATAAAGAGATCAGGATCCAGCCCAGAACTGGCAAGAATTTTATCTATTTACTTACAGTCTAGACTTACATATCTATTTACAAACAGTGCTATCGATGTGCTCTGCCTTTAGGGGCTGGTGTAAAGAAAGGATGAACAGGCACCCATCTGAGTGAACGAGAGCTGGAGGGGGCAGGATGGTAACAACTTACCTGTCTTTCATCAGGAGAAAGAAAAGCTGCTCGAGAGAAGCATTTTAGTCATTGCACACAGCAAATTATAAGGGCTGCACTAAGATTGAGACTTAATGAAATTCTGGAGCCTACAGGCATATAATGTTTTTATGTAAATCAGCTTAATGAGGAGTTTTTCCACCATGAGCATTAGCAAGTGAGCAATTTATTTGAGAAAAAAAAACTTACAATCATCAAAGCATTTTTAACTCTGTGATAGTTGAGTCCATAATAACTGGAAACCATGCCTAAAGTTTGCTCTCTGATCCTAAGCACTCATGCCCATTGCATGCAAAACAACATCACAGGCAAAATCAAACATCTATTTATGGGGGAAGGGATATAAAATAACTTCTTAAATGCAACAAGTACATCAGACTCAGTTGTTAAATAACACTTCTGTTTTAAAATTGCTCATAATTTTTATTACAATGTACTCACAACAATTCTGTATCAAAATTGAATAGTAGAGAAAAAAGAAACTCTACACTGGAAAGAAGCCTTGCCTCACTTGTAGAAAGCCATCTGTTTCACTAGGGTTCCCTTAGCTACAGGACTGTCACTGACAATATTCAGGAGAAGTGTTTGAACTGGAGATACAGTGCCTAACTGTGTTCTCAGTTACACCAGTATACATTAAAACACAACATAAACAGACAAAATAAATATACAGAAACAGTGACATCCTTGAGCTTTGCCCAGAGTGTCAGCAGAGGCACTGTGACTCGGAGACGACAGAGAAAGGTACGAACTCAAAACTTTACAGTAGCTCCCAGCTCCACAAGAGAGGGGGGACAGGCAGGGCTGGGGACCCTCTCCTCTCCTGACTGTGACAGAGTCACTGGGCTGTCCCAGGTGAAGCAAGCTCTTCTCAAGCTGCCCCTGTCACAACATATCCTTTAGGCTTCCAGGTATTCCATCTGCCTCTAGTTAGTTGTCAACTAGAGCAGATGCCTGTGAACCATCAGCTCCCTGCTTTTATCAGGGCAACAGTAGTTTAAAGTCTTAATTAAATATATATATATTGGATTATGCCTTCAGGCACAGCCTTCAACAAGAGATAAGGCATGAACTTCAGAAGCCAAGTGCTTCAAACACAGCCCTCTATCACATGTTTTTATTCCCCTTGATCTCGAAACATGGGTGGACGAGGCATTGCTTCAGACTTACAGAGCAGAAAATGACATCAGCCTTGTGACCAATTATTAGCCTTTAGGAAGGTGTAAGCCATAACTTTTCCTGCTTTGTGAATCACAGAATCATTAAGGCTGGAAAAGCCCTCTAAGATCATCAAGTCCCACCATCAACCCAACACCACCACGCCCACTAAACCATGTCCCTCAGCACCACATCTACCTGTCTCTAAATCCCTCCAGGGATGGGGATTCCACCACCTCTCCGGGCAGCCTGTTCCAGTGCCTGGGAACCCTTTCAGACACCTTGCAACTCCAACCCAGCCAGGTATTGAAATTAGGGAGGATTCATGTTTCATTTACATTAGTAGCAGTTTAATTCAGGACACTTGCTACAGCACTTTTTGAGCCATCACATGACTGATGAGCATAACAATTTCACTTCAGAAACAGAACATTCCCTTGAGTCAGTCTTTCATTTTTCCCCCAAGGAAGCTACCTTGTGTCCTGGTTTCGTTAGGACAGAACTAATTTTCTTCTCAGTAGCTAGAACAGCACTGTGTTTTGGTTTCAGTGTGGGATTTGTTAGGAGAAGAACACTGATCACATACTGATGTTTTTAGTTGTTTCTGGAAGATGAAGGACATTTCCAACCTCCCCATATTTTGCCAGTCTGCAGGTGCAAGGTCTGGCATGGGGGGAGAATATTAAAATTAGCAAACTCAAATTGACATTTGGATATGCCAGGGGAATTTTCCTTATTGTATAATGTCACATTCAGTATTTTAATGAGGGTTGACCAGAAAGCTCAGGCTCACTCTTCTGGGATTGCAGTTTGGGTTTTGGGATTGCCTTTGCTCTGGGATCACTGGCTGGGGACAGGCTGGGCATCAGTCAGCAGGTGGTGACTGACTGCACTGTGTGTCACTCATTTGTATAGTCTATTATTACTGTTATTATCAGTATTATTTTTATTACTATTTTATTTCAATTATTGAATCATTTTTATCTCAACCCACCAGTTTTCTCACTTTTACCTTCAGATTCTCTCCCCATCCCATTGAGGGAGGGTGAGCGAGCAGCTGTTTGGTGCTTGGCTGCCAGCCAGGCTAAAACCACCACACCCCTGAAGACATCAGCACCAAAACCAGCCACCACAGACCTCACCATTCCCCCAGCTCCTGACACATTACATCCTTTCTCTTGCTACTCTGTAAACTCCCCCAGTCAGAAGCCCTATCTACTCACATTTTCAAGTGCTAAGCTCTCTTCAGCCACTATAAGAATGCTTTACAACAACAGTTTCTTTGTGTTTAGCAGCCAGACCATGCAACATGAAAACTCAGTGTTCCCTCTGATTGGGAGCTATCACACTCAGTCAAGCATGTGCCGTGCAGTGTACAAGAGTCCTGCAATTAAGTCCTTGGGCAGCAAGGTGTGAATATTAACAAGAAAAAGTCCTTTGCACTTGGATATAGAAGAGAAGCCCAGAGCTCAGCACTGTTACTCATAATACCATAACTAGGGCTGCTTTTCTTCAATACATTTATCACACTTCAGAATCAGTATGGCACACATTCCTTGTCTCTACTACATATCTGAAGATATTTTTAGCCTAATATTTCCATGACAACGCAGCAAGAAACACTCAATTTGAGAAGATGGTTGAATGAAAATTAGAAGCAGCTTCTTAGTGCTCCAATTGTTTCAGTTACCCACTACACTAAGCACATTATTGTTTGTTGCTACTACTTCTAATCATTGAATTAAAAACCTAACTTTGAGTGATTAAGAGAATTACACATAATGTTACCATACAACAAAGACTGTTCGTTGCTGTCATAGTATGAACACTCTAATACAAGTGAAAAAGACAGAAAAACGCTACTTTAGATGAAAGTAAAAGCTCACAGAGAAGGGTAAGAAGAGATGTTGTGGTACTCTTAGGCAACTGGTAATAGGTTACATGCACCACAAATGCCATGGCAAGTGTGACAAATCAAACTCTTGGCTTTCCTGCCTCTACCACAGAATTGTCTGTATTTGCAGAGAATTTTGGAAGAGAATAATTTGCAAAATCAAGAAGACCAAAATGAAGGCCAGTATTCCAGGCAGCTGCATTAAAGAGAAGGGAAACTAACAAGAGAGCAACCGAAGGAAAGGCATGCACCTCTCCCTTCCACTCAGAATTATTTGGCCTTATTTGCAAGGCAACTAAGAGGTCTACATAGCACAAGGAGAAAACGAGGACAGTTGCACCTGTGTTTTGGCACTTGAACTCTACTGAAGGCAAAAGACAGTCACAGCATGATAATAGTGCAGCAGAGATTGAGATCTCTGGCACGCTGGTTCCTGAATTCACATTACCATCTTGCAAACATTTTATTCCTTTCCACATTATTTTTTAACTTCTTTGCGAAAAGGATATGGACAGCAGCGAATGATATGTAATTCTATCACCAAATACTTGTGATGTTATTAAATACAAGTGTGAGATGAACAGCCTTGCACTGTAATTACCCAATGACCAAAACTCCCCCAAGTTCAGTTGTTATAAAAAACAGCCTTCTTTGAGGTCTTTTCAAAGACTCACCTGGGTAGGTCTGGTAAGCATTAATTAAACAGAGGCCAAGAGACTTCTATGTCTTCACAACACAGAGCTGTTCTCTTGTTTACATACCCAAAGCATTTATAATTAATTGGGTTCACCCACTCAGAACCAGGAGCCTTGAATAAAAGCTGCGTGCCAGCTATGCTGCTAAGGTATTTTTTTTTTTACTCCCCTCCTCTCCTCTCCTTTTAGTCTTACAATGCTTTGCTTTATAACAGCAGGACCCATCTTCCTTCCATTTGCTGAGAAGCCCCAGGCAGAGAAAGCACACTTTGGGGGGTTGGTTCTCGCAGAGGCTTGAGCCATGCCACTGGCTGGCAAAACCCTGTCAGTGTGCTGCCTTTGCAAACACACCTGGGTATAACAGATAAAAACTTGGCCTTGTTCTTTTAAAACAACACTACCAGAGTTTTTCACCCATGTCCCACTGCTAAGTTCAACAGGGAGAGCAGTGTGGTGTGTGTGGGTTGAGCTAGATTTACTTTTTCCAGTGAGGACTTCAAAAAAGACAAATCCCAGACTGATTTGGGTTGGGAGGGACCTTAAAGCTCATCCAGTTCCAACCCCCCTGCCATCAGCAGGGACACCTTCCACTAGGCCAGGTTGCTCAAAGCAGGTAACTTTGCTGCCTTTGGTTGGCCAGTCTGCACTGAAGGATTTCTTACATTTTGCCTTGAGATGGCCCATATGTGGCTACTCACCCACTCAGGAAACTCCTAATAAAAATACCCTTGTGAATAGCTGCCGCACTGCTACCGTGCCTGCTGTTAATTTCCCCAGGAATTTATACCACAAAGCACAAGCTATCAAGAAGGAAAAGATTAAAAGGCTGCTAAAGAAAGAGACATTATACCTGTTATTACTTCTCACCTTAGAGCTGCCTCTGCAATCTCCTATTTCAACAACTTTTTTTTTCCCTCTAAAATACCAACTTACATTCACCATTTATTTGCAATCGAATAATTAGGGAAGAAAATTACTGCAATCACAAAATGAAGCATGACTTTTTAAAACCCAGCAATTCCAAAAGTATCTTACCCTATACTGGTAAAAAGAAGGAGCTACAAATGGGTTATATTAAGTTGAAAGGCAAGATAAAATATCCTGAGTGTAAAAGGACCAGTGAATATAATGCTGAGTATCAGATGAGTGTATTTGTTTTCAAGTGCAATAAAAATATGGAACTCTGTGGTAAGAAGAACTATGAAAGAGGTGCTGCAATTGTGCATGTTAAAAATTACTATCTTGTAAGATACACTGGAACAAGAAGGAATGGAAATACTACATTTAAACAAGAGGACAAAGATTAATAGGCAGCCTAGACAAGATACTGCAGAGTGAGGAAGGTTTATTCTCTAGCAAAATGTATCAAGAAGTACACTGGAAGATTGGAAAAAATGGTCTTCAAATCATTGTTGGTTCCTACTGATTATAAAACCATATAGAGATGCCAGTAGGTCCATCACCTGAAGGTATCTGCAGGTGGCTTCTCTCTGCTTCCCTGCTGGAATCCAAGCTGCAGATGTCCATTCATGGCCTGGGCCACACAGCCTTCAGAGCTGCTGTTCAGAGGAGTAACATCTGGCTTGCGCAAGCCCATCTGAGCTGAAACTGCTCCAGTCACACACAGGTGAGACAAGAATCAGTATCATTTTTTTTATTAGTAAAGACTAAGGTCTCTAACCACAGCACACTTAACTCCCACAGGCTTTGCTGCACTGTGAAAGGAAATCTCAATGCAAGTCATCACAAGGCTGAGCAAGATCTGACACCTGTTATGTGACAACACACAGTGGGACACCCATACAGCCCTAGATTATTTTTAAAACACTTTTTCAGAAATAAGCTTGCAGAGAACCTCAACAAAATCAAAAGCAGAAGCAAAGGGCATCTGAATAAGAAGTATTAGTGAAGAGAAGATGATTCTGGAGTAAATTCCCTCTGAACCATCTGCAGATTTGTAACATACTATTGCTAATTTATACCTAAATATATAGTTTTTCCCCTAATTTGCCAGTTATGCATGTAAAACCAGGACACAATCTTAATCTTAGCACTCACATTCATGCCTCATATAGCCCCAAGCAAGAGATTCTCAACTTTTGTTACCCTCTATGTGGCAACAAGGAAAAAGGAAAATGCTCTGTCTCTTCCAGGGCTGAGGACAGATGCCACCTTCCTGGGTCTGAGATAAGGCTGGAGACCTCAAGTGTCCTGCAGAACCTGGGCCACCACTTTGCCATCTCTGGCAGAAACACTCTGAGCATTCAGACTAAATTCTTCCACACCAGGTAAACCTGGGTTCTGTTTGAACCTCTGCCGCTGACTTTCACTCTTTTCTGACTTAATTTCCTCCTCTATAAGATGAAGAAAATAATACTTCCAGCAACCCAACCCAAAGGAGAAAGGAATATGAGTGTTTACTAGTCCTTCTGTGAGCCAGTTCTCATAATAATGGGACTGTCCTTCAGTCACAGGAGAAAAGTATTCTGCAAAGCAGAGCTCACACAACACTCAGGGCCCTGACAAAGCTTTAAGATCTGGGAGCACAGCAGCTCAGTAACAGTTAATTCCCCACAGGTATACCCAGTGGCTGGTGAATCTGCCTCCTAGAGGTGAGGCACTACATACATGCTTCTCTACTGACCTGAAGGGATTGGACTGAGCAGGTCATCACAGGATTTAGCTCTACTTATTAGTTAAGCTGTAATCAGACAGGTCACATGAAAATTGAAAAGTACATTCCAGATTTCTTTTAAAGCATTTGTTTGTTCAGATGTCCCCTACACCTATTTTCCCTTAAATCACAGACAGGTTAAAAAAACTCCTGGGCTGTAACCCTGTCACTCCCAGGATTATAAATCCCATTGAGAGAGAGCACAGCATTCAGACAAGCCCTGGATTTGGCACCTTGCCCAGCAATCACAAAGGAAGAAGGAAAGAATGGAAAGTGAGACTGCAAGTTACTGGTCTAACTGGCTGTTACTGGTCTAACTGGCTGGCTGTAGGTGTCTACAGCCAACACAGAGGAAAAGGACCATCTATTATGGAAAGAGAACTCTTTTGGGATGCAAACAGTCATCTACAACTAATGCCATGAGAACAGGAACAGGCACACTGCCAGACAAACTATCTACCCTCAGCTACATAACATACCCGAGATGCATTCACCAGAGTTCCTTTACACCTTCTGGTGGGGTCTCACCAACATCAGGGGAACTGTTGCCTTCTCACAGAAGCTGTAGCAGCCTCTTGAAATCATTTTCATTTGTTGAGATGCTCAAAATCACACCTGGGACACCCTCATCCAGTCTCCACAATTCTGTAGTTTCTATGTTTTAAAACACAATTCGCAGCCCCAAGAAAATCATACAAAAGTATTTGCAGGTAACGTTTTTATTCACTCACGAGGTCAAAAAAGAATCTATTTTTTAAAATATTGTACATGTAGTGGGTTTTTTGCAGATATCCTCCTTATTAATCATCATTAGTAAACATGTCTTTTTTGACAGTGTTGAGAACTAAAAAAGAAAGGGCATTGAACTGAGCCATGAATGAAGTTTTGAGACCACAGAAGAGGGACAAGCTGTCCTAGTGGTTTGAGTTTTTGAATCTTAAGAGGAAATATAATGATTCCAGGATGAGTTTGCAATAGATTGATTAGTAGAGTGTTTTTTGTGCTGTTTTTTTTTTCTGCTACTTCTTGGAATTTCTAGTCTGAAAACCAAATATTTGAAGTCTCACCTGCTGTGAACCAACATTATCTCACATAAACTAATGGATCCATCCTACTTCATGCACACAAAATATCCAGAGCTTCTTGTTTTTCATGTAGAGATCCTTTACTAGCACACGTATATTCCAGATCTGAAGTCTCAAATAGGCACTGAGGGGACACAAATTTACCTCCTAGCAAAAGGCCAGCATAAGATGTGCACTTTAACCATGTCCATTTGGTCTGTCAAAGAAAGCATATGTAATTTACATTGTCCACCTGAATAATGCTGTCACAGACATCCAGGTACTGAGTGTCACACCAAGACTCCAAAAGAGGTAAAGGTATTTCTAGTATTGTTGTTTTATAGTTTTGATGGTTCATTTTTCCAGCCTCTTGGTGGCTTGGAGACTATACCTACCACTAAGTGACTGTTGTGACCTCAGAAAGGGCTAGCAGATAATGCTTTGAGTCAGCTGCCAGCGTGCAGGAATCCTCATGTCAGCCTTAACAAGCCATGGCTTCTAAAATAAAAGTGTTTTGAGGGACTAAGTAACTTTTAGCCCACAGCACAACAAAATCTACTCACAAATTTTGTGCTTAATTTAGCCTTTTAGACATTTTCCAACACCTGAACCACATGCCTCTTTCATGCTAGCTGTCAAAAAGTCTGATTCATCTTGTTAAAACCAACAGAAAAGCTCCCACGGATTTCAGTGGACAGAGACCACCTCTACCTCTTCTCATTTTCCTCCCAAAAGAAACAGTCTCCTTAGCTGTAATCTGCTCCATTCACATCCAACTCACTCAGTCCTGCTGCTCTCTGAAATATTTCTAAAGCTCCTGCAATCTTTCTGTTTGGAAAGAGTCAGGGAAAGAAAAAATCTGCTAAATGCACTACCAACTGCATTTAGATTCCACGGCACATTACACGCATAGGCCAGCTAAATCATTTATGCATGTCACAGAAGTATCACTTAGCACGTCATCGCATCTCAAATGCAACCAATTTATGAAATTTAGAAATACATCTGCTAATGCAAAACCAGATTCCATTTTCCAAACTGCACAAAACCTCAAGGGGCTAGTTCAGAGGCAGAAACTTTGTCTTTCCATGTAATATAGCTATTTAAAAAGTTTCCACTGAGTCATTTTCTAACAGAAGAAAGCACAATATGAGATTTTTTTTTAATCCATCGTAGAAGCTCAGCAAACTTCATAGAGAAGCAGTAATTACAGAGGTGCCTGTTAGCAGTGCTACTGCTAAGGTTGTGTCCAGGGGTTCATTATTAACCCAGTTTTCATGGTTTCACAGCTCAGTCACAAAACACTCATGTACTGGCTTTAAACCACCATAGAAAATTTCATCCCAGAAGCAATTTAGTTACTTTTTCTTCTTGTCAAAGCATAAAAAGGGAATTATATCAAAATTTCATTATTTTCTATGAATATATATACCAGAGAGAGTTAATATTTTTAAAACAGCAAATTCTGACACCCTTGGGTGAAATCCTCATCCTGTTTAAATTAACAGCCAGTTCTCTCAACCGCAGCAGGGACAGGATTTCAATCTCTGACTTCTGGAGGAGTTCAGATCCCGCTGTCTGCAGAGCTGCTCAGCAAGAGCACGTGCCTTCTCACATTAAATACACAGCCTTCTAAAACTTGTCAGGGTTGCAATGTAAGGCTAATTAGCTCCAATCCCACTGAAGGACATGCATGAGGATTATTACACTCATACACTGTCACACGTCTCCGTGTTCTGAGCATCTCTGATGCAACCAGAGGCAGGATCTTTTGAAAGAGATGTTCTAGAGAACAACTAGAAGCCCCCTCCAGCCAGCTGCTCTCAGCCCTCAAAAGACACACTTCAGGCTAATCAATACTGGCTTAATCTTCACATCTTCCCTAGACACAACCACCACTGACACCATAATAGAACATGCACTGTGCAGGACACTTGTAAGAGCTCTGCTCTACTACTGGCTGACTACAAGGGAGACTTAAACCCTACTGAGACTTCTGTCAATCTTCACAACAAGGTTAAAAAAGCTGGCCTGACTTTCCAGGATAAAGCTTTAAACTAAGCTTTTAATTTGAATTCATTCTGCCTATGAATCCTCTGCTTTTTATTTAAGGTAGAAATCATAGTAAACTTGGTTCATCTGCATGATTGCAACCTACTCTTTGGTGATAGAAATCAACATAGCTGCAGCTGAGACTTCCCCTGGATAAGTTTCATTTTTATTGCTCTCAAGCCAGAGAAAAATTCAAACAGAAAAGCAGCATGAATGCACATGAAAATTCCCTCTGCACCAGAACAAGAAACAAAAAACACAAGTCAGAGGTTTTCAGTTAAGGTCCCACACTTGAGCCCCACACATCTCAAGTCTCTAGATAACTTGAGCTGCTTCAGCCCCAAATCCTTGCTCACATTGGCTAGCCTGCTAACACCCAGAGGCTTTCAGGAATAGCTCCTAGATAGGATCTAAACTGCTGGGACTGGAGCAAGCAATCCATTAATGACAACTGATTACAAGGCCAGTAATCAAATGGACACTCCAACAGTGAGGTGGTGAGAGATGGCTTCTGGCAGAGAGCCACCACAGACAAGTGACAAGTGGCATCATCTTAAACACCACAGATGACTGTGGTCATCTCTGAACTGAGCCCCTACCATCCAAAATGTCACTACATACCTTTTCATTTACATTTTCACCCTAACATGAAAAGGGCACGTGATGGGTTCTCTGAAGTCTAAGGAGGAGCTGGGGAAATGGAGGAAGGATAAAGCCAGAGCACATCAGTATTGAAATGTCTCATTTTAGTGACATGCCACGTGTGGACTCTGTCCAGTTCACAGAGGGAAATGAAAATGGTAAATCTATTAGCTATGTAGATTTAATATTCCTTGCAGGCAGCTCGTAAAGCTTACCATAATATCCTGTAAACAGGAAAACATTTGAAAGCCTGAATCCAGAAGCATGCTAATTACAGAACATCACTTATATGTAAATCAGTAAGTCCTAGGCAAGCAGAGGGAAGAAAATAGTTCCACCTCTCCCCATGACTGCGAGATGCCACAAAGACAAATTAAAAAAAAAGTAATTAGCGTTTTGTGAGTGAGCAGAGCTGGTTCATTCCACCTCAGGCAAACACCTTTATCAAGAGCAACAGGAGAAATGCACCTCTTAGAGGTCTCTGGGCTAACATAGACTGCAGAGGTTCAGAAGTTAGAAATAAATGTTAGCTACTATACCTGAGAAGCTAAGGAGAACTCCTTGATGTAAAGCAAAACCTTTATAAAGCACTCGTATTCTGTTTTAAAGAAATATATTCTTTCACCCTTAAATCTCGTCTAGCAATCAAGCAGACAAACTAACAGTAATATTTGAGGCCTGAGATGCATTTACATTTAATTTACATCATTATTAGTAGTAGTTTCTGATTAGGTGTAAGAAAAAAATATCATAATGAGGGTAGTCAAACACTGGAACAGGTTGCCCAGAAGGAAACTCCATCCTTGAAGACAGTCAAAACTTGACTAGACAAGGTCTAGAACAACCTGCTCTAACCAGACCTGCCTTGAGCCATCAGTTGGACCAGACAACCCAAGGTTATTGAAATAATCCTGTTTGTATCTTTCTTACAGTGTGAAGGAGCCACTAACAGGAAGCAAGAAAATCAGTATATGCAGTCTCATCATGGCAAGCTGCCTTAAAACTGGCCCTGGAGTGAGAAGCAATCAGACCTGTAGCTCTTACTCTCCAAAATGAGTCTAGAGCTACAAGTGATAGCTCGCCCCAGGTAAGTAAACATGTCACCTCCCCACATCTCTGCTTCCCACTGCCTCAGAAGTGAACAAGTACCTGTCAGGCACACAGGATCTGCTGCCAGGGAAAAGGAAGGGTCTGGAATAAACACCAAGGAGACTTGGAAAAAAATCCACAGGCAGGCCAACTTTGAAAGAGAGAATGCATAATGAAATTAGCATAGATAATTTAATGAAAGAGGAAGGGCAGAAAAAAGCATCATTATGGAAATTTAATTAATAAACAATTACAGTAAAAGTATCTATTTCAAGGTTGGTTTTTTAAAAATTTATTTATAAAAGGCTACCAGCACTGAGACATGGGAGGAAATTATACCTGTTACTAATGGGGTAAAGTGAACATCTGAAGTATTGAAAGGGTTGGAGAACAGCTTGGGAGTATAAACAATATTTGTCCAAGGCTCCCAAGATCCTACTGCCAATATCAAAGACCTTGCAGGAAGACGGTTCTGCTGGGAAAAAGTGTTTGAACCCTGCAGGGAGACAGTAGTTCATCCCTGCTGACCACCGCCCTCCGAGTAAGTCTGTTCTGGATATAAGTGGTGCTCGTGGCATCAGTCAGCCCTATGGCAGGAAACCCTGGAACAGGAGTAAGATGAAAACCAGGGCTGGGGTAGCAAGAAAAGCCAATTATCAAAAGGCTTCTTGCATCACACGTGCACTTCTTCAGAAGCAGGATGAGTTACTACAGCGCTACACCACAGGTATAATTCCGCCTTCCTCATGGAAGGTCAAGTAAGTTTTTTACCATCTGTGGACTCCTGAAGGTTGAAGTCAAAAGGCATATTCTGATTTGCTCGAAGGTACAGCAGGATGGACTTCAACAGCCCTATCTCCATTTTCTCCCCTCACACACCTTCACAAAGTGAAGCACGTGTGATTTGAGAGACATTGGAGTAATGAAAACGGAGACAGAGGAGACAGAAAATGATTTTAGTGGGCTGGACTTGTCAACAGCCTGTCCAGAAAAAGGAAAACTTTGCAAATACTCCAGCTTTATTAAAACTTTTGTTGGTATCACTGTGCCTCATTTATTTGGAAATCTTTGAAGCTACAACATCCTTTAATTATTTGTACTTTAAAAACTGGCCTTTTTATTGGCTCCCTAAAGCGATGTAAAAGATGTATTTTCTAGAGAGAGCACTAGGTAAAAGGGATGATTGTTTATCAGTTCTGGGAACATTTCTGTGCATATCCCATGAACATACACATACATGGATGATGACCTAGGACATATGCCTTCTACCTGCAGATGTACCAGGCTCTCTCAGACCTCTGACTTCAGTTGATGCTTTCTTTATCATTATTTCCCTGCTAGTTCTCAGAGTCAACTGGAGTAAATTCTGCTTTCACCAAGGCCTATCATCCATCTTTGCTATTGATAAAAATGCAGCACCAACAACAGTAACAAATTTAAACAAGCAACTACTGCATAAACTTCCACATAAAACTGCCACACAGATGAGAGGTTACACTTGGAAATGGTTTTCTTAGTTGCCAGGTGGTAAAATAATCTACAGAAAGATCAAGTAGACTAGCAGAGGTCCCAGGTATTGGGCTGTCTTCAGTGCCATTCTGAATGGCTCCAAAACTTTTCTCGCCCTCTTAAGGGGACGCTAGCTTGCTGCTGTGCTTTCAGAAAGATGCTGCATGGCACCTCGGTGAGAATCTCTTGCACACTCTCTGTATTGCTGCATAAACCAAAAATCGTGCCAGAAACAGCAACGAAGCACAGCACATTTACATGCCTGGGAAACCCATTACAGGCTGGTTCTTTCCCTGCAGTGCCCTCCAAGCCTTAACACAAAGTATCCATCCCCAGCAGCACCCTCCCTTTCTTCCCTCCTCAGACCCCAGCCACGTCATGGTTGCAGTGGATGGCTCCTGTTTATCACAAAACCCCAAACTGCTACTCCTGCAGAAACACAAAACTGCCCACAGCACATCCCCTCTGCAGCTGTTAGAGGGTTTTGTTTGCTGGGTATTAACAGATGAGTTCTGTTCTGCAGGCATCGTGCTGTAATCTGGAAGCAATTCCCTCTTTGTCTCACACCAATTACAAATCTGTCTGGCAATATTATGTTGCAAGCTTGGGATATGCAAAGTGGGAAGGCACACACTTCTCTAGGAAAGATATTAAGTCCTTTTCAAGGTGAAAAAGTACATCACAAAAACAAACATACTTTAAATGTCTGTGGTATCTGAAAATGCTCTATGGATACATGTTAAGAAGCTACCTTTGTTTTGAAGTCATAGGGCTGTCTAGATCATCTCAAACCATGCTATCAGCAAATTTAAAAGCAACATGTATTTTACCCAAATACCCACAAAACACAGAAGCATGTTCCAAAAAAAAGAAAACTATTTTGCATTGTCATTGACCTACTGCACAAAAGCATTTTCTTAACCTAGTGAGATTTTTGAAGCTCTGAAAAAGCAACCCTTAATGACTGACTGGCAAATGTACTGAGAATACCATGAAAGTGCAGCTTAAACAACCAAGAAGCATCTGAAACAGCACAATTTCAGTTTTATAAAAGTACAAGAAAAGCAGTTAACAAAAAATTGTTTCAATTTCTTGCCATGCTTTCTTTGGTGTTCTCCACTCCTGATGCACTCCTACAAATCTCTCACAACATTGCTCGTTTCTTCTGCCCACAGAGGCAGCATGTGCACGATTTCTCTCCAGTGTGGTCCTCCAGGCTGATGGGTTTTGCCAGTAATTATCATTACAGCTGCATCCAGCCGAAGATTTGTGCTGCAATAATCTGAAAATATCTTCCAGCCACTTCTGCCTTTGCTCACTCCTATTCCAGGCCACAGACCATTGCCTGCAAATCACTATCTGCAGCAATTAGCTGTCAGTTTTCTGTAAGTACTTAAATAGTGGGTTTATGTATAATGACTATGGGTTACATCGTTAGAATGTCGTATTTCATTGGCTTGTTAATTTTTAAAAACACAGGAAATAAAGGATAACTAATTAGGGAAAATGAAGGCTTTGGAACAAAATATTCCCAAACATATTATATACACCTCCAGATTCAAAACACCAGAAAGTGAGTAATATCTCTCTATTTACTTGACCTCATTCCCAACACTTCCCCCCCCACCATATTAATGGAATTTCACTGTTGCAAATTTTTAATAACTTTGATTTTTAAAGTTCCCTCATCTAACTCTTTAATGAAAAAAAAAGTTTGAAAATGTGTTTTTAAACTCTGTGTCAAGTGGCTGGCTGGTCACAGCATAAGGGTAACTTCCTTAAATGTGGAAAATCCTTTTTTCCTTAAAAAAAAAACCAACTCCATTGGGAGTCCTAGAGTCTAACTGTTAGCAAAAAACAACCTTTCACTTCTGAGGTTGGCCCATGGTCCCCCAATAATAAGCCTATTTTACCTCACATAATAGCACCAAACACGTTCAGTATTTATACATTTCAGGAACAGGAACCAAACCAGTCTGCATAGGGTGCCTTGAGTTCTTGGGAACTTGAAAATCTCTATGCATGGCTGATTGTTGATTTGGCCACACTGGGATTTCCCCCTTATCGTGGCTCCTGCCAGCTATGATAGGCCAAACACTGCAGTGTACACCATAACGTTTTCTGAAATGGAAGAATTGCTGAACGCATAGCAAGGTACAGATAGTTACAGGAAAAGCAAAAGTAGATATTAAGGGCTGCCTTTACAAGTGAGCTACATTGTTTTACAGAGAATTAGTGCTAAAATCAGCAAGAGTCCAATCAACAGTAAGTTAAGGGTAACAAAATGCACAGAAAAATAATACTGACACCTTGATATTAAATTAAAAATGCTTAGCTACCTACTGTATGCTTTGACAACCACTAAATAAAAAGATTACCTGTCCCAGGAAGTACCTGAGCTGATGAAGAAAAGCTAAGAAAACTCCAAGCTAGAAGATTCACTAACACTTACCTTTATACCCTCCTCAAGCCTTCTCTATTGGCCATTTTGGAGACAGGACACTTGGTCAGGTTAACCTTGGACCAACGTGGCAATTCTTACACCACGTTACCACAGAACACACCCTCGCCCTGTCCTCCAGGTTCTCTCAGCTCAGTAGTGAATAGTAAGAAAAAGGAAATAGATTTCTTAGGTGAGTTTGGTTTTGATGACACGATTCCTGCAAATGTCCCCATACTGCATGCTGTGGAACATAAAAGGAAGATATGATCTCTGTCCAAAAAAATAAAAGTCTGAAAGAAGGTGGTTGGTTTACTCCATCCTCTTGGGATAGAAAATACATGAGGTTTTCAGACACATTAGTTTTTAAAATAACATTGAATCAACTGCAAAGCTGTGTACTTTTGTATACAAGTCTGAGCAATGAGCAGGAACCCCCAAATAGGCCTTTAGATACATAAAATTCACATTTATCAACATCTGTCACCGCTTTAACTTCCCACTTCAGTAGTCAAGTGGCTTTAAGAGCATCTGCATGCGCCGTTATTTACTACTGCAGGCTTCATTTTCTCCTATTTTAATTCTGGACAGGGCAGTGATTTGTCCTTGATGAGTGCCCTGGTACATAATCTCAGGGCTGAGATTCACAACCTTACAATGGCAGCATAACAAATTACCAAGAGGCAGCAACTCATCAAGGGTGGGCTGCCCAGCTACGGTGTAGTTGACTTAGCTTTTAGCATCAGTAAAGGATGGTTATGCTAAGTTGCATTTTCTTACAGTAGGGCAAGTGAAGAATGTACATGCAATCAATTAACAACAGCTAATAGATCTCAGCTAATGGGTGCAACTTATTAAGCTGACATAATTCATTGTGTAGTTGAGCCCTTAATGAAATGTGGCCTACCTGAAGAGGCTCTCTCCTCAGCATTTCTCACATTGCCTCTTTCTTTTGTGTTGTGGATTAGGCAGGAAAGCTACTGGTAGCCCAGTCCCACTTCCATCCCTCCTCAATCAAATGAGGCAATAAGGACTCTTCAAAACCCAGTTCTGGGATTTTACACCTCCTCCCCCTCCCCACACTTCTTTAATGGCTACAAGAAAGCATGATCAATCTCACAGATCACTAACCACAGCTCACTAAAAGCTGCTGCAAATTAGAGCCTGCTTTGAAGGTTAGATGCTGTAATATATTTCTGCCCCAAAACCAGGATAACTAAAGCCAAAGTTCTTATCTATTAAACGATTTGCCATAAATGTATTTTTCAAAACACAGAATATAAGGATCTTGTGTCCTGTAGACATTTCAGCACCTCCCTTAATTCTTTAGAACAACATTCTCAATTTAACTTAACACTAGGAATTACAGACCATCAGCAACGCTTCATACTGCAAAGAGATAACCCATTTCTAGGACTGAGTATCTGAAAAATGTCTGCATGTAGCATCCTTCTGATACCAGATACTTAAGGTCAAAGTCATCTATTAATCTAATCAAATATAACTCATATCCTTTCCAAATCCTTTAGAATTTAGGTTATATCAAAGATTCCCTTGACAGCTCTCAAATTCAGGTATATCTGTTTAAGAATGTCTAAGTGTCATGCAATTTACACATGCTTTTACAGAACTTCAGAATTTTGCCCAGCAGGCTAAGGTAGATTGGAAACATTCAGCATAATTTAAAAACTTTAATTATTGCATGCTAGGTTTCTTCACGCTTAACTCCTCCTTAAGGATGCATGTAGCTCTTTCACCACAAATGTTTTGCTATAGAGCTCAGTTCAGTCTTTTAAGTACCCTATTTCTGTTCTGCAAAGAACATTAATTCCACTCACACTAGCACATAGTAACTCTTAAAAAAAAAAAGAGAAAGGACTCAAATGGTCAGGATCACTTTGGTCAGGGATGTGGGACAGTCAAGCCTGGAAAGGTTAACTTGCTGTATGAGGAACACAGTACTTTGCAGAAGCAAATTCAGTGTTTCTGTATTTTGTTTGCTAAGGGGGGTGGAAAAGAGTTACACTGCATTGCATCAGATACCCTGGGTAATATATGAATATAATGAGGAACAATGAATTTAATCAGTGTACCTTGCTGTAACTACATATTGTTACACTTCTAGTCTAGATAATGATCAGAACTAAACCCTTTTTACCTCTGAATCCACCTGAATCTGTTGAAGCTGGATGCACCATGAAGTTTTCCAATTAAAACTCTGTATGAGTCTTCCTGGAGGAATATTATACCCCCAAGTTTCTCTTCTCCTTAATATCATATTAAATTTAATACAGTTGATTATATAGTTCAAATAACAGCAAATGGATTAAAACATTTTTTCATAACTGTATCAAAAATATGTAAACAAGTCAATGTCCACAAAATTTATTTCCTTGCAGAAACTGTAGTTTTCTACTCCATAAATTGCTTCAGTTCCCCTCAACACATTCAAAGATCTTGGTAACGTTTTTGGCCTTTCCTAAAGGACATAACGGATGTAAAATCATCACAAGAACAACTTAAACAGTTCAATTATCTTTCTGCAGTGACTGAATTATACCATAGCAGGATTAGAAAAATACTTACGCTCCACAAAGTAAGAGCTGGCATCAATCTTCCAGATAATCTGACCACGGTGAGAGCCATTGACGCCACGGTTCTTGTAGTCCAAAAAGTTTTCGGACAAGACCTCATCTACAAACAAAGAAAACAGTCTCATCAAGTGCCTGTTACAACAACATGCACAACAGACTCAGGCTAAAAATAAGTCTTTGGCTTGACAGAACATACTAGAGCTGCTAGACAGCTTGGCACCAAATGTTGAAAGATTACCTTTTTTCACTCATTTATATTTTTAAGAAGTGAAGCTGCTCTTTAAAAAAAGAAAACAGCTTTTCCTAAAATATAATTTTTAAAAAATACATCCCTAAAAAATTATTGAAAATTAAAACATCTGGCTTAGCACGGATGAACCCCTACCTAATTGAAGATAATTATCTAGCTGTAAGAGAGAACAGTAGCAAAAAATAACCCCTCATTTGCATAAACTCTTCCCTTAAAAAAGCCCCACAGAAAATAGTTATGTGTAGGCATCTGTACCACACTCATATCACAACAGATGTGGTTATTTCTTGCAGCACACAGGAAAGGATATTTATTTTTGAGGAATCCCTCTGACTGGGTGCCTTCCCAGAGCTCGGCCTCCAAAACCAAATGGCTGACAACAAAACGCTGTCCCCTCAGTGTTTCACATCACCTAGCAGCTGTCAGATTAACAAACTGAACTTCAGAGAAGTCAAGGGTTAATCTATAAAAATGAATAACCTCTAAAAAGTTGCTGAAAAACAAAGCTGAGGAAGCAACCACCTTACACGCACAGGGCTGCGTGCAAATAAAAGGCGGGAAGGCAGTGAGCCTGAGGAGCGGCCTTCTGGTTACCCACACGAATAAATTTTTCTGTCTGCTTTCAAGTTTTATTTTAGACAGCTTCAACAACTGTTTCCCAGCCCAATCTGCAAGTTCTACGTGGTGTAAATGTGAGCAAACACATCCCGACCTCCGGGTAGGGGCCTGGTTCATGGCTGTGCTGCAGCCTCAGGGCCCCGCTCACTGACTAACTTACACCCAGCTTTAAAATAAATAAAAATACACATATTACTATCACACCAGGCCACTGCTTACGGTTTTGCTCGTCACTAAAGACAAACAGCACAGAAAAAAAAATTAGACATATGGAGACCTTCACAGCCTGTCAGAGGCGAGCAGGGCTCGTGGGCAGCAGCCTGTGGGAGCCTAAAATGGCGGAACTCAGGCAGCTGAAGCCCCAAGATGGCCCCTGCCGTGGCCTCATTGCTGCGGCCTCAGGGGAATGAAATGGATTTTGCCTTTGTGCCCTGCCAAAGCCACAAGCCACGATCTCTACCTGTGGAGACCGGTCAGCCAACTCCTGGATTTTCCCCTCTCAGTAACGAGGACAGTTTTAATTTTAACAGATTTGTACATACACACTTTAACCAACTCAACCTTGCTACCGAAACAGCCCTGGGTGGCTGCTGACACTGTGTTCTGAAGGCAATTACATTGTTAGTCGCTCAATCCAAGATTAAAATATATCAACTGTAAACACTGTGAAGCACTTGCTTTGTTATCGTGTAGGTCAATGAGAAAACAAAGATGACACCACGCAACAAGGGGCACCGTGCCCAAGGACAGACTGACGGCATGACCAGCCTCAGAGCACAAGAGGCAGCCCAACAGACAAAGCCAAGAAACTCAAAGACTAACATATTTTATATATATATATATATATATATCTACATACAAACATAAAACATAGATTTCTGAATCAAAGGAAACTACACTTTCACAGAAAGAATAAAGCAGCAAGCAGATGCTGTTGATTTTACACAGTTCTGCTCTCAAAGGAGGAAAGGAAGTGGGCTGCCAACACTGAACTCTTTGGTACCGCTCTCTTGAGGAATTTACAACAGAAATCCTTATAAAGAGGTCATTAATGATTGCAACAGATAATTATAAATAGCAATGCTACCTGCAATACATTTTCCTTTTGCTGACTTGCTAATTGTCAGTAATTATTTCTCTAGCTGTGTTTCATGCTCTGTATTAAAGTGGAAATCTTTCAGCATGTTCACATAGTACATACCCTTCAATGGTAAAATCCTCTGGCGTGATTTCCGTTCCTCCTCTGTACTTCATAGCTAGTTGTGTCGTCTTTTAAATGCCAAATTTATGTATATATGTATAAAAATGGGCAGATCAGTATACACCCTTACTCTCAGAGCTTTGGCTTACCAATTACTACCTTCTGGAAAGGACCACCCTGGATACAGATTATCCAGAATTACTCATCGTTCTGTAGAAGTAGGAACACTTATATACACATGAGGATATTTAAACCTACAAACTGTCCCATTTGCTTTGGCAGGGAAAACACTTTATACCAAAAGTACATGTTCATATACTGAAATATTGCACTGAGCTGGAGCCTGGGAACCCTGCCCAGCCCCTCGTCCTGACAGGGCACAGACAGCATCCCTCAGCTCAGGCATGCTGCTCTCTGGCTTCATCACTCGTGACGTTTATTTGTCATATTTAGTCTCTGTGAGCTGTTGGAGATGCTCCAACGCCTGCCACGTTGCTAAGATGGATGGGTAATTACTGTTCCTCGAGATATATTGCTTATAAAATACCTTGCTTGCTTAACGAGGCTTAGCTGAGCTAGACCCGATGGCCTTGCTTAAGAAGTCACAGACATTTTAGGGCAGAGTTTAGTGGCACACAGAGAGATCCCAGAATTAGACTGAAAATGCTGTGTCCATACGTGGTATCTGTGGGGGCCAGCTGGCACTTCCACTGCATCGGCTGCTGTCTGCTCCCCGCAGTTGGCACAGAGGCAGCGTGAACTCTGCGTCACGCAGTCTGATTTGACAGAGATGTCGACATGTGCCCATGCCCAAGCCAAATCACAGCCCTATTGTGAGCTGAGCCAGTGGGGATGGCTGCAGAAAGCTCTTTCCTCCTTTTTGTTGGAAACGTTCAGGAAGCCTGCAAAACCAGGCTGAGAAAAAGGACTGCTCCATCTGCACATTGAAGGTAGAAGATCCCCCAAAGGGAAGGGAGAAGCAAGCTGGTCTATGGTGACCGGTGAGACCACAGGGAAGCTGGAACAAGCTGCTCCCACCAAGTAGCATCTGCATGCTGCCTCCTGCCATGGAGGTGAGAGACAGGGATGTGCGGGAAGGACGGCGTGCAGAGCAAAAGCTCGGGTCACAGAGCACATCAGGGAAGGGATATGCACACGTGGAGCTCGTCATGCACACACTGTTTATGGACAATGGCCTCTGATGAAACACAGGCTCAGGATATTTTGAGTTTATGGAGCTCTGCAATATGCAGGTCACCCCCCAAGTAGGAGCAGCAGAGCCTTCAAGTAGAAAAACATTTTTGTAAATAAAACATTTACAAATGTTATGATTTAGAAATTCAGTATGTAGATCCTTCTCACAGCCAGATATAAGCCCCGTCTCTTTTGAAAACCTAAGTACTTCTCTCTTCCCAAATAAATAAAACTTATTTTTAGTCTGTTAGAAGTTTATGCTAGTTGAGATTTTTTACCCCAGACAAATTTTAGCTCTAGAAAAATACATTAGGTCTAAAAGGGAAATCTCTTTCAGTTTTTGAAGGAATGTATTTTTGGAAGGTGAAAGATAAGAAAGAAATATCCCCTGGCATGTTAAAAATAGCAGTAGTTGAAACTGGTCAGGAGGTTGGAATGCATGAATACGCCTGATTGACCTGTTTTAGTTGGCAGGTATTCCTATTCCAGGCATGCTATTCCCTGAACATGGACGTTATGGATGTAGCACACTGACAAAGAAAATTGTGCACATTAAATACACAGCTGTTTAATGCACTACATATATGTGCATGTGTGCACATATAGTTACCAACATTCATGCCATATCTAAGTGGATAGACAATACAGTATATTAGAGTACGTGCAAAGGAAAACAGGTTTTATTTCCTATTTCTACAGGGAATCCCTATAACAAAGGAACTGACCTTAAAAACATGTATCTTAATTCCCAAAGGTAAATGGTGAAATGCTTCATTTCACCTCCACACAAAATGAAAAGCAGAGTTATGCTGCCACCTTTCATACATTTTAGCCAGCAGCTAATGGCTTTTGACATTTTTCCAATGAAGCATTGTAATGCATCTCCCTCCCTCTATTTTTGAGATGAGATTAACCTTTAAACTAGCTCTCTGCTTAGCTGGCAATCCACTGCACAGCCTGGGTTTGGCTCTGCTTGGCCAAAAAGCAAACACTTTGCAATCACTCCCAGATCTGTGGCTTCATTTCCCTGGATGGTGAACAGATAACTAATGAAGGGAGGTGTGAAATGAGGGAGTATTTGGGATGTGCTGCCCTTTGATCATCATCAGCTGGTCTTGGAGCTGGAGATGGTGAGGGCATCTGCGATGGGGAGCCAGTTGCTCTCTGCCTCCCCTGCTCTGGGGCACACAGAGATACCAGCTGCCTCTTGCTGGTGAGAGGGAAGGTGGCTGCAGACTTGCAGAGCTGTGCTGGGACAGGAGCAGCAGCACTCAGAGGTCCCTTGAGGAAACCGAGAAGGTGATGCAGGACCAGGCGCCAGGCAGTCGGGGCCTGAGCAGCAGCCAGGAGGACCAGGACACACTAGAGGCAAACATTAGCAAGTGCTTTGGGAACCAGCAGCAATTCTGACAGACTGCTTGGCCTCACCAAACCAGATACCTCCAAGCACAGCCTTTTAGTGCTAAAAATATTCTGCCCTGTCACTTCCATGCTGAGCGATCCCAATATACTTCATAAGCACTATATATAGAGAGAGATAAAGAGCTGTGGCCACCACAGAAAGCTATCTTTCAGATGAAAGACAGTAACCAATTGACCAAAAGCACGCTGTTCTTCAGAGGAATTAGGGAAAATGTTGATAAAGGCCACCCCCCCAAAAAAATCTGTAAAAAAATGTAATGGGGACTTCAAGTGCTGTCAGTAGCCTACACTAAACAGACAGGACCTCTGTCTTTGACAGGTTGCCTGAAATTCCCACAGATAAGCAAACAGATCTTCCTCAGAAGGAATGATCAGAGTTCAAATGACA
This sequence comes from Caprimulgus europaeus, assembly GCA_907165065.1. The sequence continues at coordinate 3,517,904 of OU015530.1, forward strand.
AATAGTTGTGTGAACCTTATGGTCAGTTTGGTTTTATTTAAGAGGTAAAAATGAAAAACCTACTCCCCTTTCTCAAGCAGTATTTTGCTGATACATATGACCAGCCTAGCTTTCTACATCTGCCAAGAACAACTACAATATTTAGAGTAACCTGGACTACCTTCAAAGAAGCAAATAATTAACATGAGGCAGGAACACAGTGTCAGACAGGTGCCTGAACTTGGTACACTATTCCAGTCTCTTATCCATCACTAATTTGATTTAGCACTACATATTACAACACTTGCTTTCTATAAATTTAATGCAATTATGGCATAAAAATAGAAGTTACCCTTCATGTCTTGATCTCTTATGAATAAGAAATGCTGTACTCCTGAAATTACAGAAGGTCTTATAGTCTTTAGCTGAACAAAAGTGCTTTAAGTTGAAATTTAAAAGTGCTTTTGGCCACTATGTCTGTAGTATAATGACATATTAAGATTGTTATCAAAATGCTTTCAAAAATAATTTTCCATACAAAGAGGCCAAGCTCTGGTTGATTTCTTTTGCAGTTTGTATTGAAAGCTGCAGGAAAGGGACATTGTAAAGCACAGAATATCTGCAAAATTGTTTTGCAAGATCATGGAAGTGTAAGCTATGGATAAGCTTCTTATTTCTGATGGTTCTTCTCTTGCCACCCAATTTATCACTTGAAGAAGAACACAAAATGACGACAATAGCCTCTACAACTCACAAGTGCAGCTTGTAACGAGTTGTATCAGACCATGCCAGTATTTCCTTCTGCAACCCTTCAGCACTGCAAAACTAGCCCTTGGAAACTGTGCTTCCAAAGAGTTACACAAGAAAAGTTGCCATCATTCTGCAGGACAGGAGCTATTAATGAGAAATGTGTATAGAAGATGCAGATACCACTTTCTTATTTGCCAAGATACTGCAGTAAAAATAAGTAATTACAATATCACAAATAATGGCTATCATTATAGGAGTCAACAGGAACATTTCCACCGAGTTCAGCAGCTACAGATCGAGCTCTAACATGGATCAAAACTTCACTGTGAATTCATCTGCCAATTTCTGCCACAGACAATTAACATATTACAATTTACAGCATCCCTCCTTCTATAGCTTCTTAGGGAGAAGAGTTCTGGAAAACAAGGGTCTAATCCTTCATTGGTACTGAAAGCTCGGTCCTTGATTTAAGAGCTATGCATGTGCGTTGTTTCAAGTACATCAGTGGTTCCATTTTAACTTCACAAAAATTAAATCCCTGCCTCAGTTTAAAAAAAAAAGTAAATTGGGAGGGAGAAAATGTGAACAATGAGTGGAGAACAGCAATGAGAGGAAGACAAGGCAAGAAAAAGACTAAAGAAAAGGAGGGAGATAAAAGAGTGTGAACTGTAAGAACACAGAGATGGAGCTGGCAAAGCTCAAACAATTCTTGGTCACTGAGGGCAGAAGATGCTGTCCTAAGTAAAACTGCTCTGGGCACACAGACAGTCAGGCATGGTAGGTGTAAAACCTGAAATATCTAATCTTAAGCAGAAAGAATTACACATAAAGCCCAAAGGACACCTGTCATCCACTCCCACAATCAAGGAGGTGCATCTTTCAGCAAAACACTTTTACCTTCGAACATCTAGCTTACTTTCATAGCCACATATGACATTATCCTTTACCACCTCAGCAGCCTCCAAACTCCTGCTGGGACATGCATCATTCTGGTCTTTCATGACACTGATACCAATTAAAAAAGCAAACACAACTACCACTTAGAGAGACTGTTAAATCTTGGGGCTGAGATGCCTGTTGGTTTTCAGAAGGCTCTGGATGAACTGTGGATCCAGTCCTTCCTCACTGTCCTGCCCTCCTGGCACTTGAGTTAACCACACTGAGAGTCTGAGCTCTGGCCCTTGAGGGACTTCCCTCTCCTTCCATGCAACAGTGGAGCCTCTGGCTAAAAGCAGAGCTATAGCAACAGGCCCTATTCTTCTTCTGTGGTATCCTTGAGGGATCCTTTGGGATCTGTGCTCCAGCACAACCCATCACTCATTTATTTCTCTCCAGTAACTACAAATCTGCTGCTGTGATTCTGTGAAAAGGTAGATGGAATGAAGAAAGCAAAGAGCTGAGTTGGGACTCAGAACAGTTTGTGGGGTCTAAAAAACCCACAGTAGCTGTTAGGTTGCAGTAGGATGGACATCTATCCCATAATGCTGGTGCCATTTGGTTCTGCAAATCCTGAAGAAGTGTGATAGTACCCACACAGCTCTCGTTGCTGCTTCAGCTACGCCTGTCCCAGCCACAGGCTCCTGCTTTAGAGCTCCTGCACTTCCAGATTTCTTCTCCCCGCTGCAGCAGAGGGACCACATCTGGGCTTTAGCACACTTCAGCTATGCATTGCACCAATTTCTCCACCATTAATGACATCCAGCTTGCACACAGAACTGAAGGTGGGAGGGAAGAATCCAAAGATGATCACGACTGCCTCACTGCATACAGAAAAACTGAAGAGATGCAATGTGTGGTGAGGTACAACCTGGAAGAGTTTTGTTTGCTTGTTTTTAATACAACAACAGTCCCAAAGTTCTCGCAGTCAGTGGAAGCCTCCCCATTGATTACAGCACAACTTGGAAAACAAAGATTAGGAGTAAACAGTGCATCCATGAAATATGCTACAAGATACTAAAATAAGAGATGCTGCAGGCCCTAGGCAGTATAAAGACATGATATGAAGGGACACAGGAAGGTCTGAAATGTGAACAAGTTTGACACTTGTCCAGGTTAACAACATTCATTAAATAGGTGGGAAAATTTACAGGATTTGAAAAATGGGCTTTATAGCAATAGTGAAAGATGTAATAGCAGACAGGAAATTAAACTGGCACTTGTGATCCGATACAGCAGCAAAAATACCCCAAGCAACTCAGATGTGTGCAAGGAAGCACCACAGTGCAAAGAATCTCTTGAGAATCTAGAGTGATTTTATCTGGAAAATGGTATTCAATTATAAGCTTATTCCAAAGTGGAAGATCTTCAGTGAAGAAAAAATGTCTTTAGGGCTGGAGAGATCAATGGATGAGAAAGATTACAAAAGCTAAATGCACACACAGTCACTACAGGAGTTGTGAAGGGCAGCACAGGAGTATTCAAATGTTATGAACAGCATGTTTAAGTGTTTTATAAACACTAAGGAGTGGAAATGATTTAGTTTGGTTTAGAAAACTAAGAAAAACATATGCTGAACCTTCCAAATCCACATGGCTAGCCTGACAATCTCTACAGAACAAATCTTTCTGCTTTAAGCCTTTGCCTGCCAAGAATTTGATGTTTGTGCCATCCACTATTTGTGCCGTGATTGATTGTACCCAGTCAATGGTCTGAACGGGCTGTATGGATTATGCTGCTTTTGCAGGATTGAGGCCAAAACCTGGCTTTTGGTGCACCAACATCCCCCACTGCCTGATTCCTTCAGAAATGCTTCAGTGGGTGATCATTAGTGGCTTCGTTATCAGTCTGGGCTAAACAGCGATAGGAGCCCTCCTTGTGCAGCACAGAGGCAGTGTTATCCACAGGCACTAAGGACCCTGGAAGTGACTGAGAAGGCACGAGGCTGCTGTACCCCCTGTCTGCGTTATTTCCCTCTCCTGATATTCAGGATGACAGTTGAAGTGGAAAACTCTTTTCTACCCATCCACTTAGAAAGAGGTTCATAATACTACAGCTGTAATTTTATGGAGAAATACTAAATTAAAATGGGAATCATTTGGCACACAGTAAACACCTCTACCACATGTTAAAGATATTTAGGGGAAAGAATTGTCAAATTACTTGATATCTACTTTGTGCAGCATTTGTGCTGGCTTTCTATTGGGGTTTTTTGGGGGTTTTTGTGTGTGTTTGGGTTTTTTTTGTTTGTTTTTAATGACAGGTTTGCTCCTCTGACACTTTTTGTTCCCGAAATAAATAGTGCTGTGCTTAGTGAAAGCTGTCTGGACACTGAGAACTTCTGTTGATGTTTTATGGAGGGCAGAATTGCAGGTATTGAACAAAACTTAAGTTGCTGAGGTCATCACTGCCAGCCATAGCTAGAGACCCAGCTACAAGATGACCTGCTGAGGAGAAACCCCAAGACCAGAGCAAGGTTCTCTTCCAAAGGCCATAAAAGGAAGATGGGTAACCCCAGGACACAACAAAGCCAAACATCAACGAAATTCACTTTAAGCAGGCAGATTGTGAAGAGTTTTGTTTTCCAGATGGCTTTATCTGAAGCAGAGAGGTGGAGCAACCATCCACACACAGAGAGACCGCCTGAACTGGGGATTAGAGCTGTAAAGCAGGGACCCACAGCACCTAACCTTATATGCACATCACTGTTTCCAACATTTTCCATCTCTGCTGGCAACGTGTGACGCTCTCTGCTTGTATGCAATGGATGTTTAATGAAATAGCTGTACAAACAAGTTCTGATCCAAGTCTGACAGCAGGAAAAATGTTGATCTTTCCACTTGCCTCACTGGGCAATACAGCAACACAGGGCCCTCTAAGCCCAAAATCAACCCAGAAAGTGTTTTAACAAATGTTTAAATGTCTCTCAACCACTAGTTTTAAAAATGAGATTTGTTAGATGATGATGAATTGCCTTTTTGGAAAAGAAATAATAACAGGGACCGAAATGGAGGAGGAAAACATGCTGTTTTCAAGCTAAACTTCAGTCACTAATTAGGTTAAGACATTCCTAGTTATAAAAACTGGAAAGGAACTTGTCTTTCAAAAGCCAAATATGGACAGAAAATTGGACCCTACAAGATGTGTGTATGCAGAAACTTTTAATAAATAGCTATTAATAATATTTTGCTTTCCCATAAGGAAATACTGAAAGAAAAAAGCCTACTGCTGGGAAAGAAGAGTATAACATTAGCCCTGATAAATGCCCAACATCAACACACACAGACACAGGAGCAAGCCATTCTTTCAAAGTCTGGTTTAAACATTTCTCATTAGCTACTCTACATCAGATATGGAGCTGATGACAGAAGTGAAATCTAATAGTGGCTAAAATGCGACTGCAGTAATTATAAGATAGCTCTTTATCTACAGGCAGCTGCCAGCAGTCCACATTAATTTATCTAAGAGGCTTCACATTGTAGCAAATAGTAATAGTAAATCAGATAACAGAGAAAGAGAAAACTAAGGTAAATAACCACAAATATTTCATGTCTCACAGTATGCACTAAATGAGAGTTCTTAAAACAAATAAATACAAATACAAACATGATACCTTCATTATTCAAAACTTTGTTTTGGTTTCACTTTTTTCTCCAATGGGCATTTTATTTACACATACCTTTTCTGTAAAGAAAACTCAAATTCCAGGGATTTTTAAACAGCAACAGAGCTGTTATCTTTGAATTTCTCAAAGAACTCTTTTTGAGTGTTTATGTGTTTGATTGTGGATACGTTTCTGAAAGATTGCTTATGTTCACAATAGTACAGTTCTCCCGAGGGAGGCAAATGCACATCTCAGGTGAGTTGTTACAGAACTTAGAAGTTCCCCTGCACAGCTCAGAGATGATATATAGTATATACAAGGAGAAGCCAGAACATCTCTACACTCCAAGCTTAGCAGGAATGAAATGTAATTCCTCCTCCTGAAGGCACAAGGCTTGTTCTTTCCAATTACCTTTTTTTTATCACCTTACCATGGCTAATCTTAAAATGCATTGAAATTATAACACCTATATTTTAAGAGTCAACATTTACTATTCTCCCTTCAACTAAGGAGTTTTTCTATAGCTTTTCATCAAAATCATGTAGGTGTGTATGGATGTTTTCAGGGTGGATATACTCAATACTGTTTTTTGCCATGAGACAAATGACCATTTTTAATTTATTTATTTATTTATTTTCACTACAGTTTTTACACAAGAGATCAACCAGCTGCCTAGACCCTTTCCTGAGACCATGAGCAAAAGCTGACTCTAATAACCAATTCTAAATCCAGCTTTGACCTGCTGCTGCAAAGACCGTTTTCCAGTTGGCCACCCTTAGGAATGGGCACATGGACTGAAGAGGAGAAAAACAGGTACCTTGTGACAGAAAGAGCTGTGGCTCCTTCACATGATCACATGAGGAGCAAGCAGCCAGAATTTCCCTAAAGGGAAGACTCCCTTGACTCTTCTTTCAGGCTCCTTTAAGTTTTGAATAGCATCCCAAAACATCCTATGGTATCAAAATACAGAAGAGAATTTTTGCTCTTTTTCTTTTGCAATTGTTTTATAACATCTCTATCTCCCCAGACTTGGAATATCTTTGTTCTGAAGCGTGCAGTTTATTGGATATAATAAAAATTTTAGTGATGGCAGTGGTGGTGAAAGCAGAATAAGATTTATGTGTCTCAAAACCAACACTCAAAATTATTTGCAGATATTTCCTAGATGGCTACAAAAGCAATGATTAAACTCCTCTATGGTGAGGAGTGCCTTCTGTTCTGCTTTTGTATAGCCCCTTCCTGGGATGCCCAGGAGCTCCCACAAGACATAAGAAATCATAATTCTAATGCTCCCTCACAGAGTTTTACAGAAAATCCACCACACACTGCCTGACACCCCAAGGACACACATAATTCCTCATTGTTCTCATGACTCACCTCAATATTAAAGTATTGCCACATGCAAACCTTTCAGCTCAAGTTTCACCAACTCAAATAATGATAAAAAGGATTGGGCTGCATCCATGAGCTGGCTTGGAGACAAACACTACAGTGACCAGCAGCAATGCAACAGTTAACAGCACTGTCGTGCAAGTGGTAATAATAGGATTCAACCCTAATCCCCTGCTGAGCAGACTGGGAAAAGCTCCTGGTTTCTTTGGTTCTCTTCTCCCAGTCCAGCTGCTAATTCAAAACACTCCTATACCAGTTCACATCGCAAAGGTCCTCTCCACAAGGCCAGGAACATTTCCTCTCCCAACAGGAGTGCAGGTATGCAAAATCTGTGCAAATGCACACACAGGTCTAAGCCATTAGGATGTCCCACCCCTATGGATTTGGTGACAAACACTGAATACAGGGTGTATCTATGTTTTATTTCAGGTGAGCAGGGTGCTTTTGGAATGACTCTTCCAATTGTCCCCACCATACCCTGTGGTGATCTTCAGGCCCACAAACTCCACTTTGGCCTGGTGAAGTGAAACTGGAAGATGCACTACAGTGACTCCAGGGCATTCAGTCTGCCAGACTGAGACTGCTCTAAAGCCAAGCCCCCAAAATGGATTCAGTAGCTGTTTGCTTCTACAGACCCATTCCTCCTGGTTCCCCCTACTATATTAATGTAGATGTAGCCATAGTGCCAGCCACCTTCCTAGACTCGGTGTTTTCCATGTCAAACACACACCAACAGCCAAGTGATCCTCACAGTCTCCCATGTTCTTTAAGAAAACCAAAACACCAAATCTCACCTTACATTAGGTTTTAGGAGGAGAGCAGGGGAATAAGGGAAGGGAAGAGGAAAAAAAAGGACTAAGAGATGCTACTGTTTGGTATTTCCTCAGTTTTTTAGATTGGGAAGCTGAGAGGTTGGAGATAAAACACCTTCAAAGACCAGAAGGGTCAGCTGTTGGTTTCTTCAGAGCTGGACACTCTACTCATTTTTCATTTGGCAGTGGTGTTCCTTGGAACAAGCCATTGACTGTTGTCATTAACAGCAGGCATTCAGCCAGCAGGGACAAGGATACACTTCACAACTTGCACCTCTCATTTACTGGGGTGTCTGGAGCAACATCCTGTCTCATAGGGGAAATCACAGGGTGGATTTTTCTCTCCCAGTTAATCCCTCATGGATTAAGGTTACCTATCAGAAAAAGAATTCAGAATGTATCATCACAGCCCTCAATACAATGTCTGAGCTATGAAATCTGGCTGAATGATTGCAGTGTAAAACAGCTCTGTGGACTTTCTTTAGAGCCCAGACCACCAGAAGGTATGCTTTGCTTCTTTTTACTGAGGCAATACAGTCCTTTTTGAGTTGGCTGTGCTACTAATAAAATAGGTTAGAGTATTTCTTAGTACCTAGTACTGGGGGCTGCTGTGTCTTCTCATCTGTTCCAGTAAGACATTCAACTGCAAGCTTAAGTGTCAACACAAGTAATTCTGTTAAGGCCAAACCAGACTGCTTTCAGAGCATCTGCTTTAAATCCAGTCTCTGTTTCTTTTTTACCTAAAAGATTTTAAATTTCACAATCCTACTTTTATTTTCAAAACAGGGTATTTTATAAGGTTACTCAAGGGAACAAGTACTGCAGCCTGGCTTTCTGTAACCCTCCACTCCCTTCCCTCCGTGTCCTAAACAGCCACCCTCGTGTTCCCCTTTTCCCAGTCTCTCTAATACCCTAAACTCATCTTCCAGTGCTTCATGCTGTGCTTCCAGGGTTCCTCTACATGCTCAGACCTTCCAGCCAGTCCCTTCTCACATCATCAACACCTGCATTCTCAGCATCCTCTGTTCATGACCCTCCTGGTCTTACCCACTAAAGCAACACCATAGCTCCCTGCAATGCCCCCTACAATTGCTCCAAAACCCCAACTCACACCACCATCTGCTTTATCTGGTTTTGTCTGGCTTGCTATCTAGGCAAGGTGAAACATCACTCTTGGAACTAAAATACCTGCTTAGTGCTAGGCACACTTATCCCAACAGGTAAGGGCAGCATTTTACCAACATTTCCTTTTGTAGGGGCAGCAATTTGAGTCTGTCTTCTTTACCAAGTTGCTGGTTTTTAGGAAATATTTAAGAACTTCACATTTTTAAGACTTCTAGTGTATAAAGGAATGTGTCTGAAACTGATCCACCATGTTCAAAACTTACCAGAGGGCAAAGAGTTAACACAGACTAGGCAGCAGGACTATTTCCAAAGGAACCAAACCAGGTTAAAAAAAATACTAATTTTATACTGAAGTGGAACAATCAGGTAAAAGTAGATTGAAACTATTTTTTACTACTCTTATGTGGGGCTGGATTTAGTAGATGGAGATGCCAAAAATATGCTAATGTACATGGCTGAACACAGCTTCCAATACACACACACAAAAAAAGGAAAAACTATCTGGGACAACTCCAGACTGCCTCAGTCTATAATTATTGTTCATATCAAAGTATCCTTTGGCTTTACAGAAAAAGGGATTCCGTTTCATGAGGTTTTTTTAAATGATTTATATTCTTGACTTGTAAAACAGCTCATCTGTCACAGATTACTCAAGGACTTGCAAGAGGAAACCCTGAAAATATTATGCTGTCTTTACACAGAAGAGATTTTCCCCAAATCCAAATGGCTTTAAAATTAAAAGATCTTGAAACTGAAGAAGCCATCAACAGAAAGCCTTCGCATATCTCTGCTGAAGAAACAGCGAGTGCCAAGACTGCATTCAGCAATTTGGGAACAGAAAAAATCTTGTAATATACAAACCCACTTAAAGACTACACTCAATAGAGCTGAATCAGCTCATTACCACCACTGGCTCGTCTCACCCTGATGTTTCAAACTAAAGAAGCAGCAAGAAGCTGCCAGGGGAAGGAGAAGGGGGACTTACCGATGAGATACATGCCGATCCAGTCCCCTGCATCCACCTCCTCCTTGATATCCCAGTATATCACCAGGTCCTGCGAATGCCCGATGGAGTAGTAGGAGCTGCTGACCATCAGCGTAGACCGGCTGTCTGAAGTGACAAGGTCTGTGTCGCTGGTAGACCTAGGAATGGTGACAGTCTCATGGGCATTGTTCCTGATGTCCATGTTGTGGAACTGGTCAGGGTTATAGCTGTATCTCAGAGGCTCTTTGCATCGGCGCCGATTTTGAGAGTTCCTAGATGGAGAGGCCATAGCTGCCAGGCCCAGGAACCTGTTTTGGTACAGATTCTGCAGAGGAAAAAAAGAAAGGACAGTGTTTAGAGTATGACTCATATTTCAGCAGTGTTAAAGCTCAGGCAAAGTAGCACATCAGAAGGAGAAAATAATAAAAAGAACTGATCTTTTTCCATTTGGCTTTGCAAAAAAAAGATGCATAAAGAGGTATAGCAGGGAACACAGTGCTAGTTTAACTCCTACTTCATAATTCTTACCATGAAAATAAGCATAAAAGCATGCGTACACCGCCAAGCTCAGCCGCAACGAGCAGCGTGCGAGGAAATTAATAGTAGCTGCTTCCTCCACGTTAATGCATGCACCCAGACACAAACATCACAGCCTTCAAACTGCTAGAGAGCCATTCTCTTAGCATCAGGAGATAGATTTCCCAATTCTGACACTGGGAGATAAGTCTTCCCCCCTCATTCCATTTGCAGAGGAATCTTTCTTGAAGTGCCGTTGCCGCAGAGATCGTATCCCATCTGGAGACACTGGTTAGCAATGAGTAAGGGCTCTTCCTCCCTGCTGGAGCTCTGAAGAGTGAGAGCCATGAAAATGGAGTTATCCCCATTACCAGAATAGAGATGTCTTCCCTGAAGTGTAAATACAAACCAAGTGTTGTATCAGGGGTCTCTCAGGACCCCAATAGCTTCCAGTGCTGTTGCTCTGCTCTGTTTATTGCAGTAGGGTGGGAGATACTACGTACACCTGCTCCAGTAGGAATTTGGGAATGCACCAGATAACTAACAGGAATCGAGGAGGTTACTGCAGCGTAGGCATCGTTTTAGCAGTTGAAAAAAAATACTTGAATTCCAACATAACCCTCCTTCCTCAAGGCAAGCTGAGTGACTTGTACAGAACGCGTCACAGTGCGTGAATTAAAGAGCTCTTGCGAGTTGGCAGATGGAGAGTGCTTAAATTATGACTGGGGCTAATTTTGACGTGAAGACACGCCCCGATACTGATCAAAACACTGGTTATTCCTCACTTCTGTGCTGTTTGTTTTCCCCATTTTTCCTTCCCAGCTTTGCCTCTTCTCTCCCTGCAGCTCTACTATTTCAATCACTCAGCTTTTCGTTATTCATTAGCCTTCTATTATCCATCTGTTGCCAACCATGCTGTCAAGTCCGTTGGATACAAAACCAGACAGCTTTCCAGTATGCTATGAAATGCTATTCACATGATCAGAAGTCAAATCATCCTTTTGAACTCAAACAAATTAAGCGGAAGAAAAATCATCGCTCCTTTGTCCAGCCAAGCAGTTATTTAACCCTGGCTTTATTAAGGCTATGGTAGCACAGAAGAACAAGAAGCCTTGAAAAAAATAAAGTATTTTGTTTATTAATACCAATTTTCATTGAATAATTAAGAGACCTATTATTGTGCCTTAGGATTCTGTGGCACAAAAACTGTACAGAGAACAACAAAATTCGAGTGGCATGTTTGTACCCCTGAAATATGCTGTCACTTTGCAGACAACCCAATGACCCAAATCCTCACTTACTGCATTAAACAGGGTTTATAGCAAAAAATAGCTCCAGCAGGGATGCCACACCTTATAGTAAGTGCTGGCAAGATTGAAGCAAACAATGCAAAAGGCTACACTGGAGAAACAGGAATAGAAGGAGGAAGGAAGCATGTAGGGGAACAGAGTACACAGTGTTGCATCTGCCACACATCTCGTCTTTGCTGCTTGTTTTCGAGCAGTTACACGTATTCACTGTTTGAAAAGAGAGTTCACTTCATAGTATAAAGATCAATATTCCCTGTAAACAAAAAATGCATCTTTTTAAGATAAAAAACCCCAGGGTGACGCATTCTGTGAACATTTTCTAATCTGGGAAGCACTCGTGGGCATGCACAACTCCCACGCTCCAGTCAGTCGTTTAAAATCCATGGGAGCTTCTGTCACTTAGCAAAGAAGGCATCTGCTGTCACAACAGCACCTGAGACAGCTACTACTGGTTGTAGAATGGTGAGATAGCAACACAAAGAACTTCAAGCCTACTCTCCTGGATTAGTCTGTGTCCTTCACTCCTAGCATGCTACCCAAAAGCTACTCCAGGTCAAAGGCAGACATTGTCTTTCTAGTGACAAATGACTCCAGGGAGTAGTGGTTCTGCAATACTTTCATTTTTAAATGTTAATGGACATAGAGTATTAATTAAACTGCATACTTTCAAATTAAATTAGAACTAAACATTTCATTTTTTCCAGCTTCAGCATGACTTTTAAACAGTTTTAATGAAAATGGTAAATTCATCACTATGTTCTAATTTTGCAAGTACCTATTTGCCTGTATGTTGATGCCAGTGGAACAAATAGCATGATCTGAAAGCAACCCAGAGGGCCACATTCTCCAGAAATCTGAGTCTCCCATATTTCCAGCAAAGCTACACAAATACATTAATCTGCAAAAAAGAAAACCCCCAAACTGAAAAAAAATCTCAAACAAATAGGACAATAGTCACACATAATTATCTGGATTAAATAATGGCCTCAAAATACAAGCATGGCTGTGTGAATAAGCAGAAAAGAGGTTAGGAAAAATAGTTACTCAACATTTTACTACCAGCTCTGCATGTTTTCCATGCAGCTGTCTAAAGCAGGCACACAGCTCCCAAGCCCTGGTGGTAAAGTCCTGGCCATAGTGAGATAGCTTAAAAAAATGGCAAAGACTTCCTCTCTGTGCCTCATGGAAACAGTCTGATCCATCACAGATACCCAATATACAAAAAAGGTAATCTTTTTTAGGGGTTTGAGATTGGTGTTTATTCTCTCTATCCCTTTGCAGAGGGTGTACACTGCACACACTAAGCCATACTCTCGTTTCTAATACACAGTGTAAACTATAAAGCAAGAACAATGAACAGTCAAGTGTTGACTTTTACCATCCATACCAAAGATACCTTATGATTGAAACAACTCGTCACTGGAGCACTGGCAGGTGATGAAATTAAAGGGAACAAGGTGACAATATTAGCCAGCATGAGAGTGGGCTCAAAGACAGACATATGATGTAGTCATTCAGATGTCCACAAGCATCATCACAACCAGAATTTCAAAGGGCAAGTACTGAGAAAGACAGTGAGATGGCTTTGTATGATGGGAAAGCTTAGGACAGCACGTTTATCTGACTGAAAATTTAATGAGCCAGTAGTCATCAAGTCTGATATCATAGGCAAATGAGATGTGGAGTCAGTCTCTTGGTTGTTCCACCAGAGATGAAGGTCCTCCTGATAAGCCTTTAGGCTTCACTGCAAGGATTATGTGTTTTGTAAAAGACAAGAAGGAGCCAAAACAGATTAGAAAAAAAAAAATGGAGTAGCCCCAAAGTGATTAAGTTCTGACAGTAAAAGTCTTCTGACCAACTTTCAGGAAGGTAAGATCATGAGTATCAACAAGGATATTGTCCTAACAGAAACAGAAGGTAGAAACAGCCTGTATGAAAGGTTTAATTAGCTGGATGAGAGACAAAAAAAGGTTCTGAAAACTCAGTCACAGCCCAGGTGTGAAGACCCAGAGCAAAATCCTGAGGCTGGGCCAGAATGACAAGCAGAAAAGCAACGGTGCCTACAGTGACTGCAAGGTGATGCGATGGGACTCTGCAAGCCAGAGGTTTGACGCACACCTTTAATTTGGAGGTGAGCCTACAGAAAGGGCTTTTGGTAGGTTGAAGTGTTTTAGTAGAGCATAAACTACAAATCAGTTGCATTCTGAAGGACAGGAAACTCGGCTCAGTTGAGTGAAAGAGTAAAAAAGTTGGGTGAAAGCAAAAAGAGATGAGAATGAATTTCACTGCTGCTCCTTAGAGCAGGACTTTCCCCTCCAGCCTTCTCTCAACTCGGCAATGTGAAGTCCTTCCTCAGAGCAAACTCTCCTGCTTTTTGTAGCCCTGAAGACTTGTTGCAGGATCTACTCCCTGTTCTTCCCAGAAACCTTCCCACCTCTGCTCCCATTGCAGGCCTGCTGCTCTCCATCTTTTCCCCGTCTGCTGCCTCCATCCATAGGCCAGAGGGCCCCTTAGGTGCCACCACTCAGCACCTTTCAGGGAAGGTACACATTCCCTCTTGTCAAACTCTGAGCCAGGAAAGGTAAAGTACACAGATTTCCTCCTTTTTGCCTAGGGACAGTCCTCTGCACATAGTATCTGTGCAGCAAATAGTCAGCCAAGAGAACCTTTGCATTTTCCATCACTGCAGGCACAGTACAACTCACTATACAAACTGTAAGGCAACACAGAGGTAAGGAGAAATAAGAGTTCAAAAGTAAGCTGTAATCAAAGTTACAGCTTCAGCTATCCTAACTGCCCCCCATCAACCTACTCCCACCTACCACAGCTATTTATTTGTTTATGTGAGGAAAATCCCTTTGGACATTTGAATTTTGGAAGAATCATTAGTATAACTCTGAGCACAAAATAGATTTTTAAAGCATAGCTTATAGTACAGCCAAACCCAGTACACAAGGCCTTATAGTGCAAGGAGCTACACCAAATCTTCTCCAAAGGGTTCAGCATCTGGCTGCCTGAAGAGATAAAATCCAACATGAAAATCATCAAGCTTGGGATTGGAGAATGCTATGAAGCCAAAGGATCTGGAGAGCACAGAGAACTTTGTAGGATCAGGCCATTTATTTGAGAGACAGAGGAATGGTTTCTCAGAGCTCCACAGGAATCATTTAATAGCACGAGGGAGTCGCAGGCTTTCACGCTCTGGTGACGCCCTTTTCCCTGCAAGATATTACAGAGCGTGGAGATGAAACTGCTGCTCTCGGGAAGGCTGAAATGAAGGCTGCAATCATTTCAGAGGGATGCATGCTATAATAACACTAAGGAACCTGAAGTGCATTTGTCTCAATATTGCACATCTGTGGCACAACATATACATTGATGCCTATAACAAACCCGAATCGGAAATCAAAGCCATTATACATCAGCAACAGAACAAATGGATGTTATTATGGAGTTCATTTTTCCATTTCCCCACCTTTGTGCCTTTCCAGTCTAGCTCTACTGCTATGTTAATGTATCCTCTTACATTTAACTTTGCTTCAGCCATGTGCAAATCATTTCTCAAATTAGAATCCAAATGAAAGAGTTGGCCTCAAGGTCAGGCCGGCAAGGTTCGGTGCCAGTGGGTGGGATTGATTCCTGATACAAGCCCATTAGTCATAAGGCAGCAGAAGCTGGCAGCACAGTAACCAGGGGTACTCTTAGCATCTAACAAAGAAAAAAGCACCATTAAGAGCAGTCCACATTTTCTGAGAACACTTAAAACCATCTCCTGGGCACAAGTAGATGGAAGCTGGAACATGAGGCAATGACTGGAGTGAAATTCTTGGAGTTCAGAAAGAGAAAGGAAAAAAGTTAACAATGCTTTTTTTCTTCTCTTTCTGGAAGAAGTAAAAATGAATGGTGTCTAATGAACCTGAGAGAGCATGCTGAAAGATACACACATCACACTGACAATTACATGAGTCCAAGAATTAATGTTTGTACTCCTATAAGTATATAAACCAAACAAGCTTTGGAAAAAAAAAAGACATTTTACCAGTTTTAAATGAGATTGCTCCAAGCTTCTACACTGTAGACTACTTATGTTTAACTAATTAATAACCTTATATACAACAGATTTGTACTGACACAGTGATAACCCACTCCCAGTTCACTACATGAAGCACTGGGAAGTTTCTGCAATAGAATGCAGCTCAGGACAAAATTATTTTCTTAATTTCTCTTAAATCAGTGGCAGAAAAAGTCTTGTCTCAGCAGTTTGGCACAGCAAGGGATGAGAAACAGCCATCAGACTTACTGTTACAGAAAAAAGCTCTGAGAACATTGGCAGTATTTTTAAAGGACATATTCAGGTACAGAAGAACAGGTAAACATGCAATATGGCCTGAATACAAAAATCTCAAAAAGAACTGTAAGGAAATAATAAAAGGGCCAACATCTTAAACCAAAATAACACTGATAACATCTGTTCTTTCCAGCTACAAGATGAAAGCAGTAACCTTCAGATTTGCTCATATGCTACTATCAAATACTCCAAGGTCCAGTGTTCAACCTTTGCTGGTGCTTTCTGATGCACATAACAGGAAATTCACACTTTTGACTTGGTTGGTTTTAAACATCAGAAGCTGCAGTACCAGAGAGAGGCAGGACAGTGAACACCTCTCAACCTGTGCAAGATGAATCATTCATTGGGAGGACACACACCCTCTCTTAACAAGCATCCTCACACCCATAAAGGCCAGTGCAGACCATGCCAGCTTCACTGATACACAGTCCTAGGGACCGTGGTGCCAAAGACTAGAAATCTCCATTCCTCATCTTTGCAAACCCAAGGACAATATTTCTGAACAATAATCACTAAGAAAAGCAATCATTCTGGACCAGGCAGGTTTAAGCTGCTATTTAAAGTAGAGCAGCATCACTCACGCAGAAGGTTGTCCCAAAAAGCCTGTATGCCCTACACCAGTCTATTTAAGAATCACCACTGCATTCATCAGATCCACAGCTGGACTCTGCTGGTCTCCCAAAAGTGCTGCTTACTACAAAGGGTTTTAGGAGGGAGGAGGTAAGAACAGGGATGCTTTTCTCCTCTGCAGGCTAAAAACACTGCTGCTCTTCTGTGATCAAGTGATGATATCCTTACTGAGAAGCCCTGACCATGCTGGATGCCCTGTTTCAGGTTCTGCACAGCACACAGTAACAGACATCTCTTACCTGATGGATTTTTATGACCAGTGACTTCCATTCTTCAACTACTTTGTCCATACAAGAAAAATTCATTGTCTTTAATAGCACTAACAGGGGCCCAGATTCATCCAACTCAAGCTTTGAGTACTTGAGTCACCTAATTTAGGAATACAGGTTCCCAAGACTGCCTGTGTACTCAGAGGGAAGAGACAAGCTCCTCCCAAAAAAGACTGAGACCCAGGTAAGGCTTTCCCAGAGAGGATTCAGGTCCACCTCTCCATTAACTTTTTAAGGAGTTGATGACTGTTTAGATCCTATGTTAGGATCATTGTTGTTAAACTCAACAGGAAGGAGTCAACCTGTGTATGAACCTCTCAGCCTTTATGTAATTTCATATTACATAAAGATAAGTGGGCAAAGCACTCCTGAGGGTGTCAGAAAACATGTATTGTATTCAGGCATGTGAAATGGAAACATAAGGCATATTAAAAAACATACTAAACTACTACCTGATTATTTAAGAATAGTCTGACTTTCTAAGCAACTAGAAAATTGCAAACTAGAGAAAGTAAAAGCAGAGGAAATAAAATAAAACACTTGGTGTACTGTATACACTTTATGAACAGACCTTCTCAAAAGTGTAATACCAGCAAACACAGCAGAGGTTTACAGGAAAAGCAGTGAAGACCTCTTGCAAAATTTAAGAGACAACTAACAGAATGAAGTAGAGTAAATAAGAGCTGCAGAAAGATACCCAGTAATGTACAAGGTTTCCCAGAACTGTCAGGTACAGTCATTTCTCTGCTCAGCAGCAGTCCCACATTTCCTGTCTCTTTCCCAGAGTTCAAACACCATTCTCTACCATTAAGAATGTATTCTACCTTCCACTGAGACAAATGTTTTCTTAAAAAAGCCAAAAACTGGTGTGATGGCTGTAGTGTATATTGCTACTAGAGAGAAGAAGAGTGGTCTAATGTAACTAGATAGTTATCAGGCATAGCTGATTATCTACTACCCTCACAAAACAGCAACAGAAAGCAACTAAGCAGATACCAAAAATGAAGTTTTTAATATTAACCATCCTTTAGACAATAGTATCTTTGCAAGCAAAAGGTTCACATGCTACACCTATCAAATGATTTATCCTGCAGAGCTCAGACCTACCCGTGTAGACATCACAGCCCATGCATCTTCCTCTCCTCCGTCCTTTTTTATTCTCAGGGCATACCTCCTCTTCCTCACTCATCAGGTATTACCACTCTCCCCTCATTCGTAGGTAGGAAGAAGTAGGGCACAAGATGTCACTTGTACCAGCCATAGGACAGGCACTGGATTAACACACAGGGACAATAAACACACAAAACCCAGGAGAGACAGAAGGAGGCTCTTTTCACTTACAGTTCCTTCCAGCTGCCCATGGTGACTGACCCCCACTCCACAGCAAAGAAAACATTTCAGATCTCCTATTTTTCATTCATTGCCTCTGCACTCTGTCATGCTTCTTACCCTCATCTGTATTTCTTTAAGAGAAAAGTGATTTGAAGTGTCAGTATCTCACGCTCCTCAGGCAGTGAGGCAGGTAGGTGTTATTAGCAGGCTGTGGATATTCATGCCTACATCAACCACTCCTTTGATCTACAAACAACAAACCATCACAATAAACCAGACATCAGCTTTGGAGCATGCCCTCAGCTCCATCTTCTACCTTCCAACGAGGCCTAAAATATTCCCTGATGTTTTAAAATGAATTGGCTACAGAGCTCCTGTTATTATCACATTGCAAATACAGAAATGCCATCCAGTTGAGTGCGCTTGATCCCGCTTCCGATAACATTAAAGGCAAAACTCCCCCTGGCTTTGATGTGGAACAAAGGGATTTTGTAAAGCAAAGGAAAACCCATGTAGATGTCAACAGCTGCGGTGCACAAGTGCTAATTATCCAGACCTGGAAAACCAGGAGTTCATATTTCAACTAAAACACTTCCAACATTTTCATCCATGCTACAACCTGTGCTGTTGGAAAACCAGGAGACAAACACGTAGAGCAGCAAGTTGCATTGTAGGACACAGATCACAGCAACTATTCTATGCATGAGATCTCAAACCCTAGAAACCAATCTGTCATTTGATGGGTTAGGATAAGTTTAAAATATAACCATGTTTTTACACTATTGATATCTGAATGTTTTTTTCCTATGCAATTATAATAATAGAATCCAACACCTTTTGTTTAAAGAAACCTGTCATGGATTTAAACATCAGGCACTGAAGCAGAATCACAATTACCACGTTTTTTGTCTGATATCACTGAAGGGAAGAATGAAAACTGCTTGCAAGTATTAACAGTTTGACTGCCACATTTCAGCATGCTTGTTCTCAGTCTGTATGCTCTTAGGGAGATTATGACAACATCCCTGCCTTTTTTGTAATTAAATTTAAAAAAATATAAATATCTAAACTTCATTATGTTTTGTTTTGTTTTCAAGCAAAACCTATTACAAAGGTTTTGAAGATCAAGAGTTCTTATTTTGCACTGAAAAACAGTAAAGGGAAACTAGCTTATGCTTAGTAATGCCCCAGATTCAATATTTTATTCTTGAAAATAATCCTGACACCATTAAAAACTTACTACTGATAGAATCCACAAGGCACAGTTTAAAGGGTGAGATTTCTCTGTTCCTGGGCAGGTAAAACCACCCTCAGATATGTATCTCCAAACCAGATTGCTACTTCCTTTTCATCTTTATGAAAAGTTGTTTATGCTTTGATTGTATAAACTGTAATAAATTGCTACTCTAATTGTGTTCTTGAGACAGCAAAGAAACTGGACAAACCATCCCAAGCAGAAGTGAGTAATTCTGGTATGACAGTCTCCAGCTGAGGAACAAGATTCATATTTTACAGAGAGAACACGTGGTGGCTTTATCTAGGGCACAAAAATAATCCTACATGAGAGAAGAGAAGCTGCATCCAGGGACTCTGCTTTCTTCTAGACCGCTGTAAGACAGTTCTGAGCTACGTGTCAAAGGTTTTCTGGGGAACTGCTGGCCAAGGTGAGATGAAAGGTAGCCTGTATTCTCCCCCTGGGAAAAAAAGTATGGGCATAAAGCAGATTTTCACAGCAGAAACTGCCCAGAACAACTGGAGGAGAATTAGATCAAGCAGATGAAGAGCAGCCAACTGGTGCAGGCTCTTCCAACCAAATATAACTGTAGACAAGGGACAAGCCCTGCTGACTTCCATCACCTACAGAAACTGGACCTGCACATAGAGGTGGGCAAGCCCCATTGTGACACGATGATTTCTGAACTTCACCTACCCTTCCTTTGCTGCTAGCACACCTCTAATACAATAATTAGCTATTCCTGTGTTGTATCACAATCATATGTGCAGGTACATACACCTGCTCACATTCCTGTGTGACATTCATTTATTTTTGTCTCTTACTCCAGATGAAAAGGGTTTGCAGTCCTGTGTGCAAAAGGTCTCATGAGAGTTTTGAAAGAGGAAGAACATCTGTAAAAGTGACCAAAAAACCATTATATTTCACTCATTCAAATAAAAACACAAGAATGGTTCTAAATGAAGGTTCAAACCATAGTTTCATTTTCATGAGGACCATTGGACACACTTAGCCCAATGCTTTTTTGCTGCCATTGCATCCTCACAGAAGAAAAGTAATTAAGTTTTTAACACTGCACTTAAAGTAAGGCCCAAAGCAGAAATTTTTAAACTTATTTTTTCTGGTAACAATCCCTCTGTCAAGGAAGTGTCCTAAATCCATTAAGGATTAGGTTCTAAGGCATTACAATGCAAGTCTAGAGTTTAATTAATTAGTATTTATAGAAGCCTGCACAAGTAAGCAAAACTATTTGGTTCTGCAGGCATTAAAGCTCTGGAAGAAAGACCAAGACACAGACATGGTCACACAACAAGGCTGCAGCCATCCCCTGCTGGGATCTCTTGGTGTGGGACTCGGTTCTGTTCTCCTCAGGACAATGAGAACTACCTACTGTCCAATGCCAGGCACAAATGGATGCTACTTTCAAACTGATGGAATTACTTGCTGCATAAAATGCTGTTCAACTTAACCTCTGGCAGTAAAGCAGAAATGCCAGTGAGGTCAAAACTTGACTTTTGCACAGGTATTTCCATGAGGAGCTCTCAAGCACCACGTGAATTCATTTCTGTGCAAGAACTGCAAACAGGAACGACACTAATTTGACACATTTATCACTTGTGACACATTAGCTTAATGGCCACATACTCATGTTTCTGGTACTTTTTCCTCTCAATATTAGTGATAAATTCACTTGACTGCTGTATTGTTCTAACCTTTAACCAGAGGCCGAATGTTTGTATGAAAGACATTCAGGTCTGATTCAGAAAGTATTCCTGGAAACAAAAACAATGGAATTAGCAGTGGAATTAATGAAGCTGTTTTCCTGCACAGCTCTACCCTTCATCACCACCAAACCTTTACTCAAGTCCCTGCTTTTTCCTGTCCTTTCCTCTGCAAAAAACACTCAAAGCAAAGGTAGGGACAATCTCAACGTGTGTTCCAGCTGCCAGAGTGGGTGACAGACAGGTTCTACCTGCCTTCTCCCAGCCCCAACTTGGGTCTCCTTCCTCTCCCCAGCCCCTGAGACCTGTAGAAACTTAATTATCTCAAAGGCAACTACTCTTTTGTCTCACTTATAATTAGCCAATGGCTTCAGAAGTAATTAGCTAAGGGAGTGACAGATAGACAAAAAGTACAACTGGAGAAGTCCAATCAGCCCAGGAAGATAAGCTATAAAGAGAAAATTATGCACAGCCTCACCAATTTAATTGATTACTCACACAGGGGAATTTCCTCATGTGTACAGGTCTGCAAAAATAGGTGTTATTGTCTTTGAAAAGCCATTACAGAAATCTAATCAAAGCACCTTCAGTGGGAGCAGGCCCTGATCTGTAACACCACACTATTGCCCTTCCAGCTCCATTTTTTCTAATTACTATTTTGTCATATGGAGTCCAATGTGTTCTCATCCTGGTGGAAAATTTTAGTTACAAATGAAACAAAGCATGTTGGTATTTTATGTATAGATTTTGTGACAGATTTCCAGCTTACTACTAAATCCAGTGTGAATTTTTTCCCCTCCACATTAAAGGAGACATCAAGTATCTAATTTTTCTTCAAGAAGCAAAAAAATTCAGAGGTGAAAACTTAGCAACATGAAGAATGAACTAATTTAAATTGCAAAGTACCAAAAAATCTCATTTATATTTTTCATTTTTGAATTCCCAATGCAATTAAAGTATATATTTACATAAGAGTCAGAGATAACGTATTTGACTGAGCTTTCCCAGTGTATTTTAGAATAATTTTTTTCATTATGCAACTAGCTCTGTAAATGGGTTAATATTAATAAAATTAAACATTTATTGATTTTAATTAGCCCTTTATCACATAGAACTTCACAAAATAATGGATTTTTCAGCCAGTTTTTCTGTTGGCTTTAAAGGGACAGGCCACACTTGGAGAACAGACTTAAATTTCCCAGTAAAATAAACATATTTGCACATGTCAAAACCAAAGTATTTCCACATCATACAAGGGCAAACCTGCAAAATATTATGGAAGAAATGTAGGTGCTCAGTATGGAAATCCTGACAGTTAAAAGTATATTTGTATTTTACCAAAAGAAAATATAAAGCCTGTTATATCAGAACTTTGACAGGCCCATGAGTTTCTAGCTGACAACAGCCACTACAGCAACAATAGATTTTAAAGTAGCATCAAAACTCCAAATGCACACAGTGTGGACATCATTTCTGATGTCATTGATGAGCCATTCTCCAGTACAATGGCTTGCACACACAGGTATGGATCTGCAGAAAACCTTCCAGTTCCTCTGAGGTGAATCCAGCCTAGACCTGACCTCCTGTGTCTTGGATGCAATGGAAAGACTCCTGTTGACTTCAACAGACTTTGAAGCAGATTCTGTCCCATTGGGTCATTTGGGGTTCTTTTAATTTCCTAAATACTCAAGGTTAGATGGAAATCACTATCTTCAGTCCTCCACTTCTGTGATATAATGGGAAGAACAGCAAATGTATCATCACATTCCCTTGCAAGTAAGTGCTCTTTTCCGAAAACTTCAGTGATAGAGTTATTTGATTGTGCTGTTTTTAAATGCACATCTTTGATGCTGCTGGTGCCCTTAAACCCCTTCATGCTTTCCCAAATGTATAGTTCTTCCCTTACAAGGCTGGCAGATAATAAGCAAATACAGAGAATTGTTCCTTCAATTAAACTGGTGCTGGAAATAGGGACTGACGTAAACAGGAAGAGGGAATTCTGCCAGAAATTAATCTATTTCTTAATTTCTCTATTAAGTTATAACTATCATCCCAGCCAATATTTATATTACTCTAATTAAAAAGACATTAGGAGAACAAGGGCTCTGGTTCACTGCTCTACCTCTCCTCATTCCACTGCCTTTGCCAGGACCTCCAGTGTCCAAGCTGAGGGTCTGCAGGACAATTCAGGGGGGCTTCTTTCAGGCTTGCAGGTTGGCCAACCATTTGGTTGCACCCAAATGGATTTTGGTGGATCTGCTGGCTCTTCTGCCTACCAGATAAACACACCAGAAGAGCTGCAAAGCTCCAAACATACTCTTCACATCTTTTTGGTTATCATTACTAAAGAGAAAGGCAATGCAAGTGCATAAGGAACATTATAAAACAAAGGGGTTGCAAAATGCTTCATTTTGGATATGTGGGAAGGCTTTTGGCTGGGAAATAGCTTTCACTACAGGTTCTACCTGTGTGCTATTTTATTAAAAAATAATTCCTGTAACTGATTTTTTTGTTCATTTTTGCTCAAGAACTACTGCAGAAGAATGTTTGAAAGGTTTCTGTATGTTGAGTGCTAAATAAACCAAGGTTAACAACTCTAACAATGTTTGTCATAGGAACAACAATGAATCTTTTTTCCACATGTAATTTGTGTGATTTAAACTATCAACTCCACATGTGCTAAACTCTAATTAAAGCCTTTTTAAAATAAAATATTGCTGTGTGTCTTCATGTAAGCATATAGCATGCTACAGAAAGCACATATGATCTAGTGGTCACAGACAGAGCAAATATAAGATAAGCTCACACAGAAGGTGATTTTTATAAGCTATGGATCAAGGTAAGCCCTCTTCCCTAATAAAGGACTAAATCCAAAGCAAAATGTTATCATGCTGCTCTTGGTCTCATCTGGAGAAGACCTTTTAAAAGCCAGAAATGACTTGCAGGAGCCACCACATACTGAAGCACTAACTCCTGTCTAATTGAGACCTTATTTTCATTGGGTTTTTTTGTTTGTTTGTTTTGGGGTTTTTTTTCCCCCTGCATTTCTACCTTTTTATTCCAGTCTTTTCTATTTTACAGCCTGCATTGAGGTTTGGGCACTTGAATGAAGCAAACTTCTCTATATTGGTTATACAGTTACAGAAGAGACAAGGGTGCTCTGAAATACCACCAGGCACCTGACTTGACTACACAGTGTACACACAGGGAAACTAATTAAAGAAGCTAAATTAGGTACTTAGACACAGGGCTGTGAACAGTGCTCAGGCCTACCCAAGGATTTGGAAGGGACCTCTGCTCCCTGCACCCAGCAAGTCCTCATGCTGCTAACAAATCCTGGTGCTTATCTCAAATGCCTACATGCAACTCCAAAGGTTTATCTGCAAGGTCAAGTACATGCCCTTGCAGGAACATGCTGCTCACTGCTACAGATGAAATAGTGCATTCTGGTTTGCTCTTCCTGAAGTAGTCCATGCTGAGACATTTTTTTCCCCCAATAATGACAGCAATGGAGGAAAAATGTGTCCAGTAACAGCTGGAACCAGTCACAAACTTGGTTCAACATGTTTTCCATAGGGGATGAGGAGACAGGAGGTAGACTGAGGAATTACTTTCTTCAATTTAAAAAGTGTTTTGGCTTTTTTCCTCCATACATACAAGAGAGTGGTAAAAACAAAGCCAAAGCTGCATTTTCAGTTAACGAATTTGCCAATATAAAGTAGGTGATTTATCTCATAGACAGAACTTTGTGACAAGTACTTATGATTTGCATCACTTTGGTACACCTGAATACAGCTGCCCACATACACTGTGGGCCAAACTTAAACTGAAGACTTCCCTGAAGAGGAAAGGATCACAGCCAGTTGAATATGCTGCAACAGGGGATTTACCTTCTTCTTGCTGTCATGTCACCTACTCATTTCTTCTGGCAGAACTCTTACTGGGAGATATTTAATACAACCTCCAGGATTGCCCATGTGCTGTATACAGGGGCCAAATTTGTTCAGACACACTCAGGCAGCGGTGAGAGATGCACTTGTTTAAGACCTGGGAAGATTCATCACAACAGATGGAGTTGAAAATGCTGCACAACATATTATACACTCTGCTTTACTAAAAACCCCTCTTCTCAATACTTTTGATATCCCTTCTGCTATTAAACACACCCTTCCTTTTGAAACTTCACTTGAGAAAAAAATGCTGTCCTACAGTGACTTGCATCATCATTGTGCAGGGAATAGTTAATTTGGTTTTTGGACTGTGACCTAATTGAAATACTTTTTTTTTCCCCCAGAGTAATAAAATAAACTGTCAAATACCTTTGAAGATGTACTTACCTGATGCAACAGCTGCAAAATTCAAATTATTGTCATGTGAAATGTCAGGTGGTGAACAGTTTCCATGAACTAGAATATTCAAGGATTACTTTTCACCAAAGAGTCCTCCCATGACTCTTCATTTTGTGAGACTGTACATGCTGTATATAACATGTACCTGGGACAGTTTCACACTGCCTTTAGTGTAGAACACCACTGAGTTTGCAGCTCTGGGGAGGTGAAAGGAGGAGTGCTGCTGAACACGGTCACATAAATTCTCAGTGGTCATCATCAAGAAGCTGCATGTGTTTCCTCAGCAATTACAGAATTGCTTTAATTTGCACAGAGGCTTGAAACACCCCCCAGCAAAACTGCCAGGGCCTGAGGCTCTCGCTGGATACTACGAAGTGCAAAACCTGACGCAGAAAGGTACGTCCTCATGGAAGTGGAAGAACATGAGGACCTGTTACATAAATGGCTGTTCACTGAATTCTTCCTCTTCACAGAATTAAAGTCATTTGGATGATTAGTAACAACAACAAAAAAAATGTAGAAGCAAACACACAAACAAAAGCCCCAACCATCACAACATTTCAGTGACAGAAATAACACCAGGTAAGCTTTAATGCACATTCTATCTCTCTTTGACAACGCATGGCAATTCAGAAGATTAAGCTGTGCAGGAAGATGCATACAGCAGCAGTGTGATACACATGCACATCATCTCCCAGGTTCCCCCTAGGAAGTGGTTAGTGCCAGTCATACATTCCTGCAGCTCACACATTAGTGTCTACCGTGATGGCAAGTTGGTGTGTTGTGATAATTCAGAATTAATTCACAGTTAGAAGCTGCAGGATTCAGAAAATGCTTTGTGAAGGTGAGTGGTTGATGCATTCTGTGCTTTGCCTACGCATGGATGCGTGCAACTGCCAGGTTACAGTTGCCTGCTGCTCCCAGGACCTCCTTGCTAGGATTTTATAATTACCATGGCTTGATTCAATACGAATTCTTGGTCAGGTCACACAAAACAAAACCAACACTGACATCAGATGGATGCTTAGCAGGTTACACAAAAAAGAAAACAAAACAGAAACAACAAAAAGATCACTTCAAATGAAGCTTGATTGGACATGTTGTTGAAAAGGTCCTCAAATTACCTGAACCACTTTGTTTGATCTTAAACATGGACCGGGGGCAGCTGCAACGAGCTCGGAGCTTTGGCACATTCCATTATATGAATGATAGTGAATTTATAATGGAATGGTATGGATGGTTTTTAAAATCAGAAAAACACACTGACCTTAACACTACACAGGTGGAGCAGCATAATGACCCGCCAATTGTAAGCGCATCAATTCCTGGGGAAAAGTTCAATGAGGTTAACTCAGCATGTATCCCAGAACCAACACAAGTGACATTTCAAAACATTGCTTTTTTTTCCTCCATAAAAACCTGGGTTTTTTTACCAACATTTAATTGAGTGGCTTCACCGGGTATGTGTCTTACCCACGTTACCAGGGTACACTACATTATGCTCCAGTAGACCTGGATGTTGTCATACACTTCAACGCTGAAATACATGTTTAATAAAATAAGAATGGTGTTAACAAGCTGGTCAGACTTTATAAGATTAAGCATTGTAATCATTTAACTTAGAAATGAACAGAAAACAAGAGGCCTGGATGTAGCAAGAGACATCAGCAGTGGCTCTTCAGCTTTGCTGTAAAACCCCTGCACTGAGTGAGCTTAGATGGGTCAGCAGCCCATCAGCATTTCTGCTTCCCATCAATACCCCTGGATAATCATGGCAATTAGAAGCCAAGGAAGTTAATTTCAATGTACCATACTCAAGCTGACCAGATACCCAGTGTAATTCTAATAGTCCAAGATCAATCCACAAAAGACAGTGAACGAACCTAATCAGCCTCAAACAGCACATCAAAAACCCACACATTACAGAACTGTACAGGGAGAAGCAATGGAACAGAGCAACTTCAGTCTGACTCTGGGAGAACTAATGAGCAAGGACAGCAGGCTCTGCAAGCATGCAATAATCAAAACTTAAATGCAAACAGTTTTCATCCACAATTCAGCAACGCTGACATCTGTATTTCAGCTCATTCTCCCTCCTTCTCCGTGACCAGGGCACACCAACATTTCACAGCTTCTCCACGGCACCAGCAGGGAAAGCACCTCAGCAGCAGGACAATTTGATAGCCCCATCTCCTCACATCATGGCCCTCTGGAGGCTGCTGTCCCACCCAAACATCCCTTCCCAGCATCAGCTTCTGCTGCCTACTCTGCAGCTACTAAAATGGTCAATTCAACAAGAGTACATAAATGAAGACGAGAACCAACAGTGAAGGGGAATGTAGCAGATTTAGGAAGAAGTTCTACTGTTTGGAAGTGTTCAGTTAAAAAAGAATAATATATAT
Organism: Caprimulgus europaeus; assembly: GCA_907165065.1. The sequence goes on from OU015530.1 coordinate 3,545,598, forward strand.
GTATTTACAAAACAAAACAGTGACATTTGATCATACTCCCCTTAGATTAAAAGGCTTTAAAAACACTTAACAGCCATAAAATTAAACAAAAAACAAAGGACACATTGCTTTACCATCTCCTGATCTTGTAGCATAGAGAATGGACAACTGCCCAAATATGAGAGCCACCAATTCAGAGTAAGAACACCAAACCCAGCCATGCTAACAGAAAAGATATGCTTTCCTGTCAATAAATAATTTGTTAACAATAACAGAAAAACAGGCATGCTTTTCTCCTGCAGATACACTCCTGTCACACCCTTCCTCCCCACCTGTGAGCACCAGCCCCAATATGCTCTTAATTAACAGTTGCCAGCTGCACAGTTTAAGCATTGTGTTTGCATTGAAGGGGTCAGAACAACACTGAAGAAATTGGAATTTTTTTCCATTTTAACCTCTGCAGATTGATATTTGAAAGGTTCTTCAGTTTTCACAAAGATCAGAGAAAGGTGGCACTGGTTATTCATGCTAGAAGTGTTTGCTACGTCTATCTAAACAAATGAAAGCATGTAAAAAACTCCTGTATGCTGAAATTTTGCTAGCTACACAGCTGGCTGAAGCCACTGTTGTAACACACCTCCCTACAGCAGAAATTGCATAAAATCCCTTATAAAACATGCTCAGTTTTGTGACTGCAAGACAAATAGTAACAAATTCTCATGGGTAAATTAGCCAAATATCTCACAAACCAGTATACAAATTAGACATTTTCTCTTCCCTTCAGTAGGCAGAAAGAAAAAGAATGTAATGTCATTAGGAAAAATAATTAATATGTTAATTGAGGGTTTTAATTGCCCTGAGACAAAACCGAAGTTGCCTTGAAATCTGCCTTGAAATCAGAGTTACATCTGTTGTGGAAAGCACTCCAGCTTCTTCAAGTGAAGGCACAAAACCTGTACATATTAATATAAAACAAAACCTCTGCTTGTTTTACACCAAAGGCAAATTAAGAAGACAGCAACACTTCCATGCCATTTTCAGGTGAGTTCTTCCATTTTTGCTGCAGATCTACCACACTGTTCCCAGTTTTTTTCTTGGAATGCATCAGGTAGTAGTATTAACAACAAAGAATTGACATTATTATAAGTTCTGTATTGGGAGTGGGCAGGAGATGACAAACTGTCCAAATCCTTGTCCACCAGAGTCTGTGGCACAAAGCTGCAGGAGACACTAATTGTGAAATTGATGCAATAGCCATTTTAAATTAGGAGACAGATTTTTTTTGCCCCCTCTCCCTCCAGCACCATTTCAAGCTTGGCCCTTTGACTTGACACAAGGCATCAGGCAGGGTTTGTTGGACATCATGCAGCAGTTAAGACCCCATCCCCTGGGGCCAGCAGTAGCTGGCAGCTATTATTACTCTTAAAGTGCATGCTGTCTTCTCAAGGGGTTTGAACTGAAGAGGCTGTCTCCTGGAAATAGTCCATCTCCTCATTTCCACAGCCATTGCTCAAGCAGCACGGAGTGGAGTGGCTTAGAAAAAAGAAGAGGTGCTGGGGGGAGTCCTATCTCTTGCCTCTTCCACAGCCCAGCTTGGTTCTTCACCTGACACGTGCACTGAAGCTGTGTTGATGACAGTTCCCTTATCTCCAAGGTGCATGTTCACCTGATGGCACATGACTGTTGGTCTGCAGCTCAAACAGCCTCTGCAGAATGCAGTCTACAGAGGTGGATATTTTTAATTCCTATTACATCATTATAAATAGACTTGAGAGCTAAATTCTGGAACTAACCCATGGTATTAATTCTAATTTAGTTTGGGCCCGATTCCAAATGGGTGACTACGCATGCAAACATCCATCTCAGTGTACAATTGGCTGTTACCAACACAAAATTAATTCCTGTGTTCATGCATGCATAATTTACAGGCACTAATTTAGATACCAAAGTAATTCCCTAGCAGAATCCCCGTGATCAGATTTAACTTGAAGACTGCTGTTAAAAAAAACAACCAAAAACAAGTAGTATATTCTTTAGCCACATAAAAGGGAAACAACTGAGAAATTCACTGCTGTTTCTGTAATAAAAAAACACCTTCAGTATAAACCTATTTTTTTTAGCTGACTGCTGGGTTCTTTCCTCCCCTCAATCCTCCACTTAATTTCCCCATATGATTTAATTTCTACTAATACATATTCTAGATGGGGACATATAAGCATTGTCACCCATGAAAAACAATCAGCAGGATGTGAATACTTTTAAGTAACATGTTTTCCATCATCTGTATCAGAGTTTCATGCTTATATACACAAAACACAAAATTCCTCTCAAGAACTAATTCTTGGCTTCTCAGTTTTGAACTGAAATGCCAAATGAGTGAACCACGAGTAATTTATGAATCCAAGATCTAATTTGTATTAAGGAAATCAAGAAAAGGAGGTTAGGCAAATGGTGTTGATAAACAAGCAAAGTGGAATTATTTCCTCCAGGTAATTCTCCTTATCAAGTTGTTTGTGTCCTTTCCAAAATAAACTAATAAACATTAAACAAATATATGTCAGACAAGCTGCCTGTAATATTGCATTTTATAACAAGATCATATAGAAATCCTGCAAAATCATCAATATAACCTGGAATGTCACTGTTTCTCTGTCCTTCGTTCCTGTTCCCTGGGATCAGAAGACACTCAGAAATGCACTGGCACCCTTTATATTCAATTACAAGATGTAGAAATTCCCATCAAAACCAAAAATGCAGTGACTTTAATTCAGCAAATTATGGCATATTCTGAACTATTTGACCACAGCTACCAAAGCCTGTCAAAGCAATTAAATGAATGTTTGTAATCAAGCTGCCATTTAAGAATACAATCAATGTTTCTTGTTAGAGTTTGTACTTGTAGGGGTTTGGAGAAACCTCTGCTGGAGGATTCATTCTGCATTTCAGCCTTTTTAAAGGAACAGAATCCAGCAGAAATTAATTTTGATATTTAAACAAATATTTACATTACCATGTTGCATGACCCTTGATTTTTTAATATTCAAATAAAAAACATGTGTACACACACAAATGTATGTTTGTATATATGTATCCTTATTTGTCAGCATAATTTATACATGATGTCTATGGATTTTGATCTTTTTAATTTAAAAGCACTACATGCTATGAGAAGAGCTTATTAAAGTAGGATTATATTTATGGTAACAGAATAGATAAGGCACTGTTCATTGAATGAATTGGAAGGATGCATTTTTCCATCACAGAACACTTCTGAGCATTTCTCCTTGCCCTGATTGATACATTAACTTCTGGCAGTTTCTCCAACCAACGTGGTGTTTTCAGTCCAGTGGAAACACGCTCTTTGGGTCTTGTTCAGAAGCAAGACAGGAAACATCCGAGTTGTGAGCAAGAGTATTGTAAATATTTGGCAAAAAAACCTGCTGTTACCTATTTTGGAGCATTCAAGGGGTTTGGGGGTGAGTGGATAAATAGGAGAGCTAATAACTAAGAGTTAATTGCAGCTTTTACAATATTTGGTACTCTTTAAAAACCCAACCCTGGAGCTGTATGAACAAGTAAAAATCTTCCCTTTATCTATTGTGAGTTTCTAGCTTTGATTTTTCAGAGAACCTAGAAAAGGTCAACCCTAAAGGCCTAAAAGTTGCAAGACAAATTTAAAAGATGTTTTCCTTCCCACAAACCTCTTTTTTTTCATAGGATAATTTCTTGGTTTCTGGTTCTTGACTCGTGTTTTTAAGCACTTGGGATGGGCAATAAAGAATTAGAGATGAAAGAATGCAAGATGCAAGCAGGGAGCTGGCTGAGGAAGAGATTTGTGCCTTGGCTTGGGCACTGCATGGCAGGATGCTGAACCACACACCAGCTCACGAGCTGCCTCGGCCCCGCTTCCAGCTCACAGCACAGACACACCTGAAAGCCAAGGCAGATGAACTTGAGCACATCCAGAAGAGACTGAATGGAGCAAGCAAGGAAGGCTTAAGATGTTTGTCATTTGTAGAAACATTCTTTCCCCAAACAATTCCTGTCTTGTAAGCAGCAGAAAGAACAGTGTAGCATTGCTCATCTAACCATCAACCCGAACTTCAACTAAAAACACACTGTACACCATTAACAAAACTTACAAGAAGCTCAGCCAAGATCTTTTTTCTTCAGGAGAGGCAGGTTGACACCCACATTGGAAGAACTCCCAGTCAAGAAGATGCTCTCAAGGGATACAGATCTAGGTGACAGTTATTTTTAATATCCTTAAGTGTAAGGTAATCGTCCTGGTTTTGCCAGGATAATTTTCTTCCTAGTAGCTGGAATAGCTGTGGATTAGTTTCAGTGTGGGATTTGTTGTAAGAAGACTGTTGATAAGGTACTGATGTTTTTAGTTGTTGCTGTATGTCCAAGGTCATTGTGTTTTGCCAGTTTGCAAGTGCAAAGGACTGAGCAGGGAGAAGTGTAGTAATTAGCAAACCCCAAAATTGACATTTGGATATGCTAATCAGATATTTCATGTCTTATCATGTCATGTCAGTATATTAACCAGGGCTGACTGGAAATCAGGGATATTCTCTCAGGCTTCCAGGATTGCAGTTTGGGTTTGGGGACAGTCTCTGCTCTGGGATTGCTGGCTGGGACAGGCTGGGCATTGGTCAGGGGGTGGTGAACGATTGCACTGTGCGTCACTCATTTGTGTATTCTGTTATTATTTTATTTCAAATAAATAGTTTTTATCTCAACCCGTGAGTCTCCTTGCCCTTTTCCTCCCAGTTCTCTCTCCTGCTCCCTGCAGTGGGAAGAGAGTGAGAGAGTGACTGTGTTTGGCTGAAAGCCAAAGGAGTGAAACCACCACAGTAATTCTTTCCTTTCACTCCTGAATTATTTGGATTCTTGGAGATTGAGAATTCTGTTGAAAAAATATTACATCCCACTGAGACTTGTCAAATGCACTCAGCCTGGGAACAAATATTAGTCTGGGTCCTGCAAACATCCGTACAGGTGAAGAGCTTAAAGCATGCCTCAGCACAAAGCCATTCACTTGCCAAACTGTTTGTAGGAAGGGGCAATGGGTATTAAAAAATATGCAAATAAACAATTTTAACAGTTTCTCTGGAGCAAACCTTAGTGACAATTCACATATGGCAAAGACACAAAACTTCATTACCTCAAGTGCCTTCTTCCTTCCAAACTAAAAAAAAGCTCCTTCAGAAATAAAGAAGTGGTTTAACTGTCCAAGAATAGTTTTCTAAAACATTCTTGAATGGAAAGTTTTAATAATTACAGAGATCACACAGCCAGTTCCGACTATTCTTTCTTCTACAGTAAGTACTCTACAAAAGCGACATAAATACATTGAAATTCACTTTGTCACACCAATTTTCCATCCACCTGGAGATGTGGAATCAAAACAATGACAACATAGAATTGCTTTGCTTGGAAAAGACCTTTAAGACCATCAGGTTAGCAGTGATGCAGTGAAATAGGGAATCAGACCCTCCACATTTAGATATATTCCACTCTAGCAGAAAGTAAAACAAGCACTACATTTTCCAAAGGCTAAAACTGCATTTTTTTTCCTAATAACAGTTTTAATTACTCATTAATTTATTATGAATAGCTATAAGCAGTGAAATTCTAAGAGATTCATTTGGCTTACAGAGATCAAAGAGAGTCCTTGCAGCAAGAAGTATCCAAACTTCCTCATTATGCAGCTTTTGCCTTTTCCCCACCAGTAGTTGTATTTGAAGAAATATGTGTCCATATATGACCCAGGTTTAAGGATGAAAAGTCTCTGGAGAAAACTGGAAAACTTTCCCATTAGATTTAATCAAGACTGTGAAGATCTTTGGCTCCTTAATTCAAAAGCAGAGTACTGTAGCAGTACCAGAAGCCATGGATAGGATCAGGACCCCCTTGTAGCAGCAGTTACAAAAACACAAGCAAAGAGAAAATAACAGCTCAAAACTCCTTAATGTAAGAAGACAAGATGAAAATGGAGGTGTGAATTAACCTTGCTTTGTAAATGGTGAAGCACAGCATCCCTTTGCACACCATGTTAACCTGATACTCTGCAACAAGTCAGAAACAGACCCCTTGGCACTTAAACATCGATCCACTGTCTTTGCTTTAAGACCATCTTTCATAGCTTTTGAAAGATTTCTACCCCCTGAATTATGAGAGCTCTGAAGATAGTAACAGAAAGCCTCTCAAAACCCAACATATTTCAAAAGATAATGTGATAACATGCAACAAAAACCAATTCTCCATGAAAAAAAATCATCTGGCCATGGAAATTCTTGTTATCCTCCAAGTATTTTTATATTTGGAATCAAAGAATCCAAAGTTTCCAAGACATTTACTCATCATTTACTCGTAAGTGCTATAAACTAATAACAACAAAAACCAGTTTTGCTTTCCCATGCTTACTCCAAAACCTCTTCTGATCACTTAGCAGTCAACCACCACTGATTAATATCTAATTAACACAGTAATCACTTTGCCCTTGCTCACTCTTGTTGTGCCAATAAACAGAATGGATTCTAACTCCCAATATTCCCTGTGAGAATCAACTCTATTCCCCAGCTGGCTGGCTGAAGCCATGACAGATACTTATATATGTTACAAGCCATTATGAATTACAGCTAATTAAGATACTCTGAAAAATTAATTACTACTGGCAGACTCCAGCTCAGATACGGAAATCTCCCAATTTTGTCTTGGTGAAATCCAGTAAGTCCAGAGACTCTCCTTGGAAAGCCACCTATTAATTCCTTGACAGCTACCAACTGGTCACTTGGGATTGGAGAAATAGCTTTTTTAACATAAATTCATAATGGTTGCTTCTTCCTGAGGTTGAATAAATCTTACAGGACATATTACATGTCACAGCCCTTGGTCCACCCTCCAAGTTACTACAATTCATGGTTAAGACCATACTGAGCCATAGCAAAGATGTCCTGAGATTAACTGTCTTCATTCTGTCTACTTATGAAGAGTCAGAGGGACACAGAGAGGCCATACAAACCTTACTCTGCTCTTGTGAGACCCCACCTGCAGTGTTGTGTCCAGTTCTGGTGCCCCCAACATCAGGAGGACATGGACCTACTGAAGTGAGCCCAGAGGAGGCCATGAGGAGGATGAGAGGACTGGAGCAGCTCTGCTGTGAGGACAGGCTGAGAGAGTTGGGGCTGTTCAGCCTGGAGAAGAGAAGGCTCCAGGGAGACCTTCTAGTGGCCTCCCAGTACCTGAAGGGGCTACAAGAAAGCTGGGGAGGGACTTTGGACAAAGGCAGGGAGTGACAGAACAAGGGGGAAAGGCTTGAAACTGGAAGAGGGGAGATTGAGATGAGATGTGAGGAAGAAATTGTTTGGTGTGAGGGTGGTGAGACAGTGTCCCAGGTTGGCCAGAGAAGCTGTGGCTGCTCCTCCCTGGAAGTGTTCTCGGCCAGGTTGGATGAGGCTTTGAGCAACCTGGTCTAGTGGAAGGTGTCCCTGCTGATAGCAGGGGGGTTGGAACTGGATGAGCTTTAAGGTCCCTTCCAACCCAAACCAGTCTGTGGTTCTCTAATAACTTAGCCCATCTCCCAGTGTTAGGAATTGGGCACAAAGCAGCACAGTTCCACAGACACTCCTCAGGACTGAGGACCGTCTGCTGATCAGCAGCAGCTGGCAGGCCAACATCTCTCCTGCTGCGCACCAACACAAGACTTTTACATGAAGCCTCCCCTCTTTGGTATTGGTTGTGGACCAGCTTTATTTAGTTTCATGCTGAATTCTCAGAGTTTTTGTTTCTCTGTTTTCCTCTTCTGCTGCTTTGTTTTGGGTGCCAGATCCTTTTTGCTTCTCAAGCAGATCCAAAGAATGCACTTGGGGTTGACAGCTCCTTCTCAAAGCTCCTCACTCAAATATTTGTCTCTTAAATTACCTTTGACTAAATCAGTCTCTGCCCTATGGTGGTCTAAGAGCCACTGTTTGTGAAGGGAAAGAAACCAATTGTCCCATGTAAAATGAAACCAGGATTTCCACGTTATCTGTTTCCGGAGATAGAGGCTACAGAGTCCCTGAAAACTTCCTTTTTCCACAGAAAAAACACAAATTGAATATTTGTCCTTCACAGACAACACAGACAAGTCAAATAATAAGATGCAGTCATCAAAAAGAAGTAGGCCTGAGTGTCTGCTGGTAATTACTCTGAGGTTAAGAGAGCTGTAGAAATTAATTGGTCCCAAGTTCAGCACACATTTAAAGACAATTACAAAAATCAGACTACTACCAATTTAAGGGTCAGTGGTTACAAATACTGACCTTTCCTTTCCCTCAATATTACAACTTGCAGACACCACAAGGTTACTTTCTCACACACATAAAACACTTATGTTAGCTTCATTGCTATCCTTCTTTCCTTTAAAGCACATGGCAGCAATTTCCATGTCTCCATGGAAAGGAAGAGTAGCCCAAAAGTGAAAATACAAGCTGGTGATATGACAAGTTTCTCAGATTCAAAGTTCTGCAAAGCAATTCCAAAGCAACAGGACCCTCAAGTTAGAAAGATATGAATAACCAGGAGTGATCAAACCTTCTGACTGGCTTTTGTTACACCCTCATCTTTGTTGCTACCACAATGGCACGGGAGGAGGACAGAAACTGGACACTGTGCAAGCTGGCCTTAACCCAACAACACAGGCCAGATAAAAAGCAGTCCCAGGAAACTGCCCAAGAAACAGCCCTCAGGATCTCACAGTAAATCAGGAAATGCTGATGAAGAGACCATCCTTGGTGAAGTTATTAATCTGGCATCCTTACAGAATCACCAAAGCCTGGACTTGCAGCGTGTAGCATCAAGCACCTTGAGCTTTGCTCCTGGCCCCAGGCAAGCAGCCAAGACTGAGCTTTATGGGTCATCCAGAGACAAGGAGCTCTATTTCTTCAGCATTGACTTAAAGCCCTCAAAAATAAAACAAGCAAACCAACAAGTTAAGGCCTAGAGAGACTTTGTGTGCCTTACAACACTGCCCAATTTCTCTTGTGCTTCATATCCAAAGGTAGCAGAGAGGCTTGGGTTCAGCTTTTTCTTTTTTCTCCTCATAGCACCCATCAACCTGACCAGTGAGATTTTTGCCCACACCATTTTCTTTTTGCACTGAAGAGATCATAGAATCATAGAATCTCCTGGTTGGAAAAGACCTCTAAGATCATCAAGTCCAACCACAGATGGCAATACCTGGTGCAGATTGCTCTCCTGGTCCAGCTAGTGGGAGTAAGGGAATTATTTAATTGGTAATTGAGCCCTAAAGGACACATCTAAAAGAAGAAAGCCTAAAGCTACATGAAATTTAATTCAGTCTCTGAACTAGAGAGCTTCCCTGATTATATTGCTCCAGACACTGAACTCACCTTCCACAACAAGAAAGCATTTTTGTGCAAACCTCAAAGAAGTCACTCTGAACGTCACAGACAAGTCATTATTTTGAGGAATTGTCACAACAGGGGGGGCAAAAAAAGTAACACAAGAACACTAATGGGAGCCTTTTTTAATTGCCTCCTACAAATGTAGGAGGCAGCAGAAAAAGCAATAAAAAAAAGACAAACCCAGGGTTTAAGTTTGGAATTAAAAGCAAGTCATGTTGAGATCCAGGCATTATTCTGTAAGTGATAGGAGAGAATGGAACTTTTTTTTGCTCCTTGTTCTCTTCCCACTGTGCACACAGCTTGTCACCATCCAGGCTATGCCTGTGCTCTGAGAACTCCAGTGGGATCTCTGACAAACCCACTTAAATCCAGCAGCTCCTGGCACACATGGAACAGGAACCCCTGTGCCATCTCCCACCACCCCAGAGAGGATTGCCTGCTCTGCCCACCATGGCCAGCCCCATCAGCTGACTGGTGAGCAAAGATGACCAGAGCCTAAGCCTCACACTGCACCAGTGTTGGCCCAGACCTGTTCTCAACTCTAAGGAGCCTCCAGAAGAACAGATGAAACATGCTTTGCCCCTTGTTGCAATCCTACCTTTTCATGCTTTATCCATCAAATAAATTTTTTAAATCAACTTTAAAGTATCTGGGGAACAGGCACTATAACAGCAGTCACACATCTCCTCTCCTACCTCCTCACCAACTCAGACTACACCCTTTAGACTTCTACTCAGAAGGTACAGCTTGGACATAACAGAGGACTGTTGAAATCTGGTTCTTCACTAGCTATGCACAATACAGTGGCAAGATTTACCACCTCTGCTCTCTTCTCCCCTCTAAAATTCACACCTTACACTAAACTGATGACGAAGTAGGTAGGGCTATGCCAAGCCCCATCCCAACACTGAAAGAGCACTGATTAAGATCCTCCAAGGAAAAGCAGTAAACATTAGCTATTCAGAGTGTGCCAATTTCTTAATCATAAATCACTTGATTTCTGTAGACACCAATTCCGCTTTCCTCACAGGTAAGTGCTGTAAAAGCACTGAGCTGGAGGTGCTCGTCATGTCTGCCATCACCACAATCCCTTCACCTCCTTTGAGAGCTGTTACACAGCAGTGGGAGGGATGACTGCTTTTTGTGGAGGTTTCTGGAATTCCTGAAGTTCACAAAAAAATGGGAAAGTCGAGGGGAGAAAGACTCAGAGACAACCATTACAGGAGGACAAGTTACAGGGGAGGAGTCTCCTATAATACCACAAGGCCACCAACCTCACACTTGAAATTAAAATGATAAAGTAGCACTTGTTGTGTGACACTGGAACAAAAGCCTGAAGAAAATGGATACCCCTGTATTTTAGATATCACCCTGAGAATCAGAGAAAAGTATATTCCTGCAACATTAAACTAAGAGAAGCAGACATCACTGGTTTGCAACAGCACTGTTTTCTCCAGTGTCACATAAAATCCATCTATCTTCCATTCCATTTAAAGTCATTTCACTGGATCCATCTTTTTTCCATAAGAAAACCACAAACATTATCTCCATTGCATTCTCCCAGCCTCAAATCTCTTCAAGGTGGCAGCACATTAGCTTGCATAATTTACTATATCAATGGATTCCCCCCACATTTTCTCCTGCAGGAATACTGAGGATTGCTGGAGGATTAACCAATCCCCCAAGGAAAGAATGACAGCTGCCAGTCAACTGGACTAAATGTTTCAGTAGATCCTAGTTTCCAAGTGACCTTGGCTGTCTGAGTTGGCCATCACAGCTCGTTTCCCCATTCTGCCTTCACTCATCTTCCAGTGCCCATGAAGTAATCCTCAAAGCTCATCTTCAAGCAGTGGCAGAAAGGAAATTTGTAAGATGAATGGAAAACAGCTCTCTGCTTTCTGCTCTTTTACCTCACCACAGATGTTTGGATCATCACCTCACACTATGTAATGGTGCATGGTAAGAAAAAAAGCTGTTCTGATGCTCTCCTCTGCCCTTCCCATGACTTTGCTTGCTCGGGTATTTTTGAAGAGGACAAATTGCCTTCATTAATTGAAGCTGTGTATCCTGCATTTTACAGGGAAGATGCCACAAGCAGCATGACCCCACTTTGCAAGAAGGAATTACAAAGTTCCCACAGAAAAGAAGAGTAGCAAAGAGAAAATACAGGGACTCAACAAAAAGAAGACCCAAGAACTCTACAGAGTTGATTAGAAAAGGACAAACCACGCAGGATGGTTCTGAAGCAGGCAGTGCCATGTGGACACAGGTGTAAGAAAGCATCCACAGGGATGCCAAAATGGAGATTCGGTTTTATTTATCATCCTTATTATGAATCCAGCTGAGAGGCAGCAAAGTCTGTTCCTTCACTTTGCAGAAGTCAGGAACACAGAGGTGCCCTGAGCCTCGGGGTGCTGATGCTGTGAAGTACACAAACCTCACCTTGATGGTCGGCTCGCTCACATCAGTGGCAAGTTCCTCAGAAATCCTGAATTCCTGCATCCTTGTGAGGATCAGTGCTTTATATCTGTGTAGTTGCTCAGTGCTAGGGGCTAACACACACTTAGCTGTTCAACTCAAGAGTCTTAGTGAGCCTCATCTGAAGTCCCATGAAAGCAACAGGAGTAAAGACTTGATCCATGGTCTTCAGACAGGTCTCCAATACAATTTGCATGGGAAAGCTGGTATTTCAGATGCAAAATAAACTGTACAGCAGAATACCCAACACTTCAGCTCCTTCAAGCTGGATAAAGCACTATAAAATGTGCTAAGGGTAATGGTAGGGAAACATCCGAGAGTGGCTTTGAAATGGATGAGATAATCTGTTGGGTCATTTTCATCACCAATTTATTTGATTTTCAGCTTAAAATGAGTAAGCCTAGAGAGCTCATCTTTATACCTTTAAATTACTGGCCTTAAGAAAAACACACAGGTAATACTGCCAAAGCAGCAGCACTTTCTTTATAATAAAAGCACAGATTGTAAAGTACCAGTTACAAATTGCAAAGATGGGAACAATGCTTTTCTGAAGGAATTCCCTCAAGTCACTAAAGTTTCTTCAATAGATTCAGCCACACCTAATTTGCTTTTACATATGTATGCTATATATAGATACATGCACCTATAGATACAGACACACACAAGAGAAAGGAAAAAAGCAAGTTTTATATAGCCAGATACAAGCTTCAAATATCAGATCCACTTCCAAACTTACAAATGCTGAGAACATTCAAGCTCTCACCCTCATGAACCACCCACAGGAATGCTGTATCGAAAGCAGAGAAGCCTCACAAGATAATGTTTAGATTTTATCTTCACTATTCATTTAGTATTAAAATTGCAAAGACTCCACAGGCTGCCTGTCCAGTGGAGAGAAGCTGATATTAAGCATCAGGCTAAAAACTGACTAGACATTTTCATATTGGCCCACATCAAACACACAAAGGGTACCTTGTAAAACCACATCAATACAAGTGCTAGAAGCCCAAGGAATTGTAGATGTTTAACTCAGTTTTGAGCCTGATAATTAGAATATTCAACCATCACATTCAGCCACCAGACACAGGTATGCTCCTAACCACACAGGTGTACCAAAGTGGGGTGGCACATCTTCACAGACACAAAACCACAGGAAAGTTTTTACTGAGTCAGTCATAATAGAAGTAGAAAGAGAACATAATTAACACCAGTGATGCTTTGGTAACTGTTTATGGAGTACACCCTTGGCTGCTTTATCTTGTTTCACACAGGATGGATTTCCCTAGATGTCTCATTGTCTGCTGGTGGGGCATGGAGCAGCTTGTTTTAAAAAAAAAAACAACCCCAAAACCACCACAGAACTACAGCCTTGTGCATGGAGACAGCTGTTTCTACCACACAGCCTCCTGCTTACTGATGGGGTGGTAGAACTCTAAGTCAGAAAGCATCCACTAGCTTAAAAAAGTTGACTATCTGGTTGCTCTGTCTCACTGCAGTGAGGAAGGGAATGTTTTTTGCTGCTAAAACCACTAACACATTACTAGTGCAACATTTGCTTAGAAGAGTGAGGAACCAGAGGTTATAGCCTTGACTCAAAGAGCAGCTCCTCTGAAGAATGCATCCAAAACATACATCCCCCATCCCTGTGTGAATCTGACCCTCACCTTTTCAACAGCACTCTATTGGGATGGAAGAGAAAACCTCACAAAACTGTTGGTGGTGGGTGTCTTCAGTTTGCCCAAGAGCTCTCCAGCTCTGGCATCAGGCTTGAGTTCAATTCCTTCCTCTGCTCAAGTGGATATTCAACCACCACTATCATGCTACAGGATAAGTTAACAGTGAAGCCTCCTCAGCCACTCTAGATTAAGCTGTTCCACTATAAATAAAATACTTAAATATCAATAGAAAGCAAAAGCATGAGTCTGGCTCACCACATCACCTATAGGGACACTCACCTGCCAAGCAAAACCTTTCATTCTCTGTTCCTGCTCCCATCAATTTTTAATTATTTATACAAAATTTAAATAGAGGGGGTTATGAAGATTCCCCAACTTCAGACTAGTTTTTAGCTTTGAGGTGAAAACCACTAATGTGACACAAATTTACATGACCCCACAGGAAATATGGGAAGTGAAAGCAAGTTTTCCACATCCTAGGTGACAACACAAAACAACAAGCTCCAAGATAAAGAGGGCACGACCATCAGTGATTTTGTGAACACTGGAATTTCCTTCCTTTGTTTTCCAACCAGCTGCTGAAAATGGTGGAGTGAAACAGACTGAGTGAAAAGGGGTTTTTAGAGAAAATGGAAAAATTTCATATTTAACAATCTGAACTGGGTTTTTTTTTGCTTTTCTGTTTGATTATGTTGGTTTTCAGTTAGTTTGCCATATTTTTAAAAACCAATTGTCCAGACATGTCAATCATGAACATTTAGCATGTTGAAACATCTACCCTCAGTCTTTACATCAGACAGGCACCAATGTCAACAGATGTCATGATCAAAGGCAAATATTAATCTCAAGCATAGCCCTGTAGCAGCTCTGAATCATTGTCTTTGCAAAGGCAAGAATCCACTTTATTCTTGTAAACACATCTGCCATCAGAACACCTCAAATCTGCCATAAACATGAACACCAGAAATTAAAACACATCCCTGTAAGACAGGGGTAGGTTTTCCATCCTGTTTACCTTGAAATCATATGTGAGACCACACTTGAAGGATTCTAGACAAAGACTTGCTTCTCAGTTAGGGGTAATGCTGCACAGGAAAGAACAGCCCACATAAAAAATATCTGATGGATTCATACCAGGAATTATGCCTGTTTCCACTAACACAACTGTCTAGAGCTTTGGTTTTTACCCAGAAGAAAATTCGTCGGTTCCTGCTCAGTCTTCACAACGGCTTCATGCCTAACTGGATCTTGGTAAATCCAAGATCATGATCCCAGCTCTGATGAGGTTTGCAGTATTCCACACACCCCTCACTAAGGCTCAAGTGGCACTGGATTATATAGTGAATAAGTCAGCCCATACACAGCCAACAGGTGTGGGTTTTTTTGAAGCTTAACTTCTATTTGACACCCAGAGTTTGTACAAAAAAGCACATTTACGTACCTGAATTGTGAGACTCTGGTTTTACACACCAATACCTGCTACTCATGTTTGCTCACTTAGAAATACAATCTGTGTGTCTCCTGATTGTTTAAAAGATGTTTGATGTGTTTGTATCTGTTGTATGACTCGTTATTTCCATTGTCTCAGTAAAAACAGAGACATTCACTAATATTCAACATTCAGCAAGAGAACCCGAATGCAGCGCCTTTTTGTCACGCTGCATGTACATGTGAGGAGTCAGGAAAACAAGTGTAAGGCTTTGATTGCACCACCTTAAATTAATTTGATAATTAATATCTGATTCTTTAGCAAAATGAATCTGCTCTTTGTCTTGTGGTACTGACTCAAATTTCCTCTTAAGGCATCAAGTACCACATCACAATCATTAGATCATCCTAAAATTGACAGCACAATTTTTACCCTTTTTTGTTTTGGGTGGTGGTTTCACTTTTTTTTTAACCCTAATTTCTCAGGCCCACAACTTCCACATTAGCAGAAAAACAGCAGCTAGATCAGGCAAGACAGCATCTGCAAACTTCACTTCTCCCAGTGCAAAGAAAAGACTGGAAAGATCTCCAACTCTTATCTTTAACCACCTCTGGGACAGAATTCTCTTGCCTATTGTTTCTGTAAATCTATTTTAAGCACCACTGGATGTTTTTATTTGGCAATTAAAAAGAAAATATTTGTTAAAAAGAAAACAGAACCTTTAAAATATACAGAATAAGAGTTTAAATGAGCAGCTTGGTTGCCAAATGTTGTGTGGGTAATAATTATGGGAAAACTAAAAGCCTGGTTAATGCAGTGAACAGATCTGAAATACAGTTCTTCTAAACATTGGCAGTCTCTATTATCACAGCCAGTGTTCTTTCTAGGACTTGTAGAAGAAAAAAAATCCTAATATTACAGTCTGCTCTTGTCTCACTGCAGTGGACTAACTCAATTTTGATGCTGTGCAAATAACAGGGATCTTTGTGAACAAGGGACTTCAGGTGGAGTTTCTTTATCAGGGGAAAAACTTGGTGACGTCCCACAGTGCTTCACAGCCTGCCTTTTACTGTCAGAATGCAGGAAACCTGCATGTCCTTTTAACTTCCAACATGTGAAATCCTTCACTCCCCACTGCAAGGGGAAAGGTTATTCTTCCACAAGAGAAAGTTTTGCTCTGTTCTTTAAAAATCCACCTGAAAAGCCAGTCAGACCTCTCAAGATGATGAGAAAGCTGCTACATCAACTCCTATGACCAATTATTTTTCCAGCCCTTCAGCTCATTAAGAGAGTTTATCCCAGGTCACACAACATTATGACATTATTTCCAACTATTACCACTTGACAAATGGCCTCAAAGTGTATCAGGCCAGCAGTGGGGGTCCCAACACAGCTTGCACATGCATTAGGCAAATCTACTGTGGAAAATAATAGCAGTCACACCAACCAGGAGGGGAATCCTCGAGTCAGTATCTTCTAGTAAGCAGGGAAGGAGAAAGGCAGAAACTCAGATTTAATAAAAGACTTTAGGGAAGAAAAGATTGGTGGGACAGGGACAGAGGGACTGAGTATTATGATATTGATGTCTGGTGCGCAAAAACTGGGTGCTTAGTCCAGGCACTAATCACAAACAGGATTTTGCAGTGTCTATTCTGCTTTGAAGAACAAAACTTCTCTAAGTGCTTGGCTTAAGGAATAACTGGATATTAAACTACTGTTTAATAGTTATCATTGATGGCACAATCTTTCCCAAATCTTAGAGTCAGTGGGAGAAATTTTGATTCCAACACAATCAGATGCTTTCTAGTGATAACCAGGAGAGGCATATGAGTGTCTAACAGCTATATTTGTTACACCTCACAGGCTGAACACAGCTTGCTTTGCCTCCAGGTAGCAGTGGTACATTTACACAGCTATCTCATCTTCCATGGACCTCTGCCAGCTTTTTCAAGATATATTTTTTCTACCTTCATATCAGTTTAATGGATTCTCTCAGGGAAGGCAGGAGAAGCAGTCTGGGCACCCCGAGCGCTATCACCTTCAAAACGATAAAGCACAAGCATGAATTTCAGACTGAAAAAAATCAGATTGCTGCAAAGCTGAAAGAAGAAGTTATGGAGAAGTATTGGCCAGATGTGTTAGCAGTTACCAGACTCCCTATGTGACATTTATGCTCAGTGAGAGTCAGACTCATGCTCAGGGCAAGATATTTCAGGCTAATTACTTACTCCATCAGAGTGCACTGCAGCCAGCTTAAAGAGATCGCTGTATCTGATTCCTTAGCATGGTTTTGTTCACCCCATTTATAAAGATTTGGGCAGCTAGGGTGAATATATGATTTTACTGTTACTATTTTCTTTCTTTTAAATAAATATCCCAAATTCACTGAAATAACGTTCTTCAAAACCAGCAAGTTACAGCTGTTTGTATTAGAGCATGCAGTAGCAATATCACATCATCACATCTCTCTGGCATCTAGAAATTGCAGTTTCAGAGGAGATATGCCTCAGGATGGAAACTCCTTTTTTGTGACAAATTTGGTGGTGAGAAGAGGAAGAAAGTTAAGAGGGATAAAGAGGAAAAATTCAATTATATTTGAAAAAATTAGTAAAAATCCCTTAACAGTTATTAGACTGCTGTTCCTGAGCCATAGAGTATTGCAAGTTGGGAGCACACTGGCAAAGGACCATCTCAAAGCCTGGGATTTTCCTACCTTTCATTAACCAAACATGTGTTACTGGCTCATGAGAAAGGAACTGCACCAGGGGAACCTTTCCTTCTGGTCCAATACAGCTGCTGTCATAAGGAACTTCATTACTACACACCATGCTATTATTAAACTTATTCAAACTTCTTATCATACAGAGGGTTTTCATTTGCTCAAACCTTCAACTACAGTAGCTTGCAGTCATGAAAGCAAAGCCAACTGGCTGGTTCTTTCCAACATTAAGTCCTTGAAGCATTTGTTTTTGGCAAATTAAGAAATAAATTGAAAATATATTAATTTTTCTTACATAGCCAGGCATCTGTGTGTATGGACCATAAAATGCTTGTTTTTTGGCAGCTTAGTGTACAGCTGTTATTCACACTTTATCAATACATACACAAAAATGTATTTGTTGTGCCATTAAACCAGAATGTTTTTCAAAAAGCACTCCACTTTTTGCCAAAATCTCCTCCCAGGGAAGTCAATGTGTAAAACTTCTCTGGCCTTAGTGACAGTGCTGCTAAGCCAGTCATTCAAAAAACCCTACTCTGAAAAGCAGACTCTGTACTAAAGCCTCAAAAACTCTGCAGAACTCTGCAGTTTCCCCCTCTCAAATATGTGCACATGTAGGCATCAGTTCTGCATTCTGATGGGATCAGGAGAACATCAGTTATTTTTCCCCAAATAAAAACACTGCATTCCTGAAAACAGTTCATTAGCAAATTAATATCATACTCTATTAATTGGGACAATCACTGGGGAACAAGTGAGAAACCTTTAAAGAGTTACCTACATAGCATCCAGCCTATGAAGCTCTATCAGATTTGAGGTACTGGACCCTGCCAGCCAACTGCCACGTGACAGTCCTCTTGGATAACTTACCAAAGAAATGGGAGTACTACAGAGAGGATATGGGAGAGCAAAGATATTTCAGAGGTGGAAAAAGTCCTGTGAGTAGAAAGAAGTTGGGGGTAAAATAAAAACCTAGAAGGAACAGTGTGTGGGTTAGAAAACTGGGCATCAGAATCAGATTTTTATATGGCAGTGCCAATGAAATAGCTACTCATTGATTGGAGTTAGGTACATGGCACATCCTTGCCTCTACATGACATTTTGCAGGTCAAGAGGAACTTTTACAGTTATTAACAGCAGACTTTTACTATGTGTATATATATTATATATATATATCAGTGTACACTTCTGCCTACTATTCATTCCTTCACTGTGCCACTGCCCACTGCCACACTCGTCCATCACCACGATTTAATCTGATTTCTTTCACATCTTACAAGCCTTGCTGGCTTAAACAATTGCAACCTTTACCTTCTGGCACAGGCTGGGGATGGAGTCACCAGAGTTGAGGGCAGGCTGGCACCCATGACAAAGGAATGTGCACATCTGCTGGGTAACTGCAGGGGAGCAGGAGGGTGAAGGCAATTCCTGGCCAGAAGCACTCACAGAAGTATTCATCCTTGCAAGAAACCTACCACACACCCTGCTGCCACTCAGGACCTGACCTCACGTGGCTGTGGCAAACCCATTTCAGAGCTGCTGGTTATCCACAGATTATTAGCTCCATCTTTTGTGGACCCAAAGCAATGTTTTCAACCCTTGCAGCTCCCTTCACCAGCTCGAGCCACAGTGAAAAGTTGCTGTGTGGGCACAGCCTTTTAATTAAAAGCCTTGTTATGCTCTGCACAATGCTTATTTTTAAAGCAGCCCGTGAAATGAAAAAGGAATATCTCCCAGCACAATGTATTCCTAGGAGCCTCTGATAATTAGGGCAGTCACTTAATTTTCACATTTTGGTTTCTACTGGGGTATGTGCCAATTAAAAAGCTTCTGTGACGTCCCTGCCTCCCAAACTTTTTTCCTCCCCTCTTAAAAATTCATGCCACTGAGGTACAGCCGCCTGCAAGCTGCATTTATGCTATAGCCAACATTAAATATTAAAGGGCTCACGAGGAAGAGTTACATAAGGTATCACCAGTTCCCCAGCACTAACCGGGGCCTTTTCAACCCACTGATCCTGCTGCCTTCTATCTCCCACCCAGTGTCCAGGCTTAGGACAAGAGCCCAGTGGGAGCTCAGTCACACAGCCCAGGGCACAGAGATGAGGACATCCTCAGCTGCACCCCAGCATCAGCCCTGGGCACTGCCTGGGACACTGTGACCACCAGCCTCTGGCAGCACAGGCAGAGCATCTCCTGTGTCCCCCCCAGGAACTGCCAGGACTCTCAACCTTACACAGCAAGAGATGCAGAAGGACTGTCTCAGCCTCCTGAGCTACTTGCCTACTTCCAACCCTTTTACCTTTCAGTGTTATCTCATTCATTGGGATTTTCCTGTCCTATGTATGCTGTGCTCTCTTCTCAGTGTGCCACTGCCTCACCTGTCCTCTCAGCCTTCTTGCATGTCGAATCATTTAGGTTGGAAAAGACCTTGAAGATCAAGTTCAGCTGTTAACACTGACAAACCCACCACAAAATCATATCCTTAAGTCCTACATCTACATGTCTTTTAAATACCTCCAGGAATGGTGACTCCACCACTGCCCTGGGCAGCCTGTTCCAGTGCTTGACAACCCTCTTGGGAAAGAAATTCTTCCTCAGATCCAACCTAAACTTCCCCAGTGAAACTTGAGGCCATTTCCTCTTGTCCTGTCTCTTGTTACTTGGGAAAAAAAGACCAACACCCACCTCTCTACACGCCCCTTTCAGGTAGTTGTAGAGAGCCAGGTCTCCCCTCAGTCTCCTTTTCTCCAGGCTCAACAACCCCAGTTCCCTCAGCCACCCATCACACTTGCATGAACACAAACAGGGCAGCCACTCATTTTGCTAAATCAACCCCAGTTCAGCACTGTGCTTAAGCAGGATGAGAGGAAATGGCCTCAAGTTGTACCAGGGGAGGTTTAGATTGGATCTGAGGAAAAAAATTCTTCACCAAAAGGGTGGTCAAACAATGGAACAAGTTGCCCAGGGAGGTGGTGGAGTCACTATCCTTAGAGATGTTAAAAAAATGTGTTCACATGGCATTTCAGGCCAAGGTTTTTTTGGGCATGGTGGTGTTGGGTTGACAGTTGAACTTTATGATCTTAGAATTATTTTTCAGCCTTAATGATTCTATGATTCTAAATACATAATTAATTTTAAGTAGCCCAACTGAAGTCTAGTGTTAAAAGACAGGTAGAAGCCCAATTGTCTTGAAGAGAACTATAAAAGAATGATTCTAGCTGCTAAGGTGAGCTTTTCTGTAAAAGTGAGTAAAACAGAACTACCACTCCTCTGAACATCCCAGGTTTGATATTTGCTTTCATCTCTAATTAGGGCAAAAATTCAAAATATCAGCATTTTCAACAGAATAAAGCATTTAGAAAGCACTACTTTCAGACATTAAATATTTCACTATTCCCCAGCTGAATGCATTAGCATCTTGGACTAAATAGAGAAATCTTAATTTAAACTGCTTTGACATTAAAGTGAATCGGGTCTAAACTGGCCCCGAGGCCACATACGACGCTGCAGAGCCTCCCAGTAGCATGTCCTGACCTTCTCTGCCCCCAATGGGTTGATCTTCTGAGCCACATCACATCTCTCTGCTCTCAGCACACAGCCTAGTGGAAGGCAGCTCAGCAAGAGCCCAGGGCTCACTGGGGGAAGCAGGGTTAGCCTCTCTCGCCAAAAGGGATGATGGGTTGGGTTTATAACAATTAATTCCTGTACACCCCCCTGAATATACATTTTAGGAAAATAGACAAAAAGGAATAAGATTTCAGATGTGGCAAAAGCCATGCAAACCTTGAGGAATTATTTAAATTGTTAATTACAGCATAAATGAAAAATACCTGTTACAATCTTAGTCCTCAGGGTGTAATACCTTTGCTGCAGATTCCAAATTTCTGTTTCCTCTGTGTGTATTTAATACTATGATCAAGTCACCACTTAAGTTCTCTTTGCAAAGATAAATATATCAAGAGATTAAAGGGGCCCAGTATTTACCATTCCTCCTTATGGCTCTTCTCCAAATTCTGCTTTCAAAAAAAAACCTTTCCTGACCTGGGGGCACAAGAGGACACAGCCCAGAAAGGAGTGGCAGCCTTCGTTATGGCACCAATGGGTTTTCCTATTTGCCATCACATTTTGAGAACTCAGTTATACTGCTTTTATCTATTTAAAGTGTCACATTGATTCCCTATCAACCTACTGTCTCAAGCAAAGTGGTGTCCAGCAGCAAGAGAAATGCCTCATGTAGCCTTGGTGTGTTAAATCAGTTGTATAACTTTTCTTAACTGGGCTTCAAATGTTATAAAGAAAAGAAAACACCAGTCTGACATGATTTTTCTTTTCTACAAGCCAACACCCACATGGGCTAGCTTCCTTTACACTACCCCTCCTTAGAGCTGTACTAATCACACCCCACATATTCCACCATAAACACCAGGTAACAGACAAACAAGTAGCTGGGTTGTACCATTCACCTTTCCTAACCACCTACAAAACAGTTCCTTTTTCTGGTTCTCCTGAACCTTTCCAGGGCTCTGATATCTATTAAAACTGGCATTAGTGGCCTGCAGAACAACTTGATAAGCTCTTTTAAAACTATCAAATGCAAGTCTCTGGATTTCTGAGCTCCTTAAATGTAAAACTTGATTTTCTGTCCCCAGTCCAGTACCACACAAGTAATACTTGAGACATACACGAGACAGACTGGGCTCAGTGCTAAGGTCAAAATGTTTTGATCTGGATAAAGTAAATTAAACTAAAGCTCACAATTTTGCTCTAATTGTGCAGGTCAGAAATCACAGTATATTCTCAATACTGAAATCTTTTTTGGGAATCTATGTTATAGACACTAAGTTTTCTGAAAAAGTAAACTCAAATTAAAATTCCAGATCTCTATCCCCGAATTAATGGTTGCCTGCAGATAATCTATGCAACCTTGCTAATTTCTTCCTTTATTTTACCTCCCTACCTTTTGTTCTCTCTCATATATATTTAACTTTTAAATGGTCTCTTGCATGTTTTGGAAGTAGTTAGAACAGGAATCTATGCAAGGTCTTTTAGCCATTACACATCTTTTTTCCCCTCAGATGTCTTCCCCTGACCTTAAAGCCATTCTTTTTTTCACTTATAAGAAATACAGGTATATAGAAGACAGTCATGTCCAGTGCCCTGCAGAAGGGATTATCCTCTTGCTCTGGCCACGTCCCAATACATATCAGTAAAAACTCTTTAAGATGGTTTTAGTCATAGAGAAAAAACTCCCATTGTGTATTCCTGTGGCTAAAAATAAAAACTGCTGTCAAACACTAAAAGGTAGAATCAATACATTTTTTTTTTTCTACCCAGCTCCTGCATTGCACAAAGATGTGGGGAGCCTGAATAAAGCAAAACGAACTGTACGTTCTGGGCTGGTCCAAGGGAAAGGAGCTCCCTCAAAGAGGAAGGTAAAAACACAGATGTTCCAAAAATACCTTGCTCTGCCACAACATCAGGAGCAAGCCAAAGATGACAGAATGTGGGTCTGAGCTGCACAAACAATAATAAATCTAGTTTCAGTGGTTAATCTTAAACATGTTTTCCATCAACAATGAGGGGAGTCCAGAGTTCATTTCAAGAGGGCAGGAGCAGTGACCCCAGGCTTCCTGCACAGGACATGAAGGTAGAAGACAACTTAGCCCCTCCTGGGGCAAACCTGAGCTCATCATCAAAAACCTCAGCCTCAGAACCTGCCCAAAGCCTCACCTGAGGAAACAGAGCAAAAGCAAGTGCAGAAGTGGAAACCAGCCCATTAGTTTAAGAGCACAAGCAGTGGGATTTCTGTACAAAGCTACTGCCAAGATACAGCGGCTGGAGTAGTCTCATAGTCCAGATTATTTTTGTTCTCTTCCAGAAAACAGCAGAAAACCCTCGTTAAGGAGGGCTATCTAGTCCTTTCCCACCTCCTCCCTAGCCTGTTCATCCCTTGTCACCCAAAGAGCTGTGCAAAATTCCACCTTTCACTGGTCTGTAAGTTATCAATCATGCACAGCGAAAGAGCAGTGCAAGAAGACCAGAAGAGACCAGATTTACCTCTCCATCCATTAAAGCCTCATTTCTTTTCTGCAATAAAATAGAAGCTGCCTCCTAAAGTAAGAAGATAAATTTACCACATTCCTTGAGCTCCTCAGATGAAACCAGTAGGGAATACTCACAGCAGGCACCTCTATGCAGTTCTTTACATTACTAATGTAAAGAGGGTTTAAGCAACTCAAATCCCTGCGACACCCAAACAAGCTGCTGCAGCATTAACTTCTTTTAGACTGACGTACCGGTGTTCACAGGGGGTTGCAGGGATTCAGCCAGTTGGGTTTTCTTTGGTTTTCATTCTAGTTAAGCTAGTGCAAACAAACCCACTAAAAACCCACAGGGTGGACAGGAACCAAATACAGCACCACGCCCAGCTACAAGGCTGAAGCTCACACTTTTCCTCACTGTCCTGTTATCTGCTGTGGTAGATGGGACCTTGAATGGATTCACCACCTGAGCACTGGTGCCACTGAGCACCAGTGACTTTTGCAGCACCAACTATGCCACCTCAATGACAAGGCCAACAATACCTGGAGAAGTTAGGGAAAACCTAACTCTTGTATCTTCACAAACCACTCCCTGCAGTGACTCTATGGTGTACGCAGCTTTCATCAACAGCTGAACTCCTCTGCTGTCACTTAAACTACGTCTTCCATTCAACACTGAATTTTTCCATACTTTCAAAACATTCTCTACATGATATCACTGTTCAGAGATCTCATCATTAGTTAAAAACCAGCAATGCCTTTAGAGGTATATTGACAAGGAATCTGTGAAGTGATAATCGCAGTATCTACTTGAGAAACTTTTTAGAAAGTAGATAAAGTAAATTCAACATGTTTTGGGAATCACCACTGGTTTTGAATCAAAAAAAGGAAGTGGACTTTGAAATTCCAGGGCTCCCTTTGGCCTGCATCAAAAATCTGATAGGTAAAATGACACAGTTCAGTTATCTATGCCTACACAAACTAGACCTGTGATAATTTGACCAGCCATCCATACAATTTGATTTGGTTCAAATTTTTCAGTAGAGACAAATTCAATGGGAAGGTTTATTATTGCCAACACCCACATTTAAGTTTTAACCAAGACTGAAGTGTTGTTTTTCCCCCTCCCTTATCTTTTTGAACATAGTGCAGACATTTTGGAAGATGCAGGCGATTAGAACAAGCTGCCTGGAGAGTTCATGAGAAATGCAAGCTAAGTAGGTTAGCTATTCCCCTTGGTGTATTACTGTTAGCTCAAGAAAAGGCAGGAAGAAGTAGAAAAAATAAGTGTTAAAAAGTGATTTATAAAGTCCAATGATAGCAAAAGAAGGTATGCAACAGTAGATTACTCAATAACCAGCCATTCCTAATTGCTATTTGACAACCAGTGGAAAAAACTACATTGACTCATCACCAATGACCACATCTCTAATCATGAAACAGGTTTCTGTTTCAAGAGGTCTGGAACCAGTCACCTTGTCACTTGCTAATTATTCCCTAGGGATAATTAATCTTAAAAATTAAATTTGTTCAGGACAAACTCATTTAGGACAAAATCATTCCCTCCAAGCAACAGCGACGTGTTGCTGTTGGATAGGAATCTAGCCTTTAACAACCATTTTGCTTCACAAACAAATCTCATTCTCAAACTGCTTCATTTAGTATTATAGAGGGGCTCTAACTTAGTGTTGGCATCTCTAACCCATGCTGTTGACATTTCCTGACATGGCCCTTGCTACATCCCATCCCTTTAATATTCCTTCTCTACAGAGGGCAGCAGAGACAGCTCAGGAGCAGGATACTCTGGGGGTAAAATCAGACATACCTATTTATCTGCTTGTGCAATGGGAAGCAAATTGGGCCCCTCAGTCCAAGAAGGACCTGGAAGTGCTGGAGCATGTCCAGAGAAGGGCAATGGAGCTGGGGAAGGGTCTGGAGCATAAGTGTGCTGAGTTCCTGGCTGAGGGACCTGGGGGTGTTGAGCCTGGAGAAAAGGAGGCTGAGGGGAGACCTTCTGGCTCTGTCCAAGTCCCTGCAAGGAGGGTGGAGAGAGGTGGGGGTGGGTCTGTTCCACCAAGGAACAGGGACAGGACAAGAGGAAATGGCCTCAAGTTGTGCCCAGGGCAGTTGAGATGGGATGTGAGGAAGAATTTCTTTGCTGAAAGGGTTCTTGGGCATTGGAAGGGGTTGCCCAGGGCAGTGGTGGAGTCCCCATCCCTGGAGGGATTGAAGAGTCGTGTAGACACAGTGCTGAGGGACATGGGTTATTTAGTTGGGGTCTTGTCAGTGTGAGGTTAATGATTGGTCTTTAATGATCTTAAAGGTCATTTCCAATTGAGGCAGTTCTGGGATTTGTGGAATTCTGAAAGTTCAGAGGTGTGGTACATGCATCACATGCAGAACCCCAGAACTCAGGGGGAAAAAAAACAGAACAAAACATTGCAGAGAGGCATGTAGCAAGAGAAAGCCCTAGTCAAAATAACAAAGTCTAAAATAAAAAAGCTTTCACAAATCACCTTGTTGGGTTCTCCTGGATTCAGAGGCAAAACACGCTTGTAAAATATTAACTCCTTTCCCTGTTAAACTTACAGCTAAGGAGGCTTATGGAGCAGAGTAATTTATGGTGTTTTGTTAATGAGGAAGCTTCCCAGTAAAACTGTAAATGATTCTTTTTTTGTTTAATAACAGCAAATGCAGCACCACAGAAATACATGTCCCTTACGTGTCTATTGTGAGGTAGACAAGCAAGTCTGGCAGTTGCTCATTATTATTCCTCACGCTGCTTCTAATGAACAGATCTATGCTCTCACTTTTCATTGGCTTAATCAAGGATTCTCTATGATATGCAATTAATCTTTAATAGAAAAGTGATTAGGAAAAGACAGAAAATGCAGCTGAATGTCCTGACCACTGAAAACCAGATTAAGGAATTATTCTAAATCCATTTCCTTTCTATTGCATTTTTACATTTGCAAATCTCTTGATACATGAAAGCTCAATGAAACAAGTTTATTTTAACAACCCCTGGAACAGATTCACAGTTTTCATTCAGAAGGATATGTTGGTAGTTCTTCAGCACTGAGCCCACATTGCAATTTTAACACTCTGAGGCAAAGCAAAAGGAAGCAAGACACTACCAGAGTTCACAGAAAGGTACTGGGAATACATACTGAAATCAGAACACTGGCAAACCACCCACATCAGTCCTACCCTGGGCAAGTATATAAAAAAACAAAACAGATGTCAGCCTAGTTTACCCTGCCTTGCTAGACCTTGCCTGGATCACAGGTCTTTGAATGCAAGCTTAAAAATATGGAAGATGAGAGCTGGAGAAGCTGCTCTTGATTGGGACAGGAAACCAGCTAAGACTCTTCACAAGGATCGATGTGCTTGACCATCACTGCACCTCTACTTCAGGCTTGAGAGCCACTGGTTGGTTTGAGAAGTCTTAAGGGCAGGAAGGAGGCTGAAAACTAACCAGGAATCAGAGATGGGTTCTGTGTGTTAGTCTGGAAGGGACTAAGCCCCCTGTGATGCCTCAGCAGGGAACACCAGAACCATCATGAAAGGGTGTTAAATAAGAATTCCTGAATCTCCACATCGACCTTCCTCAGTGTTTTCAGATGGCACCTCAGCCAGAGAAGAATTTCAATATTGGTATTTTGGAAGCTTGTAGTTTATCACAGGCTTGGGTTTTGTTTTTTTTTAAATCAAAACCAGAAGCATAGCATAGGCTGGTTACAGTTACCATTGCTATAGGCAAGTCTTTTAATATGGGTCATGTTTGCATGCATCTGTTTCACAATAAACTTCAAAGGAATTAATTTTCAGAACATGGAGGCCCCCTAAGAACCAGATTCTGAGGATATTTAGGGAAACCAAGATCCTTAAAAAGATCAGTAGTCGCTTTTGAAAGCAACAATAACCAGGTGAAATGGAAAGGCAGGCAATAACTCATGACTATGGACATCTTTGGCCATTTCATTTAACTCTGTTCAACAGAATTTCTACCAGCATCATTTCTAAGAGTCAGAAGAACAAAACAATCCTGCAAGACAACTCTTTTCCTTCCCTTCTGAAGGAGTTCCTTGCCACTTTAATGCTTCTGTACAGTAAGCAGAGGTCTGCAGGGGGTACATCACCTCTCAGCAGTAATGTATGAAGAGACCCAGCCCTCCTGGACCCACTGGAGCTGGATCCCATTCCCCAAGCAGGGCAATGCCCCCGGCCTGAAGCCACATCTCCAGAACCTGCCTCTACCCCAGCAGCTCCCCAGCATACACTGCCTTCCACACTATCACCCACAGCAGTCCTGCTGTGGGATATCTTTGATAATTATGAGCTCCCTCCTGCATTTAACCCTGGTCAGTCACCTCTAATGTAGCCTTATATTTTAAAATAAAAAACTAGAGAGTAAAAACCCCTCCCATGTTCCCATAAAAGCCCATGTGTAAGATAATATGCCATACTAAATTTGATTGGAGTCACTTTGCAGTGACAAGAGTTACGTGGTAGCCTTGCACTTCTGAACTAGGATCAAGATAAATCTTTAAGCTACTTTCACATTCTTCCCTTTTTTTTTAAAAAAAAACCCCCAAACACCTCCAATGCAGCTGAGAAAAACTCACCAAAACACCAGCACCTTTCCAGTGACATAAATACCACCTTTGCCATGCATGTGGAACTGCACCTTTCAGGGACAGGGGAGATGTGCACAGCCCAAATAACTGAGCAGACCATGAAATGAACAGATTTATCCTCACCCACACCCCCAAACCCTCTCCTTACAAGTCCTCCATCCCCCAGCTCCACCTTGTGCTTTCACATTTGGTTGCCAGTAGTAGCCTGACAAATACAGGGAGGTGTGAGGGGTGTGTTTTACCTTCCTAACCAGCCAACGTGCCACACAAGCACAATGCAACCAGCTCATTGCCTGCAATCTCTGGACTGCACAAACCTGAAGTAGGGATTATATTCAGCCTCTAACTGAAAGCCCCTTCACGCCTCTCAGTCCCTCGTGCCTTCCCAATGCCGTTACCTGGAAAGAGAAGTAACCTCAGCAGTTCCTGAGAGCATCAGCCTCTTGAAGTTCCCTTACTCTGCAGCTTAGAAAAGCATCTTGTGAGAACAAGACACTAAGCACGTGCTTAACCACTCTCCTGAATTCAGACCAAAGGAGCTAGGGTTTATATATTGCTTATTACACCCATCTCAGCCTGTAATTCTCTGTCAGTGCCCACAGCCTCCTTCCAGGAACTGAACAGGAAACAGAACCCAGCTTCTCACATCATCTAGAGGAACTTAAATTACCTCCTCAGCTTTGGTCCCTCTGTCAAATTCAAATAACACCATCAACAGGGTCAAACGCTGCACAGGGGAGCTCTGGTACGACAGAGACAAAGAGACAACCAGAACAGAGGACTGGTATTCCATAAACCTAATTTCCTTCCAAAACCAGGCTAAAGTATCATCTTGGGACAAGAGACTTGTGACAGCACATGACTTACCTACTCATGTGCAGGAATGCAGCTGGCTACCACAGTAATTATGGACTAGAGAATTTAAGGTTGGTTTTTTTTTTGTAGGGTTTTTAGGATTTTTGTTTGTTGGGGTTTTTTTGTTTTATGTTTTGGTTTGGGGTGGGTTTTTTTTGTGGGTTTTTTGCTGTTGTTGGTTGGTTTTGGGGTTGTTTTTTTTAAATGATATGCTTACCCTGAAGCAAAAGCTTGAAAGGGATAAATTAGAAGTCATTATCTCACCCAAGCTCTTTCCATGTTTCCTCTCTTCCCCCTCTTTTTAATTTTAACCTCGATCAGCTCCTGCTCCAACAGTCGGATTCTCCTTTTGTTTGACATTGTAGTAAAGTTGTAGGGTTGTTTGTGAAATATGTTGCCATGGAAACTACTGTGTGCTGCCATGGAGATCATGGCAGATCCAGGCTCACATCTTCACCACAGGCTCAAGAAAGGAGGAAAAGCAGCTGAGGAGGAGAGATTCTCCCGTAAAAAAAACAAATATTTTGCAGTATTAGCAAATCTAACACGAAAAGTGACAAAAATTGAGGTCACTCAAGCCATCAACATTTACTAATAATTCACACAATGCACTCTGAGATGTCACTTCTTTAACAGTGTTCTCAGAACCAGTGTAGTTAGGACTTAAAAGTGTCAAACAACAGATGTGAAAAATCTAAGATTTATTTTTAGACTATCTAAATACCAAAACCTTGCTCAATTTTTCCAAGTCAAACAATTTCAAAAAGCACAGAATGCAGGAAAAAAGCTACTAAGTGTAAAAGCTACATCAAATGCATGTGGTTTAATGAGATAAATTAATTAAACAATGATCCATGACATATATACAGTCAGATTAAGGTCTTGATTAAACAGACTAAGGACCTGAAATTCAATTCTAAAGAAAATAACTAAAATCACCTAGGCATCTCTTAAGTGAATGGTGCATACCAAAAACTTGTATTTATTTCCCTGCACTTTAAAACTCTGATACTTATTTTTCCTGCATTCTTGAAATAAAAATAATGAGCAGCTATAATGAAAAGCCACTATTAAATTACTTTAAGGACTTAAAAGGTATCTTAAATCCTTCCAGAAGCCAAAACCTAAGCATTTATGCTCCCTGACAAAAATCTGATAGACACAAACTCTGCTTTAGCCTATTCAAATTACTTTTAAGCACAGCATCTCTCTAATCAGTGTGCATTCTTGCTTGAAAAATTGAAGATATTTGAAGATATGTCTAAATCTTTACTAGATCAGGGACAAAGTTCATTAATTCATGAAGCAACCTGAATCACTGATAATAAAAGGTCTGAATGAGGAAATCTATCAATGAAAGTTTAAAGATCCATCATGAAGAGCAATCCCTTCCTGAGCTGATGGTAAATCTTGTCAAATAAAACTCCTATTATGTTTTATGCAAGATATACAGCACCTCCTAACCATATCAGTTCTCACACTTGATAGCTCTGCACCCAGCACTGAATTCACAGCCCTTTATAGCTCAAAACCACAAAGACTTTTGTATTTTATAAACACATTTGAGTGAAAAATAAGACAAGAGATTTAAAATTCAACCAGTTAATTTTCTGCGAAAGAAGCAGAAACAAACACTAAAAATATGAAGAAACAAGTCACTTTCTTCAAACTGACAGAGAACCAGCAGAAGCTTTCCACAACTATACAGCAATAAAATAGCTTTCAATAAATAAAGTTTTAGGTAAGAATAAGCTTTAGGATTCATAGATTTAGCTCCCCAAAAAGTTTTAAAAATACACCTTAAAAATGGATTAATATCCCTCAGCTCTTGCCCTGTGGAAGCTGCTGGGATCCAACATCCACCTTGATGGGCACAGGCTGAAGCCCTGCAAAACACCCCTACTAAGAACTCATTCACTGAGATGCTACAACTTTAATTCTGTTTAATTTTCACACATCTACTTTTTCCTCTATAAACAGGTATCTAGAAACCACTTTGAGACTTTTCATCCATAAAAATTTCTTTCCCAATACCAAGTAGGGGAAAAAGATCACAAAACTACAGTGATTTCATTTTAACTATATCATGAATAAAATAAAGTTTGCTATATATAGGATCATACTTCTCATCTCATTTATTTGGCTACAAATGCATGAGCTCTTAGGGAGAAAAAGAGATTCTGTTATCTGCAGTAGCAGTGTTTCTTCTACTTGAATGCAATCTAAAAAATACAGAAAATATTCCAGGTAATAGTATCAAATTGTTTTTTGTTGGTTTGGGGTTTTTTTTAGGTGGCAACTGCTGCATAGATCACAGGACCAGTTGACACACTGTGCTCCTGGTCAGTTTATTAACTTTCTGGATCTTGCAATAGTCCCCAGGGAGAGAAAAAACACCTGACTTTTTTATTCCTTTGACACTGAATTTGTACAACCTCACTATTTAGACTT
This sequence comes from Caprimulgus europaeus, assembly GCA_907165065.1. The sequence continues at coordinate 3,577,281 of OU015530.1, forward strand.
CAGGAGGGCTCCAGATTTACCAGATACTTCTCCAGAACATAGAGATAAACCCAGAGCCTGCCCAAGGGACTGCAAAGCCTAGACAAAGAAGAATAAACTGGACTATAATCCCTCTGGCAGACATTTACTCTGATGAGAAGATCCCAAGAGCTCTTTGAGTGGGTCAGATCAAAGAAGAACCTCAAGTGATTGGGGACAGGAAGTAACAAGAAAGATTCATCAAGAACAAATCACTCAAAAAAATTTAACTTCCTTCTGCACCAAAGTAATAGATTTTGTGGCTCAGTAAAAAGCACAAATACTTTCTACCTTGACTTTAAATAAGGTTTTTTGATATAGTGTCACACAACATTCTCTTGGAAAACATGATATAGGTGAGCTTAGTTACATCCAGCAGTTATCACTGGTTCTACATGAGCATAGAGCACATACCTGGATTAATTCTGTGGGCTAGTCCTGCTCTGGCTTTAACTGGATGACAGGAAACAGTCAACTTATTAAATCTGCAGACCAAACAGAACTAAGGAAGACTGCAAATGTGAAGGACAGGATTCAAATCCAATTATTGCTGTGACAAACTGGAGAAACTGGAAAGAAACAAAGCTGTACACACAGGCAGAAATAACTGCATAAATACAGCAAGGAGAACATCTAGCCAGGTAAGAATCCTCAGAGAGGATCCACTGGTAAGAGGAGATGACAATCTGACCACGAGTTAATGAGTCAAGTTACTGAGCACAAGACAAACAAGAAGGGTGCAAGAGATAAACAAGACTGTGGTCTGCATAACACATGGAGTTGTCACAGAATGGTAGTGTTGTGAGTTGGAAGTGACACACAAGGATCATCCAGTCCAACCCCTGTCCATGTACAGGACAATCCCAAGATCCACACGATGTGTCTGAGGGCACACATTGGCCAAATGCTGCTGGAATCTTGTCAGGCTTGGTGCCATGAGCACCTCCCTGGTGAGCCTGTGCCAGTGCTCCACCACCCTCTGCCTCAAGAACCTTTTCCTAGTGTCCTTCCACTCCACTGAGCATGAGCAAAGCTTCAGCTGCAGTACTACATCCTCGCCTGGGCACTGCATTTGAAGAAAAAGATGAGCCAGCTGGAGCACGTCCAGAGAAGAGCCACAGGAAAGAGCAAAACTCAGGAAAACACAGCCCATAGAGATATACATATAACTGGGATTGGTTAGCAAAACAGTGGGGAAAAAAGGCAGGAGATGGAGAAGGAAGAATGGTGCAAGTGACACTGTTTGCTCCTGCCTCTACAGGTTACTTCCAGCTCTGTATTTCTATTCTATTCTCAGTTTGTGCTCTATAAAACCTATTTCCCAGGAATAGGTCTGGTAAGGACTCATCTGTAGGCACCACATTTCATTAAAAGATGGCCAACAGAAGGGCCAATAAGACTGACCAAAGGGAAAGAGGAGAAAAATAAGGTGTTTATTGGAATGTTGTTTTAAATCCAAAGATGAAGCAGGTCTGTAAAATCATTGTTACGTCACTGTGAAAGACAATGGGAGACAAGGTACCTGTAAGCAAAACTTTTCTTCCTCTTCATAAGGGACAGCTTGGAAACAGTCATTACTCCAATTTTAACCAAGAAGCTACTTTAAATATCACTTCTAACTGAAAGATAAACAAATAAAAGCCAGGTAAAATGACTGTTTGTGATAAGAATCTGCTTTCTTGCAATTGAGGAATTACACACAGTGACAAAGTAATTGAATGTGGGGGTGTTTTTCTTTTTTTCAGCTGGCATTTTCTATTATTTGCATACTTTTACTAAAATTTGCAGAAGACTGTGGGACACAACAAGATATGACAGTTGCTCCAGCTTCTTGTCAGATTCTCTATTTTCATCTGCAATAAAAGACAAATGTGACAAAAGCAAGTGACAGGTACCCTCCCCACCATGTGAGGAGGGGGAGAAAAATTGCATGCACAAGTCAGCCATTAGTTTAATGCAAAAGAGATTATAGAAGCAGTAGTCACTCAAGAGCAAAGGGATAAATGATGTTCTTGCTGCCCATTAGGCTAATGGTGAGAGTGAGGGAATGCCAGCGTAATTACCAGAGAGCTGAGAGACCTCTGGGGAGCCAGACTGCACAGGGCACAGAGAAACTGCTCAGCCCTAGCACAGGGATGACTGCTGACTTACATCACATGTGTTAGCACACACATCAGACCCATCCTCACAGCTTTTATCTGTTACATGTCATTCCCTGGTTTGTTCAAGACCCCATGAGTCAAATGTATTTTGAAAGCACTGCCCAGGGGAGTGAAGGGTCAAGCATTAGGGTCCCTGCATTCCCTCATCCTCAGTTCATATGCTCTTTCCACAGAGTTTCCCAATTCAAACCTCAGCTGTGGATCAGGAAACAATCCTCCCCTGGAGAGGCAAGAGCAGAACCTGGCTGCACTCTCCCCCCATGCACAGCTCTGGGCTTTACTAAACCTGGTCACTCTGAGGGCAGAAGCAAGCAGCTTCCTTTCATGCCTCTAACAGACCTGGGGCAACACAAGCCCAAGAGAAACAGATTTTTTCTGCTTTATTCATATCTGCCATCACACAGAGGTAGCCTCTGCCAAGCAGCTCACTGCCCTTGCACCTCTGGGGTTCAGTCAGTGCAAAACTGCTTCTGGCCAACAGGCACTAAAAATTAACCCCCTTGATGTAAAGCAACACAAACCTGCTGAAGTCTTAGATAACTTCCCCACTTCACACAAGGTTTGCATGGCTATGGAATAGTGTCCTTCAACCCATGCCATGCACCAGACAGCAGCTCCCTTCAGACACTTGGTAGCTCTGAACTGCAGGTAACTCACCAGTCCCAAGTCAAAGCAAGACATGAGCAGAGACCTGACCAGCCCTGATCCCCAGAACTTGCAAGCCATTTCACAAACTCCATGTGCTCCCTGCAGTACTGAATTTAAAAAGACAACTTTAATCAATCAGGTAATTAAACATTGCTTTAAGCCACTCTGAGCATCATATCTCACAGGCTTGGTACACTGTTCAAGCTCTTACTGATGGGCAGACACTGCTAAGCAATTTCTCTCTCATCTGTTGTTTTTTTGGCAGTCCACAATGGGTCACTCTTAATGCAATTTCATTTTCTTAATTAAATCTTGCCTGAGGTATCATCATAGGGTATTATTTCCCTTTGATTCCTTTATTTAATATTTCAGAGTAGAGACAGTCTCACCCTGCTTTCATGGGTTAGGAAGTTCCTCCCTTGATTAACCCTCAGAGAAGATGAGAGGGTTTTTCTTTTTAAATTATTAACATTCATGTTTGTTAGATAAACATATAAAAGGCCACACACCAAGGCTTAAGAGACTGTAAAGGAAAAAGTGAAGCATAGCCAAGTTAAAAAGCAATAAGAAAAGGTTGCTTCTTGTCATCTCAAACTTTGCAGAGTTTGTTTGCAAAAAGGGGAGAAAGACCCCCAAATTGAACTGCCTTCCTGTGGGAGCAGCACTTTGAGTTTAATAAAAACCTGTTGCTTTTCCCAATGTACACAGTACCTGTACTCACAGGGTCAAGGAAAAATATCTCAGCTTTCCTTTCCAGACACAAATCTCCAGCCAGCATGTCCTGATAGTCTTCAGCCTTGTAAGCATCCTGATCCCATAACAGAAAGTCTTCAGACCAGAACTGTGCTGGATTCAGATGAGACAGCAGTGAACCAGGACTGCAAAGGGTACACAGAGCTACAACAAAAGATGCAAACCTGCACATTAGGGAATTGGAGTTAAAAGAGTATTAGTCTGGGAGTTAATGCAAAAGGAGTATCTGAAAAATAGGAGTGCACAGTGTAATGGTAACAAATTAGGAGAGGAAAGGTTTGCAGGTTCCCAAGATAAAGGCAGGGGAGAAGATTCAGGGAAGGATAAAAGACAGCTGAGGAAGGTATGACAAAGGTTTCCACTCACAAATCTGTGAAAGAGAAAATAATTCAGAGAAAATAAGGGGGAACATCAAGGGAATGTGCTAGGAGTCAGGTTCACAACATACCAAAAGAGGTGGCTCTTAATGCAATAGATAGTTGAGGTGTGAAATTCATTTTCAAATTACAATAAAAGTGTAGATAGGTTCAAGGAAAGGAAGAGAGATTTCATGGAGCAGGTCTGGACTGAAGGGTATTAAATCCACAGAACCACAGTCTGTTCAGGAAATTTCTTAACAGAAAATGGTTGGGGTGGGGGTAAAGAAATACAGAGGAGTTATTTTCTACCTTTATTACCTTGGTTTCTAGGTAAATCTAGACCAAAGATTTTTTTACCCTTAGGTCTTCAGATCTGTTCACAGTCCACACAGGTGACTAGTGCCACAAACACTTTAAACCAGCATAAGCTGACCCTTCTACAAACAGAAACACCTTGCCTTCCTCCCACTCCTTGTTCCCTGCCTTTGCTGAGCATTTGCTTGCACTGCCACAAGCATTCACAGAACAGTCAAGTGGACCTCATCTGGGTTAAAACCACATGGAATAAAATAACAGGTTACTTCTGGGTCACCTCCCTGCTGCAGCTGTCCATACAGCCACACAAATGTATGTCCTGACCCAAGGAAATGACTAACATGCAGAAAAGAATGGTTAGAAAAGCAGAGGGATGCACTGGGATTATTTAGCCTGGAGCAGAAAAGGCTCAGGGAGAATCTTATCAATAGCTGGTGGGATGGAGTGAGGCAGACTGAGCAAGGCTCTTCTCAGTGGTGTCCAGTGACAGGACCAGAGGCAACAGGCACAGACTGAAATACAGAAAATTCCCTTTAAACATAAGAAAAAAAATCCTTGTTTTTTAAGCTGAGGCCTGGAGAATGCAAGTTACAAATGACTGAATGGCAGATAGGACATTTCTACAAGGGTACTCACATCCCTGCCACAAGAGCATTTAAGGTCTAAAGATTTAGGGTCCACAAACTGAAAATGGCTAAGTGGGCCTGGCAGAACATGACAAGGATCTCAAAGATTCCCATTTTCATCCATGGACAGGAGAACCTTAAAGGAAAAGCTAAAGAACTTTTCAAAACTATTAATTATTTTTAATCTATAGTACTTGGCTATCTACACTCAGCTTATAAAAACATTAAGCACAGTGATAAAAGTTTCTGCTTTTCCTTTTCTGCTTCACCCATGGGAAGACAAAAACTTTTGACACCTCCAAGACTAGTTCTGGCCACATGGATACCTGGAGCCAGGGAAGCAGTGACACAGCAGGGACCCTCCAGCCCATCATCCAGCAGAAGGGGTGCAGGGCCAGGGAAAGACCAAAGGGTATCTGTACATGCAGGATGGAAGTGCTAGCAAATAAGCACAACAAAGTGGTCAACTAAGCAGAATGAGAAAGTCTCAGGATAATTAACAGATTCATTAACCTTCTCATTCTTCATCTTAGGAGATGACAAAGCTGCTGTGTTACTGCGGCGCAGCGTGCTCTGAACAAGGGACTGCTCAGTTGTTGAACACACACTGGTGAGTGTTCACACTATGAAAAATGCATTTGCCACAGTCACATTTTGACAGATTAAGCAGCTAGAGGATGGGCTTCAACACCCCAGAGCAACCCACAGGCCAAGGGGTCAAAAAAGGTCTTTGCAGGAACAAGACAAATCACAAACCAAAGGGGTGAAAAAAAAGCTGCTGAAACTGTAAGACTAATTGAACCATTTTTCTGGCCATTGCACTGACACCTGGTTTGACTGACAAAGGAGAATTTAAGCCAAAAAGGGACATCTCTTTCCTTGATGAAGACCACTTTGGAACCACCTGCTGCAGGGAGCTTGCCTTTGCTGTACCCTAAGTAAGAGAGACCAGCTGTGTCAAAGCACAGGCCTTCTGGCAACCAAAAATAAGGAAATTCCAACCACACTGAAGCCAGAAGGGCCTGAACAGTAGCCCTACACTTGGTTTGTGCCAGCTCAGGTTGAAAGCCCAAACAGCTTAGACTTACTGCTGAGAGAACAGACAATATTAGCATCCAATGGCTATAAAAAAGGTGTTTGTGAGGTGAAGGGAAGTAGAAACAATGAGGAAAAAATACTGCTCCCAGTAGAATTGGGATGGAGCAAGGGGTGGGGAAACACCCAAAACACCTTGCTAAAATAACATTTGTATCTGAATTGGAAAAATTGCATTAAAAAAAGGGAGCAGAGAACTGTTCAAGGTGACCCTTATAAATCCAAATGGAATTATTGGGGGGGGGGGAGTGTTCCTCACTTGTTTTCCAGTGCACAAGTGTTACAAAACCACAAGCTGAGAAGTCTGGGTGGTCTCTGTCTCACATGAGCACGGAGTGAGTCCTTCCACAGTTATTTTAAGACCTCACAGGCCAACTGCATCCCTAGTGCAAGATCAGTGATTTAAATGAACTCAGCATAACAAGGAGATGGGCCCTGGGCTTCCAGACAGCAAATACAACAGTACAACACTGCCATGACAGTGTGTGCTGGAAAGAGCAGAGAGTTTTTAAGAAATGGCTGTACAAAGTGTAGATCAACTTTTGTTTTCTGCACTGTGGGAAATGGAAGCATTTTTAAGTTCTCCTTATAGTTAAAGCATAACAACAACAACCACCACCTTGCCACACCATCTCTGATCTCTCCCAATGGGATGGGATCATTAAACAAGGCTGCAGGGCTCCAGGTCCTCTGAACAGCTGCCAGCTGCAGTACAAACACATTCTCCTGAGGAACATTTTGATTCTGTTTAAAACAGCAATTTTTTTTTGACAGAAAACTGTTCCACTAGCAAATTTTCATGCAGCCCCACTAAAGATGCCTCCCTTCCTCCCACACATGCATGCACCAGAGCTACTCTGAGAAGATGGTTATGCTGCATGTTTGCAGTGCATTGTATTTGCTCCTGCCAGGTCACCTGCGTTTGCTGGGAGTGAGTGACCCCAAGTAAAAGAGTCATAAAAACAAGGGTCTGCACATAAATGCATTAAAAAATATATGCAAGGATGTGGATTTATATATATAAATATATATTTAAAGGTTTGGTAGCCTCAGGGTAGCTCACATGGCAACAAATTCAGCTCTTTACTCAACCAACCAGCTATTTGAAAATGAACATCATAATCATACCACCAAGCAGTTTTGATCAACAACTGAAGAAACACAAGATTTGTGTTGGGTCTCCAGTTTTCAGCAGATGACCCACTAGCACTGCACAGATCTGAGCAGTACTTGTGCCTCCAGCTCTTCCCTGTGACTCAGCATTCAGCAGGGCTGCCAAGGGCTGGTCCAAGCTCCTGAACCACAGCTGAAGCTGGACTACAAAGACAAGGCCAAGAGGACAGCACTGCAGGAACATGAAGTGCCACAGCAACAGGAGGAACGTGGCACTTGGTCTCTAAGAAACTTTGCTCAACACCAAGCCTCTCTGGCCTAAAATGTGGTCTTCCTCCAAAAAAATTACATAAAAATGGTTCTTCATTAGACAGAAGGCCTGCTGCCTCCAGCAAATCCAGAATTTGCCTGCTGACTCAAGCACAAAGATTTTTTTACCCTCTGCTTGCTTTAAAAACTGGAAGAAAAAACCCTGAAAGGTCTGAGAGGGAACTAACTTTTTTTATCAATTTAACATAAACTGCAATGTTAACTATGCTCCTCTGATGAGAAATCCTCAATTTACATGAAGTCCAGCTAAGACCTCTTTGGCTGCAAAGTCTCCCTCCTGCCTACCACCCACCAGAGACCATGAACACAGGATCAAGGGAAGGGGTTATGGAAAGACAATGGTTTTGGCCAAGTAGTGCATCTGGAAAGCATTTTTCAGTAGTCTTTCAGCTACATCTTCTTGCTCTTAAACTTGCAGAGGTGAGCCCAACAGCCTTCTGAGCTCAGGTTCTAGGGTCCTCTGAGGCTTGAGGATCTGCTTATCAAAGCTGTAACTGAATTATATTGGTTATCTTATTATAGAGGAATTTGTATCTGAAAGTTTTCATATTCACCATTAGCTGCCAGGATTGATCTCAAAACTACTGCATAAAACAAGCCAAACAAACATGCAGGTTCCCACTGGACACACCGCTGAGGTGTGGATAAAGACAGAGTTCAGAAGACTTAGACTAAACAGATATTTTGGGTCAGATTAAATGAATGGGACTTATGCAGAATTGAGGCATTCAAGTTGAAAAGGGTACTCACTGCTACCAAGCCCTGCTTTCAACATTAACAAGATTTGGGGACCTAGTGTTCTGCTCCTGTGCATCCCAGAAACACCAGGCTTGACATGCCATTTGCTGCTGTGCATATAAAACATGAGCCAGCCCTTGGCAAAGGAACCCAGAAACTCCCCCTCTGCCCATTAAATCAGAATTATGCTCCCTCTTGCTCTCTGCCTCAATGAATCTTCAAACCTGTTCTATGTAGGACATAACTTTGGCCAGGCAGGTGTAAATCATGTCCCACACTCACACACACTCACAGGAGCTCCTTGCCTGTTAGGGCACATTCCTGAAAAGTCACAGATCTAAGTTCAATCTAAATCAACTTCAGAGAAATAATAATGCCTCTCTTCCTGGAGAGGGCAGCTCCACCCTGAGCAACAGGCCCTACCCAACACACCAGTTTTGGGTTATCTGAGGACCTGGCTCCCTTCAGGCACTGGTAACCAGCTTTGCACCTAACACAGGGCAGAAGCACACCAAGGGGATGGAGATGCAGCTGCTTTTGCCTGCACTGTGCTGGAAATGAAATCCCTGGGGAGCACAGAGCAGGAACCCTGCACATAAACCAGTTGCATGCAGCCAACTGGAGCTCATCTGTCATACCTCTTTTTGGTGCAGTGCTGCACCAGACACAGCTATAATATCCTCAGATGGAAGCCAGTAAGCTTGCAGTGTGTCACACAGACTCAGCAGCTTAGACCTTCATTTGCTTAAGGCCCTTTTACCACCTTTCATTTCAGCATGGGAGAGGCCCCTCTCGTGGTCCCACAGGGATTGTTTGCATTAGCAATACTGCAGCATTTCTATCCCTTTTGGTCCAGGTAACTAAAGGAGATGAACTAGGTTTTCCCAGTGAGTTAACAGAAGGCCATCAAGTAGATTGATCTTCTGTCCATCTCTCAGAGCTACAACGAGGAGGTCACAAGTCAGCCAAACATATTATTCACAATGAGTCTTCCTGCACCACTAGATAACACAGTGTTAAATCCACAGACTCCTCCTCAAACATCCCATTCCATGTCTTCCCCTTGCTGAGCTAGCCTGACAGCCCACCTCATGCAAGCCCTGAGCCTGCCACCACCCGTTAGGTGCCAGCTGTCCTGCGGTGCGGTGTCTAACGTCAGTGGGACTCCCCAAGCGAGTAACACCGTGTGTGCACACACAGAGCTGGCAGAACTGGGTTGGGAAAAATAGGTCAAAACAGGCATATATTTAACTCTGAGCCCAAACCTCAGCATTGTATTTTACCAACAAGTAATTCATGTGCACATGTACGAAATCCACATTGGATAACCATTATCAAGTCACTCTGATATGAACTGGGCAATCAAGGCATTTACAGCAGCACAGGCTCTACCAGAAACATTTGTATTCCCACTCCAAGTGGAGGTTTAAACACAACCTCTCCCTCACAACCCAATATCCATCCTTTTTCTGCAATCCAGGAACTTCTTCCTATATGATCTTCTGAGAAATTGTTTCTTACTTGTTTCCAGTTAGAGCCTTGGACATTTTTGTTGGTGTTTTGTGATGGTGGGGGAGGTTTTTTTATCATTGTTTTTATTGTTCTTGTTTTGTTGGTGGTTTTTGTTGTTTGTTTGCTTTTAAAAAAAAAAAGATGGTGAGGGTGGAGGGTTGAGACACCTCTGCAGGGTGCCTTCAAAAAGCCCCTTCTGCACACAAGGAAAGGACGGTGGGCATAAGGGCAGACTGCCCCTTTCTACAAGTCCTGCAGCAACATCCCTGGGCTTGCTTTGCTCTTCCAAGCTGGACAAGACAATACAGCTGCCACCTAGAAGTTACCATGCAGCTCCAACAAGCAAACTGAGCAGCTCATCCTTAGCTCAGACTTCTAGAAGGTGCTGTCTGCTTCTATCCTACTCTAGGATCCACCTCCAGCCAAACCTCAGCACCATGGTTGGCATGCTCAGCAGCACCCAGAATGTTTTATCACACTTTTGCTACGTTTCCTGCAGTGTGATTGCTTGGTTTTTTGCTCCCATGTCCCAAACTTTTTCCTTCCCTCCCCAGCAACAGTAAAATCTTTCCAACCTCAGGTTTGTAAACTGCCCTAAGCACTTTAGGAGAAACAAGTACCCTCTCTGCACCTGCTCCAGACAGACCTGAGTGCAAAAGACAGATATTTAAGAATTCAGACACTTATAATTAGGTGATACATGTTTTTAATTAGAAATGCCCTAATATAATTCCTCAAATACAGACACATCACACTATTTGGTACAGAGAATTAGTTTGATTTATTAACTCACATTTTAATTGTCTGAGACACAAGATTGCACAGCCTAGGAGCAGCTATTTGTGTAGCAAAGTGCATTGGCAAGAACAAGAGTCCTTTGCAATCACTCAGTTCTTGGGGAGTGGGAAGGTTGAAGGGGGAAGGAGACTATCAAAGAATGCAAACTCATGCCCAGAGAGGGAGAGCCTTTGAAAACCTGCAGAGAGGATGCTCTGAGAGGGACAGTTCTGAGGAGCATGAAGGAGTAATAATATAAAGTCAAATTTCAAGAGCAGGAAATGGTTCTACACCAGCACGGAGTTTCTTGACCAACATAAAGTCTGCCTTTAAGTCAGGTGAAAAATTATTCTTTAATGGGAGCTTTGCTGATATGAAAAAATAGGTAATTTCCTTTCACACACAAAGGAAAATCCTTAAGGAACATTAAAAAGTGAAGAGCAAAAAGGTAAATTGGGTAGCCTAACTCTTAGAAGCCACCACAGTGATGGGTCTTGGAGAGAAGTTCTACCACAGGACTAGGTGCTCCTACAATGGAATCCTTTCCTAGCCTACAAAGAGGAGGAGAAAATATTTTTCAGCTCATTAGCCTTTAATACCTGGTCTAGGTAGTAACTCCTATGGTTGTTTCTGCTTCAGCCTGCTGCTAGAGTAATGAGAAAGAAATGTCAGTGCTTCACACTGGCTCAGCAAACTGCCAGCTTCCCTATGACACTCAGATCTGGAAAAAAAAATTAAAAGAAAAAGATATCACAAAGGCCAGACAGCACTGCCCTTCACCAAACAAAGCTCACAATAACTTTAGGAGGAGCACTGTTCATTTTTAGACCAAAGAGTTGAACTCTATGATACCTTATCTCAGTCTCTCCTATGACTCAGGGTGTGTATGTAGTATTTCTGAATCACGGGACTGACCTCACATTGGCTGCCATTTGGGAGTAAGGCACATTCAAATTAAGCAACTTCAAAAGTTCACAAAAAGATCTTGTTCCAAATCTCTCCATAGCTGCCACAGGCCTGTAACCAAGGCAGCAGGCAACTTAATGGCTAATGGGCCTTTCATGAATCTTGAGCAGCATTATCTGGGAAACGTGTGTTCTGCCTGAGATTAAATATTTCATCCACTTCCCCCCCTTTTCACGTTCTGCATGTAGCAACTAAACCTTGCTATTTAAATCAAGATGCTGCTTCAGAGATTAAATCTGTTGTTGTTGTCTTTGTCTTCTTCAGGCACCCATGCAGTTGCACAAGAAAGTGTGTATATATATTTGTATTAAAAACCCTAAGGTCTCTCCCATTTCTTTTTTTTTAATTTTACACATCATTAAAGACACTTGACAAATAACCCAACACTTGATGGATGTTCTGCATTAGGCTGAATTCTAAGTTTAAATTTTCCTGAGGCTACATTAAGATGTAGGCACAAGACAATCTCCTACTTTAACAACGTTATCAGTCTTGACAGGGCCCAGATTTCAAAGGAAAGCATCTAGCTGCCCAAGGACCAGCCTGGGACATCAGATGATCTCATCTACCCTACCAGTTTGTCAAGCACTTGTAAGCATGCCCACAGATGCCCAGGCAGGTCGCCTCCCACACACTCCTTGTGTCCAGCTGGAAGGAGGACTGCAATTCAAACGGTTCAGGAAGTGCCTTACAACAGGGATCCAGCTCACCAGCAAAGCTGGATTATCCCCAACTTCATTGCTTCTGACCTAGGTTAGCAAAGCCTGCACAACATACAACATGTGTCCTGCCAAAGAGACAGACTTTGGCAGGATAGCTTGTTTCAGGGAGGAAGAGGAGTCACAGCAACACTGAAGATGCAGAGAACAGCTCCTTAACCCATCAGCTCCATACAACCAGCACCCAGGCATCTCACCAGCATATAGTAAAAAAACCCAACAACTTAGTTGACTATCTCAAGCAGCATTCCCCTTCTCTTCCTCTCCCCTTTCCCTTGGGAAAAGCATTTCCTGCTCCACCTTTTCTGCTTACCCATGTTTGGAAGGAGTATCCATCAGCCTCCCTCTCTACAAAAAGCACACAGCAGGTAACATGACATCAGATCTTCCCAAGTTTGCAGGATGCCATCCTAAATTTTACGTGGAGACATGTGAAAGCATTTTGTTGGCACCAGAAGAACAACAGCATGATCCTCCTTTCTCTAAGGTTCTGCTGAACCACACATTTCAGGACCTGAGAAACCTGCTTTGGTAATTGAAGGTGCACATGGCACACATTTGCCTATGGTATGGAAAAGTTAATTATACCACATGACAGATTTCAGTCCTGGTGTTCAAGAGCTCATTAACAAAACTACTTTAAAAGGTGCTAATAGAAACAAATGCCTTTAACATCACAGACTTCCCAGATGACTCCTGCTATGGAGACAGATGACAAATTGCTGTCAGTCATCTATAAATTCCATATTGACTGCACTGAAGCAATTACCCATTTATTTTTAGAACATGTTCCATTTTAAACATAAGTGATTCAGTCCAAGAGACATTCTATAACACATTACCATTTCATGGGTTAACAATTCTCAGATTTAAATGGATTTTAATTCTGGGACAAACACTTGCTTTTTTTTTCCCCTTTTGCCTCTAGACATTGGTTGGGAATTTCAATTCAAGGCTTCAAACCAAGTAAATGTTGGTGTTCTACAAGCATCTGTAGAGAAATATAAAAATATCTGGGAAGTGTGAAAGAGCAAGCTTGTTTTGCTACATATATAAAATGAAACCTCAGCAAAGGTCTCAATAAAAGCCTTCCTGACTGCTGTGCACACGCTCTCCCACAGACCTTCTGCTCTGCAGTAAAGGAACACTGCCTCGTCCTCGGAGAGCTTTGCAACACGATGGAGCACAGTGATCCCCCAGGGAGCACAGCACTGATCATTTACTTCAGTATTCCAAACAAGAGCACCAGGGTTTCCCCCTTTTTTAAGGTCTAAAAGGAACAGCTTGCTATATCACAGCCCCATGCCATCTCAAGGTTTATCTGCATCGTAGGCAATGTTCTGGACAAAAAGATGAGGGGCTGGGAATCAAGGTTAGGCTGCTCTTAACTCATGGAAAAGAAGGGTGAGAGGATAAAGTGGAGAGTCCCGAGGATCTGATGTTTCTGTTGATGCCATCACTGGAGGAAGAGGACAAACAGGAGCTGCAACAGGTCCTGCAGCAAGGGAACCCTGCTTGAAGCTCAGCTGCTGCCCTGGCTTCAACCCAACTCTTGCCCCCAGCAGTCTGCTGCCCATGACAACAGCTTATTTTACCTGTAGCTTGGACCAGTCTTTCCAGTCCATGTCCTGGTGAACCTACAAACAGCTGAGATGAGGACACCATCTTGCCAAGGGACAGCCCCAACATCTCCTGAGGAGCCCTGCCTTAAGAACCTAAACCTCCTACTTCAGAACTGACTATGAGATACACTAGCCTTGGCATAGCTGATCAAAAACTCCAAGACTGGCTCACAAGCCCATTAGACAGCTACCTAGCCACCATTCATTAACTGCAACAGAAATGACCCTGGGCTCCCCCTACATCAAAGAACCTTGCCAGTTCTTAATTAACTCTAAAGATCTCACTGGCCTCAAATCTCAGCTGGAAAACATTGACTGGAGTAGGTGGGATCTCAGCCTTTGCTGCCAGTAGCCCTTTGCTACTGGCTGGGCTTTTATTTTTCTTGTTTGCATGCCCCTCACCCTCCTGAGGTTATCAGTAGAAACTAAAATACTGCTGTGTTTTAGGACAAATGTGTAAGTATGCAAGATCTAGCCTGTTTTAGGCTTCATTAGAATTAACATTTGCGATATCTAAGGCCAGTAGAAATGTATTTTTAAGGAATTAAACCAAACACAACTGCAGTGTTTGCGACTCAGCCATTGCAGAATCACTACAGCACATGAAATCTTACAAGAGAAATGAGTAAAAAAAATAAAAAAAGCCTTAAACAGAAGCAAAACTGACTCATCTCCTTATTGCCAAAACCGAGAAAGCCGCTGAGCGTAAACAAACAACAGACATCCTGAAGAAAAGGGGCCACTGCAATTCCTTTTCATGCTCACAGCCAGAGCCAGAAACTGGTACCAGCAGGACCATCCTCCAGCTATTCCCACCAGCAGATGTGAGGGGAAACACCAACCCTACAGCAACATTCCCAGCAATGCAGTTGCTACTGGAGGCTGAGAAGCATCTGAGGTGCCAGTGACTCCCAGTCCACTGATAGTTCCCAGTTCTATACACTGGAAAGCTGTGACAGTTGCAGGTATGATCCACTCGTGGAGTCCATGAGTATATTTGGATACCCAATGGCACTGTTGTGGGTGGTGTTCACAAAAGCACACTTCAGCTTCGCATCCCTGCTACAGAACAGGAGGGAGAGCACTTGTATAAGGCCCAAGCTCTCCTCCCTGTCTACAGGGGCCCACAAAGACCACAACCTATGGATGCTGAAAGCCAGACCCCTAAGTTTGGAGGAAACTAAGTAGGTAACACTGGAGACCAGAGAGACACAGAAAGACTAGAAAAGAAAGTCATTGAGAAGACAAGCTGCATTCTCCAGCCAAGTCCATCATCACAAACTAAGATACTTTGGAGTAACTGCTTTTTTTTTAATTACTAAAAGCCCTTTGGTTTGAAGTTTACAACATGCTTAACTGGTGAGGAAATGGGAAGGTTGTCTTGGGGGATTTTTGTTTTGGTTTGGTTTTTAAAAAGCAGCTTTCAGAGTTGAAACCCCAAGGACAACCTTAATGCCTGCATCCACAAGACAGATTTCCAACAACTTGAAAAAAAACAGGTAACCCAACCTCTTCATTGGAGCAACTCCTGGCCTGACACCAACTATTCACCACCATCACAACCTGAATCCCCGCCACTATACCACAACCACATCTTTTGCAGTATTTCAAAAAGCTGCTAATAAACCAAATAAATTCCACTTGTGCTGTTTATTCCACTAATGGCATTGTTGGTAAGAAGACTATTCAAAAGGAGGCAAGGAGAAGGATTTAGCTCTGCCTTGAACGAACGCTACTCAGCGCCAGACATAGCACACGCGAAACTCCATGGAGCTTCACAGGGATTATCTCACATCACCAAGAACGCCGGATCGCGTGCCACGGACGTGAAACAAAGCCACAGAAAGATGCACTCCAGGAACAGCTCTTAGCCAGTTATTTATTGGAATACAATAAATACCGTGTTGTTTATTAGAATGCGTTTAAAATGCTGAGCATATGGATTTTGAATCAATTCTTTGGGATGTTCTGAGCACATATACACAGTTTGCTTCTAAATAAATCACCGTCACATTTCAGATATTGACAGGTCTTGATAAAGTCACTGAGTGCATCAGTTCATGCTCTGGTTTCAAGTGAGTAAGCTGATGAGAAAGAGTTGATTGATACTAAAAAGGTTAGGAGTCCAAAGCTCAGGACACATTAAGTCAGCAACACACTAGTGTATGCATCACACAGGCGATACCACACGCCATCCACCACCAACTTGCACGCCGCTCGCTCCTCACAAGCGCTGGCCATCTGACCAACACTCTTTGTTCTGAGCTAACTCCCCGCTCACCCTCCTGAAGCAAACAAGTGAACAGACCCTGCACTCCCCAAGGACGGATACTCTTCGCACTCCCCCATACCAGAGCGAGACTGCATTGACAGGGTGAGCGTTATTTGTTGACCAAGCACGCGCTGCTTTTTACGTCTACTTCTGGTTCCAGTATGAGAAGCAACATCGCACCTGTGCTGTCCAAATAGGTGTGCATTTCAGAGACGGACAGAAGAGAAGTAGAGAGAGCAGCCAGGATACACACCAGTACTCCACTACTTCATAAAACACACATACTACACAGAAACGATAATCCCTTCTTAGTGGAAAATCCAAATTTTCAAAATGAATCCCCAAGCTAAAATGAATTACTGTAATAACCACAATCCTCATATGAGCACTAATCAGAAAGGCACAGCTGACCACCTGCTACGTGGCACCGCAGCACCCTGCCCCTAAGCGCTGTCGTGCTCAGACGGGGCTGGCTGGGTACCCCCCAAAATAAGACCGTAGTGCTGGTAAATACACGGGCAGGAGCACGGCCGGACCGACTGCTGGACAGTCTCACTACGCACTTCTGCTGAGTGCAGCATTAAAAAAAAGGGCACTGCTGCAGCTCCAAACAGCAGGATGCAAAAACCCGAAACCCAAGCCAAGTAATTTCTTCTGCAACTATAGAGAAACACACAGGAAAACGATGCAGGAGACAACAAAATGAATTGTTATGTGCCCGTGTCGGTACAAACCTATTATCTATGCAGGTTGTGAAATAAAAAAAAGCAGTATTTGACAATGCTACAGGCTGGGGCAATGTTCTTAGCATACTTATAATAAGTTATTTTATTTAATTGCCAAGGAAAAAAAATGCAGTTACATAATAACACAAGGTAATAACCAAAATATGAAGTCACAAGATTGGCTTACAGCAACGGAGTGGGGAGGGGAGAAAAAAAAGGCAGTTTGTGCTTTAAATTTTGCTGCATTGTCAAGGAGCCAAGAATCAAATCTGGGGGCTTTTTCTTTGACAGGGAAGGGATATAACCACCGAAAAATTCAGCGTGGGACTCTTCATCACCGCCTGCGCGCATCCACATCCCCAAATGATGTCAATCGCTGCCGGCACGTCCCTCCTCATCATTCCACACACCGTGATCGCTACTGAAATTCCGCTGTCAGGCCAACGGCTCAGCCCAGAACCCACCCGGGCCCGTATGCTCCACGGAGAGCAAACCCTCCTCTCCTCCCCGGCCACCCTCCACCCGCGGCGGGTCCCGCTCCCGCACAGCCCGGCCGGCTCCGAGGCACAAAGGCGGCACCGCGGAGGGATGACAGCGCACACCCATCACCGCATCCCGCCGCCCGGCCGGGGGCTGCCGGCTCCGGGAAGGGCCTTTCCCGGCGGCGAGGCCGCTGACAGCCCCATCCCACCTCACACTTCTCCAGCGGGAGGGAACACCGACCCCTCCCCGTCCCCACCACCCTCACCCGGGGCCGGGCGGCACCGGCCCCTCGTACCTGGACAATGCCGGCCTGGGCACAGCTCATGCTCCCCCGGCGAGGGCAGGTCTCACATCCCACACGTGCAGCTCGGAGCTCGCCGCTTGTCAGCCCACAGGAAGGAAGGGAGAACGGGGTACCGGCGAGTCAGCCCCCGCCAAGCCGCACCATAGTCCAGCACCAGCTGATACACCCGCAACGCCGCCGCCACCGCGCTCCCTCCTCCTCCTCCGCCCCGCCAGCCTCCTCCCACCCCGCCGCCTGTCGCTGGGTACCGGCCGCCTGGAGCCACCCACACGCCGCGGCGGGCGCCCGGCAGCACCGCCCGGCCCGGCCCGCCCCTCAGCGCGCCGCCTCCCGCCCGGCACAGCGCGGCACAGCGGCGTCCCAGGCCGCCTGGGGACGGGGCGGTGACCGTCCGCAGCAGGCCGAGCCCCCGCCGCCTTCCCCGGCCCCTCAGGCCGCCGCCCCACCCTCAGTCAGGCGGGCGCGGGCCGAGGCGCGACCGTTCCCTCCCCAGCTCCCCGGCTGCCCTCAGCTGCTCTGGCAGGGGCAGCGCTGTACGCAGCCCGCTCCCCGCGCTGCACACGGGCACGGAGGCAGAAAAATCAACCTGCCCTCCTGCTGTGCCCCTTCGCTCCGGCCTGCAGCCCTCCCACCAGGGCCACGCTCTGGGGTGACCACTAAGGACTGTGACCCACGCACTGAGACAACAGCTTGGGGAGCTCTAGCAACTGTTGTACCTCCTCCCTGGGGAGGAGACACCCTCCAACACCCTCATCTCCAGCCTCTCCTTTCCCAGACACTGCAGACACCATCCAACACCCTCATCTCCAACCTCACCCTCTCCTGGGCACTGCAGACACCCTCAAACACCCTGATCTCCAACCTCTCCTCTCCTGGATGCTGCAGACAACCTCATCTCCAGCCTTTCCTCTCCTGGATGCTGCAGACACCCTTCAACACCCTCATCTCCAACCTCACCTCTCCTAGAGATTGTAGAGACTCTCCAACACCCTCATCTCCAGCATCTCCTCTCCTGAATGCCACAGATACCCTCCAACACCCTCATCTCCAGCCTTTCCTTCCCCAGACACTGCAGACACTGTCCAACACTCTCATGTCCAGCCTCTCCTCTCCTGGACACTGCTGTACAAACTGCACCCCTGGACAAAGAAAGCTGCAGTACCACAGCTGGGATGAATGCAAGGTTTACAAAGCAGTTTAGGGGCTATAAGGGATGCTATACACACATTTCTCCCACAGATCTTGCATTTGTCCTCACCCTGGACAAAGCTTTTCAGCAAAAACAGACCAGGGAGCAACAACTTGGTCTACCAGCAACACACTGTCTCTGCACACACCTGTCAGAAGGGCTGAAGACCAGCTCTTCATGTCAGCTGGAAGAGAGAAGAAAAAAAGAACAACCCTGCAGAGGTCTGCTAGCCCCCTCACCTTATTTTCTAGATACAAAATGTCTTTGGATAAAAGCACTTTTTAACCACCCTGTTGGAGTGGACTTTTTCCCCCTCTATGCTACTAAATACGTCAGGTTTTTCAAGTCTTCCAGATCTTAAGTTGTATCCTGAAGCAAAGATATGTTCATAAAAAAACCATGCCCAGTAACATCACAACTGAAGCTAAGTTTGTTTTAAACCCACCTTTGCATCCTCCACTCCTACAAATTTATTTGGAACCAAAGATTTACCATGCTTCATATTAGTGCAAGAAATTTCTTATGATTTTCTAATCAATGCACTCTTGAAATATTTTCAGAGATATTGTGACTTCTAATTTCCAATTGATCACCTCATTTCCTTTATTAAAGAGGTAAAACAGGAAAAATTAGAACTTAGTATTACCAGAAGCCTCAGAAGAAAAAAAAAAATCAAATTGAATTTGGGCTTGGTATTTTATTACATTAGCAAAAGAAGAAACACATCTACAGTCAGAATTACCAGCACACAAGACCAGTGAGTGGGCTAGCTCCCTGTGCAGAGTGAGAAGAAAGGGATGTCCATCACAAAGCTACACCAGCTCTTGCCCAGGAACAGTGCAGACCAAAAGACATACCAGGCCATGAAGACCACACAAGCAAGTTGATGTGGATCTTAGGACACATGTGTGCAGGTGTTTGAGAAATTCAGTTGATGTTTAGGCAAGCACACTGTCCCTCTGCATCCACTGAAGCCATCCACTGATTATGAATTGCAGTAGACCATGATCATACCTACAGGAAGCCTCCAGTCAGATATTTGCCTCCTCCTTCTAAAGTTCTAGAGGGCTTATGATAGGCATGTGCTTTTGTTCTTGCATTTTGCAACTCTAAATAAAAAGGAATAAAATAAAGATGAGGGAGGAAGTCAGGGGAGTTGGAACTGGATGATCTCTAACATTATGGATGTGCAAGGAGGAGACAAAACCCCTGCCAGCACATTTCAGGACCATGAAACTTGAAGCACAGAACCTTGCTATGCTCTGTGAGCCTGGGTAGAAGAACTCCTTTAAGAAGGACTGGGCATGTGCTTTTCTTTCAGACTGAGGAGTACATCCTGATTCTCCTACAGGAGAAGGAAGTTGAAAGTTTTCCTGTTAGAATTTGAGTAAAACCGGGGAGATAAAAATTAAGATTAAGAGGCAGACTGCATACCCACCTCCTTCAGATGTACATTCAAATATTGAGCAGATGAATGGGGCAAGTGACTCAGGAAGTGAACCAGGCTTTGAGGAGGATATTTTTCCCTCCTGTTCCTCAAAGAAAGGAAATTATACACATTGAAAATAAAGTGGTTTCCATTGTAACTTCGCATTTTACTGAAAAGGAGAGTTGCATAATGCATAAGGAGTTTTAAAATTAGACTAAACTTTGGCAGTTCAGATGCTTATCTGTATTATAAACAAACCTCTGAATTTTATATGCCTGCCTATTACACACTCCTCAACCTCCTACAGACTAAGGAAAACAGCAAGTTTTGCTGTCCCTCAGGCTTGTCAAACACTTCTGGTATCTTTTCAGCCACAAGATAAGGCATACTCCTGCCTCAGAACATGTCTACAGACAGCATAAGGTGAAGATGAGTTAGGCAGCAGGTGACCAAGATGCATGTTTTGCAGGGAATCTTGCAGAATTTTGGCAGCCAGAGAGTAGTCTTGCAAAAGCAAGAAATGAGAGCAAGAAAAATTTCGCTTGGAGGGTTGGAAAAAGGAAGATGAAGCAACTACCTTTCCCTACCAAATATTTGAGGGACAGACCTACCCTCTTCAGTTGGCACAGGACAGATTCCATTGCATTTCCAAAATATGCCGTTCTAGTGGCTCATTCATGCCTGATAATATATCAGAGACCTTCTACATAGTATAGACTAGTATTTTGAACAGTTTGTAGTTAAAATGCTTTGATCAAATAAGTGATAAACTGGGAAATTTTAGTTATTCTTAACAAGTGTCATGTACACCTTCATGTGGAGAAACAGGCAAATATGGTGACTGTCATGTTATGTGATGTCCTTCTCCAGAAGAGTCTTACCTTGAGCTGATCTGGGTGATGACAGCACTGTGTAAGACTCTCCCAGGGTTTACTTGCCTTTGTAGGGGAACAGGTGCAAATAGACAAAACTTCCCCCAAAAGAGCTTTTCTAAGAGAAGTGGTCAGCCTCCAAATCCTTTAGAAGGTCTTAAAGCTGTATAAAACCTGTGAGTAACTTCAAGCTGCTTACATTCTATACTGCCCTTCTAACCTGTCAAACAGAGGAGCACAGCCATTATCCTGCCACTGGCCCTGAGTGGCTATTGTGTAAGTCAAGACTGCATGACTGATAAATGGAAATCCACCACCTTGGCAGAAGTAGCAGAAGACACTGCCTTTAGGGTCATTTCACAGTTCAGATGTACATTTGGGCACATACTCAGTTTTTATGCTGGATTCATCTCCAGCTCAGCTAGATATCACAGAGTGATTTCTGCCATAGCAGGACTGCAACACCTGAAGCTACCAACCCTCTTCCTTGCAGGAAGAGGCAGCATGCTGTGCAACAGCCCAAACTCCATCCTTGTTTCATCCTGGGTGTGCAGAGGAGTTTCTTTACACAGGTACTGAGTTACTGGAACATTTACCCAACTTGGATCAAAAGAATTCTAGCCCTTCAGCTGCAACTATTTGCATGGCCTGATTTCTGCAGTTTCACCTAATTGTTTTACACATAGATATAAACTGGTTTGACATTTATCCCCATTAAGTTCCTTTTCCTCTACCTTGATTCTCTTTCTGGAGAAAATGCTAACCAGCTTCAAAATAGGAGGTTAAATATTAGCATCCCTGGCAGAAGAGATACACAGTGATTATGAAACATTATTCTACACAGGCAAACATGCTGCAGATTTTTTCCTGCATAAAGCCTATGATATTTTTTCTAAGAGACCAACTATTTTTACAACTAATGCTCCATTTAAAGAAAAAAACAACTTATAAAGCATGTTCAGTGATGCAAAGATTGAGATCCTATTCCAACAAGTTGTTCTATCAGCAATGACATGATTTAGATGAGTGACCTTGTAGCTCCTTTGATATGTCCAGTGAATGGTCAGGTCACTTCACAGCTTTTTCTCCCACCCCAGGAAAGTGGAGGTGAGAATACACATTGTCAGGGTTTCTTCTCTACCTGGCTGTCACAAAACCTCTAAGAACTTGGTATATTTCAGACTCCCCCATCTAGTGTGCATGAGAGGTCTCAGCCAGTTTAAAGATTACATGGACTGCATATAGTCAGACACTCAAAGTAATTCTACAAGTCTTATTTTCTTAAGAATCCATGCTAAAAGATGGGAATAATTGTCTCATTGTCTGAAAAAAGTCAGGGCTCTACAGCATAACTGCAACAATGAAACCAGGAGAGAACATGAGACCCCTGGAGAGTCACAGCACCAGACTAATTTGACTTAATTAACATATATTTAGCTTTAATCTCAACTGAAGACCTCCTCTGAAGGGGAAAAGTGACAAAAACCTCTAGTTACAGGAATAGGTTTTGAAAGGACTCCCCCAACAGGAATCATTCTGGTAAAGACTGACCAAGTTCACCTTTCACACGTGCAGCACTGCTTTATCACCGACCAGACACTATTCCTGTGCTTAGCCACACGCTTCAGCATTGTGCCAGAGCAGAGCCAGAGAGAGGTTGGTCTCCTCTTGATGAGAGTGGGTATTCAAAAGGGATGAATGAATCCCTGCTCAAAGAGGATGCTTCTGGTTTTGCTCTGCACTCAGTTCCTGATCTGGCAGTCTCACTCCTTCCTGCCTAGGCTTTCTCCTAGTCCTTTGGTACCCACTGTTTTGCTGGGTTAATTTTCTGCTAGCTAAACTGGAGTCAGACCAACACCTCCCACTGGTACATTGGAGAGAGAGATTCAATCACTTGGATAGCAAGAGGGGGGGGGGGAAATTGAGATTTCCCCCCTTATGCAGCAATTAAGCCTGTTGGATCAGTTCACACTTCTCACGAGATCTCTTGCAGACTGAACTGGAAGAGGATCAAGCCCAAGACAAGCAGGGGTATTCCTCTTACCTTGGGAAAGCATACCAAGCCAGAAATCACTGCCTACTCAGTAGGGTGGTGAAGATGAGATCCTTGCTGTCTGCATCCAGGCCTTGGAAATTTTTTTTGAAGATGCCAAATGCTCAGTTGCTCTGGCCTCCCTCTCAAAGGTTTCCAAGACAAATCATTAGTAATTCACATTTTTCTCAACACTGGCCTACCACTGAATAGCAGGCCTGGTTTTTAACTAGGTTGGAGGGAATAGAGAAGCTCATCACCCACACTCACTTGGCTGATAAACAATTCAATAGTAACAGAGGGCTGAATTAACAGATGAAGGCAGATGGGTTTATGGAATAGAGAGGGACTGAGAAAGAGGTTATGTTGAGAGAGCAGAAGGATTGGAAAAAGATCAACCAAAAATGGGCCAGCATGTTAAGCCATATGTCTCTTCTAAACATTTTTTTTCTGCTCTTGTTGTTTGGTTGTCACAGTGCTTCATAACTATCTGTTGTTTTGTTCCAGGATCTTCAGATTATTTTTTTTGCAGGCAATGCTTCTCAAGACTCCAAACAAGCAACACCACACACACACTCCATTTTGTGTATGGTGAATACCTTTGTTATTTTTATCAATATGTATAATCACAATAATATGAAAACAGCTACAGTAAGCACAGATCCACAGCCACTCTCAGTACTTCTGCAGTGTCATATCTCCTTCCCACACAAATGCTGTGGACATAAGTCTGGCATGTGTTCAGTTGCCACTGTCTTCTCTCATCTGTCAATTTACCCTAATAATAAAAAGAAAAAGTGAATATGCACTTAAATAGCATATCCCTTCCAACTGCAGCCAAGGAAACCTATTATGAGATATCTTAATCACACAGGACAGATATCCTGAGTTTATACGCAGCTCTGCAATGTTTCTGACAGCCTTTGATATTAACCATGCCAGGTTTAAACTTCAGTGGCCAATAATGAAACACCAGCTTGAATCCCCAACCCCAAAGCTGTCAAAATTAAAGCTCAAAGGCCTAATTTTTCTACACTTGAAAACATATCAATTTTCTTAATAAATTTTTCCTTCACTGAATGGGAGAAGAGGACAACAGGAAGACAAAAAGCAGTAAGACACAATACCTCTCCCAAAGCTGCAATATAATTGTTTACAGCCTTCCTCCTCAGCACCCTGGTGTAACCATCTGGCTGTTTCCCCATCTTCTGCACTATCACTCCCTTTTCAGCTTGCAGTCAGCAGTTCCTAGGGCTTTGTCACCTGAACAGCAGGATAACAAGGCTTTATCCAAGCTGTTGCTGACCCTACAGCATTAGCTGCTCCTCCTGGCCACAAGTGCTACCTGCTCCCCTGTTTGAGCCCTGCTCTTGCACACCTTTCTTTGGCTCTGCCAGCTCTTCCAGCTAATCATGAAAGCTTTGCTTGTAGCTGCTGCTCTTTTCTGTCAGAATTTCAGCTCCTCTTCCTACCAAGGTCTTTGCAGACATAGCAATTCCTTTTAGTCCTCAGCCCCTAGACTGACACCTGAAATCACAGACAAGCTTTAAATTCTGCCACATCACTGTACCTGCTGGATACTGAGAAACTACTACTCCATATACATAATTTGCCTGTCTCTGCCTTTGACCTACAGGTGACATGACTATGACAGCTCACAGGCAGGAAGACTGAGAGCCAAGTTTACAAACGTTAGATGCACCAGCTTGCAGGGGCTCTTTGGCATCTACTAGAGCATCTTTTCCTGCCTTTGAATGCTCACACAGTTTCTGATTTCTAGTTCCAACCAACACATACATATACAAAGAATTCTTGCTGCAGATAAGTCCTTGAAGTTTTCAAGCATAGCTCCCTTTTCTTAAAAGCTGCATGAATTACACCAGGGACATTCATTAGCCCCAGCAAATATTTCATCAGTTTTAAACTTAAAGGTCAGCCTGAAAAAAATCACAAGCAATGCTTTTATGCTCAGTGAGAAGTACAACTAATTCCTTTGCTTTCAGTTTGTCTTAAAAAGACATTACCATTAGACATGAGCTGTCTTAGTGAAAGGTAATAACTGGGAAACATAGTAGAGTTATATCCATACATAAAATAATGTATGTGTTATGTACTGCTGAAAAATACAGTGGTATGAGAGAAGCATCAGGTCTACTGCATGTACACATCAGTACAAATCTGGTCTTCTCATGAATACACAGGAACTAGCAGTAAAATTTAGGCCTCAGCAGTTCTGTGCAACTTGAGTTACACTTGGGATTTCCTTCTATATTTATGCTGGGCATCTTTAATCCTGTCTGTTCTTTTTATCCTATCTGTTCTCTGAAGCACAACACTGAGAAAAAGTCCACATTCATGACTCCACATCTAAGGCAAACGTTAAGAGGAGCTGCTCCTCGCCCAGCAACTCTACATCCAGCCCAGCAATGAAGGAGGGAGCCAGCAATGGTGCACATCTGGCTCCCACTGTACTAGCAGAGACTATTCTCTATGGGGAACTCTGCAAATGAGTTGTTAATAATGCACCAGCCTTGCAATTCAGATGTACTGTCTCTGCAAAGCTAACAGGAGCAAAAAGCAATAAACTGTTTTGACACTGTTAGCAGATGTGACTGACTAGACACTGTTCTGTTGAGTAAGTAGGAGTTGCACATGTTTCATCCAAGAGCTGAACCATACACAGCTGGAAACACAAGAAGCAGGGACAAAATTATACACAAGTCATACACAGCAGCAGCTGAAGTCCTGTGAGCCATGTGTACAGGACAAGCATCTAGGAGTGATTTCTGAGCCCTGCAAGTCAGTAGAAGTCATGTTCCAGCATCTCTACAAAGTACCAAGACACCTGTGAAGACTCACCAGTTTGTAAAGTAGCAGTCTTCCATGCTGTGCAGTCAGAAAGGGTCTGTTCCCAGGTTCTCCTGTCCCTGGATCTCCTCTTCCATTTGTTGTAGAGAGGGAAGGAATGGTCTGTACTGCAGTTCCATCTCCCTCATCACAGCTCATTTTTCTGCAAGAAGATGACAGTGATATTTACTGTGAGACTAATGATATAGAGTACTCACATTTTCCTGCCAATAAGAGTTTTCACAGAAGGGACAAGATTAAGTGCCAGGAGCAGGGTCTGAATCCAAGGTAAAAATGGCATCTGGTGGGGAAAAACAGACATGATCCAGAAGTTATGTTAGAAGACAACTGATATGTGAGGAGGAAGAATGTTGAAAGGGGCAGTGAACACCCAGAGCTTGAATGCATTCATTAAAGTGTTCTTCTGCCTTTGATATCCTGCAGTCTTAAAAGCATTTTAACCTGCAATCAAAATAAGCATTATCCCTCTAGGGCTAAATTCAGATATATCACACTGCTTTATATCCAGAACAGTTCATTACTGAGACCTAATCTGTCCCTCATTATTAAGAAAAAATTATCAGTATCAAAGTTCAGCATTACCTTGTTTGAGATACACACAGAGGAACAGAGACTTGATTCCTACCTGAGCACCCATTCTAGTGCTCCTGCACTTCCCAGCAAAGTAGTAAATTATTGTTGGTTTCAGTTTTAATATTTGAGGTTAACTAACATAAATATAACATTTCTTAAACGTTTAACACTTTAAGTCTACAAAAAAATACTTTCCTTATGATTAATACCTCCCAGACTTTGTACTTTAGAACAGGGATAAGGAAGTAGCTGAAAGGAGGATGTCTGGCTTCACTATAATCCAATGATTTTCACTAGAATTGGTACACATCTGGTCATAGATGGATTAATGTTGTGTATATAATCAAAGTATTGAAAGAAGAGAGTGCAAGTATGTTTTCCACCAGTTATTCAGTCTGGAGAGCATCCATGTAGACCAGAGCTCCTCGTGGACTTCAGAACTCACTCAAAACTGTTGCCCCATATCAAAACTCTCTGGGGTGTAGGGTGGCACATGTGTTCTCAGCCGTGGTTTAGTATGGCAAGAATTTATCCTACAATTATTCAGGTGCAATCCATTGGCCTAGAGCACTACTTTTCCACACAAGTTTTCCTTGGTTTACAAACTCTGTCATTCCTGGCTGCCAGTGCAAGTCACCATTCCCAGAAAGCCTGAGGCAACTAATAGGAACACAACTTTTCCCAGTAAATTGTATCCCACTGGCAGGTTATTTTTTTGTGGGAAGCTCACCAGCCTACAGAAAGCTGCAACATTTCTCTAGGAAAGTGACTCCTACCAAAATAACATGCTACCAAAAATAGAATTCATCATGCAACCTCCCTCTTACTCCTCAAGCTAGCTGAAGCACTCTGCCTGATGTTCAGGCACTTCTGGGTAATAGTGCAATAGCCTCAGGACAGGAGTTATTTTTTCCTCTAGCTGCTTTAAATAGTGTGGTGATATTTTTAGTTTTATTGTATTCTTAGACTATTTAAAATTGTATTCTTTTAAAATAACTTCTGCAGTACCACATGCCATGCTGTGGAAGGAAAATAGAGTTAAACTTCACACGATATTTGTATTAATCTGATGCTTTATACAAAATATACTGTGCATATTATTATTATCTAATTATTATCTCTCAAATTTATCATTTGATCAAGGTGTTTCTGATAATTTTTAGCTTTTACACAAAATATTAACTTATGACATCTAATATAGGTCAAAGCAAGTGAACTAAATACAATCAGGGATAAAGGGAAAGAAAGATTCTTGCAAAAGATTCCATAATTATTTTGGCCAGTACCTGCATCACTAATACAATTATTATCTTTCTACAGCACTGTATTTCAGTCCCACAGGAAAAGGGATAGAAAACACTAGAAGATACTGCAAACAGATGACAGGGAATGTCTGGTGACAACCCTGCAACTCCAGATACTTGGAATCAGGTCCTGGCTGTCAGATTTCCCGTATAGCCTTGGGTAAATACTTCAAGTTTACCTCCTGTGTCTGTTCCTTACATGTGAAAAATGAAAATACAGCTTTACCCTGGGAAATGTCACTAGGCAATACAACAGAAAGGACTGAGAGAGTGTCAGGTCAGATGCACCTTATGAACAGTGAGGATCTGGAAGTGTTTGGACAGACAGGACACAGACTGAAGTGCACCACTGTACAGGAAATTAACTTTTTTCAAGGGTATTAATAAGGTAAACAGTATAATTAGTTTTGTGGGGCAGTCCTTGCCTTCCAAGGACTGAAGATGAACAGATTATTACATACTGAAGATTTTTATTTTCCAGTATTCTTAAGGTAAAAATTTATGAAATACCACAGAAAAAATACTTCATGACCTTTCATAGTATTTCCAAGTATCTTTAAGATGAAAACAAACAAGAGGCACAAGCCTGTAATTGGGACAAACATTGTAACTGGAAAATAAGCATTAGCGTGTTTCTCAGTCCTGCCTTGTCAGTTAACTGGGTAGTTCTGATTTCACTACCTTAAACCCTCTTGATTTATTGAGTTATCCCAGATATGCCCAGCTGTGTTAGAGGACAAGAACAGGGAATACACAGAAATTCTTCAGGGAAGGATAGAGATTGAGCTATCCAATCCCTGTTTCATTGTAGTGTTTGAGCTCTTTCAGTTGATAAAGATCTACAAATCTCAAACCTGGATACAAGCAGGAGGGTCACTGGTGTAGAGATCTTGATTCTCAAAGTTTCCAGAGTGGTTTTACATTGGACAGAGTGGACAGCTAGTTCAACCTCACTAAGCTAGGAAAGCTAAATAATGGTAACACTTTACTTTCTTCTGTTGGATGTGTTATTACCAGATAGGAGCCCTTCAGAAGCACAACTGCTTATAGTAAATCAACATATAAGTGGAAAAGCTTTTATTCCCTTTGTAGTTTGGTGGGGGGGTTGTGGGTTTTTTTTGTTTAGTTGGTTGGTTATTGATGGGGTTTTTTGGGAGGGGGAGAGGGTGGTGGTGTTGGGTTTTTTGTTTTTGTTAGTTATGATGCTGCTGGTTCTGCTCAGTGGTTATTTGTGATCACCATCCATATGGAAAATCCAGCCAGAGGGGATCAGACCAGGGGCCAGCTCACCAAGGCATCTGCTTTGACTATTGTCAGGATCAGAGAGGCAAAAAGAACAGAGCAAGCAGGGTAAACACCACATGCAGTGCAGTTCATTGCACTTCATGACCCAGTGATGCAATTTCATAGATCATCTGTGTTTTTATACAAATGCTGAAATCTGTACATAGGTGTGCTTGTTCCTTTTCAATCCAGTCTCTGCAAGTATGTGCATCCCTCTTGGGTGGACATGGGTGTTGCCAGAGTTCCCTTCTTCCTTTAGACATTCTTCTAACATTTCATGGAGAACATACAAAAGATATCCAAGGACCTACCCAAGGATGCTTTCCTGATAATCTTCTGAAAGTCTACAGAATAAAGTGTTTCTAAAGAGAATAGCTAAAAAATGCTTCAGATTCTCGCTTTTCTTTCCACTGCTGAATTCCTGCCTCTGAGATAGGATCCTACAGAATTCCTGACAGGGAAAGCTTTACAGCAAGATTGAATAGACCCAAACTGCCAGGAATCATTTGGATTATTGGAATGTCTGGGACACATCACAAAATATTAGTAGAACAGGGCATAGTAGCTGAGCTATTTCTAGGAGACAAGGGGTGAGAGAGGAAAAAAAACATCAGTACAGTCGTGCTCAATTTAATGCACCACATTCTGAACAGGAACCTGATGAGTCCATGGAGCAACTTCCTTTTCAGTTTGCCTGTGTGTATATAGATTAAAATATTTTCTTAGCTTAGGATATTATAGAATACACCTACAGATATGTACAATACTTGAAGCACCATTTACAGGAATTATTTTATGTACATGCTCTTCCCCAATAGAGTCACTGTGTAATCCATTGTTGTCATTACTCCTCAATCTGGTATGTCTCATAATACTTTTGTAATCAGGAAGTGTCCTATTTTATGATTAATCCAGGAGATATCTGTAAGTGTTTTCTCTGAAGTACATTTTTCTAATCCTTTCTCAAAGTATTTCTAAAAATGTATTGCAAAATAAAGATATGGAAGTGAACAAACCTCAGATTCAAGACTAGATTTTACAAGGCTAACCTTTTCATGACATATTTTGGGTTACAATGTACATTTTGGATTATAACATCCCATTACTTCAACACTTGTTTGACAACTTTTAATCCATTATGAAGAGATGTGCTAATAAAATAGGAAGGTGGAATTATTTCTTTGTATTTAAACGATTTGAAAGCTAACTTCAGTCCTGAAGAAGATATCTAAGTTTGGGATAAGCTTATTGTTCAATGGCTTAATTTTTTATTTTAAAAAAAGTTTGGCAAGTGTAGGCAAATAGCCAGGCCAGAGGTACTACATGTAAATTTATGGTGTTAGAGTAAAACACATTATTTTATTGATTATGGATCTTTTCCTGATTATTGATCTTTTTGTATTATTTCCTTAATAATATGACATCATGGTTACAGCTCAAGTGTTAGTGTGTTTTAATAAGCTTGAATTACCCGACTGAGTTGATATTTAATTTACTGTCCAATTCCAGATCTCAGTAGAGGATGTCACTGCCATTTCATCCTTTCATACACATACAGTTCTGGCACTTGAGTTGTTCTAAAAATCTTAAATTGAACCAAGCTAGCAGTTGTTCTTAGTACAAAGAGTTATCCTTGAGATATGGCTATCATGGAAAGTCAGTGACAATAGGACAGCTGAGGAAGTAGATGATGTGTTACAACAAGAATAGGATGTTATTCACCCAAGTTCTGACCTACAGTCCTATCTCTTGGTCATTAGACTGATGCAGAAGTAAGGTTTTCTAACCACTTAGACCTTCCTGACACTCTCCTAAGTCTATAGCCCTTTTCTTCTCACAAAATCCACATCCTCTAGGTTTAAAACTTTCCTATTGTTGCTTTGATACACATTATCCTAAACTAAATGCCTCAAAAATGTAATGTTGGGATTTTAACATTTCAGTAGCTATTTATGGCAGAGTAAGGGAGCATTTTTATACAAAGAGACCAGTTTGTACAAGTTCATTCCAGCTGGATAAACTGGACCAGAAGTTGAGAACAGTGTCCTAACCAGCCCACAGAGCCTTAAGATAATGGATAGCTGTGAAGTGAGGGCAAACAATGGTCATGTGAAGTTTGGTTAACATCTCAGACAGCTTAAGTATCCTTCCTGTAAGTGACTGTGCTGAGCCACATACTGTAGCCAAGGTCATGCAGCAAGTTGGCAGAGAAGTTGGAACAAGAGCCCAGAAGTTCTAATACTCCAGCTCCCCTGAGAGAGGTTTCATTTTCCTCAGATAGCTTCTTAAGTCACAGCTGAAAAGTTCTGAAAATATGGCTTATCTCTTTCAAGAAACACAAGAGCCAGCCATACCTTTCTTCTCTTCCTTCAACATGTTTTTATCATGTCTCAAAATCTGGAGATTTGTTGTCTAATTCTAACTTGCAGTGGAGTATTGCAAGAGGTCATTAAATTGTTAAAATCAAAACAAATCCCATACTAGTTTAGTGGGACAAAACCTTCATGGACATCAGCAGTACTGCTGATGCAATTAAGGTGAGTGGGATTTAGCCCAGTATAGATGCACTGAAGAACAGCACTGCCACAGCAGCTGAGACTTGAAAATACCATAGGAATTGAGAACACATGGGAAAATTCCATGTTTGCAGTTGTTTTTCAGATTATAATTAATAGGGAAGCCTCTTTAGGAATTTTTAAGTTGTCCTAACTACTGTTCATGAGAATCAATTTATAATTACAGTTCTTTAACTCTGCTAGTGAAGGATGTGTATCACATCAATATTTGTCTTTGCTGTCTCACTAGGTTATCTAGGGCATAACAAGATATTTTTGCCCCTTCTGTTGCTTCATTTGTTGAAAATGCAATTTCCTTCCACCAGTCATAGTACTGACATGTAACAATAATGGCTTACAAGACTACTTTGCAATACATTTGTCATGGCTTATATTATAACCACTCAGCTCATTTGTCAGGAAATTATACAGCCAATTTTAAAACCTCCAGTAGTTCCTGTGATTATCAGCTATAAAATAATCCCAAACTGTATTTTTAAAGCTTTTTTCCACAATCTCCTCCCTGTCATCCCCAAAGACTTAATCTCAGTTTCTTCAGCCTTTATCATAACTCCTCAGGAAAGAAACCCAGAATTTGCTTTTCTCTTGTCCTTGCCTTATTATCTCAAAGGGAACTGGTGCAAACAAAAGCCTGGGGTGAAAAGGGACATAGGTTACTTCAATCACTGATATCTAGAAGCACAGAGAGCTTCTGCAACCACATTCAGAGTACAAAAAGCCTGAAAGCCTGAGGTCTTTGAGAGTCTCAGAACCTTTTCATGAAAGGTAACAGATTGAGATGAGATCTGAGGAAGAAATTCTTTGGTGTGAGGGTGGTGAGACCCTGGCCCAGGTTGCCCAGAGAAGCTGTGGCTGCTCCTCCCTGGAAGTGTTCCAGGCCAGGTTGGATGAGGCTTTGAGCAACCTGGTCTAGTGGAAGGAGTCCCTGCTGCTGGCAGGGGGGTTGGAACTGGATGAGCTTTAAGGTCCCTCCCAACCCAAACTATTCCTTGATTTCTCATTTGTATTTCCCTCCTACAAACACCTCTCCCTACCTCTCATAAGAGGGGGAAAAAAAAGCAGCTTTTAGGGAACAGAGCTGTGGCTGTGATTACCCAGCAGACACCAGCTAATTCAGATGAGAAGTAAGGCACCCAAGCTGCAGGATTCAGAGCTCAACCCTACACTAAACACATCCCTTTGGGAACCTCCAGACTGGTGCACATTGATTTTCAGCAGCTCCCTCTTCACCATGCTGGCAGTCACCAGCTCCTTGCAGCACAACCTTCCCTGCACCAGACATGCCAGGTCCCATTGCAGGGCTTGAAAAATACACTCCAGTATTTTAGGACTCCCCTCCTACAATGCATGACACTTGCCCAAGGTGGACAAAAAGAATATGACAAGATCATGTTGGAAGCCCCAGAAAACTGTTTCTCCTTACTCTTTCTGCTTGTGATGAGGTCTTCAAGCCTTTGTCCTTCCTCTTTCTGCTTGTGATGAAGTCTTCCCAAGCCTTTGTCCTTACTCTTTCTGCTTGTGATGGAGTCTTCCCAAGCCTTTTTTGGGTTTGGGCACTGTACATATGCTGTCAACACATGGACTACATAGTTGGTTTTGCCATCAGAATGGCAAGGCTGATAAGAAAGTTCAGAAAAATCACCCCTTTGCCCATCTAACACATGTCCCTTCCCAGCCAGGAGCATTCCTGAGACTAGTCCTTAATCCCTGGCCAGAGGAACACCAGTATTGTGCATAATTATCAGGTTGAGTCAGAGATGGACAACCTCCTAGGTTCATCTTTGTGCCCAACATACAAACAGCACAGGCAGCAAACCTCAGTCTGCCACTTTAACTCACCATCCAGGCTAGCAAAGGCTTGTGTGTGCAAGAGGAGGAAAGATGTTCCTTTTTCCTTTTTAAAGAGATATGAATTAAAGATCAAGGTTATATCCTCTGGGTTTTATTTCTTCTCTGAAAGACCATATTAGGCTTCATTAAATCAACTGAAAAAGACCTTATAAAATAATGACCAGAGCCTTCCAGTTGTCATAACAGTGGTTGTAGAATAAATGTGCAGACTGCACCCCTGTTTATTTAGCAGCATGAGACCAGTTCATAACACAAAGTTTAAGTGGGAGAAAGAAATACATTTGTGTAGCTTGCTGTATTTTAGATACTAGAAGTACACATTTTGATTCAAAGAGTCCAGAAAGTTTAGCCAGATATCAAAGGGATCACAGGCAATAATCCCTACTATTCTTCTATTTAATTAAAGTAGCAGATCAAAGTATTTCCAAATGAAACATTCACCAATACTGACAAGATTTGAGAATTATGAATTTAATTCTGAAAATTAAGTTAATTATAAATTATCCATACACATGAATTGTAAGAGGAGTTCTTAACTACTGCAAGTGTAACAGGGATAAATGATGGCCAGAAGTCTTTAAGAAGAAAAGCCAGGCCCTTGGAACACAGTATGAGCTTTGGAAGTAGCTGAATGAGTAACTAAAAGGAGTAGAAGTATTTAGGTACATGAAACCCCAGAGGCATTTGAGATGTCCCTTCTTAAAGCTTAACTTTCCATCCAGACAGAGTTTCCCATGGCCCAGCAGAGGTAGATGTGTGGAGATTGCCAGCAGCCTCAGGAAGCCTCTCCCATACCCCAGAAGCATCTATGACTCAATAGCAAACAGTTCAGGAGATGCTAAGAAAAAAGCTTATTTAAAAAATAGCTTCTAAACCTCCTTGCAGCTTGTCTTTAAGTAGATTTAAGATCTATTTTAAAATCCTACTAAATGCAACTCCTACATATAATGTATTTCAAAGGTAGCTAAAAAAATACACTGCCTTCTTTCAGCCCAACATTTTCCATCTCGGATCGAAGATTTTTACTTTGCTGTGGAATTTCACAGGCACAGAAGTCCAGGAAAGGTTACTCCTGCCCTGAGCCATGAGTTCACACCCATGCCCACTCACCTGGACAGCTTTCCCATTCTAGACTTGAAGCAGTAGATGTGAACTT
Source organism: Caprimulgus europaeus (assembly GCA_907165065.1). The sequence continues at coordinate 3,611,952 of OU015530.1, forward strand.
GGGGGAACACTTGATATCTGTGTTCCCAGCTCTTACATTTTTCCAAGTCTAATATTTGCAGATTTTCTTAAAGCTGCAGCTTTTACTGTGAAAATATTAGCTTTCTGGTTTTATTTAAGATTTTTTTTGCATTAATTGCAAGGTAGAAAAGGCAGGACAATCCAAATGAACATGATTTATGGTCTGAAAACCAAAGTCAAACAAAAAGGAAAAAAATTATGTGTATTTTTAAACTCACTCATGATTTCTGGGGCTGACTCAGTTTTCACAAATGCTTGATTTAGCAGTGAAATTGAAATATATTATCAAAGTACTATCTGAAAGGAAGACAGAAACTACTGCTGGTGAGCCTTTTGGTGTTTAATTAGATTTCCTGGAAGTGTTCTCCTTCCTTCTACTCTAGACATTACCCTTGTGTTTCATCAATAAAAACTACAGCTTTCCTTCCCCCTAAAATTATCAAGTTCTGCAACAGAAGTGTTTAGTAAAGAACAAACACTGGGCTCTTTCCTACCCAGCTGCCATCTCCCTTTCCTGCCCAGCCTCAAGGCTACTCCTGAGATTTCCTAATCTCTGGATCCTTGCTGGAAAAAATAGCAGGAGCATTTCCCAGCCTACTCAGAAAGCACTCAGTCCCCTTCCAGATGCTTCCCTGCAAGCTGCAATTGAGATTTTCTGCTCCAGGTCAGCCTTTATTACCCACAATGTCCCTTCATTTTGAGGGGGACACTGGGGGATCCCTTCTCTACCAACACTGGATGCTCTATCCCATCCCTTTGAGGTGTTCAGGCAATAACTTCACTGGCAGGATTAGTTCTCACTGAGGCTGGAAGCTGCCCAGGTGAGGAAGGATAACCCACACAAACGAGTTTAGCCTGAAGCAGCTCCACTGAAACCAGTCTGTGTAATACAGCTGACCCCAACTTCAAGTTTTGTACATGAGTTATCCCAGTAAATTCAGCTCTGATAAGTTACTGCTCCACAAGCTAGCATACAGGATTTAGCACATGTGATCTGAAATGGTACCTCTGGCTGCTGATACAATTGCTCCATTAAAGAAAACAAATTAAACATTTGAAAAGTCCTGAATCTGCAATAAGATAGAGGAATCTGAGCCTGAGCTGGTTTTTACTGGACATAGACTCTCCTCTTATTTGTGCAAGTATTTAGAGGAAAAAAAAATGCAGTGTTGTAGCACCTGCATGCCTTTCACTTACATAAAATAGGTATCCATGCACCCCTCTTGCTGGGGAGCAGTATTTTCTTCCAAATAGATTTATATTATTAAATCAGAAAACTGAGAATGGTTTCAAACTGAAATAATCCAATTGCTTTTGCAGGAATAAGCAGATTTTATAATACACATTTTTTATTTTATTTTATTTTTTGAGTCCTGCAATAGGGACAGAAAGTATCCAACACACCTCAGTGATGTCCATAGAGGGGTGACCTCTTTAGAGGATCCTTTGGGGTCACAGGGTCTCTACCAGCATTTCCAAACATCATTACATTCAAATTACATATCAAATTAGATTGCATCCATAAGCATCTGCACATTCTTGATTACACCACTCAAGAGGAAAGCCTTTTCCCTTCCCAAAGCTTAAATCATGCTGGATTATTCTTTGAAATCTTTTTATTTATTTATTTTGAAGTCCCTCCTCCGCAAACATATTTCTGCCAGTTTTCTTTCATCTTGGTCAAGTACATCTTAACTGGTAAGTAGAGCAGAAGATCAAATCTGCTGCTTTAGAATATTCAGTTATTAGAAATAAAGCAAGCCAGGCCTATGTGGGGTGACAGCCAAGAGGTTTTTCTCACCAAAAGAAAGACAGAGCAGTTAAATGCTTTGATTGCAGCCTGCTCATGTCAGTAAACATTTGCAAGATTAGATCACAAGTGTTATGCTTACAGAGAAGAAAAAATACAACACCACAATCCACTTTTACTACCATTAGGAAAAAAGGGGCAGAAAAAAAATGCCTGGACTTGCTCCTGTTCATCAATAAGAGTGTCCTGTTTGTTGTCTCCATGGAGAAAGAACAAGCTATTCAGCTTAGGACAGAAGATGGAGACCTGAACTCCCAACCTCAGACAACTCACTTATGCCTTTCCATGGCTGAGTGTGCTCCAAGTAAAGTGAGATTCCATTTGAAATCCACACTATTCCCTTTCTAACAAGGATACAAATATATATCCATAGAAAGTACTGAGTTCTGGACAAAGCCCAGGAAATACCTACTTGAACTCAATGAGACAAGCTTGGCCCCTTGGAGTATTTCAAGTCAATAAGCATCTTTCACTGGACTTCTCATAGATCTTCCATCTGAGATTTCAGGAATACCTGTAACTCCTGGACAAAGTTCAGCTTTTACAAGACACCCATGAACAAGGAGCTCAATTTTCTTCTTACAAGAAAGAGATAGATGTTAAATCACTTGTAGAAGACTATAAAATAAGGCTATGTAAGGCAGGAAAATACTTCTTGTAAGCCAATCCTGCATGTAGTGAGGTCCTGAGCAGAGCTCTCACATGTCTCAGGGTCAGACCAGATTCTTAAAAGCTTTCAGCTTCCATTTCAGTATTCAGCAAATTACAGAGTTTACCACAGCCCAAGTGGTGCTTGATCTTTGAGAAATGATGATCTACAGACACTTAGTATTTTAGAATTCTTTTCAGAAACAGGCATCAATGGAGGAGGCACTGTTGCCTGCTGCTGACATAGAAACTGGAAGCTGTTTTAAAATTGTAAAGTGATTTCTTGAAAGTACTCAAGCTTGAGTCTTTTAGATTTATTTAATTTTATTTTAAATTTCCTTTTACTATATTACCATGCTGGAAAAAATCTTGCAGTAAATTATCTTTTACAATAGCTATTTCCCAAGTTTGTTCTTTAAGATGACAGGTTTCTCAACTGATCTCTGAGGAAAGCAGGCTGGGCCTATGTCCCAATTTAATTGTAGTTCTTTTAAATTAGTACTTGTAGCAGGAGAAGCAACTACGAAATTAATAAATCCAGAAATTCATTAAATAACTATAGGCTTTCTGAAAAACAGCATGAATGATTCATTGCTTTAGTTAAACTACTTATCATTAGCACAAGTGGCAAAAAACCCCCCAAAAAGATGACAGCAGCTGGTGCTTTAAAATCTTAAGCAAAAATGCAGAAGATAAGGCAGCATTTGATCTCTTGGGAAAGGAACTTGACTGTAGTGTTCCCTCCCTCAAGGATTCAACTTCTAAAACCCCAAGAAAAAGGAAACACACACTCTGCTGGGAATGTCTAACTCTGCATCCTTTTGATAAGGCAAACTTCTTACTTCACGGGTGTTAAATTGGGGAGTTAAAAAACCACACATCACATTTTCACTCTCCTGCTTTAAAATGCACTCTGTAGATTCAAAGAAGGGAAAGCAAGCACTCAAAATCTTCTAAGACCTTTCAGAATAGAATATATTAGAAAGCTCCTAAGTAGATGCTCAATATCCAAAGCAGCTTAGAAAAGCATAAAAAAATAGAGATGATAAACCCCAACTGAGATGCTTATGTAGATTATCACAGTTCTAAAAACAAAACCATTTTTCTCCTAATGAGCCTGGAGCAAGCTCTCATTATTGCAGCTGTTCCTTCTACCTGTTGGTACTGGCCAGTAGCTTGGGGGACCCAGTGCTCCTGGTACACAACACCTATCCTGATGTATTAACCACTCACATTATCAGACATTACATTTTGTTATCCAAACCCAAAAAGTATTTCTTAATAGAGGTTTGATTCTAAATAAAAAAGCATTTGTACTATTTTGTTACATTGAAAGAGAATGCTTAAATTGATAAACACTTTCCTTCCCCTCCTCCTTCCTCAAGGAAAAGATAAAATATCTATTTCTGCAGGAAGTTTCAATTAAAAGGCACAAAGATTAAATTTGGCTGAAACATGTAAGAAACATAACAGCAAGTTAAAATGCATAAAACCAATTAGCAGGTATCCCCTGTCAGCTAAGTGCTTCACATTAAGCATTACAGCTTGGTACTTTATTAATATGAAAATACTTCCATCTATACTCAATCTAGTATTAGAAAAGACATTCCTGTTAACAAACATCTAATCAACTCAAGTGAAATTACACAAACCAGCATTTCCACATGCTTAGAAGCAGACCAAAGGGCAACCAGAAGCCAACAGTTGATTTATCCAGTTCTACCCCACTTTGTTCTCATTCAAATCCTATTTCATCTGCCACTTGGCTAGGTTTGGTACTTCACAAATAGCTTGTAGGACCTTATTTCTGGAATTATTACTTGTCTCCTAAGTTTGCTTACATTGGTCAGATGTTTCCTAAAAATTAATGGAAGAGGTAAGTGGAGAGGAGATGAGCACCTTGAAAAAGCCAGACCAAAGTCAGAAGTAAAGTAAGACTTTAGAAGATCTCTTCTTACATAAATAAGGAATACATCATATTCTCAAGGAAGTTGATAGAAGCACCACACCAAAACAAAGAAATTGAAATACATCCTATTTATTTCTTTAAATGTAAATTTGAAGTAAAGCTTAGAAAACTCCAGAAGGTAAGACTATTGGACCAAATGGTTGCTTAGGTGCCTACACCAAACATTTATCTCAGCCAGCACCCTAACTAACAGCACAAGCTGTGCACAGCCATGGATGAATACAAGAACCAGCTAAATACGTGGAAACATATCTCAAACTACTCACCAAATTCCCAGATACAGTGAGCAGCAAGAACAGGGCTGATCCAGGAAGGAAGAGGAGCCTGGAGCTGAGGACAACCACGGCAAGCAAGGCCAGGCTGACAGCAGGACCCACCAACAGCAAAGCAAGGCAACATGATGAGCCAGGTCCAGCACCCAGGAGCAGCAGGAAACAGTGCCACCATGTAGATCCCAAGTCTGTCCAGGACACAGGACCAAAGCCAGGACTGGAGACAAGCTACCTGCAGCACATAGCCATAGCCCAGCCAAAATCACCATCCTCAAAGCAGAAAAAACCAACCCCTCACCCCTGGGCTTAAATACGGCTCCTGGGCCAATGGGCAGAGGGTTTGTGAGAAGCTCAGGTGGAGCCCATCTGGATCATTAACTAATCAGTGCCTGCTGGGCCTCACCTGCAGTCAGTCCTAATTTGCTTTCTTTCTCTCTCTCTTGCTTTTGTTATAGTATACATTTTTGTTGTCCTCTCCCACAGTCATCTCTTCTCATACTTCTTCAAATATTATTATTATTCTTCTAATAATAAAAAAGAAGAAGTAATCTCCTTTAGAGACTCCTAGTCTATCTAATCATTCTTCCCATGGAAACTGTGTGATTATCCTTTTCATTGCTCTCTGAGTCTCTAGCTCTGTATCCTCCTGAAGTGGAGGAAGGAGAGCAGAACTTCACGTCATATTCTGGAGACAGATATGACACATTTATACAGGGCATAATTATTACCTGATATTTTGTTCTCCAAACCTTTTTACTAATTCCAAAACATTTGGATTTTGCTGGTGTAGTCACTACTGAGCACTGAACCGCCATTTTGTTAGGGCTGTCTATTGAAATCACACCAATATCCTGAACAATAAAAATCTAGAACCCTTTCTTTATGCACAAAGTTAGGACTGCTTTACTTTCCTTTGCACTGAATTTCCTCTCCCTTTTGTTGCAGTATTTTGAGGTCCTTCTGCATGTCCTCCTAGATAGCCCTCATCTTTATGACCTTGACTAATTGAGGATCTAGCAGTGGGTCTGCAGCCGGGGTCTTTCCCCTTGGATCAGGACACCACCCAAGGAAACTTCCAAGGAACTGAGAGCCCTCATCTTATAGATGAGTGATTGCACATTTTGGGTCATCATTCTACAGGGTTGTTTGTGAAAGCTTAGGAATTCTTAAGTCAGCTGTGTGGTAGTTTATTCCCACCTGACATCCGAACCGAAGAGTGCTTTACCATTGTTTGTCGAGTGCTAAGTACTTTTGATTAGAATAAATCTAATTTGCCCTGTCTGTTTTGTGGGTGCCTCTGTGACAGCCTGGTAGCAAGGGATGCAGCAGGGACAGGAGTGATGTGACACAGAGCAGGCACAGACTGAGGTACTCAAAAAAGGTCGTAGTATCTTCACGTCTTACTGCGTTAATCCACCTCTGTATTGTCGCCACTTCAGTAGAAACCACGTGTCTGGCTTGGCAGGCAGAGGTGTGGGAAGGAGATATTTCTGATCTCTGCTCTATATAGCACAAGGCTGAGGAACTGTTGCTATTAATCTCTATCTGAGCAGCAATTTCCTGCAGCAGGGGAAGAGAGAAGCTTGGGGGCCGTGCAGTTCCTGGGACTAACACACACATCCATGCATTGTACCTCCTTACTTGAAAACTTCTCAGTTTGGTTTAGGAGAAAGCCTGCTCCACACCTCTCATTCTCACCCATCAACCTTGCTCTCCCTTTGCCTATCTCTTTCAATCCTTGTTTCCATGGATCAGTCTCTTTGCTGTGTTATCTAACTGGCATTTACCAGTTATGGCTTGTGTAGGCAGCTCACCCTCTCCTCCAGGTATCGATGTGAACACACAAAGCCTCCCCTCTAAGCTTTCACGTCTCCTCTTCCATCTGAGGATTCATCCACAGATAGTCCCTGAAACACCTACAGCCCCAGCTCCCAGCCATTTCTGTTGTCCCTGCAGTGCTCCAGGCTTCTGCAGTGCTATTTTAGGAGTGATTATCATTCCCCCCCTGGGTTTCCCATCTCTTTGAAGGTAGGCACAAAAAAAAAGAACAAATCCTTCCATTCCCTCACAGCTCTCATTTGCTCTTGGGCTTCCTGGACTTTTCATCATTTTGCCTGGGTCAGCCCATTTTCCTCCACAGTCCCAGCAAACATTCAGCTGAATACTTCCTTTTCACCACAGGTTGCAAGATGCCTGCCCTGTTGAGGACATGTGGTCTCCAAGCAGACTGCAGACTAGTGTCCAAACCCTCTAATTAACAATTTGTGGTCAAACACAGCACCAAGCAACAGAGAAAATATCATGTTACCCCTTGCCCCTGCCAAACGCTCACCCTTGTGGAGAAGGAAATACTCCTTCCTTACAAGAAGTCCCACCCAAGCTTCTGACTTGGTTGGCTCTCCTGGTCACTGGGGTCTTCTCTGAGAAAGCCACTACTTAAAATTCTTCATAGCACTGCAGAAATACACACACTGATGTGGCTATCAGCAGCAAAGCCAAGGCACACAAAGACCTGCTAGCTATGGGGAGTATTTCTTTTACTCGTGTCTAGTGCATTAGAAGTTCAAAGTGAATAAAAATAAAAATAATAAAATAAAAATAAAAATGCCACTTTTGCATCTGTTGAGAACAGCCAAGCAAAAAAGTGCTGGAAGCAGATCTTACACATGGAGTGCAGAAAGCTGTTCTGCAACATCACCCACAATCATGCTTCTCAGCTGGGCCCACCCAAGCACTGGGAATTGATGTTCCTAACATGAAGAGACAGAGAATGAAAAGAGCCAAGAAGTCATAGGCTGAAAAAGAGAAAGTTAATATGCTCCTGCTCTCCTGGCTGTCAGGCAGTGTGCTCCTGCCATGAAGATGATCTGACAGTTCATTTCCTTAACAAATAATCACAGAAATCCCTCTTTCCCAGGCATCTCTCTCCCAGTCCTGGCAATGCTGATTTTTTTAATAGTGCAGATGCTTCGACACCAGGGTTTCTTTATTCTCCTTCAAAATCTATTTCAGGATTAAGAAAAATCTTACAGAACCTCAATCTCCATTATCTTTTATTAATTTATTTTAATTTTCCAAGTGCTGCATCACATATAGAGTGTCTCCCATCTAAACTGATATAGTCTTCACATACCCCTTTACCTCTCTTAACAGAGCACTGTGCTATATGTAATGGATGCTTCCAAAAGAAAAAAAAATTAAGGAATTTATTCTCAAAAATATTGTAGGTAGATATTTAAAATTACATTTTTCTCTTTCATAAACTGCCTGAAATTTAAGCAACATTTCCCAGCTGAAAGAAGTAGCTACTATTACTGCTGCAGGTTTGTATTCACTTCTCTAGTCAGAAATTGCAGTATGAGAAGGAGTGGGAACAGAACTCAAAACACAACATCCACTGTTATCCTTACATCTGCTATCAGGAACAATGTCTTTGATGAATTGAAGAAATCTTTTCTTTTAAACACAAAACCACACAAAATTATCATCCATCTGCTTGAGAGACTGCACTGCAATTTTCCTCTCTGAGGTGGCAGCTTTTGGTCGGGCATTGTAACTTATTCTTGCTGTCCCATAAGCAATGTTATCCTTTGCTGACAGCATTCCTCAACAGCTGAGAAACGGCTTTATGTGCACCTTGTAGGCAGCAACTTCCAGGTTTATCCTTTGCTTTTCAAGATCAAAGAAATATGTAGTGCAGGACTTTATGAATCAGCCACAGAAGTGAATTTATGCTTATCAACTGAACCCATTTCTCTTCAGTCTTCAAGTGAAACAGCAAAGACTCACTTTTCATTTTCTGTAGGGCTGTCTCTTTCAGGGAGACAGAAACATCCCAGATTGTGGATAAATTAGTAGCATACTCAATTCAGAAAAAAAAAATATGGACTTGCAATTTTCAGCCTGGATGGTAGACACTTGTCTTCTATTTTCACCCCCCAAATAAAATTTGCTATGTAATTCCAAGTAAATAATTTCACCTAGATCCTGCCTTCATCTCTTACCCCACTAAACCATAACCACAGCTGCACCTTCCCATCACAAGGTGCCACTGTGATCCTCAATCTGGTTTTTGGTGCTAATTGAGCCCTACCTAACATGCTTCCCAAAAAGCACAAAGGTTTTTCAAGTTGTCTGACAGAAGGCCCAGAAATGTTAAATTATTGTTAGTAATTAAAGTCCAATGTATAAATGTTTTATTTGCAACTGTGAGCATGTGCAGTTACATCCCTCAGCCCGTTAACATACATTATTAATATAGGCATGAATGTCATGGCAACTGACTGTGAGAACAACAGTGTTCACCAGGAAAACAAGGATGTGTATGCACATATATGAATATATGTATTTAATGTTGGAGGCTGTGTCATCAGTAATGGTATGGGGTAATATGATAACTAGGTTCTCATTACTTATTAAAAAAGCATACAAAATGATACAGACAGAGATGGAATCACTGCATGCCAAAGTGTAGGGTATCAGCCATTTCCTTCAAGTAAAGACCCTGTGACAGTCTCACATTCCCTCTTTCACCCTCTTAAGCAGCAGAACAGGTTTCCAGGGTAGGAACAAAATGCCTAGCACACCATTTTACTCAGTGAAAGATACCCTTTGAAAGGGACTTCCATCAGTTCACATGTATTTGCTAGGTGTTTGAATTTCCCTTTATGCTGAGGTTGAGGTTATAAGGAAACCAGCCAGAAAGCGAGGTGTGAAGGAAGGGTCTGTGCTCCATTGCCCTGATCTCCTGAGTCTGGAAGGTGGTTTCTGTATAAATACCATCAGCAGGCACGCTGTCATTCTTCTGTGCAAAAGCAGAGAGGGATTTCTCCTGTCTTCCATTAAACTGGAGTGAGCTTGATTTCAGCCAGAAGCAATACTCCGAGGCACACGTACCTACAAAGAGTCTGGTTTTGAGCTGCCACCTACAAGTTCACGGCCTGTGCTCTTAGCCTTCACTCTTCTGAGAAAGATTTAGCCCACACAAGGCTTAAGTAATAAAAGACAAGCTCATTCAGCAGTGTCCTCGCACTCCTTCCACCAGCATGAAGCAGCTCACACATCACAGCGAGCAATGGTGATGAGTGTACATCTCCTCAGCGTCTCAGTTGGCCCCAGGCACCAAGGAAGGGTGTGAGGCTGCAGCTCAAGCAGGATGACATGAAGGAGGATTATTTGTAGATCACTGCAGCATGAAAGCCTGGCCTTATCTCAATAGATATGCCAAGGATTTTCATATTGCAGATTATTTTTTAATCAAAAGATGTTCTGATTAAAACAACATGCCAAGTTGTTTTCCATCTCTGTCTCCTGGGAACGATCAGAATACTGAGAAGCAGCGAGATATTGACATTCCTGGAGACCAGAGGTTTCTAACTTACTCCCCATGTCGAGTACAACACTATCATTCATATCTCGCAAACATCAATCTTAATAGGCTATCCATAATAATTGTCTTCATTCCTCTCCAGTTCCCACCCTACAAGGCTGCTACCTACAAAATATTGCAATGCCTATTTTGGAGAAGGAGCATTTCACCACTGGAAACGAGAAGGTGGTCCTCAATTCCTCCTGGACTGGTCAGACATTAAAGTTTTTCAACTCATGCCATCATGACCTCTATTCGAAATGGCAGCCTCAAAGACCAAGTTTTATATTCTGTTACTGTGTTTAAAGCTCATTAAGTCAAAATTTCAATTTTGTAGATTCAAGTACTTTTAATGGAGAAATTTGGAGATGTTTTTCCCCTTCTGCTTCTCCTTTCATGATTCGTAATTTTTGCAGTGTTTTAATACAGTCATAAATGTATGGTATTACAGACTATTAAAAGAAAATTTAGCTTCTATTTTACTTAGAAATGAGCTGATCTTCAAAAGGATTTAAAACGTGACACAGGAGATTTCAGTTCCTGCCACAAAAGCTTTCTGCATTTTACTAGGCAAGCCATTTGATTGCTCTGTCCCTTCCCTATTTGTCTAAATACATCCCTTTCTTCTCGATTAAATTCTCTTGGCTACGTGCTGTGACAACGCCTAGCACATCTCTCTGCGTCCCAAGAGTTACCAAGCTGCATCCTTATGATCCCAACATAGAGTTTTGCCCTGGCACAGGTCACTGGAGCTTTTGAGCGAGGCTGGTTTGAGGACAGTTGGTTTGTTCCCCTGGGACAGCTCCAGATGCCAGTCTGAAGCCCTGGGGGCTTGAGTGTCTGCTGGTAAATCCTGCTGGTCTTGACCAGACAATGACTCACAGGTTTTGTCTGGCAAAAGGAGAGAAGGAGTCTGGCTTCATGCTTTGGAATTGCATACAGTGTCCAAGTGGTTTCCTTAACTGTGCCTGTATGGGGTTGACACCAAGCAGGCATGAGTTGTACCATCAATGACCTTGAGTTACAGCCAGCTCAGTCCCACCACCCAAATCCAGCTCATTTTCTGAGTATACATCATATCTCAACATCCACATGTTTAACCACTGGCGCTACTTGGGTGTATAAACATGACTTCTCACTAGCAGGGAAGCTGCCAATATGGAAATGATGAACAGAAAAGTGATGTGCAGACTTTGATGGGTAAGAGTGTATTTTACATCAGAAGCATTGCAGGTACCAGGAGAGGATCTATTTCCTGACCACTTGCAATCCATGTACAGTACAATTGTTGAGAAAGAGACAGAAAGGTCATACACACCTCTCCAAACCAGCTGCTGTCACACACTCTGTATTTATAGCAGGTTATTTTGGGAACATAGCCTTTCATTTTGCGTGATCACAGAATCCTACAATCACAGAATTGCCTCGATTGGAAAAGACCTGTGAGAGTCCAATCATGAACCCGACACTGACCAGTCCCCACTGACCCATGTCCCTCAGCGCTGTGTCTACACGACTCTTCAATCCCTCCAGGGATGGGGACTCCACCACTGCCCTGGGCAACCCCTGCCAATGCCTCAGAACCCTTTCAGCAAAGAAATTCTTCCTCACATCCCATCTCAACTGCCCCTGGCGCAACTTGAGGCCATTTCCTTTTGTCTTATGTCCCAAGTCCTGATGTATAGGACTTGAAGGAACGGACTGGGCATGACTACATATCCCCACACAGGGATGCTCTGACTCTTCCCTCACAAATATAGCAGGCAAGTTATCTTTGTTACAAGTGCATTCACAAAACCATGCTCCATTTCACCCCTTTTGCAGTGTAACAAATGAGAGCTGACAGTCGTTCTCAGCAGCCCACCTTCGACCAGAAATGAAGCAATAGCGTATTTCAGGTGTTTTAAAAAGAAAACACTGTCTCCTGTTAGTGACTACGCACTCAAAGATGAGTGCCACTTTGAGTCACCAGAAAAAAATGGAACTATGAGACATTTGCAGGTGGTGGGGTTTTTTTTTTCCCTGAAATGAGGCTTGTCGAGGTATTGAGCTGTACACCTGGTAGCAAATGATTGTTGGATTAGGTCCTAGAAAAGATGCTAATTTTAGACTGTCTTTGTCATACTTTAAACTGAGAATTACCATGAAACCAAGTGTCCAGAAATACCAGCTGGGAGAGAAGAAGGAGGAAAGAGTGCATCAGGTTCAGTTTAAGCCAATAGTGTCAGGCTTTAAAATAAGGACACAGATGAGAGTGAAGGCAGATCTAACGTTGTAAAGCACAGTACTGGTGCTGCATTTATCTAAAGGGAAGCCACTGCAGATCCACAGAAACGTGGGAAGTTCAACTTTGTAAATAAGCTACTGGCCTGGGACTTGGGCTAATGCAATTCTTGGCCTGTAGATTTTCTTGTCCAGGTACTTCCATGTACTTGAACAAGCCAGCTATGCGCTCTCTCTCTCTCAAAATCACACCTGTACAAGGATGCTGCTTCTCTGTCTCACTGTTTGGGGAAGGGGACAGGAATTTTGCACACATTAGAATTAAAGTCCCAGGGAGTAGGAGCCAGGAGAGCAGCGCTGGCAAGTCTGAGCTTATGTGACTAGGGATGGGGAGAGGGAACTTGCCACCACACTGAATATAAATGACGTGGCTTGCACAAAAAGGGGGAAGCTTGCCAGAGCTGTATTTAAACAGGTGGTTTAAAAACACCATCTGTGATTTCAACTGCCAGTGCTGAACAAGAATGAACTGCTTTTTGGGTGGAGTACATGAAGATGGAAAACCATTTATGATTCCCTGGGACTATGATAGCAAAGGCTAGCCAAGATGCTTTTAGACCTTGTTCTCCACATCAGTTGTGTTTTGACGCTGTGTCACCAAGCTGTGGCACAGCAGAAGGCAGCAATAGTAACACGTGTGTTGTCGTAGCATCCAGCATGGCAAAACTGATGGACTAAAGAGGTGGGATTTGAGGGAAGAAGTCACACATTTTTTTTTTAGCCCAAGGGGTACAGTTGTGGGAGGAGCAAAAAGCAGACAAACTTCTGAACACTGAAGTCCATGGCTGTGAAAATCATGCAGCAGATCAGGGCTGTGACACACAGATTGCAGTTTTATGGCCACAAGGGCAAAATCTGGGACAGCTGGTCAAGACTGTTGATTTGCATGACCAAGGATCCAGTCATTTCTCTAAAAAGACACAGCCCAAATTGGTGGCAACGGCCTCTGTAACAGCAAATGTTGCATTGGGGGATGGGGAGGAGGCTCTATTTGAGCAAATAATGACTTTGCAATGAGTTTAGTAGCTGTGCATAAAACCTACCAACTAAAATGCATCACCCCTAATTAGATTATCAGACTCTTGTGTGTGTATTCTATGCAAGCCTCCATAATTTTAATCCAAAACACAGCCCCATACCAGCTACTATGAAGACAATTAACTCTATCCCAGCCAAAACCAGCACAGCTGATTATCTTTAATAATAATAATAAAAATCAGTCAAAATGGTTCAACTGTTTCTAAATATAATACTAGAAAAAAACCTGGTTTGGACATTAGGGGAATATATTTTTTTTAATTTGAAATGCTGAGGTGACTTGCTATTTCAAAAGAGAAAATTGAAGTTTGGCAGAGATGGCTTCTGAGTCAGGCAAAGCAGAGAACCTGGCCAGGTTTCAGACAGAAAGAAAATAACATTTCAGAAATTCAGGTTGCTAAAAATGACACTCCTGACTGAGCACGCAGTGCCCCAGCATTTAGCCAAGCTGCCTGGGTGCCACCTTCCCAGAGGATTACCAGGACAAAGCTGGTCTTTGCCATAAGCCCACATCAGTGTGGAGGCAAGTGGTGGAGCAGAGCCCGGGCGCGCCGTCTCTCCGCTCTCAGGGGTGGATGGCTGGTGTCCCAGGAGCTGGGGGGAGGGAGACATCTGGTCCCAATCGGGCTAACAAACCAGCTCAGGTGGGAAGTGGAGGCATGGGCTAAAATAAGAAGGGAAGGGAGGGTTAGGAAAGACAAACCACAGTTCAAAGCAGCAGGGAAAACTAAAAAAGAATTCCCCTTCCAATTATGATGATTACTGAAAAAAGAGCCAGGCAACTCAGTTTTAAAAACCCAAAATGTGTGGTAACGCACACAATCTGAAGTCATATGGTGGACATAGGATGATTTCTGCCAGGAGTCCAGTGTGTTTTACTGTAGTTTGGTTTCAAGTGTCTTTGATTTCTTCATCCTTAAAAACTCTGATATTTTCATGGGGAAAAAAAGCAAAAATCTCCCTTTAGACACCATATCATCACATTAGAAACCCTGAGACCACCTAACTAGCAGCTTATTTTGTCCCAGGTCCATTCATACTGTGAATTTTTGACACTATTTTCTACCCTCTTTGAACAACTTTACATAATATGACCTTCCTGTCACTGTTTGTTCCTTTCAGAGCATTTGAGGTTTTAATAAAGACATACTTCAACAAAATGCATCAGAGAGAAGCTTAAGGGTACAAATATTTCAAGGACAGAACAGATTACAACAAAAACCCCACACTCCATGACTAGCATAGACAGAAAAAGGAGTAATATTTCAAATTTTCAGAAAACAGAGCTCGAAAACACAGTTCCCAGATATCTTTGGGCAATTTCTCAACTTGAAGAAGACGCTGCTCCCCAGCCAAACACTTTCAGGAAGCTAAAATAAAAGATGCCACTGATTTATTTTTCTACCAGGGCTCATGCAGAATAAATATGATTATGCTCCAATCTGCACAAAGAAGCAGGTGGGCTCAGAGGTCCATCCCTGTGGTTCTCAGCACCATGTGCTACAATGCTCTGCCAAATTTAACACCTTCCACATCCCCATCAGGCAAAGATTAACTTCTAGGTGACTGTCAACAGCCACAACTCGTGTTGTGCTGTCAGTTTCCATCCCTCATTAACAGCTCCTGAACTGTTGATGCAGAGGAATGTGTATTTCTGAGGTAATTACATTGTTTAAAAGAAAAAAAATATTTAAAAGGATGAAGATAAAGCTGAGAGACCAGAATTAGTGACCTGCTGAAGAGAAAGTGCAGAGCGTGTCTGTCCTTCACTCCCAGGGAAGTGAGCACGGGGCACAGATGCTTTGGTTTTGGTACTTGTCTCTCATTAGCAAAATTGTGCTGAAAGAACCAATACTTTGTCTAAATCCTTCATAAATATCTCAAACTAACCTGAAGTAAGAAAATTCAATCCTTTTAAATCCTCCTGATGCCATTCATAACCAAGAATTCAAGTCCTGAGGAGGGATGATGTACAAGATAGTCAAAGTAATTTAATAAGATTATCCTGGTGTCTCCTTTATGAACTCTTGCTTCCAATAGCTTCATTAATATTGTCCTGAATTGTCTCCCTCGTACACAGACTATTTTTCAGCAATAAAAGCAGTGGATTATTTATTGACTGGTCTCCAAATTTATTTTTGCCTTTCACTTATTTTTAAAAGCAGCTCTTCAGCATGTTAATGCAAAGAAAAAAGAAGTATCTCCTTCCCTCCCCACCCTGCCCCATAAAACATGACCACAGTTTTGGTAATTTTTAAAGGTCATTTCTGAAGTCAAATAATGATGAACTCCAGTCAGTAGTTAGATGACAGAAGCTACCAAGCTGGGCTTTGCTGGGTTTTACTCTGTAAGGAAAGGTCTACCAGACAGTCACCCTCAACCCCATAAAGATTTCTTAACTGAGCTTTACCTCCTCCTGGCCAAGCACCCAGGTGATTCATCCCATCACAATACACAGGCTCTGGTGAAACATACTCTCCTCATTACAAAGATTTTGTTAGGATTTTCTTAAACTGTTTAGGGGTTTTGGTTATAAATAAGTGCATGCAGATCAAAATGATGTTTGGCCAGACGCATTAAATGCAACCATGCATTAGCTCTTTTATTCCTGTGCTACAGTCATCTGGTATAAGGTTTTCAAGAGGGATATTATTAACAACTGCTACCCAAACATTTAGTGGTACTGCAGTGTTATTTATCACTACATTTATGTTAGGGGCACATCCTGTATTTTCATTATGTGTAACTAAAGGGGCTGTTGGAAACAACCAACTTTCTGCCTTACAACTCTCCCTGCTGCTGAATAACATCAGCAAGGGTAACAACACAGGAGATGTTTGCTTTTGTCTCTCTTACTCTCAATGCTTTTTGCTTTTCATCACATCCAAAACATCCTCATTCCTTTATCTCTATGAGATTAACCAGAGCATGAATGATTCCTGCAGAATTATGGAGGTTTAATCCCACTGATCACCTTCCTCCACCTAGTAACTGTCATTTATTTCCACATAAAACCTGTGAACCAAAATAAGTTTCACTGCATGTAACATTGTTCTGTTCCATCCATGAGGAAACATTTATGACTCCCAAGTGCACACAGTTTACCCACTTACATAGTTGTTCAAAATAAAGATCTATATGTCCAGTAATATTTGTTATATCCTTCTTATCCTTTGGTCCATAGGGGACCAAAGACAGGAGATAAACATTAAGAGAAAAATTTATTTACTTCAGAAAAAAATTTAAGAATACCACTCCTTTTTTAGAATTTTCAGATCCTTGCACAAAATCTCCATGACTTTGCAATTGGCACTAGCCCAGTGAGGTCATCAACCAATTATCTTAAATCACCAGTGATTGTTAAAATCTTTTTGGCAGACCTTGAATTTCACAGTGTCTTACTCAAATCTGTTTGCTAGGATGGTGAGACCAACCCAAGTTAGTGATTTAGAAAAAGGTGCAAAGACCACCCCATTCCTGAAATATTTCACACATCGCTTAGTTCCTCTTGCATTATAATTAGCGTGTGAGTTGTGGCACAGCAGTGAAGGGAGTGAATCAATTTTCCATGCCCACAATTCTTCTTTAGAAGACCTTACCCAGGTATGACTTTATGAAAAATCTGGTCCACTCTGTGTCTACCCACAGTGCAGACCAACCACGTGAGCAACTCTAGGACCCAACAGTCTCCAGGTTACTAATAGTTTTGATTCAATGCCTCCTAAAAAATTTTCCAGTGTAAAGAATGACTCTCAGTGGTGAATTTAAGTTCTGAGGCTTAAAAATCAGTGAATTACCTTCTGCCAAATCTTGAAGAGTATTCCATGGGACACAGATTTATTAACATTGCTTTATCCCTACTTCAGATATGATCAGGTAGCACAATGATATGGAGTATTAATGACAGTGATGCTTCAGCTGCAGAGGGGAATTTATAGAGATGCCCAGTGCAAACATATACTGGGAATTACAGCTCTGGATTAGAATAAGGTTTTCAAATTTCCATAATTTGACTATTTATGGAGATACTCTATTTAGATAGGAGAACATTTAAACACTATGTTTTAACTGGAAACGTGTAAGTACACACTGTATTGTGACCAAGCCAGGCCCATTAGCTTAGGGCCAGGAGCACAACTGTGACATCCCTAGATGCTCTGAGGATGGCAGGACACGCACACTGCAGAGTGTTTTGGCAATTTGTCCAAGGAACCCTGCCAGTTACAGCTGAAAATTCCCACCTCTGCTGTTTGCTGTGCCACGTGCGTGTGCGCGCGATAGCTGGCCAGCACTGCGTGCAGCGCAGCCAGAAACACAGTTTGGATTACAGCTTATGGAGCAGGAGTTTCAACCTTAGTGCCTGACTCTTTTTCTTTAGCCACAACAAAATGAACAGAGCTCCCTTAGAAAGAGGACAGAAAGTATAGTTGTAGGCAGAATAATTAGCTGGTCCTCTCCTTCTCCCCCAACTCCTGCACACACAGCCTGACTGTGAAGCCTGTCGTGAAATCCACATGTGCTGCATTCTGGGAAAGGGGTGATGGGAGAACATCCTTTTCATTTCCTAAATTAAAAGCAGCGTTTGAATTAGCCCCCAACTCGGCATCACCGCTGCCCTGCGTAGCGTGTGACCGAGCTGGATGCATCTAAACAATAGGCCCATACAGATGATGCACAATAATTCTCTGGCTGAGTTGGGATCTGTCTTCTCGGCACCTGCTGCAGCTGAAGCTCCCATCTGTGCTCCCCAGAGAGCTATGGCATGTCAGTACTTAATGTGCTTGGTGTCACCGCGCTTCCTGGGCTCTTCTTTTATATGAATGAAAGAGAATTTGGGGAGGAGAGGCTTGGGAAGAAGCTCACAAAAGTGTGCACGCACAAAGAGCGTGAGTTTTAATTAGAAAATGGGTTGGAGGGCACTGACACTGTGGGCAAACGCTCAGTGCAGCGCAGAAGTAATTAGGTCCACAAATCTCTGTTGTTAACAGACTCCTCGACACTTCTTATCCCCAGTGCTGCACAAAACAAGCGGATCCCGTGTGTGAAAGGGGCTGGAAAGCTTAATTTTCACTTCTCTTCCTTCAGGCGGATCAGTGATGAGGAGGGAAGGAGAACTGGGAGGATACAACACCGGGCAGACAGAGTATGGGTCCTCCTCACCCTCCCTGCCCCACTCACCACATCAGCCTCCCTGCCAAACACATTCGTTTGCTTCTCCAAAACTATGAGCTTATTTTGTTACAGGTCTGTCTCTCGTTGTTCCCCCACAGCCTCACTTTATAATTACAAGTTTCATCACTCTCATTCTTTACCCCAACTGTACCCACAGGCTTTGCTGACAGGCAGGAGGACAAAACCTGTATCTTTATTTCATTTCTCTACATATTCAGCTTGCTGAGAAGTCTAGATATGCAAAACAACAGTAAGAAACCCAGAAGCTTCTCTTTGGCACCAATTATTTCCTGTCACTGTTTTGTTTTGTTTTGTTTTGTTTTGTTTTGTTTTGTTTAAAAAAAAACAACAAAAATACAAAAAACCCCCCACCTCTTTCCTAATATTTCCATCTCAGGGACTCTCAACTGCTTCACCAAAGCAGCTGTGAGGGTCATTCTAGTTACATTAAAACTTGAAATTGAGGGGGGCTGTGAATATAAGGTATACACATTTTAAAACTGCCATAGCACTGAGCAATGGTGTAGTGCAAATGAAGTTATCAATTACCAGATGTCACCTTCTGCCCCTTTATTTGCTCTGAGTAAGCCAAACCCCCAAATTAGGACCTTTCTTATACTCTGACAATTCTGCTCTTTATATTCTGCCAGAATAAATCAGAAGCAAGTCCCTTGAAGATATGAGACAATACCAGTTTCCATGAGATCAAACAGACAAGCAAGTGGCATTCTGGTTTCACATGATTAAATTCTACATCTCCTCCAGTACTCTAGATAATTTTTCTCTTTATTTTACTAAAAAGTATATAAAATCTCAAAGATATTTTTCTTGGATTTAGCTAAGTTAGTTAACTTTTCAGAAGTTAAGTGCTGGCATCTGCAGGTAGGCATGAAAATTAGTGTCCTGCTCTCTGTCTTCAGCTTGTGCTTCAGAAATAAGGATAAAAAAGTCTGATTATTCACCTAGGATCTGCTGAAACACATGGGAACTGTTTCTTTCATATCAGTAAGCCCTGACTTGGCTCCTCTTGGACCAAACTTCAGGTTTGGGAATAATAGAGAGTGACAGAAATTGTCACTGGAAGAGTCAGGAAAAAAGCTGAACAGTCTGGTCATCCAATTCCCTGTCTCCCTGTCACAGAGACCCCAGTCTCACCCAACAAATTTTGTTCTTTCATATATGGGTCAGGGCTACTGGCAGAAATGTTTGCACTTGAAAGTTGCATCCAACCAACTATGAATATTATTTATGTGTGTTCTGGATATTGCAAAAGAAAACATGCTCTCCTGTAAAATATTAATCAGTTACCAATTCCTCAATCTTCTGCACTTGCAATGATATGCACTGATAACCCATTCTTTAATAAATACTTCATACTGCACTAAAAAAAACCCACTAACAAAGTAAACTCCCAAACTGTTTCCTGCCTATTGTGTAAAATCCCATAACATAACGTGATTTCTTCTTCTCCACACCCCACGAACGACAGTAAGCACAGCTTTAAATTAAATAGTGAACTGCCATTTAAACATGCAGGAACTTTTAAAGCACAAGAGGTGAGTAGGTACTGTGTGTAAATATTTATGAATAGAACTTACCTGGCAAACTGGAAGCTTGGTGTGCATGAGTAAGTGAAACCTCCCATTTACAGTGTTCTGCTCTTTGGTTTTAAGTTAGTTATTTATTTTGTGAGGGTATTCTGTTTCCTAGGCTAAGAGCGGGGATCCATAAATGAGGTAAGAAACCATCTATGTAAGAACTGTCTGTAAAAATTGTTCCTCAGACTGTAGTGATACTCACATAGGTGCTGAGGTGAGTTCATATGCAGTTGCACAATACTGCACACTCAGTAAGCATTATGCACAATGATCTTCGCACGGTGGTGACCCTGCCCGCTGCCGTGACAGCTCTATCCCTTGGTCACATATTGCAACCCTAATGCCTGTGCTCACCATCTTTAAATGCAAGTGTGGAAGCCAATAACTTCTGTAAACTGTTGGGCTGAGAACTGCTCAGAAATCCCCTTCCCAACACAGCAAATACCACAATAAGGATGGAAAAGAGATTGTTGCAACGTGCCGCGGCGGTTGCTTACTGCTGCCCGGGGAGCGCTACGCTGCAGTCTGTGGGCACCTTCGCCTCGTCTTGGGGGTGTTTTCCCAGCAGGAAATATTCCTTCTTGATTCACTTGCAGACTGCATTATTTGAATACTAGAAAAGCTGAGTTCATGCTATCAATTACATTTCCAAAGCCATTTCTGTTATTTGAGAGAAGTGCTAAGCGCATAATGTGAAACCACAAAAGTGCTTTTTTGGCATTCTTTAACTTCAGGAGAAATAGGAATGCTAATTTAAGGTTGTTGTAACTGTCCTCAGACTGAATTTCATCCCAGGGAAAACTTATTATTATTATGTGTCTTCTTTTTTTAAAAAAAGAGGCTTTTTAAGAAGTTAAGATGACCTTCATCAGAAGTAACAGTCACTGTAACACCATCTTTATACTAATAGCACACACAGTAGGGAGTAGAAATAGGAAATGTGGAGAATTCAGTCAGCCCTTTGCTCTGCTACTGACTTATTATTTGGCCTCAGGCAAGTCCAGGGAAGTCAGTAAAGAAGTTTCTCTGACTCAATTGTCTTTGGGTGAGACTCTTAAACATCCTCTATGCATCCTCAGTTGACCTCTCTATAGAACTGAGATATTGAATACTCCTAAAAACTAATTGATTAATCTCTGCAAAACACTTTCTAATCCTTTGGCAAGACTACTTGATGCTCACTGCACACATTTAGTGATATATATGGATATAGAGGTATTGATAGCTATATATATATAGATAGGATTTTTCTCTCTGACAAATATTTCTGTATAAGTTATTGATGGTTTTTAACGGTGTATATGCTTTTATTAACAAAAAGGAAAACATTTGAGCATGCTTTTGTCTACAGGACCACTTTTAAGCTACATGGGGACAGCATAAAAACAACTGTATTGTCTCTCAGTGGGTCAGTTCCACAGCCACTTTAAACTGGCTTAATGCAGGCTGCCAACACAAAAAAAAAGTCTTTTCATCCTTTCCTCTATTGTACTTTCCTGCATGCACCCTTGTGCTGGCAGTAATGCCTGTGCATTTAGAAATCTCTTTTGATTTTTATCCTTCCCCTGGATGTTTTTTTTTGGCCAGATCTGTTCCTCTGCACAGTTGTGTGGCTGTGTGGCAGCAAGAGCTCGTGAGAGGTAAGGCTCCACATCGACCCCAAGCCAACCTCTATCTCAGATGATGGCTTCAGGACTAGGAGAGAGGTTGTGAACCAAAGCACAGAGGATTTGGAGTCACCAAAATAACACACCAACCATTTCTTAACCCTCCTCTGCTCACTGGATTCTGAGCAGCACCACGTCTGCCTGCCAGCTCAGTAGCAGCCCGGTCCTCGTTTCTCCAGGGGTGCGTGGGAGCTTTCAGCATTACTGTGTGAAATCCATCTCTTGAGTACAAATACCACATGGAGGAACAGCAACATGAGACTAGTGTGAAAGCTGTCTGTGCTGAGAGCCCAAATACACACACAAGCCTTAATAATACAGATTTAAAATGTAAAATAATAATAAAAAAGGCTCATTTTGCCAGCCAAATGAAGAAGAACAGTTCTCCTGGCAGCTTGTGTTTTATTTATAGGAGCAGGTAATATCTCAGAGGGCTGACAAATACTGAGCAAACACAACTGAGTGCAGCACGACTATTGATAATATATTTTAACTCTTAGCTGGTCACATCACTCAGATTCCTTTGCTTCTCCTGTCAAAGCAGCAGAGCAAAGCATGCTGACAGCTTCCATAAATAGCAGAGATTTAAATAATTCATCAGCAGGCAAAGGGGATGCACATTTATACAGAATGTGAGCATCTCCCTTGCTAGCTCTTAGAGCCCAAGTTAGCTCAATGCATTTCCTCGTAGGCATCAGTCAGCTCTGACATAAAACGAGCAACACAAGAATCAAAGGGAGTAGTTTTGTCTGCAGTTTTACACAAGGGACCAAAACTTTCCTGCTTCTTGGCAATCACTAAACTTCTTGCTTGTACAGTGCAAATAACACATTTCTCATTTGAAAAGCTCTCCTGTGTATTGAAAGAATGAATAAAAGGTGTTTAAAAGCAGGAAAAGTGGCTTTCCAAGGGGCTTTGGGTGCTTAGATACACTGCTGAGATGTCACTGACATTCACAAAGTTGTCACAAGTGACAGCTCACCTTGTAGGTGCGTAACGGTACGCTACAGTAATGCCATATTTATTTATAATAGCTATCTGCAAGGAAGGTCAGCTTGGAAATGGAAGATGCACAGCACATCCAGGCCCCATCATCAGCCACAAAATACCGTGGATCTGCTGATTCCATCTGCCAGGCTCAAGCCAGGGGTGTGTTCTCCATGCAGTGATCCCAAGGAAGCGTGCAGAGGACACCACCACTTCCTTCTGCTCAGTGACTTATGATATTTGCCTGGAGGGCTCCAGGAATTAGTGCAGTGTCTTGGGCTTTGGGAGATATAGGTCAAGTGTTTTTAGACAGAGGAAGGTTTGGAACTGAGGTCTCCTATATATGTGAATGCAGTAGCTAACAACTTGTTGGCTACAAGGAGAAGATGCAACGCTGATTCCTCCTCTGGCCAGCTACTGGGGTGAGGCTTACTCAGGGAGCAGACTCTTGACTTATGCTCAAGTGGAGCTAGTTGCTTACAGCCAATGAAAGAAAACAGATGCTGCAATCTTAATTTGTACATGGACCAAAATTTCCTTTATAATACACAGAATCACAGAATGGCTGAGGTTGGAAGGGACCTCTGAAGGTCATTGAGTCCTACCCCCCCTGCTCAAGCAGGGACTCCTGGAGCACATGAACCAGGGTTTTGTTCAGGTGGGTTTTGAATATCTCCAGGGAGGGACATTCCACAACCTCTCTGGGCAGCTTGTGCCAGTGCTCAGTCACCCTCACAGCAAAGAAGTTCTTCCTTATGTTCAGGTGGAACTTCCCATGCTGCAGTTCATGCCCGTTGCCTCTTGTCCTATTGTTGGGTGCCAACAAAAAGAGTCTGGCCCCATCCTCTAGACACTCTTCTCGTTAGATATTTATAAACATTACACAATCAATCAGAAGTGGCTCCACATAAAAAACCCCAAAACAATTCCAAGAATAAAAAAAGGTTCCTCTCAAATGAGCAAGCCCAACGTGCAAGGATCCAGCCTAGCCCTTGAACACAAACAAATATCTACAAGGATCAATGCAGCTTTGCTTGCGCTCAACATTACGCAGATGCTTCTCAGGATCAGGGACTAATTTTTCCTCGTGCAAACAAGTAATGCCACGGTAATTAATAGAAATAAAAAAGAAATACAGGCTACAAGATCGGTCATTTCAACAAAATAACCCTGCTCTCTGGTAGTGCATGCCTGAATATTCAAGAGAAATGAGTTGAGCAGAACGTGCAATCGCATCGGGAAAATCCATTACTTATTCAGTAGCAAACGCATTAAGGATATCATCACAAGCAGCAGCACTGCCAAGCACTATTAAGGAGCTGTACATTGAGTCAGGCTGCTTCTCATCATTTATTAAATGAATGCCTCGTTCTTCATTCCAGCAAAGACTGGCTTCCCAGATTGTGATGTGAAGAAATGATTTGGGTAAATTGTTTTCTGCAGGACAGTTTTCCAAACAGAGATAATTTCGATTTGCTCTGTGCACTGTGGAAACCAGTGCCTGATGTTGACACAGTCCCCATGGGCCTGGCCACTGCTCAGCACGGTGGCCCCAAGCCCCAGATAGAAGCTGTGGGCATTTGTCTGCTGTTGGGTGCTGCAGGAGCTGTAACCTCCTCCAGAAAGTTACAGCTTCCCAACCAAATTTACATTTCCCACATTTACATTTTTCTCAACCCACCAAACTTACATTTCCTTTAGCATCAAGGAGTCTGTGTAAAATAGAGCCTGAGGATCAGAGAACAGGGCCTTCCAAAGATGACCTCCTGTTATTTCCAGTAAGCATGTACATTTTTCACAAGTTCTGTTATTCATCTGCACATGAAAATGGAGCAAAGAAAATGCCCCTGGATCTCCACAGGAAATACCTCTGGGTCTCCACAGAAAATGGAGCAAAATCTCAGAGCCAAAGACTGGTTTGGGTTGGAAGGGATCTTTTAAATATCAGCTAGTCCAGCCCCCCTGCCATCAGCAGGGACACCTTCCACTAGACCAGGTTGCTCAAAGCCTCATCCAACCTGGCCTTGAACACTTCCAGGGAGGAGCAGCCACAGCTTCCTTGGGCAACCTGGGCCAGGGTCTCACCACCCTCACTGCAAAAAAATTTCTTCCTTCTGTCCAATCTAAATCTCCACAACAACATTTTCTAAGAGCAAAGATGCCTTTTTCTTTTTTTTGTCCCCCAGCTTCTCTTCCAAAGAAGGGCAATTTTTTCCTGCACGCTGTACAAGTAACCAGCCCAGTTGTTTTGATTTTGCATTTTTCAGTTTTCATGATGCTGGCACCTGTGGGAAAAGTTCACTGAATTGGGATAAGAGATAAGAGATCTGCCTTGGTGTATTGAAAGAGGACTGGCTGGAAGCTACATTTTATTTTTCCTTTTTTCTGTTTTTTTTTAAAATAGATTGAAACCTCAGTGGAGACCTCAGATTTGAAAGTATTACTGCAAGAACTTGGGGAGCAGAGATTAAGGGATATGTTCTATATTCTCATGTTTCTTTTTGGATTATTTCCTCTAGGAAAATAAATTTTGGGTTTAAATGAGTATTTTTGGAAGCATCCACCAAATGGATGCAGCAGAAAGACCACCATGGACATTTGCAATCAATCAAATGAAAAGAGTCTTTTCTTTCCTCATTCAAGGAGAGAATAATTTTAAGGTGGATTTTATTATTTTTGTCCTGAGCAACTGGTTTCTAGCAGATGTGAGAGTCACACTGGCTTTGGGATCTGTTTCTGTTTCTTCTTTTCCCCTGGAGGAGGGAGAGTGTATCCAAAAACTCTCAGACACTAGTTTGTAGCTCCAGGTTAAAAATACTCACTTCTCTGAACATGCTTTATTGTTTGTTTTCTAACAGATCACTACAACAGACCTCTCTCAAGCCTGTGGTGGCCAATCAAGGAACTTTCCCTCTTGTGTCTGAGGTGGTCATCCACAGCACATCTTGCTCGCTCCGTGTTCTGCCAAATGCAAAAGCAGCACTGAGGAGACACTGGGAGAGATGGAGACAAAAGCTGGCATCCAGCAGTATAATTATAAAATCACACAGAATTAGCTTTTTCTACCCAAAGGACAATTGGGCTAAGAGACTAAGGAAGACCAAAGCTGAAAACCTAGGAAGTGTCTGAATAAGCATGTGCCAGAAGAGAATGCTGGAGGCCTGCTGGCAGATGTTGTGATAGACATCATAGAGGCTAATGTGTGTCGTAGCACAGGAGATCAGAAGGGGCACAATGTGATCTGGAGTTGTGACAGTGGGATTGTCACAACCTGAAAAAAAGGGAAAAAGTTCTGAAGATTTTCTCATTACAGCTGGCAACAGTTTCATCAAGGGTTCAGCAACATGTAAGGCTGAAGTGCCAGATGGGATCTTTCCTTCCCAAATTCGCACGCTGACAAAAGCTCAGTGGGACACACGCTGCTGGTGTGGCTGCCTCTGTGGAGAACAGCACCTCTCCTTTCGGATGAGTTTGTCTCTCAGTGGGAGCTGCTGCTTCTTGTAAATGTCCCCCTCAAAATGCTGCAGTCTCCTGCAAAATCTGGCAGTGTACAGTTTGGCACCCACGCTTGAGGAGCCTGCATCCCGACCTCAGTGACAGTAGAAGGGATGTACTGTCCTACACCAGTAAGGCTGCTGGTTTGCGTTTGGCTCAGTGGGAAGTGACTTGAGACTCTATCAGCATCTGCCTTCAGCTCCTTTGTGTCCATTCTCCCTGTTTTGTTCAGCATCCCTTTTTGGCTTACCCATTCTTGATTCAAAGTGAGCTTCCTTATTCCCAGGGCTTGCTTTCCTCACAGTCTGGCAGCCTTTGTGACCTGCAGTGTATTTGGCAGCTGGCTCAGTACAGACACACGCCTGATTTTCCTGAAGAAGTTTAGTCTAGTCTAGTTTTGAGGGGAAGTTCAGCAGTGCAGTAACCAGCTGAAATATAACAAAGTACAGTGTCCTGTGTAAATGCAGCACGCCTCTGTTTTATCTCAAGCTGTAGGGGCAAAGCCCAGAACCTCATCACCAAAGAAGCAGGGAAGGAGACTTTAGGAAGAGAGAGAATTGAGGACATCAGACAGTTTATTTGGGAAACCTGTAAAGTCGCCTGAAGCACTGAGAATATTTGCTTTCAAGACTTTTGTGGGTCAGATTTCCTCTGCAGAGGCAATTTTAGCTCTGCCAATTGGTCAGAAATGACCTAAGGGATCTCATATGAGTTTAACTTTTCTACTTTATTCTCCACTTTAAGATGTTCCCAGAACTCTTGCCAGCATCAGCAATACAATGTTTTTATATACCTTGGGTGGGGTGAGGGGGAAGCTAAGCTTCTCCCTATATCACCTTTCCCATTCCTCACCAACTCACACAATCACAAAATAAACCATATTTCATCTACCTTTTAACTGTCTCTGTCAACACTTGGGTTTGTTTTTTTTTGTTATCAAACTGTATTACTGGCATACCTCAGGCCATGGGATAATTGCTCAATAAATTCACCACTGTCCCAAGAGGATCTGGACTGGACATAAACAATCTGTTGGATGCTCACTTGTTATAAATTGTTCAAAAAGTTAAGTTAGAACAAATAAAAAATTGAAATAGACAACTGTAGAATATAAGTGAAATTTTCAAAGCAGCCTATGGCTATGAAGAAACATTCCTGTTCATTTTAATATGCTTAGACTGTTTGGTTTTGTTTTGTTTTTAATTCTGAAGTATTTTGTTTCATTAAATTCTCTCAATTCCACATCTTTTCACTTCTGCCTTCCTCCCATGACTACAGGTTTCCCCATGGGTTCTGCCCAACCTAGGGAGGTTTTTTTGGCTGTTAAGTAAAACTAGGAGCTAGACTGTGACTTGGACCAGCCACACTATGATACAGAACCAAATGCTACTGGTACTCTGTTCAGTGACACTGACAGAAAGAATGCTATGTCTGCACTGGAGCAAGTGAAGACAGAACGGGTGTTCCTCGTTCTGCTTCTCTGACACAGTATTTTGGGAAGGTTATACCAACAGGACCTTATTGATATGATCTTTCTGCCTTTCCAGAGGCAAAAAAAATGGCAAAACCAGAAAGATCCAACCAAAACCAGATAAGCAGCAAAACACTATACAGGAGAAAAAAAAGTAATCCCCTGGGAAATGTCATCTCCTGTTAACTATAGTCATAAACTCAAATTTAAGGAGGCAAAGCAGGAAAAGATGCATTTTTTAGTTTAAGGTTTTGTCTCATAGGAGCTGGAATAACTTGAATGATAGAGACACTCATCACAACTTTGTCACAACTTAGCTCTCAGCTGTGGGATGATTAAACCCCAGAATTAAAGCAAGCATTTACTAGACCAAATAAAATCCTGTCAAACCTGATCTCCACAGCTGGATTAGACCTTCTTAGGCTAGAGCAAGACAGTTGAGATTAGCCAAAGTCTTTCCAAAGGAAGCCCACCCAAGACAAACTTTGCTCCTTTATCAGGCCTCATCTTACCCAGCCGAATTATATCTTTGTCACGACTAAAGTCACAACCCTGAAGAACTCCACCACACATGGGACAAAACTGTGAGCTCCTTATCTCTACCTTAGAGGAACTCCAGGCAACCAGGAAGCAGTTTCACTGTCTATATTAATCTTTGCAGTACAGAGGCTGTTAAATTTTTTGCATACAATAGCTCAGTATTTACTAAGAGCTGTATGTAGGGGCATGACCTTGCCTTTAAACAGGAGCTCACCACTGCTAATACAGAAGATAAAGAAGTGGAGGATGAGAGCTTTCTTTTTTCCCCCTGTAGTGTTAGACATTGGTCACCTTCCAAACAGTCAAGTGGTTTTGCTGAAGGCTCACTCCTCATATTCACAACTACTGCACTGGTGTATCAGCTATTTAATGGAGGGAGTGGGAGCAGGTTCTAGGTAGCAATTGAATTTAGCTGTGACATTTAATTTCATAGTGAAATAGATTTTTATTTTTTTTTCCTAAGAAAATGCTCACATGCTCCCCTCAACTCTTGCCAGTTTAATTACACCTTCAATAATTCAGTCAGTAGTTGCTCCATCTTCCTGGTTAAATTATTAAGTAGTAGAAGAGTGGAAAAACGTGTGAGTGAGGATGTGAGAAGGAGCACCCCAGGAATGCAGCCAGGGTTGGGCACACACAGCATCTGGGAGAGCGAGTCCTGGAGTGATTCTCCATCTGAGCCTCATCTCACATCTCTGAACACACAGGATTTCCCTGCTTCCCTCCTTCTCTGCCTTTGTGATTTTCCTGCTTGTTAACACTTCCCATCATTTTTCCTGAACAAAGCTTTTGGGTGTCCTTGTGGTTTCCCCAGTAAACAGACTGTCCTTTTATACAGGGAATGGAAATGTCAGGTCCAAACACCCTGGGAGGTGAGATCTGAGGAGAACAAGGAAAAGTTTGTTTTCAGGAGATAGGGAAGAGCGTGAGGTATCTGGAACTTCAGTGGGGGTAAAGATAAGGGTTTCATATAACAGCTGAAGATGAAAAAGAGAAATCCTTAGAAGAAAACATGGGAAGAAGGAAGATCTAACAGATGCTTTGGAGATGGGGGAATGGGGAAAGAAAGCTGATAGCTTCACTGAGACAAAGGAACGTGGAAAGCGAGAGGGAGGATGGATTTGGGATTATACATGAGATGGCAAAGAGAAAGTAAAATGCCACTTTTTGACAATATAATTAACTATCCTTATTGAAGCTTTCTTTCAGCTGCTAAATTCGCACATATGCTTCCCATATTGATCCACGTTTCTGGTTATTAACTCGCAACAAGGTCATCCACTTGAAAAGAATTTCTGCACAAGGCAATGAAGTAATTAATTTTTCTGTTAGAGAACTTGTTTAGTCAATAATAGTTATTAATATTTTAAGGCAATTTTCCCCTGCTTAGAAGAATATATGGAATATGTGTGAATAAGAAGTAGAAAAAACCTTACCCTTCGAGGAAAAGTGGTGGGCTAATTAAAGCACTTCTCGTAGGCTGATACAGTATTTAAAAACTAATTAATTACAAAATGTGGCTTTGAGAAAACCAGTGCATAAATTAATTGAGAGGTATTGCAGTCAGATACACTACATGGCAAGCAAATCAAAACCATGCTGATCATTATGGGATATAAAATCCACAACTGGTGGTGGTCCACAACTAACAATCCGTGTTCTCTTTGCACAACCTGTGAGATCAACGTGCTTACAATGAGATCTCAGCACTTAGGATGAGATCTCTGCTCTCCCTATAGAGCACCAGCACTGAATTCTCTCCAGCTGTTCATTTCCCTTCCCCCTCCATCCACATTTCCATACCACTGCTTTTCTGATAATCCCTCCTGGCCTGGGGGACTTCCTCTGTAGCTAAAATAAGATATAAAGCCATATTAGTCTCAGCATAATAAGTGATGCATCAGACCTCTGCTTCTATAAGCTGCCACTGTTTTTCCAGCTGATCAGAAAGAGAAAAAAGTTGGATATAGATAACTGTGGGTGAGTAAATGGAGGATCCCCCTCAGCATGAGCTCTTCATTGTTATCAGCGTTACGTATTGCAGCCACTGGAGCTGTGCAGACACAAAGCATTCCTTTGTAGGAGCTGAATTTCACAAAAGCACAATGTCCTTTTCTTTACAGGAAAATACAAACTGGAAAGAAGAAGTCAAGGTACAGAG
Source organism: Caprimulgus europaeus (assembly GCA_907165065.1). Next base: position 3,642,451 of record OU015530.1, read on the forward strand.
AGTCCTCCATGTTTATTGACTATCTTAGGGACTGAATGCTGAAAGTAATTTGCACCAAGTCGTTCAGCTTTGGCTCAGTATTTTGCTTTACTGGAAAATGATTGTGGAAGAGAGCAGGAATTGTGCCAGTCCAGGATTTCAAACTTAAAATGGAGGAAGCTTGAGGACGCTGCTTAACCTCTGCCCTGAATGAATTTCTTGCCAAATCCTAATGCAGAGCCTGGCAGTAGGTTGGCTGGACATACAGAACCACGCTTACTCCCATGTGCACTGCTTACATCAATCACTTACCAAAGGTGAAATGAGCCCCAAGGCCAGATGCAGAAAATAGGAGGAGGGCACTGAGAAAATTGGGCTGTATAAAATGCAAGATCTTCTCTTAAGAAAGGTGTCCAACAGGCAGTGTTTTCTTGAAATGTCAAATGGGGAAAATAAGTGATTAGGTTGGGAAATCACAAGACATGCCAAAGCTAAGCATATTTTGGCAGTGGGGTAAGCAGCACAGGCAAGTCCAACATGGACAAATTATAATGCAAAGGTCTAAATATTCAGGCACTGTAGCAAGAATTGCCTTGTGGATGGAGTCCAGGAAAGCAGAACACCAAGCAGTCCATGGAAAACTGCAGCAGGAACAAGACTAAAAGTTGGTGCCTGGACTGTCAAACATTCCCCATACTTCTATTGAATTGAAAGAAGAACTATTGCACACTTTAAATAGCTTAAATCTAAAAATCTCAGCTTCATATTCTCTCTAGTACAGGCAGTAAGAGTGGGTAAATGAGAATTGCTTCCTGCTGTGCTGCATCCTGACCTCAGCACAGATCCAGGGATCTTTATGCCACTTGTATGTGTGTAACCCAAACCCACTGTGGATGGTGGTGGCTGATGGGTGGAAGAGAAGCACTGCAAGGTTCAACTGCCCTCGGCTAGGGACTGCCTCCGCTCCCTCCTGCCTCCTCAGCACATGAAAAGATCAGCAAGTCCATGCTTCCTTTGACCACCAGGTGTATCAGAATCTGGTGAAAGAAGGATTTTTGCTAATATCTTCTTTAAATACTAATGAACAAGGAAGTTCTAAAGACACAGGCATCTTTATCATTCGTGTGCTTCCAAAGCATTTGAAAACTTTGATGGAGCACACAACCTTCTATTCCCTTCTGAGCAACTATTATTCATTCAAACACCACCTTGGTTTACTTTTCATGCCACTTTGTGTCTGCTGTTTGTAAATGGCTCTACAAATTCAAGGCAGTTATACCTGGAAATTCATCAGAATGCCACCAGACCTACTATTTGCATGACTTTCTAGCTGCATAAATAAAATCTCAACTAACTGATAATACCAGGCAGAGAAAACAACAGAATTTAGAAAGCAATCTGCAATTAAGAGGTGTAAGAAGAGCTCCACTATCTCATTAAGGGAAAATGATAGGTACAACTGCCATTTCAAATAATTCACCCAGCAAAGAGCAGAAGTGCATAAATAATACACACAAAAGTCAGTGTGTTAGTTCTCAGCATAAATCTAATTCAGTCAGAACAGTGAATTCCAATACATTATGTCTCATAAAAACTATTTTTCTTCATACTTAGAAAATGTAGTGGTTTTTGCAGATCTTTTCCTTACACACATGCAAATTTCTTGAATCTCACCTGGACTTGTTTCTTGTCTCACTGAGGAACTTCGGCTTTTTGTCCTGCACTTACCAGAATGTTGCACTCCTCTGCCACCTGGTGCTTTAGAGAAGAATATTTTATAGCAACTGCCAGCTCCTGCTGGCATAGTGTGTCCAAGGGAATAGATGAGGACTGCTCAGAAACCTTTTACTAAAATTTCCTTGCTAAATGGGAGATTAAAGAGAAACTTGGTTTATCATTCTCTATTGATATTGCACTTGATCACTGTTAGAGATCACCTCTGTATCTGCAGAGCTTAGTATGATACAAAACCATTTAGCAACTTGCACTCTTGTATTTTAGGATATTACATCACCTTTCTTGGTTCTTTCTAAAATTTTAAATAAAATAATTTTTATTTTAAATGAAGAAAAACATAATAAAATATAATATGTATTAAATAATACGAAATTTTCAGAGAAAAAAGAATGTCTTTTTCAACTACCAGCAGGTTCCCGATGCATCAAAGTGAAATTCCTCTGAGGCACATCGTAATTTTTGTTTTTAAATGGATTCTGCAGTACAGCATTTGTAACAACCAGCTCACTTTCTGTCTGTTTCAATTTATGTTGTTTCAAAAAGTGTATGTTTATATCTCAGCACTACTGCAATTTATCCTTCTTTCAAAATTACATATAGACAGAGTTTATTTCAAGTAACACCACATGTTTCCAAGGAATTCTGGAAAGTTTTTTTTAATTTTATTTTTATTTAAAAGTAATGGAGCTTCATATTGTCAGTGTCAATAAAATAAAGGTGAGCTTTTCTTTACTCTTCTTTTGAAGGAAAAGTCATCCTAACTAAACTCTTCTGACTCTCACTGAAGATTTTTTTTTTCCAGAAGATTAACTGGTACTGTATCAATTGCACATACAAACCTTCAATATTTGTCAGCTGTTTATAATTTTCCTTTTAGAGACCATGAATACCAGCTATTTCAATGACTTTTTTCACCCACATTACTCAGAAACCACTATGAAACATTATGAAGCATCTCCTCTTGTCTGGATTTCACAGATGCAGGACTAGCACAAGCAGTATGGCTGTGGGATGAATCATTACTTAACTGTGACCTTGCAAGTATCTTAAAATGTCTAGTGTTGGCACAGTCTAACTTCACTTATGTTTCACAAGAACTCTTTGTAAAGCATCTTCATTGCTTCACTGACACTGTAATTCAATAAACTAATGCAATTAACTGCCAATTATAATTATTACTCCATTAGCAAAAAAAAAAACCCACCTCCCCTCTCACATTTAGAGAATTTTTTGTAATTCATTTTTTTTAAATACCTCTGCATTTCTGAGAAATTAACCCATGACTCTCAACATCTCAGTCTTATTTCACTTATTTCTCTACAGAACCTTTGTCAAAAATATAAATATATAAAAAGCAACTAAGATAAAAGGTGTAACTGGTCCTGTAATATGTGGACAAATTAAAAATAAACCCTCACCTCTCCCTCAGGACAATGTATCTGTCTTGTTGCTTGGCTAATCTCACCTCTAGTATGTCAGTCTCATCTCATGCAGCACTGCCAAAAGTAAGCCTTCCACTCTGCATCCTGCTTGCCACCTTTTATTGCCTTCAGTTCTGAGTAAGTGAAAACCAGCTACGACTGGAATAAATCCTGTTTGGACAAATCAAAAAGAACTTATGTTGTTTGCTTGGATACTGTCAACTAAACGGCATCAATTTACACTTAACAGCCTTCATGATTCCCTTAGAGTGTGGGGGAAACGTAACATCTCCACTAACATCTGCTCCTACTCTTTATATTTCAGAACATGGAATCCAGAGCAAGGAAAGAAGTGTTACAGCACACAGGAGCCCGCTCCTTAAGCAGGTGTAATTAGCTCAGCCACGTACAAACGAAGGTTACTCTGGAAAGCGTGGCCCTGCGTCCTCCACTTTTGTGTTCCTACTTTCCTGACCCTGACACGAGCCGAGCTACAGGGAGGTACCCACTAAAAACCAAGCTGTAGAAAACTAGGGATTTCTCTGGATCTCTTCTCTGTCAGCAAAGCTCCCCAAACCAGGACAGCACAGGAGCAGATACACTCAAGTGTCAAGGAAGCACAGGGGCAACCTAGCCAGGGCTGAGCCAGAACATCAAAAGTACCACTTGCATATTGAAATCACAACCTAAAAAGTGAAAACTCTCTGTCTTAAATGCAACACTGCTGCTTTGTGCCTAAAAACGAAGGGAAAATCCCCAGCTAGGTGCTGTAACTGCATCCCTGAGGAGTTCCCGTGCACAGCACAGGGCAGAGCTGCCCCCAGCTCTGCAGGAGACTCAAGGCAGGGCTGTTTGTCCTGGTTTTCCAAGCACACACTGACCACTCAGATTACTTCAAGGCAACGGCTGCAAAGAATCAGCTTTGACCCTTGTCAAATTTACAGATTTCCAGTCATTTCATTTTGTTATTTCACTCAAGAAATCAAGTGCACTTGGAGGGAGGAAAAAAAAGGCTTTCTGTACCCCTTTAAGCCAGAAAATTATTTTGTATACTAACAACAAGAAGAAACACTTAAACTTCAGCCCAGTACACAAAAAAGTGCAAATACTAGATGGCAACCACTATTTTGCTCAAAAAATAGGAATATCACTGAGTATCCCAAACAGCAGAGCCATGGCAATTATCAGATGAACTGCAGCTTTCCTTGTAAACACCCTTTTTCTCCAGTCAAATTGTTTTTTAAATTCTCCCCCAGTCTTTTTTTTTTTTTCTTTCCCTCCCCCTCCAAAAAAGCAGCAGCCAAAACCAGAAAGCAGATTTCCCCAGGAAGCTCAACACGCTTTATTTTACATCCATGAATGTTTCCCCTTTGTTAAAAAAAAAAAGAGAGAAATGTTATTTACAAAACCAGCAGAGAACATGAGCATACAAATCACTGAGTGTACTGCACAGATACCCAAACCCAAGGCAGATCCTGCTTTCTCTGTAAGTGTTGACTGCTGTGACTTGTGTCACCGAGAAGCATTTCCCACTGAAATGAAACGGAAACGCCACCTGAGTGCAGAACCGCACGCCACGCCGCGCCATCCAAGCAGGCAGCCCCAGAGCTCACACGCTGAGTGACCGAGGAAAACACTCTTGGAAGCCATGAGCTGTCCTGCTGCAGCGACTGCTTTTGTCAGCATGAGCTGTCAACAATGCTGAACGCTTCTGAATGGAAATTCATCAATTCTGAACAAACCAAGACGGCCGCTTCCTGGCTCTTTCAATGATCCGTTTGCCCTCAGCGTTTTCCGGGGGATTTTCTCCCTCATAGAGCACGAGAGTCTCTACACTCGGAGCACTGAAGGGCCCCCCTTCTTTCTTCTGCATTTCCAGCCGTATCAGTCGAGTTTCTGCTTTGACCTTTGCATAACAATAGCCGCAAAGCACGTGTTTCTGTTTCAGGTTTCCACACTCTGGACAAACATCTATGTTCCTCTAAAACAAAACAAGACAAGACAGTGGAAAAGAAGAAATTTTGTAATTTGCACAACATCAACAAAAGAAACAGGGAACAATCATAACCTACTAAAAACGTTAAATGACATAGCAGAAAAATTCAGTTGCCTCTTCAAAATTTATACTTCTATTTTCTAAAGTAATTATTCTGTAAAGTATTGCTATGTCAAATGGTTACTACTAAAAATAGCCTGTGAAGTCAATCCCAAACCATTATGTCTATTGATGCTTGGAAGATTAAAGACCTATCAGCTCAATTAGATGCACAGGAGACATAGATCTCTTCCATTTTTACTAGCTGTTTAGCCAAAACTCACACATTTTGTTGGCTTGCACCTAAACTGTCACAGTTTATTTAACCAAAGACTACTGCCACATGTGATGAATGTACCTGTTACAAAGTATTTTGAAGATTACAATGTCTTTTAAGCTTATTTACATCCCAGAAAGCTTTTTCAGTCAGTACTGACCACCACAATGATTCTCTAAAATAAGTGAGATGAAAAACAACTGGTGTAAATCTCCCTCCAGCATGCTTGTTTGCTACTAACAAAATAACTTGCAGTGAATAAAGCGGCAAGCACGTAGAAATGTGGTGATTACCTTGACTTTTATAAGCTTATTGGGATTCCTGCGCCTGCAGCGGTTCACCTCGATGGTGCGCCGCTTCTTGGGCGCTGCCATCCACAGGATGCTGTCGAACAGGCTTGGTGCCTCGCTACTTTCGCTGGTGTCGTTCACTGGTTGTGGAAGGAAAGCTGGAGCTTGGACAGCCAGTGCTGGTCCTGAAGGAAAAAGAAAAGGTAATTGAGTACAACTAACCCCCATTTTTGTGTGCAGCTGAGGAAATGTGGCACGGATGACACTGACAGAGAGTAAATTGAGACTGGATACAGGAAGAAATTATTTGGTGTGAGGGTGGTGGGACAGTGGCCCAGGTTGGCCAGAGAAGCTGTGGCTGCTCCTCCCTGGAAGTGTTCTCGGCCAGGTTGGATGAGGCTTTGAGCAACCTGGTCTAGTGGAAGGTGTCCCTGCTGGGGACTGGATGAGTTTTAAGGTCCCTCCCAACCCAAACCATTCCCAATCCTGTGACATCCGCAAAGCGAGGAGGTCAGAGCGGCCAGCGGCGCCTCCCGCCCCGCTCCCTCACCGTGCCCAGGGCTGCACGCTCTCCCGTCCCGCTCCCTCAGCCCTTGCACAGCAGAACTGAGCCCCGCACCCCGGAGAACAGGCTGGTACCCACCCCAGGGCGGGCTCTGGCCCCCGAAGAAGCCCGGCGAGAGGCCGCGCTCCAGCCGCCCCCAGCAGCGCTGGAGGAGGCCGCGAAGCGGCGGCAGCGGAGAGAAGAGCAGCAGCACGGCCGCCATGTCCCCTCACAGCCCCGCCCAGCCCTCAGCGCAGGGACAGGCGGGCGCGCCCGGGGCGCACTGGGCATGCGCGCCTAGCGCTGAGCATTCTGGGAAACAGAGTCCCCTGGGCAGGCCGCGCCATGGCGGGGCGCTCAGCGGGACTATAACTCCCAGCATGCCCCGCGCCACTGGGAGGGCGGGGCGCTCCGGGACGTCCCTCGCTGACCCAGCGCTCCTTCCCGGCATGCTCCGCGAGCCCTCACCTCTCCGCCAATCAGCTCGCTCGCCGTGTCCTCGTGCGGGAGGCGGGCGAGCGACCGCGTCTGCGCAGAGGGAGCTGCTGAGGGGAGCGGAGGGGTTGGCTCCAAAATGGCGGAGCGTGGCTACAGCTTCTCCCTCACCACGTTCAGGTGCTGGCGGGTGAGGGGGCTGCGGGCCTGGGCTGTCGGCGGGCAGGCCGGCGGGAGAGGGGGAGCACGGCCCACAGCCTACGCGGAGCGGCCTCCGGGCAGCGGGGCAGGAGGGAGCGGGGACTTTGCAGAGTCATGGCGGGGCCGGGCCTGCGAGCGCTGAGGGGCGGCGGGGGCTGGGCCCGGGCAGGGAAAGCGGCGGAGGTGAGGTGGTTTGGGCTGAGGGGGACACGCAGCTGCCGGGAGTTTTGGTGAGCTGAGCGGGGATAGAGGCGGTGGCTGAGGCGTCTGTCTCGTCCCTTTGCTGTAGATCAGTCACTGCGGGGCCAACTGAAGGGCTGTCTCGTAGTATCATTGAGTGTTGTGAGTTGGAAAGGACCCACGAGGATCATGAGTCCAACTTCTGTTCCTGCACAGGGCAAGCCCAACATTCATGTGTCTGAGGGCCTTAGCCAAATGCTCCTGGAATCTTGTCACTGGTCGTGCCTTATAGCGAGTGCTCGGTGAAATGATTTACCAAACTGAGGGTCCTTGATATGCAAATCTTTAAACCATAAACCTTAAATGAAAGTTGACTTCTGAGTGAACTTTGCAACTTATATTACAACAGCAGGAAAGGCATCTGTGAGATTTTTCCTCCCACAATCCAAAGCCAGGTGCCGTATATCAAAATAGCAGCTTCTGAGAGGTATCTTGGATCCTGGCCAAATCTGGGCTGCACCCATGTGAAGTGAAACTCACCCACCAGATGTTCCTGTGCCTTTCTGTCTGTGTAATTTCTTTGTTAGATGGTATAAGAGCAGGACTCACTCACTCACCTGCGAGTGGACACACTGTGTAGGACTTCCCCATTGCTGGGGAAAGGCTCCAAATCCTTTGCTGTGCTGGGGCTCCCCAGCTGATGCATGGGATTGGGGTGATGATTGGTATTTGGGCAATTAGTGATGTTTCTTTCTTAATCACTCTCCTTTCTCTTACATAGTAATGATTAGGTGTGTTACCCTGTTTATCTCTGTGCCTTGCTTATGCCTTTATTTTTTCCCTGCTGTAAACTAGAGTAAAATAAGTTTGTTTTTATTGCCAAAATGGTATCTGTGCCCTTTTTGCCAGCCCTGACAATTGGCAAAACAGTCTCCAGGCCCATACTTCAGGCTGGGTAATAATCCTGTCATCTGAGCTAACAGCAAATGTGTGATGATAGCTGAGCTGGGCTGCCTTGAGATGGAAATAGTTTATTTTCCTCCCTGCTGTGCTTTGCAGGCAGCACTCTGCTTGTGCTTTGTGTGCAGAGGATAGATGTGGGATGGTTGCACACACAGAGTGAATGCACTCTACGAGTTGTATCTATTAAAGTGTTGCTCTAGTACCTACATTTAAGGTTAATTCAGCAAAAAGCCAATTACTTTCCATTCTTTTGGAAACTGCCAGGCTGTGCAGACTTTTATTCTACATATAAAAAGAAAAACGGAGTGCGGGAATCTTTGTGCTGCTTTCAGTGAAGTGCCCCCTTAATCTCAGGGGGGAGTAAATGCTGTGTAATCACAAAGTAGGTTACTAAAGGCTTGCTGCAGTTAAGCAAATGAAGCAGTTAAACCTAAAACTAGGGGAAAAATCTTTTTAGTGGGTGGAGGCAGCAAACATGCCTGCTTTACTCAAGTGGGTTAATTCTTTATTAGCTCTTGGAAACGGTTTCCTAAGGGAGTTACAAACTTACTGTGCTGTACAGAAACTCTGAAACTTGAAGCTGTTATATTCACATGGAGGAAAATACACCCACTCAGTGCTGTCCTTCATTCACCTCTTCCTTGTCCTGAGAATTATTTATTTTAGTTCATGCTTACTTTTAAAATATTTGCTCATGTTGTGGATATTTTAATTACTGGCATAAAAAACTCGTGTTCTGGTTTGTTAGTATTTTGTAGTGGAGAAGCTAGAATTATTACTCTGTCACCTTTATATTCTGTTTATTCAGTGTAAAAATAACTACACTATTGATTAATTTTGCTTTGTTTTTTCCAGCTCCTCTGAGCACTGACTTATATAATTTTCTGTTTTACTTCTGCATGTGTTAAAGCAGCAGTGTCTGAAATACAGCCCAGAGAACAGATCCCACTGGGAAAATCATTCATCCAGTGAGCCACTGGCTCTGTGCTGCCCTTTTCCTTGGGGATGGAGAGTGGAGCCCTCCATCCCCCTCATTCTGGATGAGTGACCTTGTCAGCCTGCCCTGCTGCTCCCTTCTGATGATCCTGCATCCGTTACCAGAATGACATGGATCGTTAAAACAAAGTGCAGGAATACCTGGGGGTGGAATGGGAGCTGTTTCTGTCTTGTGCCATTGACCTGATGTGAGCTTAGCAGTCCAAAAGAGGAGCTGTGTTTTGCTCCTGCCTTTCAGCAGTGCACATCAGTGTCTTGAAAACTTTTGCAAGCTGCATGTGGAATGCCATTTCAGTGGGAGGGTTTTTCCCACTGAGTGGAAAACTTATTTAAAGTGGTATAAAGTTGGAGAATGGATTTGTTCTCCTTCAACCTGCATCTCAGTCATGCTCCCTGTCTGAGAGCCATGAGCTTCCATCAGGGTTGTGGGCAGGTGCTGTGCCAGTATCCCAGCAGCACTGTGCAGCAGCGAGTTCGGTGCTGAACCAGTCCAGTTCCTTTAGAAACTGTGATGAATCTTCACACTGGTGGGGTTTTGGTTTAGTGTTTTGGGGTTTTGTCTGGTTGTTTTTTATAAAAATTCTGGTTAGAGTATGCTGATGCAAGATGTAAAAAAGCAAGTTAGCATCAGATGGCTGTAGGGAAGACTTGAGCCCATCAGGATGATGTGAGGCTGACTTTTGCATTTTCCTTTTCAGTCCTTCTGGGAAGCTTGTTCAGATCGAATATGCTCTGGCTGCGGTGGCTGCGGGAGCTCCGTCGGTTGGGATTAAAGGTCTGTTCAGCAAATACCTACTGCAGTGAAGGGTTTGGGGCTCTGGGTGCCCTTGGAGAGAACTGAAATAGTTGGGGTTATGTAATGGAGCTTTCTTCATCTTGTTTTCTATTATTTATTTTGTTTTTTCTTTCAGTGATTTTTCACATGTTTTAGTGGGTTTAATTTTTTTCTTTTCTCCCTCAAACATAATTATTTTTCATAAAGAAAGAGCATAGAGCTGTGTACTAGAAGAAAATTGCTTGGGTGATTTTGGAGACACTCAGCTGGTAGAAGTAGACATCTTTTATTTTTTTTCTTAGTGTTTCTGTCTCTTAATGAAGTGACTCCAGCTTTGTGCCCATATATATAGAAATTACACAAAAAGTTACTTCAACTGCTCAGTTATTAACATGCTCTTCAGGATCTGTAGAATGGGATTATAGGAGCTGTATGGTTCTTTAAAATGAGAAATGATGTGTTGGGTGCATTCACCAAAGTATCTCTGTTTAATGTGGCTGTAAACTTGAAGGGTTTTCAAAAAGGGAGGAGCAAAATTGTTTCTAGTCAGATAAACTTGTTCTGTGTTTTGACTGCTTTCCATAATTTATTTTATATATATATAAAAAAATCTTATTCTTTTCCAGCTGCAAATGGAGTGGTGTTGGCAACTGAGAAGAAGCAGAAATCTATCCTTTATGATGAAAGGAGTGTCCACAAAGTAGAACCAATTACCAAACATATAGGTTTAGTGTACAGCGGTATGGGTCCAGATTACAGGTATTAAAAATCTTTGTTTCATCTCAATTTAGAAGCATTTTCATACAAGAAATGTAAGAAACAGAAACAGATAGCAATTAGCCATTTCTTTGTAAATATATGGCATAATACATTGTATTACACTGTGTATGAAATTAACTTAAAATTTTTTCTTCATGTATTCAACACCTTGTGAAATATCCTCCTATCTAAAGAATGAGTAAGGGAATGAAGAGCAGTGTAATTCAACCTGGGTTTCAGTTTAAGTATTTCTGAGGTTACTCAGTGGATAAAGATAACCCAGCACAGCCTGTCTTGTCTTATGCTGGTGTTACAACTCCTTAGCATAGTATTTATTGTGAGCTTTCATTTGTAATTGTACCAACTCGTTTGGATTTCTTTGACACACTGATTTTGTCTTTGTTTTTAGAGTGCTCGTGCACAGAGCTCGGAAGCTGGCCCAGCAATATTACCTGGTTTATCACGAGCCCATTCCAACAGCTCAGCTAGTACAGAGAATTGCTTCTGTGATGCAGGAGTACACGCAGTCTGGGTATGTGGTTCCCTCCATTTCGTAGCTGCTTACAAAGATTCCGTTGTTTAAGGCATAACAACTACCTGGTGATTCAGTTTTTGGGGTGGAAAAGGCAGTTTTTTAGTGAAGAATGTCGACAGAAGGTGGGCCAGCAGGAGGAGCAGTAACTCACCAGCATGTCTGACATGGTGCTTTCATATCAAAGACACGTCAGACAAGGCAGCCTACTTCTGGTTTTGTGCTGCTGGCTGACTAGTCATTCCTGATCACAGCTCTGGGCTGGGGGAAGTGTTTGGAGAAAGGTCAACACATGCAAAATATTTGGTTTTAATTGAATAAATTTCACATATCAAGTGTGATATTTTATTTTTTTAAGTTTGTTTTTTGTTTTGCCTCTAGCGGTGTCCGTCCGTTTGGTGTCTCACTGCTAATATGTGGCTGGAACGAAGGGCGGCCCTATTTATTTCAGTCCGATCCATCTGTAAGTATCTGAGGTTTGTAAATTCTATAAAACATCTAAAATCTCTGTGTGCTCATGAAATCCTTTCTGTGAAGAGAAGAAGAATTCAGAGCTAGAACAAAAGATCCCTTAACATTGGAAGTTGGGATGAGCCATTTCAGCAGGTGTTTGGAGAAAGCCTGGATCATTCTGTGCCCACATGTTCCTGCTCTTTATGAGGGAGATCACCATCCCTTTCCATTCCTTGCCACCTAGTTGGTTGTGCTAAACCTGTTGCATTGTGAAATGTAACACTTGTGACATTTAATGATGGTGGTTAATTTAATTTGAGGTTTGTTTTTTTTTTGCTGTGTGTGCACTGCACTTGTGGAAAACTCCCCTTTGATGAGTGTGTGAGTGGTAAGGCTTTACATCAAACCAAACACGTGGTCACTGTGGTGATCATTGATAAGCTTCAGAAATGTGAGTTACTACCTGATGCTCAAATGTAAAAAGCAAAATGCAGATGCCTTGTGTCAGGCAATGTGATTGAGGCATGGAGCTGCTGAGGTCTTCGTGTCAGAGGAGAGACTAGAAGTGATGGCTAAATACTCTGAGTAGCTAAGATAAATCTGATGGCTGGTTTGCAATAAGTTGTAATATATGGAGTGAACATCAGGAAAGATCTGATTGTGTTCATTCTCAAGGGCAAATGTACTATTTCTACTTAAGGAATCCCAAATCAAAACTGTCTAAATTAGTCTTCCAAAGTAGTGGGAGAATGAAAATGGGTGGAGCTCTATACGAATGTTTAGTGCATTTTCACAGCGTATGTTTCCATATCCAATTAGTCTGAATGTGGTCCAAAATAGTCTCCTCGATCCTCAGAACATTCATTATTTTCATAGTTACTTCTGTACTTTTTACCAAGTGATTGAATGTGTGATGTTTGATTCAGTTACACAAAACAATTCAAGAGATGGTTGCTTTTACAGGGAGCTTACTTTGCATGGAAAGCAACAGCAATGGGAAAAAATTACGTCAATGGGAAAACATTCCTTGAGAAAAGGTAATTTATGTGATACTGGTCTGAAAGGATACCATCAGTTTTGTTTGGGTTCTGTGTAAAACAGCCAGATAAAAAATGCACACTTTTAGATTACCAGAGAAGAGTTTTAAAATACTTGAGATATGATGCTTCCAGTTTAGTTATTTACACATGGACAGGAAATTTGCTTTATTTAAACTCCAACTTTTGTGTTTATGGAGAATTTATTTAAACTCCAACTTTTGTGTTTATGGAGAATTATTTCAGTGCAATAAACATTATATTCAACATATCTGCAGAAATATTGTTCTATACAGTGTCTGTAGGAAAAATAGTGATTTTTTTTTTTTAAACAAAGAATAACTTTGACTATTAATACCACAGTGCTTACAAATAATATTTGTATGAGAAATAGGAAGATTTTAGTAGTGTTTGGGTTTTTAGAGACTCGGGGTTTGTTAGGATTTGGAATGATCTTTGTCCTGTGGTGAAATACACGACCTTCTGTTCACAGATACAATGAAGATTTGGAGCTTGAAGATGCCATTCATACAGCAATCTTAACACTAAAGGTCAGCAAAATATTTAAGCAGTAAGTTTTTTACTGTTAGGGTGTCATTGATATGATTCCCTGAACTGTATTTTCTTCGACAGGAGAGCTTTGAAGGGCAGATGACAGAAGACAACATTGAAGTTGGCATCTGTAACGAAGCTGGTTTTAGGAGGCTCACTCCAACCGAGGTTAAGGACTACTTGGCTGCAATAGCCTAGTAGACACCCAGCAAGACTGTGTGATTCACACAAAAGGTCTTTTTAATTTTGGCTACTTAAATGTTTTTGTTTGCAGTTTTTGCATACTTATTTCTACATGGTTTGTCTGAGAGATTTTTTTAAAATATCATGGATATAAATGCAACAGTCCTAATATTGTAATACATGGAATCTCATTACAGGTGATAATTTCCCTTGGTACATGGAACCTTTGTACACAAAATACTGTACAAAATGTAAAGTTAAAATGACAGCTTGAAAAAGGCTAAAGAATAAAATTTGGAGGCCAGTGTTTTTGGGGAAGGTGTCTGTGTGTCTCTTTAATCATAGGTTGTTTATCTGCATAAAGCTGAGATTTCAGTATCTTTGTTGAAGAGAGACTTTTCCACATACATGTCAGCCATGTTGAACTCATGTTAGACCTACTTTTAAAGAATTGAAATTTTGAGTGGATGGGGTAATTTTTTCACTTTGGAGTGTTACTTAAATGTTAAGTAACTTCCAAAAATGGTTTTATCTAATGTAAAAGATCATGTACTTCCACAAAGGGCCAGAACAGTCTTCCATTTCAGGTCTGAACTGTGATCTACTTGAGCATCTCGGTTCTTGACCCTCTTGGTCTTTGTGTCTCAATAACTTGTTTTCTGTTACTTGAGTTATTTTCACAGCCCTAGAAACTGCACTTTCTCAACCCTGAAATATTGTTACAACTTCCTGAAAAATAAATGCCTTTATCACCATCAATAAAAATCAAGAGGATTTACAAAGCAACAAGAGAATATGTAATGTAATTACTTTATCCCTTGAATTGTGCTATTTTCTGACTTGCAAGATAACTCTGAAGGTGCAGTAATTAAAAGAGCATGTAATTTATGCATCACAACTTTTACAGGTGCAGAACTAGATGTTTGGATATTACTGTGTGTGGGTGTGTATCAATACACCTTACATGTGTAGAATTGTTCAGGTTATGTAGAAACACAAAACTTCCTGCAAAAGAAAGGGGATAAATAGATGTACTTTTTTCAGCAGAAATAATCTGGTCTGCAGCCATTTAAGTTACTGAATGCAGATTTTATGTTTGGTTTTTGGTTTTTTGGGTTTTTTTTTAAGCAGTGTGATTGTTAAAATGTTGATAATGAAGTGGGAGGGATAGCTGGATCACTCTGTACTTAAGGCTGAGCACATACAGGAGCAGCCTGGCAGGTTACATCTTACCCAGCTGTAATTAATGAAGAAAATACAAAGTACAAGTTAGTCTGCAGAAAGTAAGAGTATCAGCTAATTAATCTGTTCTTTCCAATGTCTGTCTTCTGATGTTTTATGCTATCTTTAGGTAAATAAGAATTTCTGAAGCATGCCATAAATGGAAGTTTTCTTTCCTAATGTTAGAAATAAAATCTGTGTCCAAACAGTTCATTAAGATTTTCTCCAGGTCACTTCTGGAATATTTAACTCTGAAAACCAATTCATGCTCAGATTCTTCTAGAGAAAAGGAACAACTAGGAACTGAAACTGGAGACTTTATATTGCTACATCTTCAATTTAGAATATTTACACACATTCATTCAGGTTTTTTTAATGCTATATAAATATTGAAAGGGATTTTCTGTATGAAAAAATGTGGGTAGGTACTTCAGAAAATGGTTAGCATGAACTGCAGTAGTTTAGTTGCCTCCTCTGCTAGAAACAGTTGGTTAGCAAAGAACACCCGATGAAGGGTAGTTGAAACCAAAGCACGTAATAATTGAATTACTTTCATCTGTGAACTAACTTTACAGGTGGTGAAGTGCAACAACAGGATCTTTCATCTTTTCCTGTGGTTTAATAATTTAAAAGTAATTTTTTGTGCATTGTATGGAAACCATTGTGCTGTGAGCAAGGACAGTGTTGTCCTTCAGATACCTGATATTTGGGGTAAATATTGGGAGTTTTTGCCCCCTTCCCCTCACTCCATTAGGAAGACAGACCATTACCACACAGGGTAGTTGTACTGAGGTGTATACTTCAGAAATATTTGGTTTATTTTATGTAGTTACAGATCAACATTGTGAATGGGGGGCAACATGAAATGAGTACATTTGTCAGGTGTTCTCAGTGTCCTCTTGTGCCAGGTTGCCTCCGTCAGTGCTTTTAGGAATGTAAACAGTTTGAGTTGGTAAAATGTGATTTGATTATTATTAAATGATGGCACCTTTTTATTTTGAGAACAGTTAGAAAGGTGCCTTGAGAAAGATGATGCTGTCACTAGACTGTCATAGCTCCATACGCTAGGACATAGTTTCCTTTTAAGATAAAAAGAAAAATGATCAGTTTTAATTGAGTGCTGTCCTTTGGCTGTCTCCGAAAGATGATTTCATAGCCCCTGTCAGAATTTCTGTGGTAATATTTAATTTGCTCCATGCTTTGTGTGAAGGACGGGTAGGTCTATACCATAGTGTAATGGTTTATTGTCAATGAGTAATTTTGATGAGCTATCAAGTTGTTAACTGAGAAAAATGTTTTTTTCAGTGTTAAAACCAAGTCCTAAAGCTCCCTGATACTCTTGAGCCCTGCAGAGAATCAAAGTTCATGGAACTTGGTGTAATTTGGAAAGAATATGCATAATATTTTGAGCTCGGGCTTTATTTATAAGTATTAGATAATTTTCCTGGTGCTAGACAGAGAGACGTCGATATTGTGCTGTTCCAATGGGAAAGGTGGTGTGATTTCAGTGTGGGTTTCTATGGACCAACACATGGAGCCGCGGTTGCTTCCTCCCTGCTGCAGTTCCAAGCCCAAGGCTGACTCGTCTCTGGCCTTTCTGCCCCGGTGCAGTGTCTGCTCCTTCCTCAAGGCTTTTCGGGATCAAGCAGGTGGTTATTTGAGGCCGGGAGGGCGCAGAGCCAGGCCGGGAGCGCTGCTGGGGCCGGCGGCGAGGCGGGTGGGGCGGCTGTCCCCGCCCGGCGGCCCCGGGGGAGGTGCTGGGCCGGCCCGGGCCGCCTCCTGCCGCTCCCCGGGGCGAAAGCTGTTGCCGCCGGGCTGTGAGTACGGGTTGGGGGCGGCGGCGGGGAGGGAGCGGGGCCCGGGAGCGCCCGGAGAGGCGAAGCGGGCCTGGGCCTGTCGCACCCCGATAGTGACTGGGGAGGCAAAGCGGGGGGCACGGATCCGCGTCCCGCAGCCCCCCGAGTCCAGCTGCCCGCTCGCCCCACCAGGGAAGGGGTGTCGGTGAGGGCGAGGCCGGGAGGCGCGGCCGGGGCTCCCCGGGGTCCGCCGGTGCAGCTGAGGGGAGGTGAGGGGGAAAGAGCCGAGGGCACCGTGCCCTCACCCAAGATGGCGCCGCGGCCTCCCCGGCGCTGCTCGCACGTAATCGCGGGGCGGTGGCCGGGCGGGGCCGGGCGTGGCGGCCGTTCCCGCCCAGGGGAGATGCGGGCCCTGAGGGGAAGGAGGCGGGTAAAGCTGAGGGGCGGCGGGGCGGGCGCTGAGGGGAAAGGAGGCGGGTAAAGCTGAGGGGCGGCGGGGCGGGCGCTGAGGGGAGGCGGGTAAAGCTGAGGGGCGGCGGGGCGGGCGCTGAGGAGAAAGGAGGCGGGTAAAGCGAAGGGAAGGCGGGCTGCGGGGCGGGCATGTCCCCACCGCCCCGCTGTGCGCACGCGTGGCGGGCTGAGGCGGCCTGGAGCTGCCTGCAGCTCCTTGCCACGGCCGGCCCTGGTGTGAGGGTTCTGGTGCTTTCCTGCCTCGTTTTAAGGAGTTTTTTTCTGAGGCTTCGTGGTTGTTAGTGAGGCGGCCTCACAGGTGTTGAACCGAGAAGGTGGTTGGGTTTGCGGGCTTCTCTTCGCTGGGAAAACCTGCAGCAAGCTTCACCTTCGGCCTTTTTGTGTTTGCAGAGGTTGAAGGTGCTGCGGTGAGAGGTGCCAGGTTGGAACTGTGGGGTTTCACTCGTTGCTTTACATATTAGACTAAACTTGTGGCGATGGTGAGGCTTTTGGGGAGGAAGGACGGGTTTCACTGGCCTCCCCTGACCCTGCAGACAGTCAGTCGTGTGGGAAGACATTCAGCTCTTTGGTTGAGAAGATTTTGGTGATGTTGGCTACTGACTGGGCCAGTGGCAGCTGATACTGAGCTTGTGCACCATCACAAGTGATTTCAACTGCTTGATGCCAGGCACTGGCTGTAGAACCCAGGTCCCGTCCTGTCGCTCTTTTTCAGCTGAAGCTGTGTTTGTCTTCCCTTTAAATACCATTTTACTTCAACATGCAGCTTAGGTAAGAATGACTCCCAAGTATAAACATATGCTTCTGTAAAAATGTATTAATTTAATTTTTCATAGTGGCTATTTACTGTCATTAAGAAATGGTATTGTTTGCTGTGGTATTGAATCCTGCATTTCTCAAAGCCAGCCCCCATTCAGTTAAGTAATTCCTGCCATTCTTTCCTCAGGGAGACATACTAAAGCAATAGGGATGCGAAGGAATAGACTTACCAGATCCAACACAGTAAATCTCTAGTAGAACTAGAAAACATAGAGGTTTCCAGATCCTCCTGGCTCTAGAATTACGAATCATAGTCTGTCATGATGCTGTGTAACGCTGAAACTTTGCCAGGAGGCTGTTAGGGGCTCATTCACTGCGTTGTGCACTGTAAGTTGGAAGCTGGAGAGGACAGAGCTGTGCTACTCCTAATTGTAAAATACAATGAGCTTCCTCTGTGCTGTGTTAAAAGTACTTGCTGGCAGCCAGACTTTACTGCTTTTATGTATAGCTGTAAGCATGGTGAGTAGCTTTTATATTTTAATGGTAGCTGTGGTGAGAGGGGGAGGCAAGATTTGCTTATGGTGTTAACAGGATCTCTAATTGTGCTCTGGGTGGCAGCTTTTGCAAAGTTGCTGTGAGAGCTGAGATCTCTCTAAGTGAGTAGCTCAGTGAAGGGCTCACCTGTGGAGGGGGGGAAAAATACAAACTTGCAAGATGTGTGTGGAGACTTGAATGCTGCTGTTCTCTCTTGCTGAGAACTGAGATCTTCTGAGGTTGTAGGTTGGATCCCCAGAGGCAAAGGAAAGGAATTGAACTGTTCAGTGGGACTTGTGCTGAGGTTCTTGGTGCTTGTGCTTTACACTACCTGTAGCTGTTGTGCTAAATCTGCTGCAAAACTCAGTGTTTGCTGCTGCAAAGACCTCTTTTGACTGTTTTTATTCTTGGCCATGCAGTAACAATGTTCTCTTTTGCTTTCTTGGTAGGAATAATGTTTCCAACATGTCTGTGCAGTCGCTGCTCTGTGAAAGAATTGCTGTTGCCAAAGAATTGATTGAGAGAGCAGAAGCCCTTTCCAAGTCCCAGAAAAGGAGAATAGAAGGTGAGGCCAAGTTATGTGGCAAACTGAAGGCTGAGCTAAACTTCTTGCACAAGGTGGAGGCGGGGAAGGTGGCGGTTAAAGAATCCCATCTGCAGAGTACAAACCTTACCCATCTCCAAGCCATTATTCAGTCAGCAGAGAACCTGGAGGATGTTGTCAGTGTCCTCCATGTCTTTGCCTACGAGGACAAGTTTGGAGACAAACAGACACTGGTGGTGGATGTTGTCGCGAACGGAGGTCACACGTGGGTGAAGGCCATTGGTCGCAAGGCTGAGGCCCTGCATAACATCTGGCTGGGGAGAGGCCAGTATGGTGACAAAAGCATTATTGAGCAGGCAGAGGACTTCCTGCAGGCAAGCCGTCAGCAGCCAGTGGAGTACAGCAATCCCCACATCATCTTTGCCTTCTACAACAGCGTGTCCAGTCCTATGGCAGAGAGACTCAGGGAGATGGGAATATCTGTACGAGGAGACATTGTGGCTGTGAACTCGCTGGCGGAGCCGTCGGCAGCAAACCAGCACCTCAGTGCCAGTGAATCGGATGAAGAAGGCCCTGAACTCTTGCAGGTGACCAGAGTAGACCGGGAGAATTTAGTAGCCAGCGTTGCTTTTCCTACCCAGATCAAAGTCAACGTGTGCAATAGAGTGAACTTGGACATCACAACCTTAATCACCTACGTCTCTGCTCTGAGCTATGGTGGCTGCTACTTCATCTTCAAAGAAAAAGTGCTAACAGAGCAAGCGGCTCAGGAAAGGAGGGAGAGAGTCCTGCCTCAGCTGGAGGAGTTCATGGAGGGGAAAGAGCTTTTTGCCTGTCAATCTGCTGTCAGAGATTTTCAGTCCATCTTGGAAACGCTGGGAGGACCTGGGGAGAAAGAACGAGCTGCCTTGCTCGTTAGAAGAATTAATGTGGTGCCGGATCAGCCCTCTGACCGTGCCTTAGGGCTAGTGGCCAGTTCGAAAATCAACAGCCGTTCTCTCACCATTTTTGGGACAGGAGACACTTTAAAAGCCATCACCATGACTGCAAATAGTGGTTTTGTGAGGGCAGCAGCTAACCAAGGTGTCAAGTTCAGTGTTTTTGTCCATCAGCCCCGAGCACTGACAGAAAGCAAAGAATCTGTGGCCACGCCTTTACCAAAGAGCTGCCCACCTGATAATGGACTCTAAGTCATTAAAGGAGTTAGTCATTAAAATATTGCAGGTGCTGCAGTGGAGGCATTTGGAGAAATAAGAGTCATTATAATGCATTTTTGGGTGTGTATCAGTGAAAACATTAACTGTGGCAGTGGAAGGGTTCCTCAAAGGATTTGCCCTATATTTACTCAATTCTTGCTTTTTTTTTTTGTTCAGCTGACCATTAATTTATTCACCGAGGTAATAAGATTTCAAAGGAAATTGTTAACTGTCTCACAGCATATTAATTGTACCTGTCCTTATTAAAAAGTTCAGTTAAAGCACAGTTGCATTGTGCCCTTGTCATTTGTGTCCTCTTCGGAGAGACTGAAGTCAGCACCTTAGATGGACTCACCTTCTGTGGAACTGAAATCTTCCTTTCACCTATTCAACTGAATTCTTTATTGCTTCAGAGGTACCTTGTGTAGAGACCTCTGCCCTTTTGGGTGGATGCTCTTCCATGAAGATGTGACTAGTAGCTGTGAATAGAAACCAACTTAAGCTTTCTTTTACTGAAAGGAGCGTCATGTTACACTGAATTGGGCTACAACTTTAAAATTCCCAGAAAAATCCGTTGAAATTGGAGTTTATTGGCACTAATATCTCGTGGCTCTTGCACCAAACCAAACAGCCAGTGGTAGCAGATGAAGGAGGTAAATCTGCTCCTCTTTCCTCTTAGCCTTTGGCCAAGTGCAACATCTTGCTGGGTGCAAAACGCAGCTTGAGGCTTCAGGTAACAGAATCCTCCTAAAACTGAGCCAGTGCCTGGGTAGTTTTTGATACTAGCGAGCTCTCTGCTGAGGAATCCTGGTGAACCTGAATTTCACTCTGCTGCTTGTGGGTTCCCTGAAACAAAGCCTCGCTGAGGTCCTTCAGTGTTGGTGTGCTGGAGGAGGAGGAGGTGTGTGGGGTATGTGATTAATTGCTAATGTGCCCTCTAGTAGAGATAAACTTTTTCACTGATGATGTAATTTCTGATTTTACTCCAAGTGCAGAATAAACAACAAATTTTTTTTTAATTATGTTTTTTTTTCAGGAGAGAGTTGCTGTTTGAGAAGTCTTTCTCATGTTTTTCTGTGTGCTGTAATGACAGTGCTTGCTGTTTGGTATTAATTTGCACCAGGTTCCTAGTGGAAAATTTTGAGATGTCAGAGTGAACCTCTTGGCCCTGAGCTATACATTTTATCAGGTCAGTGAAGGAGATACCTACTGAATGTTTTATAGGCTGTTGTTGAACAAGGCAGTATTATTATGCAGTGTATAGTTCAGCCAAAGAACATCCCCTTGCCTCTTACCACTCACTCTAAATTCCTTCCTACAGTACCAAGTAGCTGCAGTGCTGCCCTTAGTTGTAGTCTCTACCTGTTTCTTTCTGTCTCCAGTACTCTGCTGTACTCCAGCACTGGTGTAAAGATGCCAGCAAAACCACTCTACCTGCCTCTTCCAGCTGAGTAAGTTTAGCTCCAAGCATAGTTTTTGTCGGTACCACTCTTGCTCTGCTCTGTTCTTACTGCTCTTAGGAGTTGTCACCAGTATCCACATGCTCCATATCTTTACCTGTAACTTCGAAGAATGCTGAGGGCAGCCTGCTCTTCACCTGCCCCTCCTTCCTGCTGCTCCCTGAGGTAGCTCACAATGTTTAGTGAAGATAGGTGGAACTGGATTTTGTTTTTTGCTGTTTCACCATCCAGTCTTCTACCTGCCAGTTCCACAGGTCTCCCTTGGTGACTTGTTCTAACAGAACATCTGGCTTGTTCTTACAGCCTAGCTCTGTAATGAAACCTCACAGCAGGATACATCCCTCCCTGTGTCCATTCATTTTCCTGCTGAAGGGAAAGGAGGATGAAGACAATGAGATGATGTAAATAATATGTTGGGTGTGCTGCAGCAATGCAGCTCTGCCTGTTAGTAGTTGACAGTGCAAGCTTTGTCGTACAGGAGCTCGGGGAGATGGTGCTTATCCTGGTGTGATGGATTTACCAGAGCACAACCACAGCTGTTGGTGAAATGTTACAGTGCTCCAAGCAGCTGGAAGGGAAGGAGCCTTTCATTTCTGCCAGGAGAGCTCTTGCTCTGGACACCTCTGTGATGGCTTTCCTCTGCAGTAGGTGTGGGAGTAGAGGTGGGAGAGGCAGTCTGTGGAGAATAAAAAAGAACTGTGTGTCTCACAACTGTGTTTTCTTTGGTATCAGGAGTCCAGAAAGAAGATAGAAAAAAAAAAAGTCAGAGTAAATAATTTATGAACCAACAGCCTGGGAGAGAGGGGTTTGGTTTTATTTTTGCAACTCAGAGCTTTAAAAGCTGAGGTCCCAACAGGCAGATTTCTGTTTATCACAGATTAATCTGTTTTACCATCTTGCAGGATACACTGAAAGTTGAGTGCACGGCAACAGGGCGCTTACACGCAGTAATTCATGACGGCCTTGTAAGAACAAATCCATTGTACTGAAGTTACTTCTAATTTGCTTGCAGCCTTTCTACCCTGGTGAGGGTTTTGAATGAGTAAATGGGAGAGAGCTGCTTCATTCCACTCCTTGCTGTGACTCTTAAGAAGTGAGTTTCCATCATTTTCCTTCCTCTATTCCATTCAGTATTCTTGAATATCCTCTTAGGCACCCTCTAAAGAGGTTTCTCCAGACTGCAGATGAGAGGGCAATGACCCGTGTTCTTACATGGTAGGTGACCCAGAGGAAGCAGTGAAAAGGGAGGAACATCTGTGTTGCCTGGATTACAAGTGAGTGAGCTCTGTTCGCTGTGGTTCTTCCCCCCAGCAGCTGCAGAGGCAGCCGACTTGTTTGGGATGAACATTAAATTCCACTCCGCTTAAAAGCCTCTGGATCTGGAGCCACCGTGTGGCGATTTTCTTCATTACCAGTCGGTTTTGCCCAGCACAGTATTGGTTACTGAATCAATTTTCTTTCTCTTACCAATTTCTACCAATCCTATGAGCAATATTTTAGGAATATGAAATTCTAGAAGTTATCTTGGTGCCACTGTTGTGACTTGAGGGTTTTTTATTGTTGTTTTGTGTCTCCCTGTTGCACGGTGTCATAAAAAGCTCAGAATGTGGTTGTTCTGGTTTGGTGGTGTGTTTTGGTTTGTCTTCTGGCTTTTTTTGTTTGTTTATTTGGCTTTTACAGCTGTTTGTACCTTCAGTGTTTTTCTGGCTTGTTGGCCAAACAGAAGTGCAATGCTGGCAAACTGTAAGAATTGCTTTATAAAAGGTGAAACCTGAAACTGGATGCTGGCTTGGAAACAAAATATGTTTTGATTGTAATATTTCGTGGCTTTTGGATTGTCTTCCAAGATACTGATGATCTGTATTTATGAACCAGTGTTCTGGTTTAGTGTGTTTAGCTGGCTTCTACTTAATTTTACAAATGGGATATTAGATTTATGACTTTACCAATGACTAATTAGAAAATACCAAATTAAACTTGAAATTAAGTTGAAATAAAAACAGAAATCCAAGACTGCTTATCCTTTCTTCCAGTATCACACAGCTGCTTTGTGATATGGCACTTGAGGATATGGAGACATCTTACTTGTTGCATTGGATTTTGTTTGGTTATTTTTTTAAATGAGATTTTTCAGCATTAAGTTCCTTGACAAAGATAAATTCCTCAACTGTTTTGGAGAATCTTTTCCTTCTGGCACTTTAAATTTATTTTACATTATCTCTGTATGGTTCCATAGTCCCTGGAGAGAGCCAGCATCTCTGTTTTGTGCAGCACTCAACTTGCTCTCTTTGCTCCAACAGTAAGAATACCAAACAAGGAATGCTGCTATTGATGCCAGGCAGTGGAAAACACTTGGATATTATATGAGAAATAAATAGGTAAGTTAAATTGTTAATATATTAATGTTTCTAATTTGTTTTCTACAGTTTGTCAAAAGCAGACTTATTTTTGGACACAGCTGTGTATGTTCTTTACTTACTGTTGTTCTGGCTGACCAAATTTGCAGATAAATGGCTCTTTTGTCATTGTACCTGCAAGTCATGAAAACACTCTGAGGTGGTTTTGTGTGTTGCAGCCACAGCTGGGTCAAAGTGTTATTCTTTGGTAGGTTAAGGGGCTAAATAGTGGTTTGTGTTTCAAACTGTTCCCCTCCTCTGCTCCTGCCCTCAGTCTGCTGAAGTCTTCTGGAGCCTGTCAGAAAATACTCTCACAATCCTGTTCCTAGATGCTGAAAACTGAATGTAGCTTTGGTCACAGCAGTAATGAAACAAGAAAACACAAGCATCAGTTGTCTGAAATAAATTGGAGAGGAGACCTAGAGAAAAAATAAATACCTTTAAATCTTTTTTTGTTAAAGTGGAGCAAGGAAAGGATTTACAATAATGACAAAGCATGTAGTTGCAATGAAATTATTTATTTCAGGTTATTATGCAAGCAAAACAGCACAGGTCACCTGTTACTTAATTAACCTGGTAAAATAAGCAAGGATTCTTGAACTGAAGGCTGTGGTTACAGTTTTCCTGCAAGTAGTAACTGCTCTGCCATCCAGCTTGCTGCAGGCACCGAGTGTGTGATCTTTGGTGGTGAAGTCAGCTCTGTAGGTACGTGTGGCTGTTGCTTTTCCATCAAGTTTTAATGTTGCAGTTTATTCTAGAGTAAAACCAAAAGAGAGTGGATGTAAAACTATTACACTGAGTGACAGAACTGCTTGGGATTGCAACTTTGGGGCTTTGCAAATTGCTTCCTATAAACACCAGGGAAATTAAGACTGTTCCTACATAAACTATTGTAAAGAATAAGCAAACAAAAGAAAAACTTCCTCAAGCCTTCATCGTTCAGAAGATCCTTCTGTTCATTTAAAAGATTCTCACTTACAGTGTCTTACATAAGACATTTCTCTATTAAAAAAAAATCAGACAAAAAAACCCAACCCCCCACAAACTCCCCCAAAAAACCAAATCAACAAAACAAACAAAAGAAAACCAAAAGAATTAACAACACCTGAGAATGAAGCTGTGTCCCTTTATTCATTAATGAGGCAAAGTGTGTAATAAAGCAGCTGCCTGTGGTGATCAGAAACACGGAGATAGAAGGCACCAAAGTTTACACTGCAGTGTAAGTACTGAAATCCAGGGGCTGGAGGAGTGAGTGTTTGAGTAAGTAAGAGAAATAAAGCAAAAACATTTAAAAGGAAATGTTTTCAAGGGAAAAAATGAGACAGCTGATGTGAACAGGAGTAAAAGAATATGGAAGGTTAAGTTAGTGTCAGATTGTCTTGCTAGCCAGACTAGAAGTGTGGCAGGAATTGGTGAGGATGGGGGAAAAGTAATTCTTCAGTGTATCCCCTTCCATGCTCTGTGCCTTCCTCTGGAGGAGCTGCTCTGAGGGATGAAGGGCAGACAGGGCCTTCAAATGTAACATGGTTCAAGACAAGATCTTTGAGGGATGTATCACACAGCCTCCTTGCTGGTGAGGGCTCCATATGACAGACCCTGTGCTGGTTTGCAGTCACTGAATTTCTGACTTCAGGTTCTTATTCTGTGGAGGATAATTTGGCCCATCTTTACAGAGATGAGGTTCACTGAAGGGAAATGTCACTCAGGCAAACCACAGGCCTTCATAGCAATGGAACTCCACCACCAAGCTGGTTTTAGTTTTTGGTTTTGTTTGGGTTTGGATTTTTTTTTTCCACATTAAGACTGCACATTATAAGCCAATATTAACTAAATCTACAAGAGGAACCTCTTTCACAGAGAGAGGAGGTGCAGTCTCATTACTTCACATACAGCTGTAAAATGCACTCATCCATAATAACATAATTACTCTTAAGGAGTCTCACCTACCTCTCTGTTACTAGCAATTTATTTGTGTTTTTGGAAGGAGGAAAGGAGCAGAAGGTGGCTAGATCTCTGGCATGCCAGATACCCTGCCAGAAATAGACTACAAGGTAAAGCAGCATTTTTTATGACTTTCCCCATTAGTGCAGGAAAGGTAAGAAAAATTAACTCCATCTTAGCAAAACCAGGACATGGAGTAACAAAATTGAGAAAACAAGTGCAATAACACAGACAATCAAAGACAAAATGGGTCTTACTGGATATTTCGATGGTTAACTCCAGGGTGGGTTCTCTGCTTGGCTCCACACTCGGCTTAGGGGTGGATTCAGTGCTGGGCTCTCCGCTCAGCTCCCAAGTGGCCTGCTCGCCCTCTTGCACTCCAGTGTTCCCAACTTGCTCCGTGCCTTCCTCCTTGTCTGGCTCTCTGCTGTACTCCAGGGGGGACTCTGTGCTTGGTTGCACGCTGGGATCTCTGCCTTGCTCCACACTTGTTGCCTCTAGCACAGGGGTAACAGGGGTACCTACAAATAAAACAAAAGGAATTTACATGGATGAGGAGGATGGTTTGAAAAGCTGAGTTACTTCTAGGGGTATCTAAACATGTACATAGTTGTTTTCATGGATCAGAGAGTCCAAGTAGGAGTTTGAGGAGAGGGGTTGAAAAAATAATCTGGGAATAAGTACGCCCTGGAATGTGAATCTTATTTCAAATTGACACAAAGATTGATTTTGCCAGTAAGTTTTGACTCACCTTGTGCTTTTAGCAGGTTGAGCAGAATCAGAGCCAGCGCTGCTGAAAGGATTGTCATCTTTTTCAGCATGGTGACCTCAGTGCCAGGTTAACCACGAGTGTCTGGAGCGAAACTCGAAGTACAGAGTGGGCAGAAAGCCCTGGCTATTTAAAGGCAAGCTCGTACCTCTGGGTGCTTTGGCATCTTCCTGAAAATAACAGGTTGCAAAAACAACATCCAAATGATGTTCTCAGCTTGAATTTAGGACCTATCAGAGACTGCAATCAGTCAGTTCCTGCCCCTTGCTACAGGGTGCGATAACCTTTACTGCAAGCAGTAAAAGGACATTGGGGGCAGAGAGGTGGGGCAGTGGTGGCCCCAGACTGCAGTGGCACCGATAGTGGTGTCACCGTGTGCCTCTGGCAATGCTGGTTTCTCAAGGCATGAAGATCCTGTTGGTTTTGAATGAGGATCTTCAAAAATCCTTTGATATGACACTTGACAAATTGAGCGTGCCTCACAGGAACAGGTGAAAGGTGAGGTGTGACTAAAGAATGTGCAACTGGTTTCTGTGTTGTAAGGATAATACACATGGGAAAGGCTTGGACAGGACCAGACCAGTCTCCAGAGAGGAACCAGCTCCTTTGGGTGGTTTAATCAGCAAAGCAAGGGCTGTTTCTGACGCAGAGAAGATGCTCTGTGTGCATGGATGCAGTTCCCCATGACCTTCCACATCACCACTAACCAGGGAAGTGGGTCATGGCAACATACCTGGAGGTTGTGGTAAAAACATAACTAGGTGAGTTGTGTTCTGGGGTCTGCTGGGGGAACAGTGGACCTCAGGTCTGAGTGTTCACCTCTCTGGGATGCAGATAGAGACCTGTGGGCCTCGGTCTGGATATTACATTCATATAAGTGAGTGAGGTAATTGCTGTAACTATCAATCCTGCAGTAATTAGCAGAATTAGGTTAATGTCAAATCAACCTAAAGGAATTCAGAATCTGTCTCCCTAAGACTTCCCCCCCTGCCACCATTTCCCTGATTTCACTTGTTTAATATTGCATCAAGTTAGTTTTTCAGCACAGTGTTTCTTTCAAGTTGCTTCTACCTCTAGGGTTTGCCTGAGGCATTATTCTTCTAATCAAGATTTTTATGGTGCAACAGAAGGATTTGATTATTTTTTTCTTGAAGTGAAAAAGAAGAGCTCATGCCCATGAACACCTACAGATAACATGGCTGCTGCAGTCGATTTCTCCTCTGTTGCTGGTTTCAGTGGAAGCTTGTTGTGTAACAAAAAGCTTTTTTTCAAATGTGAATGGAAGAATTTGTCACCAACTCACACAGAAGAGGTAACAGCATGATGCACAGGGCAGAAATCTGCAGATAACGATCTGCAATAAGCAAGATTCCTCAGTACAGACCAAGAACTCTTGTTTTTCATTCTTGAAAATGTTTTTCTAACACACAGTTGTTTCCATGAGGTGGTGGACCTGCTAGTTGTGAAGGAAGAGCAAGCAAATATGCTGCAGATTCTGTTGCCCTTATCGAGTTGTTTCTGTGCAATGAAAGAGGAATTGTCCTGTTACTGTTTCTAAAATATGTGTCTTCCCTTCTCACCAGGCTCCCTGAGCACAGTTGCCCATCTTGCTCTTCCCACATCTCTTCTGCTTGTTTCACTGTTATAGTTTCTAACATGGAAGCAGGGAATTTAAGCATTTTAAGGCAGGGTTAGAGGTTAGATCAGTTATTTGTCACTGCTGCCAGTCATGCTGTTAAGGAGAAATCTCAAAATAGTAATCAAGGGATAAATTTAGAGTAGGAGTTCTTACAGTCTGTGATTTGGTGGGATTGTTTTGGGGGTTTTCTTAGAATTAGTATAGAGCCTGTGACTACTCAACATCTTCAGTGATCTGAAAGTAAATACAGTTAACACTGCTGAAACTGGACAACTGGGGTGAGGTTTATTCTGGAGAATAAATAATGGTGAAGTTTACACAGAAGACTGCATATAAAAGTAAATCTGAAGGTAATTAAATACATGGAAGCAACATCCAGCCCATGAGATCCTCAGATGAAAAACAGGATCATAGGATAATTCAGCCTGGAAGGGTTCCTGGGTGGGTCTCTATCCTGCTGAAAGCAGGGTCACCTAGTTCATGCTGTTTACTCAGAGTTTACTCAGTCTGGTTTTGAAAGCCTCCAAGGACAGAGTTTGCACAACCTCTCTGAGCAACCTGCTCCAAAGCTTGGCTTTCCTCACGGTGAAAATGAGTTTCCTTATATTCAGTCTCAGCTTCCCTTGTGTCAACTCCTGCCTGTTGTCTCTCGTCCTCCTCTGGGTCCCACAGTCAAGCCTGGCTTTTGATAACATTGCTAAATAAGTGAAAAGTGAGAGCCTGACATATTTATTACATGTGTTTATGTGCAGATACCATAAAGACTTGTAAATTCCTGCTTTTCTCCAGCTACCAGCTTATGGCCACCTTTGCAAATGGGGCACTGAGGTGGATCCTTGGTCACACTGGGTTATGTTAAACATATTGACTAATATCTCTTGTTGGACTAGTGTAGGAGGGAAAGATGTTGGTGCCAGTTTGGTTATCAGAACTACAGAACACTTTAAACCAAACATAGCTGGGTATTTTAATTGCTGTTTGAACAATAAGGAAATTCTTATCCTGTTGTGGGGTTGAGATATAGATATGCATACATATATATATATAAAAAAAGTGTTGCAGAATACTTTTTAGGCAGAGTAATTTTCAGTTTTGTGATCTTACCAAAGGAGGTAATTTGGGAAATTGTTTAATTTACAGAAGTGATTCAGTGCTAAAAACCTGTGAGATTAGATTGCACAACACGAGACAGAAACAACAGTTTTAAAAACAAACTAATTTTTTTGTTAGCAGCAAGGACCAGATTTTCTGGAAAGGTGAAGGATGCTCAGGCTATTTCATTCTTTTCTTGTGAGCTGAGGATTGTAAGTGCCCCAGGGCATCTTGTGTCAGCTATATCTTATTGATGTTTTGGGAAAAGGATCTGTGGTTGTGTCCCTTCAGGTACTTTATTTGTATTTTGCAAAGAGTTTTATTCTTTTTCATAAAGATTAGCTAGAGAGTAAAGGAAAGTCAAAGATTCTGTTTCTTCAGAGTCAAATTCCACAGGAAGAGGAAGAGTTTTGTGGAGTGTACTTAGTGCTTAACGTTCCAGCAAGCTTCATGGAGCTAATTTTTGGGTTTGGTTTGTCAGTAAGGCAAATCTTGGTCTTTTCTGGAGAATCTAGGAAAAAATATCAAGTCAGGATCTTTTGTGTATAGATAAGGATAGGCTGAGGTACATATCAGAAGCTCTAAATTGAACTCTTTGGAATAATATTTTGTGATTCAGGCCAGACTTTCAGCACTACTTGAGACTCAGCCACTTTTTTCCTCAAAAGGCCAACGTAATTTATAAGGGTGAGTAAGTTTTTATCACTTCACAGCTGGAGATACTGAGGCACAGACAAGACTACAAAACTCAATGAATGATAACCTGCTGCCTTGCAGGAATGTCTCAAAATCAAGTATTTATCTCACTTTTTCCAGAGATGAGGGGAGAGAGCCATGAAGAGGAGGTGAAGGAGATCGTGACGGGGAGAAAGACATTATGGAAAGTTAAGTTACCTGGGGTAGGTCAGAAGGAACTGGGGTTTGGGGGGTATGTTCTCTGCAGGCTGTGTCTGCAGTTCAATGTAGAATAACTCAGGAACAGTGAAGTTGAAAGAGGTCCTGCTGTCCTCACGTGAGCCCTGAGCAAAGCTGAGGTCCACTTTTATCCCAGGGAGGGTGAAGAAACCATGTAGTAAGCTGCTATTGGACAACTTGCCCTCAGAGAGCCCTTCTTTCTAGCTGTCATTAATGAGGTGTTTGGAAAGGCCCAAATCCATGTTTGTTTCTGATGGTTGTAGGTGTTATTTGGGTTGTCTCATTCTCTCCGATGGCATTAAGTGCTTTTGGAATCCTGTTACATTTTTGGCCTTATTAAAAACTGATGACAGTGATTTTCATGAGCTAATGATAGAAAAATGAACTAAATGGTTGATCAGATCCCCTCTCAACCTTCTCTTCTCCAGGCTAAACAGCCCCAGCTCTCTCAGCCTCTCCTCATAAGGAAGATGCTCCAGGCCCCTCATCATCTTTGTGGCCCTCCACTGGACTCTCTCCAGAAGATCCCTGTCCCTCTTGACCTGAACTTTGCCAGGATGGAGTAGATGATAAAAGTATTTTCTTATCTGTAAAACTTCAGGCTCTTGGCTTTCTGCTAGAGGGCAAAAATGCTTACTCAGAGATAATGTCACCCTACTCAACTGTTGACATCTTTGCCTTACCAAGCAGCATATTTGACCCCATAATGTCATGTCTTCCCACAGCCTTTGGGAGCTTTTCTGAAATGTGTAAGGAAGGATCTCTGGAAAAACAAGTTCCATAGTGGCCCAGATAGCAGAGCTCACCTGGTCTGTAAAGGGTGTTCACTGCAGTGTCCTAATTCCAGCAGGTTCTAAGGAAATGGGAGAGGGCTTAGCAGAGGCACCCCAGCTCTTCAGCAGGAGCCATGGAGAGCACATCTCAGCTGAATGTGAAGATGCAAAGCAAAATCATTTTCTTCTGTTAGTTTTTAAAAATACTTCAAGTTTCTGTAGCTTTCTTAATCATTTTAAGCTTTTGTGTGATGCACCAAGTGCTGGCAATGTTGATGCAGCACAGCAGCATTGCCTGCAGGAATATCACTTCTGCTCAGGAGAGGAACAAACAGAAATGTTGCTCAGAAACACCCTGTATGCTTCAAAAATGGTTTGTGAGTAGCTTAATAAAGTCAGAGTGGAATGGAAGTAATGGGCAGGTTTTCATGGCAGCACAGCCTCTGGGTAGTTCAAACCCCTAGATAATGTGTTTTCTTCCACATCCCAACTTTCTGTAGGCTCTTAAAATTTTATATCCAGGCTTCTATTATACCTGTATTTTAGTCTGTGGTTATGCAGTTACTTTTAAAATCCAACATAAATTCAGAATGCTGCGAATAGTTCTCCAACACATCCCTGACTTCTTGTTCCCCCCCTCTGACTTTTATCTCCATGATATTTTTCTGGCTACGCAGTCGGACAAGCCAGGGGAAGTATTTTACTGAAAAAGGGCTCAAAATAAAAAGGTTGTTCTTTGCTGGATTTGTTTCCCATCCTGGCTCGTTGTGCAGCTGTGTGAATGCCCAAAGGAGAAGGATTTAAGATGAGCATGGACCTACTAGAGTGAGTCTAGAAGAGGCCACGAGGATGATGCAAGGGCTGGAGCACCTCTCCCATGAGGTCAGGCTGAGAGAGTTGGGGCTGTTCAGCCTGGAGAAGAGAAGGCTCTGGTGAGACCTTCTAGTGGCCTCCCAGTACCTGAAGGGGCTCCAGGAAGGCTGGGGAGGGACTTTGGCCAAGGGCAGGGAGTGACAGAACAAGGGGTGATGGCTTGAAACTGGAGGAGGGGAGATGGAGATAAGATGTGAGGAAGAAATTGTTGGCTGTGAGGGTGGTGAGACCCTGGCCCAGGTTGGCCAGAGAAGCTGTGGCTGCTCCTCCCTGGAAGTGTTCAAGGCCAGGTTGGATGAGGCTTTGAGCAACCTGGTCTAGTGGAAGGTGTCCCTGCTGATGGCAGGGGGCTTGGAACTGGATGAGCTTTCAGGTCCCTTCCAACCCAACCCAGTCTGTGATTCTATGTTAGTGATGACTGTAGGAAGGCAGAGGTGGTGTGAAGGATGGACTACACTGTTCAGCAGCCATCTGAGTTTCCCTTGTGACCTTTCAAGCAAAAGCTGGAGGCATGCAAAGCAGCAGGGATGCCAGAAATGGAGGCAGAGCTTGCCTTTTCCTTGTCAACAAAGGAGCTATTTGTACCGCGAGGTGCTGACTCCCACCGGGGAGACGGGAAATCCTGGCCCTGCGCCGCATGCCTGCTGCTTAGGAGGTAAAGCTGTTGTGATTTGTGGCTGACCAGAGAGGCACTGTTAGCACAGCAGCTGGGATTTTGGTTGAGAAAACACATTAGGGGACTATATTAAGGAAGAAATATTCTTTGATAGAAAAGTAGGAGTCAGATGAGCAGCTTGGAGAGCTGTGGTTATCGGCTGCTTTTCTTGCGACTCGAAACCGAGCCCTTGTAGTGCAGCGTTTGCCTGACGCAGATACAAGGACTTTATAAGAAAATCCTGATGGATTCTGCTCTTTGTGTGGTACTGAAAGAGTTAAGAGGAAACTCTTCATCTCTGCTCAGCCTAGCAGCATCCAGTTCAAAAGATAAAAGCGGTCCTCAGCATGAACTGGCTGCGAAATGTATTTGAAAATAAATTCTTTAATGCCAATTGTCATTACGAATTTATTTTCAAATACGTTGTGCAGTTTGCTCATGCTGAGAGGTCCTTTTATCTTTGTAACTTCCAGACTGGGGCTGAACAAAATAGGTAGCTTTCCTTTTAAATAAAGTGGAAATTGTTGGAGCAAGATTCTATCTGTCACAGATTATAATATTTATACGTGTTTCTCATCAAACCCCAATTCCCCGGGGATTCTCGGATTCGCATGAGGTCTCAGAGTCCTGGCTTTGGCGTCTGGTCTGTGATTGCTTTAATGGAAGATCGTGCTGTTTGCATTTGCTCTACTGACACTCCGTTACGCTTGGTCACATGGACATAAAAGACAGTCTAAAGCTGTTTATAAGGATGATACCTTAGGAAACACGGTGAGGCAATGTGTCATGGCTCAGCCTTGACACTTAGGTTCAGACTTGTCAGTCCTGGCTACATCTGTTGTGATTTGTTAGCAACCTCTTGATTAGGAACTGAGGACCGTAGCTAGC
Organism: Caprimulgus europaeus; assembly: GCA_907165065.1. Next base: position 3,675,719 of record OU015530.1, read on the forward strand.
TGTGGCTTGTACTCGGAGGTGGAGTGAACTTTGTGTGTTTCCCTGACTTTTGCCATTTTTTGGACAGCATCTGTTACTTAACATGCTTAAAATCCTGTGAATCCTATTTGTGCTGGAAAATTCTGAATCCCCCCCTTTTTTTTTTCTTTCTCAGAAGTACCAGGGGAAATGTAAAACTCCCAACATTTTCAACACATCTGTAGAACAAATGAAAACTGAAGCAAAAATTGTGAGCAGCGTTGGCTTCTGGAAGGTCCCAGCCTAGTAGCTTTGCCTGCTTCACCAACATCAGGGGGAGATCTGGAGTGTCCCTTGAAGTCAGGTTTGTCATCTAAATGTTTAATCACCTCAAGTATTTGATTTCTTCCTATTATTATTATTATTATTATTTTCCTTGTAACTCTACAGGAAGACTTTCTTGTCTACACTCAGACCTGTTCTTTTTGGATCCAAACATAGATGCTATTCTAGTTTTACTGAATCTTTTCCTAATGCAGCTAGAGGGGAATTTGTTACATAATTTGCCACAATTATGCTCGAAGAAAATTTTTGCAACTTAAAAAATTTATTGGGAAATATCCCCAAATGCAAACAAAACAAAAGGGAGTAAGGGCTTCAGGATCTGACTCCCTGACAGATCCTGATTATATGTTACTGGCACCAGTTTTTTAACAGAAAAGGACACAAGTTGGGCAAGCAGACAGTATAGGCACTATTAATTCATGTCTATGAACACGTCACTTCCTCTACAGTATCATCTAGTGGCAATTATGACACTAGCCCTTCAATCTTTTTCATATTACATTAAAAAAAACCCAACCTATGGCTTTTTTTCTGTGAAAATTTGCAAACAATAAGAGTGTTCCAGCATTTCTAAGTCCACTGTCTACACAGAACAGTCAAACAAGGATTTTTTTTCTTTTTTTCCTTATTTCTGATACTGTGCTGACCTCTAGAGAGGCTGAGCTTGGTAACCATTTAGGAAGCCAATTGCAGGGTCTGCATATCCCAGGCAGATACTCTTTAAGCAGAGGAGGACTGCAGCCCAAAGCCCCAGAGAAGGTTGGTAGCAACTCTGCTTCGAGGAAAGATGAACACAAAGCCTTACTGAAGAGAAATTACGGTGCACTGGAAGGGATTAAAAGCTTATTTTGTTTTTTCAAAAGCAGTCTGTTTTCATACCACCAAGGTATATGAGTCTGAAAATCAACTTATTTGTTACAAAATTTGCAGCACTGTAGTAAGAAAACAGTAGGGCTTTTTATTTGTTTGTTTAATTATTCTCTCAATAATTGACAACACTGGTCAATTTTGCTGTGTTCTTTCTCCTGGCAAAGCTAAGCAATAAGAAATTAGTGTACAGCACAACTTCTCTCCTTCTTCCACATTATTATGACAATAGCACTAGAACCAAGCATCCCCCTTCCCACACCCCACTGCCCCAAGCCTACAAGGTAATTCCTTCCAGAGTTATAGCTGCCCAGTCCAGCAAAAGGGAAAAAAATGAGCCAGCTTGGCTGTATTTTTTTGTAGTACTGGAAATTGTGGGGACATCTTACCCCAAACAACAATTTCTGTGGGAGCCTCAACTAGCTGTGTTCCAGTGGATGCATTTCTATGACCCTTCCTGTGACTGTGGCCTCAATTTAAGGGCGGTGGCTCTGTGCAGAGGGCACTGAGCTTGTTCCCAAGAAGCCTGTGCTCTGTTCCTGCCTTTCCATCCAGTCTGCTGCTTGGCATTAAGCATCTCACTTTCCTTCTGTTTTTCCTTATAGATCCCATCTCTTTGCATGACAAACCTGTTGGGATTGGCACTCTTTGTTTTGGTGTGGCTGCAGAGCACTCAAGGCAGGGAGGCATCTGGTGCAAGCTGAGGCTTTTTGGGTCAGTGGTTCCCAAACTGAGGTCTGAGGGGTCTGGGGGCTCCCTGTAAATGAGCTGATGTTGACAGGGCTGGTGGCTCTTTGCTAATCCGCAGGAGAAATAAAGCCAGGGAATAGTTGGTCTGGATGAATGTTGTCTCGTGGGCAGTAACAACATTAGAAGGCAAAGATTTGCTGTATTATATCTGGAAGAAGTGTGTATAATTCTCTGATAAAGGGATGCACAGCTTTGGTCACATCCTTCACTTTAGTGCCCATAATTGCTAAATTTAAACTATTTATTTCAAATTGGATTGTTATTCTAATTAAACAAAATGCAGTTGTGTTCATTCTCTAAAATCAGAGAGATGTGACTCCCCTTTGGGTCACAGAGCAATATGGATTATTATTACTTTAATTTTCAGCAAAACTCAAGAGTTTTGCTTGCATTCCTGTCCTATTTGGAAACAATGAATTCCCCTCTGGCCACGATAACAGTCCGTAGCCGTGGTCTTATAGGTGTATTTGCACTGGGGCTTAAACTTTGGCTGTGTTAGAGGAAAACGTTCACTGAAGCAGGTTTCTGCCTGAAAAGGTTGTTCTCCTTAAGAAATGTAAATTACTCAAAGATGCAGTTTCAGTTTCTAGCAGTCCCACCTGCCATTCAGGAAGTGTCTGTTTTCAGAAGGAATTCCTATGAGGGAGGAAATTCCCCACAGATTAGGGAGGATTTTTTTGTGTAAGACTATTTTGATTTGTATAAGGGACTAAAAGGCTATTTTTCATGTCACTGGAGAACTTCCAGCCAAATAGATATTTTTCTTTCTGAGCTGCTGAACTTGAAGGCGTTCTTGTCCAGAAGTAGAGCTCGCAGGAACTGTCACAACTAAAGCTATTTCTTAATGATGTAATTCTACAAAAGTTCCATCTAGAAAGCAAGAAAAATAATCATAAGCTAGAATAAACCCTCACCCTTGTGCCTGGGTTATCTATTAACTTAAAATATGCAAATTCAAGCTAAAAACAGAGTGGTAGCTCCTGTTATCTGTAACAGGTCTGTGGGGCACTCAGACGTGCTGCCCAAAGCCCAGATCCCCGCAGAGGGACTGCCGGACTACGAGGGCACGTAGAAGTTCTCCCCTCATCACTTTTCTAGTTGCATTGGAACTTTCAATTGCATTGGAAAAAAATTACCCAGTTTGGAGTTTTGGGAAATATGCTTCAATCAAACTCCAGGAGAGGGAGCCCTCCATCAAAGTAAGGCTCTCAACTGGATCCTGACCAAGATTCACAGAAGTTTCCACTTTCTCTTCCACCTGCTTATAAATCACTCGGTGGAATTTCTTGCCTGTCTGCCTATTCTTTAAAGACTAACAGCTCACAGTTTCTAGCTTTAAACAATATCATTCAATAGCTGACATGCATGGGTGAGATTTTTTTAAAAACTCTGGCTGAACATACCAGATATGGAACTCAGTCCCTATAAAAGAAGGGCTTCCATTATCCTGCAAAGCAGAACATCTTTTTGTCCCATGCTCACAGAATGGCCTCGACTGGAAAAGCCCTTTAAGATCATCAAGTCCAATCACAAACCCAACACTGACCAGTCCCCGACTAACCCATGTCCCTCAGCACTGTGTCTACAGACTCTTCAATCCCTCCAGGGATGGGGACTCCACCACTGCCCTGGGCAACCCCTTCCAATGCCTGAGAACCCTTTCAGCAAAGAAATTTTTCCTCACATCCCATCTCAACTGCCCTGGGCACAACTTGAGGCCATTTCCTCTTGTCCTGTCCCTTGTTCCCTGGTTGAACAGACCCACCCCCACCTCTCTCCACCCTCCTGTCAGGTATCATACAGCAAATCCTGATTTTTCACTCACAGCAAAACCCTCCTGTGCTTTAAGGAAACCTGCAGCATCAGCCTTGTTCTTGCTTGGCTGATGTTGATGAAGTTTGCTGTTGTCTTTGGGACAAGGAGCAGGCCAGGCCCTGTAGTAAAACAAACTGTTTGTACACAGGAGTCTCCCTCAGATCCACACAATGAGTAGTGAGCTCGGAGCATGACCAGTCTGTAGTATACTGAAGCTAAATGACCTTTTTGGGTACTGTGCATACTACTTCTAATGTCTGCTGCATTCACTTTTTAGCCTACCCATAACAGCCCCAAATGTCCAGAAGTGCTGGACATGTCCTGGTTGCATCAATTTCCAGCTGCTGAGATTTTGACACTCAGCTGATATTCATTTGCAGATCTCTAGAGTTTACTGCTTGTCCCATCACCCTGGGTGTACTGGACAAGTTAGAGTAGGTTTGGGGTCCATCTCTCTCATAACCAAGAGTCCTCTATTGCTTATGTTTTTACTACTTTTTTTTGTTGTCATTTTTCCCCCCCACAGAAATGTCAAGAATAATCTACTTTATAATTGCTTGTTCACTCAGTGGGGGTCTCTGATTTTTGGTGTGTTTTGGATGCCTTCCGCCCCGTGACTTAGCTAAAATAATTTCTCATTAAAAAAAAAAAAGTCAATCAAAACCAGGGCAAACAGATCTTTAATTTCTCATCTTTTTAGATGAGATTTAGATTTTTTTTGCTTCTCTTCTGTCCTTTCTGACCCTTTCTTCTGCCTCCCATTGTCCAGGGTAAAATCTAGATTTCAAAATCCTTTTGTTTGGGAAACACCTAGGTGTAGCTGGGAATAGCTCCAGGAGTTGTAGGATTCTCTTCCATTACTACAGTGCTCCTCCAGACAACTCCAGTGTGACTCAAAGGCATGACTTTCTGACTTTGGCTTAGGAACTAAATCCCTTTAGCTTCCTTCCAGTTCTATTGAGAGAAGATGACAGTGACACTGCCTGATAGGATGGGATTTGAGAAAGCAGCACCAAAAGTTGCATTGTATTAGGCAGGAGCAAAGAGATCCATGACTCTGGATTCAGGCACTAAACTCCCTGTTAAAGAGACCCTGGGTGACTGTGCCTTTTTTTTTCCCCTCTTTTCTTCCCTTTTCCCCTCTTTTCTTCCCTTTTCCCCTCATCCTTATGGGCTTGAAGAAAGCATCCAGCTTTTCAGGTACCTTCCCAGGACTATTACTCTAGTTACCTAGACTATGTCTTCATCTTAATTTGTCCCTTGATGTACTTTTGAATTAATACAGCTCATCACTGAATAGCCACTCTAGTCATAGCAATAAAGTGAATTTATTGAGATACTGTACATTATATGAAAAAGTCTAATTAAAAAAAGGAAAGAATAGGCTATATTCTTGGAAATTAAGCTTTCAGTATATTATCCTGTATTATACCTATGAGGTGAATGGTAGCTACCAGTGTTTTATGCTTACACACAGTGGCTTGTTCATGCTGTGTTGAAGAAGACAGCGATGTAAACATTTTTAGAGCACAGTATTTGTGTGTTTGCTTGGGCTTTAGAAAAATGTGTGAGTTTTACCCCTGAGCTGTGTGCTGTGATCATTTCAGAAAGATCTTTGGAGTATATTTTGAGGATGGCAGGCACTGTGGCTAAAATCAGATAAATCAGATACCTTCCTGCTGCTGGAAAGAGAGCTTGAATGGGAACAGCAGCGCCCTGAACCTGTGTTCCTGGTGGGTACGCTTGCTGCCAGCCAGTAGGAGCACAGACAGTGGACAGTGATGACTTACAAGACAGCCCACAAGCAGTGTAATAAGAAAGGCCACAGATCCAGTATTCTCACACTGACTTTTTTTTTTAATAAAACACACTGTAATTAAAAAAGATCCTAAATCAAATCAGTTCTAGAAGAGCTCATGGGCTGACTGCAGTTAATACCCTTAAAATAACCCAGTAATAAATGAAAAAGTCTCCTACTGCCCAAAGACAACCAGTTAACTTCCTTTTATGAAACTGGAGGTCCTTTTGTTAGGCTGCAAAACTGTTTCAAACAAATGAAAACCAAATGTATATATATAAAAAAAAAAAGTAAAAGTGTTTTTCTTTAAACTCACACCAAAACAGCGTAAGCCACAGAGCTCTTGAAGCGAAGCTCTGCCTCAGTCTCTCCTAGGAGCTGGTTTGTGCTTTTGAGAGTGAATACAGGGCTCCTCTATTGAGCAAAGCGCTGCCTCGTGCTGTTAGATAGAGGATCTATGCAGTAACTGTACCGGAGAGATTAAGCAGCCATTCAGGGTGGAACCATTCAGAGTAGCGAACCCCGAGATATGCAAAGCATTATGCAACTCAGATTGGCACATGTTGTGTTCTCCAGCCCAAAATAGTTGCTATTGTGGAGATGGGCTCTTTTAATATTCACATGCAAAAGCTTTCAACACGTCCTGAACCTGTGCCCTGGCTTGTAATATTCTTCATTCTAGTGCTAAACAGACGTGATGCCAAAACCAGCCCCGCTGTAAATGAGTGCATCTCCTATTGAGATCTATAAGAATTGCACTTGCTTACACTAGGGCTGAATTTTTGCCTATAAATTACCAACAGCTCCACTGTGGATGGAAAATATATTAACCTGCTGTGAACATAAAACTCAGTGTGTCATCTGTAGGATTTTGCTTTTCAGTGATTACTTCCTAACTGGAGAACAATTACATTTCAAGTGGGAAATGTTTTAGCAACAGATCTTTGTGTACTGCCTGAACACGCTCGTGTCTTGGCCTCGGTGAAAACAATTCCTGTGTAATGATCGTGGTCTGGGCACTTAGGTCTTAAATTCTGATAAACTCCTTGTAAAGACTAAAGTCCAGGCTGTTTTGGCCAAGAGAGCATTAAATGAGACTGCAATAAGACATGTTACTGCATGGAACAAGCCTTAATCAGCAAAATACATGGCTTGTTTTATTTCATGTATCATTGAGTCTTGTCTGGAGAGTTACTGAGTCTTCCCATTAAATACTACCTCACCTGGCTCATATTTGAGTCGAGTGCTAAATCCCTACTCGTATATTTACCTGACCTGTGCAGATTGTACCTGATGCCAAGACCTATTAAGATATGTAGGTTGTTGTATTGCCCTGAAAAACAAAGGAGAATCAGGCTTTTAAGTGTTCTCGATGATTTTGGATCCCTCTGGATTTAGGAGCTGGCACGTCTTAAGTTACCAACTTCTGACTTTCTGTCTGCGTCGCTGCTGCCTGTGGAACTTTTGCTGTGCGCTCCACAGGGAGAGAGTTCTGAGAGGGTGAATAACCAAATGGGTCTAGGACATGGAAATTCCAGAGGAAACCATCTCATTTGTTAGAGATCCGGGGCAAGAGTCACACAAAAGGTCTGGAGAAAGTTTTTGGATTTTTTTTTTCTCCCCTTATATGTGTAAGGAAGCTTTGTGAGGTCCATGGCAAAAACAAGTTGACCCAGAGAAGATAACGTACTCTATCTTAAAAATGCAAGTAAGCAGAGAACATAATACTGCATTTGGGAAAAAAAAGTGATCTTTGCAGTTAAACTGTGTAGAACAATGCATATCTTCACGAGGTTGCACACAGATCCTTAATTTGAAAGGTTTTCTGAATATTAGGTGTTTAATTGTGCACTGTCTCAATGCAGTTGCTTCTTAAAGGAGCATAGATTATACATTCCACCTGGTTTTCCATGGAATGATGTATGACATTTGGTCAAATGCATTGTGTTCTCAGGATAAATTATAAAGTACTTAAATGTATTTCATTACACATTATACTTCATCTTCAGGCAAAAATGTGTTTTGTCAAAATATTGATTTGTATTATCAGGGCACGTTGTATAAAATCCAAGACTGAATTTCATTCTGGGGAACTGTGCAATTTGTCTAACCATTCCAGGGAAAAGGACATCAAATACATATGAGCAACTGTGCTGGTGAAATGAATTTTAATCATGTTTATCATCCTTCCAGATACACTGTACAATGGGAGTTGATAAATTTCACTCCCTAGACCTTAGTCTGATGGCTGATGAGATAGGAATGTTACAACGTCCCAGTGGCATCGAGCTGGGTTCCTGCTCTTAATAGGGTGCTGATAATATAGACACCAGTAATTTATCTGTTACTTAAGAAATATTAAATCTGATTCCACGAAAGGAGGAAAACCAAATAAATGAATATAGGTGAGAATTAATGTAGACATAACCTGCAGTATATAATGGGTGGCTAGAGGTTTTAAGGACTAAATGTAAGTATTTGAGGGATTGTTTTTTTTCTTTCAGTCTTGTGGTTAAAATTTGAGAGTCATGAGACATGCAGTCTCTCATTTTATTTTATTTTCTTTTTCCTCAACTTTCCTACAGATTTTTTACATGACCTTGGAAAAGTTGGATGGGGCTGATTCTGCACTGGAAGTCAATGGACTGTATTCTAGAAAGACATGAGGACTGAAACTGCAACTCCTGTGTCTCCTGTCTCTTCACTTGTAAAAAGACGCTCACAGTCTACTGCTTCCTCCTCAGGGTGCGGCAAAGAAGCTAAACCAGCCGGTATTTGCAAAGATTCTGGTATCAGAAAACGTGAGCTACTTCTGCTTGAATCTGCTGAGACTCTGAAGAGCGAGGGCTTTGCTCTGGGTGTGGGTTTCCCAGCAGAGGGCGACATCACTCTCACACGTGAAAAGGATGGATACGCTACTCGATCCAAAACTTGCCAAAAGCAAGAAGAATCTTTTCTTTGGCCTTTGTAGCTCTGTATAAATACAGATTTGGACTATATTTCAATATTAGCCTTGAAATGAAATGGTGGTGTGTTAGCACTCCCATGGCACTGTTGGCAGCTAGCCTTAGAAAAAAGCTTCAAAACCTTCCAGTGCTGGCCAGAGACAAAGCAGCAATTTTTTATTTGGGTAGTGGTTGATGCAGTGCTAATATCCTCAACAGCTGTGCCTGGGCAGTGCTCTGAGTGTTGCGGGGCTTTGGTTCACTTTTATCACTTTTATCTAGTTATTTCATATGTGACCCAAGGGCATTTGAAGGGCATGCACAAGACCTGGGAAAGGAAAGCATTGGGTGGATTGTGACCTTCCATGGTGATGGAAGTCAGTGGCAGCATTTTCTTTCATTTTCATGGGGTTAGGACTGTGCCTGAGCTTTCTCCTGCTGCCTGCAGCTGTCAGGGCCCTTTGGGCACCAGTGAGCCTTGCTGGCCCTGGCCAAGCTTCTACCCTGTGTCCCGGAGCCCTGTTTGAGCTCAGGGCTTGGCACCCAGTGCTTGCCTGAGCTATGCTGTGGGCATGTCCATCTCTGACCTTGCCTTCTGGACAGACCCATGCTGTAGTCCTGTCTCCAGTTCTACCTCACATCCTTGTCTGCTGGATGGACCCTGGAACTGGCTGATTACTTGTCTGAGGCTGCTGATGGGATTTATTGCCATGACCACCTGGTTCTGCCTCACGTTCAGACCCTGTGGGACTGCACCCTGTTGGTGGGTCACCCATGGCTCCTGACTCATCTCTGCTCATGGCCCAGCTCTGCTCACCCTGCTTCCTGACACTGCTCCTACAGAGACTGAATTTATGCCCTGTGGGAAATCCCTGATGATAAATTCAGTCAAACTGCTTAGAGTGCTTGAACTGAACAGAGGGGTTATAATAAATCTTTGCAGGATCACAGGCCTCTGTCATGCAGAAATGTGCAACCCTGGAAATAGAAATAGCTGTCTGCAGCTTAACTGAGTGGTAATGCAGCTCTTGCACCCATAGGAAGCCAGGCTTTTAGATATCCAGATCTACTGAAGAAATGGTTAGTCCTCAGCCTTGCAGAGAACAACTTGAAAAGTGAAGAACTCTAGAGGTCAAAAGAACAAGGGTGGAAAATAGAAATATCCAGACAATCCCACTTACTTTTATTGTGGTTGGAATTTAGGAATTCAGGTGGATTGTAAACTAGCTTCATGATTTATTTTAGTTTATTTCCTGATGCTTGGTTGCCTGTGACTAGCTAGACACAGAAAATGACAGGCAGTGGTATTTTTTTGTTCACTGTGAGGCAAAAGGGGCAAACTTCAGCCAGTTTCTATTAAGCTTTCCCTGCCAAGCATCCAAACAAGAAATGCATAGAAATGCTGGTATTTACATTTGAAATTCTGTTGGTGAAGGAAACAGCTCTCCCCAGGGTACTGATCTGTAAGCTAACAATTGCTTCACATTTTATATTCTCTTTCTTTTTCTCCATTTTTTTGTTGAAGAAATACAACCCTCAATAATTGGGAATTTCTTTTGGATGTTGTTAATACAGGATGCAAATACACGTGTAAGAAGTCAGGACTGGGTAGTTGATATTTCCTTTGTGAGCCTCTGGATCCCACATCTGATAGGTGTCAGGGAAGTGCTTTGTGGAATTCAAGTGTGTTTCTGGGTGATCCCTGCACCAGCTTTATTGTTTGAGTTGAAGTAAGAGAAGTGTCATTGTTTAGTAGCTTAGTTGTAGGGAGAATCATGTCCAGCTCCAAATGGGAACTTCATATGGAAATGGAGGGGATGTAAGATGCCCAAGGCTTGTCTGTTTGTTGTGAATGATGCTTCAATAGATGCAAGGAGGCAAAAGGTTTTGTATGGAACATGTACCATTCTGAAGTGAAAGCAGGGAATTGTTCTCAAACTGAGATTTGGAGAAAATAGGTATAACAGAGTTTAAATTCCCCACTAGCACAGTTCATGCTGGGATCTGCCAGTCTGGGAGCAGAATTTGCCCTGTGAGGTAGGACATGCCCTGGGTGTGCTTGCACTGTCTAACGTACTGCAGTGCCAGGAGGGTGCCTGCAGACCTACCACAACCAATTACTGAGTTCAGATGAGTGTAGCAGCCTGTGTTGGATCTCAGGGTAACGTGGCCATGCACTTCTGGAAGAAGCTGTGAGTGCAGACCACCTTGTGCAAGGGACTGCACTGTATCCCTTCGATGCCAGTGCATGAATGACAAGGAGGACTGCTAAAAAGAGGTCGTCTTTCTCTTCCCTTTAGTATAAACCCTCTAAGGTTGTGCTAATACATCGGACAGTTATTTGGTTATATTTGGCTGGGTGGCTTTGAAAACAAGTCCTTTTGGCAAGGAAGGTATTAATTATTGCTACTCTTGAGGTTGTTCCTGTAGATCCCCTTTGAGACAGGCAGGAACTGGAATGCTCTACAGCATGGATGCTCAGTGGGTAAAGAGGAGAGTTGCTGCTGGGAGCACTCCTGGTGTAAGCGATGCGACACGTGAACCAAAGCCAGCAAAAACTTGGGGTTAGGGAGGGAGCAGGAGATCAAGGTAAGAAAATAGCTGCAGTTTAATAAGATAACAGACATGACAGGTCACAATTCATCTCGTGAATGAAATGGGAACGCTTCTTCCTTGAAGCACATGTGCTGTGGCTCCTACTTTTTGTTTTCTCACTTTCTTCGTCCCCAGCTCTGCCAGCAGCTGCGATTTGGTCAGAGAGGACATCCTCTCTGGGACACTGCCTTTCATTGTCCTTTTGTCTCTTCTCCCCATTTCCTGATATTCTCTTCTCCTGTAGTATTAATGCACAAAATGGTGATTCTGGAATGACTTGAGGGAGGCTGCACTGTCTGTTTTACAGATAAACCATCGCTGATGTGGCAGGGACTAATGCAATTGCATTGATTTTTAAGTTGTATTAACACTTCCAGTTGATGGCATAAATCAGTAGGTTTTCCTCTTTGGGTTATAACGTTCACGTGTTTCCTAATGTAAACTTTTGCATACCTAGATTGCTGAGTAGGACATATGAAATAACTGACTTTAGTTAACTTGGAGAATATAAGATCCATCAAGCACAGACTGAAAGCCCTTGATTTAAACCAAAAATGCCTTCAGAGTGAGATCTCTAACCCTCACAGAGTGGGTTAATTAATGGAAATATTTTTTTAAAAGGTACTATTTTACAGGAAGGTAAGTATATTTTTCCAGTAGATTTAATTGTCAAGATATTTTTAGAGAAAATGAGCCCTTGCCACTACTAATGAGTAAGGCAGCTGCAATTCCTCTGTACCCATGACCTAAATTAACGTTCAGCTTCTGAAAGGGTTATGGCAGTAGTGTGCAAAGCACTTCTGTAGATTGTAGGAAGGTTACAGAGTAAATTGTTTGGGCCTGCCAGTCTGTGGAGAAGTTGTACATATATCAGTGGTGGGGAAAAAAAAGGGAAAAAAAGTTATCTGTAATAAGAGGGACTGTTTTCTGCTTCTGAAGTTGTTGCTCTCACAAACCCATGAGGTATGGATGCCACATGCTGCTGAGGCTCTCTGTCAATATTTTGTATGGTTGATGTCTGTAAAACATCTAAGAGAGGCTTTCTGGTGATGATATCCTGCACACAAACCAGCACAGCACCCAGCCATACGCTTGTGGGTAGCCCACAATCTTTAATTCTCTGGAGTGAAAACTGGTCAGTAAGATTGTTTCTAAAATTGAATGCTGTCAGTTAAAGTCTGTGTTATTAACTGCATCTTGTCTACTTGGTATTTCTGTCATGGGCGTGGAGTCCATTACCCAGGACTGTTGTGTTCGACTCTCTCCATAGTCAAGTCAGTCTGGCATAGCACGTGGATTTCCTTTCATCAGTTCTGTCTGAGGGAGAGCACTCATTGTATGTTTTTATAAACAACATATTTTCATTTTCCCATCAGGAGGTTGTTTCCAGCAAGTGTCGATAGTGTTCATAAGACTGTAGTTATGTTCATAAATGAACAAGTCTTTCTTGTCTGTCTTCTGTCTGTCTTCTTTCTTCCTTTCTTTCTTTTTCTTTTGTTTTTTGTGTTACTGTAGAGTCTGTCATCATGCAGATATAGGCAGTGATATTATTTTATACTCTTTTCATGTTTTTATATCTTGACTAATTTGGCTCAAAAGCATGATTTTTGGGCCTGTTCTTTCCTGTTACCTTTGCCTTTTGTTTAGTTGAATGGGTCAGTCTGACCAGAGGAAATACAATATTCTTCCTGTTGCATAAAATCCTCAACCTTACAGCTCCTGTCTAGTTTGTAGCTGACTCTTCAGGTATTTCTGCCTTTATTGTCTTCTGCTTGCAGTACCAAAATGGTTTCCAAGAAGATCAGATGAATACTGCTCTTCTCTAATGCCTGTCCAACTTTTCTATGTTGTCTATTGTCTGAAGCACATAGAAATTTCATCTAGAGGAAAGTGCCAGGATGCTAATACGTGTTGTCAGAGACATTGTTCCAGTACTCAGAAATAGACTCTGATATGCCATTCAAAACTGCTTTGGCATAAAGCTTGGGGCAGAGATAAACAGAGATCCTCATCTAAGACACTGGGAGGAAAAGAAAGAAAGAAAGAAAAAATAAACTTAGGAGAGAGGGGGAAAAAAAGTGGCAGATCCTGAGGCAGCTTGAATAATATTTGAGATGGAGATAGGTAGATTTTATCAGTGTGGTAAAATAAGTCAGTGTTACAATTAATCTGTGAAGAAGCAAATTATTTATTATAACACTTACTAGGCTTTTAATGTATTTTGAGTAAATATACTTGATTATTTTTTTCAAATAGTCTAGAAAAACTGGAAGGTGTGGATGCAAAACATCCACAGAGCTGGGTAGTATTTCCAACAGGGTGCCTGTTATATTAATTATGAGGTTGTTAGTGATGTTCTGCAACTAACATACTTCTCTGGTTCCTGTAGTCAGATTGTACATCATTTATAACACGTGGATGCAATTTACAGTTTATTGCTATGTTTAATTGTCAGTTTTTAATTCTGATATTATGGGCAGTTCAAGCATTTGGCAACACCAAAGTTTTCCCTGAGATGAGGAATAGTTTTTGCAGGCATTAGATGTTTCTGAATCAGACTGGTGTTTCTCAAATACATATTGTGTTATTGGGCCAAATCCTTGGATCTTAAGAACCCTAGATTTTGGGTATGTTTGCAGCTGAAATTCTGTTCTGTGTTTATGGTTTGAATGATTATTTGTACTTTTCCATTGGCTACACAAAACTTCTGTACTGTTAACCCTGTTGAAAATGATGTGTCAGTGAAGCCAGCCAATTCAATCAGTTTACTCAAAGGGCTTCACCTTCAGCAAAGTATAGTTCTATTTATTTTTATTATTTATATAAGAATGTAATATTTTTATTTATTATTTAATAAAGAAATTATATCTACTTGTTGACTATTTAATTGTATTTATTTAATTTATTTCTCTCTAGGATTCCTATCGTACTGCCTACTTAAGCATGTCCTGCCACTTCATACCTGACAGGAAGGTGAAACTTAATGTAGAGTTAAGCTGGCAAAGCTCCTCTGTAAATTTCTTTCCTCGACATTGAGCGTGCTGTGTGTTTCCAGACACTTCACACTTCATAGCCATTGAGAAATGCAGCTTTTTGACAGCAGAATGGGTAAAAGGTGCATAAACGTGAAACATGAGTGTGTCTGAATGCTGCTGAGCTCCTTACCTTTTTACAGGACTCATGTGGGGTGTACTGCATATGGACACGACTGCACCCCGTGTGCCCATGTAGTGGAGCTGCGCGGTGCTGGATCCACGTCACAGCTGAACTCTGCTGTGCCCCTTCCTCTCCATAAGCCTGGAGATTCCTGTGCCTGGTGCAGAGACGCGTCCTTTCATTTCCAGGTGATTGGTGCTTGGGGAAACGGGATGAAGCAAGTCCTTCACACAGCCTCTCCCATCTCCTCAGCTCTGCTGGAGAGGTTCATACTGACTGACGCTTCTCAAAAACCCCAGACCTCTTGAAAAGTGTCCCTCTCACCCCTCCCTCCTGTTATCCAGCTAATGTTTCCTCTCTGTCATCCATGCCCTCTGAGCTATTGTAACCCCAAAGAGTCTGCAACAGCAAAAAGCTGGGTTTGGGCAGAAGACAAGAGCTTTGTGTTCCCCTCGGCTGCCCCGTGAGTGTGGCCTCTGAGCTCTCCTGTGCTTCCCTCCCTGCCTTTACGCCTGCTCAGTTTGCTGCGAAATCTACGCAGAGTCAACAATAAACCATCATGACTTGGCATCTTGTGAGTGATTGGGGTTTAGCCTTGAGCGTGTAAAGCAGAATATGACTTCCAGGAAGGTGAGGTGAGGAAATGGCCTGGAGACACAGCAGGACAGTGAGGGCTGGGCTCAACTCCTCAGCCTCGTGCTGAAGCGGAGGCTGATGCACAGGCAGGGGTTGAGGACGTACACAGATACAGGTGTACCCCCCTGCCCTACCCCATGAAAGGGTATTTTGTTTTCCAGGACTTTTCCTGAAGGATTTTTTTCCCAGCAACAGAGATCAGCTCAGAGTTTTATGCAATTTGAGGGGAAAATAACACAGGAAGATTTGAGGCACAGCTGGAGCTTCAAAACATCTGCGTGCATAACTTCAGACCTCTGTGAAGGACTGGAGCCCTGCTTAGGAAAAATGTTATTTAAAAAATGCCCATAGAGAAGTAGGCATTGCTCACATTTGCTGCTGAAGCACCCCTGCATTTTGCATTAGGAGGATGTTTACAAGGACTAAGAGGCAAGACATACAGGAGAAAATTGACACCCAAGAAAAGAATAACTACTGCGTTTTGAAGCTTGCAGAGGAACAAGTGTTAGATAAATGCATATGACAAACAGACCCTGTTTGATCTCTCTAAGAAGATTTGACAAGTCAGACACACAGGAGCCATAAATTACCTGTAATGGCAAAAAATTACATCAGTTATAACCTTTTAAGCAGTTGTGCCTCATACAGCATCAGTTCAGAGATAGTAATCTAAGGAGAACCAGTCTCTCCATACATGTTTCCCTCGTAATATACAGCTATAAGAGTAAGCTGTGTATGACTTTCATAAGACATGATAAAAATCTAACGGTTCTAGGCTGGATACCATAAACCTGTGCAGATAACTGGCTCAGACTCCAACTGATAAACATACTGGGCCAGGAAAACCATTTTTTTACTTGAAAAAAAAGAAAAAAAAAGAAATGGAAGTATGATTGAGATGTCATGGTGTGGGGGTACTGCATGGGGAAGATTCCCATAATCAGTCATCAGCCTGTTTCAAAGACAAGCTGTGGAGCTGGAGGGGGGTGGGAGCTGCTGAATGCCGCAGAGGGCTGTGCTTTTTGCACCCCTGAAGATGTCCTGTTCCTTCTTTAGATTATTTCCTTGGGGGAGTTCCTTTCCTTTGGCACTTGGCTTGCAAGTTGTTAATGAAAGTGGGGTGGGAGGGCAGATAGACACTGTAAGCAGTCCCTGTGCCACGGCACGAGCTTGGCGCATTGTCTTGGCTGCAAACAGAGGCCATTTGGTGGTCAGAGGGATGAAGATGAGGTGATTCCAATGCCAGTACCAGGCAGCCTTGCAGAGCCAGCAGAGAGGGCTGCTGGTGTCGTTGGGGCTTGGAGCATCTCCTTTTAGCTCGATGGTCATTTGAATTCCCTTTTGATTGCTGCTTGTTACCTCAGACCCAAAGACTGAAGTTCTCACAAGGCTGCTTTCCCAGAAACTTCCCCGAAACTGGGGGAAAGCTGCTGCATGGCTTTTTTTTTCCCCCCTAAAAGAAATCATTTGTTTGTATGGTAAGGAAAGCTTAGTTAGTACTGTTAGTACTGCTTTTTTGGGTAGGAAAGGAGGGAAATATACACTCTAAGAACTGTAATTTCTTTCTGCCACTGAGCTAACCACATCCCCCAGAGCCCAGCCCGGGGCGCTACAGGGTGCCTCTGGCAGGAGTCATCTTTGCCCTCAGGACCCCTCGGGGTGCTGGGGACCCGTCTGCTCCTGGGGTTTTGTTGGTAATGGCCTCATGCCCCCAGAAAGGTGCTGGCTGTCATGTTGAAGTGGCGAGGGGCTGCAGGGGGGTCTGTGAGGGAGGTCGGTCTGTCAGGGAGGTTGGTCTGTGAGGGTGTCTGTGAGGGAGGTCGGTCTGTGAGGGAAGCCGGTCTGTGAGGGGCGGGTTGGAGCTGCCCTCAGGCGGCCTCAGCCGTTTCCCGCCCTTTCCTGCCGGCTCGCGCAGCCCCCTCAGCCCTGGGCGGGGAGAGCCCTCAGGGAAAGCGCTGCTGGCAGCGGGCAGAACGCTGCTGCCGCCGTGAGGGGAGGGCTGAGGGAAAATGTGTGAGGAACAGCCCCGAGAGGAGAGCGGGAGGAAGGGGAAAAGGGAGATTCCCCTGAGGAGCGGAGAGATGGGAATCTCTCTCCTGAGGGAGCAGAGACCTCGGCAGAAGCTGCTCTGGGGCCGGGGAGCAGCCTGAGGGGGCCGGGATGGCGGAGAGGAGCTGGGGCGGGCTGACCGCCGCCCCCCGACCGTGACAGCCCTTGGACGAGGAGAGAAGGATTCACATGATTCTCTCCATTGTAGCGGAGAAACCAGTGCCCTGTGCAGTGGATGTTAATTTCTCTCTGTCATTCATGAAAGGTACGAAGAGAAACCTTGTACTGAACACAGCAAACCCGATTCTCTCCAGTGTATCAGTATTACACAGGGCTGGTAGCTGCTGAGCGAAAACTTACTCAAACTATCGTTTACTTGAAGCATTAATACTATCCCCAGCTGCCCTAAGAACAGAAAGAAATGGGTCAGCTTGAAAACTGGGTGGCAAAATTCTGTGTACCCATAGGGATCTGCCATTGACCATGTGCTAATCCTTGATATACTGGTGGGACTTTTTCTTTACATCTCTCAGTACTGAGAGAGTGGTAACAGCCCTCTTCAAGGTCTTCTAATCTGTGGGTGGGAGAAGCGTTCATATTGCTGCCCTGGCCCTTCATTAGTCCATAATTCCTCTTCTGGTACAAAGGAAATCAAGAAGAGATTAATTTTAGGTCAGTTTCTGTGGATCTTAGGTCACTTTCTGTGGATACATACAGCTGAACAGCATGAAAGTGATGAGACTTGGCTCTCTGGGAATGTTCAAATATAGCTTCTCATTTGAAACCCATAGTGTAACATATCTTTTTTTTTTTTTTAGCATTTTATTTGACTGTGATCAGGCCCTGAAAGAGATGTGAACAAATTTCTTCAATGTGCAACAAAATGCATAAGATTATCTTACTTTTAGTTAGCTTTCTTAACAAAATGTGTTGTATCCAAAGCACATATCTGCCAGTCCCTTCACAGAAACATTGAGTGTCTCTGTGCAGCTTCTAGACCTGCAAGAGCAGCAGAAGTCTCAAAAGCTCTGACAAATTTCACTATAGAAGCCTGGAGAGAGGGGAAAGCCCCCCAGATGAGACCAAATGCTGGGGGAAAGATAGGAACTCAGCTGCTACATATTATGGTTGATAATTACTTGGCCACCCCACAGGTGTCCTGTGTGGTTAATTGGCGTAGGCTGGCCTGGGTGTGTCCTCTCTCTCGCCGACATTTTGTGGGAGTACGTGAGGGGAGTTTGGAAGAAGGCACATGTCTATAGGAAGCAAAACTTTGTTGCTTCTGTGAAAGAACTTAAATTTCTCCTAGTGCCTCAGGAAATTCCTGAATTTATTTATTTTTAGCAGCTTACACTTCACTGCAGTTTGAAGAAGGTAAGGGTTGGGGTTCTGTGATGTCCTGTTTGTCCACCCTTAATTCTTTTCTTTTGAACTCACCATGACTTGCAGTAGAAGTGTCTGTATTTGCTGATATAAATGGATGCTATGGTTTATTTTTAGGGTAAATATAACATATTTTATTAGCAATAATAAAGGCATCAAATCTTTCACTGAGGGGTTTTTTTTTTTTTTTGAGTTATCAGAAAACTGAACTCTTGCTACCCCAGAAATTTGAGCCTAGGGAGTTCAGTGGTTAGTATATGACTACTCTAGGGGAACAAAAGATACCTTTCCAATTAAAGTTAATAGAGGGATAACTTCAGACACACAAAAGGAAAAAAAGACACCTATAAGTCATGGTGAGTTCAAAAGGAAAGAATTAAGGTAGGCACACAAAGCATCATGGGAAGTGCTATTCAAGCTACCATGTCAAAAAGGCTGATTAACAGCAGTTCCAAGTCTACCTGATCACCAGGGAGTCTTACTGATAAAAATTATTTCCCCTCCAGAGAGAAGAATCTCCCTGAACTGAACAAATGTGTCACTTTTGAATAAGGATTCATGAAAAGGCAGAGAAGGAGAAGAAAAAAGAATAAAGGTATGCATTCACCAAAAGATCTGAAATTTGTAACTTGTGACTGTTTATCAGTCTTTAAGTTCTGAATGAAGCTGCAAGTCCTACGTCAGTGAGCGAGGCTCAGATCATTAGCTTTGCATTTCTTTTTTTTTTTTTTCTTTAAAAGTGGTTGTTTGCAGATAAAATTCACTGGTATTGGTTGTAATTGCAATCAGGGGAATCTCATGGCTTTGTTTGATGTGTTGCTTAGACAGACCTAGGTTGTAAGGCTTTTCAGCAGAGTCCTTTAAAGTTATTGATTAAATTCTAGAGATGCTGGGTGAAATTTGGTGGTTTGTAGTGTGTGTAGAAGTCAGGCTAGATGAGTGAAATGGTAAATTCTAGACATTAAATGATTTTTTTTCACTTCACTAATGAATGTTGATTCCTCTACCCCTCATTTTATTTCTGTGGGTTGTTTTCAGCACTCTGAGCTGTACAGGAGAAAAGAGACATAAAAGCAAATGCTATTGGAATGTCTTTTTGTGAGCACGGTATTATATAAATGCCAGGATTTATTTGATTTGACCTTTTATAACTCTCATGTACATTTACATTATATTTTGGAGGAATTTAGCTTTGAATTGCCTTTTAATGTTTGAATAGCTCAGTTGTCTTCATTCCCATGCTTTGTTCCTCCATTTGTGGTGATGTGGAATGGGTCAGAGAACAGAATTGCCACAGGTGGGGCCAGTTCAGTATGAAGGTGTAGGTACTTGAGGTATGTTGGGCAGGGTGGTGTTGGGACTGTGTGTTTGAGCCACTGTCTCTGGGCTCCTATTGGAATGTGGGAAGCTTTGTTGGACTGCAGCAGGCAGTTGGAGATATGGGAGAGGTGAAACAAACAGGAGCCCGGAGTTCTTAGGCTGCAGCAGGACAGCAGAAGATGAGTAAATCTAAGTTATGCTATCTGGGCAAAAGTGGGATGGCTTTTGGAATTTCAGCCAAGTTGTGAGGAGCTTCACTCGGTACCAGGAAGAAATTAATGGTGTTTACCTACAAAATAGAGGTAGGAGGGGATTTTAGGTAGTGAGCTGCTAAGTAACTGAGCAGTATTCTGTCTTGTAAGGAGAAATGAAGATTTTTTTTTTTGCCTAGACTGTTGTGTGTTCTAGATAAAATATTGCCTTCTGAGAAATCATTGAGAGCTTCTCCCTGTTTGTTGGGCTCAGCATTTACAAAACCAGTGGGTAGTGAGTTTCACATTACATTTGTGATCTCTCGTGAAAAACAAGTTCTAAAACTGTTCATGTTCTATTTGCTTTTTCTAGATGAGTTATTACTTGTGTTCTCATGGCTGTTTTTACTTGAAGTTTTTAATGTTATGTGCTGCTATTACTAGAATTTAAATGTTAGAGTGGGCTTTTGTTAGCTCATTTCCTGACTCTGCTGTTCCCAACACCTTGGGGAGCTGTAGAGTATTACTTTTTCACTCAGTCTTTCAGCATCTCATCGTTTATTCATAGTGACATTGTAAAAACACAGAAAATTATGCAAAGAGCAGTCTAAATGTACCACCAATTTCTCCTAAAAAGTGTGTTTGTATGTATAGAAACATGTGCACCTGAATAAAAGATTAAATTAAACAACATTTATATTTATACATTATATTACATTACACACTATAGTCTATGGAATGTTTCATTAAACCTAGGAAGAATTCCGTGTAGAATTAAAATATATAAATTAGTATCTTAAAACAGATGCAGATTGCACACACAGTTATCTGAAATATATATAATTTCATCTGCATCTGAACTTGCTGTTGTCCCATCCAAATGAGCGAGTTGAACGTTTAGTAACAGAAAAGGAAGATTATAGTAATTGTCTCTATGTGACTGTAGAAGGCCAACACCAAAAAAGCAATTTATATGCCTGAAGAGTTAAGTTCATAATCACTAAACAAATTACCCAAAAGGGAAAAAGAAGCAATGTTTTTTCTGTTCTGTTTCTGTCTGTTTCTACTCTTGGTATTACTGTTTCTCTGACTGGGAATGATTTATTCTTTGGGGAGAGAAGAGAACCATCTCTTTGCAGCCAATGTGACTACATCACCGTAGCACGTTCTACCATGGTAAGAGCTTGGATGCATCTCTGAGCTCTCTGCTATTCAGCTGGAAGACTGAGACCCTGTAGAATTCAAGGGACACCTGGGTTATTTGTCTGCTATTTATCTGAAAAAGCTTTGCAGGCCTCCAGTGCTGTTGGCTTTCATGCAGAAGTTTCTCTGTCATTGTTCTGGTAAGCAGTTTTAAAACATGAGTATGTTTTGGGAATTTTGCTCCAAAGAAAAAGACAAGTGTATTTAGTAAATCAGAGCTTTTTTGATAGGTGAGCAGACAGCATGCTTCAAATATAACTGATTGGTGGTCAATTTAACATCGGTAATTTGAGCACACTGAAATATGTTTGACACCCATTTTATAAGGTTGTTGTATGGTGGGAATAGTTTCTGCTGAATGAAGAATTTCTGTGTGACAATAGGAAGAGGTCAGGAGAAGGTAGGTTAGCTGTGAAGAAAAAAAATTGCTTTTGGTGGCGGTAAGAAGAAATGATGTCATTATTTGCTTTAACATGTTGTTGGTTCCCTCTCCCTCTCTCCCTGAAAATGTTTGTTCCCAGAAGTTTCTGAAGTCAAGAGTTTTTCTTCTTGCCAATCCAGATTGTCTTAAATTTCTTTCTTAACAGATTGAATTTCTATCTTTTTCTCTTGGACCTTGAAATTAAGGATACTGTTTAACCTTCTATATGGTGCATTAACAACATGAATCTGCCCTCTCCTTGGTGAGGAGATGCCCCCTTCTTGGCCTTTCCTGGATCCAGTTGTCTTCTCCCAACACATTTCATTACAAACACGTTTCTAATATAAATTATAATTGTATTATATATTATGTCATACCTTTCTTTCAGCTTCCTGCGTTTTATCAGTGTTTAGTTCTTCGCATGGACAAGGCTATAGGGACGGTCAGGGGAATGGAGAGTTTGTTTTACTATGAGGGGCTAGAGGAGGCTGGCTTGTTTAACTTAGCAAGGCGAAACCTGAGAGAGTATACAATCTCTTGTCTTTAAATACATCATGGCAGAAAATAACTTTTTAAGCTGAAGGGCAACGTTGGCAGAAGAACAGAGGGCTGTAAACTGGCTTGGAGTACGTTTTGATTGGGGTTAAGAAACAAGTTCCTAACTATTAAAGCAGCCGAGCCCTGAACAGGCATTCCACGGGAGCAGCTCGGGCACAAATATAACAGAGGTGAAGATGAAGCTTGGTAAGTTTATAAAAGGGATTCTCTGTAACAAGCTGCTCCTGAGAGCCAGGGATTAGATTCCCTGAGCCAGGCAATCATCCTAGACCTATGGCCTTTAGGACCTAGAGAACTATCTCTCTTTTTATTTTATTTATTTATTTTAAAATTATTTTTATTTCTTATTTTTATTTTTTTAAAATATTTTTTATTTTTTAATAGATGTGTTTGTAACTGTGGTTACCTTCCAGAAGTAAACAAAGTTTCCATCCTTATCTTGATGTGGGGTTGGGAACAGATGCTTTTTAAATCCTATTAGCACAGCTAACTGAACTTGACTGAAACTCTGCTTTTCTAAAACTGAGCCCTAGGTGTTGAAATGTTTCTGCTGAAGCAGTCTATGTAAGCCAATTCAGTCAGTTGAAGTGGTTTGGTTAAATAAAGCAGTTTTATGTTACTGACATGTATTTTCAGCCCTTTGAATATCATCCACCATCTGATAGGAGCTAAATAAAAACTACTGAAAAAATTTACAAACTGTATTTAAAAAAAACCAAAACAATCTCTTATGATTTATGGATTCATCTAAAACAAACTGCTGGATTTATCTATATAAGGCTCTAACTCCTCTTTAAAATAAAGGATTAATAGTGTTGACTTCACTGTTGGACAAATCTCTTGCAAGTGAAAGGAGATTGGGATGCAAGACAATTTCCAGTTACTTCTATCAGAGGACCTAATGAGAGGAGAAAACCAGAATAAGAGTCATAAAAATATTCTCCTCCCATGTGCTCTAAAAGGATGAGTTTGGCATTTGATGGGATGCCAATGTGCTGCAAGTGTTGACTGCTGTTCTTTAAAGCCTTATAAAGAAACAAAACTAACAAAAGACACTACAGACAATATTGCAGCAACGAGTGTTTCTTGGATGTCAAACACCCTCCAGCCCACAGCACTTTGATCTTGGGAACAAACCATAAAGAACAAATAGAGCAATTTTTCTTACATGCTAACATTTAACAGTGAGGTTGATGAACTTCTGGAAAACTAGCATAATGGGCATGCCTTTTCCATTTGTTAAATTGTTTTGACAAGGGCATATTTCATTTAAAGAGGCTGTTTTCTATTCCTTCCCTTTTTGGTCTCTTAAAAAATAAGAGAGGAACCAATATAGAACTTCACAGCACAGATCAGCTCACCTTCCACATGAGCCAAATGGAAAAAAATAACTTAAATGCTCTTTTTTTTATTTTTTTGGCTGGGGG
Source organism: Caprimulgus europaeus (assembly GCA_907165065.1). The sequence goes on from OU015530.1 coordinate 3,699,136, forward strand.
GGTGGGGAATAGGAGGGCAGGGGGAAATAAACGAGTGTGTAGACAGTAGAGCTGGGTATTTGTGAGTTTTGGCTTCGTCAGCCTTTTCATTGAAAGCCTCTGTTTCCATTAAACTTGCCAAATAAAATGTGTGAAATGTATTAATACACACTGTACACATTAGGGATGGGAGCAGTGACTTGGAGACTATCAGAGTGCCTCTAGAGCTCTCTCCATAACTAGACGCGAGTGTTTCGGTGGGCTCTGCTGTGCTCACTTAGGATTTCCCATCTGCTGCTTTTAGGTTTTTGTATCTCTGTCTTTTCACTTTTCCTTAGGAACTGAAATTTCCACAGTGGAGGAGGTTCCCTCCTGCGTTGCTTGTCTGACTCCACGACAGGGTGTTATCCTCCCTCAGACCCTGCTCTTCCAGGATCCCCTTTTCTCACTGTGCAGGCTTAGGGCTTTGCTTCGTTTGGCAGGTGTATGAACTTTTAGTATGTTAAAGCTCAGGCTATGTTCACAGATTCTTGTGAGATTTATTTTTCCAGCGTGGCTCTATCTTCCTAGACACTAAATACGTTTGTTTGTTTTTGTTTTTTTCAGGGATAGCTTAATGTAGAGTAAGATACTCTTCAAGTCTTGACTTCTTGGAGTCATGAGTTGAAATTCTGACTAGATTTAGCCCAAGCTTTTCACTGTGAGGAGGTGCTGATTTATATGTTTTCTGGTGGAAAGCCTTAGCATGCCCAGAGCTTGTCTGCCCTGTCTGTAGGGGTGCTATCAGTCTCTGGGCATAAGAATCTGGGTTTGTTCCACCAGTCTGCTTCTCTCCCGCTGTTTGCAGTGTAATGTCTGCATTAGCTGTGTTGTGAGAGACCCATCTATCTAGACAGACCCCACCTATTGCATTGAAGCCTAGCAGGTAATTGTATCAAGTAGATAATTCTCAGATCCTGCCCTGACCCTTTGCAGTAGGAGTAGTGTTTATGTTCTCCAACCTCAGGCATCTGACGTGGACTGTGAACTGCTTTGTCTCCTGAATCTGTTTGTGCTGCTGGACAGGGTTGCCATCTGCAGTTGGGTGTCATGTGTATGTGTGAGCTTGCACCTCATTCAAATCTGTGAGCAGAGCTGCTGTCTGGGGCAAAATGAGCCATTTAGCAAAGATTCTCTGCTTACACAGTGTAAACCAGTAAGGCTTGTTCTTCCCAGTTTGGCACGCCTTTTCACATTTATATATATAAATAATTGCATTTGGTTGCATATTTGCACTTGCGTGTTTTGTTGCAAATGTTTCAACACTTCTGACTTATTCTGTAGAATAACTGAGGTAGGAAAAAAAGATAGTTGTGCTGGAGGAAAGCCTTCTCAAATGAATATTTCTTTCTGTTTCCTGAAACTTTGTCTCATGGCAGTTAAGAGATGATCTCAGTGGAGCATGGTATCTGTGTATAAACCTCTTACCTTCAATTTCTCATGTAAACAGAATACAGAAATTATTGGTTAGGAAACAAGTACTAAAAATATCCATACTTAATTTCCTTTTATGCTTTAACTTGATGTAGCTTTTGGGCAAGTCAAGAGAAATTATGCACAACATGATGAATTTCCTGATTTTTTTTTTAAATTTTTTTTTTAATGTAATTGACTGAAATAGTTTCTGGAAATCACTTAAGGTAGGAGGCTTCCAAAGTTGTTACAGCTGTTAAAATCCTGCCACATTAAGCCAAAGGACCTAAACTCTATTAGGATGCAAATTTTGCTTAAAGATTTATCCTGTGTATTCTTTCCAGTAGGAAGTCTTTTATAGCTTCTTTGAGATTTTCCAATGTGGTCCTTTAATGAAGGCATGGTAAACCTTGTGAAACTTCAGTCTCTTCTGTATGCACTAGATGTAGGCTTACCTGTGCCTTTGGGTACAGAAGGAGTATTCACAGGGAAAGAGCAAAAGGCACAGATGGCATGTGAAAGATTTCCAGGAAACATCCACAATTTGACCTGGTAACCTAACTCTGGCTGCACTGGAGCACACCTCTGTCTGGGAAGCTGTATGCTGATGCCTTTTACCTTCACTTCTCGTGAAGAACAACTCAAAAACCAGGAGAACAAGTTTCCAGCAGATACAGGTCTGTACAGCTACACTGTTTTGCTCCTGCATTAATAATGTGTCAGTTATTTACCATTAGAATTGTCAGCTTCCTTAAACTCCGTAACAAAAACTGCTTCACACTTAAATACATCAAACCACTACTAACAGCATACCCCTGAGAGTATGCTGTGGAACATTTTGGTGAACTAACTGTGGAGACCTTTCAATTTCCTCCACTTGTGACTATTTAGACCCTATGTGAGGTTTATAACAGGGGCAGCCCGAGGGGTCCTGCAGTTCTGCTGAGCTGCTGAAGCTCTGTGAGAGAGCAGGACAGCCTCAGCCTCCTCCAACAGAAAGCACTTTGCCATGTATAAAACTGCACTCGAAGTGAAACTTACCCCTTGATCAAAATATTCCTTTGGTGAAAATCTCTGAGTAGGTGAATTGGTGGAGAGGGAATTCCCATTTTGTAGGCAAAACTGTCCCCAACAGCGGGGGCAGCGGGCTGTGGCTGAGGTTAGCTGGTATCTGTGTCACTTGCTGGCTAGCTGACCCTGGACAGCTGTGGCCACCATCCATCCCCAGCATGAGGGCTGGTCACTGAGCTACATGGCATCATGTCCCAGGGTCCAGCCTGCAAGAACAGACTCACAGCCTTTTGTTTGGGGATATCTGGATGGGGATTTTAGTGTGAATCCATTGGCCCTGGCCTGGGCAGCACTCTCTTGGTGCCCATTTGTATGTGTCTCTGGGTGATGACTGTCCCTTCCTTCCTGCCACTGTCACCAGTCTCTCCTGTGCATTTTCTCTGAGAGGCAGGTCAGCAGCGTGCAAAGTGCTGACTCCTTTCCCGGCAAAAGGTTTCCAGTCTCCTCTGTGAAGGACCTGCTGTGGGCTTTGCAGAGGGCTTTAATTAGCAACATTGCTGCTTGGGTGTCTTTCTTCATCAAAACACAAGAATTTATTTCAAATGCAGTTTTAACTTTTGATGTTGTGGGCTTGTAATGCTTGTTTTGGGGACAGTCTTCCTACTGTGGTAGTGTTAGTGGGCTATCTTTTATTTTTTTCCACCTAATTACTAAAATATTCTGAATGCTAATGTAGGTGGGTGGTTTTTGATCTGTCTGTATCTATTTAAACAGTATATGAACAGTTTAAGAACTAAAGAACAATTTTTTTCCTCCAGTAAGCAGGGTTATGTGTTAAAGTAATAGTGTTAAATAGTTCAGTACTGTGTTGAATTGTTTCCTCCTTGGTAGATTTTCCCAGAATTTTGTGTAGTCACTCACTGGGAGCATATGACTTTTTCCATGTAGCATGAATGAGCAACACCTAAACTGATCAGAACATCACAGATTTTGAGATCTGCTGTCTTTGTGCATCATGGAAAGTCTTCCTCCTTCCAGGAGGGTGAATCTCAAGCTTTTTTTGATGAGTAAGATTGGGATTTTACCTGGTTGTGGTAGGCATCTAGCAAAGGAGATGATAAAGTTAACTTCCCTGCTTTTCTTCAATGTCTTTTCCACTCTCTTCAGAGACTGTAGTACCCTTAGACTTCCAAATCACTGGAATGCAGATTTCTCTGAAATACAGAGACATACGTATTTTCTTCTCCATACATGTGACTTTTGGCACTATTTCCATTTGCCAAGATGTCCTTGTGAGTGCAAGAAAAGGTATTATTTCAGCCTGATGTTCACAAGTGAGATTCAGATTTCTGTAAGAACTCGTCAATTTAGTAACCTCATCCCAGACTGGAAACATTAAAGTTATGCAAATCATAGAATGGTTAGAAGGGATCTTAAAGATCAGCTAGTAAAGCTTTGGGCTCCTGCAATATTTCTAGAGGGTTCTGGGTGTGCAGTTTGCTAGACCAGGATGAAACTCTTTTTTTTTTTTTTTTTTTTTCCAGTGGGGGGCTGTGGTTTGTCATTTTGAGCTTGTCAGTTTGTAGTCGTATTTATTTCTCCTAGGATCATTAGTATTCTTATTTAACTGCCTATCCCCCTCTCATGAGAAAAAGGTAAGAAATACTATTCCCCCTTCTGCTACTTTCTGTCTTAAGAAGGAAAGTGTTAGCTGCGTGCTGTGCCTCATGCAAGCTCTGTTTGCACAGGAGGAAACTAAAATCAAGAAGGACTAAAACACTTTTGTTAATGTGATTCATGAAGCCCGGAAGAAACTGAAGAATAAGTCTTACCTTGTGACTGAAATTGTGCTTTTTGCATAGAATTAATTTTAAAAAAAATCATACTAGCTGATGAAAGTGAAAGGGAGAAAATTATATATGATTTTGAGCAAAGCCATGGCAAAAAATCCAATTGCCGGTTTGCTGGCAGGCCTGTAGGTGGTATTTGGCAGGGCATGTGGGTTGTGGCTTTTCTTCTGGACAAACTGACTTTATCTAATGGTAACAGCAGCTGCAGTCAGCGTTGCAACCACACCACCTCCATGGCTTAGATCAAACTTGCAGTATGCTTTCCTACACCTCCTGCAAAGTGTGGATTATACTTGTCTTCTGGCTTACCTGTGACTGCAGGTACCTCAGGACAGGAATGATTTTTTGCTCTCTCTGTGAATGATGCCACTGCAGGGTTTCAAGTCGCTGCTGTAATGATGTAGGTCCCATAAAGTGGCAATAATTACTTAGGAAAGCCAGGCTAAAAAAGAAGAAAAAAAAAAAGGCTAAACTGCTGTTAATTCTTGAGTTGTGTGGCTGAATTTTGGCACACTGTAAGGAAGTACAGCATTTAAAGCTCAAAAAGAGGTCCCTCCTCTGCCTCTGATATACTGTCTTGAGTAGGAAGAATAAATAGCTTTCCCATGAAAAGGTTTGACGCTTTCCTTTGCCCCACCTGATTTTACATCAGCGTTGCTTTGTGTCCTTCCCCTTGATTTTTGACAAGACAAGCGCACCGGATCCTGTTGCAGGTGATGGTTTCTAATCACCATTAGGAGTGTGAGTGTCCTCAGCCCTCGGAGGTGCCGTCACACTTGTCACTGGAACACTGCACCGAGGTCGGGAGGGAGCTGTCTGGGAGAAGAACAATGCGGTGCCCTGATGAAGTGTCACAGCCAGCTTCAACATAACTTACTGTGTCAGGAAGAGGGAGCAAGAAAAAAGTGTGAGGCGTTCTAATAAAAGCACCAGTACAGTGAAGATTCATTTTTCTTAGAAAGAATCTTTAAAAGTCCTTTTTTTCTTTCTTTCTTTTTCCCCTTGTCTGCATTAGCAACTCTCCACCCGCTGTGTCTGTCTCTCTCTTACTTTCAATATGCATTGCAACTTCTGTCTCCTCCTTTGTTCGCGTTAGCAGGATGGCTCTTTCTAGACGAAGGAAAGGGGACCTTTTGCTGGCCTATATATCAAATAAATCCTCACCTTGTGAACAGTGGAGGAGGCAATCCAAATCCCTTAGTTCTGACTCTTTCCTTTCTCTGGGATTGTACTTCGAAGCAGGGACAGGGTGCTGTTGTCTTCGCTGCTGCCTGTCGTTTGATAGATACACACAAATCCAGGAAGTGATCCAAATCCTGTATGACTTCTTTTATCCCCAAAGGGACTTCCTGCAGAGGAAACAATTAGGGTGGTTTTTGTTGGTTTTGGGTTAAGGAGAAGGCTGCTATCAGATTTTATTTCCATTGGTGACTAAGAAGCAAGCCCTTTAAGATTTCACATCCCGAGTTGATTCGTGGGGAAAGCTTGACTGATCAGACTGTGTCAGGGGATAAAGAAGCCACTCACCCTCAGGTTGGTGGGGAGCAGTTGCATCAAGCTTGCTGTGGCAGTGGAGGAACCTGTACAACCTCCCAGAGGCTTCTGCTTTCTGCACAGACATCTCCTGATGTAACTGCAGCAATCTGAAGTGTCGTATTGTCTTACTGGCCTTTTGCAGGGGAAACTTCCCAACTTCCTTCAGAGCTGCTGTCCTCTATGCCATTGTGATGTTCTTAAACTTGAAAATCATTCTGGGCAGGGGCTAGAGAGCATCAAGAGTGGGAACAGGAGACCTCCTGAGGGGCCTTCCTACCTGAGGTGCTCTGTGAGTCTCTGATGATCTGCACTGGTCACTGGCACCAAGTGACGGTTGCGACTGGCGTGTAGTGAGTGTGCACAGAATTGTGGAGATTTAAAAGTACTGGTTTGGAAGGTGTATGAACTGCAGAATCAAAGGTATTAATTGCAGCTTAAATATGTATTTATGTAGCCTGGGAATTAAATTAGGTGATCATAATAGTATAAAAATGAATGGCCTGCTGTGAGTATATTCTAGGGAAAACCTGTGTGGGTTTTTTTGGTGTTAGAGGGAAGGTGCATGTGATCCTTCCCACCTGCCAGTGCTGTACGACAGAAGCTTGGCTCAGCCTTCTGCTTGAAGTGGTGCTGGGAAATGTACTTGAAGACCCAGTTTTGACTCCAGCCAAAGAAGGAGGAGGACAGGAGGAACTGTGGCAGCATCAAGATTTCAGGCTGGTATTTAGAAATCAAACAAACTAAATTTAGGAGCAGCTTGAAAAAGAAATAGTCAGATTTATTTATCTATGTTAAGTGTGGCAATGACATAGGAACTTAATGGTTGAATTCTACTTAATGTTAAGGCAGATAATTTCCAAAAGACTGGTCTGTGTTTGAACTACGAATGTCCTCAAAGCTCAGGGACAATCACGTTCACGATTTGAACCTGTGTAAGGAGGTCTCTCAGGCCTTGGATGTGGATACTTCCTGCTCCTTATAGCTGTTTTCATTGCAGAGGTTGAAGGAGAATAAGCTCAAACTTTCCTGTTGAGTTATACCTGACACCCCTGAATTAGAGTGAAGACTGCCATGGGATGCTTTCATTTTCTCACTGAAATAGTATTAACCCCTGTCATATCACCAAGGGCCAGATAAAAAATGCATCCACAGAATTTAATGCTGTTTGTTGACATCCTCACACAGAAAACGGATGCAGAAGGCTTGCACAAACCTAAGGCAAGTGTTGCTCTGGCAGGGAGAGTGTAGTGTGAGGCCAAAAGTGAATTCCTGCAAGGCAGAACTGAACGCTGTAGCCATGTGATAGATGGAGGAGACCAGTATAAATCACAGGATAAAATAACCGCTGTAAAGAATGCTCCTTGTCCTACAAATGTTGTGCAGTTATGCTCTCTCCTAGGATTTATAAACTATTTCAGTCATTTTTTTGCAGAACCTTTCAACAGTCCTGAATTCTCTGAATCAACTGTACAGGAGAGAATTGAAAATGGCAGTGCAGTGATGCTAGAAAGGAAACCAGAAGACTTAGGGATGCATTCATCTCTGATTTAACCCAGTGCAATATACTCTGACATTAGTAAGGTTGGACTGACGTGACTGTGAGCAGAACTTGCCCTTTGCAGTTTGAGATGTGGGGCTCAGGCCTGCAGTGGTGTAAATTCCACCCCAGGCAGGAGCATGTGAAGTGAAGTGGGGTAGTGAGCACAGGTGGGATGTTTTGCAGGTGTGTGGTGCTGGTTAGGAGTGTGCCATGGGAATACATTGATAGGTTCCTCTGAGGAGACCTGGTTTGCTTTTCCACATGTGGCTGCAAGCCCAAGGGCAGCTAAGAGGGCTTCCTGAGTGAGAGCAGCCCATGCTTGGTCACGGGAGCATGAAGGATGTGAGCACACGCTCGAGTTAGGCATTGCTTGAACTGACACACAGAAGGCACAAAGATCTGATAACTTCCAACCAGTTTGGACTCTGATGGAAAACATAATGTGCACCCTATTTTATCAATTTCATGTGCATTTTGTTTTTTTAAGTAACATGTATCAGGAGTTTACTGTTTATAAACCTCCCAGGTACTCATCCAGGCTGTATGGGCCTGTTGTGCTCATGGCTTTGACCTACAAATGCCTTGCAAAGTTTCACTGTATTCATTTATTTATTTATTCACCTAAATTAGCAATATTGCCTGCCATCAGCATATATTTGTGTTGGCATTTCACCCCTTCAATTCTGCTGTGTTGGACTTTCTCCCACTTGAGCTTGATGTAAATGCTATTAATTAGGTCCTGCTATAGTATTATTAAAAACAACAACAAAAATGTTGCCAGTGACCTTTCATCACTGCTTTGTCATCCTGGTTTTATGGTGGCAAAGCACAAACATTTCTGATGGCAGCTGGGCTCTGGGTCGTGCTGCAGGTGAGCAGGCAGAAGTGGTGAGAGCTGGGCTGTGCCATAGTTAGAGCTGAAGGAAGAAAGTCAGCTCAAGCCATGGCATGAATCACAGAATCACCTAGATTGGAAAAGACCTTTAAGATCATTAACTCATGAAAGGATTTGATGGACAAGCTGGGACTCTTGTTTGTCATTTTACCTTAAGATCCAAGCAGAGCAAAAAGAAAAGGTACATTTGGCTTCAGGTATTTGAACACACCCTTATTCTCCACCATCCCTGGAATAGTCATTTGTGCTTGGGCCCATTTACTAATGCTACTGGAAAACGGTGTTCATCCTGATGATTTGTGCAGGGAATAATTAATCCAACCGTATCACAAATGATCAAAAAATGTTGAGGATAGGTTCCAGCCACTTCTGGCTCTATTCAAATAAATCAGTGCACAGCTCACACTGCTATAAAACGATTGACACAAGTATTTATTTGGAAAACTGTGTGTTTCTAGAACTTACAAACTATTAAATGGCAATTTTTTTAGCAAGCAATGATATGGCACATATGGGAAAACCTCTGAGTCGTCCAAACCAATCTGTTTAACCCAATAACTCATTGAGTGCACATTACTTTTGTGCTTTACTCACCATGTAGGCTTCCTGCTCTGGAAGTATCTAGTTCACCATCTCTCTTGTTGGTACCAAGAATTCTTCTTGGAGTGGTCAGTAGTGGCCTGAGATTTGGGCTGCATTCACAGAAGTCTGGCTGAACTGAGCAAAATTGTGTAGTTCAACCTCATCAAACCTGCCTGTGGCTCCTACTCTGCAGTGCTGCTGCCCCAGGGTTTGAAATCTCCATGTGCTCTAACCAGCATTCTTGGATTAATTTTTTTTTTTTTCTGAAAAATGGATCAGCAAAACTTTTTTTGTCTTTCCTTCTTCAATCCTAAAAGTTTCTTTGAAAATTGAACCAGTAAAAAGTGCTGACCACTGGGAGGAACACTTAATGGGTAAATTCCTGACAAGGATGGGATGGATTATAGCACCTCTCTTGTAAAAGGCAAAAAACCCTCCCCACAAACTAAAACAATTACTTTCAGAATTAAAATGCAACACAATATTCTTCTCTTAGACTTTCCTTCAATGATTTCCTCATACAAAGCCTCATGCAATAGACATTGCTTTAATTTAAATTTTAGCTATTTCTCCCCAATGTGGGAAAGATGAAAGAGTGTTTCCAATTTGTAAATACTAGTGGAAAACTTGTAGAATTTTTATGGCTGAATTTATATTTTAATTAAAAAGGTCTGTATGGAGTGAAAATAAGACAGTTTTGGCAGAAAATTTTCATTATTTTTAAAGTTTCTGGCTTTTTTAATGGAAAAAAAAGAATCCAAGCATGAAAACTTGTTCTCCTGATGGTTTATTTTTATTAATAGTATTTTTTGTTTTTAAAAAGAGACTTGAAAAAAAAATGGAAATAGTAATTTAAAACCTGGATTTTTTTTTTTTTGGAACTTTTTAAAAACAAACCCAAGCAAACAAACAACAAAACAACCCACAAAACCCCAAGCCAACCCTCATACCCCAAAATACAACACTCATAAATGCTTACATGAGGAATTTTGATGTTTTGTCATAGGAAAAAATGGAGATAAATTTTTATTTGGTAGGTGTCCTTCAGATTTACATGAGTGTCTGTTCTCTGTGAGCACTGTGGAATTTTAACTTACTTCTCTCCACCCAGCTGGGTGCCTGGCTTACAGCCGTAGCTCAGAGAAGGGGTTGCAAGAAGTAAAATGTAGAGAGCATAAATAATTCCTGTGTCAGTAAACTATAATCTAGCGGTGAAGGTCTCTGCTTTCTGGCATTGCCTGGCTGTCTTTGAGCTTGTCAATAGGTGAAATGAAAAATTCTCCTCAAAAATAAGCACTTAATTTACTTTTAGCATGCAGCTATCTCATGAGGAATTCTGTAGAGACATGTAAGAAGTGATTGGCCTGCCAGCCAACTACTTACAGAAAACAAATAACTTCTTGGTTAAGAAGTTACTCTAAAAATTGAGAATCTACCTGAGAGTTATTTTTTCATGCCATGGCTCTCCATTTTTAATGTTGGGACAATAAAGCATCACAGTTTGTGGTGAGAAAAGCAAAAACTTGGACATAAATGCCTGAGAAAGTTACTAACACTACAATGGACACGTTATTAGATAAGTAATTAAGAAGTACTTTAAGTATATGAATAAAGCTAGTGGAAAATATGGTTAACTTAAAATAGAGAGTAAAAGAATATATTTTCCTGGGTGCCTGGAAGTAACTTCCTGTGTTGTGTGTAGATGTTGCTGGTTTCATCAAGAATAACAGCAAAATACATTCCCCTGTGTTTTGTTGGAGACTGACTTTTCCAGCAGGCAAAGGCAGAGCAGAAGCAGCTGCATTGCAGAGCAAGGGCTAGAGCTTGTGAAGGACCTGCACGGGCCATGCTTTGGTATGGGGTATGGGTGGGAGTCTGTGGGTTGAGCAAGTCCTTAGAGAGCTCAGATTTGAGTTTAAATTTACCTTCTGTCACTGAAATGGAGTTTTTCAAATATTTCTCTTCCTACGCAGAAACAGAGTTACTCAAAGGGAGAATGTTGTAACTTACTCTCTGATATTCTTGGCCTGTTCTAGTCCAGTAGATATTTTGATCTTGTATTTTAAAATAAGACTTATTAAATATTAAATTAGCATTTTTGCAATTCTTTTCCCGAAAGAAAAAAAAAGTTACTTTTCAAGGGAATACTTACATTTTCTTTGATATGGCTCAATTGGCTGTAGCTATTAGAGGGAAGTCAAACCAGATGTGGCTGGAGCCCTCATCTGCTTCCACTAAGGCTGACATGGACTTAATGTTGGAGTATAGCTTTGATGACAATTTGAATGGGAACTTGGAGACTGTATTTCAGGGTTTGAAGGCTTCAGTACTGATGGAGCCTTAAACTAGGTGGGTTTGTAATTTGAGATTTGGATTGTTCTCTAGAGCTGCATGAGACCAATAAAGTGTTGTAGATAAAATGAATTTAGCTGACAGATATGCAACATGTGCAATATATTTTTATTATTTCTTTACAAAGGTAAAGCCAAATGCTGAAATCTTTATTCATTTGTGTCTCTGTCCTTACCCACACTAAACTCCCTTTGGCTCTAACCTGTCTCAGATTCATTGAAATTGGTGGAAATGTAGCTCCATAAAGACTTTAGGACATGATCCACTTTGCTTCAGCCTCGCAGGCCGGCATCACTCAGATATCCATCATAACGCTGTCACAGTGTCACGGCAGCTGCACGAGCAACACGGCATTCCTGGGAGGGTGTTTGTCCTGTTTGGTTAGCTCTCACATCAGCATTGCCAAAAGTTCAGTCACTGATTAGTTCTGCAGCTATGACTATATGAAGTTTTTAAATAAATATTTTCTGTATGTATTGAAAATAATGTTTGTGCCACTGACTTGCTGGGTCTCACTGGCTGTGTCACACTATCTGGTTACAGTCCTGCTTCCTTTCTCACCCTTGCTTAGATCTAGTTTTCAGGGCCTATTGTGAATTTCACATCTTTTTCTAGGTGATTCTTTGGATCATAAGCAGGTGAAATAACTTGCATTTGCATTTTGATCAGTGTTTCAGTCAGTTATGAGTAATTTGTTTCTGTATTTCATAGCAAACGCTGCAAGCGTCTCGTATCAGTCTCAAGACATGGAAGCAGTGTTTGACCTGCAGGTACCATTTACTCTTTAACAGTCTCTTGCATCATAGTTTTCAGGCTGCCACTTCTGAGCAAAATCTTCACAGTGGTATTCCCAGCACAAATGCCAATGCAGGTACCTTGCAAGATTTTGTTTTCAAATATTTAGTGTAAATTTCCTTTTCTATTTGCTGTAGCTTGCTGTGTTGTAATGACAGATCACTGATTTTGAGGTCTAGCTGTCTATGTAAGTAAAACTCCTCCCTCAGTTTTCTCCAGCTTGATGCTGCAGTTGAACTCCTAACACTTTCAGATTGTTTTTGAGAATCTTTTTTTCAGCTTTTATGGTCACATAAGATCGTTGGATGTAGTGGAGTTCTTCCTTGTTTTTACTAGTGTAAAACAAGAGTAGGATTTGGATCTTGATTTGAAAGAGGTTCGGTGGTATTATTATTGTTATTTTTAATAAGACCAAATTACAATTTGACCACTTTCATTATAGATGATCAAACAGAAGTGCAAACACAATTTTCAGATTAACATCCATTACAGCATAAAGTATTCGGTGGCAGCCTTTGCCAAGAGCTGTCCAGAACCTAATTATTCATCATTAAACTGCAGCCTGAAGACACAAAACCAGACCAGAGGTCTGCTGTATAACATTGCTGTACATGCACATATTAAAACAGGGGGTTGGATCCACAGGGGACTTGGGTCTCCATTTCTGCTTCCTGCTCTTCACACTACACACCCAGCAGTTAAAATTGTACAGTGTTCACAGGGAAGGTCCTCAAACCACGGCGGGTCACCTGCTGACTGCCAGGCTGCAGTCGTGCTCCCCGCCTTGCTCCCCTTGGCCCCACCGTGCGGGATGCCGTGCGAGGGGTAACAGCTTTGGTAGGATGGATGGAAAATGCTCCTGCAGGCCCTGCTGAGAGGTGGGAGATGTGGGGATGAGCTGCCCCTGAGCAGGGGGGAAGTTGACACCAGCCCTCATGTGCTGCGTGACTTTCCTCATTCAGTACTCTGGGGTGCCATTGGTGCTGCCAGGCACCAGGGAAATTCCCTGGTAGAAGCTTGAGAGCCTGGAGGTTGAGTGGGAGATGAACCACTTAGGGAAGGCACCTCTTTCCTCCTTTTGTGGATGTCTCCCCAGTTGCAAACCCCAGCAGTGAGCAGTGTGAAGGACCAGGAGGGATGGATGGTGGAGAGAGGAGGAAGGAGGAGCACAGAGGCAGCAAGCACCCTGCCTGGGCTTATGCAGCAGGATGGGGCAGAGGCAGGCAGCGCAGGTTCTCCACCAAAATTTTCTACTCAAATATATTGCCCCTGTTATGCCCTGGTGTCATGAGGATATCTTATTCAGCATTTGAGATTCCAAAGAGCAGAAGTGAGCCACAACATACCAAAGTTGTTTGGTTTTTTTTTCTATTTGCGTGTTAGAGAATATTCTGAGTGGTGGAGGGAGCGTGTGGGCAACCCAGAAGCTGACTCAGTGCACTGGTTTACATTTGGACAGATATCTCCACAACAAAAAGAATCCATAACTTACCATCTGCTTTTTAAGAGGGGCTGAGTACCAGCAAACTCAGCATGATAATTGAGGACTTGGAAAACTCAGCAACTCTTGAAAATCTGATCTGCATAAGTTCCAGCTTTCCACATAGTATTAAAAATAAATATGCACAAACTAATGTCTCCACTACTTGTCCTGACCAAGGGCAGCTTCCCACTTCCCATTTACACCCCACACTCGAGCATTTTACTGGAAATAATTCCTCATAATGAGAAACATGAAAATGTGTTGGGCTGTTCTTCCTTTCAAGGATGGTATGTGATGAATTGGAACTAAGCACAGAAATTAAAGCACTTAACTTCTCCATAAAATCGCATTCAGTAAGCCTTTAAACTAATCACAGTTTGAAATTGTAATGCCTGGAGCTAAAACAATTGTGTTTAAAGCAACAACGCAGACCCACAGTATAAACTTCCAGCAAGATGTTGAGCCTGTACTTGTTTTCTATTTGCTTTCTCTTCTAAGCCTTAATCTTCCATAAAAACTGTGGAATAGGGCCAAGTAACATGGAAAAGCCTATGCACTGCTACAAAAGTGGAATCCATAGCAGAAGGAAAAATCTCCTTGATAAACTTTCTAACTGCTTCTGCTAGATAGTGATGGTTCCTGCTGTTATTATGGGGGTAGTAGGTTGCAAAATTTCATGTGTCTTTTTTTTTTCCTTTTTTTTTTTCTTTTTCCCCCTCCTGGCATTAAAGACTCGAATTCAACAGTTTCTTTCTTCTCTCCTCTTTTCCCTTTGGGTAGAGCTGAAGAAAATACGAACTCTCTCTCACCTTTCTATATCCTCTGCTTGCTTTCTTTCGAGTATTGTATTGCCTTTTGCAGAATTATCTCCTTTTCCTTAAATCTTAAAAGTTTGATTATTACAGCCCAACAAGATTCCTCAACCAATGGACCTGGGGCTAGAGACCTGTGTGCCCCTTCCATTTCAAAAGTGTCAATATCTTCACAATCCAAACTGGCTTTCAACTTTTCTTTCTTCTTTTTTTTATTTAATAAAATGATTTCAGTAAAAGTAAGCTCCAGAAATTTCTCCCACCATCTCTTCTGCCAAACATAACTTATATGACTGAGGGTTTTCAACTGCATGCAGCCCTGATGAAATATTTGTAATTTGATGTTTAGAAAGCAAATTTGCAAAAAAAGGATCTGAAATGCTGCTTTCAACATTAGATGCTTCCACTAAAATTACTGTGTGATGACTGAAGTGCTCATGCTCTGGAAGTCATCAGAAAAACATAAGTGATATGGATACCTGACCTTAATCTCTTTCACCTCCAATGCATTTGTGGCAGGACTGAATGTGTTTTTTCCTCACCTTTCTTTTGGGTCAAAGCCTTTTTTCTTTTGGGAAACTACTTCAGCACTTGGAAACTGTTGCTTTTCAGCTGTAGTCATCTGTTTTTTCAAAAATCCCACATCTTTGTCTATGGATACTTGGATTGTCTCCTCACCATCTTGTCCTGCTGCACACTGGTGGTGGATCATTGCTGGTGCCTCTTTCAGATATTTGGAACCCAACCCAAAATGACCTGGGAGGGTCTGCCTTTTAAATTCATCTTAAATGTGCTGAGTGACTGATCTGTGGCTCTTATTGTGGCTAGTGACAGAAGTGCTTGTGGGTCTCATCAGGACTAAAGATGAATTTGGCCCTACTGGAACTAATTGCTATGTTCTCAAAGCACTTCTAAGTGATACATGTTTATCAGGACGGGTACTGTAGTTCTCCCTCAGGATACAACTACCTTTCCCTTCTTGCTGGCATTGCATCCAAGAAAGGAATGGAGGATTAAGCACACAGTTCCTGCTAGCAGCAATAAACTCTGGCAGACTAGGGAGCGAGGCTTCTTTAACCCTCCAGATGAAACCCTAGGGGCTTGCTTACTCACTGAGTAATAGTTTTTGGCTTGTTTCATAGGGATTGTTGTACTAGCACATATTCATGTCTCTCTGATAATGCTCAAGGGTACAAGATGAAGAGCTACATGATTCAGATCTCAAAATCATAATCGCTTTCTGGTTTCAAAGGCAAGCCTTAGTTTTGTTATTATCCACGGTAGATCCTCTTTCCCCCTTTTTAAACATAACTCTCCAAATCAAAGATAAAGTCAAGCTGAATCAAATAGCATACGTGTTTGTTGCTGATCTGAATTGAGCAGGAGATTGATGCAATAGGTGGAAAGATCTTTTTTAAGGGATGAAAACATTTTTGAAAGTTTTTTCCTGCTTTCCAGTTCACTTTAAAAGGAAGCTGAAGCTTCTAAGTATCTTTTCTGAAGGTGAGGAGGGCTTTGCCTTAATTCCAATTACATCTTGAGGTGAACTCGAGCCATTCCAGTGATGTTACGTGGTTTGCATCCATCGGAAAACTTGAGTGTAGCATGGTTAGAAACTGTTCACACAGAGCTAATGAAATCAAGTCTTGTACATATAAAGTATTCAGCAATAGCTGCTGTTTGTAGGTTACATGGTAGTCTGAAAGTTATCTATATATGTAAATTGTGTTGCTTTAATCACACTGATATAGCTGAAATCGTACAATAACTCCTAATTTTTCTCCTGTGTCAATATAATTATCTCGGGTTGGAGTGTAATGGCACTTTATAAATTTTATCAATAGCTGTATTTCAGTGAAGGGAAGGAGAACTAGTGAGTCTGTAAACACTCATTAAACTATCATTGCTGCATCTAGAAAAATAGTTGTACTGGGTGCCTTGTCTGTATTTCTCTTTTTTTCCCAGTATAAGGCCATAGGCAGGAATGGTCTTGGGGAGCAAAGTTAGCAAAATTAGCTAAACGACCTTTTTGTGCTCAGCTCTTCAGCGCTGTCCCCCCAGCAGAGGAATGGTTACTGGCTGCATAAGCATTCCTAGTTTGTTTCAAAGCCAATAAATCAGGTTGGATTAGATGGCCATCGTAAGAGCCGGGTAAATTAGCCCACGCTGGGCCCAAGGTTTTTATTCTTGGCCTGTGTCCAGGTCCAGAAGTGCCTTGTTAAAAGCTGAGCTTGAATGGCTCTGCATTCCAGGCACTTCTGTGACTGGTGTGCACACATGCCCCACGATGGTTTTACCAATTGGACAATGCTCATTTCTGTATTTAATCACCTAGAAAGTTTTTCCTGCTAGGATTCTTGCTGAGTATGCGTGTTTCCATTCCTTTCTCTGATTTTATTTTATTTTTTGAATTGTCTATAAAAAATTGACCTTCCACTCTTTCAAATATTCTTGCCCTTAGATACAAAGCATATGTATTGGCATAAAACCCACTGTATATGGAATGAAAATTACTGGCAGTTCTTGAAACACATTCTGCACATGAAAACCTAATTGTATGTTGGACAGTGGCGGTCGTAAAAAATTAATCTCGAATACTTGTGGTTTAAATCAGTGACCTTTACTTCTGTGAGTGGTTGCATTGATACCGAGGTTGTCAAGTGTTAAGCCAAGCTGAAACTGTATATTGTGTGAAAACAAAGGTGTGTGCCAACGCTCTGTGCCAACAAACAGCATGCCCGGTGTGAGGGTGAGTAAGGAGACTGGTGAGGAGACAAGCAGGTTAAGGTGCAAGAGTGAGAGCTTGCACATGTGAGTAAGGATTGATTCCTACAACCCTGGAGGAAATTGTTTGCTAAGATGCATTTGATTCCTCTGAGAGGCTTGAGGAATTCCCTTGATAACCAGAGTATCTGAAAACTTCCCCATCCAACTTCCACAAGCTGGAAACTCTTTTAGGATACAAATGTTGGAAACTAGGCCAGATTCCATTTCCAGGATATTGATGGTGTAGCCATTGCTCTACATGGAGTTTCCTCAGGGTTTTTGTAATGCAACAATGAACGGAATTGATCTCTCAGGTACTGCCAGGTGTTGAATGAAGAGTCTGTGCCTTGTTTTGGGTTCGGAGCAAAGTCAGGGTGATTCACAAGAAGGGTGTAAATTCACATTAGCTGCCCTGAAATAACTTTCTGTCTGGCTGCTCTTGATCACTTGCATCACAGGGACACCTTGAACACGGGAGTGCCCAGGGACACGTTGTCAGGGTGATGTAGGCAGCATGCAATTAATATACCCCCAAGAACTCTTGCACTCATCTTACCTCTGCAGACAAACCTCTATGCAAGTGCAGATGAGGAGTTAATTTAATCACAATAGTTAATTTAGATAGGGCCATACATGGGAAGAGGGTCAGACTAGCATTGCTTTGCAGGTGGGTTTTGTTTTTCCTGCCTTGTATAGATTGTCCAGAAGAGAGTTACAAAGCCAGTGCAATAAAGCCTCATTCACTTCTGTAGTTTTGTGTGTCTCCCAGTACTAATGAGTTTGTTTGCTGGTGTTAGGAAGAGTTGTTAACAAATAGCTCTGAAACAAAACTCCTGTGTTTGCCTCCTGCCTGGGCACGGGCATTTCCCACTCACCCTACACTGCTTCAAGAAAGACACCAGAGGGAGGAGGAAGAGCTGCTCCAGGAGCTTCTATGTGCTCTTTAGCTATTCATCCTTCTTCTGAAAGCAGGAGCAATTAGCACAGCAATTAGCAGCATCCACACTGTGGTTTTTGCAATGATGGTGTCTGTCTCTCCAGAACAGGACTACTAACACCCATTGCTTTGCACTAGTACCCCACAATGGCCATCAGAAGGCAGCACCTTACTCTGCCTACCAAGCTGCCTGGGTTGTCACCAGCAAAGCAGAGGCAAAGAATGGAACTGGGGTGGTTTAGTCTCGAGAAAAGGAGGCTGAAGGGTGACCCTCTCACTCTCTACAACTCCCTGAAAGGAGGGTGTGGTGAGGTGGGTGTTGGTCTCTTCTCCCAGGTAACAAGTGACTGGACAAGAGGAAATGGCCTCAAGTTGGGCCAGGGGAGGTTTAGACTGGATATGAGGAAAACTTTATTCACTAAAAGGATTATCAAGCATTGGAACAGGCTGCCCAGGGAAATGGTGGAGTCCCTATCCCTAGAGGTATTTAAAAGATGGGTAGGTGTGCTGCTTAGGAACACGGTTTAGTGGGCATGGTGGTGTTAGGTTGATGGTTGGACTTGATGATCTTAAAGGTGTTTTCCAGCCTTAATGATTATGTGATTCTATGCCAGCCTAGTTACATAGCAATAGAACTGCAATAGCAGATCATGGACAACAAAATAGTGCTTTTTAAAGTGAGAATGAATGGGAAACTCGAGACAAACAATATGGTTAGTCAAGATCGAGAGCTGTGGGCTCACTTGTAGTACACAGAAAGATCTCTGCACCATCAGATCACCTGTTTTGTTTTCATTTGCACCAGCGTAGCCCCTGACTACTGCAGATTTAAATCAGTGAGAGATGGCTCAAGGCCGAAACCAATTTTGTTTTAAAGTTTCTTCTGCCAAAATTTGGCCCTGGAAGCTTGTACTTGGAGTTGTACAAAGTTTCACTTTATTATGGTATGTTTCCCCCTCTGTCCCCAAATTGGCGACCGCTTATATGACTTTTGGCAGGGGATGAATGAGCCTTCACACTCAGGCTGTAATTTACAGCTACGTTTGGTTTTACATAATGTACAATTTCAGCGTTGTCTAACATTTCTTCATGTATTGCGGAGACTTTCAGGTTTTATTAAACTGGCATATATAAATTGATTTTCCAGCTGGATGCAGTCACTTGGCAAACTCTGCACACTCTAACTACATATGAGCTAAATTACACACTCTAATAGTGTGTTTGAATTATTTTATGTGCAACATATAGTTGCAGGAGCATGTGGCAGTTTCCCAGGGCTTTGCCTAACTAGAGTTTTGCTCCCAGCTACAGGAACCGTTACAGAGGCAGACATAAATATTTTAGTGGAAGAACAAGCAGGCTGTGCCTTTTGGTAGGAGAGGCTCTTGCTAATTTGCACTTGCTGAGAGGAGGTATTACTGTCTCCCCAGGACATGAAGAAGTGTTACTTGGGGCAAGTCAAAAGTCTGCAAAATTACCGCTTGAGTCAGAGAGCTTGGTGGATGTGAAGAACAACAGAGCTAGACTGAGGCACCTTTGGTGTCAAGGGGATTTCTTATACACCTAGGTGATCCATGAGAGGCAGAAGACTTCGACAGTCTGGCCCACAACCATTTTGTGACTGAATTCTGGAAAACTTGAGCATATTGATTGGATTTCCTCTTTGCTAAAATGAGTCAAGGTGCCGAGTGAGACACTGTTCACCTCTGAGCTCACTTCCTGATTTTGCCACTCTTGCTTACTGAGTGTAGGCTTCAGTCCCTGTGTAGCCTCGTTTGCATTACCATCTCTAAAGGATCGGGGTAGACCTTAATCTCAAACCAGTTACTCAAAAATAAGGACTGGGGAGAGGACTGGTGAACACTTGCTCCACGAAGACAGGCACATGACTTAAGTCTACATGAACCCTGATGCGTGTAGCCTGAGATTAATGGCTGAGTTTTGAATTTGAAAGGTTATTTAGTGTCACCTGTGTGCTACCTAGAAGGCTTGGCCTGTAATGAGGGATAATTAGTGGGGTTGGGATTTTTTTTTTATGTTCACATATACCAGAAAGCTTCATATATCTCTGTCCAGAAGGTTATCCTACTCCAGGGTGTAGTGTTCAATTCAGTAACAGATATCTGTCTCATAATGGCAGTGGTCTTGCTCTTACGGTGCTTTTAGCCACTGATGGTCACACCTTGTTCTGCTGGTGTCAGCTCTCAGGGTCACCCAGACTGCAGGGAGATGCAGTAACTCAGAGGGGCAGTGCTGGACTTTGCATTGTGAGCCTTTTCGCTTGAAAAGGTTTCACTCTGCATCAGAAACAATGTCACAGCCTCAACCTCTTTCTAAAATGGAATTTTGAGTTTTCAGCCTCTTTTGTATTGAGATGCTGCAAGAGTTTTATGTCAGGGTGGGAATTCTGTAATGCACATCCTTCTCTCCTAGAAAAGCTGGAGGAAAGGAAAGCATTATCCTAATGTTGTCACCAATAATCTTTTAATTCACCAGATACTTGATTTTTACTGGAGAGTAATGTGTATCCTTATTTCCTGAGAGATGGAATTAGCAATAAATTCTGCCACTGCCTCTCAGAGTTCTGATTTTGTAGCCGTTGCTCCTCTTAGTGCTTCACGTGTCAATTGTGCTATCTATTTACCACATGGATAAACACATTGCAAGCATTATATCACTTTATTAGGCCACTAATATCCAAGAGCTTTGTCTTATGACATGGTATAAACAATAAATCATATGCTCATTGCAGTTACTCTTTCTGTCAAGTCTTATTTCTACATCCCAGGCAGAATAAAGTGTTCGGTACAGTTTTCTTCTTATGTCTTTCCGCCTCCTCTGTTGTTATTAATAGATGCTGTGCCTGCTTATTCTCTCAGGAAAGGCAATATGGGATAAATCGTGGGCTTGGGTGAGGGAATCAGAAAGAAATGTCTCGGTTCTTACGTGGTATTGATGACTGTGATTTTCTTTGGGAGAGCTGGGTGAAACCAGTGCACTAAGGAACTGATAGTTGAAGTTCAGCCCAAACTGCTTAGCCTAGTATTAAGGAAAAACTTCTTTACTGTGAGGGTGACAGAGCCCAGGGACAGGCTGTCCAGAGAGGTTGTGGAGTCTCCTTCTCTGGAGATGTTCAAAACCCGACTGGGCGCTTTCCTGTGCAGCCTGCTCAAAGTGAACCTGTTTTGGCAGGGGGACTGGACTAGATCTCCTGAGGTCCCTTCCACCCCCACCATTCTGGGATTCTGTGAAATGCCTGAACTGAGCTATCTGGTTGGTGCTAAAGTTATTCTGATTAATCATGAGCTCACCTCTCTCTCATTACTGCATGGTTCTGGAGTGAAGAAATGGAAAAGGAGGAAGGCTGAGCACTCCTTTACAGTGTTGAACTAACTTGATGTTGCTCACAAGACACAAGGTTTGCCTGACTATATATATCAGGACTGTAAGAGGTACAAGTTACTACTTGGGACCGAGTTTTCCTGTTGCCTTCTTTTATGTCTGTGTGGAGCAGTTGTGGGCAGAAGGAAGACAAAGGCTTCTCTTCAGAACACCATCTCCTGCCTGAGCCCAAAATTGGGATTGCCTATCTAGTCTTGCAGCTTGAAGAAAGCAAGAGCCACACTATCTAGTATGTAGATCTTGTTAGGACGTTAACAGTATTGTTCCCTAATTCAGGCCTCTCCTCTTTGCAAATCACTCGGGAAGACATCCTGTTTGCAGCAGATTTTTGCCAGACCATTTTGAGGGGAATGTGATTTCAACCTCTGCTTTGTTTGCAGACTACCCACTCCATCTGTTAGTTGTTTGGTGTTTGTGACGAGTGGTTTGTGGCCTAAATTGCATAAAGTCTTGTCCTTAGCAGGAATGAATCAATGTACAGCTACATTCTTTTACTCTTAAAAAAAAAAAAAACCCCAAAACAACAGTCTGGCACACTGTTTTGCTTCCAGTCCTTGATTGGTTGCCTGAAATTTTTGGAGAAGAGAATAATAACCAAAGAATAGCAAACTGATTGATATATAAATGCAATTGTTTTCCAAATAAATAAAATCATCATTCAAACAGGTTTTACCATGAAGAGGAGGGAGCACAGTGGCACTGGGTAACTGGTGTCCATGAATGCATCAGGATAGTGTGGCTTTCCCAAAGCCAGGAGTGTATCTAGTCTTCATTTCCATAAGGCATGGCTTTATCCCATGCATTTTGTGGGATTTAGGAGCTTGGGACCCAACAGCCTGAAGGGTAAGAGTCAAGCTGTAGTGGGAGATGTGTGCAAAGAAAGCTCTTCGGTGCGGATCACTGTAAATAGAAGTTTTGCTCAGTTGAGGTTACGAGCAGAAAGTCCAGTACGTGGCAGGGTCGGTTTGGGAACAGCACCTTGCTCATGGGAAGAAAAGGACAAAGAGTTTGAAGGTGATGCCAGTTTGGTGAAGTGTGTTTGCTGGAAGGTGGCTTAGTACTTTGTCATCTTCCCTAAATACAGACGTGGTTTGGGCTGCAGGGGCAGTTGGCTGAACATGAGCACGTGGGATCATTAAAGGCCACATCTGTCTAGCTTTGCAGCTGCTTCTAGTCTGAGCGTGGTTTCCCCTCTTCCCTTCCTCACCCTCCATCAAGGTGCCTTGTGCCTCCCTCACACTGCAGGGAGATGCTGACAATGTGGTAGAGATCAGAAGATGCATTGGGAAAGGAAAATATGCGACATTGACTAATGCCCGATTAAATCATATGTTTGGGATCTCCTGGGTCACGAACTGTGAGAACTTTCCATGAAAACTCTGAGCCGTAACTCAAGCAGGCAGCTCTGGGACAGTTGCACAGCTGCATGAGGCATGCAAGCTACCCTTTTGCACTCGAGATTGAGTTTTTAATTTTTTTATTTTTATTTTTTTTTTCCAGTAACCCTCTCTGACTTGCAAACTCTGGGCCCTAGAGGGTGCTGGCAGCCCAACAGAGAGGCTTTGCCTGCACAGCTCCAGCTGCAGGGCAGGGAATTGACTTTATCATTCCTTTCAGATCTTCACTCTCTATCGTTCCCCAAACATCCTTAAATTGGATAGTCAGCGCTGCTCCTCGCAGATCGCTTGTCAGCATCGTGCCTCCCGCATCAGGCAGAGAGCGGGATCAGCCAGCTCTGCTGCCACCCGGAGAGATCCTTGTGCCCAGGGCTGGGGCAGAGGGTGGCCTTTTGCGGGGGACAATGGGGAGAACCCTCCTTCCTGCAGCGTATGGAGATCAGTGGCCCACTTGGGGTGGGGTGACAAGTTTTTTCCACGTGCTCCTTCTCCAAGCAGGCAGCTGGACAGTAGAAGTGCCCAACTGCCTGTGCCAAGAATTACATGTCGTAATTCAATGGGGGAGAGACCTGGAGGAGTATGGGGTGCTCTGTTGGCACCCTGTGACTCTGTCCTGCTTGCTTTGTGTCACAAAGCAATGAGAAATGTACAGAACTGCAACAAATGTGGTTAAAGAATTTATTAATTAAGGGGACTTAGCTGCAGAAATACGGTTTCAAAAATCTCAGAGTTTTCTCATCGAGGGTTTCTGAGGTAAAGTAAAAAAAATAATTCCATCAGGGACCAAACAAGACACTTTCTCTGTGTGTCCCTTCCCCACACTGTGTACAAAGGGAAGGAGAAGCGCAGGAAATGGGCAAACACACATTAATCCCTTCCTGCCAAAATTTCTGTTAGAAAACGTCTCCGTCTCCTACCTTTACCGTTAGGCTGTTTGGCTGCTTAGCGGGATTGCTTTGATACATTGATTCTATTATGGCAGAGCTTGCACGGAGTGAGGGAACATGAAATACAGTTCCCTAAAGAGCAGATTTCTTGGTCAAGAAAGATTCTTACAGACTAGCAGCAGAAAGGGAGCGCTAGCAAGTATGCTAAATAAAAGCAGATACCAATCATAAACAATTACATATGTGCTTAAAAATTCTCCTCCTGACATCTTTACATTTGCTGGTGGAAGTCACCTTATGAATATCAGCAGATGAATTATTCTATATGGATAAGGAGTTGAAAAAGCAAAGGACATCTCACTTCTTCCTTTAACCTTGGAGAACAGAAAAGATCTGGTGCTTGCATCTCTTTTGAGAATACAGTCACTGCGAGGGGAAAAAAAAAAAACCAACCCTATGCATTGAAAACCTACTGAATACATCTAAATAACAGGCATATCAATGAAATGCCAGGCTTGGGCTGAACGATAACCCTTATATAAATCATACAGCGGGTTGTTCGCCTCGGATTTACGCTGAACTGCAAACCTAGCTCTACTGGGAAGTTTGCACAGGAGGACCAAGCCAGACTGGCTGAGGAGTACATCTGCCTCATCCATTTGTATAAGCAGAGCTAAACTGACAGGCTTAAATCTGCGGGGGAAACTAGGGATCTTTTGGATTCTGACTAGAAGAGCGTCCCTGTTTGTTTGCTTGTAGCTAGAACTCATATCTTGTGGTCATCCAAATATTAAAGTAACATTCCTTTTCTGTGATACGTAGTCTCTTGCAATCAATCTGGCTTTTTGAGGAGGTATTAATTGTTCAAACTTCTTAGCTAAATAGTTTTGCTACATAACTTTCAGCCTGTGGTTTGCTTGCAAACTTTCTCCTTTGAGTATTTGTTATGCGCCTTGGATGTCTAAACATACAGCATGGTATTGTTTCTGGCTGCTGATGGTGTGACTCAGATTTTTAAACAGTAGATGGATAATTGGCAACTAACAAACTTTCAATACAAATTAATCATTCTGGCATTATGGAAAATGCAGGATTCTCAAGGATTTCCAGAAATACCTACTGGCTATATGAATATTCTGAAATAATGAATAATTTTACAGCCAACTGAAGTTTGGCAGTCATGCCTGCAAAAGATTTTTGAATAAGGTTTATTCCTGTTTGTTTTTTGCTATTCAGCTAGAACAAGTGCTATTGCTTCCTAACTCGTGATTAATTCGGTGTTGCCAAATCCTGTGACTTTAATCACAAGTCTCGTGATACTTGATGGGGTTTTTTTTTCCCTATAAGTTCTCATTCCCGGAGACATTTAATTAGGTGAGAATCTCAGTTTTCATTTTTATAGAAGTAAGTTTCTACTCTTCAGACTGTGAAGTTCGAAAATATGACCCAGGGGCATCCTAAAGACAGCCACAAACCCCAGAAAAAAACACAAATGAATCAAACTTTTTTCTGTTTTTTTTGGTCTCGTGATCTGCAGATATTTCCTCAAACATCCAATTGCCAATTCATGACTTCTGAATATTTAGGGATGGGACTACCCTTAAGAAATTTTGCCCTTTCCCTCCTTAAATTTAAAATGCTGACACATTTTCTTCAAAGAGGAAGGACTGATCGTTGTAGAGCCGCAGTGGGACCACATGGACAATGTTCAAAGCATTCCCTTGCCACCTGTACTCTTAGCTCAACCTAACTGCGATCTGAACGCATTTTTTTTTTTTTGCTTCATGTTATTTTGCTCAAAGGTCAAATTCTTTGGTTCCCAGGTGCAATGAAACCCATTACACACTGTGCTATTACAAGGCGACCCTCCCTACGACCTGAAATAGGAGACACGTTGCCTTCTCGGGATAACCTGCCATGAACAGTAAAAAGTGAAGCTTTGCATGACCAGCCTCATACAGTGTGTGTGAACGTGCAGGCCTTCATAAGAAGTTTTTTCAGCTGCAGGAACAGAGGAAATCAGACTTTTCAGAGATAAATATTCCTTGAAAATGCCCCCACTCCGGTACTCCCCTCTCATCCCACTTTTTACTCAACTGTGCATGAGCCAGTCTGGGTTTCTGTGAATGTACTTGCTGTTTCCAGTAGGAGAAGCCTGTATACTGCTAGAGTAAAACACATACAGTTGATGGGTTGTTCAAACTGTTTGATTAGAGTTTTTCAGAGCTGGCTGAAAAGCAGGATTTCCAGTTTGTGAGGATTTTTTATTTTTTAGAGATTTGACTTTGGTCCAATTGGCCTGAAAACTCTTCTTTTTTTTTTTTTAATTTTCTATGAACTGAAAAAAATATGTTTTGGAGACATTGGCAAGGGATGTCTCATGTGGCAGTCAAACTGAGGAGAAGGTTGGTCTGATTTTTCAGCCTCTTTGCTCTGTTTTCCCTGCTGCCAGGCTGTAACACCACCATCGCTGTAACACAGCCCAGGCTTACTCTGGCCTGGGCAGTCCTGCCCTTCTTCTTCCTCTTGCCTCTTCATCCTCCTCCCTTCCTTCCCCACGACGGGGAGGAACCATCTAGAAACACAAAATTCACGGTGTGGCCCCTCTACAACTGGTGACCACCCAGGGAAGAAGGCAGCACCCAAGCAGGAGAGGGAGGCAGCTCCTGCCCTGGCCTGCAAGAAGACATTTTAGAGCCAGGGATGAGGCTTTTCCTTCTCCCTCAACAAGAACTTTCTAAGAAAATTGATGATGAAATAGATGATTACTACTGTTCCTGCTGCTTATGCCTAATCTGAAGGAAAGACTCTTGATCTATTGGGTTTTGGATTAAGCCTTTGGCTAGTAGGGTAGAATTAAAATGGATAATTAAGAAAATAAAGTTATTTTATCACAGAGCACAAGGCTGAAAAGGGATCTAACTAAACTAATCATGAAGTGCAAAGACATTTATTGCCCTGACCTGCATCTCTGCTTTGACCTGTGTGAACCTGTGTGACATTTTCTGCTTCCAGATTCTCACTTAAAATTGTGAGAAGTTTTGATCCTGATCTGGCCATTGCAACTGAAATGGGAAGGGGAAAAAAAAAATTGCTAGAAAAGGAAAGGCACCATAAAATAGACTATAGTGGAAGGAAATTAAAGATAAGGAGAGCTATGAGAGACTCACTGTTGAAATGCGCGTTTCACTGACAGGGCATTCGCAAGGAGGAATGATAAAAAGGAGGAGGGGATGTATCCTGCACGCATGGGAACTTGATGAGCTTTATTTGCAGTGCAGGAAAAAGCACTGCATGTGACAGAAGGCCTGGAGCCCTTTCTCCTACAAAACTGCCCCAAAATGTGGATGGATCTCATCTCGGGTGGCTTTGCTGGAGATCTTTCTCCCTGCAGTGGGCCAGCGTGCATATCGAGGCTGTGTCATGACAGAGGAGCGCCCATTCCCTCTTACCATGGTGTCACCGTGTGACAACCATCTGCGTACTGGCATACAGATGCCTGTGTCCCCACTTGATGAGTCAGGAAATCCTCCCTCATCCTCCGTGCATAAGTTAAAAAAGCGCTGATTTAATGTCTTTTTGGATTTGACTGGAGTATATGGGAGGTTTCTTTCCAGTCAAAACAAAACAAAAAATCCCAAACCACACTGCCAGATGCTACACTGCTAGTATATCATAAAACAAAGAAAGCAGTAATTTTGTCACAGCTACATATGGTACAGGACTGATGGAGCCAGGCTGAGGAATCAGAGGCTTCAAAGAGACCAGGAAACAGGCCGTGCAATCAACCTATTTTTTAATACAATTAGAGACAGTTCAGAAAGTGTATTTGTATCACAACAAAGTTCTGGAGTTCTCTTCCTGACCAAGGACAAAAAGCAATTTTTAAATGGGAAACGTTGAAAGTTGCTGGCCCGGTCTTTTGTGTCCCATGCATCTACCGCAGTGACTCATGGAAGCTGCGGTTCTCGTGATCTGCTCTCCTCCAGGGCTGGCGCTCCCCATTCAGATGACTCTTTCCATCATGAGCTGCGGGAGTCCAAATAAAAAGAATACTGTGGTGCACTGTGGAAAATGTGCTCAAACCCAAGAGCCAAAGAGGAAGGAGAAGGGGGGCTCTCAGCACTTGAATTACTGCTCCCGTGAGACAATAGGACTAAGAAGATGACTGGAAAATGAGGCTGAGAAGAGACACTATAATTTTTGTTGCAAGCGCTTTTTGTGATGTGCGTTAGCGCACCCTGGAGCTAAAAATTTTACTTTTTGTGATGGGAAATAAAAAACTTATGAGAAAATCAAAACTTTCTCATGGAAAGTGCACTTGGCAGAATTCACATTTTCTTGTAGCAAAAGCGGTAACGCTTCAATGGGCTTTGTGATCCCTTCTACTTCCCATATTTAGCCCTGTTTCAAGTGGGACTGAGCATGGGGTGTAGTTACATCCACAGCTACATTTATGTAGATAGCTAATTAACCAGTTTGATCAGTTTGCCTGTCACTGGGGTTTCTATCTGCAAATGTGCTTGCAATTCCTTTTGAAATACTGCTTTAAAAATACTAGCTCCCAAGAGGCTGAATGGTAAGAATAGCACGATATTTCCAGTGATGACATATGGTGTCCCTTCTCTTCCCTCTAGCTGAAGTTCTGAGCCCACATGCTTGGCAGCCTGATGCAGCAAACCAGGAGAGGTCTACTGGAACCGATTTGCTAGAATTTCAGGCTTTTGTGTGCAAGCTCCCGTGCCGAAAGAGAGAACTTGAGTGTTCGGCAGTCACAACAAAGCTCCTTCTGAAGTTGCATAGCTTCTAGAGTGAGACATGTGCACAGTGTGTTAAAATGGGTCCCTTTATGAGTTCTTGGTCTAGTCAACTCATAAAAATAATTAATAGGGCATCCACCATGCCCTACCTCTCTGCTTGGTCTGTGAGACGTGCCAGCTCTTGCAGTTTTGTCAAGCTGGGTGGGATCTAGGGATTTCCCATAAACCTCAGATTAGAAACCATGTTGGAGTCTCCAATCTCATTTTGAGGAAAAAAAAACAACCCACACCTGACCCTTACAGGTATATTCTTGAAGGTGACTCAAGTGAACTTAAAGATTCAGAAAATTCAAAGTATTTCCTTCTTTATTCCCTGTGGGCAGTAGCAGAAAGAGTGAGGAGAACCTTTCTGTAATAGGTGGCACAAAGTCCACTGGATGCAGCATCCTGTGCCCTTTCCTCTCTGTAAGTGGCACTCTCCTTCTAAATGGCTCCTTCTAGCATGAGTGGCACCAGTTCAGCCAGATAAGAGAATGGTGTGCTGTGGAAAATGGAGTTCTGCTCCAGGACCAAATGTTTTTATGGGTAAAAAAGCAATCTAGGAAGTACCCTGCTTAGCCACAGAAAGCAACATGTACAATTCTGCCTTTGCTAGCAGTGTGGAGGGAATAACTCCCCATGTCATCGTGTTGGCCTTTTTGTTGTGACATTTACTGTGTTGGGTGTTGCAGTGTCCTCTCTTCCCTGGGCAACAGCATTTTAGATATAAATCCCATTGAAGAGCAGAACACCATTGGACAGGCAAGATCATTTTGTTCTTCTGAAAGCAGGAGAGATCTGCTGTGTGCTGCCCCTTAGCATCTCCGATACACAGTGAGCGTGCCACCAACCATCACGGGACGCCACTGAACCTACCCTTTCTTATGGTTATTCCACTGTCCTCCAAATCTAATGTTATATTTTCATATTTGATGTAGTCCAAGAACTTCTTAAAGACCTTTATAAAATTCCAAGGAGTGTAAAATTAGAAACAGGAAAAGACCAATTCAATCATTTGACTTATGACCAAGAGCTGTCTCCATTGGGGGATAGCACTCAGCTTTCCCAGTGACCAGAGAAGGCAGACAGAGCAAAGCAGATCATTTGCATTGACTACCTACTCTGAGTGATGGGGAACATGGGCTGAAATGGCAGTTGGCTCATTTTATAGATCTATAGATTACTTAATCAGTGTAAATTAATAGTAGCATCTTAATATTGTTTCTGTGCTGCACTGAGTAACAATGGAGAACAGAAACATATGGGTGACAGGCAAAACAAAAGAAATTTGTAAATAAGGGGGATGAACTGACTTCTAAGAGACAATGGGCTTTGTCTTTCTAAAGGAAAGGAGTGGCTTTTAGTGTGGTGAGTTTGGAGGTTTGTTTTATGTTCTTGACACTGAAACTGTGAGTCTTAGTTGGACCACAAAACTCCTAAGGAAACAGTGAAACGCCACCACAAGAATAAAAGTAATAAAAACTGAAAGGCAGAGAGGGAAAGAACATATTTTCTAGACTTTGTTTCATAGAAATGAGTGACTAAAACTTGGAAAAGGTAACTTGCTTAGCAATTCTGTCTCTTCAGTTCACAATGAACATCCTCAAACTGTCCATAATTCTTTTAGATAAATTAGGACACATCCAAGCTAAACATGCAGATATTTTTAATGTGGAAAAATGTCAAGAGTTCAATGCAAGTAAGAGGAATCAGGAAGCTGAATTGGGAAGATACCCAGATTTGCAGCTCAGGAGACAGGGTAGGAGAGAAACAAGTGGCTTGGAAGGAGATGTGTGAGACTCCAGACGCTTTCTGTGCTTGATCTGGTGCTAGAAGGGAAATGTTCCTGATCCCTTTTTGTCAAGTGACTGGATTTCTCTGCTGTAGGATGGAAAAGCTTCTCAATGAATGGGAGCAGTCTTTGGGAATCACTACTACTGGGTAGCCCAAGAATATTGTACAAAGCCTGTGTATTTTTTTCTGTTCAGGAGTGATTTAATCCAGCCATTCCTTATTTTGTTAAGCCATTCAGAGCTGTCTCTGCAGTTGCCTCTATTGTTTGATTTTGCAGAGATATAATGTACCACTGGGGAAGGGAAAGTATGAAAAAGTTATCTAAGCTTTTAAAAAACAGCTGTTTTATCAGGGCGTTGTTTTAGAACTGGGTGTTTGATGAGGTGTGAATATGCCAATTCTGAAAGGAAGCTGGAGCCCCCATATTTTGGTGGAAATCGTAAAGCCAAGGCCTTGGGTTGGGGTGTTATGGGGGGGGGGGTCTGTTGTCTTTATGTGCACAATGGCAAACATCATCGGGAAGAAAAGAGCTGTGACTCAATCAGCAAAATTAACTATGTGGGCAACAGCAAAACTCAGAGTTCCCCCTGCCCTTCCCTGTTACGTGAGTTTCCATGTGTTGGGGAGGAAAGGAAGAAGAATAGCTCATTACCTTGAATGGTTCACTCGGCAGCAGAGAATGGAAATGAAGTCTGCATGAGAGGTTGGCACTGGGAGAACAGAGGATGCAGAGGTGGCTGAAAAGCAGCTCTGGAGTTTGTTTTATTTTGATTCCAAACCTGTGAGAAGTGTGTACTGCCGTTTGTGTCATTGTTTTTGTGGTGTGTGGAGGCAAAAAATAGCTTAGGTTGAGAGAGCAATCTGAGCTGTCCTGCACCGAGAGCCTGGGGAGTCCCACAGGAGCAGGGCTTGCCCTCGCTACCTCCTCTCTCTCTCCCACAGCTGCTCTTTCACACTACTCTGCTCCCTTTTCTGGAAGGAAAGGCAAACTGCTGGAGACTCCTTAAGGGATGCTGGACCTTCTTTCCTCATGCTTGGAAAGACATCAGGCTGCTTTTCTCATTCTTTCCCTAGTTCCCAAGAGAGAGAGGCAGATGGGGGTCTTTGCCCTTCTCTCCTTCAGCGTAAGGTGGAAGCTGGGAGCAACTTGTGCCTCTGGCTTGTTGGTGAACACAGGTCACAGTGCTTGGAGGAGGTTTCCCTCGGTATCCCTGTGGAGAGTGCTGGGGGCAAAGGGAGCCCAGCTACAGCTCCTGCTGGGTGCTGGTCCTGGCTCCAGTGCCAGCTGAGAGCACCAGTGGAGGAGTGCTGCACTGGATCCAGTCTGCACGTGGCCAGGTAGGGATGTGGGGAACCCAGCCACCAAGTTAACTGCTGTTCAGGCACTTCAATTCACATATTCAACAGTCCTGAAAAGTACAGAAACAGCCTCAGTTCCAGGCTGTCCCTTTTTGTGTCAGGTAATTTAATTTCTTCCTGGAGGGACCAACGTTCAGATGATGAAAAGCCTTTGTCTTTGCATGGGGCTGTGTGAGATGGTAGCAGATGAAATCTCCCAGAATCAAAGAAAACATGACCACCAACTAGGTCCAAGTTACCATCCTTTGGATTTCCATGCAGACTGCAGCTGTCCTGCTGGTGCCTTTTCCAAAATCAAAGCCCTCCCCTCTGACAGCCAGTTAGCGGGACTACAGCTGCCTCTTGGAGAGCAGTGAGACAAGCTGGCACGAGTTATCTTGCGTTCTCTCAATGGAAAGTTACGTTTTCCTTCTATGACAGCATCCACTTGGGATACTAAAATAACTTTCCAGTGCCTAATTAAGCTTCCACTTCCTTATTGGGAATAGATGGAGAGAAAGATTGAGATCTGCCCAATGCAAATAAGCGGGTACTCAGGGGATATGAACCAAGAATCCTGACTCCTAGGTCCCCCCAGGCTGATACCAGGCAACCCCAAATCGCCTGGATGTAGGAACAGACACCTTTAGTGGACTGACATTTATTCAGGGATTGATATTCAGGGATATTCCCATCCTAGGGAAAGCTAACTGAAATGCTTTATATCTTTTTTTTGTCAGTAGTAGCCTTTCTAAAAAAAAAAAAAAAGAAAAGTAGCCTTTCTAAAAAAAAAAAATATATATATATGTATATATTTTTTTAATCAAATGATTTTAAAATTCTTGTTTCCTTTTTCTTTTTGATGCAGTCACCTGTCTTGGGAATAAAGGGGTGGGAAAAGCATGACAGTATTCCAGAAAAAAAAAAGTTCCTTTTCAGAGACTGTGGGGAAAAAATTCTGCAAAGTCTGTAGTGATTCTTTTCTATGGTTCTAGCCAAAGTACAGGAGATAACAATAAAGTTAAAAAAAAAAAAAACAACCAAACAAACCAAAAATTTCCAAAGCTATGGAAACAGAGGGCCTGATTAGAAATGCACTACAGGCTGCTAATTCATCAAAATAGGGTGGATTTTTGTTTGGTTGTTTTTTTTAGCATTTTAAACCTTCTTTGTCCTTTGTACCAAATGCACTAAATAAAATTAAAGATGGGGTGGGGTATCTGTTCTGGCTACTGATGGAATTATTCTGTGATTGAGTGAGTGTAATTTCTTACTGATTGAAGAAATTCAGGTATCAAAAGCTAAGAAATTTGTATTTTTCTAAAGATGAACTGTATATCAAGTAGCAAGGAGGTCGGATCACTTTGGTGAACAAGATTTTAATCTCTCATAAGTGGTTTCCTTGAGTTGAGTGTTACTTTGGAGGCAAAATTTTCATTTTACCAGGAAATGTTTCTGGTGTATTACATCAGACAGGAATTTAGGCGGCAATAAAACAAAACCTTACAAATAAATCCTATATTTCCTTTGTAATGTTATTACTTGGTAAGAAATCAGTATTGAATACATGCTAACTGTTTTTAGAGGACTGATTGTCTGCTGGTTAGGATGCAGGGCTAAAAGCTAGGAAATCAGAGATGCTGATGCAGTCAGAAAGCTGTGGCTGGTTTTCAGGATTCACACTCTAGTATTTATTTGCTTGACACCTTGTTTTGGAACTTTTTGGAGGCTGGGAGAGAGCCTGAAGCTGTCTGATACCAACATCCTCTTTTCCAAAGGGAAGTGAGGTGTCTTAAACTTTCTCCCTTTCTGTGCAGCAAGCATGGGCTGACATGGAAGGGCCTATGTCAGATTGGGATTTACAGCTCTGCAGCCTTTTCTGGAGCTCAACATCTCTATTGTTCCTTCCCAAAATGGAAGAAAAGTGTTTGTTTTAAATGGAGCAGCAGCTTCAGCTGTTACACACTCTCACCTCTTCATAAAGACCACTCTATGGTTGGGTTGGGTGCCTGGGTCTCTTACCAGAAGTCTCCCACCATAAAGATCTCCCACTTTCCAGGAAATGGCCTAGCTGCCTGGCTATCAGCTCTTCTGGGAAGGACACTCTCCAGCCCTCCTGGCAGATACCCAGCTGGGAAGGACAGGGTTCAGATCCACAGGGAAGGAGAGAGAGAAGGGGAAAATAAGGGAGAGTGAGTGTGACTATAGCTTAGTGAGTAGGGCATGCCTCTGGGGAGATGCACAACTGATCTATTGTAGTGAAATTGCTGAGGGAGGCGTTGGATTATGCTCCTGCGCTCTAATCCCTTAATCCTGCTCTCCTGTTCTGACTGATAGGCTGGTATAGAAAAGGCAGGTGCTGCCCTTGGGTGTGCTTTAGCTGTTGGGAGTGCTGTAGGTTTGCTCTGATGGCACCTGCGGGATGAAGATGTACATGGGATCTCAGCAGAGCACTGCCTAGAAGGGTGGTGATGGGGCTGGGAGCCCCACCACTCTGGAGATAGCCCTAGATGTGTGCAGAGGTGGGAGGCACCTAAGAAAAGTCTGCTGGCAGAAATATCATCATCTACAAACTTGGTAAATCTGTGGTTTAGACATGGGCTTGGAGACTCAACCTACTGTCTCTGGGTATGTAAACTCAGCGTGGGTGCTTAGTTCCATCCGTGGATCTGGCCTTAACCTGTGTGCCCCTCTGGCTTTGTCTCTGTAAAACCTGGAAACCACTATGCCTAAAACATGAGGATAAATAAATATGGTTTGAGCCAGACCTTCATGAAGTTAATGTAAAAATACCTGTGAGTTTGACATCTCTTGGAGCAGCTCTTGTAAATCATTGCAAAAGCACTCCAGATCCTTCCAGTGGAATGTGCCATAGTCATGGTGAGCATCTAAAATATTTATTCTAATAAAAATCCATTCTAAATTTTGATGGGTAGCCTGTTTTATTAATAGTAAGAAAATACTCACATGAGCTTAATCAAAATAACGTGAGAAATGGGGAGGTACAACAACAATTCTTCTCTGCTTTCAGAATTGTGGTGGTGGCTACAGCATCTACCCAATGTTTGTGTGAACTCAAGTGGTGTAACTACAGAAGCAGTCACTTGCTTTAGAGTAGTACCCGGTTGCTACTGCTGCTTGGTGACCTCAGTGCCACGCCAGAGTCCAGAACGGTTGTGCTCTGGTGCCAGCTCTGCTGAATGATCTCAGTCCTGTCACTTCTCCTTGCTTGTCCAACCTTCTGTGAAATGAAATTGTATTTCATGGTTTGTTTTTTGTTTTTTTTTTCCCCAACTGCTTTTCCAGGACTTTCTGTAAGAGTAAACAGTTTGCTTTGTTTGCAAGAGAAGCAGCTCTCCCAGTCCAGGCACCGCAGGAGGCTTTGTGGTGTGTTAGAAATATGGCCCAACATAGTCCTGGTCCAACAGAGCGCGAGGGTGTGGGTGCAGCCCTGGCTCCTGAGTCGTATCGCTGATTCAGTGCGCAGCGTCTCGCTGCTGCTGGAGACCTCTCTTCACCCAGGGCCTCAAACAGCAGAAATAAGAGCAGGAATCTGCTCAGATCAAAAAGGAGAGAGGAACTTTTCACCAGTGAGAGCTCTTACGAGGCATTTTACCAACACAGGCAAAGATAGAATCTGTGGTTTGGGTAACTCAAAGGGAGGCACAGCCAGAAAGTGGAATAAAGTTAGTTTGGAAGAAAAAACAGGAAGATGTAGGACTTGTAGCAACAGTAGTGTTTGCTTTCTTTTGGCTGCTTTCATGGGGTATGCTTAGACCTTCCCTTCAATTTTTGTGTATGTTAGTCCCTGCAGAGGCTGAATGGAAAATATTTGGGTGCAACAGTGACTGGGGAGGAAAGGGTTACCTCAGGTTGGGAAAAAAATAATATAAATTCTTCTTATTGTATCCTGCTGTATCAAAAATATCTTTGAATTCTTCTGGTTTCTTATTGTCTGTTTAGATCATACACAACACCCATTGTATGTTCTAACCAGTCTTAATTCTTTGCAAATGTTCAGCCCTAAAACTGCCTGTGTTTGCCAGTCCCACTGTCATAAAAGTAATTGACTTCATAGGGTTATTGTGCATTTGCCTAATTATTGATATTTCTCTCCACTGTATGATGCTAATTTAACTTTTACTTTTTCCATCTTGGATTTATTCTTGATTTTCTTGTATATGGGTTTTTTTTTTTGTCCTGGCAGTATGTTGGCTTGGGCTCCAAGTATCAAATTTAACTGTGACAGGGTCTCTATTCAATTCCAAAGTTATTTTCCTTCCTTTATTTTCCTCAGTATTGACATGGGACACAGTTCCAATAAACAGTTCGTATAGCATGGTATCTCTGACGACACACGCGTTTCTGCAAGCTGGGTTTTGTTTCTTTTCCATCTCTGTGTATATTCCCATATGCAGAAATTGTATTTGTGGGATATTTTGTAATATATCTCCCATAAACCAAATTTTGCCTGAGTTTATTGCTCACTGGTTGCACAATTGTTCTTTATTAAAAAACTCCTAGGTTTTTAAAAAACCTCCTAGTTCTTTAAATAAAAATTAAATGTTTTAAAATAACATTCTGTGCACCTCACCTTCAGTTAGTTTTACTATGTGACCTCACATAACAAAACCCCTCCAGTACCTCAGATAAATAGCAGTGTGCAACTGCTCAACTTCCAGAAGGGTGTTGGGAGATTTAATGCACTTTGGGATATGCAAACAGCCCTGCTTAGCTCCAAGATAAGATGGCCCAAATAATTCAAAGATAAGGAAATAAAAAAAGAGAGGTCCTCACTAGCAACATGGGGTTGTGAATTAAACAGTGGATTTTGAGTTTTGTTTTTAAATCTGCTACCTAGAAAATTTCACTCAGAGGAAATTGCTGAGCTTTTTTGTCTGTTTGCAAAAATAGATGTGAATATTACAGTCATCTGAACATTGGTACTGGACGGTGCTAAGGTTGACACTGGCTCTAAAATGGATGTATGCAGGAGCTTG
The DNA here is from genome assembly GCA_907165065.1 of Caprimulgus europaeus. The sequence goes on from OU015530.1 coordinate 3,735,743, forward strand.
GGAATCCTGTGTCTGTCTCACAGAGGTAAAATTGAGTATTGTGCATTTAAATTTTGTATTTTGAAGGTGTCAGCAGGACTTAATTTATTCAAGACCCCAGTGATGGACCTCTGCACAGGGACTGGGTAGAGAGCAGTAAGGAGCTGAAGCTGGACTCAAAAATATCTTCTGAATGATGTCATCTTCCCAGTGAATACGATCACTTATGTCATTGACTTGTTCCTTTTGATCGAGGGGAAGAATTGCTGGGAAAATACAAGTCTGTTCATGAACAATTCATAAATAGAGAAATAATACCTTATTAAATAAGTGACACCAAATAATTTGCTTCATCCAGATTTTTCCAGCAACTTGGTTAACTCAGTTGAATTGCATTTCCTGACATTTAATGAGTAATTTCTGGTATATACATTTAACCAGGAAAAACAGGAAATTCACCTCTATGGAGAAAGCCAACAAAAGACCCTGCGTGTTGTGGCAAAGTTAAAACTGCAGTAGGAACTTTAACATATTCATTTCCTGGTTTCTTGTTATATTAATTATGCATCCTTTGCCTGCCATTAATTGAAGCCCAAGGCTTTTGCAACAGGTGTGTGAAGTCAGGCTCATGTCCTTGTCAGACAGACACTCAATTAAATAGTCTGATTTTTCAGGAGTACTGGATATACTTCAGCTCCCTTTTGCTGAAAAGCTGCACTTTCAAAAAATCACATCATTGGTACTGAATTTAATTTCCCGAATGGCAGCTGGTTTTAAACAAAGGGATGGCCAAAAAATTTTTAAAAATTAAAAAAAAAAATAGTTAATTGAGGTTATTTTGTGAGAAAGGAATGTGCTGCTTTTCTTCAGTTTATTAATGCATCTGCGGCTAACGTGGTAGCAGAGCTTGTCTTTGTGCGTGGCTACCATTGCATGCCTTGGGGATGGGGGCAACGAGCAACAAGCTAGCCAACAACAAAATGACTTCTTCCCTTGCTAGTTGTTGACAAAATGACTTTTTCCCTTGCTAGTTGTTGTACCTGACTGCTCTCAGACAGCGAATGAGTACGTACCGTGTATCATAGGGCCTATAGCCCCTCCAAAATAAGGTTTACTTATTGGTTTTGATTTTAGAGTACAACATTGTGAAGATATTTTTCATCCACCTGGTCCTTGGGCTTCATGACGATGAGCTACATCTGGGATATCAGACAGGTCATCACCAAATCCCTGTGAAACACCTCCCAGATCCCTTTCTCAGGGTGTTCCCTGCATGTAGTAGCTTTGTGAGCTGTTAAATCAGTGGTCCACAACAGGAAGAATGATTTGTGACTTTTGCTGTACAGCTACAAAGGACTTTCATTTATCTGAAGGGCTGGTGTTACCTGCTAACGTTGCTGCGTGCTTCTGGCATCAAAGGCCAGAATATTACCAGGCAGACAATGAGGAATCTGTACCAGTGAGTGTCTCTGTGAAATAGAGAGAGAAAAGGTCAAAAACCACATCCTCAGCCCTCAATAGCTAACAAAGTGCTCTGATTTGCTGATAGTGTTCATGAAGCAGGCACTGAACAGCCCTTGGTACTGGCTGCAACACAGCTTGCTTGAGAAGGTGTGATGAATGTAGTGCTCTCAGGAAATGGTACAAATACTGAGAGATTTAAGCAAAACAAGAGCTATAATAAACAAAATTATTAAACTAAGTGGTACAAGTTGGAATGGGTCTCGGCAGCTCCTGTTTCAGAGTGGAACTGTGGAGATTTTTAAACACAGATAGAGTGAAGCCCTCAAACAGCCTCTTGATGTAGGTATTGGGGCAAGGGGGCAAAATTGTCTTTCCACCAGTCTTGGTAAACTTGTGATAGGAATTATTTAACAGAGATAGAGTGATCCTGGATTTATTTTTTTTCTTTTTAATGTGTTGCTATCCTTTGAAGGATGCTGAAATGAAACTTGAGGGCTTCCTGCTTGTTAAGTTGTCAAATCATATTGATATTGCAAGAGTTGCCTTGGTTGAAGATGCCCCTGCTCACTGCAGGGGGGGTTGGACTAGATGACCTTTAAAAGTCCCTTCCAACCCAAAGTATCTCACCATTGTTTCTCTTTTTAAAAAGGGCAATCCACCTTGGTTTTGTCAAATAAAATTAAAGCATTGTGGTGGTGGGTCCAGCAGCAACTAATAACATTAGTACTTTTATCTGTTTTTCTCATAACAAGTCTTGCACTGAAACTAAACCACAGCTGTTCTAACTACTAAGAAGAAAATTAACTCTATCCTAGCAAAACCAGGACAAGTATCATATAATTTTTTTTAAATTTAGAGGTTAGATATGCTAGAATTAATGAAATGAGATTCAGTAAAAGAAAGATGTCAAGTGGTTTATACCTAGGAAAAAAACAGACATTTCACCTGTAAAAAATGAGTAGATCATGCATCTGGAATGGAAAAAAGTTAGTAACTTTACACAAACTAATGTGGTAGATTTACATCAGTCACACAAGACTTGATTAGAATTCCCCAAAGAACCATAATTCCATATATTGAGTTGTATAAATGGGAATATCACTTGTACTGCAATCTTCCATAGTCCTGGGCTGCAAAAAAGATTTATTTGTTTTGGGGTAGCAAAATTTTTTAAAAAATAAAAAAATAGTAAGAGCATGACCAGCTAGAATGACAGGTTTGAGGGTAAGAACTAGAAGTGATTAAAACCAGGCAAGGTTCAGTGTGGAAAACAGGTTTGGGAGGAGGCATGCAAATACCTCCTCAAACAGGAATGAGTGTGCTGGGGGATTGGGACTCAGTTGTTCGTTACCGTCAGGTAATGACAGGAGAAGACATTAATCACCACTTGGTCAGGGATGCTGTAGCTGTAACAAGCCGAATTCACACCATCTCCCATGGCTTCAGCAGAGCTGTCCCACTGTGCTTCCCCATGAGTTTGGTGCCACCAATACCTGAGTGAGGAAAGGGTGGGGAGGTTCAGAGCAGCCAGAGTGGAGGATTTTTGGCGGTAGTGGGCACAGAGATTTGCATATGCCAAATCAGCCAGGTTTAAACTGCTCTTCCTAAATTCATCAGTGGTCCCTTCTGTCCCAGGTAACTCCTCTGCTGAGATATGCCTTCTCTTCTAGTACATGTCTTCTAAAAAGACTCCTAAGATGTCATGATGGTGAGGCATGGTTGTCCACAGACAAAGTCTGTGCTGCAAACACTCTGAGGCAGGGTTATCACTACATTTTTAGCATCAAGCCTTGTGGACCCAAGTTAAATCTTCCGACTGCATATGCCACAACTGGGATGAGATGCTCTCTCTTTCCTCCTTCTGTTCCTTTGTTCTCTTTCTCTTCTTTGTTTCAATAAAAGCTACTGCAGTGTATGCATATCAAAAACCTGAAAGTTGTCTGCACTTCAGATCAAGGAATGGATTCAAATTCACTGCCTCAGGATATGTGTCAAGTCACTGCGCTTATCTTGCTCTTGTATTACCGACTTTCTAGTTTTCACTGGGGGTAGCTTTCTGCTCTTACTTATTGGTGTTCAAACCACGAGCAATGAATTCAGTGGAGGATAGCACCTCTGTGCTGAAATTGGGCAGGGTTCCCTCTTCCCTTTGAGCTTCAAGGAGAGGAAAAAAAGGAGATTGGGAGCCCTAGGAGCTAAGAGTGAAATTCGTGACAGTAGTCCATTCTTCCTACAATTATTATTATTTTTATTTACAATTGTAAATGAAGGGTCCTGTAAATTCCTTCAAATGACTACTGAAACCAACAGTAATATGAAAAGCACAGGCCAATGTGTAACAGAGCATGCTGATGCCAATATTTTCCCAAGAGTTAATTTTTCTGCCTAAATGTAAATGCATTATGTGACTTCCTCTATTTATTCCTGCAGAATTACATTTTTTTAACCTCTTTGTCCAGAGTTACTTTGATAAGTTTTCAGAACTCCTTTGGAAAAATCTAACCAAACAGAATAATGTAGGATACATCTAAATCCAGCAGAACATTAAAACCAGGAATTAATGCTCTGAAAATCCTTCTACCAACCCAGCAAAACATGTTGGCTAAGAAAATATTTAATCAGACATATTGCATGCAGAGGGGATATGCATGTCTGTGTTTACACAGGGATCCAGGTCTGGTTAGAGGCAGTGTGTAGGCAGCTGGTTTTGACATAGTCTGGGTTTTTTTTTATATATACACATATATACGTGTGTGTAGGCTTTGGAAGATTCCACCTGTATCTTCTTGTAAGTCTAGGAAATTATGTTTCTTGAAGTGGGTTTATTTTTAACATGTGCTTGTATGTTTATACGTATAAATTAGTAGGAAGTATTAAAAAGGAAAAAAATAATAAAAATGATGAGGAATTGAGGTTTTGTGGGATGTTGCAATAGTGCTCTGTCTGTAAAAGCCCTGATTCTGGATTTGGAGGGTAAATTGACACAGCCCTACACCCCGGGCTCCAAAAGTACTTTTTAAGGCTGCAGGTATTCCTGCCTGTATGGATTTGTCAGAACTAAGGACAGAATTCCTGGCTTTGGGGTCTGAAGCCACATCACAAAATCCTGGCTCCACGCTAAGGTGCCTAACCCTGATGTAGGGACCCTGTCAGGGTCTTTGTGTGGCTGTGAGTCCTGTTGTGTTGGTGGACCAGCTCATCTGCAGGTGGCTTGAAGGTCTGGGTGTAGCACTTCTTGGTGCAGTGTAGATGTGCAGTTTGGATCAGCTCTGGTGGATCAAACACTGTGGCAGTTCCAGTGCCAGCTTGGGCTTTGGGGAGACCTTCTAGTGGCCTTCCAGTACCTGAGGGGGCCTATAAGAAAGTTGAAGAGGGACTTTTGACAAAGGCAGGGAGTGATAAAACAAGGGGTGATGGCTTCAAACTGGAAGAGGGGAGATGGAGATGAGAGGTGAGGAAGAAATTCTTTCCTGAGATTGGTGAGACACTGGCCCAGGTTGGCCAGAGAAGCTGTGGCTGCTCCTCCCTGGAAGTGTTGAAGGCCAGGTTGGATGAGGCTTTGAGCAACCTGGTCTAGTGGAAGGTGTCCCTACTGATGGCAGGCGGGTTGGAGCTGGATGAGCTTTAAGGTTCCTCCCAACCCAAACCAGTCTGTGATTCCATGATGCTATGACTGCCCTGGAAGCAGGGACTCAGCTTCTCCTTCACCCACGAGATGTTCAGTGCGTGCTCACACAACATCAATACTTTTTGCATGCAGAGTGAAGACACGGTGGGTTCAATCGTACATCAGTTAGTCATTTGGGGTGTAAAATGAAACACAGCACATTCTGGAAATGTGCAAAGAGTTAAAAGTCTAGAGTTAGAAGTCAGGAGGCTTCTGACCCTGCCATGATCTCTCTGTGAGACCTTGCACAACTCCCGTTACCTTTCTGCCTCTGTTTCTCCATTTATAAATCATTTCCTGCTCTGTGTCATATGAACCAGTTCATGCTTGGGCAGTTTTGAACATTAAACACTCTTTAAAAGGCTAAGTAGTATTATATAATAATACCTTTTCCCCTGGTGCGCTGAAGCCTGCGTCTGTTCTCTGCCTTGACGGCAGGAAGGAAGGCTCACTCTGAACAAACCAAAGTACATGAGGGATTGATTAAGAAAGAGAAGTGAGTGAAGGAGGGAGGAGAAAGGCAGTTGATGGGGAGAGGTGAGCAGTGGAGAAATGTCGATTAATTGACACATCTTAATACAGTGGAAAGCTGAATCTGACCTCAAATAAGGTAACCTGGGGCTCATATACAGTAGGAAATCCTAAAAGCAGTTTATTTCAGGAGTTATCCTGAGGCTTGGGTAACAGAGAGGAAGCAGATCCCAGTACGCTGAGGTTCATCAACCATTGACCTAACGAACTGCTGTTACAAAACTGGACCAGAACTGCAATGTGGAAGGTGCTCTTTAAAGCAAATATGTGCCTCCCCTGGTAAGTCATGCAGCTCTACATTCTACCAGATCTCAGAGCTGAACAACAGCGGGGTACACAAGCAGCCACTTGTATCTGCAGGCTGCCCCTAGGAGCCACATCAGGCTCTTCACATGCTAAGGGCTTGTGTCGTGCACCTTCCCCAGGAGATTTTTCTCATGGTAGAAAAAAGGTAAACTTCTCTTCAGCATGTTTGAGAAGAAAAAATGATCTATGTCAATGTAGACATCACCCAGGTGAGAGGGGAGGAAGTTCTGGTTGTTAGGAGAGAAATTGCTGAAGGTCTGGACAGGTGAATGGACATGAAGAAATCAGATGTTAGTATTGTGGGTGGAGCAATGGGAAGATACAAGGTGCTGTAAACACACTCACACATGACAGGCCCCGTGCAGATGAAAAAGGGAAGAGCCGGGAGCCTTTCACATATTTAAGTGGAGGTTTGCTAAATTTTGGGTTGATGGTGAGGTGACAAAGACAGGAAAGCACAATGGAAGATGAGGAAACTTACTTGGACGTTTTATGGTTGTTGAAATAGATGAAACTTGAGATTATTTGACGTAGCCACTGGTTTACTGTGTCTTGCTTCAGGAAATTACCAACAAGAGGAAATAGCCAGGTCTGAGTAAATATAGCAAATGAAAGCATGAGGAAAAATACGGAACTTCAGGTCGAAATGTAATGTGTGAGAAGCTGTTGTGGAGGGAGAAAGTTTAATCTGACCCTAACCCAAACCATCTGTGCCTGTCTTTACTTTCACTGCTCTTATCTCTGATCAGAGAGTACTATCGCAACACCAAAATTCAGGATCTGAAGCAAAAGTTCCATTAACGCTGACTTCGCATTCTATGTCATCGCTTAAATTCCAGGTTTTTTTGTCCTCACCTGTGTATACATCCTCCCTTCCCCCTCTGCAAACCCAAGCTGGCTGTGCATACCTGGCAGACTTCCATCCACAGGATTCAAGGAAATTTTGGCTTGTTTTGCTTTCCTTGCTGTTACTACACAACCACTGAGACAGCTTCAAAAAGGTCAGTCCTTGCTGCTCTCCAGCTTCAAGAAAGGGAAGGAAATTGTGTATCTTCAGCCCAGGTTCAATTGAGACAGTGGTGGCCCAAGCTGGGCAGGGTGACACTACTTACACACTGTAGTAGCAAATAGGTTGCTGTAGCAATGAGCAAGAATTTCTTTCCATTTTCAGATGATGTTTTTCAGTTACAGACTTGTAACAGGCTTAGTATAGTTTCCCTCAGTAGGTACCACCAGCATGTTAAAAGTTGATTACATGGGAGATCTGGTGCCCCTCTAGACCTCATGGGACTACAAAGAGTCGCTATTTCTAGCTCCAGCTCTGTACAGAATGTCTGGCTAGGGCAAAAGAGCTTCTCTGGGCTCTTTCTGTGTGCTTTGGACCAGAGTTTCAGAGCTCTTGAACACCACCCTAAGGGCCATCTGAGGTTGTGGGTGTACAGAACTCCTTGCCTAATGGTGCCATGCTAAATGAGAAAGATACTTATTGGAGTAAGTACTTACTGCTGCAAGAAACCCTTAACCACAACAGGTAGACTCTTAATGTACTGAAGCACTACAGGCCTCTCTGGAATGCTCATGACTTCAGAAAGCTCCTAGTCCCATCTTCTTCCTGGGTGAGTCTGAAGTTTATGAAGCCAGGTGGGGTCACCTTGCTCTTCTATCTCCTGCTTGTCCCACTGGCTTGGGAACACTGAAAGCAGGAACACATGCTGAAGTAATCTCCACCAAGCACTGCTTTCCCAAGTATTGGCCTCCTCCCTAGTCATACTGGCATTTCCTCTGTGGGAAACCATTTCTCTACAGGATTGAGAAGTGTAATGATTCAAAGTTGATAGCTAGACTGCTGCCTCAATAGGTTCTCAGTCGTAGTCCTTCACTGGAGTCCAGCACTGGGAAGTTTTTGGTGCTGACATAGTGTCCTGGGTTTTAGCTGGGCCAGAGCTGGTTTCTTTTTAGCAGGTAGAACAGCGCTGGGGCTTGGTTTCAGATGGGATTTGTTAGGAGAGAAATGCTGAGAACATCCCAATGTTTTTAGTTGTCACTGGAAGTTGAAGGACTTTGTGTTTTGCTGGTCTGCAAGCGCAAGATCTCAAGGGGTGAGGAATATTGCAGTGAATCAGCTCCATGGGCATTGGGCTCTGCCAAGGGGCTGTTCCATCTCCTGTCCCCCATGGGCAGGAGATCCATGAGGGGCTCTTCCTCTCTGGCTCTCTCTGGCTCTCGCTCTCCCGGGATTGCGGTTTTGGTTCGGGATTGTCGCTCCTCCGGGATTGTTATCTGGGAATGGGCTGGGTCAGTGGTGGTGGATGCTGAGCAATGGCACTGGGCATTGCTCATTTGCATATTTTATTACTACTATTATCACTACTATTTTAATATCAGTATTATTTTAAGGTTTTTTTATTTCTATCATTAAATTGTTCTTCTATCACCCTATGACTCTCCTTATCCTTGCCCTCCAGTTCTGTCCCCTATGCCCTGGGGGAGGCAGGCAGTGGGTGAAGGGCTGTGTTGACTGCCAGTCCAGTGCCAGCCCAGTGAAACCACCACACATAGTCTGGCAGCTCCATTAACTGAATACATGGAGATCACGAATGGTTTTTCAAACTGTTTGCTTGATTCAAAGCCCAAGGAAAGAAATTGGAAGATTTAATTGATGTTTATTCAGGCTCTCTGACAACATACTTTTTTTTTTTCCCCCGCCATCACTTCCCCTTCTGTCAGTTCTGTCTGGAACATGGGGTCTGTCCCAGGCCCCACCTCACATCAACTGCAATAAATAAGTGAAGAAACTATTCACACTTCACACGTGAGAATGTGCCCTCATTTTCCAGCCCATCTATCAAACACAAACATACTCCAGCTCGGGTATGGATACAAACCAGGAGGATTTATGATCTCAACTCCCTGAACGCAGTTTTAATAAGTGCTACTACAAATATTGCAATAATATAATACATTTTAATGTGTTGGAATGCAGTCCTCGGGGGTCTGTGGGCATTTCAAAATCCAGCCCAAATAACTAAAGCCAATGTTTTAATAAAAAAGCTCAAACCCCCTTGGATCATGAGCATCTCGCAGCACTGAACTCGGTGCTGGTACAGGAATGGTTTGGAGTTCTAGAGGAGATGTTCACAGGTGGACAGACTTGTACTGAGATTGAAGCTCTTCCAGGAACAGGCAAGGTGAAGGAATATCAAAGTTTTGGCAGAAATAATTTCAAGTTATAATTTGCTATGTTGTGTAAAGTTCTGTGGAGTAAAGCAGTTATAAGCAGAGGGAGAGGACCTCTTGCTATAAAGAGATGCAGTTTGTCTTGTTGTGTTTTGGGGTTTTTTTGTTATTTTAATGAGCTAGTGAAACAGAAAACAGAATCACAGACTGGTTTGTGTTGGAAAGGATCTTAAAGCTCATCCACTTCCAACCCCCCTGCCATCAGCAGGGACACCTCCTGCTAGACCAGGTTGCTCAAAGCCTCATCCAACCTGGCCTTCAACACTTCCAGGGAGGAGCAGCCACAGCTTCTCTGGGCAACCTGTGTCTCACCACCCACACGTGAAATAATTTTGTTGTCAAGTGGCGGCACTGTGACATGGGGGTGACAGGGACCCCCCTTGTGCGTCCCTGCCCACCCCAGTCCCACCCAGCATCCTTTGGAGGATCCTTGGTATCTGATGAGCTGTAGTTACATCCCTTACAACGAGGCTCTTGTGATGGGATCATAAACTGTCATGTGCTGACTTTCCCTCGGAGCTCCACCACACCTTAGGAAATGTGCACTGTCAAAAAGGAGGAGGTGATAAAATGTGGCTCCTCTTGGGAAGACTAAACCACTCTAAAGCACTTTTACAGGGCTTTGAAGAGACTCAGTTAATGGTATTCTGCCCCTTAACTTGACAGCGTGAATAGGCAGAAGTTGATCGCACTAGCGGTAACCTCTGTTCATGTGTCAGGGAACACCAGAGGGCTGTAAAATTGTGCTGTGTGGAAAATTCAATTCTGGCAGAAATTACATGGGTATCGCCAGCAACACTAGTGAGATTGGACACTGACCAAAATATTAGAAAAACAAGTGACCACAAACCACAGAAAATTCTCAGACCCACAGCACACCAAAAAAGCTCTCCACAGCAGAATTTATTAAAGCCATACACTCTTGGATATGAATAAAGTGTGTAACTATTTTGAAGGACTTTTAGGACATCTTGTTTGTTACAGCGTATCAGCCAAACACGTCCACCTTGGGGTCACCTGGACACATCCTGATGACCTAGACTTGACTCCCTGCAATATCACTGAGTGATTTGGCAAAGACACTAAGTGAACAGGGCAGAGAGGCTCCACAGAAGTTAGTCAGGTCTGTAGAAGCAGGAAGGGTGATGAGGAGGGGAGGATGCTCTGGTGCTACCCTTGGTTGTCCTTACTTGTGAAGAGCCTGGTTCTGTGATGAGCTATGTGTTTTCTCTGGTGCTATGGGGTCACTTGTGTGAAACAGCTGCTCAGCAGCGTACATCTCCTGTGCTGCTGCCTTCATGGACAGTAGACTGTCACTTTCATGGACAGTAGACTGTCACTTTCATGGACAGTAGACTGTCACTTTCCTGCCCAGGGTGAATCATTTGATAAGAGCATCCCTCTGCCATGGCTTCTTCTCCTCACTGCTCCTCTTGATGAGAACCAGGCTGTTTTCATTTTCTTTTTACACATTTCGTATCCACTTGTCTCAGAGAGCTCTCCCAGTGCCATATGATGTTCTAGGGGTTGCAGTGGTTCTCTGAACCACACTATTGTCGTGGCTTTACACATAGGATCTCAGTCTCTTGCTTGCTGTCCCCCTGGGGTGTTTTCAGTTGCTGTGGTCTAAAGTAGCAGCTGCAGCTTCCAAATTTGGAGTGAGGATATTGGAATCATGTGTGTGCGCCTGCCTGGAGTGAAAGGCTTTGCTTTGTACGCTGCGGAACGCAGCGCTCCCAGGCTCCTCGTAAACGGGCAGGGAGCAAACTCCCTTCCCTTGGAAAACGGTAAAGATTTCCGTACTAAACGTGGGTATTCCACATGGGGCTGGAGCAACGCCAGACACAGCCCAGCTTATCGGAAACACCAAGTGCCTGTTTCTCAGGGAGGAGCTTAGGGTTGCGGTATTGAAAAGCTGCTTTTGATGCGTGCTGCTCTGGGCTTGGGGGAAGGGAAAACCTGTTTGAACGACATTGTTGGAGGCTCTCTTGAAAGAGACCTCAAACCTATTTGTGTAATAGGGGTGGGATGATAGAGAACTTCATGGCTATGCACTTGCCCTCTCCAACTCCCTGAAAGGAGGGTGGGGAGAGGTGGAGGTGGGTCTGTCCAACCAAGGATCAAGGGACAGGACAAGAGGAAATGGTCTCAAGTTGCACCAAGGGCAGTTGAGATTGGATGTGAGGAAGAATTTCTTTGCTGAAAGGGTTCTGAGGCATTGGAAGGGGTTGCCCAGGGCAGTGGTGGAGTCCCCATCCCTGGAGGGATTGAAGAGTTGTGTAGACACAGTGCTGAGGGACATGGGTTAGTCAGGGACTGGTCAGTGTTGGGTTCATGGTTGGACTCGATTATCTTAAAGGCCTTTTCCAGTCTAGGCTATTCTGTGAGTATGTTAACCCCTGAAAAAATCCATCTCACCATGGAGTGTGTGATAGAAGGCACAGAAATCACTGATTCCATGGCTTGCATTTAGTGGGTCATGACCCTCAACAACCATAGTGTGCTTTCCTGTCCTGTAAGTGTTAATTCTGAAGCTATTTCTTGCAGCCAGAGAGTTTTGCTAAGGATTGTTGACAGTAAGTCATGGGCTACCCCATTGCCTTGCTCATAATGTTGCTTCATCGCAGTCTCACTGCCATTGCTACGGTTGCGTCAATGTTTTGGTCAAGAATCCCCACATTCAGAGTTTTATACAGCTGGGGAACAACTAGCTCTGATATTAATCATGACAGACAAAAATCAGGGAATTAATTTTTATTTTTTCTTATAATTTTGGCAACACGTTTAATAGAATCAACTGCAGCCTTGTAGTTAAGCAAGGATTTCTCTGCTTATCCCAGTTTTTTATTCTGGGTGGTGTCCACAGAAGAAGGATGATTAAGTGATAGAAACTGGGAAAGGAGTATCTTAGTTTGGGTGTGCTGAAGAAGTTCTTCCAAGTATAGGCACTGGGCCAAGCGATATTGCACGAGTTTTGATTTCAAGGCTCTGTGTCTGCCTAGGAGAAGTGAAAGGCATGTCTTAAGCGCTTCTAAATAAATAAATGTCATTTAGGTATGCAGTTGCCACCCTGAAAAAACTTTCCAGTGCTTCTCTTTGCAATTAGATGTTATCTAAACTTCCCTGCACCTAATATAGAGAATTCTTAAGCAATCTGTGAATAATGAAGTATCGTTATTTAGTTACCTCGGGCAATCAAAAAGATTTTAGAGGTGGCTGCTGTAGTACAATGGCTGCTGTATCTTAATGAAATAACTTGTCATGATTTCAAGCCTTTTCTGAGGTCAAGGAGCATATAACGTCAGCAGTTTCAAAAATGAATCCTAAGTAGATTATAAAATAGTAAGATTTTTTTTTAAAGTATATAATTTCATTTCTTTGTGTTCAGTATTGCCTTTGGAGCCCTCAGATACCATGTTTTGAGGACTTATCTGCACCTGCTAAAGCTAGAATTCTATTAAAATGAAAACTGAGGTCCTTGTGTAACCAGATGACTTCAGGAGTCAGGGTTTTCAGGAAAACCTCGCCCATCTCAGTGATCATCAGCAATGGTCAGGAGCACTCAGGACCTCAAAGTCCTGTAAGGCCATGAAATGCATTTCAGCAGGCCCATGGGGTAGATAAGTCCATCAGCCTCATCTGTGGGCTGATAGCACAAGATGTGAGGTGTCCCTGCTGATGGCAGGGGAGGTTGGAACTAGATGATCTTTAAGGTCCCTTCCAACCCAGACCAGTCTGTGATTCTATGATAAGTTTCATGGGGAATATGTCAATGAAATGTTGAGCTTTCTGAACTTTGAAAAATAAATTGAGGGCTTATAAATTAGGCAGAATGAGTTATAGTATGCTGGAAATGTCAGGAAACCACACTGCTTTCATTAGGTTTTTGTTATAGGATCCTCAAGTTTTCCCAATCAACAGCTAGCCTTCAGAACCCTTTTATTACCTATATATAAATTCTGGATTGCTTTTATGCAATTCAGATCCAGAAACTGCTTACAACATCTAGGAGAAAAACTGTTGAAAAATCTGGATTATTTTGAAAAATGAATATCATTACTTGTTCTCAGCCTCTCCCATGTAGTCCTGAATTTGGGATTTCTCTCTCAATACAGTCAAGGTAGGACTGCTGTCAATTTGCACTGTGGTAGAACCACGACAGCTAAATTACTGGGGTGAGTTGAGGCACCATCAGATTTTTGGAATCCACAGCCCAAACTCAGCCTATGGGGCTCCCTTGAAGATAAAATTTGGAAAAGTTTAAGAAAAAGTTTTGGTTTGAACTCAATTTTCTGACACCTACTTGAAACCACACAGCTTAAGGGTATCTCATACTCTGCTTGTGCTCAAACACTTGACAACACACAAAAGTTGCCAGGAGAGAGCTCCAGCACTGATGTTTTTGTTCCCAAGTCCAACTGCTTGGGTAGGGCTATGGAGATCTCTCATGGGGAAGTTGCATCGAGGTGATGGATTGAGACGTGGAGATTAGGCAAAACAGGATGCTTGAAACCTAGCCTAGTGAAGGCCAGACAGGATTTGAACTTTAAACAAATGGTTCTCATTTTCTCTTCGTAACTTAAATTTACACATAATCTGGATAGAGTCAGAAAGATCTTCCTAAAATATTCTGCCTTTTGGCAGGGTGCTGTCTTCTGAACCTTGTTTTCTTCTTTACATCTTCAGAAACATGATCTGGGAGGGATGACTTGTAACCAAAGTTCCCCACTGCTGGTATTAATAACAAAAAGCCCAACGTGAAGCCTCTCCAACTCCCACCCGCCTCTGACAGGATCAGGCCCTAACATGGCTTAGAGACAGATGTTCTAGGAAGTCTCAAGTTGCTTAATATTATTTGTTCACACATCCCAGCTGATGTTCAATCTTGTTAGGGAGGTGTTAAACGTCTGAGGACGACAGAGGCACTATCCATTCCCAGAATGAGTCACTGGGACGGGAGAGCTGAGGCCAACTATTACCACCCGCCAGGGCTTCCGAGACTTCCCCCCCATTGCTCCCCCTTTTTCATTTTAATGGAGATATTAATTCCATTCCTATGAATTGGTATTTGGAGACAATCTCTGATTTTCTTATGACATATTAATAGCAAAATTGGAAAGGCACGGGATGAAAAATAAAACAGTGTGGTACGTGGTCATAAATGTATAATAAGAACAAAAATCTCAGTTTTTCTTAAAGGGAGGGAGCCATTCCTCTTCTAACTAAAAACTCTTCTAAAAATATGACAGCTCCTTGCATATAAAGCAGGGGAGCTCAAAACACTTTCTGAACTCTATATACCTTCCCCCAGGAAAGGGCACCCACTTTGTTTATCCTCATTTCGCAGATGGGGAAGTAAAAGCACGGAAATGAAGAGACTTGCCCGTTGTCAGCTGTGATCAGGCATCCATCCAAGCCTGATTTCCAGGCTCTGCTTTAACCTGCAAAGTAGACTCTGGTTCCTCCTCCTCAGAAGTGTCCTTAGCAGTTTTGCCACCTCCCTCCATGCAACTTCTTTTGAAGGTTTAAAATGGAGTTAAATTTCTACCCGGCGCTGCGCGTAGGGAAGCAGCACACCATACAGCTTTCCAGCCTAGAAAGTAAACACGAAAACGCCGTTGTCCCAGAGCTCAGCCTTGCGCACACATGGTGCGCAGCCCCACTGAAACCCTTTTAATGTGTTTAATATGCATCATCCATGACTTATAGGTTGGATGCAGGAAAAGAAAAACAAAACATCACTGTAAAACAAACTATGATTTCAGAGAGTTGCTGAAAACGAAAAGCAGGAACAGGCACCAGGGATCTTTCAACAAATGTAATTTAAAGAGCTCGCTTTCAGTTCTCCGGGCACTTTGACAAACATTTAGTGGGATTCGAGCAACTACTGAGTAGTAACGGGCAGCTGTCTGTGCGGCGTGGCCGCGCCGGGACACAGGGGAGGGAGAAATAGGGGTGACAGGAGGGATCGTGGGGGCTGAGCAGTGTGTGTCGGGGTCCTGTGCCATCCCCAGCCTGGAGCATGTGCGGTCGCCTGCTGTGACTTTGACGAGTCAGGGAGTGAACACCCTCCTTGGTCATGAGTCTTGAGAGTAAAACTGCCCTCGCCAAGGCAAACAGCATGCTGTTTCCAAGGCTGGGGAGGACCCCAAGGGAAGGGCTGCAGCTCCAGGTGGCTGAAGTACAGGAGAAAGCGGGGAGGGGGAGAGGCAGGACTGGGCTGACGGGAGGGAGCAGCTTGGCAACGCTTGAGGTTCGCCCAGAACTGCAAAATTTCTCTCAGCTGCTCGTTCCTTGCAGGAAAACGGCCCCTTTCTGCCTGCCAGAAAGGATTTCTTCCTGACAGCCAGCACCGAGCTGCACCAGGCCCCCGGGCAGCCATTTGCAGCTTCACTAGAATGATTTTATTTGCCAGCTCTGCAGAGCCTGTGGTTATGCTGGGCCACGCTTCCTTCACCTTTTCCTTCCCAGCACCTCACAGCATCAGCAGGGGAGACCCTTTCCTTGCTTTGCTAAGCTCTGCATGGCTTGCTTTTCACCTATCTCCACGTGTAGTCCTTAAATTCAGGTGTTGAATACAAACCCAGTTTTGTTTGGCTCTTTCACAGAAGCACAGAGGTCAAAAGGGACCTCTGGAGATTGCCTAATCCAACCCCTCTGCTCAGAGCAGGGTCATCTACAGCAGGTGGCTCAGGGCTCTGCCTGGTCTTGGTTCTGAATATCTCCAAGAGTGGAGACTCCACAGCTTCCCTGGGAAACCTGTGTCAGTGTTCAACCACCCTCCATTTCTCAGGTTCTCCAAGGTATTTCCTCTGTTTGCTCTATGGCATGAGCTGTGGAAATGCTGCTGTGGGTTCTCCTGGGACTGGGTACTTTGATGGCACAGGGGGCCTCCTTCTTTACATCTTGATAGCTGATATTCCCTTCACCCCCAGCTCCTCTCCACCAAATGTGGGTTGTGCAATTTAGACCCTCTTGGGGCTAGAAATGGACAGCACTGAGTATTATTACAGTACATCAATTATGCATCTGCAATTGTGATATGTGTGTGTGATACCTGCATGATTTTTGATTTATTTTTGTTTTCCTATAGGGGTTTTACATGTCACACACAGACATCAGTGGCTTTTGGCTGGCTTTACTCCCCCACCTGCTTTTAACGTTTCTGTCTTTTAAACAAGCTTGAAGTTTTTGTCACAGATTGTTCATATCTCATAATGGTTCAAACTTTTCTTAGGAGAAAAATGTTCTCCTTCATTATCTGAGTAATAAGAGAATCAGGTGGCATTTGATTAGGTGATAATTGAATTCCTGAGCAAGTAAACATTGATAACAAAGAGATCAAATGGTCTATACCACTGGCTGAACAAAACTATTTCCTAGAAATAGTGAAACCAGGACATCTTCCTGTTCCTGTTGCATTGGGGAATGGGTTTGGGGGTGTAAATCTTGCTGTGGAGTTAAGCTACCCCATGGTTGGCTCCATCTGGCACAAACACCAGTGCACCCCTCCAGCCACTGGTCTGGAGCAGCTTCCCTGGGCTGTCTCTCTGAGGCAGGAAATACCCTCACGCACCGGCTTGGCTCCCTGAGTTATTTCCCAGGACAGGGATCCTTCCCACCCTTCAGGAGGAGATACATCTTTTAGGAATGGGCTGGGAGTGCCAAAATCCACCCACTCAGCCAGCGGGCAGGAGAACTGGCTTACTGGCCTCGTTGCCTCCAAGCCCCATTTGGGTTTGTTTCCTCCGAGTTCAGAGCAGCGGGGGGCAGCTGGGTGGTTTTAACCTTTTGTGCCAGCACAGCAATCTGATGATGACACACGGTCTCCTGGGGTGTCGGCCAGCTGAGGTCACTGCCTTGCAAAAAAAGCCCTCAAGCAGCTCATGTTTTGAGCGTGATTTCTGTGAACCAAACCCATGTTCTGCTCAGAGTTTGACTCCATCGTTGATGGGGAGACAACCTTGCTGGAACAAAGGGGAGGTTTAGACTGGATATCAGGAGAAACTTCTTCACTGAAAGGGTGATCAAGCATTGGAACAGGCTGCCCAGGGAGATGGAGTCACCATCCCTGGTGGTGTTTAACAGACGGGTAGACGAGGTGCTCAGGGACATGGTTTAGAGGTGGAATTGGTAGTGTTGGGTTCATGGTTGGACTCAATGATCTTAAAGGCCTTTTCCAACCACTAGGATTCTGTGATTCTCAGATTCTAAAAGGTGTAACAGGATGATGTTGCCAGGAGGAACAGCAGTCCTGCTTTTGCTGTGCCACCTTTGTATTTCTGCCTTTGCATCATGGCATTGCCAAGGGAGTCATAACTCAGAAGCAGGAAGAGGTAGAGGTACAGCAGGTGTAGGTTAAATGAAGTTTGGCAGCTTTTTCTCCTGTCACCCTGCCTTGGCATATAAGCAGCTCAGAACTTCTGCAGCTTTTGTACTGCTTTCCACCAGGCAGAGGCCACACCACTTTGTGTTTTAAATTAAACCCCTGTGGATGATGGAAAAATAGCTGTGGGGCACCAAGGGCACTAGGCAGGAGAGATCTTCCTGGGCTCACATCTCCAGTACAGACACAGGGCAGGTGGTGGTCTCAGCTAAAGGCAGATCAGTATGTCTGTGCCTGTGTCCAAGAGATGACTTAAGATTTTAGCCTTTAGTTTTGATCTTTCTGATTAAAAGAAGGAGCTAGCTCCTTTTGAGAACATGCTGAGTAGTATGAAATGACATAGAGAAAGAGATGAAAGTGGCCCAAAGACTGTGTTCAAACCTTGGTGTGAACTTGGGCCAAGCCAGCACAACAGGGACAGTAGATCTGGGGGAACCATGCAGCCAACATGCTGCTTGTTTCATAGAATCATAGAATAGTTTGGTTGGAAAAGACCATTATGGTTACCTAGTCCAACCGTGAACCTAGCATTGCCAAGTTCACCACTAAACCATGTCCCCAAGTACCACATCTACACGACATTTAAATACCTCCAGGGATGGTGACTCCACCGCCTCCCCAGGCAGCCTGTTCCAATGCTTGATAACCCTTTTGGTGAAGTAGTTTTTCCTTATATCCAATTTAAATCTCTCCTGGCACAACTTGAGGCCACTTTCTCTTGTCTTGTCACTTGTTACTTGAGAGAAAAGTCCAAACCCCACCTCTCTCCACCCTCCTTTCAGGGAGTTGGACAGAGCCAGAAGGTCTCCCCTCAGCCTCCTTTTCTCCAGGCTCAACACCCCCAGTTCCCTCAGCCGGGAACTCAGCACACTTGTGCTCCAGACCCTTCCCCAGCTCCGTTGCCCTGCTCTGGACACGCTCCAGCACCTCCATGTCCTTCTTCAAGTGAGGGGCCCAAAACTGAACCCAGCATTCAAAGTGATGAGAAGAGCCAAAATCAAAACATTCTGAGGGGCATTTCTAGGGGAAGCATTACCCACACAGGATCCTTTACTACCTGGGCTGTCCTGAAGACACTTGGGGTGATTAACTCCAAGTGTCTCCAACTTTGATTAACTAAACTTGGGGAAATGCATGAACTGAACTCCCTGCCTGTGGAAATAAGTAGGGCCATGGCTCTCCTAGGGATGGAAATGAATGCAGTGAGAGGATATCTGCCATGGGGATTGTGTGCATGTATGTGCATACATCAAGATACTTAGAGAGACATGACAGACTTTCAACATGTGCGATGTACTGCATGTCAAACATCATTAAAACATCATCTTCAGAAAATAATGCTTGTGTGGGACATTCCAAAAATATATTAATCATGTTTATAGCCGTATATTAGGTTGAATGTGTTATATATTTTTCCTGCTTAGGCCATGAGGTAATCAACGCCAGATTTGTAAGTTTTCCATCGCTTGATTCGATTAAATAATCATCAGAAAACATTGATTTTATATATACAAGGTTTGCAGTAACATTTCTTACATTGGGCTAAGAAATAAGCTCAGTGATTATGCTTTGAATTAAAAATCCAAGGATATACCAAGATAGTTTATACACAAAATCAGCGAATTAAATTAAATTTAACTTTATAAATGAAACACATAGAGCCACTCCCATTTAATTTATAAACCAAAATCTCTTTGCATATGGAATTTCAAGGGTGGATAACTTCAGGTAATGAATAAATCTTTTTTCAAAGTGTAAAAAGTGGGGGAAAAATAAAAAAAAAATGAAGTACTAGCTATGAATTATTGATTTATTACTGCCCCTGCATTATCCTGTTTAGTAATGTTACCTTTGGTATGAAGGTGCTCACTCCAGCTTTATATCAAGTAATACTAAAATCAAGTGATCAAGTGGAAGATGCAGGTTGTTTAAGGAAGTATCTTTCATTTACCATAGAAGAGTCAATCAGCTCTGAAATCATCTCTGTTCATTTCTAAGTTGGCTTTGGTTTCAGCTTGAAGAAGGAAGGGGACCAATTAGTGATAGCCCAAAGAAGAGCAATCATGAATATTCAGAAGTCTAGAAAGCATGACCTCCTGAGAAAAGACTGAAAGATTGGGGTTTGTTTAGTCTAAAGTGGAGCAGATTTACAGTGACAGATGATCACAGGCTTTCAGGACATTAAAAGTTGGTGGCATGGGAATAAACAGCTCTCTGGTAGTGACACGGCTGAGACTGAGGAGAGGACAGTTTGGTTATGGCTCAGGAGGAGGAGGTGCCAGTGCTGGTCTCTGGGATGGAGATGGTGGAATTACTTGTTTTAGGAACAGGTTAGAAAATGTCAGGGATGATGTAGATATTCCTTGTTTCTGCTTTAATCATGATCCTGCTGGTTGGAATAGGTGACCTCATTAAAAAAAAAAAAGTCCTCTTTTTGAAAACCTTATTTTCTAAGACCCTGATTCTTTGTATTCTTAATGAAGTAGGAGGTGAACTTATCCATGTAAATTCTTACCTGTATGTTATGCAGTTTTCTGGTGTGAAGTCATGTGTTTTAAGGTTTTTGGCCATGAACATACTCTGAACACAAAGAGAAAAACTAGAAATGGGGAGGTTATTCTTCTGCAGAATGCAGGGTAACAGGGAGAGCAAAAGCCATGCAGTCAGGGAAGTCCGAGAGAGAAGTGTTACATTAGGGAGAGTGAGAGAGAACAGAGACACAAACCAGGCTCTCAGTAACGGTGGAGAAAAGGGGTCCAGTTTCAATACATTAACTGGAAAAGACCAGCGTAGAGCAAGAAACTGAATGTGAGGAAGACGGAAGGAATCCAAACTAACACTGACTGGAAGTAGATTGAAGGAGAAAGAAAGATAAGCTCCCATGGAAAGGGAGTAGGAACTAGGAGGAAAAAAGGAGATGTTTTGTATTTACCATCTTTATGGAAGTGTTGGGATTTCCAAGCGCTCCTGTGTCTCTAGATATAGGAGCCTTAATAGCATGAGAGTCTTGGCAAGATGTGATGACTGTGCACACCAACATACCATCACTGATTCTAACTAAAATGTAGATAAATACTTTTCATGAGCTATTTTGAATCAAAAATCTGTTGTTTGCATTATTATGGTGTCTCGTAGCATACAGCCACATGCCAACTGTGTAAGACCAAGCAAACACACTGTACTGTCTGTTAATTAATTATTTCCCCCCCCATTCATTGACAGATTTCAGAGGACTTACAATGTACCTTTTACTCGTGGCCTGAAGTTCAGCTTGCTAAGGAAACACGAGTCCACAGAGTAATGGAATCCGCAGCCTAACCCCAACAAAGCGTTTGTTTATAAATAGGAAGAGAATATCCTAATAACAAGAGGCAGATGTTAAACATCTTGATTCATTTCACATCTCCTCAGTCTAAGTCAGCTCAAAGTCAGGCAACAGTGGACAAACACAGCTTTATTTTTATCCTAGTGGGTCACATTAAAATATATGTCGTGTTTTCTGCAGCTTGTGAGCTGAGTACAAAACAGTCTGAAGAAATTTTAGAGGGAAACTTTCAGGATTGATTGTTAAAACTATTTAGTCATATCCTGATTTTCACTATTATTGTTTGTTCAATATTTTAAACATTCTGCATATTAAAATCCTCGGGAGAGCCTTGGGGTTTGTTAGTTTGTTGATTATATTACACATAGTTTTTCCACCACCATCCCTATTAAAGCCAGTGTTACAACATCATAAACAGTTGAATTTTTATATTGTCAGTGGTTTTTGGTGACGGCAATTTAAAAATATTCCTAAGTGTTCTTTTTCTGCTTGGCCATGTGTACTCTTTCAGTGCTGTTCATACACAAATAAACAATTGGGATAATGCTGTAAAGTTATTTTTGAACTGCTGCCTGGGCTTGAAAAAACTCAATGCACAAAACTCACCGAGGTGAATGGAAACATTCCAGCATATTTCAGTGAGCTCTGGATCAGACTCCTGAGCACACTGCTGTTTCAAAGCCTTTTTTTTTTTTTAACATATTGTCATAGGCAGTGTTTACTGAACTTATCTAAGGTTTCCAGTGATTAATATACATTAGCTCCAACGTGTTTTGACTGGCTGATGATTAGGTATCACAGGGCAATTTCTTAGGTTTTTTTTTTTAATCCTGCACTTCACAGGCGTTACACAACACTGCTCCAGCTGTCCCAATGTCCAGATGTTGGCTGTAAAGCTCTCTGAATTTAATATTGTATGCAATCCCTCCCTTTTTATTATTTTTTTTTTCCCCCAAACTGCTTGAAGCTGCAATGTCTGTGTGAGCTCTGTTTTCTTACAAGGACTGTTTTGAGGCAGCTATTACTCCGATGTGGTTTGGAGGGAGCTCAGGTTTCATCAAAACCTGGGCACAATCCCTTTGTTTGTTTGAAGCTATCATTCTCATTCAAGGTGAAAGAGCCTTCTGAACATGCAGGACACTTTCTGCTTCGGCTGGAGAGCCTTACTTTTCTGGTTTTAGTCCTGTATCCTTACCCACTTTAGCTTTGCTGAACAGACACCTCCTACAAAGCTTCTGCTCGGGACCCTATGCAGGGAAGGCACCATCTTTATATTGACAATTTCTGTCACATTAGGGTGAATGATTTCTTCCACATGGATATTTCACAGCTTGTCATACATCCTTTCTGTGCTTTCCCTGATACTTCCTTTTGCATGTCTGCAATGCCTACCTGTTGAACATCTCCGAGACCACTATAGGTGCTAATCAATCTTTACAACTCCTCTGTAAAATAGCTAGGTCTCCTCACTCCCATTTGACCTTTGTCGTGCACCCATGAAAGCATGTGACAAAAAAAGCCGTTTCTTCCCTTCAGTTAGTGTCTCTTAACTATATTTGCAAGCTGTTTGCTAAAAAATATATCTGTTTGGGAGCAAAGCAGTTAATTGTCCCCAGATATCCAACAATGCTTTTTGGTGTTGGCAAGGGGCATGTACTTTTAGTCGCTGTGTACCACTTATAGCTTTGCAGGTCTCTTGAGAGCTCAAAGAGGGTTGAAAAACGTTGCTAATTCCTCTAATCTTTCAGCACAGAGTTGAGATGGGGCATGAAGTACGTCATTCAAAGGATACTTGAGCAACAGGATTGGCTAATGGGGAGTCCTAGCAGCAGGTACAAGATTTTAAATATGCACTCCCACAACACAGGCTTTTAAAAAGCATTTCTCGTTGCCTTCACCTCAATGTTTGCAACACAGTAGATGGCTTTTCTAATTGTAATAAGTCACAACAGGGCATGCCTTGTTGGGCCATAATCATACTTCTCAGGCTGCTGATAGCACTCCTCCTTCAGGTTCGTGGCTGGTGTACACCCGAGGAGTGCAATTATGGTACAACAATGATTGCCCTGTTGTGCCTTATTATTCCAGCAAGGCACTGAAGCAAGTGTTTGTGTGCGTGCACATGCAGAGACAAAGTACATCTGAGCAGGTCCTTACCAGGTAATTAACATACTTGCATTAACCCTATCCCAACATTTCTTTAATTTGAGTGGTCCTTTTAGAGCTGCCATTTTATCCTACTTGCCAGGTAGTTCCCAGGAAGCCCACCAAGAACTCTCTTTTCCATTATGTTTTTTATTTTCATCTTGTTTTAGCATGGATTTGAGTCCTGACAAGGGTGGCATCCTGCCAGCCTTGGAGCAAGGAGATGCCTGTTCTGCTATAGGGAACCTACAACCTGTGGCAGTAGGAGGTCCCACTACATCAAGTGGAAGGCTTGAGCTGAGCTTGTGTGTCCTGACAACCCGTTGAGGTTATGTTTGCCCAGATCACTAACATGTGTGTCTTGATAGTGCTAATAACCACGATAGGTCTTAAGAAGAGCCCTCTGCTCAGACCTGGACCAGAAGAGCCAAAATCTCATTTCACAGAAATCTCACTGCTCTTTGACCTGAACCGATGACATGAAAATGAAAAGTGTGGCTACTCCACCAAACCTTGGAGTTATCCAGTCCCCTTTAAAACTTTTCGGTGTGATTCTTTAGCTTTAGCTATATTTGAGTACGTAGAATGTGAAATGTATTTGTGACATGTGAAAGTGGGACATGCAACAAGTGATGGCCTTCTCCTGCAATAACATCTGTAGCAGGGAACTGCTGCACAGGGCTGGAGGACACTCTAGGGTCACCACACCATCATTTGTCACTGCAATTTGGAATTGAGGAAGCTGCTTAAACAACAGACAGGAAAGAGGCACTTCTCTTATTTTTCTAAGCTTATGCTGTCAAATTTTTAAGTCATAAGAACGGAATGAGTTCTAAGATCCACATGTTTTTTTGGAAGATTTCTTCCAACTCTGAGCATTTTTAATTGCAGATGTTGTTAAGATGTCATTTTTAATGGTCTTATAAGAAAACCTCTGCCATTTCCACATTCTTGAGCTTTGAGTAGCGTGCATTCTTCAGCTGCTCAACAACAACAGCCTGTCTCCCTCGGTCCCGAGGATGCTGAGAATGGGAGCACTCTATCTTTGCAGACAAGCTTGTGTTTATCATTGCACCGTGGCACATACCCAGTTCAGGGGCTGTAAATTTTCTTTGAGAGGTGCAGCTTTGTGAGAGTTGCTCACAAGTGAAGGTCTGTGAAAGCTAATGCAATGTTTCCTGACGTTACAGATTGCTGGGCTGGGGTCAGCGTTAGGACCACAAACATAAGGTGTTTGAGTTAAAAATACAGCATCTGCCAAACTGGTGAAATTTTCCATATTTGCTGCTGTGTTCAGTTCTTGTAATGGTTACAGAGAATCTTGGCTCCCTCTTTATCCTCCCTCGATAGCAAAAGTTAATCACTTGCACATGGACTCCTTTGGAAAAAAAAAAAAGAAAAAAAGTAATGTTTATTTGTTTTCCTCTCCCGTGTTAAATTTCATTTCCTCTGCTCCTACCATTTCTCCATGCTGTGAACCTATTGCTCATCGGGGTATAACACACAGAGCTGTTTTTCCTGAACAAAAAAAGCCATGCTGTTCATTTCTTTTTGGAAAGGCCATTCTGCCTGTCCAAAGGCAGAATCTGTGCCCTGAGCCCTGCAGCTCTCCTGGATTCTCTGAGTTTCAGTCAAGGGGAGTAAAGTTTGAAGAGACCAAATGTTAGTTTGAAGCTGTGTGGGTGATACACCTGTAGAGCATTTCTGCAGAGAGGTACAGAAGGGCTGGGATGCCAGATTCGCTGAGCACCACTTTTGCACTCACAGGAGACAGGCTAAGGACCTAGTTTGGCTCTTGGGATTTACATCCAGCTGCAGAAAACTGCCAGGGGGGACCCTGGTGATGGGGAGACCCGGAGCGTTTTGGCCTGACTGTTGTTGATCCTGGCTGCAGTGTGGCAGCCCAAGGGAGAGGGATCTGACATCCCTGTGCCCCTGTCAGTGCTAAAGGAGCCCTCCTGACTCTCAGAAGCCCCATTTCAGCCAGCCTTCCTTCCCACAGTGTGCTGCCAGCGGTGCAGGATTCTCCCTGACTTCCTTCTAATTCCTTAATGTGCTGTTTCAAAATGTATTGGCTCTTCTGAAGGTGGTGAGACACTGGCCCAGGTTGCCCAGAGAAGCTGTGGCTGCTCCTCCCTGGAAGTGTTCAAGGCCAGGTTGGATGAGGCTTTGAGCAACCTGGTCTAGTGGAAGGTGTCCCTGCTGATGGCAGGGGGATTGGAACTGGGTGAGCTTTAAGGTCCCTTCCAACCCAAACCATTCTATGATTCCTAACTGTGTTTGGTTGTGAGGTATCACTCTGGTTCCTCAAGGGTGAGCACCTCTGATCCACACGCTTTTCATGCCCAGTGACAGGATTTCAGGGCTCAGTCTGGCATTCACCATTCAGGATGGTCTCTTACATGAAATCTCTATCTATCATATATACATCCTCATCAAATTAGTCTCCCCTCCCCTCTGCATCTGCATGTCGACCCTGCTGCTTTGATGTTCCAGCACTGAGGAATTTCTAAGACATGGTATTTTTTCCCAGCAAGTAAGCATGAGCAAACCATCTATTATGTTAATTACTGAAACTGATTTACATCTCATGAAAAGATTAGGCAGCGGTGGCTGCTGCTGCCTTGGAAATGTCCCATAATGATATCAAACTTCAGGCCTAAGGAGAAGTACCAAAAGGCAGCTTGAAAACCTCTGGATGTATATCTTCTGATAAGTTTCCATGGATTTGCTGGTAAGGCTACCCCTGGAAGGATTCTCACTTCTGGTTCTCTTACCAGGCAGAGGGATTTTCCTTTCCTTGCAGTTGTGCTTCCAATGAGCATTTGAATTTGGTAGGACTTTAAAGAATGACAGCCAGAGAAAAATCAGATTCAGATACAACTAACGCTGGTTTTACAGCATTAGCCAGCAAGTTTCACTGCGAGCTGTTCCTCAAACCAGTCTGGAAAACGTGGCTTCACAGGCAACTCTGTCTACTGGCTCTTTCAGTATCTCCTCTTCTCTCTCCTCCAGCTCTTGGAACTTCACCTTGCAGACATGTTTATGTGAATAAATAGCTCCACATGAACAATTTTCTATGATTGTGGAAATCCTTGAAGCATCTTGAGCCTCTGCTGTAGATATGAAGGGGAATTTTCTCTCTGGCTCGGGTTGGTGTCTAAGGACTGCTCAGGTACATAGTTTACTTCCTCCCGCTCTGTTTAGACACCTCTCAGATAAGGTGTATGTAGAGTTGGGTGAATTATGCAAAATATTTAGGGCCTATGCACTAATTCTTGCTGCTGTTAGCCTGCTGAGGCTTCATAAGCAAATTAGTTTTACTTTCATAAATAACTACCTTTCAAAAATGAAGGAATAAGCATCTTTTGAAAATTGCATTATTGCTAAGAAAGCCAAACACATACAATCTAAAAGAAAATCAGTACCAGGTGAGTTGTTTTGGGGCTGTTGTTAGATAGGGACAACAAATATATCAAGAGATTATAGAAAACTTTATGATGAAGGACAGTGTCAGGGCTTTTTTATATTCTGATAGTTTAAATCGTTATGAACAGAAGACATTCAATGAAACTGAAGGGCCTTTCAGCATCTTAGGATATGAAACTCACAGGCAACTACTACTGAGCTGTGTGGGTGATACGCAATGATGGGAGTCTAGCAGCCTTCAAACAATAGTATGAACATTGATCTGGACTTCTTGGTAGGATCACCAAACTGCAAGATCATCCATTAAGCAAATCACTCATTTGCTTCTCACCCTCTCTATCCCCCTTAATTAACAAAAATAGGTTTTGCAGACTGAAGAAGACAGGCAACAGTTTTTCAAGTTCCTGTGAGTGATGAGGGGTAGATTTTAGGATGTTTAGGATAGTTTGCTGAGGGGGAAATGTGCAATATATATTTAGTAATTTTAAACAACGCTAAACTGAAGGCAATGGGGGACACAAAATGAATCTTTCATGGGCAAAAAGAAGGAAATTAATCATATGTTTTACTGTATGTGTAGTTTCCTGAGTAATGATGTTTTATAGAGGTGCTGTAACCCAAAATAGTTTGTCCACTGTTCTTATAATGGATTGAGATGGGGCTATGATCATGAATACCTTTCATAAAATATCTCATTCAACACACTTAAAATGATTAAGCCAGTACACTTGTATTATTCTGTGAGAAAAATAAATCTGAAATGAAAAGTTTGCCCTAAGGTAGCATTTTGGCTGAAGGCAGTGGTTAGTGCCTCAGGGACTGCTTCCCAGAGGGTGTTCCAGCCGCTGGTATCCCTAAATACTTTGTCCTACTCTGTGTAACTCTGTTTATTATCATATCTCAGTCCAAAATTAAGGTTATTCTTTATGTTTAGTTATTACATTTATACACCCCTGTAAGCTTCCAGTCAGTGGAAAGAGGAAAGGTTGTTTTATGTGATGATGACCACATGGTACTGGGACACCAGAATGCAAAGTCTCTTCCAAGGCCCCAGTTTCCCTGGTTGTTTCTAATTGCATAGAAGCTCGTGGAGCTGCAGCAGAGCTCGGTCTAATGTAGATTATCAGCATTATTTGACTTGTTTGCTTTGGAGCTAGCTGGCACCAGGTTTTCCCTGTTGGCTGCTAGGATCCGTGTGGAAAAGCCCTGCAGGATGTAATAGGAATCTCTGCAGAACCATTAAAAGGCCCTATTTAAACTGCTCTGAAACCTATAGAGTTTAATAGAGAGTAATATCCTTTCTATTGTTGTTTTTAACTGTCCTATATAATTCTATATTAAATTCTTGAGAAAGGCTGTAATTTTCTATTAAATTCTTTCAGGCTTTTCCACAAGGGTTCAGTAACATTTTTCATCTTTCCCAGAAGTCAATCACTTCAAGCCGCTAGCCATATGTACACATTTTATATCAAAATACATACACACACACATATGTACGTGTGTGACCCCTCTAGAGTCCCTTCCTCAGAGCAGGTTCAGTTCCCTGAGAAGTCATTGCCCCAGAGCTCTCCCTCCTCTCTGCCTGAGCAATCAGCCCCAGGGAGAACATTACACACTCGTGCTCTGGGTGAACACCACCCCTGCTGGGCAGGTCCCCTGTCTCTGCTCACCAGGGATGGACCTTCTCCATCCACCTCCCTTCCCTATGGAGTAAAGGCTGGGAGGTCATTGCCCAGCACCAGCACTTCCAGCGTCCCCCCCTGAGGACACTGGCATCCTCGCCAGGGACAGGCTTTGGCAGGGGAAGGAAACACATGCTCATAGACTCACAGAATCATTAAGGCTGGAAAAGACATCTCAGATCAAATCCAACTGTCAACCCAACACCACCATGCCCACTAAATCATGTCCCTGAGCACCACATCTACCCTTCTTTTAAATCTCTCCAGCGATGGTGTCTCCACCACCTCCCCGGGCAGCCTCTCCCAGTGCTTGACAATCCCTTCAGTAAAGAAACTTTTCCAACAGCCGATCTATCCCTGCCCCATAGGAGGCAGGCAGGCGCAGCCGAGCGGCGGTTCCAGCTGAGCTGCCTGGCTCACACGAGTTCATCTCCCCCTTTTAAAACATTGGCACCCTGATCTGATTTTGGCGGCTCCCTGCACCCAAGCAGCTTTCTAGCTCGGTGTGGTTTAAAGGGAAATTCCGATGGCACTTTCTCTGCAGATGCAGTTTATCCCAGTGCTGGCACTCAGACCGCCTGATGCGCCTGTGATGTTCGTTTGTTTTGCTGCTACCCTGTGAGGATCCTTGGCAGTTTGTTTCCTGCTCTTTGGATACAGATGCTGCTGCAATCCCTCTGCTCAATGTACAGTGTGCAGGAAATGGAAAGTTCAGTAAACAAATCAAACACACCCCAGTTGTGAATTGGAGTATATTTTGTCCTTCCTTCTGGATTGCTGTTTTACTCCCATGCGGTGGGTCTCCCTGTGAGAAGCCTAGCGTGACCCAACTGCGTGCTCCCAGTGGCAATCTCTTCCACCCAGGGTCTGATACAGAGCTCTGGAGCTGCCTGTTTGTCAGGGTTTGATGGCACTAAGGTCACAACCTGTGTCCCAGCTGTAGTTTGGCTTTGCAGCTTGACTTCCATTGCAAAAAGTCTGAGTGTAAGTTATCAAAAGACAGAATCCCAGAATTGCCTCGATTGGAAAAGCCCTTTAAGCTCATTGAGTCCAACCATGAACCCAACACTGACCAGTCCCCGACTGACCCATGTCCCTCAGCACTGTGTCTACACGACTCTTCAATCCCTCCAGGGATGGGGACTCCACCACTGCCCTGGGCAACCCCTTCCAATGCCTGAGAACTCTTTCAGCAAAGAAATTCTTCCTCACATCCAACCTCAACTGACCTGGGCACAACTTGAGGCCAATTACTCTTGTCCTGTCCCTTGTTCCTTGGTTGAACAGGTTGTCCAAAGTCCCTCCCCAACTTTCTTGTAGCCCCTTCAGGTACTGGAAAGCCGCTAGAAGATCTCCCCAAAGACCTTATATAAAGTCTTATATATGGAGACCTTATAAAAATATATGGGTATTTGTGTATCTATAAATAAAGTGGGTATTTAATAGGAGCTTATATATTGAGCTGTCCATGCATATCCATCTGCTGGGATTGTACCTGCCAGAGTTGGAGAGTACCTGAGATACAGAGCAGCTGGGAATATACACACTAAGATACATTTATCAAGCCCCCTGACAGCTACTGCAGAGAAATTCCCATACTTGTGGAGTGTGAATGTCTTGAAATTTGGGGGAGCAAGGAACAGAGCACCAAAGTTTACCCATCGGAAAGTGCTGCTCCAGCAGTGGTGAAAGGCTGTGGTGACTCCAAGAAAATTAATGGAGTTGTGGTAATGCAAAACTGTTGTGAGATCAGCATCAAGCACTTTGCTTTTCTAGGAGATATTAATCAAAGTTCTGACCTTTTCCCTGGGAAGTTTTATTTCTTTTTTAACTCTGTCCGCAGGGTTACCAGATGTGCTGTGTTACTGGGATTGTCTCAGCCATGCAAGGCATCCTTGGGGTCCCAGCTGATTTGCTGAAACTGGGATCTATCCTGATTTCAGTAAAACACTGGGATTTCCCAAGGGTTTCCCAGCCATCTTCTCCATTCTAGCAGCACATCTGTGTGGCCAAGCACGTTGTCTTCTTCTCCAGTAACCTCAAAGCCCAGGTGACAGTGGAAAGGTGTGCACTCCAACAGCAGGAGCACAGCAACAGCAGTGGTTTCAAGCTTGATATGTAGGAGAAAATATCTTCATCATTGTTTGTGGGCACTCACAGCAGTGGTGTGAAAGGGGCAGACCCAGTCCACCAACTGGGGAAGGGAGGAGGAAGAGAGAAGAACCAGAAAACCCATCAAAAGGGATGCTAGTAGGATAGAAAATTAGGTAGGACTGGGAAGTGAAGGGTAAAAGGAATTACAAATTGTATTTTTGGGGCTTTTGCTCTTGCAGAGACATGGCCAGGTTTGAAACAGATAAAGATCATTTATAGAAATGATCTGGACTGGCAACACTGGTTTAAAAGCTAAGTCCAGGATCTTCTGACAAATCAAGGGAACTGATCTTTAGGCTTGATATGAGAATCAGACCAGGAATGTTTGGCATGATTTAGCATTTCCTAATAAAAGCTCACAGTGCCTGATGTAGCATCTTGTTAAAACAGCAGTAGAATTTTTAATGAGCAAGTGTTCAAGAACTTACTTTAATGTCCTTTTCAAAAACCAGCCCCTCATATATCACAGCACTCCTTCACACTATATACAGGGCTGTAACTTTACAGCCTGCCTTGAGCCATACGTGGTGCTCAGCTCTCCTGGACCTCTGCAAGCAATGAGCTGCAACTTGGTCACAGAGACCCTCTGCCCCATCTCCTCCACCATGGGCTCTAGCAGAAAGCAAGTGCCTCTGACCCCTTTAAGTGAAAGGAAATATTGCACCTTGTTTTGTGTTCTGGATGAGGAGAACACACCAAGCTCAGAATATTGTTGAGGGCTGGAGCAGCTCTGCTGTGAGGACAGGCTGAGAGAGTTGGGGCTGTTCAGCCTGGAGAAGAGAAGGCTCCAGGGAGACCTTCTAGCAGCCTCCCAGTACCTGAAGGCGCTCCAGCAAGGCTGGGGAGGGACTCTGGACAAGGGCAGGGAGTGACAGGACAAGGGGTGATGGCTTGAAAGTGGACCTCACGTGGGACTTCAGCCCCAGGTGTGAAACACCTACCAGTCTCATGAGGTAATTGCCTATCTCCTGGGATGACTGCCAGTCACCCTGGGGCAGTGTTACTTTTCCCAGTTCAACTGGAAGCACGGGGTTACTGATTGGGTTGCTCATGTGATCTGATCAGCCCTGGGATTGCCTCCATTATGTTCTCTGAAGTCTTTTAGCCAAGAAGCAAAGATGCTCGTGCCATGGTGTGCAGCAGCTTTGACCCACAGTGGAGAAATCCTCAATGTTCTCATAGAGGGTTGAGGAGATAAGAGCCAGGAGGGTTGATTCTAGGGGATATTGATATCTTGTGTGCTAAAGCTGGATTCTCAGTCATGTGTGTTGTGGACACATGCACAGCTCCTCATTCTCAGTCTGAAGCCCCATGCAGTAGTTTCCCACGTGCTCATTATTTCTCTGACACTTGCTGTAGGATGAGGTGCTGGCCCATGGCTCTCAGGCTTCTGTCTGTTGTGCAGCCTCTGGAAAGATGGCTTCCCCTTTCTATAACCCAGGATTTCTTTCACAATCCCTGCTCTGGTGATTTCCTTAATGCTTTCCGGTTTCACAGGATGTTTTGATATCATAATCCTGAATTGCTTCTCTGTTGTCAGCTCCTTCTGTAACAGCAATAGCATTAGTTCCAGCCTTGGTGGCTGGGAGTTGCTCTAATGAATGGTTCAGTTTACCCAGCAGGTTGGGCTGATGCCAGAGGTATTTGTGACCAGCCAGAGGTAGTTGTGTACATGCCAAAAGGTACAGCAGAGGTTGTCAGGAGAGCTCCTCTAACACGGGGTGTCTGGGTTCACTTTTTGGCATCGTTAGCGAGAATGCTTTGCCCCAAAGACCCCGTGGAGTACATTTATAACGACACTGATTCTCAAACTGTGTCGTGGCGCGAGTCTGGCCGACCTGAAGTCTCCCTTGTCACTGCTAGTCTGGAAGTTACCGTGGAAATAAAGATGTAGCTTTGCCAGCTCCTTCCTTAGAGACTCCGTGATGGGTAATGGAGCTCCACATTTCAGCAGGCTCAGGTTGCCAACAGGGATCTGTTTTTAACCTTAGTTTATTCAAGGTGTCTGTCCTTGACATGTGTCTGTATATTCATGTTTTCCCTTCTCTGAGGATAGCTGGTGTGAAACTACAGTCCAACCCAAGGCTTGTCCTGTTCTGCCTACATCTCTTTCTGTAAACTCCTACATACAACCTACGATGGCATCTCTTTTTTTTTTTCTGTACAAATAGTAAGTGTTCTCCCACCAGGTTTTTTTAACATTTTTTTTCCTATTGTAGCATTTTGCTGTTACATCCTAGGTTGGGTTGGTTATTTCTCATTTCTTTCAGCTGTCCTTGCTAGCTGGAAGCGTTTCTCTGGATTAAACCCTTTTTTCCTCAGTAGCCTCCTTGGGATACTTGAATCTCATGTTTCATACAAAACCACAGTCTTCATGAGGGAATCCAGATTCAGGTGTGGATACCATTATTCTCAGTCTGTAATAGTAGTATCTATCCATTCCCCATTGTCTTGATGAGTAGGAAGAGGGGGATGAGAGAGGAGCCCTGTCTTTGCATGGGCTCGTTCCTCCTGGGGTGAGAGCCCGCTGATGCCTTTCCCAGCTGCCACAGGGCTCTCAGGATTGCTCGTGGCAGGAGTGTCTCAGTCATGTCTTGTTCTTTCTCAGAAAGGAGACAGTCAGATGCTTTACCTTCTCTTTATCACCTTCCATGATTCACCTTGTTTACAGATTCAAGTTACTCTTCTTCAGGGCTTGGGCAGTGATGCCTGGCTAGAAATTTCTCTTTGGTGATCTGGCTCTCCATGCAACCTGCTTGCCCCCTTTTAATGTCCTATATCATTTACCTTGTAAACATATATTTTTATATTTACTATTGGACTCACTGAAGTAACCACTGCCACGATATTTAATGTACTTTATTTATGATGAGAAGCTGGAGTGAATTTAAAACACGCAGAATAAAAGCAATTAGAATTTGCAGAAGTCTGTGGCTTTGATAATGCTTCTTCTCTGAAAAGCCCTATCTACAATATGTAAAATTAAATAGGCTTTTATTAAAACAACGGGTCGCAGAAGTGGTAGGCCTGAACAGGCGCAGATT
Organism: Caprimulgus europaeus; assembly: GCA_907165065.1. The sequence continues at coordinate 3,769,092 of OU015530.1, forward strand.
GGTTTCCAAGCGCTTCCTCTGACCCCTTCCCATCTGCACTCCACATGCTTTCCTCCAGCTTCCAGGAGCATTGTGAGTGTCTTGCTGAATCACCAGCTTCCTACGCCCTCGGTGGGATGGAAGAAGGCTGCTCTCTGTACATCATCGATGGGAAGGAGAGGAGGGAGAGCTGCTGCTTCTCCTTGCAGCTTTTCTCAGCAGTAGGGAAGGACCAGAGTGAGCCAGGGCAGTGCAGGCAGGTGGAGCACTGGAAGAGGTGTATGTGGCAAGGGAGATGGAGGGTGTCTCTGTCCCACTTTCTCCTTTAGGCCTGGAGATAGAAAGAGGCTGACAGTTGAGCCTTACAATCCAGTGACATATTCAGTTTTGATGCACGCTCCTGATACCGAGAGAAGTGTAAACCCCACAAATCTCACTGTTGGTCACAATAACTCCTACTTAAGCTTTCTGTAGAACTGATCGGTGAAGCCCTAAGTCCCCTGAAGTCAACCAGAAAGCTCTTGTTTTCCTGGCTGCTGCAGGGCAAGGCCACTAGCTGTAGCAGTGACCTGTTTCAGTTTTTTCCTTGAATATGTTACAATACTGAATGTAAATTAATTTTTACTCTGTGTTCAGTCCCTTCCAATGTATTATTGTGAAAGACACAGTATCTGATTATCCTGAGCACATCATAATTGCAGGTGGAATAGCATTAACTGCTCTGAATAGCATTAACTCCCTTCCTTTCAGGCAGTTGGAGAGAGTAAGGTGGTCTCCCCTCAGCCTCCTTTTCTCCAGGCTGAACAACTCCAGCTCCCTCAGCCGTGAATTCATCACACTTGTGCTCCAGACCCTTCCCCTGATCTGTTGCCCATCTCTGGACATGCTCCAGCAACTCAAACTCTCTGCACTTTCTCAAGTATTGGGCCAGGCCTGTTTGTTTCACCTTTTTACTGGGATGCTGCAGTGCCATCCAGGGTCCTGCTGTCTTAGACCCATCCAGTCTGATGGAAAAACCTTGGACTGACACATTGACAGAGCAGCCTTTGGACCAAACCCACTCTTCTACTGATTTTCATCCTCGGAGTTACTCTGGAATTGCAGCAGGGTAATTGAAAGTGGAATCAGGCATCAGAGCTCCCTTTATTCCCCTGGCTGAGGAGAACTGAGTTATCAGTGTGAACATTTGAATGTCAATGAAGCTGAAGAAATGGAATTCTGTAGCCAAAGGCTTCAGTGAAACGCCTTCGCCAGCGTTTAAGGCAGGCTGGCAATCGTCTGTTATTCATAAATTCAATCCCGAGGAGGACTGCACCCTGTCACTTAGTGTATGAAATCACAATTAACTTACTGTAATGGACTTTTAAGGGCAAACCCCGTAGAACTGATTTATATCTCATAAAATATTACATTAAACTCTTCTCTTTCTCTTGATACTTTTGTTGTATTTCCCCTTACTCCCTATGCTTTAAATGCAACTCTGTTTCTTGTTTTATGCTTGTGCAGGTCAGTGGAGAGAATGTAGGAAAAGGAGAATTTGGGCAAACCAGCCATTTTGCAGTGACCATGATCCTGTTGATGTAGCACATAATTTTCTATTTGCAACCAACATTCATCATTCAAGGATGATCTGAGGGCTGGAGCACCTCTCCTGTGAGGGCAAGCTTGAGAGTTGGGGCTGTTGAGTCTGGAGAAGAGAAGGCTCCAGGGAGAACTTCTAGTGGCCTCCCAGTACCTGAAGGGGCTCCAGAAAGGCTGGGAAGGGACTTTGGCCAAGGGCAGGGAGTGACAGAACAAGGGGTGATGGCTTCAAACTGGAAGAGGGGAGATGGAGATGAGATGTGAGGAAGAAATTCTTTGCTGTGAGGGTGGTGAGACCCTGGCCCAGGTTGCCCAGAGAAGCTGTGGCTGCTCCTCCCTGGAAGTGTTCTTGGCCAGGTTGGATGAGGCTTTGAGCGACCTGGTCTAGTGGAAGGTGTCCCTGCTGATGGCAGGGGGGTTGGAACTGGATGAGCTTTAAGATCCCTCCCAAACCAAACCATCTATGATTCTATGAATTTATGATGGCAATCTGGAATTTTTACCTGCATCTTTCATACAGGTTAAGTGGTTGAGGCTTTAGCATTCAAGAGCAGAGGAGATTCTGTCAATCAGGGACAATCCACTTGTGTCAAATATTTTCATGTGATTAAATACAGATACAGTTTTGAGTTGTGCTTGTGCATCAATCAGTTACAAGATGCCTGGAAAAAACGGACACAACTTCTCACTGAAGTAAACTGCCACAGTTCCACTGACTTAAGATGAAGCTACCTCAGTTTGAACCACATAAAGATTTAGCCTGTGGTGAAATTCTCTTCTTTCCTCCTCCTCCCAATACTCCACGAGATTTCCCGGTTTTACAACAGCTACTCAGTGTCTGGTGGCCTAAAGGAAACCCACAAAAGCAGAGGACTGTCAGGAGATGAATGTGTGGCTTGCACCACTCTCAACATAGTGAAAAAGGAAGGTCAGGCTAACACTGATGAAATTTCGATGTTTTCTCACATGGTCATACCAAAACATGTCTTCTGTCAATGTTTTGGGGATACTCCTGTTTATTCCTGCTTATCATATATGAATAACGTTCATTTGTTGCTAAACCCTGCATGAGAAAAGCGCTGTAGACACAATGAATTGATATTTAGAACTGTTGCTCCTTTGTAAAGGAGGATATCTGCAACTGGGAGCAGGAGCTGCATGTCGAAGAGTGGGAGCTCTGATGACTCTGTTATTAAATGAAAATCGTGTCCTGTTTTAACTCGACTGTTTGGCTTTAAAGGATTGAACAAATCAAACTGAATTTGGATCTAAATAAATGAGAATCCCAGCTGAGAGAGTTAAACAAATTCCTCTCAGGCCTTTCTAGACAGGATCAAGGCCATCTTCCACTCTCCTGGTTCTTGAGACAGGAATATTCATAGCTCCTAAAGATCTTCTCGCTGTGTATGTGTGTATGAGCATATACATCTTGACATTACAAACAGAAAGGGGAAAGAGAACAATATGACTTGATGTGAAATTCAGGGTTGAGAGGAGGGAGGGAGAGCACTGCTTCAGGAAGTTGGGGGTTTTTTTTCCCTCCTCCAGCAGTCAGGATATCGTAGCTGAAATCAAAACCCTATAGCAAACTCCCTGAAGGAAGCGGCATAATAAATAGGTCTTTAAGGTCCTTTCTGAATGACATGGAATGAATGCCCCTCTCTTTCCCCCTCTCCCCTCCCAAGGTAGAATTAGAAAATGATTCTCCGCGTAGAGATATGTGATCCGTGCTAATGGCAGCAAATGAGAACGCCAGCTGCTGTTTCACCCCCTCTCGCACCCCTGCCCTGCTCCCACCTCCCCGCAGTCACTCTGGTAGGAGTTTCATGCTTTATTTCAGGCTTACTGTTTGAATAATGATAATAATGTCTTGCACTCCTGTAGCGTCTTTCATCTGAGGACTACAAAGCGGTTTGACAAACGTTAGCTCTATAGGGGTTCATTCTGCCATGTACTAAAGATGATCACAGAACGGACATAGAGTCATATAATCACCCAGCTGATTATTTACCCCTTGCAAATCCATGTCATCTACATCTATGCCTATCCCAGAGTAAAAACATCACCACTGTCTTTACAAGGTACAATGCATGTATAATGCATAGAATAAATGCCAAGGAGAACTTACTGCAGTGTTCCCAGGAGGAGGAGACCTATTCTATTTATTCACTGCCTGCTATACTATGAAAAAATGGAAAACACTGAGGTATTTGTGCTGCATTATCTAAGACAGGTTCGTATCAGTTCCATCAGGAAGTTGTATTCTCACTGCAATCTGAATTAATATTTCTGTGACCTTGCTGCAGAGTACCAGGTCCAAATAACCCTGAATCGTGTGCACAGGGGAGGTTGAAGGCTCACCCTTGAAGCAAGGTCCTCTGTATTCTTGGAAAGTTTGGGATTCCTGATCTGAGCTATGCAGCTTGTAGTTCCCCTCTAATCTAAACTTCATGTGATGCGTTTTGTTGTGTTTTCCTGTTATTTTCATGCAGGGTAAGGCCAAATTCTGCCCTTTTGGCCATTGATAAGCAAATTTCACTACTTTCAGTTCCCATAAACAAATACATTTCTGCTCATTATGTTTACCTCCCAAAGCTTAACATTTCTGCTGGAAAATTCCAAAACTGGGCTTTTTCTAATCAATTTTACATCAGCATAACAGGATCTTTCATGGTATGTCAGATTTTAATTTCTCCTGTCTGCATCTCAGTAGTGAAGGAGCTGAGTAGAAATGAGAAACAAGCTAGCCAGAGCTTTTGAATTCAAATTCAAAAAGCAATTTGAGCTAGAAATAAGAGTATATAACCCAGTGGCAGATCCTTTTTACAGCTTAGTTACTGACCAATTTGATTTTGACCAAGTCAGTTAGCTCAGGCTTTTCAAAAGAATCTATGAATTTTGGATCCCTCCATGTTTAGTGCCCAACTGAAAACACACCAAACCCAATTTTCATCGTCACTGTCCCAGGTTACTACGTGCTCAACATCCACAACTGGGTGCTGTGTTTTGACAAGATGTTGTGAGTTGGAAGGGACCCACAAGGATCATCAGTCCAACTCTTGACTCCACAGAGTCCAAGTTCCATAGAGACTTCTGCCATCTTAACGTGTTTTGAGACAGGACATACCCTTTGCTTGGAGTATTGAGCTGTATTTTGCTAAGATCATTGGTAAAAGTTTTCTGGAAAAAGCAGACATAAGGAGAACTGGACTACAATAAGCCACTCCTCCTGAAGGATTTGAGAGCTCTTAGGAGACAGAGTCACTGGCCTTGAAGACTGTCATTTAGCCTGGGATTGCAGTTTGACCAGAGGAGTGAATCTCAGGTATGCAGGAGAACACAGCACAGCTCATGTTGTGAGTGGCTGAGCTGTATGGTAATCAAAGCCACCCTTGATATATCAGGATATATATCTGAAAAATTATTCTGCTCCAAGGTCACACTTCCATCCACAGGACAGTCTCCAGGATGCTGGGGAAGATTACTAAAATGAATCTCCATATCATCACAATGTTCCTGGACCATCACTAGCTTCTCAGCATTTTAGAAGTGCTGCTACAGGGAGGATGGGTGATGCCTGCACACAATATCTGCACAGACACCTTGAGTAACTCCAGATACCTGAGTGGGCTGGAAAACACCGCAGGGAAACGGGAGGTTCAGTACCTAAATCTCCTCGAGGTACCAGCATTTAAGATGGCCATGGACAAGGGGTGCACTTAAGCACCCATTTCTCAGGCAAAAAAAGTAGTTCTCAGATGTGTGTCTTGCCCAGTGCAAAATGTATGGCAAACTGTTCCCATTTCCTCAGCTATTGCTACCCTGTGAATAACATGACAGCACCAGTATTTTCCAGTATATTTCCCTACGGGGGAAATGGAATAGTTTGGGCTCAGGGCAAAACCGTTGCCTTTCAAAGGTACAAGCACAACTGAGGTGGATTTCCATGGCACCTTGCCCTGAATGTATAATTGCGTTTGGTTTTGAACAGCTTTGTTTATTTGTGTATTTTGTTAATGTGTTTTGCACCTCAGGCGTGTACTTTACAAATGCAAATTCCTTGGCTTACTCTGGTAATTTATGGCTTTTAAAGACTAATTTGGGGCTATTTTGCAATGGTAAAAAGCCCGTGAGCTCCTTTGCCAGGGGGATCTTCTGTGTCTTTTCAAAAAGGTGCAGGGCATTCCCACCTCCCAGTGAAATCAGCGGGGCTCAGCCAGCCAGAGGGAAGCCCACGGAGCCCTGAACCTGGAGAGAAATCAACCACCCTGCTCCTAATAAATCATTCTATTGCAAGAATACCCAGGGCAGAGAGCAAAGCACATTGCTCCATCCACTGTCCAAAGACAGAGAGAGGGGAGGAAGAGGATGATCCTGTGCAAAGGAGGTGAGAAGACAGTGGTTGGTTTAGGATGAGCTGAGAAGATTCCAGGAGGGTTTTCAAGCAGGAGTTAGCTTTTATTTTTCCCATCACTAGCAAAACTCTGCGGTGGGACTGACAGGAAAGGACACATGGGCCACAGCTTTGGTGGTAACAGAGAAGTTACTGGTGTGTTGTCCTGCAATGGTGCAATGCAGGAGAATTAACTCCGAGTTGAAGATAAATCAGACAAAGAAAGATCTCCAGATTTCTTCAGAGATGTGATATGAAGCCTAAATCAGATCTCTGACCTTCTCAAATGTTTCTTAAAACTACTCAATGGGAGTTCTTACTGGGGAAGGAGCAGGAGGGTTTCTGGCCCCAAAACCTGCTAGAAGTGCTTTGGAACTACTGAATTGTGGGCATTTACCCAACTGTTGTACTGTAACAAAACTGGGCCTGGGCTTGCTGCGTTGCAACATATTTCTTTCTATTTGTATAACTCTATCTTGAGACAAAAACATTCAATTTTAAATTGTAAGTACTTAAGAAATAGGGAATTTTTCTTTAATAAGTTGTTTAAGAAATAAGAAATGGGGAGGAAAAAGGGCTGCTTAACTTTTAAACGAGGCACTGAGGTTTTAGAGCTATTCCAAGCCTTGAGGTTAATTTTCAAAATGAAATCTTTGAGAAAATAGCTTCCTAATCGAATTTTCAAATTTAGAAGCCTTCATTCTCTGGAGTTTTTAGGGAACTTGGCTTATTTAGGAATTTTACCACTCATATTTCTCGGCAATGACTGTGCTGACATATGAGAAGGGCATTGCCCTGACAATGGAGGGTGCTGGTCCCCTTTGCACTAAGGACCAGAGGGTCAGAGAAAGCGCTTTAGTTCCTTCATTTATCCATTCCGTTTTGTGATGAGAAAGTTACTTTAAGCCAGCTCTGCTCAGCCCAAAGCCCTGTTTAGACATGAGACTCATATCTCACTGATCCAGCTACTCCCAGCTTGCATCAGCTTTCCCTTCCGCTGGTGTCTTGTGCTTGTGAAATGCATCGCCGAGGCTCATGCCGTTTTGACAGAGAGCTTAAAGCAGCTCAGCAAGTCAGACTTAGTCTAAGTGTGTTAGGGCACATGGGGTCTGAGCTGTTAAACTTTTGGCCATGCAGCTCAGCATAATTGTGTCCTTTCTCTTTGCAAGCCGCTGGATTCCTAGAATGGCTTGCTTATATACACTTTTCACTCCCTATCTGACTAATAAGATTTTTCAAGGCTCAAAAGCCACACGGCTTTGAAAGAAATCCTGCTTTAGTTGCTTAACAGAGTTACCTCTGGGTTTTTTACAGTGAACATGGGTAACTGTCACATTAACCTCTGAAGCTGTTGTCAGGGTTCCTGGTTTATTCTAGAAGAGGGCAGAGAGAAAGAATGCTTTGCCCTTGTAAGAACAACACTCATTTGAAGATGGAGTGAAGTGTTTAAATTACAACTGGTGATATTTGTAAGGTTTAGGGGCTTTTTCACCTCCAAGGGCCTCTCTGCTGATATTATCTTTGTTTCACCCAGAGGCAAATGAAAGGCAGGAGATGCAATCCTGCAGTTCACTGCTGAGCACACAGCACCCTGGTATGAACCTGATCTCTGGAACCTAGCACCCAACCCGGGCCACTGCCTCCCAGCCGTGCCCGAGGCACAGGGCTGCGCTTTCCACCCCCTCACAGCCCACAAAATGGTTATGTTTCATTTCCTTCCATTTGGGGTCAAGTACACCAACAGAAAATAATCTGGGAGATCGTATGGTAAGGCTTCAGTCCTCCCTGGAGACCTGTGGGGATCCCAGAGAGGCAGTGCTCAGGAGGAAAGACAACAACACTCTCCACACTTGCTACATTTCACCAGCCCTCTAAGCCTTGGTGGAAGAGGTGAATAAAATATGAAATGTTAAGTGGTGAACTTTTAAGGTTGAACTGTTCCTGCAGGAGACCCGTAGCATGTTTTCAGTGGCATCCTGTATCCAGCAGAAAGTTGTTTCTAATGCTCAGTGGTTTATTCCTACAGGTAAAAACAAATGCTGACCTGGATGATGCAGGGGCTGAAATGCCACTGGAGGAGCGAGAGTGCTTAATCCTTTAGAGTTATGTTTGTCTTTAAATGTCAATGTAAAACCATTCAAACCATTCCCCCCCCCCCCCTTTTCTTGTCTTCTTTTTCATTGGAAACTACTAGAATAGAGTAAACAGATGCACATCCTTAAATCCTTAAATATAGGGGAAATGCAAGTGAAAACAGCCGCAGGAGCTCGCCCAGCACCTAGTTGCCCACATGCCTTATAAATGCCTCTAATGCCTTAAAAAGGTGTTATCCAGAATCATGTCTCCTGAAGCGTCACATATAACTCTTGTTATAGTCCAGTTTGTGGATCTGCAGAATAATAAACTCAGAGATAACAAGCCACCCTTCTCCCAGCTTTGAGCAGGAGCAGTGGATGCTGACGGCGTTCAACCAGCGCTTGGTGTTGATCCAGACTTCTTAAATTTCTCGCTTTACTCACATTCAGCTTTCCAAAGGGGATCACCGTAAAGCCACACTGCTGAGATTTACCTTGCAAACTCTGCTTAAGACTGAGAATCAGACATACACACAGCCTGCCGAGATAACTCTAATGGTCTGCAAAGGCAAAAAGATCTAAGAAATTCAGTGTTCAGGCTCCAACTCTGTCTTTAACCCTGTCCTTCAGACCCTGTGCTTTCTGCTTCTGGTAGTGACATCTGTGGTGATTTTGAGGATCCCTGATAATGGGGGAGCTGCTTGTTCACTCTTTCCACCCAGGCTGTGTGCTCGTCTCTACTGTGAAAAAGTTAATGGCAAAGATTCAAATCTTATATGTGTTAGAGGTTTCTATTCATTTTGATTTTCATTTTGAGTGAGGGGGTAGAGAGACTAATACGGCTCCTCCTTAGTATTTAACTTTAAAGACTGAAGTTTGGGTGGGTTTTTTGGTCAAAAATAATAGCATGAAATCTCTGTTGAAAAAGTTTAATCTATGACACTATTGTGATTTTTTTTTCTTCTGTAACAAGATTGTATCTTAGCAGTTTGTTGTAAGTGGAATAGGCATGATGTAATAATTTCTCATGTAGAAGACTTTGGAAGCAATTTCCGTTCAAGGATATTGTACTGTTTTAAACTGTGTGGTATCTGCTTTGCATATTCAAGCCAACAAGTGTGACTTTCCCTCTCTCCTCCTCCCCAGTGTGCCGAGGGTTCAGCTGTGGTATACATGGTCATAAGGGATGGGTTGATCTCAATATGCCTGCGTCATGTCACACTTTAGACATTTTCAGTCCAAAACATCTCAGTTACTGGCTCTGGTGGCCATTCCACAGCCTAACATAGCCCACTGTCAGGAAACTCCTCCCTAACTTTTATCTCAAGGGTTTTTTTTGCCACATTTCTTTGTCTTTTGTGGTACAGCATGGTGCTCTCTGCCATCTCCTCTCAGCTTGCTGTTGGTGTCCTGCAATAGCTGTGCTCTCTCCCCTCGTGCAGCCTGTGCCTCCGCACTCAGTGCTCAGTCAGGACCTGCTATTAGCAACTGGTCTCTCTTTCTGCCCTTCTCAGAATCCATTCCAGTTAGTTAGTCTTTCAGGTAACGACATGCCCAGAAATTAAAGCTACATTCCAATGTCTGAAACGAAGCTTCTGGTGACTCAACCCAAAACGGCTTTGGTCTGTTTCACTACTGTGTTACTCTTCACTGCATGTCAAATTTGCTGCACACTATTACTATTAAATCTCTGTTGACGTTACCGCTTTCCAGGTTTCTCCCTCCCATTGTGTGACTATTTCCCATCTGGGCTTTTCTCATGTGGGAAATATTCACACAAATTCAAGACTTCAGCAGAGCTTCCCAGCTGCATTAGGCATTTCACCAATAAATCACTGTTTCCTGTGGCAGAAGAGAAAACTGCCTGAAACGGCCTTTCAAATCCCACATGCATTGATAGCTCACCCTTCCCTATTCCCTTACTCCCAAATCCTGTGTAATATCACAAGCAAAATTTTAAACAGAAAATTGAATCAGGCAGGATTTCAAGGAGGATTCAAAGTTGCAGTGCTAACAGTTGGCGAGGATCCACAGATTCCACCTCTGAAAGAACTTAAAAAACTCACTGCAAAAACAACACTGAGTTTATTTTTGCTGTGTTAACCCAAGGTTATGACCTAATCTTCAGCCACCAGGAACTTTTCCCTTTTCCTTAGGTTTTGGCTAAGTTGGCGCTGTAATTTACTTGATTTAGACACCTGGACACACACCCTGCAGCGTAACTGGAAGTGATACGGGGTCCTCAGGAGGGACAGCCTCTTCCCGACACGGTGCAAGGCCGGGAACCTCCAGAAAACAGAATTCCCACAGGGACATTGTCACTGGGATTTCAGCCCGGATGACGAAGAGATAATATTTCATCCAGAGTCTGTCTGTGTCACCAGTGAGGATGTGAAAATGGCCACGGTGGTTCAGACCTCTGGACCACATAGCCCAATGCTCTTGCCCCTAAGAAGGCAAGGATCAGAGCAGGGCAAGCACACATGATCATTTCTTCTTTCAGCCTCTAACTATTTTCAGCTCAGGGGATTTCCTGGCCCTGGTAAAGTTTGTCTGTTTTGTAACCCAGGGGATTTCTGTTTCAAGGTCTTGTTCAGTCTCCTCTCAAGCCTATGTAAACTTTTTGTGTCCACATAGCTCTTTGGTAAAAGCTCTACGGGCTCTCTAATTGCTGGGTGAAAAAACACTTCTCGGTGTGGGAAACCCTGCTCCATTTAACTTCATCTGGTGGCTCTGATTCTTGCACTGGGAAAGGGAGTGAGCAGTCATTTGCAATCCAGCCACTCCTTGCTACTTTGGATTTTATAAACCTTCATCATAGCCCCACCAAGTCCAGGCAGAAGAGTCCGAGACTACTCAGCGATTCCTCATGTGAAAGCCATCTCAGACCTTTGATCATTCCCGTTGCCTTTCTTTGAGTCCTTCTTCCACCCCGAGTCAGGTACAGTGTTGAAGGTAGGGGAGAATTAAGGAGTTGCACAGGGGCACAGTGATGTTCCCTGCTTTACTTTTTATTAATTTTCCAGACTTTCACTGAATTGAATTGCCTTTGGATCAGGCATGCAGAGACTTTTGGCTCTGCATGCTGATAACATGCAACAGCCTGTGCTGCAGGAGAAAAAAAGCTTTTACTGTCTGGTCACTGCTAGAATTAAGTTTATTAGCAATAGATCAGATCTAAGATGAAAGATTACTAATGCAATTCAGACCAGTTCCTGGATTTCTTAGCTCAGGAATAGCTGTAAATTAAGCAGTGCCAAGGCTTGAACACTGGAGCTCAGTCGTTGGCAACGTTGTTAATGTGCTTCTGGGTATGGTTTTGGCCTGCACCAACCTGCCCTCTCCCAAACAACTCCTGAGCATGCTTCAAGAATTACCATGGGCCAGGGATGGTTCCCAAAGCAGTCTGTCTGCAACTCGGATGCTGCTGGTTCCTTTAATTGTGATTTAGAGGATGAAAGAGATTAATGCTATAAACATGGCCAAACGATGCCAGCTGGACTCAGAGCCAGGGAACAGGCCCTGGCTTTCTCTAAGAGCTTCCTTGTGGGAAGGGAATGGTGGTGTTCACAGCAGCGAGGGCAGGGTCTAGGACAGGCTTGGAAATGAGTAGACCTGACTGTGGGATACCAAGAAGCTAATACCAACGTTGGTCATGCTCTCTGTGTTTGGAGGTAATAATGAACTTCTGTCTCCAAGATTTTCCACCTGCCCACTTTCCTCAAGCATCTAAAATTGGAGATGATGGAATTTTTCTAGATGAGAAGATTTATACATTTATTTTACTGCAGGGCATGAAAGAATCCATGCTAGGGAGACATGTTGATTGAATTGATTTAGTTGCTAAGCCAGTTTAAGGAAATCCATATATAACCTGCGTGGAAAACAGTCCTAAGTGTTGATTGCTTTTAACTATGAAGAAAGCCTATTAATGGATTTTACAAACACAGCTTGGATGTAGAAAGGTGCAAACCTTCTCCACTTGCCTCAGGGGTGTGTTACCCTGAAGCATTTCAGCTGCTTTAGCTCTTGCCATGCTCACTTTGCTGATCTATCCCAATGTACCTTTTCTCTTTCACTTGCAGGAGCACTGGCAGCATAAAAACAAATTTCCATTTAAATTTTTTAACCATCTGGGGTAACAAATAATAGATAAGGTGAGTGTAATGGAAAGTGGTGAGGGACAGGAAGTTTCTCCTTTATTGCAGTTAATATACACGGTGCATCAAGAGCATTGACATACAGTTAATGCACCGGTGGCAGTGGTTCCTCTCTTCTTTGTGTGGATCTTTTACACAGCAACAGGCAGAAGAGAACATTTAAACAGATAAATTAGGCACAGGGAGCAGAGATTCAGGCCTAGTAAGTAAAACTTCAGGTGCTGGCAGAGGCTAAGAGAAGTCTTCTGGAGGAAGATTGCATCGAGTGGTTTTTGAAGAGTTGTTTTTATGAAAACTGGTGAAATCATGACCATATTTATTTATTGATACTGATTCAGTGAGGAGAGGCCAACAGTCCTAGTGAGTGATTTGCATTAGTCATCAGTCATTTATTTTATAGCTACGGTGTACAAAGAAGCTAAAAGAGTGTTAAAGATCTAAAATCAAGAACTCGGCAGTTGGGAAATGCTAAAATTAAGGTTATTAGTTGCAAAAATGGATAAAATTGAACCATTTGGAAGTGGTGGAAGCAATGTGCACCGGGGGAACAGTAAGAAGTGGATGTTTCATCCTCTTGTAAAGTGGTGGTTGTCTTTCTTCAGCTTCAAAATGTTAGTCACATAATCCACAAACTTTTTTGGCAGTCTTGAGTCTAAAAATCATAGAATCAAAGAATCATGGAATGTTGTGAGTTGGAAGAGACCCAAAAGGATCATAGGAGTTAGCTGGAGGAGAAGTACTCTCATGTCTTCCACTGGAGAGCCAGGTCCAGCACATGGACCACAGGGGAATGGCAGTATGAAGCAGGAAGGTTGTGACACACCCCCCAGTTAGAAGTTGTGCAGGGTGCAAAGCCTTATATTGCCAGAGCAGCACCTAAATCATGTGGAAGTGCCTGGTACTTTCCATACCATTTCTGGTGGTGGGCTACCCTGACATGCCACATGCAGCAACGTGGCTGAGCAGGTGAATCGTAGTTTAGGGGACAATTTATTTGCTTGTCATAGGACTGAAGTTCTTTGTTCTTTTATATCCATTCTTTCTGTTTGATGCATTCTTTTTTGTTTGTTTCCAGTACCTAAAGGGGCTCCAGGAAGGCTGGGGAGGGACTTTGGCCAAGGGCAGGGAGTGACAGAACAAGCGGGGATGGCTTGAAACTGGAAGAGGGGAGATGGAGATGAGATGTGAGGAAGAAATTCTTTCCTATAAGGGTGGTAAGACACTGACCCAGGTTGCCCAGAGAAGCTGTGGCTGCTCCTCCCTGGAAGTGTTCAAGGCCAGGTTGGATGAGGCTTTGAGCAACCTGGTCTAGTGGAAGGTGTCCCTGCTGATGGCAGGGGGGTTGGGACTGGATGAGCTTTAAGGTCCCTTCCAACCCAAACCAGTCTGTGGTTCTATGAATCATCTGTGAGCTCTGTGGAAGCCAAATGGGTTCCAAAGTGTTATGTTCATCTGCAACAAATTTTTAGTTGTAAGCTGTAGCATATCTAGCCTTATGCATTTAGAAATGACACCTGAAGCCCTAAAAATTCATGCAATTAACTTTTTCTAAAAATAATGTGTTTTAAAGTAGTATCTTTTAAAGTACTTTTTATTTTCTTTGGGGGTTTTTTTGTTGTTTTTTTTTCTCCCCAGGCCGTAAGTTCATGTTTTCAGACTTGTTTCTGCAGGCACAAAACCTACTTTTTCTTTTAATGAAAGCTGAGATTTTCACAACTCCAAAACCTGGAGCTCTGAGCAAAACAAACATTAAATGCAATTATGAGAACTGGCAGTACTAAGAAGACAAAGTCTTCAAAATGCCTTCTTGTCTCTACTAGCAAAACCTTCCTCTTGCTGGATTCAACTAAAACTAGCCACTCTTCACCTAGATGATCATTTAAGTCACACCAAAACAGCTGGAAGGGGATGCAGAAGGCAGCTGATGGTGAGAGTGGACATTGGCACTGTTTCTGTAACAAGGAACAAGTGACAGGACAAGAGGAAATGGGCTCCAGTTGTGCCCAGGGCAGTTGAGATTGGATGTGAGGAAGAATTTCTTTGCTGAAAGGGTTCTGAGGCATTGGAAGGGGTTGCCCAGGGCAGTGGTGGAGTCCCCATCCCTGGAGGGATTGAAGAGTCATGTAGACACAGTGCTGAGGGACATGGGTTAGTTGGGGACTGGTCAGTGATGGGTTGATGGTTGGACTTGTTGATCTTGGAGGTCTTTTTCAGCCTTAATGATTCTGTGTTGGTGGCTGTTCTGCTTCCCTGTGACCATACACAGCCCCAAGAGCACGTATAGGATCCCTGTGCCTGGAGGTGGGCAGAGGAGGGAGAGAGCTTTGAGATGTTTTAGAGAAGAGCAATGCTGGTCTGTAAGAATTCACCCTGCTACATTCTGAAATCCACTCCATACTTTCATCCACTTGAAACAGAATATTCATACTGAGCTAGCAGAGACCTTAGAAAGTTTTAGAAAGAAAATCATACACGTCCTTCTTCAGTGGTTGTTGCTTTTTCTGATTCTTGTACTGCAGATGTATTTATAAACACAGTCCATATCCAAACCACCCTTGGGCTAAATACATACAACAAGTACACACTCTGAGTACTTGTCTGTGGGAACAAGGGGGTTACCCCTTAGAATAAAGACCAGTCACCCATTTCCTTGGTCTTCTAGAAACCCTTACTGGTACTCTTATGAAAGTCACAGAGTTTGTTGTCCAATTATACATCCATGACCTTCTCCAGCTGGCTGTAATATATTAAGAAAGAAGGAAAAAAGAATCTTGTTTAAAAATCTGGGCTTACAGTTTTCAATCAGCTCAGAATACTTAAAGAATCTGTTTGCAAAGTTAATAATAAAATCTCACCCGTGTTCAGAGGTGCAACAGTTCAGTGGAGACCAGACTTGAAACGTGATTACTGATAAAAACCTGTATCCTGCACTGCCACTGGTATTTATGGGTGACACAATTAGAGGTTTTTGTCTTGCAAAATAAAGAACGTAATCAATTTGTAAGATCCTCGATGTAGCCTCTGCAAATTTCTCTAGGGGGACATTCCACCCCACAGAAACAGTCCTTCATTGTGTGTTTATGCAGGATTTATGTCTGAGAAATTAATTGAGTCACAGGTGGTAACTGCAATTATCAGTCAGTGTCCTATTTATCTCCTATAGCGATACTAATGTTTCTGCCAGTGTAAGATGTTCTTCTTTTCGTTTCAGAGGCAGCAAGTAAAGGACTGTAAGCATTAAAAATACATATATGTACACACAAACATACATATATATGTGTGTATATACCCATATATTTAAAATATAAATATATATATATTGATATATAATATATATATCGATTTTTTTCTCAGAGTTTCTCTTATAAAGCTTAAATAAATTGGCGACCTTGTCTGGCTTTTCTGGAGTCTTCCCAAGCCAAAAGCATGTGAGGAAAGTACCAGGATTGCCAGTCTAAAAATATAAGTTACCTCATCTTCCTGCCTTCATCCCCCAGCCCATGCACCCCACTTCCTTTTGTAGTCGCCGTCCCGTCGAGCGGGTGCCGTCCCCATGTCGGCGTCAAGCCCTTGGCGCACGTTCCTCTGCAGACACCGAGTTCCAAACCTTTTTTAGAAAGACCCAGCTTGTAATTCTTCCAGCTGTAAAGACACGATAGATGGATCCCAGGCACCTGTTGCCTAATTCCTTGCCAAGTTTTTCAATTTTAAATTGCATTAGGTACTTGTTTGGGGGAATCTTTGTAACTTACTCGCTGTTGAGTGTGTGGGAAAGTACCGGCCGTGTATGGGAATGGCAGAAAACTGCTTTCTGAGGTACCAGAGACAAGCAATAGCCACACACTTACAGTATAAATACAAAGCACCATCTGGTCTTAATTACCATTGAGGAACGTGTGTATATCATACATGGAAATCATATCCATCAGAGGAAATTCCTCTCAGTTATACCCCAGTGTAATTAACTGAATCTGTGGGATTCGCTCCAGACTCACCTTGCTGTAACTCAGAGTAGAGCATGGTCCATCGAGTAACTGGTATGATCCTGTGTGAGGAGGGACATCGCAAAAACACGTGGCATACACTGAAACTGGCCATTGCTGAGCTTATAGCTCAGCCAAAAAATACAGCGAGCACATCAGGGGCCTACTTCAATAATAAACTGTCTGAAATGATCACTTTAACTCTTAGGAAGACTTATTGATATTTAGTATTTGCATTTTAGTTGTGTCTGTAGGTGTGAGCTGAGAAAGATAACTACAAGATGTAAATCCCTGTGTTCCTGCAATAGCCATTGGACAATCCTCATAGCAATGCCTGACATGATAAAAGCTCTGGGGATGGCCAGTGTTCAATGGAAAAAGTCCTGGATGGCAATCAGAAGGAGCTACAGCTTGCCCTGTGCAAGGCTTTTCAAAGAGATCCTGTAGGAATTCTTGGTATCAGACCCTGTACTTCCCAAATGATCATCTTTTTAAGAACACATAGATTTTGCCTTCTCTTATTTAATTGTTCTATTTGTACACACTGTCAAAAACAAGGCCACCTGCTTGTGGTGAAAAAGAGTTAACTTGTATGCTATACATTTTATATATTAGTGCAAATATATGCATCATTTTTTTTTTTTAATTAACTTAATTTGACAAACTCATTCTGCAGTCTGAACCTCTGTAATATTCCTCACAGGTGCAGGGGTTTTTCCACTGCTGCATCACTGCAATTTGTACATGTACCAAAAGTTTGTAAGGCTGATTCTTCCACCAGTGTAACTCACCGAGAGACACCAGAAACCACAGTGTATCATTTTCCTGTTTCCTCCTTGTGATTTTGTCTATGGCAGGACATACTTAACTGCTGTTCAAATCCCTCTGTTATGCTCCAAAAGAGCTTTCTAACTGTATGCCTAAATCAACTTAGTTATTTTCAGCTTCCTAAAAACAATCTGTATCATCACTTGATGGTCTCCATGCTTCTAAGATGTGCTAAATTGTCACCTAGGCCACCTGCAGGCAATGCCAGCTTTGAGTAGCCACTAGGGAATCCCAGACAGATCCCACTTTCACTGATCCCTGGGTGAGTTTACATTTCACACTTTACCTATTATTTACAAATCCTTTATCTAAATGGATCATGTTTCTGAAAACAAAGAGGGTTCCTATAATGCTTTAGCTGGAATCCATTTACTAACCCAGTGATTTGACAGATGAACACTGTATGGTCTTCACCAGTCAAAATAAAGCAAGGAGAGCAGAGGCTTGATGGTGAGGTTCCCTCTGCTTCTCAGAGATGTCACACAACTTTTGTAGTGTTCTTCAGACTAGACAAAGTTTGGTTTTTGTTTTTTTTTCAAATTGGTAGCATGACACTGGGCAGGAGAAAGTCTAGAGATTTCTCTGGTTTTAATATTGGAGCTAGTTTGGTGTAGAGGTATTTCATCTAGTCTAATAAGGCTGCTCCATCAGTTTTAGAAGAAAATGTGTCTTCTTCTGACTCCTTACCATTAGTGTATAACTAATAATGTGTCCTGGGATGAGTGAGACTGTTGCTGTAGGTAGAAGTCAGCCCTCTGTAGGAATGCTAAGGTTTTGACCTACCAGTGAATATTTAATTTCTCAGTGCTTTTCACATCAGAGAGCAGTCTCAGCACATCCTCCCTATCTCTGTGCTAACTAGCAGCTGAGCACATTTTTGATTTTTCTTTTCCAACAAGCAGCACTGGAAGCATGGTGCCTAATTTCTTTGTCTTTGCCCAAGGAGATTTGAGAAACTGGCATGATCTCCACCGTGCCTTCCACCAAACATGAGTGTTCTTGAATTTCACCAAGCCTCCATCCCCTGTTCTTCATCAAGATGCTGGAAGATGTTATTTTTGTCCTTCTAATTAAATCCATGCATCTTAAAGAAGCCAAGAGTACAAATTATATCCAAACAGACCTTCTAGTGAAGAAAGCCTTGTGAGTGACTTCCTTTCAGCAAAGCACTCCACAACAGCAGAGGAAGGGTTCCCATGCATTTTTGAAGGAGGCCTGTGGAACTCCTTTGAGCTTTTTTCTCTGGTTGCTCCTGAGCAGACATTCCCATCCCCTCTACTGCTCTGTTTAGCAGAACTGTGACAGAGTGGCCTATCCCAGTAAGCACAAGCTCCTTTTGAATTTTGCATGGATTGTTTTCCTCCCATAGAAATGTCTCACTGTGTTCTGCATCTCACTATGAATCAACCTTTTTCTCCAGTGATGTCCGAGACCTACATCTTGCTGCAAATATGGAACTGTAAAAGGGAAAATCTTGTAATTTGTGAGTTTTTGGACTTCTATCAGACAAACTGATCTTAATGACAGAAGACTGCCTTGTTCCTGGGACCACTTCTTCCTATCATCAGATAATTTAGGAAAAAAAAGGACCAGGACACTTCAGAAAATCCATGTTTCACTTCAAGATTCTGCTGCAAAGAGTTTGAGATTAATAGCACTTTGAAACTTGCAAGTAGCTGGAATTTTTTTATCTTCTGAAGTTTACATATTAAGTTCATCCCAAGAAAATGCACATGGGAATTCCCCTTTTCAGGCACTATGGTTGGGTAGCTGCTGCTAACTGTGAATGTTTTAAAAATGGAAATTGTTTCCACAGACTGGAACAGTTGTCAGGCAAAGGGGTTTAGGGTTGGCTTTGCCAGTTTTTACAACCAAGTCTACTCATAAATTGTGATTTTAGGAAAAGTAATCTATACTATGTCCCCCAAATTCTGTTGACTTTTATCCATAAGCTGCATTGTATTCTAAAAATCAAAGAGTCAGTGAGTTAATAAAAAGAGTGTGTTAATGAAAAGAAAATGCATACAGTTGTTATATTTAGGGTACAAAACATGACAAGGTGACTGAATTCTAGTACTGCAAAAGAAATCTGTGTGTTAACTGTACTTAATTCTGTTCTAATTTATGGCACATTTCAGTTCTAACCTGTGATTCTCCCCTAACTATGGTCTGCTTAATGGAAAAATTAGGACCATTACTCTGGAAACTATGAGTGTTTTGTTCCAGTAATGAAGAGTCTCTTGTTTCCTGTCCCACACAACTCCTGGTGGATAGCCATCTGGAGCCTTTGCCTCCTTCAGCAGGAATTAAAGGAGAACTCTATTTATTTATTTATATGAATATATTGTTTCTAATGATGTGGCAGCTACTGGGCCTTTTAATCTTTCTGAGCAAATGCAAAATTGACTGTGCTAACAAAGAATGCAAGTTATCTTTGGTAATCAGTTGAAATATCTACAGCTCAAATTCCAGGTTTCCTTTGATTTATCAATGTCACATTTCACATTAAGGCACCCCACTGTCCATTTTCTTCATTTCCTTTCTAATTGCAGCTCCTCAGCTCAGTAATTTGCAGTTGCACCTTTTTTGAAGCCTTGTTTTTAGTTTATTTAGCCAAGGGTGAAAGTAACGTGATGGCTAGCCCTTCTGATAGCAAAGTAGTACGTAAAGCTTTCTTCTCCTTCCTCTTGCAGTGTGGATCAGTGTTGAAAAGGCGGTTTAGTACTGCACATGGTAAAAGGAGTCAGCCTGGATTTGGGTGTTGTTGTGGATTCTGGCATTAATATCTTTGCAAACTAAAAATTGTGGCAGTAAAAGCGACGTGTGAGCAGCCATGGGAACAGACCAGCGATGCTTTCATTCTGGGATGTTCAAACAGGCTGAAAATTGGACAGGGACATTGTTCAGAATCACAGAGTGGGTGAGGTTGGAAGGGACCTCTGAAGGTCATCGAGTCCAACCCCCCTGCTCAAGCAGGGACTCCTAGAGCACAGGAACCAGGATTTTGTCCAGGTGTTTTTTTAATATCTCCAGGGAGGGAGATTCCACAGCCTCTCTGGGCAGCCTGTCCCAGTGCTCAGTCACCCTCACAGCAAAGTTCTTCCTCATGTTCAGGTGGAACTTCCCATGCTGCAGTTCATGCCTGTTGCCTCTTGTCCTATTGTTGGGTGCCAGTGAGAAGAGTCTGGCCCCATCCTCTAGACACTCTCCCTTTAGGTATTTATAAACATGAATGTTTTGTGCTGATAACGTCGCTTGGGCACTGCTGCAATTTTGTTGCAGAGTTTCTAATCATCTTATTTCATGTTTTTCATTAATCTGAAGTGCAGTAACCAAGTCCCATGTTTCATCTATGTAAGGAAAATATGAGCTGCCTATCTGAGCCCATTGAAAATATCCATACAAGCACCTTCATAAACAAAGTGCATGTGTTTCTCTGATGCCTAATTATGTTCCTCAGAAATAAAATGATGGTGCTATACATGATTCTTAAATGATATATATAGAAACGAGCTGTTCCATAAGCAATGTAAGTCATGACACCAGGTTTCCTTAAGATTTGTGTTCTCTGTCCTCAAATCCTCCAATTCAATTCCCTCTGAGTTTACAGTAACAATGACTCACCATTGTGGATAGTATTAGAAGTAAATCAGGGCTTAAAGAAAGCCACGTTCCTACAGTATGGCATAGCAATATTTGGTAAATCTCTGCAGGAAATTTCTGCACTTACCTGAGAGATCTGGAGCTTTGTGCAAGGAGGATGGCAGATAGGTAAAGAGAGAAAATGGGGAAAGCTGAGCCCATTTAGGAGTGCTGTGTCATTTGTTCGTTTTGTGCTTGAGTAATTCCATGTTATGGAATTTCCATATAATGTAATTACTGCTGATTTACACACAGGTGCTGAGATCACAGCTGGGCTCAGTCTTACAACTGGCAATATGCCTGTCATCCTCAGACACGGACCTGTCGAGTCATAGATCCAACCAGAGATTTACTGTCTTTCAGAGCATGTTAGAAAAGCTCTGACAAAGGATGAGTCTCAAAGAAATTGTCTGTGAAGTATGTAGCAAAACCCATCAAAATAGTAGAAAATAATAATAAAAAAATAATAAAAGGAGCTAAGCACAGCAACACTGGGGTTTGTAATTCCTAGTTTGCAGGAGCCCATCCTCTTCAGGGCTGTTGTCCTTTCCTGGATGGAAAGAATTAGATTGCGGCCCCCAGCAGCCCCTGTTGTGAGCAGGCAGCATGCTTGGAGCTAGCCCCAAGGAAAAGCAGAGAATGTGGGTGTCTGCCCATCTCTGGAGCTTATTCAGAGATGCTGGATGGGATGTGAGTCAGGCTGCAGATTCTGAAATCCTTCTCTTGTGGGAGATACTAAAATTCTTTATTTCCAAACTGAAGGAGAGATCCCTCCCCCCAGTTATCAAAGGGCCCCTTCTGTCAGCATCTTATCTTGCAGCTCCTCAGCAGACACAGCACTGACCTGCTGAGGAGAGGTCCTCAGTTCAAGTCTCTCCTTTTCCTTTTGGCATCACTCCCAGCCAAATATAAAGAACTTTGACCACTAAATTAGAGACTGTTTTGGGTGACATACTCTTTAGTCTTCACTCTTCCCAGCACAGCTGTGTATGCCTTTACAGAAAATTGGTTAAGACTCCTTGGCCCAGCAGGAGGGACAGCAAACATTTGGGTGCTCTGCAACACACTACTGGTGCTATGGCCCTGGGCTGAGAACTGGGAGAGCTCAGTTCTGGCATGTAGTCCTGGGACTGTGTCCATTTGTTGTGGAAGAACTATTCCCTGTAAACCAATTGTGTCCAGGAGAGGAGGGAGGTGTGAGTTTGCACCTCATTGATGCGAATAGAACGTGGGACCTTGAGAACTGTCAGAGAACGGGGAAGAAGAGAGAGTGTTTGGGAGCACAGGCTTGGTCACCACGTGCTTCCCACAGCAGCTGAGCAGAGCTGTGAACACTGCTTATATTAGGGCTCATCCTTAATAAAATACCTTCCATCTTGGCATAACTCATTCTTCTCTGGCCATGTAAAGAGAGAGAACAACCTGCTTATCACAACCACGTTCACACTTGATGTTGGCTTGAAAATGGTATGTGTGTGGGTCAAGCTTACCTGTCTGGTGCAGCTGAAGTAGGGGAGGACCAGGAGGGGCTGGAGTGGTGTCTGTTGGGAAGCAGGAGGAACAAATGAGACTCTTTAGCCACAAGTTAAAGACAAGTCTCCCCTGTAGTTTCTTCTTTCTTCCTCTACTTATCCTTCCTGGTCTGGAGTTGCCATTCCTCTGGGGGAGAAGGAAACGCTAACGGATGTCTGAGATCTCGTCTCACATCATGTCTGTTGCCCTCTCAGTAACACCAATAATGAGTCTGGCCTCAACACCCCATTTATTTCCAGCTCACACTCCTGTCTCCATTAGTTTTCCCTTGATGACTTTGTGTTTCCAGAGCACCTAGCAAACGGCCTACAGATCCTGATTACAGCTCTTTGCACTAACTCATTAATAACAGCAGTACTCAACAGAAATTAGTGTCTTAATCAGATATTTTAAAAGCTGTCAATCCCCATCTCTGAGTTTCCTGGTGTGTTTTGTCCTTTATGTATCTGGTTTTTAGATTGCTGTCCTTCCTTGATAGAAACTACCTTTGCCTAGTGTGTTACCCACTGCCAAGAGCAGCTCTGATACGAAACAAATAGGTAATAATCTGTAGTCTCAATTAATAACCTGTGGTAATAAAAATAAATAATACATGGAGCAGTTTACAAACCCTGACTGCCAGATGGTTTCTTCTGCCATTGCTGATCTCTTAGTGATCTCTGGCATTATGTATGTCCTCTGAAGTTTGTGTGTGCATTCTTACAGCTCTGCTTTTTAACCGCTCTTACTGTAAGAATGAACTAATCGGAGGGCTCTGAACGCTGGCTTAATACAACTGGATGAAGATGGATCATGAGAATGACCTGAATGCATAGGGGATTTATCATATGACTATGAGAAAACATGTTGGGCTATTTGTGACTAATAGTTTTGTTTGATTTATGGATTCTGTAATTTCTTATAATCTTCAAATTAATAAAAATCACAAGACTTTTAGACTCTACTAAAAGAAAAAGATTTTTTCCATTGGCAAACTTCATCTACATGAACTTTTCAAGCATTTTAAAAATCCAAAATTCCTGAAATTTTTGAGCTAGGTTATAATTTGCTAAAATAAGTGACCCTGTGGGGGAAGTGATTTTTTTCTTCTGTTTCATTTGCCCTAATCTGTGGAATTTTGGTGGGGTTTTTTTTTTAGTTTGTTTTTACATTCTGGGCCTGAAACAATACAAATTCCCCCTGCAAAATGTAAAAATTTGTGTTCCTTTTCAAAATTATCAAAGACAATATTTTTTTTTTTGACAAATGTTTTGATTAACTAACTGTAGTATCTTACAAATCCCCAAGATGGGTTTCACAGGAATAACTTACTCATTTCCAGTTAGGAATAATTTCAGAAACATGGAGGCAAGAAAAGTTATCCATTAAAGGAGAACTCCTAGAATGATCAAAAGAAGGAGATGAAGAAGGAGGTGGGGAACTCAAATCCATAACTGAAGGAAAAACTGTTATTTCACACCTCAACATATGTGTGCATATAAAATCATACCTTATAAAATGCTTAGTTTTTAGAACTATATAAAAAAAATTGATATTTTTCACCTGAAGGAATGTGCAAAAGATGCAAGAAGGTGTAGCCTAGGTGGCTCCTCTCCATCTGGGAAGTGAGTTGTTTGGGACATCTGTGAATAACGGGCTCTCTGCACAGCGCTGAGATGGGCTCTGGTGTTGCACCATCAGTTTGCTCTTCGGTAGATAATTAGGGTCTGGTTGAAACCCAAGGGACTGCTGGTCAGATCCATCTGTCTTCCATTCTTTCTCATGGTTTTCTCCAATGAGGATCTTTTTATTTTGCTTTCTGCTGCCTGCCACATTTCCTGGAACGAGAGATCTCTCAGGATGCAGTGCTCAGAAGTGAGTATGCTGATTGCACACAGATACATGTCCAGTGAAACACAAAGCTAATGGCACGTTGCTAACTGCAACTTCCTCCGCTTGGCCAATACTTGACTTGTGTCAAAGGGCTTGTAGGCTTCCAAAGAAGCTAAAAAAGGAATTGGATTGTTTTCAAGTGATTTTAAAAGCTTGCAGATAAAATGAAAATCCACCATGTTTTCACATGGGAATAAAAATACAAGAGAAATACTATTTCATGTCAGCATTTATTCAGTGTTAGGAAGACATTTATCCCTTGAAGAGACCACTCCTCCATTCCCTATTATTGGGCTTCTTCCATATTCATCTGCAGGTGGGCTTACTACAACAACCTGTGGAGATTGGACACTGCTGTCCTCCTGTTATTATCTTGTAATTTCCAAATTCCTATGATGTAACAAACTTAAAACAACCATAAAATAAGCTGGTCCTGAAACTCATAACAAAGTATTGGAGGGGAAAATAATGCTCCGTGGAAGAACAATTTTGTACAGCAGCTACTGTTGACTATTGAACCAGTAACCAAGAAGTTAAAACTCCTTCAGAAAAGGAGTTTTTTTTAATTCACATTAAAAATGAATGGTTTAGTAGTGGACAGGTACGATTGGACTCGATGATCTCAAAGGTCTTTTCCAACCAAACTGATTCTATGATTGTCTGATTCTATTATTTTTTGTCCCTTTATTATGTGCCATTGAGATGTGTCAGTAAGGGAAGAACTTTAATTGTACAATTATTCATAGATATTTCAGAGTCAAGTGCATGAGTGAAATTCCTTCTAGGCAGAAACTTTATATGAATCTCAGTCAGCTAACAAGTACAGCACCCCACGAGTTAAGTGCCCAACACTGTATCTAGGATGTGGTGCTCAATTCATTGATCATCCTTGGGTTGTCATTAGTTCTTACATCTGCCTTGCAAAATGAATTATCATTTGTTTGGGGAAGTTTTTGGTAATCACTGGATATTTTGCTCTCTTTATTTACAGAAATGTTCTGTATTTTTGTGCTTGATGTAGTTTCTTTATTTTAGAAAAAAAACCCAATAGCTTTAATGTCAGCACATCAGTAATGATATCTGCTAACTATGAAATGGTAGTTCAAAAAGAAAACAAAACCAGTAACAGGGAATAATTTTGCTTTAGGATCCAAAGGAAAAATAACAGCAATAAAAAGCAGAAGACAATGAAGTGAACAGGAAAGCTGTGAGGGCTGTTGTCAGGCAGACCTCAGCTGAGTCCAGCGACTGTTTGGCTCAGTCACTTACACCAGTTAAGAATATAACCCAAGGGACAGAAATTAAGTCAGTCCTCAGTGAATTATTGTCCTCTGGAAGTTTTTCTGCATTTCAAAGTTGGATATGGTAGTTAAGGGCTCACGAGTTTTGGTTCTTCTCGGCTCTGAAGAGCTGAAATGGGGTGGAAAATTATGACAGAGCAGGGCAGGGTTTTTTTGGGGTTTTTTTTGGTTGAGAAGCAGAGGAGACTCTGACTCAGAACACGTAAAACAGAGAAGATCATAGACTCTTCTGCTATGGCCCCCAGGAACTTCTGCTGCAGCCTTTTGTTGTTGTTCTGGTCTGGTAGCAGTCTACACTCACTCTGCATGGGTAAAAATGACAAGATGATGTATAGGTTCGGGAACATCAAACTTTAGAAGTTCTTCCCAATTTTTAGGTTGTCACTGGCTCCAGCAACATTTCCTACAGTTAATATGGGAAATAGTTCTACAAAGGGTTCTTCCAGCTGAAGAATATGTTTTGTAGAAGGAACAAACCAGATCAAAACCACATAGTATAGACAGAACGTTACCAAACATTGTGAAAATGATATTTAAAATTACTTTCAGGTCTCATGCATCATATATTCGTTTGTGGCAGTGAATTGTGGTCAGTGGTGCCCTTCATTGAGAGCTCTGCATGCCAGGGGCTGTGTCTGTGTATAGTGAAGTGACTGCTCCTACTGCAGAGATCCTTCAGCCTCAGCGCTGATCTAGAAAGGAAGTCATTTCCATTTCCTGTCCCAGGGCAGGTGTAGTAATGGCAAAGGCTGAGGATGACAAGTGATTCTAAGCTTTCTTTTAAAATAAGGTTCATCAAGCCTTAGTTCAGAAGAATCTGGGGAGGGCTCGTAGGAGGCAATGAAAGATGTGCAAAACTGGGCTATGCTGCAATAGTATGTGCCTGGCAAATGCATCCTGTTCTTTGTGGGCATCTAAGAGGAGGTGCATGAGGCTGTTCTTCATGTACCTAGTGACAAATTTACTAGAGACCCAGACATCCCATCCTCAAGTGCTCAGTACTGATCACTGCCGTGGAGAACACCCAGGACAAGCTGAACCTCTGGGGTCACCTCACATGCAGCAGGTGAAATTTAATAGAGGTTTTTTTTGTTGCTTAACTGCGATTTGTAAATCAGTTTCTGACCCCAGCTAAATTCTTCTAACTTAATCTCCGTTGTTTTATCTTACTCTGTATTTCTTCAGCACCTCATTTAGGCCATGAAAAATTTGCCAGGTGACTAATTTGAAGAAGGGGTAGAAAGGTTGGAGGGAGAGCAGCATGTGCCACTCTGCAGGTTCCAGCTTGACCGGGACTTGACCCTTTTGTGCTTTGCCATATTTTTGTTTTTTAATTTCAGCAAGTTTTGATGCCGATGCTGTTCAGGAAACAGAGCAAAAGCCGTTGTTTTCCCAGATTATCTCCTCAGATGCACTCCTGAAGTACATTGCTTGGTCTGACTGCAGATCAACCACAAACGCTAAAGGAAACAATAACACTGTGGGAGCCTGAAAATGCAAATGCCATTCAGAGTAGTCACAGACACTTTGATGTGGGCACTCGCTTTTATATTTCCTGCATTTTTTTCACTCTAAACATAGTTTTGGCTTTAACTGTTTTCACCCAGGTTTTCTCTCAGGTCAGATCTCCATGCTGTTGAATGACAGTGTGTAAAAGCTGTGCACCCAATGATGTGGTGAGTACTGTACCATAACTTAATGAAGGCATAGATTTGGGAGGATTCAAAAGTCCAAATGCATACCTGGGTCACTAGGGAGTCTGAAGCTCTGGGATTTATTTGTTTGGTTATAGAGGTGGGTGCTACCCAGTAATCCAAAGCTCCAAACTCAGAAAATCGAGTACTTGACTCTGGATTTGGAGTCTGGCACATGTGCAATTTGAGCCAGTGTGAGAGGCTTGTTATGGCAGAGAAGCTAGGGATAAAGGAGTGGGAAATGCCTGGTTTAAGGATATTATTTTGCCTTTGTAGTGGAGGAATTTGGAATATTTACCTTCCCTCACACTGTACCATTTTCTTCATCTCTCTACTGAGCTGGTTAAAAATGTACTGTAAACCTATTGTGCAGCAAAAAGGATGATATCTAAAAAGTTATTAATAGCATATGTGCACCAATTCTTGACAAGTTCTTGCCAATTCTACAGTATTCATTAATATCTCCCATACCTTTAGTATTATTCTCTCTTTTTCTCTCTCTGAAGGAACAATTTATTTTCTTATTTCATGCACCATGAATATTTATCATCCACATACTTATTTCTTCATTTTGGCAACCGTACTTCCAAGTTGCACCAGCCAGATGGATTGGGCTGATCTTTAAAAATACTGTGCAGGACATAAGAGAATTGAAAAATCCGTAGCACAAAGACCATGCCAAAGACCCCCAGAGCCTTTCTTTTTTATTTCATTTATTCTGTCTTTCTTACCACCTATGTAAAAGCAAGAATAATGCTTGTGTGGAAGATAGATGAGCACTGTTCTAGCTCTGTGTGCAATCCTGCCATAGCCAGATGTTTCTACCTGAGTGGTCAGCAGTGCAAAGCTTGATGTAGACACTTAAATTGTTTCTTCCTTGTCCAACTTCTGCCCCTAAATCTCCCTCCTGCCTGGTGTCCTGACTAAACTAATGCCTGCTACAACGCCAATGCCAGTGTGCCCACCTGCACACCCAGCAGCTCTGTGTTTGGAAGGTCTTCTCTCCAGCTATAGAGGCAACAGAATCAAGGTTGTTTTAGGTAAATAGTAGCATTCCTGAAAGCCTAAGGGAAGTGGAAGGACCATCAGAAGAGTGTAAGAATGACACTTCAGAGTCATTCTGGCTCAGGCTCAACTGTGTGGAAAACCTTCTTGATTAGTCTGAAAACCCTTAGGAAATATCTAGAATGTGGAAGACATTTCACTGGGTACCTTCACTGGCCAATTTCAGTGGGTGGCTCTTACTTTTTACTGCAATAACCAGAGAACAGCAGTTCATAAACACCCTGTCCATTACTTTACTGGTTTCCATCATAGCCTCTCACAGTCATCTTCTCTTCCAAGATGAATCCTGGTCTATTGAATCCCTCTTTATTTGGAAGCCACTCAATTTTTCTGACTGTCCTTATCTTTATTTCTTTTCTGACTCCTTCTTTGAATGGAGGGCCAAGGAGAGGAAAGGACAGACTGGAACTGCATTCTGTATTATGAATATTCATTGCCATATTGATTCTCTCTATTCCTCTCCTAATCCTTCTCAGTTATTGAGAGGTCAGTTCCACCCTCACCTCTTCGATAATACTGAAGAAAAATTTTAAACTGAGTCAAAAAAACTCTACCAAACCCCAAACCCAAAAAACCCACAACCCCTAAAAAGCTATTGCTTTGATTCTGGAGCAAATACTATGTATTCAAAACCATGCAACCATTTCCTACAAGAATGTTGATCAAACATCCATTTTCTTCAAAAAGAAAAAAGAAAGAAAGAAAACCCAGCAGGGTCTTGAGTTAATTAAATGGCATTATGTCAGCAGCACACAGAAAGATGCATAGCAACAAGGAGAGGAGAATGTGATGCAGATCTTACCACATTAGTTGTCTGCTTTGTCCATAGACTTGGGCAGAAATTAAAGCACCTGTATGGCAGCTAATAATGAAGGCTACATTTCATAGCAGCAAAAACAGTCCTAGACTATTTAGTTCCTAACATTTCAGGGACTATTTGCATGTAGATTTTTGGCTGAGGTGTGGTTTGGAATAGTTTCCAGCTTTGGCTTTTTTCTTGTGTTCTAAGGCATTTGGGTTCTATTTTGCTGTAGACTTGGTAGACATGCATATACTACAAGAACAAGCAAAATACATATAAATATTATATAGAGAAAGATTGCATGTAATGAAAATTTGAGAGTGACCTTAAATTCATAGTAAATATCTCAAAAGTATATACTCCATATTTTTTCCTGAGCTACAAAAATATTATAATAGTTTCCTCTCCATCCAAGAAAGGGCATGCAAAAACCAACCCCAGTAAATACGTACTACTTCATAAAATTTTCCTAAAAGGTTTTTTGTTTGTTTTGTTTTGTTTTTTTTTAGCTTTATAGAACCATATGCAACTTTTACAAAATCCATAACAACACAGAGAAAGTACTCTGGTTAATATTATTTATACTAAAATAGTGTTTACCTGTGTATTCTAGCACCAGGTTTACTTATGCTCTTCCTCTAGTTCTTTGAACATATGCAATTATTCAGGTCAGCCGTGTGTTAGGCAAGTATCTTCTCCTGTGATGTCTTTGAAAAACTGTGTTCTTGCTACTTACCCCCAAACTGCTCAAGTCTGTCCCCCAGGAGACACAACACAGTTCTGGTTCATTGCTTACCTTCTGGGATGCAGTGTCCAGAACATATCTTCTGACCTGGGCATTCCCAGATATTTAGTCTGGAACCTCAGGACCTACAAAGAAGAGCTTCTTCTCATGAACTGAAGACTTCATCTGTTAGTTAAGATGGAGCAAGGACAGAGAATCAAATACACATTCCTCTCGTTAAGGTGGGAGATGGGATGGGTTGGGATGGGCAAGGGAGCGAGCCAAGGAGTCTGTAGTTTTATCCCATGTGGGAAGCTGCTCAACAATCAGGGTCCTTTAAAGAGTGTCAAGATCACCACTGGAAGTGAAGACATTCTTACTCTCCCAAAATCTATCAACAGAATAAAAATCTGAGCCAGTAGTAAAAATAGGAAGGAGGAATAAGTACCAGGCAGTCAGGGACATGTGCATGTGTTTGTGTGTGTGAGAAAGAGAAGATGGGAAGAAAGAAACATAGGTTTCTTCCCTCTAGAAAGATGACTGTGGATAGAAATGCTCATGTGGACAGAGGGGAGAGGTTGCCCATATTACTCTTCATTCTTTCATTATCCTCCTATCCAATAACCAAAAAAACCTTTTTTCTTTTCACCAACCCTAACTCTTCCAAAACTCATCCTCAAACCTCCAAATTCTCTGCCATCCTAGCCCCAATCCATCTTAAAATCCCCTCCTAGATCTCCCTTTCCTCCTCATATAGAAACCTTGTCTGAATATGCAGCCTTGCACCTCGACACCTCCTTGGCAGGTGCTGTAGTCCTCTTGTCTGTTCCCGTGCCTGCTTTTTCTCTTGTTCTTGGGGTGGTTTCTGTAAGCTGAACACCAGTTGCACGTATCAAAACAAAAGCCAGAAAAAAAGAAATGACAGCAGGGACATGTGGAGAATAAAATATATGTGCTGTAGCTCAGTGTTGTGAAAAATGGCTTCCTCCTCATGGGGCTCAGCTTTGCATTCAACATCTGCTAGGCTACTTAGCTCTTCAGTGGACATCACATCATTGCTTCACCAAAAAGGATATCTTAGCATAAAACCAGGGCTATCTTACTGTGATACTTGCCCAATATTTCTACCACCTTTCTGGCAGCCTGCAGCCCAGGCACTTTTTGAACTAGAGGTTATGTCTGTATCTTCCTGTTTAATAGCTCCTTGTGGACTTCCATTAATGTATTTAGGTGTACTTTAAGGCACTTTGATACTTTAACCCCTACAGCATGCTATAGGAAGGGGTTCTACAGTTTTTCCTAAGCTCAAAATCCACTTTGGTAAGGTGTGCAGACTTGGCCTCTGTCATGACTCTAGAACCGGGACTGCGATAAATGTGTGAGGGGAAACTGAGTTCAGTTTTGGCAATTTGTGGGCAGAGCTGTAGGCTTTGAAATCAAGCTCGCAGGATGCAGAGCTAGTAAGTGCTGGGATATCTGTCAAAGGACACACACAGGTCACAGATTTTTATTAAAAAATTACCCTGTGGCTTAACAATATTTATTGTGCTGTCTCCCAGCTACACTCGGCTGACTCCAAAAGCTAGTTGTTGAAGGAAAGCAAATATTTATCTTCCCAAAAAAGTGAGACTGGGTAAAGGAAATGTCAGCTCAAGGCACGGCTCAAAAAGCTCCTCTCTGGTGGGTAGCACAGTCATGCTGCCACATAGGTTGTTTCTTAAATAATGGTATAAAAGTGGCTTTTGTCAGTCACTCGGGGAATGTAGCTGCCTCATCGAGCACCAGTGGAGCTCATAAAAAGGGAGGAGTGGGTTATGCTGGAATTCCTCAAAAATCCCTGCAAATATTTGTTTGATTGCATTTCGGATGGATTCCTTTTAAAGTTCCCTGCTTGACCGCCCAGAGCATTTCTGTCCTCTAGCCCCTCAAATAGCGGTTGGGATGATAGGAAACTCCGTCCTTCAAAGTCCTGTTCTTTTTTTCTGAGGGAAAATGTGAAGACAAACAACCGCCTGGGATAAGCTGCTGCTTATCTTCGTCTTGTAAAACTCCTCCAGGAAAGCTAATTAGACTATGTAAGACAGGGCAAAGAAGCACCAGAAAAGGAAAGGAAAAAGAGGTCTTGAAACCCACAGGCAGTCAGGGGAAAGTCCTGGCTTTTATAGTTCCCGTCAAGAGCAGGAGAAGCCTGGAAAAGGTTGTGCAGCGAAATCAGTGGCTCTGTGATTCATGACTTTGAGAGGAGGTTTAATGTAGCGCAGGAGGCTGAGCGGCCCCAGCCTCTCTGTGCCCGGGACAGAGCCGCTTGATCTCGTGGTGGTTGGATGGTGCTCCAGGATCCATCTTTCCCAAGGAACAGACCTGGGCTAAGGCACCCAGACTTTTCTGCAAAGAAAACCCCAACCCACTGGCAGGGTCAGAGCCTCCCTCCTGCACCTACCCCCGGTGGGGCTCCCAGATACCTGGTCCATGCAGCGGCAGCTGGGAATTGTGGCATTCAGTGACAGCGGAAGGTTACTAATAAAACAAAAAGGGTTTTTATTAGTAGTGCTGTCAGCAGTGTGGTGGTAACGGCAGTACATGTTTGTGGACCTTCCTCTAAGACATCTTCATGCAGCGTGAGCGGCTTTCGGTTGAATTTCCTGACTGGCAATTAGATGAGGTGCAATTGCACTGTGGCATTATTTCCATCTGCATCTTTGAAACCTCAGGTGGATATGATATATTGGTACCAGGAGACAAAGGGTAGTAATTTTTGAATGCAAGGGTGACCCTGGAAGAATTCACCCCAAATCTCCCTTGGGTGCCTGAGAGCTCCTGGCACTGAGGACTTCACCAGACTTCACCAAGGGGGGCAGAGTGTAGGCTTCAATGGCCAAATCCCCAGGGAAGATCAGTCAGCATCTTTCCTTCGTCTCCCAAGATCTGCCCCTCAAATTTGAAGCATGTTTATTTTAAAACGAGGTATTGAAAAAAAACGTTTTTCCTTTTATTTACTTGCCAGGATCCTACTCCTGGATTTTGCCTTTCTCCTGCAAGCACTGCTGACGTGCCAGACAGCTGAAGTAGGAGGTGTGAGCTTGGGCAAGCCATTAATATTGCAGTGCTTCTGTTTTCCCTCTTGTGTAGAAAGGCTGTAGCAATCCTTACCTAACTTACAGTGCATTGAGGGGCTAATCATTTGCCAAGGACTTTGAAATCCTTGGCAACATGGTGCTGCCCCATATCACTGCAGAGAGTTGTAATAATGGGGTGATCTTGGTCACCATCTGCTGAATCGATAACAAGCCTTCCTCTCTCATTTTTGTGTGTTTTGGGTTTTTTTTTCTCTTTATTCAAGCCATCTCAAGTTACTGCAGTGCTTTGTAGCCCTCTTTCATTTTCACCTTTAATATTTTCCATTTTAGGTCATCTTCTGTAGTCTCTGCTTTAGCCCATACTCAGTCCAAATGTGCCGTGTCTCCTCCAGCTCCATAAACTCCGCACCTTGTCCATTAATTATCGCCATGGAGCTTGTCAGGCTGCTTTGAGAAACAGTCAGCGCTGGCAGTGGTGTGCCGTAGCCCCTCGCTTCTCCCAGCAGTAACATCCGCAAAGAATTCCCCTCTGCTAGTGAGCCATGGTGACCTCCCCTTCCTGAAGCCGCGCTGGCTATTTTCAGTTCATCTGTGCTTTTCCAAATGTTCTCCCTTTTGACTCTTAAAAAAGAGTTTCAAAGGCTTTTGCTCACAACTCATGTCAAACTGACTGGTGTGTAGTTTCCTACTAGGTCTCTATAGGTTCAATTTTAAAGTTATGGTATTATGTATTAGTCATCCTTTTTCCTCAGAGACCACTCCTGAACTCAGTAAACTTATGAAAACATCTACCAGAGTCTCTCCAGTTCCTACTACTATTTTGTTCAATATCCTCTGATGTCCTCAGCACCAGAGACCCAAAACCTGGTCCTGTGGAAGGTCCCTGGGTGCATGTCTCATCTTTGTTACTCCCCTGGAGTTCAAAGAGTACATCTAGAGGTGCTGGAAGAGTTATTATGGTTATTTGCACAACGTCTGGCCAGATAACATTGGAAATAAACTTTTTGATATTATGAACAACAGCAGCCTCCAGAGAGGTGCTGTACTTTACTCCAGGCCTCTTGTATCTTCAACCAGATGATGAGGCAGTAGTTAAATATCAGTTCCTTAACAAGACTCCAATGTTACTTTTTCTGTCCAAGAAATTAATTTACCATCTTCTCTTGTAATTATTTACATCCCTCACAATTTGAATTCTGCCCTTTAGTGACATCAAAAAGAGGGAAAAAAAGAGGTAAAAATCATTGTTCCCTGAGATCATAGAATCATAGACTGGTTTGGGTTGGAAGAGACCTTTCAAGGTCATCTAGTCCTAATCCCTGCAATGAACAGAGACATCTTCAACCAGATCAGGTTGCTCAGAGCCCTGTCCAACCTGACCTGGAATGTTTCCAGGGATGGGGCTTCTACCACCTCTCTGGGCAACCTGGGCCAGGGCTTCACCACCCTCATTGTAAACAATTTCTTCCTTGTCTCTAGTCTGAATCTCCCCTCATTTCATTTAAAATCATTACCCCTTGTCCTACCAATTGTCAGGTTGTTTGATTTTTCTAACTCTGCACTTTTCTGTAGCCTGTTCCCATATTCACTGTGAACTTTGTGACTTTTCTATATGTGGATTTGAAATCATCACCATTCCTATAATAAATTTTACCTTATGTTACCAAGGTGTTCTCCAGCCCTTCATTCAAATGTACTTGCTGTGTGGGATTTCCATATCAACACCGTTGCTTATCTCAGCATTTACATCTCTGTTTTTCCAAATAAATCTATTCTACAGAAGATATTTTCCCCCAATATTTTCAAATCTAGATTTGTTTAGTAGATGAACCTATGAAACAATAAGGGGATATAAATACAATTGTAAAATTTATAGTCAGGGATGAGGTTTGGAAGAATACCTTTTAGATTTGAGATCAACAGGAGAAACGAAGAGAAGCAGAATGTGCTACTGTAGAGGCCAATAATAAGAAATTAATTTGAAGGTGTGTTTTTTTACTGAAGGATTATCAAGGAGGCATACAGGATGTTTAAGGAATCTGTTTTTCCATCTATAATGCAAAAACCTCTTTTCATTGCTTGACATAGATAAAACCAACCTCGACATAATTCCTTATAGTTCTCCAGAGCGTGAAAAAAGGCCAATATTTTCCAGACTAGTGCAGTCTTAGGCCTTCTGCATCTGCCTTCACAGGATCATCTGGGAATCAGTGGATGTTTGCGAGTCTTTACCTGTAACCTGTCTCAACACCATTTTTAGCAGAAAATATTTTGAAATTATTTCTGCTCTGTCACTCTGTTTATCTTTCACTAAGCCAGCAATGATGGCATGGTCGTCGAGGACTTTCTCTATTTTTGGCTACGTTTCTGTGCTGCTAGGTGGTTGGGGAAGGCAGGATGTTTGTCTTTGTTTTTTGCTTCTGTTTTTGGTAAAAGTCAGTTTGAGTTCAAGGGCAGACAGAACACGTTCTTGGAAGAGAAACCCAGTGAAGATTATTAAATACACAGGCACCACAGCTTCATCAAGAAGTCTCAAACTGAAAATAGCTGGAGAGTGGGAGATGAGTAATGAGAAGTTTCACGTATGACTGTCTTGTTCTTTCTCTTCTTTACTCATCCATTTCTCTGCCACAGCTGGAGGAAGCACAGTGTGTTTGATGGGCCTCTGCTCTGATCTGTTATGTCTGACTGTCTTTCTTCTAATGCAAAAGTTTTTTTATAACATAAAATTGGTTTGGTTTTACCTGGTAATTTCTGCCCTACCAGGTGAGGAGTTCAGGTGCTTGGCATCACTGTAGATGTCCCCACAGGTATTCAGGACATTGGGACTGGACTGGCAAATGTAATGAAAATCGTCCTTTAAAAGACAGAGCCTGTGCAGATGATCTATGAGAGACTTGAGCCGTTCTGAGGAGGCAGTAAGAGGCCAGGTGGGACACCCTAGGGTGCCTATGATGGTGTGATGTATCTTTTTAGGCACTCAAATCTCACCTGAAAGGCTAAGTGTTCAGTGGAGTGAAGAAAAACACCTACCCTAAGAGGTGGGATTTACTCAGTGTGTCTTAGACACGCATCTTCAGATGGAGTGACTCACTCAGTTCACATCTGCCTCTTGGTGTTAGGGGGAACAGAGGGCTTCTGGAGAACTACCTGGATATCCAAAGTTGTGGGACATGAATGTGACACCATCGCTTTTGTCTTTTATCCGTGTAAAACCTGTCAAGAAAGAAGGATCTGACTCTCAGGCCAGGCTCATATGTTGCCTCTGGTCACTCTAACCCTGCTCTAGCTGTCCAGATGTGTGACTGTTCCTTCCCCTTCAAATGTGTGGGTGTGAAATCCCACCAGGTAGCATCCATCAGTGGAAAACACTTGTTTTGGCAGCATAAATAAGCAATATCCTCACCCAGTCTTTCCCCAAAACATCGCATTTGACCACTGCTGCGGGTTCCTGCTTGCAGCAATATGTGGTCCTAGTTATTAAGCTGACTTCTGTGTTGTCAGTGTCTTTTTCAAAATCCCCTATACACATGCATTCAGAAGAGATTTTCCTCCTTCTTTTCAGAAGCTCAGTGGAGACAAATAATAGAACAGGGACCTTAAAGCACGTTTAATGCACTGCACACTACCCACAGCCACTTCTTCAATGAAAGTGAGATCTGCTGCTGGGTTGTGTCCTTATGTGGAGTTCCAGTTTCCAAATCCTCCTTTCAGAGACTCTCTGAACCTGGGATGGTCGCATTTGCTGCTGCTAACTGTTCCAAATTCCCCATCTGGCACTTCTCAGCACTGGAGAGTGAAGATAGTTGTCAGCAGCAATGCAAATCACTGTTGTTTTGTTAAACTAACCTATAGTACATCCCCCCCCCCTTTTTTTTTCCTCTTGCTTCCAGAAGGTATAAATAATAATGTTTAAAAATGAATAAACACACATGCAAAGACATATAATATCTCAACCACATTCCAAAGTCCTTGCTCAAGTTTTTCATTCACTTCCAATGCCAATAAAACTCCAGCTGAGGTGAATATGATTTTGGTAGACTAAAAATTGAATAAAATGTGCAGAAGAAATTTGGCAGAAATTTGCAGCAGCCGCATTGGCAATTCAACTCAGAGTGCTTATTAAAAGGAAAGCTGCGCTGCCATTTGTGGCTTGCAAAAAATGTCTGGTGTGAGGATTTGGCTTTTTTTCTCCCTTCACTATATTCTTACTCAGTAGCAAGTATAATTATTAACACTTAGGGATGAAATGTTGAAAATCTCCCCGTACCTGCTACCTTTCACAGCAACAATAAGGAATCCCCCTCCGGCGGAGCAGCGAGTTCCCCAGGATGAGACATGGAGCCTAACGGTGACTTTGCTTTTAGTTGTTTCAATCAGTGATCAAGCTGCTTTATTAATGGCTTGGTTTAGTTAAACAGCAGTCATTGTCAGTACTGTGTTCCCGAACTCCCTTCCTTGGCAAAGTTGTTGAGGAAAATCTGTTGAGGACAGGCTGAGGCTCAAAGCTCCCAGTGGAGGTTGTATTTAGCACCTGTGGGTTCCTGCTGCCTGTGACACTGTGAATTAGCTTGATGAGATACTGAGGAGCGGTGGAGCTGCCACTCTTTGTCCCCTGAGACTGTCACTGTGCAAAGTTTTGATCTCCTCCTACCTAACAGGCAAATGAGATTGTTTTCTCAGATACAAATCTTTGTTGATTATTAGCAGAGATATATATATTTTTTAAATTAAATAACAAAACATAATGTTGAAGAAGGGAGCACCATAACTGCCACAGGAGCAGTTAAGGATCTGTCTGGAGATCTTTGAAATTCCCTGTTAGTGGGATTTCCACGCTGATACAATCTAATACTTTTTGGGGACTGTGTATTTCGGTTCTGCTAAGATATCCAAATTATCAGTCTCTTGATTATAATATTCATGATACTCAAACAAGCCAGAAAGAGCACTAAAAGAGTTTAACCATTTCTGCTTTGGTAGTTCCAAAGTTGCCGATACATGATCCCGGAGCAGTATATCCTCTCATTATCTCTTTTTCTTTAGAAACACTGCATTCTCTGTCACATACTGCTCCATTTTTCCCTTCCTACCCTTTTCAGACCTGTGGTTCTCCTCCTGACCTAAGCTCCACCACTACAAATTCAAAGTACTGCCGTCTGTTTGCCATTACACACTCTAGTTTGCACCGACACAAATCCCAGCAGCACCTGACCCTTTGGATGGAGTGATTCTTCCTGGTGGATGACGTATTGGCTGGTCTCATTCTGCAGGGTCCATGAAGAGGAGCTGCCCTTCGCTTTACTCAAGAGCACCTGGGTGACTTTTCTGTTATGACCTTGGTGTACCATGTGCACTAGTAATCACTGGAGCTCAGTCCTGCTAGATCCATGGGTTCACGCACCCTAATTGTCCTCTGATGACATTCCTGCTAATGAAGGGTGGTTGTGGCAGACTGCCTTCCCCCTGTACCCCTGCTCCATCCTCTCCCCACTCCCCAAAAGGGAAATCTTGAGAAGGAATACAATAAAAAAACCAGAGGAGACACCAATATGCAGAGAGTGCCTGAGGTTCAACAGCACCAAACTAATCTGTCAACAAAATCTCATTACAGCAATGTATGGGAACTCTTTCATTGTGTTACCAAGGCAAGCCCATCCTTGCCCCACATTGTTTTGCTTCCAGAACTATTTTCCCTGATGCCACCACCTCTTTCCTAGTGCTGAATGGTCACAGCCTCTCTCTGTCCACTCATGGAGGGTTGGGGAGCTAGAGGGGGGCCTGGAAACCCCATGCCTAACTCCAGTGGGTTTGTGGCTCTAGGCAGAAGAGAGGAGTGAAGTGAGGGTTAATTGCTGTGGCAGTTTTTAGAGCTGGCTCTGATGCACACCCATGCTATCAGCTTTTGTTCCTGTAGCTCTCAGTGCTGAGTAATACCCAAAGCTTCATGTCACTGCAGCTACAGAGTTAGCAGCTGCCCTTGCAGCTCCAGACCGCAAGTTATGGACTGACTGACAACTAGTAAAGGAAAGGATTCAGCTGCTTTTCACTGGCATCGTATCTTTGGCACCAAATATATTTTCTATTCCACATTGTCACATATCTCATGCAAAATGATCTCCAGGCTCTGTGGAAGCCAAGGTCTACACCACAATATCTTGAAGCTTACAGGAAAACTCTCCCTGCCTATGAGGAGCTCTGGTCATTGCTCTGTGGGGCAATAACTGGGTAAACACTGCAAGAAAAACCTCCTGGAGGGCAACAAGGTCTTCTGAGGGGGAGCTACCTGCTTTATGGAGACCAAAAGTGCCAGTGCAAACACTCTAATATCTGCTAGTGCATTTTTCCACTCAGCAAAACCCATGGGTATCAGAGGGCAAGATATAATAGATCCGATATATTTTTCTTATTTAAACTCCCAAAAAATTAATGAGATTTTAAACACTAGTGAACCCCCAAAAGGAGTGAGCTGAACCATTTTTTTTAAAGTTAATTTGGCTCATCATGCTCATGATCCAAATGACCTTTGTGGAGGAAAACAAGAAATGGCTGTTGAGTTTTGTGTTCAGTCTGAGCATTTACCTCCTAAAGAGAAGACTCGGGTTCTGATCCAGTCACTGAACACAAGGATTTATTAAACTCTTGTTTCTTGGGTTCTGCTTCCATGAAATAAGTGAATGCACTATTCAGTTTATGAATAGAGTTTATGAAAGAGGTAATGGTTTTTGAATCTTGCATTACCTCAGGGTTAAAGCTACTCCAGAACATTGCTGAATACGCCTGAAGCCACAAATAAAGTTGGTTTTATGTCTGGCCTTTTTGGAGAAGCAGACTGACTTGGTGTTTTTAGGTTAAACTATATAGAAAAACCTGTTTCACATGTGAGATTTGGATGGACATTTCTCCTTTTTCTTTTGTGGCTGTTGTCATAGGTTACATATAGTTGTGTTTTGGTGGTTATTTAAAAAAAAACCAAAAACCAAACAAGTCTGGATCCTGCAATACACACAAAAGAGCTTAAAGGATTTTCAGGGTGTCATTTTGTGATTTATTGTTCCCTGTCATTTATAATTTTAGTATTCTGACTGGCTCATCGATGAAGATATTAGGTTAATGTCTTTTAAGAAGATTGCCACATAAGCTGTGAGTGTATGCACATAAATATTATTTGACTTTTAATGCAAGGCTATGGAACAGCTAAGATGCTGCTGAGATAAGACGTCTGTGCTGTACCTGAAAGAAACTTGTGCAGCCCAATCTTGGCCCAGTTTCCAGTTTTATTGAAACCAGATGCCTTTGCAGCATTTAGCTCCCAAATCTGCAGTGCTTCATCCAAGCTGTGACCCCTGGGAGCTGCTGTGACCCCTGGGAGCTGCTGTCACCCAAGGCACACCACAGCAGGGTGTCCCAGTGCCTGCTACCACAGCGGTGCAGAAATGATGGGCTTGGTGCAAAGGTCTGGTTTTTAATGTAATGTGTAAGAGTGTTTAACTCCGTGGGGTGGGTTCACCGTGGTGGGGATCTGAGCAAGGCCAGGCTCAAGGGGAGGTTTCTCCAGAGGAGGCTGGGGCTGTAATCACTCTGGGCATTGGAGGATGTGCCTGGACAGATGTTTGGAGGCAGATGAGCAGTAAGCCCTTTGCAGTCCACTTAAGATAACTTGCAGGACATGGGGCTGGAGCTGCACAGGGCTCAGGGGGTGTCCTCATGGGGCCAGAGCTTCCCTCCCACCACTGCAAAGGGTATCCCAGGGCAGGGGAAGGCAACGGCCTGACTTGGCTTCTCCCAGCCGCCATATGGTGCCTCGATGACCATGTCCAGCTGCCACAAATTAAGGCTGTCCCTGGGCTTCAGACTGCTGGAGGCTGCCCTGGAACTGGGCAGGGAATCAAAGGAGTGCATCCAACTGACGCCCCAACTGTGCTCCACCACTGCTGCTCTGCCTACACCGCTCTATTTAGCTCAAAATCTGCACATTTGGATGCAACAGAGGTGTCCTCTGCCCAGCAGTACTTCTGAGGCTCAAAAATGTTGGTTAGCCTTTTTTCCCTCCTTCCTAATCTGTGCCAATTTTACATCCTCACCTGTCTCCAGAAATGGATACTTTCAGTTTACCACAGAAAGCTGTTCCTGAGGTGTCTCTGTTTGCCAGTGGAAACTATAACAAGTTTTCTCTCCTGGGATTCCCCTCTCAAAGTTTGACCCTTCTGGTTTTTGTTGGTTTGGGTTTTCTTCACCTTATGAATAATGGGACTAGTCATGGGCAGCTTTCACATGAGAAAGGGCTGCTGTGCCATGGCCTCGGTTTGCAGATACAAGGAGTGAGATAACTGGTATGGGAGTTACAGTGCTTGGAGTGTCTGTAAGCACAGGTTGAATGGATCCTACACTAATAACAAATATGCTGAGGCAAAGGGGTAAAATTCCTTGTCAGAGCCATGGAATAATCACAGGAAAAATAGCATTTAGGGAAAAGAAGATGTGTATAAAGGAAAAGTGTGATGGTGCATGGTCTGAAAGTGATCTGCAACACGAGATCAGGGCACAGGGCTGCAACGTGGTTTCCTTTCAGTGGATATAGTCCACATTTCTGGAAGGGAACAGCATTGAAACCAACCCTGAAAGTCTCTGGATCCTTGCCCCACAGTGCCTTAAAAGCCACTTACCCTCTGTACCATTGTATAAAGGACCAACACATCCCCCTGTTGCTGTCTTCAAACCTGAGACAGTTGCCTCAGTGCTATAGATCAAGTGTCTAGGGTTTTGTACACTGCATTTCAGTAAAGGGAAGCATTTAAAGGGAAAAAAAAGTAATATGATGCATAGCTTGAGAAACCAAGGCCAGCAGGATGGATGTTTTGATGTATTTATTTACATTTAAGATACTGTCTGCAAGACAAGAGAGAAAATAGTCCACACAACTTGGGGAAAGACTGAATATTTCAGTCAAAAAGTCAGACACATTATGTTTTCCAGTGTTCAGACTCTATATTCATGCATTCTTGTACCTATAAAACACCTCAAGTCTTCCCCATCAACAACAAAAAATACATCTTTTAGCCTTTCCCTACCAAATGCTGTAATATTAAGGTGAATTTCACCCCATTGGTCAAAATTTCCATTTCCAAAAGAGCTTCTTTATCTTCTTATTTGTTCTGCTTCCCCTGGCTGAGTTTCTCTGGGGGAAGGCAGGGAGGAAAAAAAAAAAAAAAAAATCCTTTTTATGGGTTACATTACTTATGCAGCAGGCATGAAACTGCAAACACCTGGTAGAGTTTCCCTTGTGTGAGCTGCAGCCTACCTCCGAGTACTCTGCACACATCTGAAACTCATTCTGTGCATCTCAAAGGCCCTCTCCATCACCGGTGGAATATTTTTATGAGATTCATTATGGAACAGCTGTGATTGATACTGGTGATCACACAATAGAGGTTATTAATGTTTGAGATGTGGTCACTGTCATCCAGAAGACTAATTATTAAGTTAAGGTAAATACAACATGTACCTCTATTCCACAGGTATTACGCCTGCTCTTGGCAGAGAACAGCTGGGTGAGGTGATGCTCGCTGTAGGCATGGGGATGGCTGGAGTACTGGCTCACAAGGATGTTAATTTTGGCCAGTGAACTGAGAAGGAAAATATCTGAAAGAATTGCTAAATTAATATCAGATTTGAAATAGCTAAATAAGAACTGAATGGACAACAGAGTGACAGTGACTGTGCTTCTGCCTTTCTGTGCATTTCCTGAAATATTTTCTGTTTGGCACCAAGGAAACCCCCAATTTTTCCTGTGCCAAGTAGTCTGTAGGATCTGTGGTATCATCTCATACTTGGAAACTCCATGGCACTCTCACTATGGAAAATAATGAGATTTTTTGGATGCAGTGTGAGCCTCTCCTTCTTGGATAAAAATCTTGTACAAATTCAGACCTGGTGTGAGTACTCAGAGGGGGTTGTGTGTATGTTTGTGTGTTTGCACACACATATGTGTATGTAGCGTCATGTGTAGGGGTGTGCATGTACAGGTTGGATGAGGCTTTGAGCAACCTGGTCTAGTGGAAGGTGTCCCTGCTGATGGCAGGGGAGTTGGAACTGTATGAGTTTTCAGGTCCCTTCCAACCTAAACCATCCTGTGATTCTATGATATATACTTCAGAACCTGTTTTAATTGAATAAGACTGTCACACAAGAGCAACAGTTAAGCACCCTACCTTCATATGGGGGGGGGAATCAGCAAGTGAGCTAACTGATAACTTAAAAATGCTCTCTGGCACCTGGGGCACAGGGACCAGCAGTTGAATGGTGCTGGACTTAACAGATTCATATGAGGGGCACTCTTTGGCAGCAGCACCCTTTGAAGGAGCCCATCAAAATGTGTATTGAAAAGAAGAGAAAAGAACTTCATTTTTTTCTTGCTGACTTGTGCCTTCAGTAGTTCTTGATATTTAGTCTCAGTTCTTAGTAAGTACTGTGGTTTGCACAGGGTTTATATACTGACTAAGAAAACCTCAGCCTGGTCACATGCTGTTTAAACTACTTCATTCATCACAAACTGGCTGTATATTAGGAACCTAAAAATCACCACCGTAAAGAACTTTATTGCTGCTGCCTGGATCATGCTTCACGGTATTGCCCATTTAAAAGAAACTTGTCCAGATTGTTTCATCTCAGTGGAATTATGTTGGTTTATACCTGGTGGATCATATGACTCGAAGGAGGACAGGGGACAGAAATGTCTTTTTCATTTTGACTGCTTTGATCCTTTGCTGATAGTTTTCCTCCGATCTTTTTTCCATCTAACCAAGTGGATATCGTTGAAAGACTAAGACACAATCCCAGAAATTATTAAAAAGGGAAGGCAGGGACTTGTATTCAGGTTTTTATAGGCAGGCTCTACTGTTTTTCTTGTTTCCTACATTTTTTGTTCTTTAAAGTCAATGGCAGTAAGATCTGTAGTTACAAAAACACCCAGTGTTTCATATGCTTTGTGTCTTGCTAAGAAATAATAAATCAAATGTAGGTTTATTGTTTCTGCAAGAGGACCAATTCTCCTTCCATTTATACCTATGTGACTGTATTGAATTCAGGGCTCTCACTGGTAGAGACAAGAATTTAGCTCATATTTTCTAAATGAATGAATGAAGTATTTTACCAGGTTCTCCTTTTCTTCCTGTGTGAGTCAGTGACACAATACATTCAGAGACTTGCTCCAGCTGGGACTTTACACAGTAATCCACAGTACTCATATGCCAATCTCAAGTTTATACTAGAAAGAATCTTTAAACAGTTTTAAGTTCAACAAAACAGAAATTCAGGGTTCAATGTCAGAGAATTAATCTTCTTCCCATTGCAACAGAATCTGGGCATCATACATGATCTCAGTTTATGCAGCTGAAAACTGCATTTCTTTAAAGTGCAATTAAGCTTACATTTTACATTTGGCTCAATTAAGGATCCAGTACTTCATATCTCTTTTCTGCAAGTCTTGTTACTAGAGATGACTGCAAATGAACATATGGGTTTTTTCTAGCGTAGAGAAAGCCCAGTTATGGCAAGGCTGAGTGGTGGTTATTTGACATTTATATAAAGTACACATATCCTAAGGTATGGAAAAATATCATTATTTCTGGATGGGAAATACCTGGCAGACTGTTGAAGAATGCCTGTGAGAACCTTTCTTGCACAACACAGTATTCAACTTGGTGTTTTACATTCCTTGCAAGCATGAGTGTTAGAAGACAAACTCAGAGAGAAAAAGCTTCGGTGTGCAACTTTTGTATGTTTTGGAAACACAAGCAAAATTATTTCTGTGCATTCTACAGTGCTTTTAATTTGCAGAATCCTTCTGTGTAGGTGATGGCATCCATCCACATTTGAACTTACAAAGGAGTCATCCTACAGGTACTGGTGCGAGGACCTTCTGTGTTT
The DNA here is from genome assembly GCA_907165065.1 of Caprimulgus europaeus. Next base: position 3,813,729 of record OU015530.1, read on the forward strand.
TGAGGTATAAACCAAAGGACCTTGCTTTCAAGGTGCTCAGCCTTGAACTAAGCAGTTGTTCTTGTACCCTGAAGTTCTGATGAAGGCAATAAGAGTCAGCTGGCCAAAACCAGAGGTTCATTTCTGGAGGTCTCTGGTTTTGTTGGGTATTGCCCTTTGAGCCTAGTCCTGTTAATATTGCTGAGATTCTTGGTTGCAGTTGACTTTGGGAAAGTTGTGAGTGAGTTAGGACTACAGGCTGTGTGGGTGGAAGGGACATGAGAGAGGTAGCCCAAAGGCTGTCCCTGAAGAACACGTCCTGATAGGTAGCAAGCAGGGCTGCAGTCCCTGGGTGCTTACAGCCACTCAGGTCCCATGCTGTCTTTCCAGCACTGCTGTGTCTCAGGACACCTCCACATCACCAGACAGGGAATGTGATATTGCCTCTGCATTTTCCAACCATGCTTCACTGGAAACCCAAGCCGTGCTTCCTAAACCTCCAGATTGGAGTGTGCATGTTTTTCTAACCTAATTACATTTCAGAGAGGATTTCTTAAACCACCTGAGATGAGATCATATCCACAGCAAATGGACAGGGAGAACTTGCTTTTTATCATAGCAACCAGATGCTTGAAAAGAGTTCTCTTTCAGTCATCCTTTCAAAAATCCTACATGATCTCATACATTTATGTCCTTTCAACTTAGCTGCGTGCTCCTTTAACATGTTTCATTCATTTTTATCTTCTAGTAGATGATTCAAAGGGAAAAGCAGCACAGAAGAGCTGCAGATAACCTGCAGAGGCCTGATGGTATGCACTGCAGTGTGCCTCAGAGGGTCATGTTGAGTTTGAAGTGAGATTCGCGCTCCTCACAGGAGAGATGAAATTCAGTTACAGCAAAACCTCTTCGTTCCAATGGGCCTAAGATAAGGATGCCCAGAGTTAAGCATGCAAATCAGCTTTATCCAAAGCTTGAACTTAAGAGAAGATGACTCAGGGAGAAGGGAGGGAGAGTGCATACCAGCACGTATGAAAATTTTGATCATATCAGGCTGGATTTTTTCTCTGGCTTTCTGTGTTTTTCTATTTTCAGAGAACTGCACTGCTCCTGCTTGTGTATTTACTGTGTCCTACAGCACAGGAATGTGCTGGGTGCTCTAGGTAAATACCCCCAAGACAGTAGCACCTCCCCATACCACTGCTGAAAACCTGAAACCCAATAATAAGACTGGTACCCAGGACTTCTCTCCATCCCATATTTAGCAGGACCAATGTTGGTGGTGTTTTGTTCTCGGTAGCAATCAGCTGGCTTTTTTAAAAATCAGGAGGAGGTGAGGCCATATAAATAGAGCTTTTTTCCTGTATTCACTTGTGCACTGGTGTTCAACCAAGGACTGTCTTATGTAATTCCTCTCAAGCTCTTCCTACTTGCTCTGTGTTCTAAAAGCCATGACATAGTGTAGAAGACAGAAAACATATGTAAATGGCTAAATGCACAAATATGTGATATTATGTGCAGTGCAATGTGTTTAATACTGGAATTTAAGAAGTCAGTTTGCCTACCTGTTATTCCAGTCTTCTGCTAGTGTCACTACTCTGTGATGCCCTACAATTCAGAGCAGCATCCATTATTTATTTTTATTCCCCCAGGCCTTATTTAATGCCCATCAGCAGGCCCTGCAGTGCGCACAGGATTGTTAACTTAATTGTACGTTCACTTGTGAGCTGTTCTGAGAGCAAGAGTTGGGTAAACATCTTACAGATGTTGAGAATGATACTCGAAATATGAGATGCAGTGGTACTGTTATCTCCATTTTACAGATGAGGAAGGGAGGACTGGGATAACAAAGCCAATCAAGGGCATCCACTAATTTGGGACAATGAGCTTTAAGAGAACTTAGCAACTTTATGCAAGTTTGAATTTTTAATGCCCAGCTCTGGTTTGTTTTATTTTCTTCTGTGGAAGGTCAGGCCTCCAGTAACGTGACTTTAGTGCAGACTTTGTCACATCCTACCGAGGTGCTCCCCATGACTCCTTGAGCTGGTAGCACTTCTGCCATTCTTGTCTGGACTCTCCAGATAACTTAGAGGCAGGCAGTCTCTTCCAAGGAGGGATTCCTCAGGTCTGTGTAAGTTGTCCACCTTAGGAAGAGATGAAGGATGTACTACTACAAGTGTGTATTTCTCTCCATGGACTATGAAGGGAGTAAGGACCAGTAGTTCAAAGCTGCAGCCCCAGGTCAACTGTGGTGAACTTCTCTTAGGGGTCTAATGTTAGCAATGCTGAAATCGAGACTCCAGTTCTCTCTGGATGTTTTTTTTTTGGATATCACATTAGATACAGGTAGCAGTGTTGTATTATATACAGAGTTTGTTATAATAAATACATATCAATTTTTCACATATTTATTAGAAACATGCACACCTACACACAGAGATTTTTCAGCCATCCACACATTTTTTGTGTATGGACATTGAAACCATTTCTGAGAAAATGAAGGGCAACTAACAGAGAGAACTATGCTGCCCTTAAACTGAACTTTAGATGTTCTTCAAAAGGATTTTATAAGGAACAGGTAGAGTTTCATGCTAACCATTTGGGAAAACCCTGCAAAGATCTTTATTACTGGCCAGTTGCAGGAACTTCCTGGATATGGCCCTAGGAACATCTGCACAGCAATAGGATGGCTACATTTATGGATTGCTTTCTACAAATATTTTTAGTGCCTTTGCACTCATTACTCCTTCTTCCTTGATTTACCTTAACAGAAGTTTTACTCAAATAGTTGCCTCCATGAGTTGTAGATATCTAGTTGATTGACTTACCAGAAGATTATCCGATTTCTTGATTGACACATACTGCTGGCAGTTCTCTCCACGTGCAGAGGTCTGAGAAGAAGTTGTCTTTTTTCCCAGCACCACGAGCAGACGCAGTGCTAGCCAGTTCTGTCATTCACTTTCTGCAGGAAGTTGGATTGTGTTCCTGGACCATGTGAAATGGAAATCTCAACTTTCAGGCAATAGAATGGCAGCTATGGCTGGTTTAGCCGTGGCATTGTTGTTTGGGTTCTTCTCCCTGTTGAGTGGGCTGTGCATAGTGTGTCTTATACAACCTCCTGGTTGAGTGAATTAATTTAATTAGTCTGTTCTGATTGTGATGGATACGTTTGTAAGGAAGAAGGGAACAAACTGGACACTGGAGGGGTGATGCCTCCTGTTCTACTGCAAAGGAGGTGGCACGTCTGGAGCGTCATATCTTAGTAAAGAACTTGGAGAGAGGAAGTGTTTTGCTGCTCCTCTCTGCTCTCCCAGCTAGTCTGTGAACTGGGAGTGGAAATGATAGTACTGGCATGCCTCAAGAACAATCTTGGTGACTGTAACTTAACAGCAGATAAGTAAAATTTAAAGAGAAATAAATATGAAACTGTATCCTCAGCAACTACCTTCCACCATGCCAATCCAAGTGCTACCTTCAAGTCTATTATGCTTCTGTTTCTGGCTCCTTTTCATTCCCCAGTGATCTCCTTCAGGCTTAGACGTAAGATTTATTCCATCTCTTCCCTTTGTTAAGCCTTTTAAAGAATATGAAGGAGATTTCACACGACTTCCAGGAAGGTATTTTGTACCATCTTTCAGAGGAGTTACTAGTGTTGAGTTTACAGTCTGGTTTGTTTGATTCAGAATTACTTGAGGTAACACGTTGAAGCCTCTTCAGTCAGTGTTGACATGTCAACATGTAAAATCACAGATTTTTTTTTAGATCTAGTATACCAGTATACAGATTAATTTAGTGTTTTCTGGGACAGCTGAGAAGGTGCAGACAAAGTTTCTGAGACTGCCTGCAGAATAATCTGAGTGTTGAAGGTACTCAGATCAAAGTTACCTGCCTATGACCAGATGAATTGTAGCTATGTACTTCCCAAACTCTTCCTTTTACTTCAAATATCCTTAATCAGGAATCCAGAAACTCTTGTCATTCATAGCAATGATCATTTTTTTCCCCCAAAAAAATTGCTCATTGCTTTGCTTTCTTACCATTCTGAGGCCACGAGTTCCACAATCAAACGAGCTTCTTACAGAAAAGGTGTTTCAATGTTAGTTTTCCTTCTGACACTTTTCCAAACCATCGCATGTTCCCCCTTTCACTGAATATTGTAAAAAGGCTGAATATAAACTCCCAGACTATCTCCTCTCATGGTTTGTACTTAATGCAGTTTTAAATCCTAGCACCTCTTGCTAATCTCTCATTGAGGTGAAGGAGTGATCTGTTGAAAATACCTTTTTAAAGCATTTATCTGAAAACATTCTAACACTCCATAGGATTAAAGCACCCTCAGGAAAACACCAAGTGAACACCAAAATGAACCTTTCTACCTGAAGTGTGTAACATCTCCAAGTCATTGTTATTTGTGGTAAAAAGAATTCCCTCTTAGCAAAGAGCTTTGTTAATTTACATTGTCCAAACACAGGAGACAAAGCCCACATTCTTAAATTATTTATCAATGTATGAGGATTTTTAAATTATTAATTAATTTAATAATAACTATCTGCTACATTGATTAAGCAAATAATGGGAAAGCTACTCATGTGAGGAGGGGAAGATGTCAGAACTGAGTTGTAGGAGAGGAGAACACAATTCTGCAGTCAGGTCTCCAAAACTTTCTACAAAGTTTACGTACATTGTATCTGTGGCCAGTGGATCCTTTCCAAAATCCATGGAGTTAAAAGAAAAAAGAAAAGACTTTTAATGATTCCAGTGGGTTATGGAGCCAGCTGTGTATTATCAGAGCACTGCTAGTAGTTAAAACATCATCCATGGGTAATAGAAAATCTTCATTTAGAAATCATTTCCCTTTCCAGAATTCTCAGGCTGTAGCCTTAAATGCAAATTTCATTAACGTGGATGATAAAATAATACAACACGATACCTTTTTTTTTCTCCAGAATTCTCAGAGTAATAAAAAGAACAGTGGGCAAAAGTGCTTTAAATATATTAACATTTTTTTTAACTCTGCAAGCCTTTGTTCTCAAGAAAGAAAACTGCTGTTTCACTTCCCTGAAGCCATTGGTAATATGATGCAAAAACATCAGAGAAAATCTAATCCAAGATAGGTGCAGTCCCCAAGGGAACATGCTCTTCTTTGTTTTATATTTCCATTGGAAATCTGGGAGATTTTGCATGCAAACATCTTATTTCATGGGGCTGCTTCTCAAATTGAGAGATTAAATCTAGCACAGTATAAAGGGCTTTTCAATAAAGTGGGTTACACAGTCTTCTGTTTACAGAAAATTGATGCATCATCTGATAGGTCTGAAATTGCTAACTTCTGTTTCGGTAAAGCTGCAGGAATTTCAACCAGCCTATTATCTAATCAAGGAAAAAATATTCCCTTAGCATCTTGTCTTCAGGTAGCTGGCTGGCAAGTGGGGTTTGGACTGCTCTATATCACGATTCATTACAGCGGCAAAATGGACTGATTTTCTTGGGAAAGTCATATTTGCAGAACTATCCATCATCCCCAAAGCATTCACAAATGCCTCAAAAGCTGCAAACCAGCTATTAAATCTTCACCTCCTTTTGGGTTTTCTCCCCAACCCTCCATTTCATACACAAGCCAAATTTAAATATTTAAGATAAGTGATCATTATTGTTGAGTCAGTGTTGACTGAACTCACTGCAGCAGAGACACTCGGTGTGAGCCGCAGCCGATTTCCCAGTCCTCAGAGCTTTATGGGCCCACTGATGCCTCCAACACTTGCCATTATTGACATCTTCCACCAAGGCAGAAGCCAGCTGAGTTTGCTCAGCCCTCAGCACACCGATGTGACCCAATATCACTTGCTTTCAAGCAGAATTTCAAGCTCAGTTTTGCCTCAGCACCTGCAATTCTCTGTGTTGGCTGATGTGGAGGCATCTGTGGTGCCCTGTATAGAGGAATCTGCCCAATGGTGAGACCCCAAGAGTGTAGACCCAGCAGTGTGGGGCCAGCACTTCTCTCCTGCTCTTTGGCAATATCCCATTGGACATGCCAAGTTCAGGTTCTGCTGGCCAGTTGTGGCCAGCAGCTGGAGCAGGAGGCTACCAACAGCTTGGCTTGGCAAATGAGGCAGGGTGCAAGCAACCAGAGAGGTTTGTGCTGTGTAAGGTGTGAATGTGCTCCACCAGGTCTGCACACCTTGGGCAGTCCTTTGTCATCCCCTGGCTGCTCTCAGGCAAGTGACACTATTTAAAACAAACACCACAGAAACCTTTGAAACTCAGAATAATGAAATGAAAGCTGATGTGAGCATGGCTGAGAAGAAGGGCCGGTAGCAAAGAGTACAGGACCAGAGTCATGGTCCAACATCTTTACAGCTGTTGGGACAGCAAACACCGACAGCTGCATTTCATCTCCTACCAAGTAAGGAAGATATGAAAGCTTTAATTAACAATGCCAACCTTTTCTGCAGGACTTTCCATGAGTAGATCTCAAAGGGCTTCACTAATGAGTGAAGAAAAAACATTTCCAGAGTTCCCATCCATCCCTCCCAGGGCTGCTTCTTCCTTCCTCACCATTCTTCCTCTCTCTGGTTTCATGGAGAAGAGCAGGTCTTGTATGCTTGCAGGGCAGGACTGCTGACACTCCCCCATGCCTGGAAGGGGCTCCAACATCCCCTGAGGAAAGTGGGACAGAGGATATTTTGCTAGATTTAGCTTTTAAGAAATGAAAAACTGATCCCAGGAGGTGCAGTGGGAAATGTATCTGAAGCAGAATCTGCTTCCACATACCTTCTGCTGCCATTGTAACCGTAAGGTTACGTATATAAGCAAAAGCACATTCCTTGGCAGAGGAGCCACTTACCACATGGATTTCAAATTTAGATTTTAGATATTTCTTTTAATGAGCAAACCAAAGAGAATCCCAAATTCCTGTGATTTTGAACAATTGTAATTGTGCCTCTTACAGCAATTCTTCTAGGTACCAAACTTGCGCTCAGACCTTAATGTACTGGGCACAGCGTCAATATACAAAAGGAGAAAATCTCTTCCCTGATGAGTTTCTGAACTAAGTAGATATATTGAGGTAAAGGGAGTACTGGACACCCCCCAGTCCAGCACAAAGCTCTTCTGTCAGCCTGACACCAGCGGCGTGGGGAGGCACTGTAGTGCTGGCTGGGACGGCAGGACTATGGCATCCAGGATGTCTGATCTCTGCTCCATGATTCAGAGAAATCCACCCCAGGCCTTTCCTGGCCCATCTTCTTCTCTCTGTCCTCTCGCTTTTCTCACCTAAAAAGTTTTTTTCATGGCTGCTGCAGCGGGTAGGGAAAAATCTGAAGATGCAGGTAGCTGGAGGGGTTTCAGGTGTCAGTTCAGGGAAAGGCTAAAACAACTGGGAAACCAGCTTCAAACCCCAGTCCCATCTGAACAGGGAATGGAGGAAAACCTGTGCTCTGGAAGTCATCCCTGCCAGCTATCCCTCTGGGGCTGGCAGCAGATGCTCCTCCCTGGAAGTGTTGAAGGCCAGGTTGGATGAGGCTTTGAGCAACCTGGTCTAGTGGAAGGTGTCCCTGCTGATGGCAGGGGGGTTGGAACTGGATGAGCTTTAAGGTTCATTCCAACCCAAACCACTCTTGTGATGCTATGACTCCAGCCTGCTCTCTTGCTTTTGCCAGCACCAGTGGCAGCCCCTTTCCCATCCCATTGGAGGCTCCTGATGGTTCATTCACTGAAGAAAGGCAAAACCAAAAGTGTTTTTTTCAGCAACACCACCAGTACACCCTTGAAAAGTTTCCCCAGTGAAAGAATTTTTGGGTAAATAAATAGATGCAGGAAGCACTTTGGTAGATTATCTATTTGTGTTAAGTGGAGGAGAAGGAGTTAGGAACTGATTGCCCAGGATCCTTGTCCCAGTCAGCTCCAAGGGGAGCATCATCCAGGCCCTGGGACCAGTGCCATGGACTACCCAGCAAGGCCAAACCTCAAACTGGGTTATGCAGCCACTTGGGCTCAGTTTTATTTATTGAAAATCTTTTCTGAAGCAGAACTGAAGGAGAAGCTTAACCTGTTGTCACTGGGCATCACAGCAATCCCCCGAAGGGTGAGAAGAGAAAGTCCCAGATGCGTCCCTCACCAGCATGTCCCTGTTTCAGTCACTTTAACTCACTGCTTTTTTTTATTTTTTCCTTCATTGCTGAAAGTGTCAGGGATGTAAGAAAGGGTTGTGGCCATCTCCACCTTACACCCTGTGGGGTTTGATCCTTGAAGGAGATGGATGTGATCCATGAAGTGGTGGCTCAGAGGCTGTTGCTGTCATGAGGAGGAGACTCTCTCATCGACTGGGAGGGAGCGCTGGGAGAGCTCGTGGCCTGGAAATGGAGGATAAGATAGGAATGGGAGCCTGCAGCTGGGGAGCAGAGGGTAGAGATTACTTTTTTTATTGTTTTATTTTAAACATATGTATTAATCATGGCTCAAAGCAGGGATGGCAATGGGAAACTGCAGCTGGAATGGGTAAGGCAGGAGGAGGAGATGATTTTTATTTCAGACATAAATTATGTATTAATTGTGGCTTGAAGGAGGGGTCAGTGTGGGAATCTGTAGCATGGGGAGGACAAAAAGGAAAGATGATTTCAATTGCAAGTATATTTATTAAAGTGTAACTCAAAACAGGGACTGGGTGGGAATCTGCAGCTGGAAATGATAGGTCAAAGGAAAATATTGCTTTGGTGGGGGGGAATATTATTTTAAGCACATGAATAAGTCCTTAGCTCAAAGCAGGCACGAGGGTGGGAATCTGCAGTTTGAGGACATCAAATAATGCTTGTGGGAGAGAGGATCTTCATGGCTTTTCAGGTGCATTCAGAGCTGGTGGAGGTTGCTGAGGTGCGCTCAGAGCTGGAGAAGGTTGCTGAGGTGACTTTCCTAGAGCCAAAACCCTGTCTGTTCCCAGAGCTGGGTAACTCAGGATTCCCCAGCAGCCCTGTACCACCACTCTGCATGACAGGCTTGGAGGTGCCCACACGACCACCATGGCAGAGCTCATAATCGGTGAGCAAGGCGGCCGGCTCTGAGTGCAGCTTGCAGCTCTCCTCAGTATGGTGAGTTTTGCTGGGGGATGGCTGTAGCCATCGTTAAACCAGAGTGTTTAAACACAGTCTTCCCATGGGCAGCAGCAGCGTGGGATGTTGTGGCCTGTCTGCCCTTCCCTGGCCCACGGGCAGTGGGTCATCCCTCACCGCCTTGGTAGGTCACCATCACTCATGCTGGAGATAAGTGATCTCCAGGCCATGGACTTTCTCTGCTGATGCAGTCAGATGGGGCCAGCTGGGAGCGGGGCTGTGTGCTGCTTGTGCCCGCTCTTGTCTGGGCAACAGGAACAGTCATTCCCCAGGAATTAGCCTAAAGCAGCTAGCTGGCATGTTCTGGAAAGCCATTTTGTTGGAGGAGGCAGATCTTTGTTTCAAATGATGCATGGCAGTGGTTAGAAAGAGAATGCTGATCCCATGGAGACGTCAAACAAAATACTAGCACCAATTCATACTCATGTTCAGATATCCTGGAGACAACAGGCCTCTCCTGAGCTCTGAAGTCTTGTGTCTGGCCAGTTTGGTTTCTATTACAGCCCCGAGCAGGAACATTCCAGCTTCCACAGGTTGATGTATATGACAACCACTAAACACCATGGATTTTTTTTCAGTGTGTCATTGCAAAACCACCTCTCCCGAGTAACTTCTCGCTAACAAACTGGGAAAACTGTTTGAGTACTCAGTGAGCTTCACAACATCATTATTATTTTTTTGGATAGTTAGCTTTAGTGATTGCATCTTTGCTTCAAAACCTTCCCAAACCTGCCATGACCTCATAATGGCTTAAGCAAAAAGCTCAGAAGTTATTCTATGTCTTGCAAATTAGTAGGAATTTCCAAAAATTATAACCAAACTGGCTTTCTCTTATCCTGCTCTTTCCTTGTTCTTCTTTAAAAAAAAAGAATAAAAAAAGATTGTTTATTTTCTTATTTTAGGTTTCAGCTACAGGCTTGTTTTTTTGCCTCTGCAAACTGAAACAAACAGGGGGGGGGGGAAAAATCACTTTTTTAGTTTAGTTGAGAATGTGTCAGCTGTGAAAACTCAAGAAAATTGAGTATTTCTTGAATTTCAGACCTTAGTAATACCTACTTTCTACTGCAGATTCTCTGATATTACTGGGTTCACTCATTCTACCATCAGTCAAATTTCCTACCTTTATGTTAATTCACTTTTTGTTCTCTGGACCAAAGACAATCAGATGATTGGCCACAAAATAATTTTAAATTCCCACCTTCTCCAAAATGACGTGACTGTTCTTAGGTATTCACACATGGAAGTCAGCAGGTGAAAAATGCAAAAGAAAATAAATTACAAAAACATTTAGACTATTTTTTCATGGTTGCAAACATAAACTGTGACAGTTGATTGTGGATGGTTTTTAAAAGGAGTCCATGGATGATTTTAAAAAGCTCAAAATATTTTTTGATTAAAAATGGTCAAGAAACACTTCCCTATATGATTGCTTAATAAAAAAAGCAAAAGTCAGGTGCTTCTGACTGAGATGTATTCATGGTTTAGTGTTTGAGTATTGTTTGGAGGTGTCCCAGGGGTGGCTCCTTTTTCATTCATGTCTGCTGTGTAGCTCTGAGGATGCTTCTGCTTCAAAAGTTTTCTAACTGATGATATTTAAGAGAGAAATTTAAAGGAGATGTATTTTCACTTGTGAGTCCATGCTATCGGGTGTTTAGAAGACAGTTCAAACAGCTGGAGTTGACTCAAATCAGTGAATGTCCATATGGGATGGATAAGGAAGTCAACTGCTGCTGAAATAGATACCAGCCGCTGTGGGTGGGTTGGAAATAATGTTCGTGTCCTCTGAAAGGGTCTGAGATTTGGGAAAAAAAAAAAAAGTCTCCCATCAAACTGAGTTGGAAAATCTCAAATATTGTACTGGAACACTCAAAATGTTCAAATCAGCAAAATTTTACACTGAAAGGGGCAGTTTTCTGACAAAATATATTTTGACATCTGCAAAACTTTTTAAACAAATTCTGTCAAAATATGAGATGTTCAGAACTGATCTTTTTCCTTAAAACATTGATTTTTGTGTTAATGAATGTGCATTTGCTAACAAAACGTTTCCCAAGTTCCTACTAGCCAGTACTTTCTTAAGTTTGCCTTTTGAGGATGCTCAGGATGCAAATGGAAAGGAACAGCTCATCCAGACTGAAGGGTTTTTCCGTGGCACTCTCATAGACTTTTGCAGCAAAAGCAAGGGTTTACACTGAATGCTGCATCTGCCCCTTGAATTTTATGTATGCCTTCGGTTCTTTTCCCATTTTCAAACAGAACTCCAAGCTAAGACTCTTTTTTTTTTTCCTTTTGTAAGACAAATATACAACTTTAACTGTGCTAACCCCTACATTTCAAGAAACAATGAACCTTTAACTCCCAGAAGCTGAATCAGGGCACAAGATAGCTCATATTGGTGCAGTTTACACCTTCTCCTATCTCCCTTTGGTTCTCTTTATCATCCTTTTTCAGTTCAGTCAAGTTGTGTGTCAAATCTCCGCTGCCTGCGTTCCCAGGCTTTGAAGTCTTACTGTCCTCCAGTTCTTGGTTCTGCAATACTCATCCTCAAACCTTTGCTGATCATACTCTCTGTATGATACTTCCCCGGGGCTTCAGACTGCCTATTGATCCTCTTCTCAGCTTCTGCTGTGTTTCTCTCAAGCTTGAACTCATTCATGTCTAAGTTGGTCCAACTCAAAGATTTTAGTGATGTAAGGAACCAGAACTTAAACTTTTTAGACTAGGGTAGTCGTGTAAAACATAACAGAGCATGAGGAAAGCAAATAATGGCAAAAATCACATTCCTCTCCACCTCCCCCTGAGCAGAAGCATTATAGTTTTGCCTAGTTAAGGACTCTACATGAGAACTAGGCTTCCAAAAATTAGTAAGACTCAGACCAGCAAATGACATTAGACATGGGAAATAATGGGGAAGATGAAGCATAGACTTCTGAAGTAATAATACAAGTAACCCTGGGGAGAGCGCACTGTGAGTGTAATGCAAAGCCCATGCAGGACTCAAGCACCAAAATACGAGCTTCCTACCCCCAGCCCTGCACAAGCCAGCACTGTGCTTATCACCTCTGTATCTCAGAGGAGGTTGCCAGACTGCCAGCACAAACAGCAGCACAGGAAAAGCAAGGTGTACACAAGAAGCTCTTGGTGTACATCCAAACAAAAGAAGGAATCCAGGGCGAAGAAGCACGAATGTTAATAATCTTGCCAGAGATCCTTTCTTCAAGGCTAATAGTTCAGTAACCTCCTTTGATGTATGACTTGAATATATCACAGCATCTGGATGCCTCCAGCACCTCCCCTAATGCACGGCTGCAGCCAGAATTAATTAGTAAGCACGAGTGGGAAGGAGCAAATGACCCTGTACGATGCAGATCAGTTTGTTCTTACTGGTACTGCAGCCCTACCAATAATTTAAGCAGAATTTTAATAAAGCATATATAGTGGCTGGTTCCCAGTAGCCAAGAGTCTGTGGTAGACTTCATGCCTTATAGCCTTTAATTATTCATCTCTATGAACAACAAACACCAGAGATGCCTAAGGTACCGGACAAATCCCTTGACCTGCTCAGACAAGAGATGAATGTCCATTGGATTCATTCTTCTATTTACCAGTCAGTTTCATTACTCCAAATCTAATTAATTTTGTTTGCACTGAGGGATAATGTTATCCAGCAAGTGATCACATCAGCAATGCAGGGAATTCAGCTGGGTTTAATCGAAATGGTTTCGAGGGAGAAGTTTGATTTCTCTTGCGCTGCTAGAATTAGTGAAATCCAAAGTGTAACAACCTTTGCCCACTCTGATCTGAAATCAAGCCAAGTTCTTGGTGCCTGTTGCTGTTTCTGCCTGTGACTGGGATGTAACTGGCGGTTTGGTTGACTGTGTCTGAGAGAAAAAAAGTCCTCCTCACGGTTTTATAATTTTCCTACTCTGGAGATCACAGAAAGATGCTCAACATAGAGAGGAGATAGTTGGAAGGGAAAGGCAACAACCTTTCTGTGCACACAGTCTTGCCAGCAAGAACCTCTGCAACAGCCTCAGTGGTCTTTTTATGGGGACACAGGGAACTGGACGTGGGTCAGAAACGGACTGCACCAGTTCTTGCCTTGCCATTATTTAAATTCATTCTTGATCATCTTAACTTTCTTCTCACATGCTCTTCCATTTCTGTTCCCTGTTTCCATTGCTGGTGGGAGGACTGAGCCTTTCCATGTTGGCTATTTTGGCCCCGTTTAAGTTTTGTAAGCCTCTTGTGGTTAGAGCCACGGGAGCCACTGAATGCTATTACATGATGATAATACACAGAGCTACTAGTATCTAACTGAATGCTTTTTAAAGTATTGGGTTAAAATTTGGGAGCCAAAAGTGACACATTTACTATCACCTTCTCTTCCTTTTGTCAGTGATACGGAACAAATGGAGAGACTGAACAGGGGAAAGTGTGGTAGCGTCAATACCAATTCCAGATGTTCTGCTAAAAGGTGCTATTTATGGGAGGATATTATTGGGAACACTCCTAACCCAATACCTAAAACATTACTCTGACTGTGCATTACACACACACACTCACATATGCATATATATTCCCACCAGCAATGTGAGAATTCTACAGGTCTGGAGGGGAAAACGTGAAAACCACTGGATCAGTGAAAATGGAATTGTAAAAATCTCTCTTCTCAATTTAAAGCAGAAATGGCTCAGGTTCCCTAGGTAAGTGCCACAGATTTCCAAAGGAACACTGAACGTTTCTTAACTCTTACCAAAATTAGTGAAGTTCTGAACCTCAATTTCAGTTCTGTACCATTTACAGATCAGAAAAGCTGAGAGTTTGTCTGAAAGTTTCTATCCAATCTGCAAAACCACACTGGATATTGCAAAACTTCAGAGGTTGCTTCTAGGCCTTGAAAGAGCATTATCTTGAGAACAGATGTTATGCTGGTGCTTGGACACCCTCAATTCTAACATCAAGTGAAAGGCCAAAAATGGAGAGATAAAAACATGGAAGTGAAGATAAACATTTCCAAACCCTGAATGATATTTCCTCAACCTCTAGGTGAGCTCAGGACTGACAGGAATCTGCAAAATTCAAATATAATTAAAACTGTGTCATCCATTTTTAATACCTAAGGAGCAAATGAAAACTATTTAAAGATTAGAGGTGAGAAAGTTAAAGAGAACCCTGACAAAACAGTCAGAGGCAGATGGCCTCTTCGCTTTCATATTCCACACTTCCCTCTCCTTATTAGATATAAGGGAACAGAAGTGTGCCTGATGCTTTACAGCCCTGTAGGAAGGTGCTGTCTCTAACCAACATTTCTCCTAGAGTCCTGAGGGTAATGGGACTCCACATAGTGCTCATTAAAAACGGCATTTTTTCCTGAACAGCTTGTATCATAGGACAATCTTCAAATTATCCTGGAATGAAAGAGTGAAACGATGTTGGGAGATGCACAGTCTCAAAGTAAATAGCACAGGGTTTGGAGATTAGATAGAGAAACAGAGGGATGTGTGTTGCCAGATAAATCCTCCTGTATTAAAAGAGCGTGTTTGTTTTAATGGCAGCTTGAATACTGCATCACCTTCTCTAATAGGGAAGCAATTAAAGCTTCAGATATGTCAATTAGCTACTGATGGGCTGATTTCCTGTTTGTTAGTGTGCTTTAGAGAGTCACACGGCTCTGGAAAGTTTCGAGACTGCTGTCTGGGGCTTTTTGCACTTCAGGGACATTTCTTGCAGACATTAAAACCCCGCTTGATTCCTGATCATTAAATATCAGCTAAAGTCCAGGAGCAGAGGAGAACTTCAGGCTCAAAACCAGCAAAACTGCAGAAAGTGAGCTGCTACCTCATTATGATCATAGAGTCAATAAAGTCACCTGATGGCAGATTTAGAGGAACTCATTAGGAGATGGAATTTGGTTGTGAAGACAAGCTGCTGTGATTCTGGAACCAGGCCCTTTCATTAAGGTCTTCAAATAGGATACAAGGCAGAGGGAGGGGGAGCCTGCAGGGCATTGCAGCTTAAAAGCACAGCAATAAGGATTCTATATGCATACAGCACTTGGAGTTGCAAGGCAAAGGAGGTAAGCTTTTAGGTGAATTTTAAAAGAAAATAAATGAAAGAGGAATTCAAGACACCTATATCCCCTTCAAAGTGATATTTTGTAATTCTGACTTGGAGTGCAAGCTATGACATCCAATGAGAATACAGTGCAACAGACCTTTTATTACCTAATCTCTATGTAAATCTACTTATTTCTCCTTCTTGGAACTTAACTTTTTTTTTTTTTAAGCATAATTGAATTAATCTAAGTCAAAACAAACCCAAAGCTTTTCATGTGGCCAATCCATTTTTCCTTTGTTTCTCCAGTCTGGTTGCTATTAAAAGCAAACATCGAGCACCCTGCTTCAAATCAGTGGGCTTTGTTTCTGCAGTGCGTGGCCTTATCTCAGCAAGGTGAGAAGATGAAGCTCCTACAAAGCACAGGTCTAAGGTACACCAAAGTCTAGAGATGTCCTGTAAAACCAGCCCAGAGCAGGAGAAACGCTCTCTTGTAAGCAGCGTGTGCCCCACTGAGCTGTGCCTATGGAAGGAGAAATAGGTGCTAAGATTTGGAGCCAGAGAGAAAACCTCTGCTCCTAGTTGTCCTTTTGAGAGTCACTGATGTAGCAAAACTCCAGCTGTAATGAAAGAGAATAAAGCTCCTGGATTCTTGCACTGTGGACACTGCAATTTTGGTTACAGCAGACTTAGAAAGTAAAGTGAATGGAGGGGAGTGGCTTAATTATAAGAGAGCTCGCTGCGGTTACTTGCAAATCTTGGATACGGTGTAGGGTACTTTTTCTCCCAGCCGTCTCTTTAAACTTAAGGACAGCCAGGAGTGTTCTGGACAGCCCCCCAGAAAGCACACAGTCAGTGCAGTGTGTACCTGAGTCACTATTTTTTTCACTACATCTGCCTTCAAAAAAATGGAGCATAAAACTTTGCTCAACAGCATTTGCACTGGAAAGAAACA
Organism: Caprimulgus europaeus; assembly: GCA_907165065.1. Next base: position 3,829,821 of record OU015530.1, read on the forward strand.
CCAAACAATTTAGTGTTGCTTAGTGAGATGGGTGCTTGAAAACAGCAGGCAAATAGCAGACTATTATTGTACCACTGACTAGTTTGAAATAATTATCAATCCCAGCCCTGTTTGAAAAAAAATAAATGAGAAACCTGGGAAAGTATGCATCTTCTTATGTGCTGGAAGCTCATACCAACCTAAACTGCCTGATACTCTGTTTGCTGTAACTGACCTGGCTCTGTGAGCATTTCCAAAGCCATGTTTCTAGAAAATACAGGCTGTGTTTAGCTTATAGCCATGAATATGGAAAGGTCTTTAGCCGTGTGTTATTTGTCTGCCGTGCTCCTGTTCCTGTGCCTGGCTGGCCAGAGCAGAACAGACAGTCCAGTCTTCCCTTTCAAACCGAGTGAAGCCAGCAGGAAGTTTCTTGCAAATGTTCACACAAAATGTTAAAAGAAATCACTGTGCGCCGCTTGCTCGATCGCTTTTCGGAGGTCGCCTGGTGAACGAGTCTGCTGCTTTTCTTTATACTGACCTTTTTTTTCCCCCTCTTCTCATTTGTGTTACCACAGCACCTTGCAGTCCAAATTGTGGTCTAGAACCGCTGCGTGCTAAGTGCTGCAGAAACATAAACCAGCCAGACAGCCTCTGTCCCAAAGGGGTTATAATAATATAATAGAAATATAAGAGCAGTGACCACAGATGGATAAGAGTAAGGGAACAACGAGATCATACCAGGGGGTGCTTTCCCTGCGCCTCTGAGCTAACCATTCGCAAGTTTTTGGCACAGGAGAATTTTAATAAGGGATTCAGAAGAGGATAACAGTTGGTTTTATGAATGCACATGCAGGCTCTTCTCAAGCCTGAGGGGCAGAAAGGGAGAAAGCACAAAAGATGCTTGTTGGAAAATTTCACAAATTGATCAATTGAAGCTGGCATCTGGGGCCGACTGATGCTGGGCATTTATATTTTGATAGTGAATAAAAAGTGACAAGTTGGGAGTAAGCCATGAAGGGCTTTGAAAGTTAAGAGAGTCCCTATAAGCTTGATGTCCCAGAGGAAAAAGGAATCATTGAAAGGGTTGAAGGATAATGGGTATCGTCAGAACAACAGGCTGGGAAGATGATTTATATAGCTGGGGCCTGAAACGAGCAGGGCAAGGGTGCTTTTGTGAAGGCAGGAGAAAAGGGCATTGGCTCATCGAGACAAGCGGCAGGACAAGAACTTCAGCAGTAAGCAGAGACAATCAAGACTATTGTTTCGAGATAAGTGTGTGGAAACGCGATGCAGACTGAATCAGAACACAGATGGGAGACTCAGTGAGGAGACAGGATCTCGTGTTTCTGCATGTGAACGTCCATGGCTGGAAGCGGTGTTGCTCACCACGATCAAAAATGAAGATAAGTGAAAGGACTCATGAACATTAAGGGCTTTTAGTCACCTTAAGTGTGATATTCAGAGACTGAGTATCCAGACTCCCATTTGGATAGGAGGAAACATGTCTGGAATAAATTGATACTGAATGCATAATCTGAATTATGGGAATTGTGATTGGTTTGCATGGCTGCATGAGTTTGTCCGCAGACAAAGGTATAGAAGAGGAAGAAGGGATCTTGTGGAATGCCCACAGAAAGCAGGAGAAGGGAAGATACTTGGAGGAAAAGAGGAAGGGGAATATTGGGAATTGAGAAAGGAGACGTGGTCAAGAGGAGTTTGATAGTGTTAGTGACAGGTCCAGGAAGGTGAGAACGGGGTAGAAGTGCTGAGATGTAGCTGGGGAACTGCAGTTATGGCTTCTGTGAGGTGAGAGGGGAAGAGAGCATGCTGGGGAATGTAAGGTAGAACCAGAAGGGAAGAGTTCAGGGAGTTATTGTAAAGAGAATCTTCACTCTGCCTAGAGAGAAAAGAGAGGTGGCATGGAAATTATAGATGAAAGGTGGGAGATTTTAGATGGGAGAAGAAACAAGGCATGTTTGTAGTGTGAGGAGAGAAAAGAACCCAATGAGAATGAGAGGTGAAGGAAAAACGAAGGGAGCAGATAAGAGGAAACACTGAGACTGGAAGAAAGGGTAGGATGAGGTCACTGTGACAAGCGAAAGGTCAGCTAGAAAGAATGCTAAACAAAATATCTGATTTTTAAATATATCTTACAGGCTATTTGTGGGAAATGCATTTGGGAATTAGATATCCACAAGAATTTGCCCTGAAGATCTGCTTTGAAGACCTAAGCACATGCAGTCAAGAAAGAGAAACACAGACAAATAAGACATGCTAATTGAAGCAGCTCAGTTTTCAGCACAGGTTTTCAAAGCAGGACATTTGTAAAGAAAAATACATCATCTTTTGACAGTGGAAGAGTACAGAAACCAGCTGAACATTAAAATAAAGAAGTTCTGAAGGCATGTGGGTTTCTGGGTTGGCACTGACCCGTTTCAAAGGTAGAAAACCATTGGAGAATACAGAACCAGAAATAAGTGGGTTCATTTTTCATCAGAGTAGTAAAGGCCACACTGTGTTCACGGCAATATTCTTCACTAATACACGTCTTCATGGTTTGGATTTAAAAATCTCAAGCACATCACGGTCCGTCCTTGCTTAAAGTGACACCCCACTGAATTGCTTCTACAACTTGCTTCAGCGGAAAATTCCTGAAAATCCATCAGAAAGAGCTAATAATTCAAAAATAGAATGTTTTGGGGAAGATTACCCCTTCCAAAACCTTCTGAAAAGGTGCTAATGACATCCTGACGAAATCTTGCCTGTTTTCCAAACACCTTACCTGGGTGCCTGCTCCGGGAGCCAGATCTGCAGCACCCCTTGCTCTGTGAGGACAATTCTTTGCTGAAAGGGAGGCAGGAGACTTGGGGTTTAACCTTCCAAGTTTCATCTATAGGTTTGTGAGCAACAGTTTAAAATACCTTCAAATAGTTTTCTTTTTTCTCCTCTTTGGGAGACTTCTGGTGTTGTTTCAAAAGTGAAATTAATTATTTTTCCCTGGCACTTCTAAACATGTTGTGGAACACAAATACCAGCTTTCCAACAGCATAAATGCTAAACACCGAGGTGCAAAATCAACACACGCCTTTCAGTCATTAAGAAACAGTATGAAATGAGACAAGGCTTTCTTGCACGGTGTCAAATATGTGCATTTTGGGGAAAATTTCAGTAAATTAATGAATGTGCTGAATTTACATTAAAACTCCCATTGAATAGTGCCTATATTGCGATACTTAACAAATGTTGCCTGTGTTATATGGAGCAGAAGAAAATTAGCTGCAGTTTGGGGTGAGGGGAATGTATAATATGGTATTGGCAGTGCTTTTCAGGGAATGGCACAGACATCTGACTTCAGGATTTTCTAGCTGGATTTGTGGATTGGGACAGGCAGCCCTGTTATCATTGCAACTTAATATTTTATCTTTGCAGATCGAATTTTGTTACACAGCCTTGTAAGCACATGATGTTTTAAAGAGAGTGCTTTCAGTCTAAACAGCGTGAGCTAGGGTATAGAAAGGTATGGAAGAAAAGGCTTACTGATGCTGAAATAGGTGAATTAGGGGCATTTTAAGAACAGAGATTGAAATCAATCCTGTAAACACCGAGGGTCAGGCAGCTGTGTTGGACCTCTAATGCAGGGTAACAGCTTCCCGTGGCAGTTGATCTGTATTTCAAGGGACAAAAGTGAGCTGTAAGAATAAGTTATTGCAACAACATCCTACTGTTACTACAGGAAAGGTATCCTACTCCTAATCATAATAATATTGTGTGATTGCTTATGAATTAAGTGCATACAGGACAAAAAAGTGAAGCGATCGCAATAACTTCTAGTTTAGAAACTGGAGGGGAGGAAGCAGACCACTATCACTGTACAAAGTTATATTAATTTTATTTCTTTTCAGGTAAGCTGATCCTAAAGTAAACTAACTTGAAAGTAGCCTGAAAAGGGTATTTTAGTTTTTTTAAATAAATTCTGAAGAAGGGAGGTCACTGGAAGGGCAACATCATAGAGATGGAAACAGCTTGAGAACCACCGAGAGCAGGCAGCATCTCTTCCCAGCACCCCCATTTGCTGCATGGAAGCACCTATTATCCATCTGCAACCAGCTCGGAATGAGGCGGCACCTAACGTAATAGGACCTTGCCCCAGCTACTCACTTCTGCTTCCCTTGTGATAGTCTCTGCCATGGCTGAGCATCTTTTTTAAGTTGCCTCATAAAGTCAGCGTGTATATTTGTGGAGGAATAGATTCCTTAAATGTCAAAATGAATTGGAAAGGGAATTAGGAAATGCTTCTAGTTGTGAGATGATGAGAACACTGTGATGTTTAGCATGGTGTGTGTGTCTGATTGTGGCATTGCTCAGCTTTTATTAAACCATGTGATAATTATTTTATATTTAAATAAAATAGCAGAACTGCACAAATACAGTATTCACTGCAGGTTGACACCACTGTGCAACAGAAGTTGTTTTCCTTTCTTGCACAATGTCAAAACTTCTAAAGTTGCAGTAAAGACAATTTTCTTAATATACTTTGCTCCCTTTCACAAAAATCACAGCATTTGATTCTGCAGGAAATGTAAATATAGTGTGTATACACACTGGGATAATATTTGCTTATCTGTATCTTAACAGGTTTTTTCCATATATTTGACATCATTAACTAACTCATTTTATTTCTCCAAATAGGATTGCAGCTTGTGAATGGATTCAGGAAGTCAGAAATGCAGCCAAAAAAAAGATGAAGAAATGAAGTGGAGAAGAAAATCAAAATGGAAGTATGGGGAAAAAAAAAAAGAATTCTTCTGGAATCAAAATCCCATCAGCTGATACACTTTTCCTGGGAAAAATGGTAGGAATAATATACCTGTATATAATATTAGAGGAAAATTAAATCATACATGAGTTAAACTAAAACAAAATTTACTGGGAAAAATTGTGTATTAGACTGTGCTATCTAACTGTTCCCAGGCACCTCAAAGTAATGTTGCCTCTTTAATATGAGTTTAACTTATTTTTATTTCTAAGAAGCTGCTGTTAACCGTTAAAACTGGTGGATTGAGACAGTGTATGGGCAAAGATAAAATGGTATATTTGCATTTTGGAGTTGTTGCAAGCTGTAATGTCACCTACAGCAAAAGACCGAGTGCCAATCCTTTGCACAGTGATGCAGACTCCACAGAAAGCTTGGTGAAATTCCATGACACCTGCAATAACACCAGAATAGCATGGTCATAACTATTTATTACATTATATGTGCACATTTTTGGCTTTACACAAAAGCTTCCATAACGTCAACAAAGTTAAGCTGCTTTCTGTGTGGAATAAAATGTGAGCTATTTAGTATAGACAGTTCTGACACTGTGGGAAGAAAGCTACCTTGAGAAAAAAAGTTATTTATCTTTCACAGTTTATATAGACCTAAAGATTCCTTGGGGACAGGAGGAAACCCAGAACTAAAATCTCCTTTGACATCAGTATAACCATCTCTTCAGTTTGTTAATCTTCACCTTTGACTTCTGAGACTAAAAGAAACGTGGCTCTCTCTACAACATAAATAGCATTATTTTACTCTAACTATATAAAAACTTCTAGAGCTTTCTAAGATGTAGCTAGCAGAGTTCATCAGCAGTCAGTGTGAGACCTTATTTAATATTTTTCTTAAGGAATGCCACGATTAGATTTGTTGTCATAAAGTTGTGTAGACCTTCCAAATTCGAAGGCATTGCTGATATGTGGGAGGATCACAATACCCTACAGAAAGAATTGCATGAGTGGTTTTGAGAAGTGAGGTAGTAGCAATGGGACAGTAGTTAACAGAAGCAAATGTTCATTTAGGGTTCAATAACTAGAATTTCTGCCCTAAGCCAGGAGCTCTTGACTTCCCAACAACTGTGGAAAAAGGCTGGTGGATACACGGCTGCAGCAGTAATAGGCCATCCCAGTTGCACTGGTGAGGCATTTCCAGTGGAGATAGGGCATTTGTAATAGTGTTGTGTAAGGTATGAGTAAGAGCTGTCCAGAATTACTGTGTGTGTAGTTGTGTCCTCACATATTAGGAAACATCATCTGAAAGTAGAACAGGTACAAAAAAGAACGGGTAGGATGACCTGGGAGTGGTGAGATGAAAGCAGGATGGCTTGGCAAAGCAAAGTCTGTGAGGAGAAGTATGTAATTCTATGGAAGGGAGGCTAAAGAGCAGGTAGGGAAAGCAGTAATTCAGCATTATTCAGGTCAGTGTTGATACAAAACCAAAGGAACACTGCTGACCACGAATATATCTGTATTTAAAACTGAAGCTTTGAGCCATCAGAGCGGTGAAGATCTAGAGTAACTCTCCTGCAAGAGTTTTTGAAGGCGAGTAACCGAGCAAGTTTTACAGTGAGTTCAGAGTAAGTTCTGAGAAGTTTGGAAAGAGGGCCTAGGGAAAATATTCCATAAATTGTGTTTTGGCACTAATTAAAATGTTCTTAACACATCCCTGGTTGGTTGAGACAATAAGGATTTGGACTTACATGACTAGGAGATCCCTGTGAGTTTCTGTTTCTATATAAAATGATACAAATTTTACATTTATGTAATTTGCCAATGTAACAGTGAGGTATTCCATCCTCATGGTAAAAGACACGGCCCTGGAAACCTAGTCAGGATAATGTGTGAGAAGAATGCTAGGAATAAAAACAATGAAAGCTTTGAGGAGTTACTTTTATGTTAGTCTTAATAATTAGTTTACTATTCCAAACAATTTGATACAATAAAATTTGGCCTTCTAAGCACAGATATATAAAAGGGCACTTGATTTTTATTGGTTTGGGTTTTTTTTTCCTTCTTTATGATCTTACACAGAAGACAACCTGAGTATCTCCCAAGGATTGCAACAGCAGACCACCAAACACTACACTTAGTTGGCAGCATTTTATCTCTATTTTTCCTAAAGTATCACTGGGTAGGCCAGCTCCTCAGATTATCCTGAAGAGCATGAGGCATCCTTTCCAAGGTGCTTCTCCATATTGTTCCTTGGTGCATCCATTTGGGACTGCCACAGGCCTCTTCCACTGGTGTAACACACAATGAAAGCCATGGAGCAGTGTCTGTAAATTCTAGTCTCTGCTGTGGGAATTGCAGCAACGTGAGAGAAGTTGTTCAATTCCCTCTTTTTCTCCCCCTCTTTAATGGTCACTGGAATATGCTTAACATTTTAAAAGCTGTTGCTGTTATGATAATGTTTTATGAGACCTCTTTTCTTTAAACCTAAATTTTGGGCCTATTCTAAATTAACGGTGTCCCTTTGACATTCATGGGGTTTATGAGCATGCATGGAGGGAAAATACATCCCTTTGCTGGATTTGAGTCAGGAGGATCCCAGAGGCATATACTGTACTTCTGAATTTCCTTCTGCTTTTCATGACTGTAATTCTTGTGTCCTCTTTTGCATACATAATTGATTAATCTGTAGTTTTAAAGGTTTAATACGTTTCCTCTTTTTAATCTGGAGGCACATGATTTCATGTTCATTATACTCCCAAGGTCTCTGACTTCTGTTTTCCATTTCCCTACCCTACCATCTGTGGGAACAAATTAGAGAGAAAATAACACTTTTGGATTATTGGGATAAGGAGAGAATAATACAAGCAGCAAAGGAAAAAGGAGAATTAAATGAAAAGTCAAAGATATAGACATGGCTTCCCTGAAACAGGAGCAGGGAAATTTAAATTACACTTTGTTGTGCCAGCATCTCTCTTGAACTGCCAGGGAAGACAACCCTTATTTCCACTGGTGCCTTATTGACACAGTTCCTGCCTAGTCCAGCATCCTGCAAAATGGTCACTGATGGAAGGCAATCAACAAATTCCTCAGATTCCCTGGCCTTACCTCCCTACCCTTTTAAGGCTTAAGAGAAGATCCATTAAGAGACTTAAGGGCTTTCCAGATGCCTAAGTGTTGCTGGGCCTGTGCTAATCTGCATGGTGTCCTTAGCATCCTCTGCTTTCACCCCTAGGACATGTTTTGCAGGGGAGCATGACAATATCACCCTGGATCATGACCCACAAAGCCTCTCTCAGCAGGCTGCCTGACTTGTATATTGCATGGCTGAGCACCAAAATCCCCAGATCTCTATATGGAATATGCCCCTGGCAACTTCCAATGTCCTCAGTGTGGAGAAAAGCCCATCTTCATGCCTTGACATGGCAGCACTCTCTTCTGGTGAATCCTCAGGCTATGGGCTTCTGCTCTCACAAATCACTGTGCAGTCAGAGTGAGTCCAGCCCGTTTGACAGATCTGACCTGGGATTCTTCCAGCTTTCAGAACCCACTATCCAGACCAAGGAAAACAAAGACTTGTGAGGGAGCAGCGATGGGGCAGTTTCATCACCTCCCCATGACTTCATTGTGAGTTAGATTACTAAGAATCAACTTTATCACTAGCCAAGATGCATTTTTACTTACAGCTCAAAGTAATAATTAAAAATCTAGGTTTGCAGTAACGTAAAAGTGACAGAAATTTAAAATAACAAAAATGCATTTAGCATGACACATAGCCTTAATAAACATCTGACAACAGCGTTAAGTCATCACCAAGTTTCAGCTGACTTCATGGCTGGTTGTGTGGACTCTGTAACCCATCCAAGGACTAGCCAGCCTCGGACTGGCCAGCCAGTCCTTCAGCCTGCAGCTTTCCTCACCTCTTAACGATGAGTGCAGCAGCCGCTCTGAGCAGCTGCCCGAGAAGCTTCTCCAGCCAAAGGTGTAATGACCTCCTCCTTCCTCTCTTTTCCTGTTTACCTGCCCTCGGTCTCCATGACTGGGCACTGAGCATTTGGAAATTAGCTCATTTCCTTCCCTCACTGCTTAAGGTTGCTTGATTATTATTTCTATTGTGTTTGCACCTTCCTTCTACCTTCTGAAAACATGCTGGTACAGCTTGATGTGGGATGTCATGAGACACACCAAATACGTGACCTTCTTACCAGAACTGTCACTATCCTCACTCCACAAATGGCATACAAAAGGTAGATGCAATACAGGAATGATGATGGTGAAAAGAGGAGCTTTGAACATCTATTCCTATTGGAAATTTGGGGGCTGGCTGAGGGGAAGAGGGTGACTGTGCACTTGTCTAATTTGTTCATTAGTCCTGACAGACTCCTTTTGTTTTTGCAATACCAAGTTGTAAACCTCTCTTATGGTTGGTAGCCTTGAGTCTGATGAGCAGGAGTTTGCAGGATTCAGATAGCAAAAAAAGATTTGTTGGAGTGGATTTGCCTCCTCCAACACAGGAGGAGTGAATCCTGCTTCCTGCCCCAAGGATGAATTAAACATGTTCCATTTGTGTCACTGGATGATGTGTCTAGACAGGGCTGAGAGCAGGAAGAGTCCCCATTTTCCTGACTCATGGAGGAAAGCCTTTTGTTTTGCTTTGTTCCTGTCCCTGTCCAACCACTGCCCAGCCTCACCAGGAGAAAGGAGTGATCCCCCTTTCACTGTTTCGTGCTCTGAACAATATTACTGTGTGTGAGGAGTGCTCATCCTCCCCTCCTTTCCCCAGTATCTTCAGCCAGTGATTTCTAAATACAAATATATTGGTAGCCCTTGAGGGACGAGGAGAGAGTAGGACATGGTACGATCAGGGATACCCAGGTGTCACACCAGTGTAAACACCTGTAGCATGTCTGGTTTTATCTTATCTCCTTATCAAGGTGTGTGAAAGGAATTAGTCAGTAATTTGTATTGTCAACAATGCTGCCTGGCCTGTTGGCCAAACTGCTGAGCTTGAGGAGAGAGAAGGGCTTTGTATTCTGCGTCACACTCAACTCATGGAGACACTGGTGTTTTTCTAACGTGGATTTATTTTAACTGTTCAGCTGCAAATACACATGAAGGCTCCAAGGCAGTTTAAAATAGTTCCAGGAACTACTTCTTCATGACATTTCTCAAGCAGATTATCAAGTTACAAATATTACATCATCAACAAAAAGTCTCTTTGGCTGACCACTCTGTAAAACCCAGTCCTTTAGCTTTCGCTACGTCGGCATTTCTGAGTGTCATGCACACTCCTGCTAGCTCATGTTCTCAGAGGCTTTGCAATTCTCCATTGCACAGCTGGGGGGTTTGAATTCTGGAAAAGCTCTTTTCAGTAGTTTTCCCAAGTCTACTGAAGTGATCCTCCTTCAGTGCTGGCATCTGCCTGGCCTCTGTTGTTTGCTGGAGGATGGCTAGTGTTTTGGGGTTTTTTTGCTGGATGCGTTCCATTTCCCTTACCTAAATGTAAAAGGAACATGGTTCCTGCTTTATAAGAATGACAAATGATGACCCAGTCACTTCAGAGCTGAAAGCAGGAGGTCATTTCCCCATCATCTTTTAGCTGCGTTGTCTTCCCCAAAAGCAGATGTCATTCCTGATGATTAAGAAAATTATTTCTTGGAGGAGATGCTATAACTCCCATTCATGAGAACAGGCAGTCCTGCATTTCCTACATGCCCTTCTTCTGGGGCATCGGTGGGAGGTTTGGGCAAGAAGCCTGAGACAGGTAGGGCCTGAATTTTAAACCATTGACAGCTTCAGGTTGAAATGTGTCCGCTGGAGAAATACAGCACGAAAGGGGCTACACACTGGTTTGTTCTGCGTGTCAGTCCCACAAGTCAGTATCAGTGGGGTCCCATGCATGCAGGTGAATGGCATAAAGAATCATAGACTTGTTTTGGTTGGAAAAGACCTTAAAGCTCATCAAGTCCAACCAAAGACCTTTGAAAAACAGATTTTCCTGGGTTTTGGGGCTCCAGTAAGGACTATGTAAGCCTGTACTTAAAAACTGACTGGTTCTGAACATGGCAAGTAGAAGCACTGTTTCTCGCTGGTTTCAGGGTAGCATTATCTCACTCCTAACGAGAAAGAGAGGATTATTTTTGTGTCCCATAAACCAGAGTTGCTGCTCTTGTAAACTATTAGAGTGGGTTGGAGCTTTAAAGCTGATGAGTGTTAGTCCTGGGCTCTTTCAGACCCTGGAGACCTTCACTGCCCAAGCTGGCTGGTTCTCCTCATGTGTGGTCACTGTCCATCCTCACACAGACTAATAAAAGAGCCATCCTTCTCCTGCTGCATCCACAGAGCAGGGGGGTGAGGAGGGACATGAAGGAGAGCTGGCTTTACTGCCCAGTCCCTGGTGACCCACAGTGGGTCACCTTGTGTAGGTGCTTCCTATCTCCAATGGTTTCTGGCCAGATGGGCAGCGTGTTATTGTCCACCTACAAGGAAGGAGGCCCTGAGGAACAAAACTCCCTAGGAAGGTAGCAGAATGTTATTTTCTGTTCAAGACCTAACACAGCCCTGAGCATTTTATACTCCAGTCACATCAGCTCTCCATTGCAAGAATTCCTCTTGATTTTGCATCCCTAAAGAATTCATTAGAAAAATGTTTTGTTTAGTGATTTTAACAAAATGGGGCTGGAAAGTGTCTTTATATTAAAAAAAAGGTTTTTTTAAAAAAAATTACCATGGGAAATAAACTATTTTTGCAAGCAGCTCAGCTCCAGAGTGATTCCACCAGGCCCCGTTCTCCTTTTATTGATGAAACTCAGCTGATTCAAAGTGGGCTGCTTTCCTCTCATGGGGAAGTCACACCAGATCCTCCGACTAACTTTGAAAAACCTTTTCTTCTGCATCTCACTATTCCCATTGAAAAGTTATCCTAATTGAATCAGTTTACCTTTTGAAACATTAATTAAATTAAAAAAGATCTGATGTTGCCAAGAAAAAAGAAAAATGCTTTTTTAATGTGCAGCAGAAATCAATTATCCAGTATCTGTGGATATAACCGAAAGAATATTATTGTCGTTTCATTTTGTTTTCTTGGGGGGAAGAAAGACTAATTGTTTTTTAAATGAAATGTTAAGTAGCAGAGTTTACCAAGAAGTATAACCACAGACTGGTTTGATGTGTGTTGCACAGCTGGAATTAGAAACACACACAAAAAGTTAAAAAAAAAAAATAGAAACCACAGAGCTATTAAGCTGAGACAGTAAAGAAGCAGTGAAATTGGCCTGGCTTTTCTTTTTTCACTTAAAGATACTATTTGCTTGGATAAACAGTATAGTCTGTGCAAATAAATAAACTCACATTTTTTTCAACAACAACAAAACAAAGAAAAAGAAACAGAAGAAGGAAATAGGAAAAAAACTTAGACCAAACAAAAGAGTGAGAACAGAGGGATCATTAAGTATGTGATTTCAAACAAAAATGCTGTTAATTAAGGGCAACGCCCAGCAGCAGGAATCTGGGAAAGAGGTTGAAACAAGAAACAAATATCATGTCCTTCAAGTTTAATTAATTTCTTTGGACAATCTCCAAACATGCAGGGAAAAAAAAAAAATTAACATAAAATAGCCAAAGGAAGAAAAGTATTAAAAGCAAGAGTTCCTGAAATTTGAAATTGTAGCATTGACAGAAATGCAACAGTCAGTATATTTTCCTCCCAAAAAACTGTAACTAGAACTGGAGAGGGTAGGAAAATGAAATTGAAACTCTTACTTGTCTAAACAAACAGGCTCTTCCAAAGCGATGGCAGCAGCTGGATGCCACGGCAGCCTCTTCACGCGGCACGGAGCTGTTTTGTGGCAGAACACTCAGAAAAGTGGTTCCTGCTTGGTGAAAATGACACTGCTCCGTGCATTGCAGCTGCCTGGCTCACCACTGGCTGCAGTCCTGACTGTACCCCCAGCAAAGCTCTTCCCCTCGGTTCAGCGGTGCCCCGAGCCAGTTTGGAGCTGGAAATGAGACCAGAGAGGAGTAACACAGTGAAGTGCCCCTGGCAGAGCAAATCCCTGCCAGGTCTTACTGAAAAAACAAACCCAAAACCAAACTAAAGGCAAAAGAAATGAGTCAAAGCAAAAGAATATGTATGCCTTTCCCACTGCATTTGCTTTTTTTTTTTTAATATCAAAGTCTTCCTGCTCTTCACGTCTTAGCCAGCTCCTCCATCCCAGATTCCTCCTGCTGCAGTAACTAACTCATGACATGTGCCACTCAGGGACTAATGTATTTCTAACCTCCCTTTTTTTTTTGCTTTAACATTTCCTAAGTTTTCCAGTCATATATCTGACTCCTTTCTACTCCTATCCCTTCTCTCCTCCTTCCACCCCTAACACTTTCCATCACTGCCTAAAGAATCCCTCCCATCACCAGCCATGTCCCTATCCCTGCACTTGGAGCTGAATTTCCTTGCCTGGCCCCAACAGCTCTGTTATTCCCCACAAGGTTTTAAGACCTTTTCCCACTGAAGTGATGGGGCAAAGGCCCTAAGTTGCCAGAGGGTGAAAAATAAATGGATTGGGAAGTTCCAGGTGGACCAGTGGTGCTGCAGATTGCAAAAGGGAGGAAAGAGAGAGGCAGTGGGGACAGATAGAGTGTTAATGGTCATGGGACTGACAAAGATCAGTTGCTTACTGGAAGTGGGTTTCCTATAAACACTGAACAGATTCCTACTGAGTGTCCTGTGTGGATATTTTGGGCAGAATTGCATTCTGCCTATTAAAATATTGATAAATATGCAAAAACCTTTTCAAAAGCCATCTTTTAAAGATGTAAAAAGAGTAACTTGGACAATTGATGTCACTGTTTTCTGTTTAACCATGTACAACCCATCCCTTGGACAGCTTAACTGCAGAAATGCTGACTGAATCTGCAAACAGCTGAGGATGCTAAATGAGTGGCCAGCTTGGTCATCAGCCCTCCAAGGTGCTCCCTGTCTCCTGTGAGACTTGAGGATACTCAATTTGAGGATTATTTGACCCAAAATATAAAGTGCCTGGTAAGGAAGAAGCAGAAATGCAAACAGAATTTCCTTGCCTTGAAAAAAAAAACCCAAACCACTTTGATAAGTTGCTCTGAAGAACGTTAAGCAGATTTTTTTTAAAGTGTTTATTTGTATTTATTATTGTGCAGTCTAAGAGGGGAATTAAACATCTGGATAACGACGTGTTTACAGTTTAAAGAACATCCTAGCGGTCATATTCCTTCCTCTGTAGAAATGCTCACACACTTGTAAAGAAGATACTTGTTTATCTGGGTTGTTTATTGATCTACTGTCTGGCCAATACACCACTTGAGGAGATCCTGAGCCAAATGTACCTTAGTGTAAGCAGACACAATGACATCAAAACTGGTTGTGAGTCTGGCCCTCTGAGTTTGCTGTGACAAACATTAACTCGACAATGACCACTCAAAATTACCTGTTTGTTTTAGTTCAAGTCTGTCTCACTGAAACCAGATTTGCACAGAGATAATTTCAATGAGTTCAGCAGAATTGCTCTGAACGTGCTCTAGGATGATGAAAACCAACAGCACTTGTTTTTAAAGAATCCCTTCCCAACGCCAACACTTCAGAGAATTCAAAAAGATTTCTTCTTTTTTTTGTCACTCGTGTTGGAAAGCAAAATGAGAGCAGCCTGTTTATACTGAGGCTCTCCTGGTTCCTGTGCAGTAACACAGCAAGGAAAAGTTCTGTGAGCTATAAAGGAGAGTTTAGGCTTTTTCAGTCAGGTGAGAAAAGAAATCTAGAAACATATTCACAAAGAGATGGAGGCTGATGTTCTGAAAGCCAGCGTGGGTGTTTAGGTATTCACTTTGGCCTAAAATTAACAAGATTTGTTTGTCTAAATACTCTTATCTCTGTCAATTTTAACTTTTAAAGCCCTTTTTCCCCCCTTCCTAAATTTAGACTCTGGCTTAGCCACAAATATACCAGGAGTCTTCCTAGTATTAAATTAGAAACACTGTGTATTTGTGAGTCTCTATACCATGGTGCATTTGAATCTTCAATACCAGATGTAACATTTCTATATGACAAGAAAAACCTCGGCAAATGAAGTGAGAAGGTGGGTGCCAGTCAGGTGGTTTGTTACTCTACCTGCATTTCAAAGGCAATCCATTGGAAATACGATGAAAGGTGGACCATGTCCAGCCTGACACTGTTTGAAAAGCTCTTCCCTACCCTCATCTTTAAGTAGCATGAGGGGGATGATACTTTCAAAGCAATCTTTGTCTCAGAGGTCAGCATTGTGGGGGAGGATTGTGCTTTTTCAGATAAATCTGTAATTATTTTATTTTTTGGCAACCCATTGGTTGCCATCAGAGCTGCCTTGGTGGATTTTTTTTACTTAGGAGAAACCAATGATGAAATCTTCAGCTTTTGGAAAGGTAAGGCCAAGTAAGACTGGCATTGAAACAGACTAAAGGTATAAGCTTCACCTCCATGAGGATTGTGCCTAGCAGAGTGGTACTCTGGTCTCAGTGTGTGCCAAAAAAATCACTCCAGAAGTAACAAAGATTGAGATTTTGTTGTACAAATCCCCTAATTTTGCATCCTTTATCAGGAAAACACTGCTGTTGAATATATTTTATCCAGGATGATGAAAATCATTATGGGTCTGTTGTACAAGCCAGAACATGGAAAGGAAAGGGAAGGGAAGGGAAGGGAAGGGAAGGGAAGGGAAGGGAAGGGAAGGGAAGGGAAGGGAAGGGAAGGGAAGGGAAGGGAAGGGAAGGGAAGGGAAGGAAAGGAAAGGAAAGGAAAGGAAAGGAAAGGAAAGGAAAGGAAAGGAAAGGAAAGGAAAGGAAAGGAAAGGAAAGGAAAGGAAAGGATTAAGAGGCGTTATTGCCTATAGAAAGGAGAGGTTTCTCAGCCCTTGGAATGGAGTCTGGGTAGAAGCAGCTTTACAACTGGCCTGGGAATAAGTGAAAGGGAACCTGTTGAAGGCAGAGCAGTCCACACGTGTGCCCTTTAGCTCACCAAAAGCTTCTCTGTGGGCAGGACCTTGAGGTCCTTCATCTGTCTGAGCCTAAGCACCAGAGGGTTTCTCCTTCACGTTGGGATCCACTTGAAGGAGCGAGGTGTTGTACGCGTAGATGGGCGGGTAGCGAGGATGCATGGGTTGCTGTGAGTCTTTGGCTTTGCAGATGAAACGCTGCTCTGTGTTTCTGTCTTTATGGATTTGGTTGGAAGGGCTGATTGTCTCCCCTGGCATGAGAGGCTGGGGCGTGGAGGAGGGCCAGCTGGCTGCGGTGCCATCCAGATAAGGGCACGCTGCTGTTAATAACGCGGAGAAAACAATCAGGAGTGATGGTAGGGATAATATCAGCCCCTCTGGGAGGGTGTGTACCTGCCACTTATTACTCATGTTCCCAGTTCTGGTTAGCTCTCCATTTCTTGCTGGATAACTGGAATCCAAGACTCATTGAGAAGGACATTTCTCCTCACACTTCTCTCTGGTTACCTTTTCTCCAAAGCAGAGCTCATTCCTGTGATTCATGCCTTTAGCACCTGCAGACACCCCCACCGAGGCCCCATCTCAGGCACATTTGGAAGCCGGCTCAAAACACTCAGGGCTGGGCTGCCTTGCTCTGAGCGCACGGTGCTGCCGTTGGCTTTGATTTGTAAA
The DNA here is from genome assembly GCA_907165065.1 of Caprimulgus europaeus. Next base: position 3,846,233 of record OU015530.1, read on the forward strand.
GCCCCACAAGGTCCTGAGGCTGGCCTACCTGCCAGGACGGCTCTGATCCTCTGCCAAGCGGCTGCTCAGCATCAGGAGCGGGAGCAGCATTCCTCCCCACTCTCCCTCCCTGCAGGAGAGGGAGCCTCCAGCAGAGCCCTGGGGAAGAAGACACCTCAGTAAGTTCCTGAGCTCCTTCCAGCCCCGAGGTGCTCACGTTTGCTGCTTGCAGGTCACATTGCAAAGTTCATCTCTTTACACGCTTGGGAAGAGGCAAGGAGTCCTTGTCCTGCTCTGAAGAATAGGCTCCTCTCTTGGGTTTTTTTTGCTCTCTGGGGTGTGGAAATTGTTGCTGCTGATTTGGCTCTGTGTTTCGGTCTGTGCTGTTCAAAACTCAGGGTCTGGAGAAGCTACAGCCTTATTTTGTTACCACAAGTCTCAACAGATTTTTCAAAAGATAGCAGACCAAATACAGGATCCATTTTTTGAAGTTTTTATTCAGCTTTTCTTGCTGAAGGCAGCTTTCTTCCTGACGTCTCCCAGACTCAGGCAGTAAAAAAAAACAGGAGGCAACTGGAGAAGGACTGCAGAATATGGCCCACTGACCTTAGCCCAGGCAGAGGAGCAGAGAACACCAATCAATCACAGTTTGATACCCAGGCTTATAAAAAGCTTACCAAAACAGTATGTGTAAATGTAGAATGTATCTGTGGCTCTGAAGCCAACACGTTTCTCCCTGCTCCGTGGAACTTGCCTGGGTTAGACCGTGAGGATACACTGCTCTTTGTGCGGTATATAAGGAACATCAATACCAAAAGAATTTACCTATCATCCAAGAATGTTTTAATAAAGTGTGTGTTCTCTGGCCATGGCTTCTGATCCTTATGAGTAGATCTAAGGAGTGAGAGAAGTTCATCTCAGATCGGACACCAAAGGTAGATCGCTGGCTGTCTGTAAGCTCCTTGACTAGGCTGGGCTCCAAAAGAAAGACCTTTTAATGGTTTGATGTAGTGGGTGATATTAGACTGCTTTTATCTTAGGACTCAGCACATCCTCTTACACAACCCAACAGGGTAGAGGAAATTAACCACGCTTTAGCCTGCTAAATAGGATTTGGGGGGCATAACTATAAATTAAGCTTTTCCTCTACTCCACCTCAGAACGATTCCTCCTCCATGTTGCTTGTAAGCTCTACCTTTTCCAAGCTCCACAGACCTGAGGAAACCCTGTTTGTTGTCTAGCTGCACACAAACTTTGGAGGTCTACCTTGATGGTTGGAGGTTTTCTGTTTGTTTTTAATCGCTTGTGCTTCTCCACCCCGTATGGAGATGGCAGGTAGAAGCTCGCAGCTCTGCGGTTGGAACAGAAGACAGTAAGGATTGTTTCTCGGTGTTGCCTTACCCCAGTTTCCTATACAAACAAGGTTCACTCTGGTAGGCTCCAGTGTGTCTGAGGAATGATGTTATTATTGTGGTTATCACCTCCAAGCATTAGGTATGTTTTTTAGCTCCAGTAAGCTGAGGAATCTCCTATTCTTTGGGATTCTTTGGGAAGTGTAGAGAACAAAGGACAGGCTTGATTTCCTTGCAGTAGTCTATGCTGTTGAGCAGGCTTCATGAGCAGGGTTCTTTTCATATTGTTATAGTAGAAGTATTGTATGGGGCACTTTTATCAGGCAAAGGTGAAGAGGGCAAATGCAGAAGTTGGAGACCAGGTCACTGGGTGCCAGGAAGGAATCACAGAGGGAAGAAAGCATGCCTCAGGGAGCTGGAAGGTCAGAGCCCAGGTGGGATTTGTCTCACCAGGCAGCGCTGGGGCAGTCAGATGCTTGTGCCTAACCTCCTCCCATGACTTCCTTGCAGTCAGCAAGATTAATCAGCCCCGGATTTCCAGAGACTGATTCATCTACCCTGTCTTAGTCACCTGCTTTAGGAGGGGCGAACTGCAACACAAGGACTGTCAAGGATGTCCAGATGAGAAGTTAAAACTGGAGAACGAGCTTTTAGCCCATTCAGGTGGAGTTGACATGATGTCTGCTCACAAGTGTGAGTGAGGAAGAAGCTCTTGTGAACAGTGGAGTGCACTGACCAAATGCTTTTATACACATTTAGGTGAAGGAGCCAGTATCATGGCTGCACGTTGACCATAAAGCTTTTTTCTGCTCACCAGCACAATTTCTGTCTTGTTCCTTTACTTTCTTGTTTTCCATCCATTACCTGATCTTACTTAAGTCTGGGCCGTGGTATGAGTAGTCACAAAGTTGAATATGGTGAATGATGAGCAGAGCTTTCTGTCATCTTTTGATCATGTTACTGTCTTCTGCTTATGAATTTCCTCTCTTTTATCTACTGAGGAAAATTAGAAGTGCCTTCTGTGCCAGCCTTGTTGAATTCCCTTGTGCAGCGTCCTCAGGTTTCCAGTTCTTAGCTCAGGTAACCTGCTGTATCCTGTGGGTTTTTGGGAGTACTTACTTCTCTCTCTTCAAACTCCAGACCCCAGAATCTCGTGAGCATCAGCTATCATTCTGCTTTAGCTGTGTCTTCCCAGCCTTCACAGCTGCAAAGCAAAACTTGCCAGTCTAGTGCTGTTTCAATTTTTCTAGCATACTCTTCACTAACTGAATAATCAGGAGGAACTGAGGAGATTTCAGTAGTATTTCAGTTGTATTTTAGTCTTTTTAAAGCACATCTCATAATGTGTGACAGCCAAATTCACTGGTTTTGAACACTTTGATGTCTCCCTTGTGATTATGTACTGTGTGGTATCGTGCATCATTCACACAATATATTGGGAAAACTATATAAAAATTGAAGTGATTTAGATCCCATTTGTGCTCCTGTTAACTAATGTTTTGAAAAGTAGGAAGAATCTGATTTCCAAATCTAGTTTATTAGTTCAACAAACTAAACAACAACAAAAAAAGGCAGAATAAAATTGAGAGGGTAGAATAATAAACCAAGGAAAAGAGAAAGGACTCATCCATCTGTAGGATGGCTATGCTTTAGGTAAGGGAGATGTTGAGAGCTTACATTGAACATAGGGTAGATGCACATCTATGGTATTTGCCATTCTTCCTTTGGGTTGTGCTTCACCCTAAATGTATGTAAAATGAATACCTGGGACAATTCTTTGTGGCTTGGGATTTTTTTCTTGTTTGTCTTATTTTTAATAGCTTATTTTTTCACTCTGAGATATTCTGCAAGCTTGCTTGTTCTCTGTGGCTATTCGTGGTGGTTACTTGAACTGATGACGATAATCATAAAACCATGGTTGGTCTCCACTGTAAAATGTTCTCGTGCCTTTGAGGGAGCATTGGTCTTGCTGTGCTGGGTGAATGCACAGATCGTGAAATGGTATTTCCTGCCTAAAAAACTCTTGTGATTTTTTTTTTCAAAACTTGTGTTTGGTTTTGTCTTCCTGGCTCGAAAGGCAGGACTATATATTATAGCACCTCTCACATTGTTTTCCTTGTCTGGTGTTTTCTTGGTTGGCCAATCGCTGGGCTGTGTCAGTACCAAAAACAAGTTAGCACCAGCCTGTAATGTTTATTCAAGTAAAATTTCACAGACTTTTTGTTTGCTTGAGCACTGCAGGACTGAAACCTTTTAGGTTCAGGAAAAATAACATGCAGCTCTTCCCATTTGTTAAGTATTTTTTAGATATTCCTGCCAACTGTTGACAAATTTGAGAGACATGTTGACAAAGTATCACAATTTTATAGGGAAAATGCTCCTGATTTTTCAAACAGCTTCCTTAGGATGGAACCTTTCAAACATACCAAAAATTCCCATTTACTTTAAACGTGGGGGTAACTCCAGAGAATAGAATAGAATAGAATAGAATAGAATAGAATAGAATAGAATAGAATAGAATAGAATAGAATAGAATAGAATAGAATAGAATAGGAGTTGAATTTACTGTTGAAATTATGTCCCTTATGCCCATCAAAGCCTATGGCAAAAATTCCACTGGCTTCAGTGAAACCCAGGAGCCTTGAGACTGAACTGGGAGGCAAGATGCAGATTTGACACGAACGGTAAAAATAATTGCCGCATCAAAACGTGACATCTGCTTTCACTTAGGACTTGCAGGTCCCTGGATGCCCCAACTTGCCGAAGGACATTGAAAAGAGGCAGAAAGTTCAGTTTCTGTTAGCTACCACCTGGCATTGTGTTTGACCTCAGACTGCTGGCGGTGGGGGTTACAGCCAGAGCGGGGCTGGGGACGGCTGCTTTTGCACTGGGCGCCTCTCCAAACTTCCACTTTGTATAATTCACAAGGTGGAATTTTGAGAACTATCTGCTTGGTGTTTCAATCCAGGACCTCAAATCTGCAAGGAGGGGAGTTAAACATTACTGTATTTTTAATCTTTCTCAGTTTTGCAACGGAGAAATTTATTAAGTAGTACCAAAGAACTAAATATGAGGATATTTTCAAAAAAGTGATCCTGGGATCCCACATTTGGTTGGCTTGTTTTCCTACCAGTACCTAGGGAAGGGTGTAGCAGTAAGCTCTGCTAAAAGGACACAGGGCACATCAATGTATCAATATATATATTTTTTTCTTTCTGAAGCACCAGGTCTTTGCTTCCCTTTGAATGCCACTGCATGAACTTTAGCTGCAGATTTCTTCTTGTCTCCCATGAGGCATCACCCATCCCTCCAGTCTGGGGACCAGAGAAGTGTAAGTCAGGTTACTCCCTCATCAAACAGCACAACTCTCCTGCTAATCAGTTCCTCCCAGGCTCTTCATTGTGAATGTTCTTCATTACAGAAAAAGAAAAGAGAGGGCTCCAATAGTCTGATGTAAATGACCCAGAAGGGAAAATAACTATAGGGAAAATGAAATGCTATAAAAGCATTTTTGTATGTGTGTGTGTGTGTGTGCATATGTGCACATGGGACTGTTGTCCTCTGTCGTTACCAAGAGCTGTGCATGCTGCTGGGTCACACACCACCACCAACTTTATCTGCCATGAGTACCTTGCTGCTGAATTAACCAGGTACAGAGCTTGGGCTGGTTTTGTGCTGGCTGCAGGGGAACAGAAATATAAATCCTGACTGATCCAGCTTTTGTCCTGACTTTCTACCAACAGAATAGCTTTATCTCAAGGTGGTCCTGTAATAGAAGCCATAAAGCCAGACTTAATGTAGTTCTGAACTGTAGCCTGATGTGGGGCATGATGCCAGGGATAAAGGTGGAAGCAAAGCCACCAACAGCCCCTTCGAAGTATAGAATCATTGAATGCTGTGAGTTGGAAGGGACCCACAAGGATCATTGAGTCCAACTCTTGCCCTAGCATAGGACAATCCCAAGATTCAGACCATCTAGTATCACCTAGTGCATTTTATCTGATCCATTTGGTGGGTGCACAGCTCCCATTCACAGCGGGACTAAGCCAGCAGCTTGTGTAGACAGATAGATGTGAGACTGAGAGATTGAGAGAGGTTGATATAAATAGATACATCATGGAGAGCTACTGGATTTACAACCACTACTGTCACTACCCAGGACAACTGGGGATGCTCTGCTAGTAGTGTAGTAGTAAAGCATTAAAATTTTATGAAAAAGATATTTTCAAATGCTCACTAAGCAGTCTCATTATAGATATGCAAGGCCAAATGAATTTACTTAGGTGCTGTTTACCTTTTTTTCCTGTTGCCATTAAAAAAGGCAAAGAAATCCCTTATATGTCCATTTGAACTCTGACAATGGGCATCCACCAGCTGATGAAATAATTATTTAAGAGGCTGATGAAAAGCCTGAAGACTGCAAGGTTTCCATGGTATTTGAGAAGGCTTTAACTTTAAAATGTTGGCTAGTAGATTTAAGGCTTAGGGAAAAACCTAGTCATTTCCTAGGGGAGGGTCTGAATGCCGTGTTTCACCTCAGAATGTGTATTTCCAACTCACTGCATCAACAACTGGGGAAAAAAAAAGTCATTTTGACAGATCCTTTATATATGTGATATTTCCCACCCATGACTGACACAACTACACTAGGCAATGTTAAAGCAGGACTGGATGTGCTAGGAAAAAACTGTCTTTTTTTCTGATAAAGATGATTTCATTCAAGGAACTGGTTTAAATTCTGCTGGAAGAGTCTCTATAAACCCCATCTCCTGCAGTAGGGCTTGTGGCTACACCCTGCAAAATACAGCTAGATCCTTTCACGTGTCCTCCGACGGCTCAGTCGGGAGAGATGCTGAGACAATTCCCTAGAGAGGGGTTGAAAGTATCCCAGATCATTTAAAGGGGATGTTAATGATGATCTATCTAATTATAACAACCTAAATATCAGCACTGTTAGCAATTTCATTTCTTATTATAGCATGGCAAAAAGGAGATAAACAGATTATTTATGCTTGTTCTGCATGGAATGTTATGTTTTTGGGGTCTTTATGGGATGTAGCCTGTTAGAGAGACAGTGCTTTTCCCCACTTGCTCCCTCCCTGATAATTAACATGGATGGGGTGCTTTTAAATAGCAAACTGTCCTGGTTTTGCTAGGATAGAGTTAATTTTAGAGTTAATTAAAGGGAACTCACTCTGCTTGTTCAATATGTTTATGACCATATAGCAAAATATCACACACCCAAAAAAATTAAGACATTTTTCTTATGAAAATGATGTTCATCATAATGAAGCGTTTTAATGCAACCTGAAGTCAGAGAGGATAAAAGTATCTTGAAAAAAAGTTGGTGTTTAAAATCTGAAGTGAGTGAGGGTAAAAGTATCTTGAATAAAAGTTGGTATTTAAGAGCTGGAGAGCTCAGGCTGCCTACAAGTATAGAAATTCCTGCAGAAACTAAAGCTCTTTTTGTCCATGTGTGAAACCTAGCTTTTTGCCTTATTTTCCTTTATTAATCACAGCAGAATTTAAAAAAATAATTAAAAAAATAGTTAGACATGTGAGATGGAAAAAAAAATCACTGGGCCTTGACCCATTTGATTTTATTATATGGCATTCAAAAACCTGATGATGAATATGGTATAAATAGCTAGCTTGATTAGTTAGATTAGACATTCAGCAAAAGAAGATTGGAGGATTTAGACATGGTACCACCTCATACCCCTCTTTTTCTACCACCAGCTCTTGGTAGAGGGTGGTAGAAAAACCCAAGAGGGTTGCATGGGTGGGAGCAGCTGGACAAGTTCTCTTGGGAGGGCTATTGCACAAGTGACTAGAAATCAGTGGGGCTGCTCCATCTTCTCCTGCTCCACCCGTGCTCCCTGAGGTTGTCCTTGGGAAAGCACACCAGATGTGCCCATTTCATAGAATTTATTCCAATAAGTTACTTGTCTATCGGCAAAACCATTATTATCTTGATAGCTTTATCTGCTCGGGGGTGACATTTACCTGGATAACCAGCAACAGGGAGGTGGGTGTCTGGCTGCCGAGGGGGAGGTGGGTGCTGATGGAGATGCTCCGACTCATGTGCGTGTTAAGGGGTGGGAAGCCCAAAGGGTAGCAGGTACCTGGAAGGCTGGAGACAGCAATCTCCAGAGGCTGAGTAGTCACTGGGATTGGAGAGAAAGTGGAGGGTGGTGCAGCTGGGAGTGGTGAGAAGACCAGCTCTTGGTGTGACTGAATATCAGGTCTTTTGCATTGCAGCTTATGTCAGCAGAGCGCCTGCTCCTTCCGACTGTGCTTCTCTGGAACAACGGGTGCAGCGAAAAGGGCACCTAAGCGCTGCCTGGAGGCCTGGCATCTTCAGGGCACAGGCTGAGAAGAAGTGGGGACGTAAGGTAGGCTGAAGAAATGCAGGAGTGTTGTGCGTGATCTAACTTTTGGCAGACGTGTCTTGTGGTTGTGGTATCTCTGTCAGAGCTGGGTTTTGGCACTAACCAACAGGTCTTCTGCACGAGCCAATTCCTATTCGCAGGGCAACACCAAGTCTCAGGGGAGACTTTCCAGCTGTGTGGAAAAATCATTACCTTTTATTAATGTATAGTTTTTGTCTTGCTGTTGCGTCTTGCAAGTCTGATTCCTCTGAAGCAGACATGAAAGATGTTGAGGAAGGCACCTCCCTCAACAGAGCTGCCCATTTTCATTTCGTTTAGCTGAAGGGTCTTGGATGCTCCGAGCTTCAGTTATGTGCTTCATTGTCAAGGTGTTGAAACATTTACAGTGCGTTTCAAATGGCAAATGTCACCCACTCCCCATCAGCTTTTATTTTCTGCTTGGCCTGACCATTCAGACAGGCACAGGCAGAAACCTTGGTTGTCATTTCTCTGTTTCCCTTCTCTCAAGACTTGCACCGCTCAGAAATGCGTCAGGAGTCTTTTATTTATTTTATTATTATTTTTTTTTCCATAAGCTCAAAGCATTTTAGCTGCTCTTTAGTTTTAAAATTTCTCGACTGTCTTAATTTTGGTGGGAGTTGAGTGAAATATTTGTGAGTTTTTATCTTAAATCAGAAATATGTGCCTTGAACAGAGCTGGTGTGAATCAGAATAAAATACAAAATAATCAAAAAGATAAATTATATTTTTATGACGTGACAAGATGTCCAAACTCTCAGGAAACAGGAATTTATTTTTTCAAAAGTCCATGAGAAATACTAATTTTAAGAGCCACCCTCAACTTAAAATCATACCCCTGTTGGCACATCTTCTCTACCTATTGTTAAAATTAGTATCTTAAGATCACCAGGACAGAATTATAAAACAGAGAATTATAAATGGCTACACAAACAGGACTTTCCACATTGATCTGTTTCTTTTACAAAATAACTCTTTGTATGTTCGTTAATTTCCCCTGTTACTTTTCAGGGCTTTCATTATGCAAAGAGGAAAAAAAAGAGTTTAAGAAAAAAAATAATTGCAAAATTACAAAGGAATAGGCAACAAGCAGAAAAAGAGAGAGGGGAACTACGGGCTCAAGGAATCCTATAGCTCTTAGAACAGATAGCTAAAGGGACCAGAGGTTTGCCTAAACATTGTGTACAGCACCACCCCTCTGGTATATATACATATATGTAAAACAACATCTGTGGTACTGTATCACTATTGTAATGATGTCATGAAACAGCCAACATTTTCCCAGAAAAATGAGACTGGACAATGAAGCCCTGTAAGATGAAAAAAGGTGGAAAAAGATCAGCTCTTGCTATCTGTATTCAGATCCTGCTGTAGGACGTGCCTCCTCCCCATGTCACGCTGGCGCCTTTGACTGTCAGCAGTATGGGTTGGACAACCGAGGGCTACTCACATGAGCAGGGGCAGATTTACCCGTGAGTACGTGGTGAAATCAGCGGCTAAGACGTTGTGGCACCAGGCTCACAGACAGCCGTCCTGTGCACCATGTCCCACGGCAGCCAGGAGCTGGGGATCCACCAGCCCGGGTGTGCGTGGCAGGTTGGATGATCATAGAATGGTTTGGGTTGGAAGGGACCTTAAAGCTCATCCAGTCCCAACCCCCCTGCCAGCAGCAGGGACACCTTCCACTAGACCAGGTTGCTCAAAGCCTCATCCAACCTGGCCGAGAACACTTCCAGGGAGGAGCAGCCACAGCTTCTCTGGGCAACCTGGGACAGTGTCTCACCACCCTCACACCAAAGAATTTCTTCCTCAGATCTCATCTCAATCTCCCCTCTTGCAGTTTGAAGCCATCACCCCTTGTTTTATCACTCCCTGCCCTTGTAAAAAGTCCCTCCCCAGCTTTCTTGTAGGCCCTTCAGGTACTGATGTGCACCTCTCGCTCACTGTGAAAGCATCTGACTACTGTGCCTGTCCCAAGGCCAGGGTGTACTGGCCAGGGCTGCAGTGTGCACACACATGAGCATCCCTGGGAGTGCCAGTGCGATGGGTCTGACCATGGGGCTTCCATCAATTACAGGCATCTCTCCAAAGCGATCCTTTTGCACCCAGGGGTTTCCGAGTTAAAACAAACAAACTAACAAAAACCAAACAAAAAAGCAGTGAGTCTGAAGTAATTTGGGTACGTGGTGGCTGTTGGGTCAGGCAAGATTGCCTTCTCTTTGTTCCTAAAAACCTCCTGAACCAAGTCACCTCAGAGCACAGAATACCCGCAGCTGTGCTCTGTAACAAAACGACGAGCACTTTCGGTGGCAAGATTAAGAGAAGCTTTATAAAATGCGCAGCATCAAGGGCCCATCTTTCATTTCCAGCAGCAAACACACTTTTCTTCCAGAACTACTGATTTTGGTGGGACTTCTCAAACGCTTAGGGTAGCCTGAGCTGAGGTACCTTGCTAAACCACCTCCATCAGTAACAAATCTTTACTCGGCTGTGTCGTGAGCCAGGTTCTGAACAAAGGTGTGTATGAAATACGTGACATTGTGATGCCAGCAACTTAAACAGATTCACTTTTCCCCTGAACCTTTTGACTTGATGGAAAATGCTTATGGTAACACTCATTGATGGTTTCTTGGACTTTTTTAATGTCAGGGAAACAATCTGCGGGGACTAGAAAGAGGGAAGGTGTCTTGTCAGGATGTATCATTTCCTGAGGGATGGGCATAATGGAACAAATTTAAGTTTTGGCATCCTGGTTCCTGCTATTTCTGATCTTCAGGGTGTATCGCCGTGGGAGATCTGCTCCCGGGGATTGTGGGGGACGCGGGATGAGGGACGGGGATGGAGGCAGCCAGGAGCCCTGTTTTGGAGGTGTTTTTGGCTGGAGGAGCCCAGCCAGAGCTACTGGAACGGGAGGAACTGGCGATGGCAGCTCTGTGCCCCTTCCCTCACCCCAGTGCTTGCAGTTTGTCCCCAAAAGTGCTATTTTTTTAGTGTCTCACGGCTTAGGTGAAACTTTTCCTTGAAGTCCAGCCCTCAAGTCAGCCTGCACCGTCAGAGCAGCGGTGAGGCCAGAAGCCGCCGCCGCGCTGACGGGAAACCCAGCCGGAGGGCGCGTTTTCACCCCCCAAAAATCACTTATTTTTGAAGGGGTGTGGAAGGCCCCGACTCCTCAGGGTGGGAGAAAGGGGGGGTCCAGCGCGGCGAGGTGCGGGGGAACGGGGCTGCGGCTGCAGGCTGAGCTGGAAGATGGAGCGGGAGAGGAGGACGAGAGGGAGAGGGAGGAAGCGCGGCCCGGGCGGAGGGGGCCGCTCCGGGGGGGCCCGCCGTCGCCCCGGCTGTGGGCGGGCTGTCGCCGCCTTCGGGCCGCCGCCGGGGTGGGCCGGGCCGGGCCGGGCCGGGGGGATGGCGGGGGAGGAGGAGGAGGAGGAAGAAGAAGGGGGGAGCGGGGGTGTCATGCCGAGAGCGCGCGTCGCAGCCCGCCAGGCCGCGGCCCGACCCGCACCCCGGGGCGCAGCCCTCCGCCCTCCGCCGCTTCCCGCCGGGCCCGGGGCATCCGCGCCTAGAGGGGCCGAGGGAAGGGGGGGAAGGAGAGCGGAGCCCTCTCCACCGCTCACCAGGAAGGGGAGGAGGAGGAGGAGGAGGAGGAGGCGGGGAGGGGGAGAAAGTTTAGCGGAGGGTGTTTGAATGAGGACGTATCCCTAAAGAGCCTTTCCCCTGCTCTGATCCAGAGGGCAGCGCTGGGCAGCGGGGGCGGCGGCGAGGAGCCCGGCAACATCTGGAAAACTTGGAGGAGGCGGCGGAGAGGAGCGTGCGGGAGGGAGGACAGCAAAAGGGACAACTTTTCCGACACGTGAGTATCTCGGCGCGATGTGTTTATTTCCCTCCTTCGCTGGCTGAGCCGAGCCAAAACAATGCCGGGCGGCGAGGGACGGGACGGAGGGGTCCCCGTTTCTCCCTGAAAACTGTTTGATACCAGGCGGTGGGTTTGGGGTGCTTTTTAGATTTTATTTTTTTTGCTTTTTCTCTTCTTTTTCTTCTTTTTCTCCTCCCCCCCTCGCTCTTTTTGTTGAACCAAATCAGCAATGTCAGTCAGTGCGGGTGAGTCAGAAGGGATCGGATTACCCGATCCCCGGGACTGATGTCGGATCCGCGCACACACACACACGCACACACAGAGGCGCGGGAGGCGGGCAGCGATAAAACAACCCCCACCAGCACCCGCCGGCCCTGCTCTGCCGTCCCTGTCCCGGGTGGGTGTGGGTGTGTGGGTGTGTGTGCCCCCTCCTTCCCTCGGAGATGCCCGGGGGCCGGCCCCGTTAGCCGGCGGGGCGGGGGAGCGGCGGCCCCCGGCCCTCGCCCATGGGCAGCTCGGGGGCTCGGCGGCAGCGGCGGCAGGTACGTACCCACTTGGGCGAGAAGTTCTTTGTTCCCCGGGCTCTGCTCCGGGCCACTTTCTTCCCTCCTCCTTCCCCGGTCCCGGATCCTTTCCCGCTTCTCTAACTTGGAGGCGGCGGGGGAGCGAGGGGGTCTAACCCCCAACATGGCTGTCTGAGGGCGCGGGGAGAGGCGGGGGCATTCCCCGCTGCGGGCCGGGGCCGGGCCGTGCTGCCCGGGCTCGACCGCTCACGTCCAGCGGCGGAACTGCCGATTTGCGAGCTGCAGCTGCTTTTTTATCCCCCCCCTCCCGCTCCAACCTCCCTTCTCCCCGCTCCCCGAGCAAGTCCCGGGCATTTTCACGCCCGTGAGGCGGGACCCCGGCCGCAAACTTTGCAGGGGGAGAGGAAGGCGCTGTCACATCTGGCGGGGCGGCCGTTGTTCCCCGCCGGCGGCTCCCGGAGAGGACGGGGAAAGTTGGGGCCGGGCCGGTTGCGGGGCTGCGGGCGCCTTTTTGTGTGGGGGGCGTGTGCTTTGGGGTGGGGTGAGATGGTGAGGGGGGGAGAAGCCGCTCCCCGCGGCCGCTGGCAGCGGGTCAAGGCGGAGAGCGGGGCGGGAGGAGCGGGGCGGCTGCCCGCGGCCGGGCCGGGCCGGGCCGGTACCGCGCAACTTTGAAGGGTGTGAGGAGAGCGGATCTTCCGCGGTTCTCATTGTCCCGGGCACAGCCGGGGTGTTGGCACAATCCCCCGCTCCGGAGGGGCTCGCCGGCCCTCAGCTGCCAGTGCCCCCGTGAAGAGAAAAGCCCAAAGGACAAACCCCCCCACTTCACCCCACACCTCACCCCCAAAATTATCTTTTTAACCCTCGGGTGCGTAGTTTTACTCCACTCTTGTGGGTACGGCGGCCTTCCGCCAGTTTCTACACAGATATATATTTCTGTAAAACGTTTTCTCTCAGCTCCTTGCCAGCTGTTCCACATTTTCCAGCTGCCACTTCGGTTTGGAATGATGGACTGTACGGATCTCAAAGAGCCTTTTAGCCAAAGGTAGGGATAGCTGTCCGCTCCATGCACGTTTTAGAGGCTGCTTCACTAAAGGAGTATCAGGTAGCAGCTTGCAGCAAAATCCTCATCGCCGTTGCACCCCTGCTACTTCCCGCTTGATTTTCAAGGCTCAATAAACGTGACTCTTTTTTTTTTTTTAAGCTTCAGCATGCAGACTTCGTTTCTTTTGTGTGTGCTAACAGAAAACTTGGGAGCAAATTTTTCAGAGGCCTTGAGATACTGATGGCTGATTGAATCAAGAAACATTTTTAGGAGGGCAGGGCTGCCCCTCTTTCTGTGCAGTGATGTAGGCACCTGTTTTGAAACCTTTAAAGTTGGTGGAATAGTGAGAAAATGACAAGTTTCTGTGCATTTCAAAATTGCTTTTGATGTGGTGTTCAGTGAGGTTCTGGATTGAAATCTACATGAACTGGCCTTAAGTAGTTTGAGTATTTGTGCAATTGCATTGTAATTTGGAAAGGTGCCTCACTGATTGATTCCTATAATTATTTCATTTAGGTCCTTCATTAAAAATTAATAATGATCTGACAGTTTCTTAATTACGTATGTCATGATTATTTTGAAGGAAGACGAATGCAGTGTTTTAAAAGTAAAGTAACCTGAAAATGTAAAAATTGCCGTGTCCACACCACTGTATTACGGTTGAGGAAATATATATTAAAAGTGATGGTGAATGAGTTCAGCAGTGTAAACTGTCGGCAGCCTCCTGAGAGTTTGTTTATATAAGGAAGGTTTGGGTTTAACTAGCTAGTATGTAAATACTTTCAGTTTGGTGTCTAGCCCAATTCTAAAAACATAAATAATAGTAACTATGAGAGAAGGCTATTTGGAGGGGGAGGATTATTTCTTTAAAAGCAGGATTATGTGATTTTGAATGAGTAAGAGGAATGAGTAAGAAAAGGACTCCCCCGGTGTATCTATGTTCTTGTGAGCAGCAGTGGAAGTAAAACCGTGGCTTAAGGTGCCTAAATGAATGCACTCTTTGCATTCCCATAACTGCACATGGTTTGCAGTAGGACGGGCTCTTTTCCCAAGCATTTCTGTGGAAGTACTACAAAACAAAGACATCACCTGCATTTTCCTGCTCAAGTGGAGTAACGGTTTTTGGCTTGAGAAGGCGTGCAGTGGCCGAGACAGCGTTTACTGCTATAAGTCATCTTCAGTTGTGAAAGATAACGTGGTGCATTTGCAGACAGAAAAAAAACCGTTTTGTAACTAAGAAATTAAAGTATCAGTGGTTATGAATCATTTCTGTTTATTTTGGAATGGGTGTTGGAGAAACCAAAATCCTCAAGTTTTGAGATATCATTATAATTTGTTCATCTCTCAGATTAGTTAATTTTTTAACAAGATAAATGCGTGCATTTGATCCTGACCCTTAAAAGTTTCAGTTACACTTCCTGCCTCGTTTTTGGGAAAGCTGTTCCATTACCTGCACTCCGTAGCATGTTTGAATTTCACCCTGCGCATTCAAGGAAGGAATGGCACGTTTCTGAGTTGCAGAGTGTTAGTGAAAAGTTAGTCATCTTTGCCTGATAAATAAGGAATCTGACGGTTATTAAAGCAGGATTTATTTGGAGTTATGGAAGGAAGCAGTTTAATGATCAGTGCTGCATGCACTCAGCTATATGGAGACAGTAATGTACAAAGAAAAAGCGGACTTGAAGGAAAAGTGAATCAATGAGTCATGAAATCCTCAGGAAAACCTTAGTAATGGAATGTTAATGCTTTTAGACTATAGTAGATTATCTTAAAAGTCAGACTTTTCTCCTTTATGCAATTGTTGTAAATCCCTAGCTCAAGAATACTTTGAAGAAGGCTTTAGTTTTTCTGGCACTCATATTCCCGTAGTCGTTCTGATTGTTTTGGAAGATTCAAGAAATTTTCTGCCAACTTGCAGTTAGGCAATTAAAATGCTAAAATGGCTACAGAGGAAGCTTTTTATTCCACAAAAGGTTCAGCTGTAATAATGATTTCAAGTTGTCTTTTAAACTGTAGGTTTTATAGATGTCCTCCCTTTTAGACTTTTGTCATTTTTATAAGGGAATTGATTTGTTATACTTTAAAATCAAATAAAATGAGACAGAATAAACAAAAATAGGGCATGGGTGCTGCTGCAAACTTTTCAAGTTCCTTCAGTGCATTTTTCATCTTTACTTTTATTTGATAGGTCTGTGAAATAGAGCTGTAGATTGGCAAAGACTTTAAATGAAATTTCACACTTTGATGATTTTTTTTTCCAACTTTGATATATTGACAGCAAAAGGAGCTGCAAAGCTTTTATATAACTTGAGCAGTAACGCCAAGCAGCAGTCAAACGTCTCTATGCATTTGTGTTTAACTGCAGAAGAAAAACATGTCCATGGGCAGTAGAGGGTTCTTATCAACTCCCTAATCCCAGATCCCAGCAAACCTTGAGGGCATGCCTCAGATCTTGCTGAAATCATTGTAGACTCTCACAGTTTGCAGATTAAATATGCTATGTGTTCCTGGCTCCAACAACAGTTTTATGAGCTCACTAAGCTTCCTGTTTTAAGATCCTTTTCTGAAGTTTTTAGGAGCTGCTAAAGGCGATGCTGTGTATGGCAAGTGGTACTTGTTAATTTAGAGACACTTTAGATATTTCATTCTGTCTGTAAAAAGAGCCAGCGTTGCTATTTTCAAATTGGAAGTCGAGTTGCACTGAAAGAAAAGGAGCCCCTTTACAGAGGGATTCTGTTGTTTTAATGTGTTTGTCAGTACACAAGGTTACAGCGTTTATACGAGGCTTGGTTTGTTTTATGGGGGCTTGACTTTGACTGGGCTCTTAAAAAAAAAACCCCAAGACTTTTGCAGTTGTAATTCAAAGCACAATGCAGCTTTTAGTACATTATTTCTGCGCCTCTTTTAACCAATTGTATTTGTAGCAGCTCATTAAACATACCTTTGAAGTTCTCATTCTCCTTTAAGTGTCAAAAGAAGGGAAAATGTATTCTGCCAAGGGTGAATTTCAGTGAATCAGGTAGTTAACCCTGGGATTTGTTGACCCTTCTGAACGAATGGTGTTGCCCCTCAGATTCTGGGTCCGGACTCCTTTTTCTAGCTGCTAAATAGTTAACGCTTATGTTTTATTCACTGTCATCATGTTTATGTATTTGGCGTAATAGTTTTAATTAAAAAGGAAAATACTTGTTGTCCGACAACATGTGTCGTGTTATTCCCCAGAGAACTTGAGCCAATTTTGTGCTTAAAGGTTATTCAATGAATGAAATTTTGAAAGCCCATTTGTCAAGGTACTGCAGGGTTTCTGTTAGTTTTCAACCCCCAAATTCATTGTCTGCATGGCCCAGTCATTAGTCATCAGTGTATTAGTGCTGCCTCCAGGCAATGCTGCCCAGCACTTCTTCACACCATTAGAGCTCTAAAAGTGTACTCTGCCGACTTGGAGAATTACTGCTCTGGTTTCCGCTTGGCTGGGTTTGAGGTAAGTCCCCTCCCTACCTTCCAGCTTCCTCTAATCCCTGCTTTCTTTTTAAGGCCGCTTTCTGCAGAGATTTAAAGGAAAACTTGTTCTTAAAGACTGTGCTGGCATCAGACTGTGGTTTTGTTGTGGTGTGCGCTGTACGTATGAATTGTACCTGCCTTACCTTGAAAGTGCATTAAATTGGCTGCTGATCTGAGGAGTTGGTTTCTCTCTCTTTTTAAGAACAAAACAAGACAATCCCCTGATCTTAAAAGTGCCTGCAAGATTATTTAGATTACAACAAGGGGCAAACTAATTGGGATAGAATGCGTTTATTCTCTAAATTGTTGCTGGGTGTCAGAACTGATAATATCAGAATCCACTACCAAGAGATCTGATTGAATGGTTTTCTTAGCTGAAGTTTCCACTCTAATGTCAAGTTATTTTCTGCACTGATTACCAAGACAGTTAATATATATATTTTTTTAATGATGCTGTGTATTTTTCATATCTGATATTTAAGTCAGGGCTGAAGGACCCAGACAATCTTTTGGTGGTTTAAAGCTGAACCTCCCCTAACTTCCTATGGTACTCTGTTTTCTTTACATACAAATCTGTTAATGTAAAGAAAATCAACTGTGTGTAAAGAATAGTTCATCCAGCCGCTGAGAGAACGAAGCCTTCATTAGATAAGATGTATGAATACCTGAAACTGAACTGTCAGGAACACAGATGAAGTTAGTGTCACCTCAGTACCACGTCTGCTGTTTGGAACCACGTTTATTGAAATGAAATCCCAGTGCTACTGATTCTTAGCTGACAGGACATGTGGTTTGGTGTGGTTTTGCTTGGCTCTTCAATTCACTCTGGATGTTTTTTTCTGGGAAAATAAGACAGCTGTGTAATTCTCTGATGACACTACTTGAACAGGGGTAGTGGGTTGCAAAGTCATTTATGCTGCAGCAGTTCGGAGTTGTCCTGTTGTTATTTTGTCAAGTTACAAAAATGTGAAGGAATCACGATGCAGTTTTATAGCTACTATGAGACAGGTGTAAAACCTAAATAAACTGTAAAAGCTGAAGATAAAGTTTTATAAAGTACCTTTCACACTTGAAGTTCTTCCTGGATTCGTGGAGCTTCCCTCGCTCTTTTACGTGTTCAAACATCTGCCTTGGGTTAGAACGTGAAATTCTGGATAAAGTCATCCCTTAACCTGAGAGCGTGCTGAGGAGATAAACTGGCTTCCAGGAATGTGACTGCCATCAAAACATGGCACTTCCAAAAGCATTCTGCTTGATTCCTTTAATCTTGTTTTAAAATGCTAATTGTAAAATATGGAATACAGACTTGTCTTCTGTTCATTTGCATATCATGTTGGAGACAGAAGGTACATCTTTGCAGTAGATGTGCATTAAATGTATTTTTCCTTGAGCTTGGTTCCTGTATAGATTGACATTGATCTATAGATCTAGTTTTGATTCTGAGGAAACTTTTGTCTGTTGAGATGGATGAGATAAAGCAAAAAGTGTGAAGAAAGTGGTCATGCCACTGGAATTCACGTTTAGCTCTGGTGCTCCAAATTAGAATATTTCTGCATTTTTCTGTGGCAGTTGCAGAGGCTTCTTATTTGCTGAACTAAATAAATGGTGATGCAAAGCACACCCATTGCAGATGTCTGTAATTTGCTTTACCAAGCTGTTTGTTGGCAAACTGGCAAGAAGGGAAAGGAGAAAACATCCTATCTGGTCACCATAAGTGCTCCTAGTGCTAATAATGCTATCAGCAGAGGAAGTCGTAGGGTGTGTTGATGCACAGCAAGTCTTGCTGGTTGTCCTCCTTTCTGCATCTTCCTGGCCTTTCCCTGCTTGAGCACAGGAATGCTCTTAGTTCAGGTTTCATAAAACAAGGGGTTTACAGAAGGAAGTCACTGTGCTGTTATTTAAGTTAGTTTTGGATTTAGTGCTGCTGAATTCCTGAGGAAAGACAGGGGCAAAGCCTGAGTGTGGACATGACTGGGAAGCTTGAAGTGTCACCACTCATTTTAACCTATTGCTACAAAAAGTAAAGTCCACAGGAGATTTCTTTTTTTCTCCCCTGTGCTAATTCTTTTACAGCTAATCTTACTTTGACATAATTATTAGAGTTTTTCCTGCCGCAGAGTTTGCAGCACAAGGACATGTAGGATTGCAAAACAAGCAGTAGCACAGCTTACTCTGAATTTTCTAGCAATACTAGGCAGTTTAATTGGCAGGAGTTCTGATTTTTTAAGGATAAGTGCATGACTGTTTTTAAATCCACCATCCCCCAAATATATTTACAGATTTGGAGACTTGAAAAATATGTGTCACTTTCTATTTTTTAGGAAATAACTTTTGTTTTTTCCATTTTCTGTATTTAGATATTTTAGAAGAGAGTCAAAATGAGGAGTAAAGAAACCCAAGATCATGTGATTAAAATAACAAATGCATAGATGCAGAGTTAATGACCTGGTTTGTTTGTTGAGGGTTTTTTTTTGGTGTTTGTGGGGTGTTTTTTGGTTTGTTTTTTAAATTTTAAAGTTCAGTTCTTACTCAGAAGACTCTTGGGTAATGTGTGGATTATGAATTTGTACCTCAGAGGGCACATCATGTTGGAAACGTAAAGCCACTAAGATGTGTGGTAAGTTCTGGCTCTGTGTCCCTCTGCTTTGTGTTGCATGTCCCCAAACAACTTCTGTGAGGGATGAATTGGTTGTATATAGAGAGTTTGACCTGAATCCTTCACTGCTGTTATCCACTAAATTCTGTTTACTGGGTAAGAAACTATGAATCACTTCTTTCCCGGGGAAAGCTGTTTTGTTTAGATACAGAGTTTAATCTGTTGCAGTAATAGTAAAAACATTTAATTGGGGTTATACTTAACAGCTTGCTAAATCCCATAACAAAAGTCGAGATAATCTCGTAAGAGTAGGTGGGTGATGTGTATTAAAAGCAGCTCAAAAGTGCTACTTGCTGATCCTACTGTATGTGTATGTTTAAATATTTTCAGAACTCTTGGTAATCCAGTTTATCTGTAGCAGAAAGATGTAAGCACATGTCACTCCTCTGGAATCGAGCAATTATTAGACCCCATCAGTAGTTCAGTGTGTGCCACAGAATAGTTTCTCACTTAGGATCTTAATCACGAGGATGCTAATAGCTCTGCTTTGCTTAGCTGATTGCCTTCGTGTTTGTGATCCTGCATTCTTGTTGCCACAAGCCATTGAACCTATCAGGAACAGATCAGATCATCATTAACCAGGCTTTAGGTCTCCTTGTTTTGCAGTCTTTATGGGGGAAAGAAATCAAAGGAGTGTAACACAGGGAAAGACAGCAGATAGTAATGAATGTGGAAAGATTGTCTTCGTGCATGTGGTGCCCTATAACTTGGGGTATTTTTTCATTTCAGGCAACAAATCTGCCTAGCTGATTCTGTTGGATTTTTTTTCATTGTTATT
Source organism: Caprimulgus europaeus (assembly GCA_907165065.1). The sequence goes on from OU015530.1 coordinate 3,866,328, forward strand.
TTCTTTCTTTTTCTTTCCTTCCTTCTTCCCTTCCTTCTTCCCTTCCTTCTTTCCTTCCTTCTTTCCTTCCTTCTTTCCTTCCTTCTTTCCTTCCTTCTTTCCTTCCTTCTTTCCTTCCTTCTTTCCTTCCTTCTTTCCTTCCTTCTTTCACTCTTTCTTTCCTTCTTTCTTTCCCTCTTTCTTCTTCTTTCTTTCCCTCTTTCTTTCTTATTTTACTCTGCATTTTAAACCAGATTCAGGACAAGTATGCAGTTAGCAACTAGTGCATTTGTAAACCATGCATGTAATTTATAACAGAAACAAGTATTGCAAAGTATAAGATACATTTTTTCCACAACTTATTAATGGTTTGTTGTGGTTTTATATATAGTGGATGTTAAGACTTATTATTTGTGCTGTTTATGTCAGTTTTAGTCTTATTGTGACCAGTTGTCTCAACAGGGAAGAATCTGAACAAAATTTGCCCAGGGAACAGTTAATGGGGATTGCAGAATTCGGGTTTAGTATACAAAGAACTGAGAAAACACAAAACTATTTACAATTGTATAATGTTTAGGTTAGTTCCTATAGCTGTTATAAAAACAGTGAGGTGTACCAAGAGGTTAATGTTATGACTGGAAGGTATTTCTTAAAATGCCTGAGTGCTCGTGTGTTTTTCAGCAAGTACTGTCAGGGGTAACTGTGTCAGAGCAGCTTTGCCAGCAGGTTTGATGGAAAGCGATGCTGAAATCGAGGTGGGTTTTGGAAGTGAAATGTACCTGAATCAAGGCTGTATAAATCAGTGTGCAATAGCTCCCCTGTAACAGCATAAGATTGTCTCGTGTACATTTTGCATTTGAATGTATCTGAACTAGACAGATTTTTTTTTTTTTTATCCTTAACTAATCCCAAGGAGCAGTGTAACCAGTTTTGATAAAATTGATAAAGGGTCCTTTATGGCTGAGAGAGGCTGTAATTTCCTGATTGTTCCTCGTGCCTCCCCTTGTGTTTTTCACTTTCATACAGTTGTGCCACGTTCCAAACGTATTGTATCCCCAAAGACTGCTTCCAGTAGCGTGGATCAAAGTAGTACCTAGGAACCCCCTAACTACCCAGAGTCGTTTCTGAGAAATTAAACATGCTCTGTTTGCTTGCAGGCTGATTGGGGCACTCTGGGTGCTGATAGCAATCAGTATGAACTTCCCTACTGCTGATGTAATGATGATGAATGCTGTGACACTGCTATTTCAGACAGCTCTTCTCAGCGGATGCAAACCACTTGTTAATGAATGGAACACAACTACAGCAGCATCGAATAAAACAGGGAAAGGAGCTTTGTTTTTTTTTTATTTTTAAACCCAACACGTTAAAAAATACTTGCTCAAAAAAATATAACAAATAAAGGCAGAAGAAGGTTTAAGTTGACAAGAAACATAAAGCAGTCTAACACAGAAATAAACAATTCTAGATGCTGATTCCTGCCAGAGCACTTAGGCTGAAGCAAGTCGTCTTGTTGAAGTCAGTGACCCTATTCCTGTGAATATAGATTTGCATGATCTCATCTTCAAAACTAACGTATGCAATATAAATGCAATGATTTAAAAGTAATTCAGAGAGGAAAAGGAGCACAAAGCTGAAGATTTCTTGGAAGATGGCAGTGCATGTTCAGAAAGGGTCAGGTTTCCTGCTCTTCCAGGCAGAGGGCTGCTCCACTGCTTTTGGTTAGTTTGTAAGTAAATGAACAAAAAGATATTTTTATTTTTAATCCCCAGTATATTAATATGATTATTTTTACTACTGTGAGGCACAGTTTTATGACCAGCATACATAAGGGCCAGAAATTATATTATTTCAAATTGCTTAAAATAATTTTTCTGTTTAAAATACATTTCCCAGATGTTGTCATTTATTGATACTCCTTTTAAAAGAAGAGAGTTTTCCTAATTTAACCAGTTCATTCCAGTAGCTTGTTCCTAAAATTCCTCCAATTTAACATGTGATTGGTGAAAGTTTACAGTTATGATGTATAAAGAAGAGACACACCTGCAGGCAGGTTGCTGCTTTGAAAGGGGTTAAGTTTAAAATGGGGATCTGGAATTAATTGTGCAGTGGGTTCAGGTTTTAGGGAAATGACAAAAGGTTCAAGCATGGTTGAATGGGGAAAAAGCCATGAATGTTTGCTTTCAGGAAGGAATGTTTATCCCTCTATTTACCTATGAAAGTCCAGGCTTTTGCCCATATTCTATTATAGCATTTTCCTGCCATTCATATGCACATGGAGATGCTGGAGAGCCAACAGAAAGTGGCTTTCTGGTGTTTTTGAAAGCAGAACTCCTGGCTGCAGAATTAGGTCCATATTGGCTCAGGCCTGGGGGCAGGAGCAGGGCAGTCACCCACACGCAGAGGAGAGCCGTGTACACCATGGTATAAACCACCTTATATTTTAGTGTGAAGATGTCTGATTTTTAGAATGCTTTTTGATAAGGATTAGTAGTCAGTGGAAAGAAATCTTTACTTCATCCTGGATGTATTTTGGTAGCCTGCAAGTCTCATAGTTCAGTACAATTTCTGAGAGAAAACAAAAATCACAGCCAAAATTAAGGAGAATTATTCTAGAAGGCATGTGTCACTGGTTTGTGTTTTCAGCTTGGGCTTAAGTTCATCATGAAAAAGAAGATTTTTGGGGCACTGTATTGATTTCCAGTTGACTATTTGCCAAAACACACCAAAACACATATCTCTAATCCTTAGTCCTGCCCTCTCTCCTGGCTTTCTGTGCTTCCCCAGCCACGTGTGCCACCATGTCATTGGTATGGCACTGGAGGGTAACTGGAGCTGCTGGAATTCTTGCAGATGCCCTGGGCAGAGGTGTGTGGGTTGGGAGAGGAGGAAGGACGGCACGGGAGGAAAGGTCCAGGGCTGTTGTCTCACGGAGAAGGGTGTAGAGCTGAGTAAGAAAGTTTCCTTTTGCGGTGTTCCCTTTTCCATGCTGACATGAACAAAGGCAGCCTTCTGGCTGGAACCTAAGCAGATGTGAATCAGAACAGGTACCAAGAGCAGATGTTTATATTTGTTCCTGGCCAGTTCTGCAATTTTCTGACCAAAAATTCACTTTAAGCTGCTACTTTAGGCCTCCGTTCTGTCCCGTTGTCCACACTAGGTACTGTAAAACAGAGGAGTGCTCGAGTGGTGGGGAAATGGGGAATTATGCCTGCTAGCATTCCCTCCATTAAAGAAAACAACCCCAAAGCACCAGAAAAATCTTATTGGTAGGCTGCTGGGGAAAGAAAAAAAAATAGCCAAGAGAAGGGATGGATGCCAGTGTGAGCGGCCACGTGTTGATCTTGAATTGCAGATGATCCAGAAATGCTTTTTAGGAGATTAAAGCAGTGTTAACTCCTTACAGTGCCTTCATCTCCTTCCTTTTCTGAGCAGTGGTTGTAATGGAGCTCCTGTCCTGCCATGGTGGAGAGAGAAAGGAGATGGAGATAAGTGAGGGCTCCTCACTGGTATCTGCACAGACATCTGGGTGGCAGGAGGCGGTGGAACTGCTGCAGATACCTGTCATCATTTTTGTGACCTTTGCCCAGATGTTTCATACCGCTCCACCGGCCTTGTGGAATGGGGGCAGAGCGCGTGGCTTCTTCCTTTCTGGTTGGGTAGGGAGCATAATTGTTTCCTTTCATGACTTTTAGCCAAAAGAAACAAGCTTGTGAACCCAGGTCAGAAGAAAATGTGGGACATATTCTGCAGCTTCCCCTTCCAAGCTCTCATACAGTCAGACTCCTCGATGTAAATGAAGATGCGGTTTGAATAGCAGACTTGGCCCTTAAAAAGCAAAAAATAACAACTGAAAAAGTGTAGGTTTTAAAATTCCTTCAGAGACAGCAGAAAAAGTTGTTATTTTTAGAGAATATTAAATATCTCAAAGGAGGGTAGTGAGAGCACAAGAGGGTACATTGAAGGACTCGCTCGTGCCGTGGTCAGGGGCTGGGTACAGGCAGATTTTGGTTATTTATGTGGCCAGGGCTGTAAGAGAAAACAAAACGAGTGTGACGTGAACAGCTTGGCAGCAGTGCCCAGCATCCCCCTGCTTTCTGCCAACAGAAGGGACTGAGAAACCTGATATATGTGATAACTGACCAAAGCTGTGGATGCTCCTGTGTGAGGTGTGTGAAGGTAAAGGTGGAGAAAGCCTATGAGAAGTTTGGAAAGGTGCCGTTTACAAAGCTCATATGAGATCTCGCCTCCGGGAGGTTTGTGCATTGCTGGGCTGTTGCAAGTTGGGTGTTATGAGATCTCTTCATATTTGAAGACACCTGACATTCCCCTTCATGTTCTGGTTTCGCAGGTCACCAGATTGTTGATAGAACTTTCACAGGTAGATCTTGAAAGTACTCTTAGAAGTACTCTGCCATGGCAGGCAGAGCTTTGTTACACCTGGTTTTAGCAAGAAAGCATCTCAAGGGAAGAAAAACACCTTGCCAAAGGTGAGGCCAATAGGTTGGTGGCAGTGAGTCTCTGATACCTCATCCCTGGCTGTGCTGCCTGGCTAAATAATGATTCATTTAGTGATTGGGCTCTTCTTTGATCCCTACTGTACAACAGTGAGGCTTTGGAGTGTTTTATGGTGCTATTAAAAAGAACTCCTACTAGGGAGGTGGGAAGGGGAAGGTTTACTAGACAGCTGTGTTCGTGATGAATTGGCTTTGTGGCCTTGTTTTTTTTGGTTTTGGGCTGGGTTTTTTTTTTTTGGCCTGTCAGAATTGGGGAAACAGGTTGCTAATGTAATTACACTTCATTATAGTTCACTTTGTGGCTTGTTTTGAAGCCTTTGGTGTTTTTAATTCATGTAAATGTTGTTCTAGAGCAGTGCGACTTCCTTCCATTTCAGACCCCGTTAGCTAATGGCTACAGTGCCTCTCAGAGCTGAAAACGCTCTCTAGGTGTTATTATTTTTTGTTGTTGTTGCATAGGGTTGTGTTCCAACGACAGAAGTACCCAGGTAGTTCCATTCTAAGCGTGGTGTGTGCTGAATTTGGATAAATTGTGTAACTCTTCCTTGGACAGACTGGCGCGCATCAAGTTAAGCTGCAGGCCAGTGCTTGGAAATGTTGATGTTCTTCATAGCCCAAGATCTCAGCAGTCTCAGGGCCTGGCATGGATCTGCTGCTGCAAAAGCAGTGTTACCCTCTCAGAAGCTTGTGGGCTTCTTGGGTTTATGTCAGCAATGTCAAAAGCCCTGAGAATGAGGAGAAGTGATCTGTGGGGTATAAAATTAATGTATCACTGGAGATGACGCTGAGAACAGCCAGGAAAGGCAGAACAACCAGACACACACCTCTGCAGAGTCTTCCAGTTTCATGCAAGAGAAAGTGATCTCATTATCTGCCACTAGCAATAATATTTGCCTTTCCCTGTGGTTTTCAGGGTGTTGCTCCAATGCACTTTTGTTTGAGTTAGATTTCTGAACAAACAGAGTGAGAGGTGTTTACACGAGTAGGACAAGGTGTAGAGATAGACAGGATAATTCTTGCTGCAGTGTGTTCGGATGGCGTCAGTGTTGAATTTAAATATTTGGCTTCTCTACACGAAGGTCTGTCTCAATTTCTTTTGTATTGTTCCAAAGTGCTCTGGGTGTAGGAAGAAAATGATGGGGTTTTTTTCCCCTGGGTCCATTAAAACCTTACAGGCTTGAAAAAAAAATGGACTGACCATCAAGCAGCATAGTGGTTTGTGATGCTGATATTGTCTTTAAAGGCCAGCATACTTATTTTTTGCTGTTAGTGTTTCCTTAAATTCCTCAGGAATTCATGCATGCAAACATGACTTGATGGGCATCCAGAAATGGCCTGTGGACTGGTAATTCAGTTGTGCTGCAGGCTCTTCTTCTGGTGGGAGGTGTGAGAGGTTTTGGACCGAGCTTTTTCGTAGTAGTTAAAGTTTTTGTCTCTCTTGTTCCATTCAGGTATTAGTCCAAGGAGAGCTGAAGTAATGAGAAGTCATCATGGAGGCGCAGTCCCATAGCTCTGCCACGACGGAGAAGAAAAAAGTGGAGAATTCCATCGTGAAATGCTCCAGTCGAACAGATGTCAGTGAGAAAGCTGTTGCCTCCAGCACAACTTCCAATGGTGAGTAACAGCAGGGATTTACTAGCAGCCAAACCTACAGTAATTTTATGTTCACTGCATTCCTTGTGAATTAAGCATTTGCACCTGGATCAGTGTTTGTTCTAAGGAAAGGCTACAGAAAGCGAAAAAGAGGGGGGGGTTGTGGTGGTGGTGGAAAGTGGTAGGATATAATAAGGCCTGTTTTGGCATCAGGCATAGTCTTTTTCTTCCAGATGTTCTAATTTGAGATGTAAATGTGCTAAGTTATTTATTATAGGAAGTTCCTGTTTTTGGTGTTTTGGAAAATGTCTTGATTAGGCTGGCAGGGCTTGTGAGCGCTTTGCATTTGGCCATTGAAATCTCTTACGCTAGTTAGATAATTAGATACTACAAAAGAGGCAGAAGTGGCCCTGTCAAAATCAATGGCAAAGGTTTTTTGTTTGGGGTTTTTCTTTTTTTTTTCCTTCTCTTCTTTTACAAATAAACTTGTTCCTCGCAAAGGGCTGCCCCCACCTCCCCATAGCTCTTCAGTGCCCAGGGACAAAACATTAAGCTAAGAGTGTATCCTCCCGTGAATTCATTTCGAAGTTGTGTGTCAAAGTTGTGAATGTACAGCTTGTAGATTTACAAAACTGGAGTAGTTTGCTTAATTCTCCCTAGAGATTACCTCACTTGACAATTTTACATGTTCTCTGCTTCTCTGGAGAGTGTGTAATCCCAGCCCTGGGCCTTTCATTGTTCACTGTAAGAGGACTGAGTGCATTGGTCCCTACTAATGCAAAACTCTCTTTGCATTAGGAAAGAAAATGGTTTGAAAAGCTGTGGGATGATTTTAGACCTGGGGATTTTGGATAGTTGCAGATTAACTGTTGATTTTTGCAAATCAGTCTAATAATGGTTAAAAAAGGAAGATGTCTCTCTGCATATTTTGGAGTCCCGGTGTATTCCTGGCAAAACGTTTTCTTTTCACCCCTTCTGCTTCCATTGTGGTCTCTGGTTTCTGTTTTCTCAAAGAAACATGTATCTCCCACTAGACTAAAGCAGAAAATATACAAATTCTGCAGCCATACTAGAGGGGAATCTCTGTGGGTCAGTAAAAATGAGATGGCACATGTCCCAGTATCCTTCTGTGTGACTGGACCTCAGATTCAAAGCAAACTCAGCACCTGCTGACCTGCTAGTTGGAGTTGATCCCCACGAGAGTATAGAAACTCTTGAGCAGCTATGGAAAAAGTTGCATCAGTTTTCTGAGGCATATGGAATGAGCTCCTCAGCTGGTATAAGCCAGCACAGATCCGTTGCTGTCAGTAGAATTACAGTGGTTCACATTAGCTGAAGAGCTCCCCATTGTATTTATTTATTTCTTTTGGTAATAGGATTTTCCACGTTGGCCCAACTTTTCAAACAGATGCACACTTAAACACATATGTGTGTTCTTTGATGTGTCAGGGGTCTGTCCTCAAACTCCATATGGGCACCTACCTCTGACTGTTTGGGCTAGCTTTAACGTTATCCTTAAACACTTAGATTTAGGGGGCTAAAAATAAAGCCTTCAGTAAGTTTTTTGCCTAATTCTGACATTCATTTACCTTGTGGTCTAATAATTTTCTCTCTCTATTCTATCAGCTTTAATGGTAATACTAGTTCTTACCTATCTGCTTCATTTAGGTGGTGATCATGGGGGCATCAAACTCCCAAGAGCTGGAATGAGTTGTAATTAATGACTAGAAATTTTTGTCACTGGAATTGTCTCCTATTAATGGAGTGAGATGCTAATGTAGTACACATCCTGGAGCCTGAGGCTGGTGTGGTTAAGATAATGACAGTTACCTTTGTTTTCAGTGGGTGAGAGTTGGTCTTGTTAGTCTCTGTATTTAGGGAAGTCTCCAGGATCTCCAAAGTTTGGGTTTCTAATCTACCTTCATGTATAATCAGGAAAACGCCTTTCCAGGGGTACAGGGTTGGGCTTCAGAGGGATAAAAAAATTCCATTCCATCCTGGATATGAAAAATTTCCTCTTGGTGTAGAGACTCCTTGGAGCATGTACCAAGTCAAATACTGATACCAAAATTTTAGGAACTTAAACGTTAAGTTTTACTGTTGCAGTGTTTGAAGTTTTGCTTCTTGCAGATGTGATTGTCATGATAATGAATTTTAGTTCCAAGGACCAATTTGCATGAAAGCTGGAGCTTGCATTGCATTTGCATCTTTTGTTCTTTAATGCTTGAATGAGTATTGCTACAGGAACATCATCAGCTGATATAAGACAGCACTCCTCCCAAACTGCAGCTTTTGTTGATTCAGTGCCTCTTATTTTTGCAGAGGGCTGTGGTGATGTTAAAATTTGTGATTTGCATTTGAATGCTCTGTTAAACAAGGTAAGGTACCCTTAAAAATAACTAAAAAGACAGAATGATCCTTGCTGGTTTTGTCAGAAGATTGCTGTCATTGCAGAGCAACATCTGCCTGTCATACCAATGTCACCTCGTCAGCGTGTCTAATACCAGAGCTTCTCTTCTTCTGGACAACACATTAATTAGCAAAGTTTGCAAGGTAGTATGTGACAGAGTGACAGCTGTCTGAGGTGTGGTGTAGAAACTGGAGTATTCTCAGTAGCTCTGCTGTCTTCTGAAGAAGTCAGAACTTGGATCATAAATAGATTGAAAGCTGTTAGTAATGGGTTTTATGCAAAGCTTACCATCATGAAGAAACAAAGAAAAGGCCATTATTTTAACAGCTCCCAGACATGACTGACACACCCAGTAGCAGAATCTATGTTAAAATGAATATTGAGTGTGGAAAACTTAAAAAAAAATGAGGTGGAAAGGGAAAGAAAGTTGGAAAGGTGACCTGGAAGAGCAGATTGTATGTTCTAACTGCACAATGCAAGTTATGAGGCCCAGACTGGTGGGTGCCCCTTGGAAGGTACCAGCTGCACCATAGATTCAATGATAAGCAAGCATGGGCTGTAGTTTACACCTTAGCCACTTCTGCTGAGTTCCTGTCATTACTTCATACAGAAAAGATTTCTGCTGCACTCACCTAACTGCAGACTCTGCCTGTATGGCTGAGATGCGTGCAGGCCGTTAGATAAGGGCCTGCCAGTGTTTCCATTACAAAACCCTAATTGCAGGGATTTATAACTAAGCCATTAAAATGTGCTCCAGGCTGAAACATGTGGGGAAGGTCTTAGTGCTGGAGCAAATTAAAACTTTTTTTGGAAAATACTTGTGATCAAAAAAGTTTTAAAAAAAATAATCTTAATTTGTAATAACTAACAAAAATCTTTGGTGCACTTTGATCCCCAGTGAGACTTTGTAATTTGGGACCGCTCTTGCTTTGTTTTGAATTCACGTTTGCAAGCTTTTGATCTTTTCTCCTTTGTGTTTCATTTTGGGTACCTCAACCAAACTGCACACAGTTTACTAGGATACATTTCTTTGCAAATTCTACCTTTTACTCCTCCTTTGTCTGAGTGCTGTATTTACTGCTAGGCTGGTATCCAAGGGGGAAAAACTGCTAAAGAAAACTGCTGGCCGAGAGGCTCATTCACAAAAGGCTCTATGAATAAAAAGTTTGTGCTGGGGTATAAAGTAAGAGCTGAAGTTGCTTGGATTGTTCAGCCTGGAGAAGAGGGGACTGAGAGGAGATCTCATCGTGGTCTAGAGCTTCCTCACAAGGGGAAGAGAAGGGAGAGGGTGAGGTTGGCCATGAGGAAAAGGTTCTTGAGGCAGAGGGTGGTGGAGCACTGGCACAGGCTCCCCAGGGAGGTGCTCATGGCACCAAGCCTGACAAGATTCCAACAGCATTTGGCCAAGGCCCTCAGACACATGGTGTGAATGTTGGGATTGTCCTGTGCAGGGACAGGAGTTGGACTCGATGATCCTTGTGTGTCCCTTCCAACTCACAACATTCTATGATTCTACTTTTGTCTATGGTGTGATTTGATAGCCTCAGACTGATCTGCTTTGGCAGAGTAATAACAACAACAAATAAACACAGTTTTTATGTCATGTCCCTGATATGACACTGGAGTAGTGAGGCCAGTGTCTCAGGCCACCTTGCTACCACAGTGCTATGTTGTCAGGCCATGTCTTCTCACCTGTGCGTTCCTGACACTTTTCCGGGGACAAAGCAGCAAGATCCTGTTCCCTGCCACGTCTGTCCGTGGATTCAGGGCATCATCCTGAAAACTGATGCATGCACACATACACTTGTGTTGGGTTGTGCAAGGAATGGCCTTCTGAAGAGAGGTATCCATTGATAAACGCATTAAAATTCGTTCTGTGCTCCCTTTGGAGAGCCTTCATAGCATCACAGAATCACAGAACAGTTTGGGTTGGACGGGACCTTAAAGCTCATCCAGTTCCAACCCCCCTGCCAGCAGCAGGGACACCTTCCACTAGACCAGGTTGCTCAAAGCCTCATCCAACCTGGCCTTGAACACTTCCAGGGAGGAGCAGCCACAGCTTCTCTGGGCAGCTGGTATTGCAGGTCATGAAACCTTCCTTGCTAGACATCTGCTGGATAATGCGGTACCGCCAGGCTAAAAAGAAATCTTCAGGTGAATGCTGTAGGTGTCTGCACCATGACCTGCCTTGTTGAAGTCTGATGGATGCCAACACAGGGGCTTGTCCTCAGCTCCTCCTCCGTGCCTCACAGCCTGGTGCACGAGCCGTCGCTGCGATCAGCAGCGCGCTAAGTTGCTATGTCAGGCTGAGCACTGCAGAGAACTCCCCTGGCTCCCCTGCCTGCACCCTTCAGCACCCCGGCACGGGGAGTCACCAGCCCTCTGAGTCCCAGCACTGCAGTGAAGACCTGAGCTCCAGCCCAGCCAGTATTCCAGCCAGCGCCTTGCTGTAGGCAGAGGAACAGCTCCGTTGGCCCCAGCGTGGGTACTTGCACGCTCACAATTAGGCAGTGGCTTTAATGCTCTGCCAGGCTGGCTGCTGCGACTCCACGCTCTGCTTTGTAGGTGAATCAGATCTATTGTTAAAGTACTTCCTAGGAGGCGTTGCCCAAAAAATCCCCACGCTAACCTAACACAGCCCTCAGCTAGATGCAGTTTCATTTTTTCCACTCAATCCTGTAGTATGGATATAATTAATTTTCTGCTTTATTTTCTAAAAAAGTGCAGGGAATTTCTGTGTAAGGAGAATTAAGACTTTTACAAGGGAAACCTGCACCTTGTGGCGCTGCTTGGAGAACATTAGGAGGTTGTGATGCTGTGTTCAACCCTGATTTATTTACTGTTTGGCTTGTGAGTTCTGTCGGTGACTAAAATGCTTTCCTCTTTTGCACATTTTGGCTCAAAACTGATGTTTTTAACGTTGCATTAAAACAATGCAGTTATTGTGTAGGGACTCCTTCAGTGTCTGACAGGCAGGCACTTATTTTCAGTTTGATGTGTTTTGTCTAGTTTTTGACCCATGAGCTCGTTCCAGTGTAATCTGATATTTCTTATTAACCTATTACTCTGCCCTAAAAAAAAGGAAAAAAAAAGCTAATTATAAACGTATGTAGGTTATGGACTTGACTACCTTTATCAGAATCAGATAGTTATTGAGAACATACTTTAAAGTGATAGAAAACAGAAATTATTATCTTAATGATGATGTAACTTAAAACCAAGCTTGATAGATGAATAAATGAGAGGAAGTTCATTCGTCCACTTTGATTCTTTCATAAGAAGATCCAGCTTCATCTAGGTCTCTTTTTCTTTTTTCCCCTTCCTAGTAGTTCTTCCAGGATGGAATGAGGGAACTATTCAGCAGTCTGCAACCCCATAAGAATCACATTTCCTGTTTAAACTTGGTTACTTGTCCTGCTGCTTGCTTTCAAGCTCACCATAAAATAGGTGTTAATCAGAATACCCATTCTTGGCCCCCTCGTTGGACTGATGTGCTCAGGGTCCTGTTGAGAGGTCAGGGTTCAAAAGAGGTTGTTAGGTATCAAGAAACATTGCCTGCACTGTTTTAATGGCCTGCAAATTGATTATGTGAGACCTGATTCTGCAAAGCGATCAGGAGATGCCCTCCTCCTCTCCTGAAATCAGAGGATTTCGCTCTCTTCACTTATTTTCAGGTCAAGGATGGAGCAACATCCTGTACTATCAGATGTTGGAAGTGATGATCTTCAATGCATAGGTTTTTCAGAAGGTTTTGTTTTTCAGCAAGGTAAATACACAAGTAATTCCTGTCTGAAATGGTGGCATGCAGCAGCGTGAAAAAAGGAAGGGTAGAATGGTCACCAGAAAAGTAAGGGCAAAGACCTCAACTGGGAAGATTTTATGTACCCTTCTCTTCTAATAATTGTGGCCAGGTCCTAAGAGAATAAATTGAAGGAAGGTACCTACCTATCCTTGGGGAAGATGAGCTCTCCTGGAAGCATTGGAAGCAAAAGTATTGGAGGTTGTAATTAAGTGGGGACTGCACATCTTGGTCTATTCTAATCTGATGTGAGTAGCTGATTAAATACATGTTCATTCAGAGTAATGCACCCGTGGTCCTTTATGCTTACTAATAAAATCTCACTCATCAAGTTAGGGTTTATTGCAGCCTGTAATAACTCATTCTGCCTGCTACTATTTTCTGGTGTTCTTCCTCAGTGAGCCAGCCCTACCCTGCTCTAAACCCAGTGATCTGCAAGCGCAATACACTATTGCTTCATTAATTCTGCCCAGATTTCCCTCCTTTTTTCCCCCCCTTCTCTCCCCTCCCTGCAGTGGTTAATAGCATAAGGGATATTAAATGTCAATCCTCCTGTATCCCCTTTGCAAGTTCCAGAAAGAGATGATTGAGTGGCTTATCCCTGCAATCACTGTAATCAGTAAGTAATGACTTAACATCCTGCTGGATAACACGAGGTGGAATCGGGAGAAAACATTAGTTAGCAGCAGAAGCTTGCCACCTGGACGAGGTGGAGGTTAAATTTAGGGAATTAGACACTGGGGAGGTTTTTTTCCTGAAAAACAACAAAAAAACCTTCCAAACCCCAAACATCCAAGCAACCATGATACAATTGCACCTGGGTTTTGAAATAGAGTAAGAAGTTATAATAATAAAAAGGTTTAAAACGACTCTCTGCAGTATGGCAGTGTTAAAATGCTCCACAGCTTGTGCTTTGCAGGAGTCCAGTATCAATCAGACCTCAAAAAAATTCAGGTGTTACAGCCCACAGTACTGGCGAGGGGGGAAGCAACCAGGAGGTTGGATTTTTAGTAGGAAAAAGGCTGCTGGCAGCTGAAGCTTCAGGGATACTGTTGGCCTCTCAGAAAAGGGCTCGCTCACTGCTGTGTTGGGTGCTGGTCTCTGGGGAAGGTGCCCTGAAAGAGAAGGGGCTGGACATGGGTGTCAGTGAACACATGGGTCTCCTGAAAAAGAGACTGGACTTGGGAATCTGCAAGTGAGGGAGCAATGTGGAGCAGATCTTCTTCTTAAAGTAAATAAAAAGAATTAAGAACCAAAAATCCTTCTAAGTGACTTAAAAGCAGGCAGCCCCTCTGGCAGGCACACTGTTTGACTTTACCATTTGAGCTGTGTAAATTAAGGCAGTTGAAGTAATTAAATTAGTTAACAGGTTTTCAGATGGCATTCGTCTTTTCTCTTCTAGATGTTTTCTATTTCATATCTGTCTCCAGTTAAAAGGAAATAATCAGGCCTCAGTGTTGCATTTGATTATATCTCTGCTCTGTATGTTTCTATTTACTTTTTCCCTTTTATTTATTTATTTTTTTTCTTTTCTGAAAGATACAAAACCTCAGCTTTTGCTTACATAGAAATCGTTACTGAATACATAATGCCAATAAATGGGAGAAGTGTGCTTAGAGTATAGTGTGTGATTATGGAAAGAAGGGACTGTATTAAAACTACATTCTCTGTATTCTTTCCAAGCCATATCTCATTATTTTGGGGTGAGGGCGGGAGGGGAGGGAGATGCTTTCTTTTGCCATCCCAACTAAGAGGGAAGGAGATGGATTTTGTTGCTGTGTTATTATCTTATTTCCCATTAAGTCTTTGCCTTTGATGTATAGTGCAAGTGGTCACAATTTAATTTGCAGATTCTATTTTTGTTCATAAGGCTGGCAATTCAGACAAAAAAATGTTGATTTACTTGTAAATGTGATCCGGCCCCGCTGATCAACGTGTATGTGTCGAGTGCGCAGAGGCACTTTGGAAAAGAGAAATACACAGGAAATCCTGGGGTTTGTTCAGATAATTTAAAAATTTGGCTTGTAAGGCTTTATGGGTCAGATTATCCAAAAGCAGCTCCTAATCTTGTGCTTGCAATCAGCTGGAGTCTCGCGACGCGGGAGCTGTGTGTGCACATTCTTCGCGCACGCCAGCCGCTTAAAACGCGCTCGTTTCCTTTCATTGCGTCTGACTTTTCCTGCCCGTTCCTCACACAGCCAAGTGGAAATGCAAAAAACTGGGGTCCCACACGTGCAATAGCTTGAAAATCCACCCAGATATCCCAAAGCAAGGGGATTTTTTTGTTCTGTTTAGTAGAGCAGATTTGTACTGACGGGAGTTTTTCCTGAGATGATAGA